>OU612071.1:22904258-24305327 GCA_914767715.1 Membranipora membranacea | reverse complement strand
CACTTTTTCACTTTTTCACTTTTTCACTTTTTCACTTTTTCACTTCTTCACTTCTTCACTTCTTCACTTTTTGACTTGACTTTTTGACTTTTTGACTGTTTGACTTTTACAGTAGCAGAACACCAAAGGTTTATTGATGTTGAGGCCCATTCATTAAGCAATCACGCAGTCACAATTGACTGTTGATTCGTAATACCCTTACCCTTACCCTTACCCCATATCTTAAGTTTGAGGACCTCCCGCAATGTTCGGCAAAATTGGGGAAATCTGCACATCCATGGGCTCAAATAGTTGTCGTACTTCATGGATTCACTTATTGCCACAGAGCATGAAATAACACAACAGTTGGAATCCTGCCATGCAACCTGATAATTACCCTGTGCATGATTGCATACCTGATTTAGACCATGAAGATTTGGTCAATATCTACCGAAAACACACAAGATGTAAGGGTTAAACATGATGGCCAGCAGAAGTGCAGGTATTTTTTTCAATTTACCATTGGAGTATTCACGAATGATGCTCAAGGCTTCAGGGAAAATTCAGCAGTCACTGTCTGTCATGTTTGCGTTCCAACCCTGCATTGCAGACAACAAAGGTTGGCATGTATATTACCAATACACCCTGCTCGACATGGCCATTCCTCTTTCCTCCCAGTCTTCAGCCATTTTCTTTCAGCTGCAGAGGTCAAATACTGGTTAAGGCCAACGGAGAGGAGATAAAGCTATCCTCCAGGTCCATCCTTGCTATCCTGATGACCCTAATGATCTATCACTCGCATTGCTGCATGTAATTGCTCATTCTTCACATACCTTTTCGACCATGGGCACATGTCACTGTTGGCTTTGGCTAGAGGAAGAGGTGCCAAATATAGATCAGGTTTACCGACCCATGAGCCTTATAGTAGCCAGATCACCAACTCATCAATACAGTACATGCAGATTTCTATGGCTTGCTCATACTCAACCAAATCAGCATCTCATTCAACCATCCCGCTCATGCCTCATACAATAAAAAAATGCAAATCATCCCAACCTGCCTGTTGTTTTGCTTGGCACGGACTATGACCCTCAGAAGCTGAGCGCCGAGCAGAGGAGGGTGCTTTTATTTTCAGATCAGCTCAAAAACTGCCTTTTAAAGCCAGTGAACATCTGCTCTCCTGCACGACGACTGCGACATTAATAGCATGATGTCAGTGACGCAAAAAGAACCACAGCAAACCATAGAAAAAGTGAGTAGGCAGTCTAATTATGGAGGAAATCGAGTATCAAACACAACATTGACTTCTCATTTTCTTAGGCCACAAAAACTCAGTGAGTCGCATCTCCTTCCAAAGAACTTAGTGATTTTTGTCATAAAATTTTCTTGCCAAAACTATCATACCCTGTCACTTTTTCTTTGAATATGCTGTTTGAAAAAAACCATGAAGCATACAAATCATCCACTTGTGTTTTTATTGTGACTGGAGATAAAGGGTCTGAAGGGCGGTTCAAGTACCCTGCTATACCGCGATTGTCATTTTCATCCTTTGCTATGTTTCAGGTTGATAAATTCAATAACAACAAATATGAAGCTGTGGTCAGCTCTGTACCAACAAGGCCGTCAAGCTGGAAATAGGCTAATGTAGCCTGAACAAGATGACTGCAGACATCACCTCTGATTAAAGACGTGTCGCTGCAAATGTAAGTAACTCTCATAATCATTGACCTGATTTCTCATGATAGTGTACCCACCAACTATGTCTTTATAAAAGTACTTTAATTTTTTTAATTAATTTAGAATAAATAGAGATTCGAACCAATGGTTGATCATTTGGTGTCATGATCGTCAAGCCCGGCACTTCCTAAAGACTCACAGGAATCCGGAGCAGTGCAAGTTCTGGAAAAAAAAAAATTCAAGGAATACAAAAAATAAGCATGCATTTTCCCTGTATAAATTGTAATGGTAAGTCAAATATCTGATTTGTCCGTGAAAGTCAATGTGTTTATAAGTGTTGAGACTGACTGCATACTTACAGATTAAAGTTGGCGCATCATGCTGAAAGCCGTTGGATAATTGGCACTGGTATTGGCCGCCTGGCACTAATCCATCATGAGACATAATAGATAGCGGAAGCAGGTGTGAAGAGTGAGAAGGTAGGATACTTTTTACAGAATTTGACATGAGTTTGACAATAAAGAGTGGTCTGGACCAACAAGTTAGCACAATCGATACTTGTTTATGTAAAACTACCCTGTTTTTTTGTTGAGGTATAACCAGGTACCAGTTTCACATTTTCACATTTAATTATTAATTTTTATCCACTGACACCTAGTATCATGAATAATATGCCACACACATATTGTAGCCAGATTCAGAAGCATCTGTGATAGTCGAGTCCATTGTGAAGAAGGTTATGGGAACCGACAGCTCATACGTGTATATGACAGAAGTGTAACATTATTATGACTAAAACAAAGCAACTTGAACATTGTCCACTCAGAAGTTCTACAGAGAGAATTTTGGTAAGATACCATCATAGGTAACTTGGTCAAGGACGATTCAAGCTTCAAGCCCCAAACTCAAAACTCCTAAGATAGAATATCAATCTCATTGCCCCTTTAAATTGCCTAAATATAATAATAATATTGCCACAATGAGATCTGATGCATTTTAAGTTTAACTTACTTGGTTCCTGTCACTCACGATGCCTTCAATAACACTATCAAAGGCTCTTGAATGGCGCTATCGAAGAAAGGAAACTATCTTTAAAGACCTTTTTGTTTGTTTTTGTAATCGCATCCCTTAAATTTCTAGGGTTCAAGAAGAGAGATTGGTATCTCGATCAAACTTAAATCAACTCGCCCTGCTGCCCTTGCAATCTTCAAAGGTCAATGGTGCTTTAATTTATTGACTTGGTAAGCCTGAGCTGAAATATATATATATAAACATAAATAAATACATATACATGCCATGTAAATGATGAGGTAGTTGTGGACTTATTCCGGTCCAACTAGAATATATAATACCTGGTCTTCATGTTTACATACTCATAAAATCAATAATTTGGTTGAACAAAACCTGCAGAAACAATTAGTTTACAGAATTCTATGTCAACTTTGCACCGATCAACAAGATATAGTAATTTCAATGCGTTTATTTTACAAATGGCTTTATTCTGTCAAAATAGCCTTGCTGATTATTCCTGCACAAACTGACTTTCAACTATCCATTGACAACATTTACAAGTATAATCGGACTGTTAGGCATAACATGATACACTGAGTGATAGTCAAACTTTACTTAATGCGTTATGATACCTATTGGAAGTTAGGGTGACGGCCTGTTATTGTAGGATGAGTGAATGTTCTCACCACAGTGTGTTATTACTGTAGGTGAAATGCTGCGTGTAACTTGTACATTGTGGGCAATGAGATGTTCAGTCCTAGTATATATACGGCGATCTCTGTAACTGATACTAAGTAAGTACATATTATAATATGCATGACACATAAATTAAAGTAACACATGTATTTCATATCACAACTCGTGATTGACCAATTGGAGTACATTCAGGTGTCACATAGATGGGGATTTCAGCGCCCATTTCCACCATAGGCAATTGAGCAAAAATATTCTAGCAAACAACTTAAATCTCCTCCATTTGTAATTTGTAGCATTGTATGCCCTAAAACCTAAAAACATGCATCCGAATGTATTGGAGTGAACTAGAAACCAACACCAAATAACTTCCGATTGGTCAACAGCTCCAGGTAGATTAATTCTTTCATCAATAATAGAATGCTCAGATTAGATCATGAATAAATCATATTAATATCAATACAGAGTAGATTGACTCATAAAGAGGCAATAACAGTTTATTTCAAGTATCCATGAGCAAGGCAGCTTGGCAATATTCTTCAAGATATTGAATTTCTTTTATTGTATGTTGAATAAACGAGGCCATAAGTGGCACCTTGATCATACTTGTTTGTGCATAATTATTTGGTTTTGCAAGGCTTATTATTTTGGGTCTGTGTGTACAGTCTGTGGCATTATTGTGCAAAAACTACATTGCATTATGCAATAAATATTCATCACAGAAGAAGTTTAAAGATAGTGCAAAGAATTGGAACAATGTTGCTCAGATGAGACTTCAACCTAAACTGGAAAAAATCCAAAACTGATCACACAATTCTGCATTCCTTTTTCTCAATGCAGCAATCAATCATCATTTTGGTACCAACACATTCTTTAAATAATATCCTGACATTCTTTCTTCCCTTGTCAACACTTTCTCATAGTACTTACCTTTACTCACCTTCATTGTGATGGATACCTAAGACTACTATCCTACTTGCTTTTGCTCGCAAATACTGACTCCGCTTGCCTACCCTTACTACACTTGCTTCCACTGACCTACATTCACTTTCCCATGCCTACAACTGTCTTCAATTAAAGCCAATTGCCTGCACTGGCCTCCACTCACCATCCATTTACTTCTACTTGCATCCACTTGCTTTCACTTAATTCCACTTGCGCCATCGCTTACGTCCGCCAACTCGAACTTGCCTTTACTTACATCCACTTACATCCAACTTGCTTCCACTTGCGTGTGCTTACTACACTTGCCTACACTAACTTCCGCTTGCCTACACTAACTTCCGTTTGCATACACTGACTTCCTCTTGCATACACATGCTTTTGCTTGCCTAAACTGCCATTCCCTTGCCCACACATATTTCTGCTTGATTACACTAAATTCCACTTGCCTACACTTCTGCTTACACTACACTAACTCGCCGCTTGCATTCACTTGCCTACACTTACTTCCTCTTGCCTTCACCTATTCCGACTTGCTTCAGCTTGCATACACGCCTTTCACTTCTTACCGCTTGCTTACACATGCGTCCGCTAGCGTACACTCCGTTCAACTTGCATACACTCCCTTCCAATTGCCTACACTTCCTTTCTCTTGCCCGCTTGTATATGCATATTTCCGCTTGCCTACACTTACGTCCATTTGCACGAACTTGCCTTCACCAACTTGCATTAACTTCTACTTCCAACTGCATTCACTCGCATCCATTTGCAACCACTTGCCTTTACTTACTCTCGCTTGCCTTCACTTACTCTCGCTTGCCCTCACTTACTCCCGCTTGCGTTTACTTGATCTCACTTGCCTTTACTTAGTCTCGCTTGCCTTTACTTATTCTCGCTCGCCTTCAATTAGTGTTGCTTGCCTTCAATTACTCTCACTTACTGTCACCTGCCTTTGCTTACTCTCATTTGCTTCCACTTACTTACATTTGCCTTCGCTTACTCTTACTGCTTCCAGTTATTTCCACTTGCTTCCATTTGCCCTTACTTATACTCACTTGCCTTTACTTATTCTCACTTGCCTTCACTTATTTGCACTTGCATTCACTTATTCTCATGTGCCTTCACTTGTTCTCACTTTTCTTGACTTACTCTCACTTGCCTTGACTTACTTGCACTTACTCTCACTTGCCTTCACTTACTTGCACTTAATCTCGTTTGCCTTCGCTTACTCTCATTTACTCTCACTTGCCTTCACTTGCACTCAGTTGCCTTCACTTGCTCTCACTTGCCTTCACTTGCTCTCACTTGCCTTCACTTATTCTCAATTGCCATCACTTGCCTTCACTTGCCTTCACTTGCCTTCAGTTGCCTTCACTTACTCTCACCTGGCTTCACTTACTCTCACCTGGCTTCACTTACTCTCACTTGCCTTCACTTGCTCTCAGTTGCCTTGACTTGCTCTCACGTGCCTTCACTTGTTCTCACTTGCCTTCACCAGATCTCGCTCGTCTTCGCTTGCTCTCGCTTACTCTCACTAACCTTCGCTTGCCTTCACTTATTTGCACTTACTCTCACTTGCCTTCGCTTGCCTTCACTTGCCTCCACTTGCCTTCACTTGCGTTCACTTGCGTTCACTTGCCTTCACTTGCCTTCACTTGCCTTCACTTACCTTCAGTTGCCTTCACTTACTCTCACCTGGCTTCACTTACTCTCAACCTGGCTTCACTTACTCTCACTTGCCTTGACTTGCTCTCAGTTGCCTTGGCTTGCTCTCACGTGCCTTCACTTGCTCTCACTTGCCTTCACTAGATCTCGCTCGTCTTCGCTTGCTCTCGCTTACTCTCACTAACCTTTGCTTGCCTTCACTTACTTGCACTTACGCTCACTTGCCTTAGCTTGCCTTCACTTGCCTCCACTTGCCTTCACATGCCTTCACTTGCCTTCACTTGCCTTCACTTGCCTTCACTTGCCTTCACTTGCCTTCACTTGCCTTCAGTTGCCTTCACTTACTCTCACCTGGCTTCACTTACTCTCAACTGGCTTCACTTACTCTCACTAGCCTTGACTTGCTCTCAGTTGCCTTGGCTTGCTCTCACGTGCCTTCACTTGCTCTCACTTGCCTTCACCAGATCTCGCTCGTCTTCGCTTGCTCTCGCTTACTCTCACTAACCTTCGCTTGCCTTCAAATACTTGCACTTACTCTCACTTGCCTTCGCTTGCCTTCACTTGCCTTCACTTGCGTTCACTTGCCTTCACTTGCCTTCACTTGCCTTCACTTGCCTTCACTTACTCTCACTTGGCTTCAATTGCCTTCAGTTGCTCTCAGTTGCCTTCACTTGCAAGTGGGGGCAAGTGGGGGCAAGTGGGGGCAGGTGGGGGCAGGTGGGGGCAGGTGGGGGCAGGTGGGGGCAGGTGGGGGCAGGTGGGGGCAGGTGGGGGCAGGTGGGGGCAGGTGGGGGCAGGTGGGGGCAGGTGGGGGCAGGTGGGGGCAGGTGGGGGCAGGTGGGGGCAGGTGGGGGCAAGGTCTTCCCCCGCATCGAATCTGGGCATTTAAAAGGGGGCAAGGTCTTCCCCCGCATCGAATCTGGGCATTTAAAAGGGGGCAAGGTCTTCCCCCGCATCGAATCTGGGCATTTAAAAGGGGGCAAGGTCTTCCCCCGCATCGAATCTGGGCATTTAAAAGGGGGCAAGGTCTTCCCCCGCATCGAATCTGGGCATTTAAAAGGGGGCAAGGTCTTCCCCCGCATCGAATCTGGGCATTTAAAAGGGGGCAAGGTCTTCCCCCGCATCGAATCTGGGCATTTAAAAGGGGGCAAGGTCTTCCCCCGCATCGAATCTGGGCATTTAAAAGGGGGCAAGGTCTTCCCCCGCATCGAATCTGGGCATTTAAAAGGGGGCAAGGTCTTCCCCCGCATCGAATCTGGGCATTTAAAAGGGGGCAAGGTCTTCCCCCGCATCGAATCTGGGCATTAAAAAGGGGGCAAGTGTCTTCCCCCGCATCGAATCTGGGCATTTAAAAGGGGGCAAGGTCTTCCCCCGCATCGAATCTGGGCATTTAAAAGGGGGCAAGGTCTTCCCCCGCATCGAATCTGGGCATTTAAAAGGGGGCAAGGTCTTCCCCCGCATCGAATCTGGGCATTTAAAAGGGGGCAAGGTCTTCCCCCGCATCGAATCTGGGCATTTAAAAGGGGGCAAGGTCTTCCCCCGCATCGAATCTGGGCCACGCTGCGAAGGGCCGGGGCCCTCCTTGCGCGCCCAGCTTCCCCCGCATCGAATCTGGGCCACGCTGCGAAGGGCCGGGGCCCTCCTTGCGCGCCCAGCTTCCCCCGCATCGAATCTGGGCCACGCTGCGAAGGGCCGGGGCCCTCCTTGCGCGCCCAGCTTCCCCCGCATCGAATCTGGGCCACGCTGCGAAGGGCCGGGGCCCTCCTTGCGCGCCCAGCTTCCCCCGCATCGAATCTGGGCCACGCTGCGAAGGGCCGGGGCCCTCCTTGCGCGCCCAGCTTCCCCCGCATCGAATCTGGGCCACGCTGCGAAGGGCCGGGGCCCTCCTTGCGCGCCCAGCTTCCCCCGCATCGAATCTGGGCCACGCTGCGAAGGGCCGGGGCCCTCCTTGCGCGCCCAGCTTCCCCCGCATCGAATCTGGGCCACGCTGCGAAGGGCCGGGGCCCTCCTTGCGCGCCCAGCTTCCCCCGCATCGAATCTGGGCCACGCTGCGAAGGGCCGGGGCCCTCCTTGCGCGCCCAGCTTCCCCCGCATCGAATCTGGGCCACGCTGCGAAGGGTCGGGGCCCTCCTTGCGCGCCCAGCTTCCCCCGCATCGAATCTGGGCCACGCTGCGAAGGGCCGGGGCCCTCCTTGCGCGCCCAGCTTCCCCCGCATCGAATCTGGGCCACGCTGCGAAGGGCCGGGGCCCTCCTTGCGCGCCCAGCTTCCCCCGCATCGAATCTGGGCCACGCTGCGAAGGGCCGGGGCCCTCCTTGCGCGCCCAGCTTCCCCCGCATCGAATCTGGGCCACGCTGCGAAGGGCCGGGGCCCTCCTTGCGCGCCCAGCTTCCCCCGCATCGAATCTGGGCCACGCTGCGATGGGCCGGGGCCCTCCTTGCGCGCCCAGCTTCCCCCGCATCGAATCTGGGCCACGCTGCGAAGGGCCGGGGCCCTCCTTGCGCGCCCAGCTTCCCCCGCATCGAATCTGGGCCACGCTGCGAAGGGCCGGGGCCCTCCTTGCGCGCCCAGCTTCCCCCGCATCGAATCTGGGCCACGCTGCGAAGGGCCGGGGCCCTCCTTGCGCGCCCAGCTTCCCCCGCATCGAATCTGGGCCACGCTGCGAAGGGCCGGGGCCCTCCTTGCGCGCCCAGCTTCCCCCGCATCGAATCTGGGCCACGCTGCGAAGGGCCGGGGCCCTCCTTGCGCGCCCAGCTTCCCCCGCATCGAATCTGGGCCACGCTGCGAAGGGCCGGGGCCCTCCTTGCGCGCCCAGCTTCCCCCGCATCGAATCTGGGCCACGCTGCGAAGGGCCGGGGCCCTCCTTGCGCGCCCAGCTTCCCCCGCATCGAATCTGGGCCACGCTGCGAAGGGCCGGGGCCCTCCTTGCGCGCCCAGCTTCCCCCGCATCGAATCTGGGCCACGCTGCGAAGGGCCGGGGCCCTCCTTGCGCGCCCAGCTTCCCCCGCATCGAATCTGGGCCACGCTGCGAAGGGCCGGGGCCCTCCTTGCGCGCCCAGCTTCCCCCGCATCGAATCTGGGCCACGCTGCGAAGGGCCGGGGCCCTCCTTGCGCGCCCAGCTTCCCCCGCATCGAATCTGGGCCACGCTGCGAAGGGCCGGGGCCCTCCTTGCGCGCCCAGCTTCCCCCGCATCGAATCTGGGCCACGCTGCGAAGGGCCGGGGCCCTCCTTGCGCGCCCAGCTTCCCCCGCATCGAATCTGGGCCACGCTGCGAAGGGCCGGGGCCCTCCTTGCGCGCCCAGCTTCCCCCGCATCGAATCTGGGCCACGCTGCGAAGGGCCGGGGCCCTCCTTGCGCGTCCTGGGGAGTGTTTATATGACGTTATGCATTTCTCATGATCACCGCATTTTCGAAACATTCTCTTGACAGCACCTACAGATGTTTCAACCAAACCGTTATATTGTTGGTAACGAGTGCTACTCGTTGCATGACTAAAGCCATAGTCACTCCCAAACTGTCGGAATTCAGCAATTTTATACCCCGGACCATTGTCACCTCATAGGTTTTTAGGGACTGCAAGAGTACAAAATACTTTCTTGAAGGCACCTATAATCCTTAGACTCGTCTGCGCTGATATAGGCACAGCCTCAATCCACTTACTATAAATGCCTACAAGAATGCAGTACTATTTATTTTCGAAAACCATAACGTCAGATGCGATCTCAATCCAAGGCCCCATTGGCAGTGAAGTTTCGTGACAAGGCTGATGTTTAACTCTCATGTCTTTGATACAAACATCATATTGAGCTACCAGACCACCTGTTGAGTGAGTGCATGTGCTCTATCAATATAGGCACTACGCAAACTAGCAGGTACGTAAAGTCTGTCAGCAAACATAAGACAACCTTTGTGCACAGACAACTTATGACGACAAGTATGTAAACACCTCAATTCACCTCTTAACTACTTGTATATTGGCCAACCATCGACCAGATATTCTTTGCATTTAAATGCGAATTCATCAGTCACATTGGCTTCAAACAACTCTACTTCATGTATATCAGGGACCAAGTCCTCAAACATACTATCAATATAATACTCAACAGCTGCACTGTTTTTTATAATGGAAAAAATCATCTTTTAAGACTTATCTTTATCTATTGATATTCGAGATTCAAAAAACATAAATTTTCAGAGAGTATGCTCTTTTGACTACAGTGATAGTCTGTTTTAATACAGATAACAATAATCTATGACACCCCTTTCTTGATATGTCTGCTTGCCTAAATATTGTTGTGTTGTATGTTGTGCACTTTGGATTGTATATCACTAGAGTTAAAACCAAGGAGTGATAAGTAATCAGCTGTTATAATCCTTGTCAAAACTGACACCAGCTGTTGTCGTTACTATAGCACTGATTAAGTCCATTGTGTGTGCAGTACGATTATTTGGACCCAACAGAACCCATGACATCGTCAAACATTAAAATGGGACGTTAATAACATTTTTAATTTAATGAAAAACACAAAAAGTAGGGAGCTGTAAAAATAGTATATTATTCAATAGGAATAACAAAGCATGAAACATCATAACTTCATAATTGAAGGAAAACTCCAGGTAAGTCAATGCGATATAATATGATACTTTCATCCATCCCTTCCTGCCTTGTGCGTGATCAGTGGACTTCTTAGCTTATATAGGTTGAATAGATATAGTTTAAGAACGGTAACTTAACATGTGTGTACGCATATGACGGTAGAAGGTGTGTCTTAAATATGTTAGATGTAAATTGAGGGTTAATGGAGTTAGCCTTTTTATGCAAATACTTTTTAGTGAGCGGGTGGCAATGCAAGCCTCGAGTATTGTGCAAAGTGACAAAAGTGACTTAAAAGTGGTTTAAAATACACATACATCCATACACTATCTAAACAATATCTAAACCTGAAACAATGTAATGATGGGGTTGGGGACAAACTCCCTGATCTACAAAGAAGGGGCTCCCGGCGTATTTTACTGAATATTGAAGATTGAGTGTTTTAAAGTTGAAAAAAGGAATTAGTCAGATTAAATGAAAAATCAACAAAAGATTTTAGACTGAAATTCAGTCAAACAATTTGGAATTAGCTATTCAGATTAGGTGTTTTGGACGTACAACTCCAAGCAATAACAAACTTAAACTCGTCAGCCTATCAAAACAAAACCAAAACTCAAGCACATGGGTCATTCTAAGCAGAAATGAGCTTAGATAACACCACGGTCCAGTTGTTTTGAAGAATTAAGTCTGAAGATGGAAGTTTTAAAATTGAAGATTGCGCTATTTTCTCTGAAGAAATTGAAGACAGCTTTGTGTGCAGGGAGCCCAAAAGAAGCAATACAATAAAGTTATAAAAAGTGAAATTCTAAAGAGTTGTCTGCACTCTGCCCTCTATATTATTTTTGTAAGAATATTTTGACCAATCAGATAGATCAGAACATATCTGAACTTTAACCTGGCACATGGATCAGTCAAGACAGGGAGTACTCCTTGGTCAAGATATGACTCGTTGGTGCAGGTGTGACTGGTGGTTGGAAGAAAGGGCCTAACAATGTATTCCGACCATGTTGATGACGAATGTCTAGTGCATGTGAGTATTTGTACAACTATATAGAGTGTGGAATTTAAGTAGATGGTATTTATTTTTGTTGTTCAAGCAGGGAGAGTTCTCCCTGGTTCAAGGAGAAAATATTTTTTTACTCCTTGGTTTGTCTATTTTTTTCATCTTCTATCTATAAATTATTTGCACACAAAGAAGTAGGCCTAATACTTATGGGTTATCCGTTGCAAATAACTATTTAACTGCTTTTTGTTGCTGCTTATAACAAATTGCTACTGGTGGTGTGGGTTCGAGGAAGGGCCTGGTTGGTAGGAGTGTGAAGAGGGTTTAGTGTTGACTGCTCATTGTCGCAGTGTTTCCAAAATTATATTGGTGTCGGCCATGATGTTTGTTCGTTTGCTCCAGTACCTCAAAACCCAGCTGCATGTCATTGACCCATTGTTGGCTTGGATTGTGTAGAGAACGTGTTCATGTTTGACGCCTAAATAACTCAGGTACGCTGCCTGTGTAACAAATTAGACCATATAGATGTGTGACTGGTTTTGATGTTTCTGTCTGAATGTTGTTTGATCCTGGTTTAATTTGGCAGCAATGTACAAGAGATAATCAGACTACAGGCAGACTTAAATTGCTCTGTCGCTTGAGACATACATGACAAGATGGCTGGGCTCTATATCTGGTTGTGCATCACCTTGCACGCTGGGTTGGTCTGGGGGACCCTGAAAGTCTCCTGCCTGCGTCACACTGCCGCACCCAACTCGCTGAAGCTCTTAAAATTTTGTTTTTGTTGTTAATTATTATGTGATAAGTGTAATTTGCCCCATTCTAGCTAGTGTTTCACAGAGTGTGACTTTGTAATACAGTTAAAAATGAATGCAATTGGTTTAAATAGGTTGAAAACTAGACCTCATGACAAGCTGTGTTATGAGGTATTGAAGTAGACCCTTTCAATAATCGCTCATTATATCGGAAAGCCTGGGTGTAAGGTCACATCAGGGTTTTTGAGCAATATTCGTTATTTTTATGTATATGGAACTGTCAAAGTGAAACCACAAAAAATGTGTTAATATCCTTTGACTTTTTGCTTTGAGTTAATCTCTATTTAATCTCTAATTACTCAGGAGCTATTGTGGATTTCAACTGGTTTCCAAAGTTTCTAATGCTAGGCATATACGCAAAATGTATGTCTATGACATCACACATGAACTAAACCTAGTTCATTGATCAAACCCCCTGCGCAAGGTCCTCGAGGGAGCGTCAGCAAGGCCTTACTTGGATAAGTTACAACTTCAGTCCTGATTGACCAATTGAGCTGTTTTTGGGCTCATTTTGAAGCTTACAAGCCGGAGCTGTTCCTCTGATTATTTAAATGTTTATTTCATGCATGCTGTTATATACGATTTGTAATCACAGTTAACAAGGAAATCACAGTATTTTGATTGTTTACGAGCCCTGTCTAGGTTTTCATCAGTATACTGTCGGCTAGGTTTTGCCTATGTGATATCTCCCAAACCGTTTCTCTGCATGGATATCAAAGGGGATGGTTTGAGTTTTCTATCTAATCTCAGAAACTTTTGCATTTTTGAATATGGTATGAATATGAATATGATATGGGAGGGTGTTGTTGTTACTTATGGCGTGAGAAACAGGGGCTTTGGCGTAGAGTTCGAAGGTTATAAGGTGGTGGTCTGAGTAGCCAGATTGGTCAGGACTAGATCTAGCGTATTGCCATGTCTGTGAGTTGATCCTCAGATATTTTGTTCTAAGTCAGAGGAATCTACAAGGTTAAGCAAAGATTTGTGTAATGCAGGATCTTGGAGAATGGTTACTCCAGTCAATATCTGGAAGATTGAAGTTGCCGACAATTAGATTGTTACAAGAAGGCTGATATAAAATTAGCAGAAAGAAGAGTGGGAAAACTGAGTTGATTTCCCTCCAAATGAACAGAGCCTGAAGCTAGTAAAATTATAAAGGCATGGTGTGGCTTTGGGGTATAGGCCTACATTAGATAGGGTAGAATAGGCTCAGATATAACTGATTACTTCAATCATACTATAGATATTTTGAAGCTGCACAAATCACCAGCATGGTTTTTATGTTGACATCAACAATATGAGTCTTATGTTTTCAACTTACTTATCAGTGGTTGGTTTTCTATGAAAAAGAAAAAAATAGCTGAGAATAGCTTGTTAGGATTTCAATGAATTTTGGCCTAACATCTCATGAATTGGCTTTTGTCATCGTCATAATGTTACATAATCTTGTCTTTCATTCATTACACCAAAGATTACTATTACTTTGATTACACTAAAGCAAGTATTTTTGATTACTGTGTAGATGTGAATAGCGTTGTTCAAATAGCATAACAATTAAACTGTGAATGTCTGTTTTCTCCTACACACAGAGAAGAACATGACAGGAGAGCCAGGCATAGGTGGATTTTTTCATCCAGCAGTCATTGATGGTTGTGTGTTTAACAGGATGTGTACGAAGAAATACATCGCTGTAGGACAGCAGGTAGGAAAAAGTATTGTTATTATTCTCATACCTAAAATATGTTAAACAAAACAGCTCAAGGCTGACTCTTCTATTTGGGGGGGGATGCATAGCACTGAATTTGAATTGATTTCGCAGCTAATCTCACCTGTACTTTATTAGAGAAGTCGTAACACCATTATCTAGACCAAATTGTAAGGTAGCTTGATGCTCAGCATCAGGCCACCCACTAAGATGAGGATAAAATCTAGCTGTCACCTGGTGATGACCACAGCTGTCAACTAGTGGTGTCTAACATCAGCAGCTAGGTAGAATTATGGCTGATTGGGTACTAACTAAACTGTCGTACTTGTTTGTTTGCTGTCGATACCATAGATGAATCTTGCTGCTGTAGAAGCCTAAAATCCATGTTCACAAGTTTTGAGAACTGTTTCACTAGTATTTCAACTAAGACAAACCATTTTGATATTTGTAGATTGCAGTAGGCCTACTTGAATGTACACTGAAGATTTGGGTCTGATATCCATAGTTGAGAACTTAGAACATGTGACTGACTGCAGGCTATACCTACAGATAATTCCATAGTATGACTCATCTTCACTGAGCTGTGAGTTTGATTTCAGTTCTAATATTGAGATGTAGTTGAGTAATTTCATAGTATTTCCCCAACATTGTCACCATTTGTTTTAGACCAGTGCTTGATTGTTAGCAGCTAGTTATCTTTTAGGATGTAATATTTTGATCAACTAGAATGTTCCTCATGCTGCATATCCTCAAATTACCAGCTATCTTTACCCTAGACTGTCTATGCTTATCGAACTAGATTTACAGCGCTTTATTCGGTGCTAGGCAGGTGCTATTGTACCATATTAGTCAGACGGTTAGGCGGGTACCAAATTTTCCCTGTTAGAATTTCTCAAGCTGATCAAAGTGGTGATCATTTTCCTTACAAGATGTTGGATGGAAGGATTTATTGCTATCACTGACAATAAATCCGTGAAATTCGGTGTATACACTGGCAGAAGACAATACATAGAAAAATCAGGTCTCTGTGGTACAAGTCAAACAAGAATATTGTTTAGTGTGTGAATCAGATGTCATAAAAGCAGTCTCGGCCCTAGGCAACTCTGTACTTAAAGTGGAGTGCGGGCAAGGGGGTGCATGGGGATTAATCATGTGTAGTGACAGGCAAGACCATTGGCTGATCAGTGTAATTAGAGGCGGAGACTGGCCAGTTGACGTTGCATTCGGGTTTTACATATCAAGCACTTGATATTTTTCTCAAGTGGTCAAGTGCCTTATATAAGAAATTGTGATTTGCAGACACCTATAAATAAAGTGGAATAGCAGGTATGATATAGCTATTGTTATGTTGGCTCATCACACCTGGGATTATAGGATTTTATTACAACGGCCAATTTCAATCATGACAACGGTATCTAGGCAACCTCTGACTCATCAATCATAGACTTCAAAATTGACCAATAAGAGCCCGTATAATTTGAAGCGGATGATTTGAAATCATTGGGACTGGGCAGTTTTGATGTATTTTCACCACTTTCCAATGTGATTTTTGGAATAAAACTTTATAGGGCAAGAGTATCACACAATTCCGCATTAGTACATCCGATTCCCATTAAAAAAAATCACTACTGCTCCTCTTATTTCCGAAAAAGCCGGAGGAATTTGAATGCTGCTAACCCGATTTGAATTTGATATGGCTTGGTGATCGCTTTACATTGACTGGGCCTTATATACCCGTCAAGCCACTTTAATGGTGCGGTAACGTCCTGAAGAGCATTTATTTAGGAACTCATTTATAAAGTGGTCTTCATTGTGTATGTATCTGAGTGTGAGTGTCTTAGTTTGAGTGGTCATCAGAGCATCGACATCAGGGTGCTCGATACCTAGCTTAATAGCGCCTTTAACAAGTTTACATATGTGCTTCTTATCACTTGCATAGATTGATGTAAGTAAGTTTTGAGAGTATTGTAGAGATACAATATAACTTTTAAATAACATATTAGAAAGAGGCTTGGAACTGAGGTACACAAAACTTTATACAATATACCTCATTTGCGAGGCTGTTGCCATCATTGATTGCACATGTTCTTGAAAACGTAAATTTTCATCAACTGTGATGCCAAGATATCTCACTTTTTCACAATAGTAATATCGGTACCATTAAAAAACAGCTGCTGTAGTATTAGGTTTGACAAGCTGAGTTGAAAACATCAATTCTTGTGTCTTAGTATAGGGTTTAAAGTGTTTGTAAAGGGAACAGGTTTCTTGGTATCATTTTTGAGCTTGAAATCAGATTAAGACAGCTATCACACTTGCATTTGCATGAAAAATAAGTCTTCAGGGTTACTTGGTCTGTTAGGTTTGGGGGTTATAAGTTAACATTATTGAGTTGCCTACTCATGCACAGCACAACTAGTCCAGTCGATTTGTGATGAGCCTGTTGTTAGGGAAATACAGTAATATCAGTGACTATTGTGGTTAGATGACAAATTTTGCAAATAAATGACTATGTCACTAAGTCTGTTGATGACATAAAAGTTCAAAGAAAGTTTAATAATTTGAATGCACACTATTTGATGAGTTCAGACCGGTAATCAAAACAACCATTATTTCTGTTATGAGCCCATGTCAAAGAAAATATTATAAGAACCGCTGTACAACACAATCCATGACGTGAAAACGAGTGATTTTCATTTCAGGCAGCTGTGCTTGTTTGCTCTGTTTAAATAAGATTACAATGGAGCAATGGTCTCTTCCTGCCGACAAAGCCTTGCTCATTTCAGATTTACCCAAAAATGGTCCATGCAATGCTTTATAGTTTGTGCAAAATGTTGCGAGAATATCCAAACGCTAGCCTCCAGAATAAGATCCATACTGACGAAATAACTCAATTTAATTTCAAGATTCAAGATTCAAATCACTGCATGGCTTAGATATTCTACTAATCTCATCAAAATAGGAATGAAGATCTGACTGATTGCCTATGCAGCCAATGATGCAGGTGGCATCTGCAAGATACATTACTCAAATCAGAGGTAATCTTATTTGTATATACATAGAAATCAGAAGGGGGGATAAGCAACAACCCTGGAGAGTGCCAGTGCTAGTCATGATCCGTGTGGGCGTTAAGCCGTCAGCTATTGTTCTTTGAGTAAGCTTGGTTAGAAAACTGTATACACATTCAGTTACATTCGAGTCAAGATGAGATAGTTCTGAGATTAAATCTGGTACATGTATTGTGTTGAATGCCGACAAAAAGTCAAGAAAAGTTGCGAGATTAATGGCTCATTTTCAAAATCGCTGCCAGCAAAAGGGAAAGTGATGGCATGGTTTCAAAACTTGCACAATCCGAGAGTGCATGTCAGAATTAGTGGATGTACAAATCTTAAATGGTTGCAATAAACCCATGTTTATCACCCTTATGAAACTTTCATTGAAACAAAACTAAAGTTGTAGCTACACAGGGCGATTTTTACATCGATTTGGGGTCACGAGTGGTTAATCGGTAGATCTGCACGAGTGATTACTCGAGTTGAGTTGACATCGAACTTGTTGGTCGTTTGCCCGAGTGATCTGGACGATCCTCTATGCTGATTGGTTGTTGATTGCTTGCTTCAACAATTACGCGGTTAAACACGTCATCTATCAAATTGTGACAGGCTATCAAAAATGGAGGAGTTGATAATATCTGTAGTAAAATCACATCCTCCTATTTATGATAAAAAAGACCATAACTACAAAGATAGGAGTGGTGCTGTAGTGAAAATATGGAAGGTAATAGCTGTATCACTTGGAAATGGAAGCTGTCCTGACATGACATCCATAGTATAGCATAGGAAAATCAGTTTTACAGAAGACTGAAATTTTATTTGGTGAAGATTCGAAGTGACAAAGACCCGGATTTAATATGACATCTATATCCGGTCATTTGTTAACACGCCCATTAAATATCATTGGTCAATCGATTGAACTGAGGGAGTTTATTGGTCAATCTAGGCACCTGATTTATGACCCCACTATGACTCACTAGACCATCGTGTACTAACTCATAGGCCTGTATAGCAGTGTGAGATCGGCTGAGCATGTCTAGACATGTCATCGGCCTGTGATTACATCGCTCTGTATACCCACAGCTTAATTCTTCGATTCTGGTACATGAAAATCAAGCTTTGGATATTTGTAATGAGTCAATTTTTGGCAATACAAACGGTTCGAGGATATTTTCAGATATTAAGATTTGCTTTATGTGTTGTATAACATTAAAGTCTCTTTTATGAAACAACAAGGATAACTAATAAATTCTTCCAATAGCAACAGCAAATGATTGTGTATGTGATGGTATGGTATGTCTAGTTAAATCACATTTTGCAAGGTTTGAAACAAAATCGTTATCCAATCGCCAGTCTGCTGATCAGAACACACAAACAACTTGGACCTATAAAAACCCAAATAAAGCCATTTTAATCTGACTGTTCCCTACTGGTAGAGTTGGTCTTAAATTGAAGTATATATTCTGTACTGTTACTGTAAGCGCACATGTAGGGAGTGCCAAGAGGTTTGCAAACACTGTAAGCTCCCCACCTGGCTCCATGTTGTGGTAGAGGCCTACATCCAGATGCTTTGACTATAGGCCTACAGCAGTTCGACCAAATCATTTAAAATCCTCGCTTCCACCCTCCCTAATTCCACTCACATTACTTGTTGTTACTAAGTTATTCCCACATGAGAAAAAAGAAGACAACTTGCAAAGATCAATTCCACTTATTTCATTGCATGAGTGCTGTCAAAACTAGTGACCTCAAACATGCTTTGAATCATTATAATAAAAGAAAGCTTCAGCTTCATTCATATTTCTTGTCTTTTGCAGGTGGAGGCACATGTTAGTATTGTACAATCCCCCAGTAAGACCCGTATTCTCATTGGTAAATGAAACTCTACATCGTCCTATGGAGACTGATTATGTAGATCAGCTATAAAATATGTATAGTCAATGGTTCACAAACAGTCAGTAGGTCTGAGGTGATAGGAATATTACTTTGAGCCTCAAGCTCTAAACCAACACCCTTCTCTGCCTAGTTCAAACGATTCTATGTCAAATATTGCAGATTAGTCAATTGACCTTGTCCCTAAACACTCATTAGCCTATATGGTAAAAGAATGTTGCGCCTCTATATAATACTGTTTTACGGTTTATAAAAACATTCAACTGTCGTTGCCTGTCTCCCCCATCTTGTCCTCTTGCGGAGACTATCGTTAGATAGAACAAGTATATGATGACCAACCTGGATAGTTAAACTCATGATTTACAGATTTTACACATATCAGGTTGTGCAGTGTTGCATAAACAATTAAGAGTCTACCTGAAATATTCAGTAAATGGACTTGTGGATCTGAACCTGACACAATATAAAATTACTGGGTCAGGATCACAACTACAACTTCTAAATCAAGATATTTTCCACAATAATGGTGTGATAATGTTTTTATTTACAGCAAGTAATCAAGTGTGACGACTATGAGATGTCAACGAAAAAAGATGTGTTGATTTTATACAGAGTTACCCATCACGGCTCAGTATTATGAAATACTGGTGAGTTATGTGCAGTAAGACCAGAGACCATAGAAAGTATACGTTCTCTGGTCAGACTGGTATCGCTGTCATTGCGGGCAGTTTACATCTAATCTATTTAAACAATTAGCAATTAGTTTCAATTTAATTTCTGCGAACAGCTTTGGAAACAAACATAACAGCTTTGAGGGCTTTCTATCGCTGAGGTCATCATAGCAAAGATCTTAAAGTTTTTGTAACAGGTGTGACATGGTGAACAATGTACCACTACTGCTGTTACACGTGGAGAGCGCCCTCATTGAATTCTGTATAGCTCAATGATGATAAACTGAGGCTTCATATCAGCACTGACACCTAATGGGCTAAGTGTTTACTGCTTAAAATCATCATCACCATCATTGAGTCATTGTTTTCTCCCTCCGATATTGACACTCCACTTTGGCGAACACCCCCCCCCCCCCTCAATTATAGGTGATAGTGTTAAGATTTAAACCTCTTTTCTTCTTTGCTCCGAAGTAAAAGTCAGGTTCGCCAAGGGTTATCCTCTCATTTAATAGTGGAGGACAACTCTATATTGCACTTCTAAACAATAGAATTGAGTTGCTATTTTGATAAGCTTGCACAAATTGGCCACAACGGTGTGACTATCAGGGTTTCCCCTTTGAGCAGGCCACCCTCCACCCTACCCTGAGATTTTTGGTCTGCTTTTTTCTGTATTAAACTAATCCCGGTTTTGATTCAAGTTTTGATTTTTTTTTCACACCTGAAATATCTCTGCTGTGACCATTGAGGGGGCTTTTAAGGTTGATTGCTCCATCCCACAGCACCCTCGACTGTATACCTCTTCTGAGAGTGAAGCTATTCTGTCTGGCTGATGATAAGTAGGCACCAGCTGTTTTTATATTGATGCAGTCTCTTTTTTCCTCATCGGTTCATGTTGATGATCAACGAAGCTTTTTTTATTCCCGGAAACTCAGTACATCTCGGACTTCATTCATTAATATTACACATCAGTTCATTTTTGGCAACTTGAATATCCTTCAGCATGGAGTCGATCCCCAACCTCACCTCATAAATCCTTGAGAGGCCACCGTCATCATAACGCCAGTTCTACTCTCACATTGTTGTTGTATTTGCTGATCATCTCCTTGATTGTTGTGTTATACAGTGTAGATCTCTCAGCCTTTATTGCAGGTTTTTTTTACAAGTTTGAGCGAGAGCGCTCCAACCTCATTTGCCGTGTTTTATGTTGTACTTTTTCTAACGAGCATGATACGCCCAAGTAGGCGGGAAGTTTAAGTTTCGTTTTACACTATTTTTACGCTCATTAACAAAGGAGTGAGAACTATTCCATAAGATCAGTACAAGAGGCTACAATTATATAGCTGGCACTGGTTGTTACTGAGAAGAAAAAAGATCAGGGTTGGATTCTGATTACAAATTTGATTAGTCTGCTGCAGTAGATTAATGTGTGATTCACTACTTCCTGTGGTGAAGAATCACTCATAATACACCATCCTACATTCTGTGAGTTCAAAAAATGGCTTATGGTCTATGCCAGCAATGTAGTCCCTACATAAGCTATCTGAACGTTCTCAAATGATAAAATCGTAACTGACTTATCTCTCGACTGTAGTTTTGCCGCTCTGGCGCTGGCTGTGGTTCTGGTGATCACAGTCGTAATAGTTGGCTGCAGCTCTCACTCTGGCTTTCGGCACTGTTAGGACTTTCCTTTTTGTAAGATTAGGCACGCTACGTTTGAAAGGTCGCAGATAAACACCTAAATTATTTGTTCTTAGATTAAGGTAGTTTAAAGTAGATCTGTCGCAGAAGGCAGATTTCTATAAGGTTGTAGTTTTATACCAGCACATAATAATGTAATGTTTTCTCATAAGATATAGGATCAAGACCAGATGAATTAAATATAGAAGTGAAAAAGTCAAGTCAAATTTTCAGAGTTGTTTGGACATCTCTAAGCAATTCACAAAAACAGTTATCATTGAAAATTATCGAGTTATAAAAATTCAGAAATAAAAATTACTTATCTTAAAATGGTTACATACACATTTGCTAAATTTTTCTTTGCCCTCGTTCCAAAACCCGACAGCCATTGCTGTTTTGGCATTGTACGTTCCACGCCCAAAACTGATCCTTTTGTCATGTACGACATTGAGTGTTGTATTGAAGCTTTGCACATGCGTTGTGGACATGTCCTCAACATACTGATGGGCGTTCTTGTACTGTGGGACTTTTCTAGAGCGTCTCTTAGTAGTTGGACACTTAATATTGGCCTCTTTGTGGGGTTAAAAAACCATCCTGCTGCTGGGTCAGTTTTGCAAGTTTTGCAGCGAGCGATACCGAGGCAGTTGGTGTGATCACCCTGATAGTGTTTCATACAGTTGACAAAAGCTCTACGGAAATTTTTTGTACTTCCATTAGAATTCTTCAGGCAGAATTTTGCATGTACTCTGAAAGCATGGGGCTTGTCATCAAGCTCATTGTGCCATGTCCATCCATGGTCTCTTTTTGGCTCCTTAGACATCTTCTGTAAGGATTTTTTTCTAGCTGTTTTAATTCATGCCAGTTGTTTTGCTAGATTAGGGTCTCTGGGTGTTCCTCTCTTACATACTTGCTGATGCTAGCGTTAATGTCATGGCAGTGCTTGGCGATCGAGATATATACTTTTAGCGTGTTATAATGCTAACTGTTCCTAGTTTCTCGTGTCTCTGGGCTACACGGTCCTTCTCAGATGTTACAGTCTTGAAGCGACAACCTTTTTGGTTTTATTTCCCGTACATATAATGTCCGTTTGTCTAGTGTTTTTCCATGTCCCGTGCGCGCATCAGACAGGATATCTATTGCTTGGTTCCTTTCTCGCTCTCCTTGGTAAGAGCACTGTTCACAGAGCTATCAGTCGCCTGAAGAATGAAATATTAAAGTTATTATCAAACTATTATTGTCTACTGGGCAAGATCAAAGTGTATTATCATTTATGGTATATAATTGTATATAATTGGACTTACTCTCTGAACATTAAGTTTTATCAAATTTGATAATACTCGAGAAACTGAATAACTAATTTTTAAAACCAGAATATACTTACGTAGTAGATGGAGTGGTTGTTAAAGCCTCCCCAAATGACTGAATGTAAGCATTGAGCACAAAACCATTCTTTGTTGTAAATTCATCATAATGTATCTTTGTAACAGTAACAGTAACAGTAACAGTAAAGATAGCCATGGTAACGATCCGTGAAATAGAAAACAATATTATTGTACTTGACTGCTTACATGGGCTGTCAATTTGAAACATAGTGGAATCACAGTGTCTCCCGACAGGGTATATTGATGGAGCATTACAGTCAGATTCAGAGCCTGGTACTATCAGCTTGTAGTGAGATTTAGGCTCGGTGAGTTCAAAGGCGAGAAGGGAATAATCGAAAGATCAGGTCTCTAAAAGTTTTCCAAATATAACCCACTGCGATCGTAGTTCTAATATCTTGAGGATTTTTACAAACTCTGGTAATTCCAGGTACCCTCCACTCAACTTCCATGCGAGGACATGGTTTTCTTGTGCTTAGCACCCTCAATTTCCACATTTTCAATGCAGTAAATAATCTCATCATCATCAAGTACTGGGTACTGCTGCTTAACTAGCACCTTAAGTTGGCGAAATAGAAAAAGTCTTGAATTGCAATTAGCTCACCTTAGGACTGTAAGTGATGTCCTATACCAGACATGAAAGCTAAATATGACGCCCAACGCAATGATGTCTACAGGTTACACATTGTTGACACGAACTCCCACTCTACGCACGAGTTTAGAAAGCTCCAAACCTGTGTAAGAAAATGATAATAATGTGTATCCGTACATTGATAGAAAAATTATGTATATATATATTATGTTTATTTATTAATTAGTAACTTATTATTGCTGTCAGGCTTCGAAAACTGTACTAAAAATCAATGATTGGGTTTCTCCAACATAGGAAACAACTTGCTCAGCACCTAATTGGCCAGAAAGAAATCTACGCCTAGCTCGCAACAAATTTTGGTTGTTTCTCTTATGAGGACATACCACATGAAATCTAACATGATGAATGAATGGGTTATTAACGGATATCCAACATTGCTAACTTGTTCAGCCAGCAGAGGGAATTGACACAGCAACTTACCAGAGCCTCATCAGGAAATACAGGAGGTCCAAAATCTGTATTCTGTCTTCTCCAGCTCTGATAAGTTAAAAAAGTGCACATTTCGCTGACACGCAGCAGCAGCTTTTCTTTGCTCCAAAGCAAAATCAGGTTCGCTTAGGGTTATCCCCTCATTTAATAGTGTAGGATGACCCTATAGTGTTGGTTTTAAAAAGCATTTCTAAGAATGAAGACAATAGTCTTGAGTTTCTTTTTTTAAGCTCGCACCAATGTGCCACAAGGTGCGACTCTCAAGGTTTCCCCTTTTGAGCAGGTAGGCCTCCATCATTCTCCTAGATCTTTGGTATCTTTTTTTTCTCTGCATCAATTAAATCCTGTTTTTTTGTTCGGCTCACTGTTTTTTCACACCTGCATATCTCTGCTGTGAGAGTGAAGCTATTCTATCTGACTAATAATTTTTTTATCAATTTTTCTCATCTCGGTTCATGTTGATGATCAACAAATGCTTTTTTCTGCAAGGAAGCTCGGTACGGCATGGACGTTAATCATTAATATTACACATCGGTTTGATATCACCATTTTGAGCCACAGCAAATCCTGGAGATTGATCCATATCCTCTAATCATAAGTCATTTTGACGCCACCATCATCATAACACCAGTTCTACACTCACACTGTTGTATTTTTCCGTTTTGTTGCTGTTCATCTCAGTGATTGCAGTTTTTGTTGAGTTCTGCAGTCTTGATCTCACTTGCCTTATTTTATGTGTTTCTGTTCCCAGCTGATCATGACACTCCCCAGCAGGCGGGATGTTTAGAGTTTTTTTTACACTGATTAATGAAGTAGTGAGACCTATATCATTTGCTCAGTACAAGAGACTGCGATTATATACCAGGGCACTGCTGGTTACTAATAAGTAAAAGGATCAGAGTTGAGTTTCAAATATATATATGATTAGTCAGCTGTGAAATTATATGTGTCCTTGTGCTCAAAAAAGTCGCCATCACAATGCTTAGACCATTATCTATATTCTAGACTTTGCTGTTAGCTTGTATAATGGCCTTATCGGAGCTACATTAGCTATCGATTTGTTTAGATTTGCATCCTCTTTCAGGTAATAAATTGCGTCACACCAATCGTCCCAATTTCAAGGCCTAGTTTGTGATGATTTTGGTGTACCACTTGTAAGTAATGACATGCATAAAAATAACTTTGAGCTTAACAGCATTGGGCTGCGAAATAAATTGCTCAAAGATTTGACCGCAGCTACTCTGTCCTATCAAGAAAATTTCAACATTTTACCATTGATTTGACCCGCATGATCAGCCCCAGCCTCTCCACTGACATTCCCAACAGCAACAGCAGGTTTAGTATCATTACGAACAAAGCATCATGATCTGATCTAGCCTCAGGGTTAGCCACTGGAGGTATCGGCACAACTGTATGTTGTATCTCTGTAGTCGACGGCTTGGACACGATCATAGGTGGACACTTGTCTACAGGTTTGTTCTCAGAAGATGGAGGATTCGGCTTCTCGGTTTGGATCTCCTCATACTTGGACATCTATAAACAGATACCATGTAAAAGGTTTGACAATTGTGACCGACAACAATTCCAAGTTTGAGGGGCTGCAGAGAGTTCTCGTTGATACATGAGACCATGTAACCATAGTTATCCACAGGCCAGCCTTGTCCCACAGCTTCTATACTGATGCATGGAGTGACTTTCCTAGTTGGGGCAGTCTCTGTGGCCAACACTATCACTGTAATCCGACCTTGGCAGCTCTCGCCTCGCTTGCATCTAGCATGGTCACACAGGTAGCTGTAAGGAACTCTTCTCTTGTGATGTGTTTGTATTTTGCAGGAGTCGGCCCAGTTGTACTTTGGCCAATGTAAGTCGATATCTAACCTGGTAGAGACTCTTTAATCCAGGCATAGTTTTCCTGCCATGGCATGCCAGTTGATGATCTGAATGTCCTAAGCCAGAACCATATTGATTGATATTTGGTGTCGAATCTGATTGGAATATTAAACGAGATTATCTCACCTTTTATTCAACTCATGTCATCCCCATCAGCTGCCATGTATCCTTGTTTATTTCATCCATAATGGCTATTGACTATTTACTGCGCACTCCTCCACATAATGCCCATTGGCAGGCTCCACTGGAATATCAACTGCGTTCTTAGCTCACTGGAGAACCATGACAAGCCAAAGAACCTGACCCGGTAACGATCGATATATTCAATTGCGTATAACATAGTCAGCTGTTGTTGATGTTATCACTGTCTTGTGGAGTTGAATCAGGCAGACCAACACTGAATTTTTTTTGTTTATTTAGGTCTTAGACTTGAAATGTATTTGCTGCCATATTTTATTGTTGTCTCCACTGCGCCAGTGTGTAACACGTTTAGAACTTGAGAAAGAAACTTCACTAAACCTGTTTTCATGAAGGTCTGCTCACTTTGATGGTATATGAACACTTGTCCCGAACAAAACTACTTTTGCAATTTATATCCAATAATTTAAAATCTAAGTAGAATCAGAACTCAAGCGCTGCAAAACCCACAAGAATTGACAGAAACATCCACGCGATCATGCACACATCAATGCTACAAAATGTCTGTTCAAATGGCACCAAGTGTAATTGACCATGAGCCATACGATATAGATCTCAACCCGAAAACATACGCCGCTGACTTTCCTATCAATCCGAGAAGGTCGGTCTGCCTTCTCCTGGTAATCTCTTCATACGGGTCCTCATTCCAATCCTAGTCTGAAGCATATCTCCATTCAGCCTCCATTGTCAGTGTGTATGTCACAGTCTAAAATATTTTGATATAATTATGACATTTTCCATATTATCTCGCTACTTTTTGAAGGGAACATATTAGCCACAACCACAATATGGATGGATAGGTTATACACATTCACATTCAATACATAATGCTAAATTTAGAAAAGCTACAAGTGTCAAAATCTAATTTTCGAGGGTATGTACAACCAAGGGGAGAACAGCCACCCAGCACGAGACCGACCAAGGACCAACAAGCATTCGAGCAAATGGTGGCTATGATTAAATTTTCCCATGAGAGTTTGTCAACCGCCATTTTTCAAACATAGTGCACACAAATGTAATGTCAGATCCTGTGCATTTAGCCCTTAATCAAATAACAACTGAGAGACGTCACTGCTAGAGTTGAACAGAGAATATAGCAAACATTGATTACTTCTATGCCAATCACCTCCGAATTTGTATGATGCCATTTGTGGACTTTTATAAAAAAGTTTGGCCGGGTCGTTCTCCTCCCGAGTGATCTCTCAAATATCTTGTAAAGTAGGTCTTTTTCCTTGTGGTTAGTGTGACCCAGTAGCTCCGGTTGTATGTGGCCTAGAATAGCTGGAAAACAGGAAAAAAATAGTGGACAATCAGGCTATCAATAACTCATGAGCCTCGCAACTATGCTCATCAATATGTGTACCATAGTCCCATGAGACCCCAAATAATATGTAAGTAATATAAGTAAACACTTTTATCTTGGTGATTTACCTGAAACAGTAGTGGCCGCTTTTATAAGAGACATTAAATCCTAGTCCTTTTGAATATAAAATATCAGAAAGGCCTGTGATGTGATCGAAAAAGCTGCTCTTTGTTCAAAAGGTCTTATACGGTATGGGAATTGAATTCCAAATAATTATTATATGACAACTTCACCGGGAAAACTGAAGAGATAAGAAACGGGTGCGCTATGGAATATTTTTCACTATTTTTGACCATAATTTAGTCAGCAGATTACTCTGTGTAACAAGCTTCACTCACCTACTTTTCCTCTCTAAACTTTCGAAGAGCCTCTCAATCTCATCAATTAGCCTCAAATATTTTCCATCGTTTTCCATGAGCCTGTATGCCAGGTTTTGGGTTGTGATTGTGTCATTAGGGCTGATTACATTTAATGCAGCAATAGATAAGTTTTTTTTTGTGTTTCTGCCACATCCGCATCTACCTCAGTTCCAAATTTCAGAGGAGTTTTTACTTTTCGGAGTGCTAGAGTATTGTGCACGCAAGAGACTTTTTCTTTTCACTGGAGAAGTATTAAACTAGTTGTGAAATCACTCCAAATTGTGACATCGTGATGACAGATTTTAGAAGTTTCTGCCTGTTATGCTGACAATTAATCTTTGAAAGGTCTCAAACCCCTAATGATTTAAAATAATATAATAGTAATAATATATAATAATCATTGATCAAGACAGCATTAAATCATGTAGCCAAAGAAATCTTGTGTGAATGCCTGAAGTTAACTTCTAAAATCAAAGGTTGAACCATGTTAGGTCAGTGTGGCGTAGTATCTCGAAGCATGAACCATTTTTAATTGTTTGTTAGTAAAATATACTCCAATTAAAATGCCTGAAAAGGTTTCTACGTACCAGGAGGGGAAGCCACAATTTTTCCACAGAATAATCAGTTCTATAAAGTTGATTCGCTCTTTGTTTGTCCGGCACTGGCTGAAACCAATTATCCCTAATATGACTGTCAGTATAGGCAAGAGCAGAGCTGCCACATGGTGAACTGTTTGTTTGGCAGCCGTCACCTTCTGATATATATTCCTCTACCTTTCCAGCTTCAGCCTCCTCCTGTTCATTTGACTGATGGTGTCGGGTTGTGAAGACTATGGTTGTGAAAATCGAACAAACACATTTCTCGACTTTGACCATGAAGCAAGATGCAATGTTTTACGTGTCATTGGAAAAGACACAAGACGAGTTAATCCTGCTAACAGAAGAAATGGCTATCTAGAGTATGATGAATGATTGATAGTATTTCTCGTAATGGCACACTGTGTACTAGAATGAAAAAAAAACTTCACACGAGGCTAAACCGGCTAACATAAGCTCATTTCAGCGTATCAGGATTATCTGGCTTAGGATAAAGCAAAGACAGTGGAGCTGAGATCTCTTCTGGAGCTGCTAATTATTTCGCCATTGCAACCTCTAACAACTCTTCTAGATAACCTGAAAGAGCAGAGAGCATATCGTGTATTTTATAATAGACCATCCGATTCTCTCTACATGTTTTCCATGAACTATACTGTAATGGTAGATATAAAAAACGTTAAAAGAAAACTCCAAAACATAATAGATAAACAAACTTTGAAGCTCTCAATTATTTATTATTAAGTGAGTAACATAAAAATATAGAAAACCTGATAATACCTGTTATTATAGGTACCTATAATATTGGGAAGTGTCCCATACATGTGTGGGTTTCAACTGTTATTGATTTACAAATTATTAAATAATTCTGGAACATATTCATACCATAAGAGCATGATGATGGAACCTTCCTAATTGTTGCCTCCCCTCTTTAGTGTTTAGGATATCTTACTGCAAGGCTCATACTCTCCTCCCCGTGAATGGCCGCCAGCATAACCATTCAATGAGTAGAACAGATATGCGCAATGATGGTGACTTTCGTATCTTGAGGAAACTTTCAAGCTTTTTAAATTCTTGCCTGGTCAGTTTTTATGCTTAGAATCTGGACTAGTTGTAGATTGAGAGATTAGAAGTTGATATTCTTACCTAGTCCTCATAACCCGATGACCAAAATGGATCATTTTTGGGGCCAAGTGGTTGATGGTGCTATGCAAATTTATTAATAAAAGAGACAGTATCCATCAATGACTACCATCAGTTTTTGCCATATTTATTTCACTTCTCTGCTAATTAAGCTTATTTTATGGTATGATTTTGCATCTATCTTTGAACCTTCTCAAGTAATTGCAAATTTTGTTTCTTTTTGATTTTTCCTATCAAATGCAGCCATTTTTCCAATGTGTTAAGAAGGTAGACGTTAAACATAGCCGGCTTAGTTTGTGAGGTGCTGCTCTCCATGGCCTACAGTCTCCGGTCATTGCTTTTGACCAAACCTGAAAAATCAGTTAACTTTTGAAATAGACTCTGTCGCAATCTTGAAATCAGCCAATGAAATATTTGAATGAGAAGTAAAATTGATTGTATCGCGATATGACCGTTGTTATATACTCATTCAAGCTTTATAGGCCACCACTATCTGTTGTCAATACTGTTTGGGAATCCAGCGATTCATTGGCTGACGTCATCAACTTCAGGTTGTCACGAACAGATTTAAGTGCAGTTACGATACACTTTGAAGCAACACTTTACTCAGAATCTGGAATCATAATGAGCAACAACTGATTATACAGTGATAGATATAAATAAATAAGCAGACAGTTAGAGAAACAGGTTCATTCTATATCGAGTTCTAATTTTCGCTTCACAAATCTGTACGTAAACAGCGTATATTTGACATTTAGCTATGGTAGTATTTATTTTTTCAGAATACTAGCCTAAATTATCTCTTCTCATCTTCTCAGTGCTAGAACTTCGTACGGCACTAATGACATGCATTGTTTACTCCAAAACATAGCACAGCTTACCTACAAGATAAGAAGGTTGACATTAGTATTGGTATTAACTTACCAGGAGGATTGGAGAGGCAGGTCCAGAGGATGTTGTCTTCCTCCATGTCTATATCCTCCCTGTGTGTCCTGCATACTGATATACCCATGAGGCCTGATACAACCATGAGTACTGTGAGAAACAGTGCAGCTAGATAGGTGAATGTTTGAGCTGCGGCTGCCAACAGTATCTCTTTGACCGGTCCTTCCGACAATACACTTCCATACGGACATGATTTGATCAACGCTCAAAGGGTTTCCTTCTTGCGGACGTTTGGCATTTTCAGAAGTAAAGCATTATCATCGTCAGCCATTTGACATATTCACAAAGATCACATATCGCTAAGTGTTTAACTAAAAAAAATGCTCCGTTTATACCACATAAAATGTTTATTTTTTTAACTTTTACCACAAAACTTGTCACATGTGAAGCCAACTCCCATGATGGATGACAACACTGGCATTAGACAAACAATATTACTGGTCTGAGTTGCGTGTGATCTGTTTGAGAACTTGTTCTGATGTCAGGCCACGAACAATTTCTTCACATATGTATCGGATATTAATGAATATACATACCCATACCTCTATTTGCTGGCGAGTGAGGATTGAGAACTTTTCCACAATCTCCTGGATTGACAAATCCTTTGTGTTGGCTTTCCAGTTTTGCTTATACATCTGAACCTCCATGTAGGAAGTCTCAGTTGAGAGCCTTTCACTTGAAAACAAGAGATATACATAATGAAAAAGCAGCATGAATAAAATGCATTATATTAATTAGCATCCATACACAACAGTCTGTTTTGAGAGTAAAGGTACTGTAACCAATACATACAAATAAATATAATGTAAACAAATACATCTAATCTGACAACATGACCAAACATGCGACACAATGTATACAAAGATGTTTATTCAAAGCTCATCAAAAAAGCTGAATACTACAATGAACATCTCATTCAACGGCCAAGTAAGTGTTCGAGCCAGTCATGAGATGTCAGATATAGCAACAAAATCTCAAGAGCTTTGAGAATTAAAACACAACACCCGACCGCAATCATTTAAGCTGTAATGAAAAAATACAGACTCGCCACGCTCAAATAGGTCATGGTAATTTTTCAGTTGCTGACTTCCTATGCACTAATGGCTTACACCAGTGTTAGCCATTAGTGCATAGGAATGGCTAACACGGTATTTGGGCAACGGTAAGCTGTGTCAATGTGCAACCTATTTTAGTGTACTTGTTTTTAAGATGTTGTACTTTTAGATATGGTGCTGCAAATTGCACGTTGCCTGAGTCGGACGTATTACTCAAAAACCAACTGATTTTTAAGTATCACAAATTGTTTATCATCACAATTTGTAAGTTAATGCCTCGCCAAAATGTTGCTTGGGGTTTCTTAATCCATATGATAAAAGAAGTCTAAAGTCAAATTTGACGTTATGCCATGATGTAAAGTCATAGCGCGACACTGAGTTTCCAAAACATGTCAAAACCTATTGTCACTATTGTCCATATAAAAAGACATTGCAAGTTCATGTAGCAGAAATGCAGTTAATACATAGAGACTACCCTTATATCATGCAGCCATAGCAACAATAATGTTCGGTGTTTGATTCGACTTGACAAAAACTGCTTTCAAATTCACATAGTGATAGCTAGACCATCAGTGTTGACAATGCTTTGCCCGCACTAACCTGGTTCTGACCAATATTGATGAAAAAAATGGCGTGCCAGTTGGCAATTTTTAATTATCTCACTCCCAAATTAGTCAAAATTTTGACAAAATTGCACTTGTACCTGACGAAACGAGACGTAAAAATATGGGAAACTGTACCGAGACTGAAATATTTTTTTCTGTTAGGGATATCCTCCAAAGCCTTGGTGAGGGCACTGCTTTGGGAAAAAACTGCTCTGTGAGACATTTATGTGTACCTATATTAAAAACACCATTGCTTACCCTATTTTAGCATGCAAGGCAATTTATTATTTTTTAACAACTTGTTACAACTTTTACAGTATGTGATAGAAATACAAACAATCAATCGACTGAAGTTTTTTTAAGTTACTTACAGTTAAGATTTTCCCCATAGCTGAATATTTTCTGTCGATGTGTTTTGTTTCGTAAGCACTTGAGGTTATCATCGAAAATAATCCATTGCCTGTTTCTGGTACCTCCTCGCCGGTCGGCGGTACAGTCAATTGAACAGGATAAGATCTGGAGATCACTGTTTTACTGTGGAGCCTCATGTGTTGCCCTTCAGCGTTGTAATTGGATAATAAATAAATTTTAAGAGGTGTCCAGTTGTTTATTTACGTTGGTTAACTCCATTTTGATGTACCCATTGGCGTGTACTACAACGCCAAATTGCCTTGTCGCCGGTCCTTTCGGTGTGTCAATTTCTTTCTTTCTGCTAAGAAAAATAACTTTAACTTTAGCGACTCATCTTCTTGCAGTATTCATGGTGAATTGAGTGTTTGTCGATATCTGATATTATCTGATCTGATTCAGAGACCAATTTGATAGCGCTTTTTGTTGGTTTTTTTGGCAGCGATCAAGGCCTTTGATTGGTCAACACAGTGAGTTTTATTTTACGACTGCTTATTCACTATGTTTTAATATTTATAATATTATATTACATATCAACCTGAAAGCTCTCTTTTGGAGTAAAAATAAGTCCTATAGTAAATAATTTGGTGATAGATTATAGTAAATATGGATACCACTTATGATGTGGAAAAAAATAAAGTGATGGTAAAATATAATAGATGTTTTGTAATATAATAGATATTGAAGTTAACATACGATAGTATATAGGCATTTTTCAATGAATTTTGAGTGACTTGCACAGTATGAGCAGAATAAGATTTTGGTATTTGCGCAGTCCTTAAATCAGGAAAAATCAATAATTAACATTTGAACATATTAAGACATTTTATTTGAAAAGTCCCCTTCAAGAAAAAGTGGCTGGGAAGCTTTGGTCAAACGTTGGTGTGCCTAGCCGAGGCAGGACTCTAAATATTGGAAGAAAAAATCTAAAGAATATGTCAATCATTGCAATGATAGCGCATTTAATTCGTTGTGATTAAAGTTGTAAGCACTCTTCATTCGATTTGGGAGCGGACAACTCATTCAAAGCACGGTTAGTCTGCTGGTTTCCCGCTGATGGTTTTGATCTTTCTTATCCAAAAAAATACAGACAAAAGACCTATTAAACTAACTAAGTGCCCGCTTGTTTACATATACTGTCTTTGACAAATTACCAAAATAAAATATCAAACTATTTGAATAGGAAAATGGGCATTAACTTATTCTTAATCAAATTTGATATAAGTTTTGTCCTTGCATCTATCATAGGCAAAAATAGGCTAATTGAAACATACCTGTGAAGCATTCAGTGTTTTCCCGTCTTTCGCTTTCAACCCAGCATCTCTCGCTAACACTTACTTTAGTAGATTGATTAAGTTGTATTCTCAGAGATTTTATTGAGTTACTGACTAGAAGAGTTTAACATATTTGTCCTGTTTGATTGCCAAAAGATACTGTCCGAATATACTATTGCTCAGTTATTAAAACTATGAAAGAAACATGCCACTAGCTGTGGAAAATTACAAAAATACGTCATGGAATATAACCAGAATAGTTGCCATGCCAACAATACTGTAGACCTGAAGGTATAAAAATAAGTGCCGTTAAAGATAGAAAAGTTACTACTGATTGCTGATATTATTATGTGTGTGGACTCGTGGAGGTAGGAAAGGTAGTTATGACAACAAGTGTAAACAAAAATAATGGATGGATTCTAAAAATGGTGAGTAATGTTTGTTCATGATAATTCAGCTGCTGTTGTAGTCAGTTATATCCATCACAAAGGCAAGTAAAATTGTTTCAATGTAAACACTGGCATAATATTGAATGATAATTTTATGACAACACCAAATATTTGTTATGTAAATCAGAGCAATGATACACATTTTCTATGTATTCAGATTGATTAATAAAATAATCATCAATCAATAATTATTAACCTGGATAGAGTTGTTTTTTAGCAGCCTGTTGTGCATCAGAATCATCTGACATCCAGTATGGCGGCTGAAAACCTCTAGCATCCTTCAAATTCTTAAGGAAAGCTGATATGGTAACATTTTCATCCTTGCTGGTTAACCAGCAGAAATGGTCACCTATTTTTTTCAAATGTGTACTGGTTTGTATCGTCTATTTGAGGGATTGCGAGGATTAGCCCCCCCCCCCAGCCAGACCAATCACCTTGTGACTAAGGCAGCAGTGCACCCCTTCGAGGAGGTGTTTGAAACTTTAGGCTCATAAGTGAGGTTGGTGTCGATTTAGGACTATTAATAGGTGTTTTGTGGGTTATTGGGGCGGGGGAATTTCTGCTTGTTTGATTATGATGGTTTTTGTTTTGAATTGGGTTAGGCCGTGTGGATTGGTTGTTTTGAGTTGACGGATGTTTGTTTGTTGTTCTCTGCCTGTGTGATTTATTGGCAGAGCTTTCCCTATTGTTTTGGATCAGGGGCTCTGCTGTTTGCCTTGTTGTTGTTGGGTTTGTGATTTCTGATCTTGGGTTGTTTGGGGGTTGATTTGCCGGTAGGTTTTTAACGCCTTGGTATCCTACTCATCCGGGTGGGGCATTGGTGTACCTGGCATGATTGCAAGCGACAGTGGAAAGCCCAAAGAAGGCTGAATATTCAGCCTCCCTGAACTTCTCTTCACTTTCAGGAATCCATTATAACATTTGTAGAGTGTTCTCTTTTTGGAAACCCCAATATACTTTGCATGAGCTGATGTTTAGATGTGGGTTTGATCTTTGGAGTATATGCCTAGTTGAACCAAAGTCTCTACCACCTTTTCGTGGGCAGTGGGTGGTCATGGTGAGTAGCTTTGGCAGCTCATTCCCTCTATGTGCACAGTAAGTTCTGCCTTCAAGAGGTGGAATTTTGTTAGTAACTTCTATGATCCATTCCACAGATTTTGAGTCAGAACAGGTCATTTTGAACATGGCTTGGGTAAGGCTGTACCTCAAGAATTTGGCTGGGGTTGGTTCATTTGATTTAGCAGTTGGTGGATAGAGAAGGTTTATTAATAAACAGAATGTACCTCAAGTAGCACACACTACATACAGCAATGTTAAGAGTCGAAACAGAACAATTTAAATTGAGACCACGAAAACTAATGCTTACATCTACACGAGTGCCCACCAGTATAAAATAATAAACATTGGAAAAAAAATATTTGACTAAAAACCTACCCTTCCCCACCTAAGCTTACCTAACAACCATGCTATTTAGACCTTTAGAGTTATGTCATTAAGTTATCCTGCTAAACAATAAAGGCAAATAAGTCTAAGTGCAATGAGCTAATATCTGCTCAAAAATTCACTGATAATAAAAACATATCCAGGTAGGAAATCTCAAGATTTTTACCCCACATAGCATCAGTGAGTAATTGGGGATGGCGTAAATTAAAAACAAATATTACTAGTTGAGTTTTGAAACCAGATTACTTGCTATACATTTCAGTTACAGACACGAGGTTATCAGACGTAGCTAAATAAAGAAAATATTTTTGAAAAACTTTTGTTTGTAATATTAAGTAATATTTATCTCAGCTTTTTTACTTCTGTCATATCCACCGCTTTCTTTGCCTTTTTGTTGGCTCTTGCAGCACTCAGGCCTACACACTGTACCTCAGCCAGCATCTGAAACACAAACTGAACATTAGAATATATCATACCTCTCAGCTGTGATATAGTGAATACAAAACCAATGACCAGTCCATCCACAAATTTCTTCTGGTATTCCCGATGGTCATCAAACCAAGTTAGCATTGCAATTTACTGCATCACTCATTGTTCACTTTGTGTTTTCTTCAATGTTGACAAACAGCTACAATAATTGCTCGACAGACCTACCCTACATGATACAATACTCCCTTGACTAGAACACTACAAAACAAGAGTATTTTATACCCATACACAAACAATATTGTTCAGACATTTAGGTCATATTGGTCATAAATAAAATCAAGCCTATAATCCCCACCCACATGTCCTTGCAACGATATATACGACAGAGCTAACAAATACAAAAACTCCTCCCTGAATAAAAGTTACATTGTGTTTTGCACTTGGCATGTAGTATTGATTCTCTTGTCAGGGGAACTTCCCGAGGCGGGTTTATTGTGGCTCTTGTATAGCCTTGTCATGCGGCAACTTTCTTGTAAAAGTAGCCGTGAAACAAAGCTGGTTCTTCTTAAATCGTCTGAAAGTTTCGAGTGTACACCTACGTTATCGATATCACATTGAATTGAAGTAATACAAGTCAGTGGTTCCATGACTGAGAGAGGTCATTAATGTCACTTTATAGCAACATAATTTGCTCTCAGTAATCTATGCTACTCACCAAATCCTTCTGCTTCTCAGTATCCGGACTGAATTCAATCAGCTCCTGTACAGTACCGGACTTTGGTGCAGGTCTCTCCTCTACTGGCCTTTCTGCTTTGAGGTTGGCCACATCTTCCTTAAGTTCGAGAATAAGCCCACACAACATATGTATATCCTCTGAAATAAACACAAAAATTTTTTTTGTGAGGTTCAATGGTTTTTTCACACCTGAAATATCTCTGCTGTGAGAGTGTAGCCACTATAAGTGGCTGATAATTTGGCTCAAACACCCGTTATTTTGATATTGATGGATCCTCTTTTTTTTCTCATTTCCATTCACCGTGATGATCAAATCTATTTTGTCTGCCAGGAGGCTCAGTATGTCTCCGCTGTTAATCATTAATGTTACACATCGGTTTGATATCATCAATTTGAGAAACTTGGGATTCTTTCAACACAGATTTCTATCCACAGCCTTACCCCATGAATCATTTCGAGGCCACCGTCATCATATCACCAATGTTCTACACACACATTGTTTTTTCCCGTATTGTTTTTCTCATCTCTGTGATTACAGTGATTGTTGTGTTCTACAATCTTGATCTCAGCCTCGGCTCTAGTCTTTTTTTTAAGATCAGCTTCCAGCGAGATATTTGATGTGCCGCATTTAAATTTGTTTCTTAACTGAGCATGATACTCCCCAATAGCTCCGGTTGTGTAACCTACAATAGCAAGAAAATGACAGTTTAAATAATGTGGACGATCAATAATTTATGCGACTCTCAACATGCCCAAATAATATGTATGTTAGTGATATAATCAACAAATAATAATAATTTAATAAGTTATTTTACAGCAGGGAATCAATGTTCAACGATTACTAAACCACTGAGATATAGAAAATGGTTGCGCTATGGATATAATAATAACAATAATAATAATAATAATAATAATGTAGTCAAAAGATTACACTGTGTAACAAGCCTAACTAAACAGTATTGTTCAAACGGATGGCAGGTAGTCTGGAGACCCTCTTAGATTTAATTCTTGTGACTAAGCTACCAATGTTAGGGCCAAGCCAAAGCTTCTGGCTTAGCAAAGCCCTACTTATCCCCTCTCAACTTTTTAAGTCTCATTCATTGGCCCCAAATATTCACCATCATTCTCCATGAGCCTGTATGCCAGCTCTGGGGTTGTGAGTGTCTCATTAAGGCTTAATAGATTCAAAGAACTGACTTTCATCTCGCTCCCAGCAATTGCTAAGTCTGCTGCTGCTGTATCTGCCACAGCCACATCTACTTCAGTTCAAAGTATAGAGCAAGAGGTTTTTTGAATGCTACAAAATCTAAACAGATGTTAAGGATACAGCAGAAATTGTTTTGTGATGGTAGATTTTAGAAGTTTTACTTCTCAATTTCTGCCTGTAATGTTTTGAAATGATTTGAAACAATATTGCAATATTTCCAAATATTAACATACGGTCATTGAATCCTGAGGAATGGGATACATTTTAACATTATTTTCCTATGTAACGCGGCATGTATAGACAGATCAAGATCGAGACAGCATTAAGACAGCATTAAGGCAGCATTAAGAACAGATCAAGACGGCATTAAATCATGTCGCCAAAGGCCAGTACAATATATCACATCATTTGCCACTTAATGACTCCAGGCAGCCTCTGTCTATTGCAACAAGTTATAGACTGGTTGAAGTACAACCTCCATCAGGTTTTTATTTCTCTGCACTTACCCTCCTAGTTTGCTTGTTGAGGATATTAGTCCGTAACTGCAACTCAAAATGAGTCAACCTTTTAGGTGGTTTAAGATTCAGCATTGGCAAGTGTTTTCCGGTCCTCTACAAATGTAAGGGTCCCCATGATCATACTTTCATACCAATAGCTTAAGAGTCTGCTATTTTTTCCACCCATGATTTAGCACCTTGATACAATGGAGCACCTCTACTTCGTTGTATGGTGGGTATGGTAGTAGGCCCTATACATAAGGTCACCCTATGTATAGGCTCTGGAATGATATTTGACTTGTGTAAGCCTTCAAGTAGCTTACTATCCTATATTTGTTAAAAAAAGATTTAAACTCGACTGCCATCTTCAGCGTAAATACGCAAGGCATGTTTTGGTTTGTCTTCCACTGTCTACAACTCGGAATACAGAGAAATTAATCGAAATTGATCAATGAACTAAGCTATTATCTGTCCAACTAAGCCAAAGAGTTTTGCTTCCTTTCGGTGGTCAATGATCTTATCAGTTCTAGTTATGGTTACAGCTTGCTAAATTTAGTTGTATCGACATTATGATGATCAAATTAGTACAAACATGCATTATGCTTATTTCTCATGTTTTAGTTAGGATTAGGATCAAGATGTCACTAAATAGATGTTGCTCTTGAGTAACTGTAATAAATGATAATTACTAAAGATGATAAAAAGGTAACCGATGTTGGGCCGCTACACCAATATTCAGTGAAAATAAGAACTGATGAAACAATGGGTAGCGAAGATAAACCATGTTTTCTTATCAGAAAAGTATGGATTGTGGTAGAAAAAGCTGAAAAATACAAACACTTCCGAATCAAATCATAACTCTATTAACACATCAAAGTAATTGGCCTTAGATTCAGTGTCTACTTGGGCAATGTTAGCCTTGTTGTCCAGTCTGCAAAATCTCATTGAAGGGTCAGCAGAACTCAAATATGGTACAACCTCCATGACAAAATTGTCGTACACAATGGACTTGCTTGGCAATGAATGCCACTACACTCAAAATTTCTGCCAGATCGAACCCGTCCTCATAGGCCACAAATATTATGCTGCCTGTTTTCACCTCAAATATAGTGGTGGCTGTTGTGTATTCAGTGGCATGTGAGGTCCTCGCCTTATCACTCCGTTGAGCCAACTTGTTAAATTGATGTAAAGCTTTTGGTTTTTATGAATATATGTGAGGTTTTGATGTTGCTGATCGGTTTGGGGTCAGCAAAAACATCCTCAAATTCCACCCGGAACTCATTTATATCTGATTCTGTGGGTTTCATTACCCATGTATCCCTTATCTAATCCTTAACCAAGGCCGAAAATTCTGTCTGATCTGTTTCCCTTTTCCCTTGGATCGGCAGTAGACATGCAATTCGCTGGACAGTTCCCCCAATCCCATCAACCACCCCCTTCCCATGAGAGAGACACCACTTTATATTTATGTTGAAAGTTTCTTGAAGTGACATAGTATATGAGCAAGAGAGAATTTCCATTTGAACTGAGAGGCAGCACCATCCCTGTAGATTGTTAGAGTTTTCTGACTGGGTTGATGCGCCAGTATTAGAGATTAAAAAAAAAGAACCTACAGAGTCTTTAGGATGCTCATTGCAGTCAGTTATTACGACCATACTTCTACTTCCATTCGATGTCCAAACATATCCAGTAAAAACAGTAGCCTGCTTGTTGACCCAATGATATCCCTGAGTGGAGTCAGCCTTAGTGTATTCATAGTTCTCAGCAAAGTCGATCTGGAGAACAGCAGTATCAGAGATGTTCTGAGTTGGATTTGTTACAGATTCAAAGAGCTGATGCTGCTGTCTCTTAACATACGCGTGGAGAAGGAAGGTTGGCAGCGTGAAACAATCAGTTACCGTGCCAGACAGATTCTCTTTCTGATTTTTAATCCACTGTCCACATTTGATGAGTTTGCTTGTTTCATAAGGTTTGAGCTCTGCCATGTTCTCCTTACAGTCGGTACATTCTGTCTTCATACACTGCTCACTCTCTTGACTACGTGCTACCAAATCGATGAACGATCCGAATTCTGTTGGGATCTGAATAATAAAAAAAGATATGAAGGTTTAAGAGGTAGTTTGGTTGGTTATGGCACCTGCCCTCTAATACGCTAATGTTGGATGTCTACTGACTACTTGGCTCAATGTATACGCCAGGTGTGCTTCGACCTGCCTGTGAACTGACACAGAATATGGTGTCCGCGCCTTCAAGGCACCATTATTCCTCAGGACTTAGATTTTAACCCAGCTTTTAGCCCATGATGTTATAATACTGACATAAATGACACTGAAAACTATGACAGTTAACCGTCACAGTGACAAATTTACAACCACAACAAAACAAAAATAATCCCGCAATCAGCTTACAGCTTGGCGTCACTGAGGGTTGTCCGCCAGGATCAGAACTTTTACAGTGCAAAGTACAACATTACCACTAAATCTCAAGCCAAATTTTCTAAAACTTAAACTTACATTCACTGTGTAAGTATGAAGAGCCTTCTATGGCAGCCCGAAGTTCTCATGGTATAGGCATAAGCACACATTCTCTGTAATCTCCCTCATGTACAGGCATTGAGCAGGCCTCAAAGATGAGAATGATTGTAGATAACTCTAACAGTTTTGATGTTTTGTGCTGTAACTTCCCTGATAAAAGTAGCAGGGAATGAGACGATAAAATCATTCCATCATGCAACTTAATCCTTGTTTTGAAATGTGGAAATAGATAAATGGGCAACAGAGCAGGTATTTCTTTTCTCTTCACTAATCCTGGTTTTTTTTCTGGTTTAATTTTTATCCCATTTTTTTGCTGTGAGATGCAAGTAATATTATAAAAAAACAGTTATTTGCGTAGAAAAGCAATAATCCATGGACACAGTCCCCAAACAGGACATGCATATACATTTATGTAATTTTGGGCGTTATTGACATACCATGTGGCTTGAGTTTAGGTTTAAGGGTGCCACATGTGATTTTCCTTTTCTTCTTGGATGGAGTTGTGATGCAGTCTTCTTGGCTAGCAGGAATATGTAAAGCCAATAATTTGCTAGATACAATTTTCCCGCTGATTATATCATATCGTTTATGACTTGATAATCCCAGATTGTTGATTTGAGTATCATCCAATGTGGTTCACTCTAATATACAACACAACTGATTCCATATTTCAGACTGCAAAGGGTTCTTGTTTGAAGGTAATTGATGTTTGATACAACCAAAAAAAACTGGTCCTATATATATTCACAATGAAGCCTGCCTTGCTGAACAGCAGCCCAGAAGCACTGCTGGTTGCCTGAATGGCAAGATATGACCGCACCATGATACTGATTTCTGGGATTCTCCAGTATTCTTAGAGTTTCAGGTCTTTTCGTTCTGAAGCCTTCTCATAGACCTGTCAATTAAAAAACAGTTTAGCATAAATAACGCAGAATAGGGGTTTCCAAAGTAGATCAAGTTTGGACAACAACTTTACCATTCAATAAATAATCAGTGTATCAATATATTATGTTGAATTTAAAATTGAAATGGGTCTGTAATTATTACATCTAATTTTTATCTCCCTTTTTAAAAAGTGGCTTCATACGAGCAATTTTTAAGCAGTCTGGGAAAATCGAGGTTTTTATCATCAGGTTAGCTGAGTAGGTTATAACTGGTGCCAGGGTTAATTTATAATCTTTTAAAGCTTGCATTGGTATTCTATCAGGCCCTGTAGACTTCTTATTGGAGAAGCTATCAATTATTTTAAGAGTAGCAGAGGTCTCAATTTCAGTGAAAGAAAATTCAGCTGCAAAAGCATTATCAATTTTAAGAAAATACTTTGAAAATTTGGTTGCAGTGACTGGAAGATTTTCTGCCAGATTAGTACCAACATTGATACAGAAATCGTTAAATTTATCAGCTACAGAAAAGCTCTGATCACCATCATGTCCGAGATGAATTTTCTCATCTGAACCATTGGTATCTTTTTTAATAAAACTCATGACAAATCTCCATTTTTCATTGGCTTTGTAATGCTCTTTCCTTGCCGTGTTTACGCAGTTTGTTACGTGATTTCTGAATTTCCTATACCGTGTTTGTAATTCACCATTGAATGGTTGTAATTTGCTCATTTTGTGAAGCTTAGTACGTTCTTTTGTAAGTGTAAATAATTGCATAGTCATCCAAGGTTTCTTGAAAGTAGAACGTTGATGCTTTCTGGCACTAATTGGAAAGCTAGATGATTACTCATATTTCCATTGTCCGTCATTTGTCAGCTTGTCATCAACTCAGAGCGAGTTTGATTGGTTGTCCCAGCTGAAAGCATCTTCTCCTCTTTGGATGGTACTCATGAGCGTAGATAGCTTTATTTCGAACTCAACAATGAGATGGGATGGTAGAGAGAAATCAGCCACATTATCGGCGTCAGACTTGTGGAGAGTGGAGGTGTTGTCAGTGGAGTAGTGTTGTATCTCCTCGTTCATTATTTTGAGAATTGGGTCAATAAATAAATGCTGATATCCTTTATCAGTCAGCTCCTTGGTTAGCAATACAAAATCATCCTTACTGAAGGCATCGATGATCTTCACCTCTGTGTAGCTGAGAGACTGTAACAAAAGATGAGCATGTATCAGCAAATATCAATCTTAAAATATTTACGCCCGCAATACCATATATCAACTCGGACAAACCTGCTGTGTCTGACTTTCTTTTGATATCCTTGGGTAATCTGGCATCTGGCTACACCAATTACTATGCAGGTTGTTTTTTACGTGTTTGTATTATTTGTGAGGTTTGACTCTGATATACATCCACAAATCACACCAACCATCCTGGTTTTTTTTTCGCAACCGACTCAGTGTGCTATGAGAGTGAAGCTGTTCTGTGTGGCTGATAACTTGGCTCCACCACCAGTAATTTTTTCACCGAAGGAGCCTCCGTTTTTCTCATATCAGCTCATGTTAATGATCAACAAAGCTTTTTTTTTGTAAGGCAGCTCAGCCTATTGATATAACACATCAGTTTTATGTTTTCCTTTCGAGCAGCATGTAAATCCTTACAGCAAGAGATCCATCCTCAGCCTTACCCTGATAATCATTTAGAGATCATAGTCATTGTTTCCCAAGTTCCACACTTACATAGATGCAGTTGCTTGCGTTGATGGTCACTTTGATTACACTGCTTTTTGTGTCCTGTAGTCTTGATCTCGGCCTACATTGAAGGTTTTGTTTACGAAGTTTTGCGTTTAGTCAGAGTTACGATGTGCTCTCATAGCTCATGTGATGCATTTTAATTTTTTTCTTAGCTGCACATTATACTCGCAAATCAGCTGTATGTCAATTTATTTTTGAGATTTTGTATCACTATTGAGTTGTATACAAGTGCACTACCCAGCAAACGGCCACCATTCCTATGATCAAAGCAAACACGCCAGCTCTGTTTTATCGATCATGAGGCCAGTTCTTTTGGGGCATTTAACCTAATAGGCAAATTAAAACGTTAGCACGACGATTTTTATAAATACAGGATTGTTTGTTATTTATGGTATTTAAATTTAAGAAATAGCTGCGTTCAATGTTGAGTTAAAAAAGCCGTCGTTTGCCAAGTGCTTTCTAAAAAAATTTGATACCTGTAATACTTACCTCAATGTCTAATGCGGTGTCAATGTTCATCCTGAACATGTTCAGAAATCCATTGTATTTTGTGGTGCAATCGATTGCCTTGATTATAAGCTGTCTCTGGTAGTTCCTCATCAGTACCGTGGAATGATCTGGATAGGATCTAGAGATCACTGTTTTGCTGTACCACAACGCCAAATTGCCTCGTTGCTTGTCCTCTTGGTGTGTCAATTTCTTTCTTTGTACCAAGAAAAAATAAGTTTAATTTTAGCGACTGTCCTACTTGCAGCATTCATGCTGAAAGTGTGGTTATCGATATCTGATCTGATCTGCTTCAGAGCCCAATTTGGTAGCGCTTTTTATGTGGATTCTGGGCAGCCATCAAGGCTTTTGATTGGTCAACACTGTTGGTTACATTTTATTTTGACTGCTTATTCACTTCATATTAGGTTAATTTTAGGGCTTATCAATACGTGAGAAAAGCATTTAGGTTAACTTCGCAATAAAACCATTTCTTTATTTGAAATTAGAAGGCGTAATGTTTCAAAATGAGTATGGATACTGGATAATGGATAGTGACACAGATATCTGAGCGGGAGGCCTGAGTTGAATTTGCAATCGTAACATTTTTTTTGAAGATTTATCATCATTAAAATTGTAAGCATTCTTCACACGATTCGGGAGCGGACAACTCATTCAAAGCATGACAGACAAAGCTTTGACAAAATTACCAAAATAAAATATCTGTCTATTTGAATAGGAAAATTGGCAATAACTTATTCCTAATCAAATTTGACATTAGTGTTTGTCCTTGCATCTATCAACGCTAATTGAAACATACCTGTGAAGCATTAAGTGTTTTCCTGTCTTTCGCTATCAACCCAGGATCTCTCGCTTACCTACTCCAGCTTCTATTCATTCTGTCACTCAAATCCTTATTTTCATCTGCCTAAAATTCCAATTCAGTGCATACTCGGTCTCTGTCAAAGGCGTAGCTGTCTAGCGGTCCGATGTGAGCTTTTTTGGTATGTTGTACGTGTGTGCTGTGAGCCTTCATACGTTGCCTTTCGTAGCTTGATATAGACGATGTTTCACTAAACAAAGCCCTCTTGTTAGGCTGCATCAGATCTGTTTGCTGCTGCTGTCTTGACTTCTTGATAATCTGTTTATTTATATGAAGAGGAATGTTGGTAACTGGTGCGGTGTTGTTTCATTGCGTTCAATGCTAACGTGGATTGGCTGCAGAACTTGTGGGGTTCTGGTAAATTCATTGTTGACTTATTTTAGCTTGAACTCAGGATGGCTTTTAACACACTCCTTGCCTGCTTGGGACTTAGCAATACTTCTATATCTGATGGAATAAGAGACATTCTCCACTATTAGCTAACACCTCAAATTATTGGTTAGTGATAAATTCGTTATGGTGAATTTCTATTGGATGATATTTATGACTATAGACAGTATCCATCAATGCCTGCCATCAGCTTTTGCCATCTTTATTCTCATTTACTGCTTATTAAGCTTAGTTCATGGCATGATTTTGAATATCCTTCTGGAAGCTCAGTCGGCTTAGTTTTTGACGTGCTGATTTCCATGGCATTCAGTCTCAGGTCAATGCTTTTGACCGAACCTGAAAACCAATAAACTTTTGTTATAGAATCTTTCTCATTCCTGACAATGAGCCAAAAATTCCACTCTACTTACTTAAATAATGAATATGTTTAATGCTGTTCGCAGCTGTGGGAAAATTTGGCTGTGAAATAAAAATGACATTATCACGCTATGACGGTAATAGCCATGATAAAATATGTCAATGACAAAACACAGCTGCAATCTCAGCCATTATCATGAGTTGTTGTAGTGTCTTTATCACCATTGCGGATTTCGTCATGGAGCATGGGAAGCAACAATACTTTTTTTTATGAATGCTTGAGAAAACCAGAAGCGATGACATGTTTTAAATCAGCTTTTATTCTTGTATAATTCACACATCACAACACTAAATGTAATAAACATACAAATAAAATAATATAAGTAAATATATAGTATACATATGGGACAGTTTAGCGTAGCATCATATTCAGCATGTCCGAATAAGATGTTGATGGCAGATTTCTTCCTGGTACTGATAATTATTAGTAATGTTGTTTAGTTGGTAAGTTGGTGCTTCCTTGTTATAATGTTCCACAAATGGTGTGAGTATCTTCGACTGCAGGAATGTGCTCCCTTAGTTTGTGCCCAAGCATATCTGCGAAGCTTTGGGAGTCATCCTGAAACTACTAGAAAAGTAAAAATAAAAGTCAAATATAGACTTATGAAATGTCAATATAGTCAATGACATATATGGTTTAGATTGAGGAAAGAAATGAAAGAGTCTGATTTTGGCAAACGCCAATACAACTGCAGGCCACCTCCATTAACTCATGGTAAGCAAGAGAAATACACAAACTGTATTCGAGCAGTCGGCATGGTGAGCTATTTTCATTACATAATAAGTGTATTCTGACAAAATAAATGGCGACACAGCAGCAAAATTTCAGCAGACTTTGCATACTATCATTTGTACTAATTTTATTCACTTACCCTCTGAGAACAGAAGCTGCATTCAACTCCTGACTCCCGTTTTCGTCACTCACCGAAAATGAGTTATGCGTCACATAAATTTTTGTGAGAGTTCAGTTTAGGTCATGACATCTCAAGCCTATATTGCTACCTTTTTCAACCTCTGTAAGCTGCTTGAAAGTCCTATTCAATCTCTCCAGTCCATTATTAGTGTGTATATTTGGCTTGAGTCTGTCTTTGCAATGATACTTAACCCACATCTACAACATTTCGGAATGTGTGGAGAAGTGAAATCAGATTTACCTATGACTTCTTGTAACATAGCATACATAGGCGGATAATTAACATTTTGCAAGGATGGATATTCGATGTTAAAATTGTTGTATATTTTTTGAACACACGTCACTTCTGATCAAGTGGCAGTGTAGCTCAAAATATCGAAACACAAAGAGTATGGAGTGAACATCCATATTCTATGTAGGTAACTGTACTATATCATTGACTGACAGTATAAAACAAGCGTTTGAATCAAGGTAGGTATTTAAGATCTGTTGTGGAAGTAAACAAGGCCTGAAATTCTAAATAGTAGGAGGTATTCTAAAATTACAAATAGCTACCGGTATTTTGAGCCATTGTGTTGTTCTATTATCGAATTAATCAAATGAGTTGCTTCAGGCCCCCAAACCAGTAGCCAAGAGTACAGGCTACTGATATGTTATTACCTCTTGGTGTTTCAACCATTTTTGAGTGTATTTTCTTGGCTCATCACACATTACCAATGGGCTCATCCTGCTGCTTTCTTTGTACTTTTCTTATCCCAGGGACAAAGCTAACTCAAAGTAACACAGTCAGCAACACGGGTAAATTCAAAATATTTTATGAGAAAAGCCAGACCTACCTGATTTTAGTTCAGTTTTGTATGCAGAGTACAGCGCCTTGGTTTCATCTTCATCTACCAAAGCCGATAGAAATATGTCATAACTACAGCCACCTTGAAACACTAATAACATCGAATGGTGAAACTGTTTCAAGCCCATGAATCAATATTATAAAGTTGCTTGTAAGGCCTGAACCCATTGTTGCACATTTGCACAAAATTCTAAAATCAGAAATGAAGTACCCCCTAGCTACACAATTAAGATCAAATACAGCAATGCAGCACGCTTTAAACTCATTCTGCGACAGAAAATTGGGTTACAAATCATACCAATGTGCAATAACCGTGCCTGGCTCAAACCAATATACTCACCAACTGCATCACCAACTGGGCTTGCTGTAGCTACTCCATCTATGTGGGTGTCTACCTCTCTAACACTTTTAGCATAGTCTTTGTCTGTTGAGCTATTATCTGCATTTTCGAACAAGCATCAACAGAGTAAACTTTATATCGAGGAAAGTTCATGACGAGTGGATGTTTATGAGTACTTCATCATTGCTAGCATAAACAATCATTGTATGTAAAGACCCCATAAGCAGTGTAAACCCATACATATCTGAACCAACAAAAAATGTGGCACATATATATGAAATATATTGAATGCCTGGAATCATTATTGCAAAATTGTACAAATTCCTCAAAACAGAAATCACGTGCCCCTCAGCTATACAATTAATGTTACACCCAGTGGTGCTCCTTTAAAACTCATCCTGCTACGTAGGGAGTGGTTACAAATCGTACCAATGTGCAATAACCGTGCCTGGCTCAAACCAATATACTCACCAACTGCACTACCAACTCCTGGGCTTACTGCGGCTGCTCCATCTATGTCATCACCAGCTCCTGGGCTTACTGCGGCTGCTCCATCTTGATTATCCTTTTTGGTATATGCCTCGTTGTCTGATGAGGAACTATCTGGACTTTCGCTACCACTAGATCGTGCTGTCCAAACATTGGGGCGCTGGGAATTAGGCAACCAAAGCTGATCGATATCAGAATCAATGTCATTCTCGTCTGTCTGTTCTTGCCAATCTCGCTCTTGTCCTCTCATATCTGCTAAGATTTAACAAGACCAAACTTCTAACGATCATGGTATGCAAATTATAGAGTCCGGAAATCATGACATTTACTCTATCAGGAAATATTCTGTGAAGCATGCCGCATTTATTTGTCCCACTATTTAAACTAATGCAACTTGCAGCTACAGAAACCTGTATTCATGGAATATTCGATGATTATACTATATGGTGACTCAATCAGACATGTGATTGAACATTTTTGAAACTGCTTGCTGGGATTCATGACAGTAATATCCTAGAGGAAATGTTAATTTATAGATCGTAAGTCGAAATTGACACGACAAGTACGCATACTAGCAAACCAAAAATCTGCTTAAAAAACACAGATTAAATTAATTTGCTAATAAATAGCTGTCGCACAAGGTTATCCTCACTACCTATAACATAAGTTGTAAAATGTGCTGAACAGTCAACATTATTATTCATGGTACACGGCCATTAACAACACATGAGAAACGAGGTTAGTATAGATTGAGCCCTGAAAGCTTACTTGGCATACGACATCGTCTAAGATTAGGAGGATTTTTCGTCAGATCTGGCAAATCACTTTCATCTACTTCTCCAATTAGTGAAAGCAATGAGCCCACATTATCTTGAGAGTGATGCTGACTATATCTAGTGGCCTCTGCGTGAGCAGCCAAACTGGTTGCTTCATCAGTTCATCTCTAGCAGAAATACCTTCTGGGGCCTGCCATCCGTCATCAATGTTTGGAGCATCAGCTAAGAGTAATACATTGTTTTGAGATTTTCTGGTTTATAATTATATCAATTACACATTAACCAGTTGGATCAGATAAACAAATTCTGTGTGCATCATGAACCCTGATTTAACCTCAAGATAATTCCTCAACATTAAAAACACTGGCATGCCTAAATATTATACTTGGTTACCTACCTGCCAAGGCTACCATAAGATCATCACCAGCCATTGCGTACTGTCATCTGAGATGAAAATGTTCTTCTTGTGTCAGGGGCATTGCTAGATAACGAAGAAGGTGCACATTGCTCTTCCGGTAAATGAATACTTATCAAGGTTGAAGCTCGGAGGCCCTGAATCAAGCAATAATAAGGAAGTCGCTCAGAATACTAAATTATCGGCACCATTTATAATGTAGTGATGAGCAGAACCTATGACTATGATAAACCATTGCCGGATATCTGTGTTGCTAACAATTACAGGGAAAACTCAACATAGGCATCATGGCAATATTTTGGGAAAATGGTGGGGGTGGGGAACTTCTAGAATCAGATATTATGTACACATGCAGTGGTGCACCTTTCAAACTGGGCTACATAGTCTTGGTTTACAAATCATACCAAAGTACAATAACAGTGCCTGGCTCAAATCAATCTACTCACCAACTGCATCACCAACTCCTGGTCTTACTGCAGCTACTCCATCTATGTCATCACCAGCTCCTGGGCTTACTGCAGCTACTCCATGTATATGGGTATCTATATTTCTCACATTTTTAGCATAGTCTTTGTCTGATGAGCTATTATCTGCATTTTCGAACAAGCATCGACAGAGTAAACTTTGAATCGAACAAATAAGTTTAAGAAGAATGGATGTTTATAAGTATATCATCATTGCCAATCTAAACAATCAATGAGTCGGGCCGGCCGATCAATGTATCTAAAGACCTTATAGCATTTTGAACACTTTGCACCAACAAAATGAGTGACACATGTATATGAAATATATTGAAGGCCTGAAATAATTATTGCAAATTTGTACAAATTTCTCATAACAGAAATCAAGTACCCCTCAGCTATACAATTAATATCACACGCCGTAGTCCACCTTTCAAACTGGGCTACATAGTCTTGGTTTACAAATCATACCAAAGTACAATAACAGTGCCTGGCTCAAACCAATCTACTCACCAACTGCATCACCAACTCCCGGGTTAACTGCAGCTGCTCCATCTATGTCATCACCAGCTCCTGGAATTAATGCAGCTACTTCATCTATGTCGGTATCTACCTCTCTTGAACTACATGTATTAGCATAGTCTTTGTCTGTTGAGCTATTATCTGAATTTTCGAACAATCAACAACAGATCAAACTTGAAATTGCACAACAACCTGCAAAACTGCCCACAAGTGGATCTTTATGAATATTAATTAATAATAGCATAATATATCAATGGATAAGTCAGTCAATGAATGTAGAGACCCCGTAGCTTGGAAAATAATGACTTGAGACACTATTAAAAATACAGAATGGGGAGAGAAAGCGTCATTAATTGAACCAGTTTGACAAAAAGACTATCCTGTCTTCAAAATCGGTGCTTCGCATATCTTCCACTCAACATGCAACCAAAGATCCAATACTAATGCCTTGACAGAACCAAACATCTTCTTTGTCCAAACTCGAGCATTTCATGGCAATAACATCAATAATCTCAAATGGCAAAATTGGATGTAGGTTTATCTACTGTTTAAGAAAACGGAACAAGTAAATGTTTGAGCGAACAAACAAAACATACCTTTGATTTGCATCTATACAAAATACATACAAGTGGATGGAGTAATACCAAAATGTGTATATAGGGTGCTGCGTACTTGATCAAATTTGATGACCAGATGGTAGGCTACGTCAAAAGTATAAGCTATACAGTACAGCTATAAAATGAACAAAAAAGTTGAAAACACATGCAATATGGATACAATGATTTTAAATAGTGATGAGCAGCAGATTTATTTGCTATCATACCTGTATTTGGAATGGCTTCAGGCAACGCCTGTGGTTGTCTGAGGTGTACTCAACTGTAACTTTATTTCTCTCCCAACTTATTACTTTTGCTGCGTACCATCTCCCATCTGGGGGATACAGGGCAGTGATGGGTGTTCCTTTTTGTATGTCTGCAAACTCATCCGAGATTTTCCTTTTCCTCCGACCCATGTCTATTACGAACTCTTATTAGATAGGATGTGCAGTTAAATGTTAAGGCGTAGTACATTATGGAAAGAATGTGATTAACAAGCATAGGATGTGTAAGTTGTCAGTAACTATGAGTACAAAATACTATTATCATCAACAATTGTAAACAGGTTTATCGTTAAATTATTAGGCACAATTCATTTACACAAGCAATTTTCTAAACTGTATACATCCCAAAATATGTAACTCAAATGATTTCATAGATGAGGGGTCCTTTTTTCTGTCCTGATCCTCAGATTCCTGAATGCAGAAGAATGAGGGCAGTAGTGCACACAACTAGTGAATTTTCTCAACTAGCAGCATTGACAATATCTGAGTGACACGCATCAGGGAACACAATCCATTATCTAAGTAGAGCTGCATCCAGACCCTAATACCGATCTGAACATGGGTGATAATGGGAGTGTTATGTCTCCAAAACAGTTACGTGGTCAAGCACTAACCCAGAGGCAGGCGTATATATTATGGCTATAATTCCTGAGCTGTGTGACTCGGTGCTGCGCACATTACAGCCCAGTTATGCACATATGTTTGGGCCAAGACCAAAATGGGTTGGTGAGTTTGGGTTTACGCTTTTTGTTTTGGGTTGCGTGCTATGCCGAAGTGTTTCTGAGCCAAGGTCATTCCATCCAATGACTAAAGGCGGCATCACTAATTCCACTTGGAAATCATTTTACAAACACATATGGGCATGATATTGCTTGTTCGTACTGAGTTAATAATGCCAAGAAAATGTTGCTATAGGCAGATAGATTGGTTTTCGAATAATAACATTAGGATCAGCAACACTGCAATGCGCATCTGATGATTGATGCATTTGTGTCTAAATCGTGCAAGGAACAAAGTGATCTCATAGATGACTGACACACACTGTAAGCTATTTTCTCAAATACTAAAAATATTTGCAAAGCTGATAAAGATTGCAGCAAGGATGAAATATAATCTGTTGGGTTAAACGTTAAATCTTCATCCATGGATACCCATTTAGTTTATAAGAGGATTTTAGTGAACTTCCTTGGTTTTTATGACTATGTTTACCCCGCAAACCAACTATTATGGGTAATAATTATGTGTTTACTCTGGTACCTGTGGGACAGAAATCCTGTGACCCCGCAGGGTTTAAGAGGAACACATATCCAAATTGGTCGTTTTTGTGGGTTGGAGTTGTCTTCTTAAAATTTTCTGCCTCATTTCCTCCCTTTAATGACACAACGTCATCGAATCAAGTTTTGTTCAGGTATTCATTTTCAGTAGCCCGGCAGCTTTCCAACGGTATATGATATGTTGATATTCGGATCGGTCTTTGAGTTCGAACTGAAAAGGGAGAGATATCGATGTTTTTCATTGCCTGTAAGCTCTTTGGTGAGCTGGCTTTGGACCTTCAGGATCTTCCTCGCAGGGTCTTTCGGAGGCAGTTGGCGGCTCGCCTGTGGGAGCTGGATGGAAGTTGATTGTTTGCTTTCTGTTCCCTTGGCGGCACAGCTCTGCTGTCCGGGACTACAGAGTGCTGAGAGGGGCTGTCATAACTCTAGTTTCGAACTATCTGATAAGCCCCTTTGTAATTTTTAGTCACTTTTTTAAAACCTTATTCTCCTTGCAATTATAAGACAATAAACACTGGACCCCTTGATGACCAGCCATGTGACTACCGTGGTATGATTTCATTACTGTTGTTTTTAGATTTGATGGGATTACCAATTGTTTCATTATATTCATATTCCTACCCCTTGGTTGATAAATGTTGTAAAGCACCCCATCAGAAATGACCAAAACAACGAAATTGCAAGGCAAGCAAAATTGTTCAAATGTAAACACAGGCACATATTGTATGCAGCAGCATATTTAGTTACATGGATATACTTGTCTTATAGCAGCCTGTTGTGCAGCAGAATCATATGACATCCAGTATGGCGGCTGAATACATCTGACATCCTTCAAATGCTGAAGGAAAGTTGATATGGTAACTGTGTATTCCTTGCTGGTCAGAAACAAAGCATCAGGTTGATAACCTTCATTTTTGAAGACAGCTACCATGTATAGTATATTTGTGAGAGTGTTGTTCACATTGTATCAAGGCTGTCTCACCATACAACTCTGCTGGTTGTGCCATAAAATTGGTCATGATAACAAACCCCTGAACAAGGTCAACAAAATCCTGGTTTGGAGTTTAAGATTCACTATGTTTCCAAGGTTCGATATTGAAAGGATTTCGGGAGTAATCGCCCCATGGAAATGGCATTAAAATCGAATTCCGATTGTGACGAATGACTTTTTGGACGTGAATATCCATACCGTGTTTATTCGACCGATATCCTAATTGGCGTTGCTGAATGGTTAGCGCGCTTGCACACAATGCCTTCAAAGGGATTACACGCGGGAGGCCAGGGTTCAAGTCCCGGCCGCGGCAGATTCTGTTCATGTTTTTCCCATCATGGGAATAGTTAGAATCCAACCATTCGAAATTGGAGTGAACCACAAAATCGAAGCATGGAACCATTGTGATTATCTCTCAAATAAAGGTTTGTCTTTACAGAAGCACAAAAAGAATCAGAAAATATTCGGGACTGATCCCATAGAAAAATTCGATACCCACTCATCAGAGTGAACTGTTTGGACAAAATGGCATAAACTAGCGTTCCAACTAATTGGGATGAATTAGCATTGTGTGGCTGCTGAAATAAAATTGAAAAATTAAAGAAATATATATACAAAAGAATTTTAGCCATGGATGATAACAAACAAACTATGAAAAACCAATACTGCTCACAAACACAGAAGAATTGTCATTGTTATGGTGTATAGTTAGGTGTGTTAGTGTTGTCATGTTTTATAATGTAATTATTGCCAGACTGAACTGACAAGAATTCACTGAAAACAAAAATTATATTTTGGTTTTTGATGGGTTTCCTCAGGTCTAGATTCATGAGTCTGCAGAAAGTATGTTACACTCTCATAGGAAATCCTGATATGTATGGCCAACTCAAATTTCAGGACAACAAATTGTATCTCTGCAGATAATTGACCTCTTTTTGTCTCAATCTCGCTTTTTTGGTTTGATCATACCGATGAAGATTGACCATGATGGAGGTTAAAATATTGGAGGAGGGAAAACACTGATTGAGATTCGATTATACCATAGACTTGGACAGGCTTATAGCTTTCAATACTCCAAATCAAATGCACGACATGACACACCAAACCTCCACTGGTCATACTACATGTCCTGTCATTAGTAGTAGTGAACTGTATGTAATAATGGGCCCCTTTCAGAGATTTTAGTTTTTCTTGACCCAAATTTCTCACTCTATAGAAAACAGCGAGGTCATGATGGACCTGCGAGTCATTACTAGTTCATGTTTTTTTGGCGCCCATCCTGATCTCTAAACAGGTTCGATGATTCAAAACACAATATGTTAGCCTCACAAAACCAAAGTCAGGCAGTTGCTGCTATCAAGTTATAAAATATTTACCTTGGAAAGACTCTTTAGTGATTTTCATGTTGTTACGAGTTATCACCACCGGAGAGGGCAATTCTGAAATACCATATATTAAAGCAATAGAGTAATATCATTCTAGATCTTTCAGAGTAAATACCAGAGTCTCTTCTGCCTGCTGATCTCTGCTGATCTCTGCTGATTTCCTTCGCAAATATTCAACCTTCAATTATATAAGTTACCGTCAAGATAAACTAAAACACACTTAACACGTATCGGAAAGTCATACAAAATATTGCAAACATCCGCCATACTCACATCGTCGAGTACTGTTTTCCTATGCTGCATATAGAATATACTGATGTAAATGTAACATTGCATAGGCTTCTACTCCTTATACTCTAACGCGAGAGGTTTTTTAGTTTGAACTCTTGATGATGAAATACTAATTTCTGTGTTGCCTTAACACCATGGAATACTGTCTGTATCTGTTTGTGGTTTTGTCCTTTTTGTCATCTGCCTCATCCATGTAATAATCGCTTGACAATTCTTATTCATAATCTCCACTTCATTGTTAGATTGATTGAAGAAAGATATGATCTTATGGCTGGTATGGCTGGCATGTGTTTGCTTTACTTTACTACTTTATCTCCCCGGAAGGACCACAGCAAAATATAGTCTGGTAGATAGTTGAGCAGTTAATATGCAATATCTTCACAATAAGAAAATCGGGTAAAAATTGTGTATAGTGTTAGAAATCGTCCTCCCTTCTCATCTATGAGCTATGAGGTATCCATGGGGCCTAGTGCTGTGTCAACCTCATAAGCTACCTCCTCAAAAGAATTTAAATTCCATACTTTCTAACATAAGTTCAAGATAGATATATTTTATTGTCAGGAGACTTTTTTTACAATAGTAGATAACCTCATTTGGTATTTTTACAGTTCTCTCACGTAGATTGAAGTAAAAGTTGATTGGGCTCTAAGTAATTCATCACTGCACCTGCGAGCTCTCTGCATGGTTTCTAAACACCTTGCAGAAATTTGGGTGGGGTGATATTTTTAAACTAGGCATAAATCCCTGGCGCTGATCTTCCAATGTTTTTCTAAACAGTTCCAGAGCATACAAAATTTGTCTTCCCTTTCATTGATGAGACAGTTTTCTCCCTCAAATAATGTCCTCAAGATTTGTTTTTGATCATGCAGGTCATTCTTCCTTAGTTCGGCATGAAGCGCTTGCTGCACATTCCTCATGTCAAGGATGAGTCGACATATGGAGGGAACCAGAGAGAAACCATTGAAGAGTGCCATTTGGTGATAGGACCCGTTTGTTATATTGGCTAGTTGAAGAGTAGGTCGCAATGAAAAAAAGTACAATTGCAAACAATGTATAGACTCAACTTGACTGACCGTTAGAAATAAATGGTGGCCCTTTGTGTATGGCTTGATAACGTTTTCATTCCCAAGCATTTGACGTGAAAACACAAGCAGATAAACTGAATACTCTGTGAATTTTAAGGTCACAGCTATGCTCATCTCATTTAGCAGTTTGAGCGGGTCAGTAATAACCATGTAGAGCATGTCTTGCTGCTGGCGCTGGTGGCCCAGCACTAACAGCAACAGGGAAACCTCTGCAACAAACAAAACACCGAAGTTTGGTTTATCTTGAAGCTCTTTTATCAGCTCCTCTATCATGTGGCTAGAATTATTCTTGCATATTGAGATATTTCAGGTTATGCAGTTGTTCAATATTTTGATGTAATGCTCAGAGCTGGGTCTATCAGAATCAATTTTGCTCTTCAATTCTTGTCCAAGTAACTATATACCATCAGGTTGTACCGAAACTGTCTCTGGCTCAATAATGAGTTTGCAACTTTTGTTGGTTTTGGCAATATTCAATCTCAATGTGGTTTACGGCCTCGTACTTTCTTGGAATTGTCATTCATCAATTATTGGTAAGATATGAGGCTTCTAGTTTTGTATTTCAGCAGGTCATACATAATCTACCCTTCCATAATCTACATCAATCTTTCCCTGAGGCTGGGGATGGTAATATTCACTTTGTATATTTCTTATGCCTTTTTTCTCAAAAGGCCGAACCAAACAGCGTTCAAACTCTGTTCCTCTGTCTTGGACAATCCCTTTAAATTAGCAGACAACCACAAAAGTTATATTCCGATGCTTGATGCGTTATGATGTACTCCTTCCAAATTTCATTTTATTGGTGAGTATTTTGCCTATATGTGAAGGCAAATTACAAGTGAATTCATATTTAGTGCTGCCAGGATGAATGCTAATTGGAGACATCAATGGTTTGAAGCATTCCATAAACCCTACCCCCTACCCGCCACAGTTCCCCAAGTTATCATTTCAATATTGGCATATTTTCTTTAATGTAAAGTTGCCCGGATAGCTCAGTCGGTAGAGCATCAGACTTTTAATCTGAGGGTCCAGGGTTCGAGTCCCTGTTCGGGCGGAAGCTTAATTTTAAACAAATTTTTATGTATACTGTTTGGGTGTATTCCCCTCCATTGGTTGCTAGCTGTTGTTCGAAGTATTTATCCTCATGCTTCAACGAATTTTCGACCGGTATATTAGGGATTTCTCTACCACAAGTGTTACAAAATTGGTTCAAAATCTGAGAGATTGCAATTTCTCAGGCTGAAAGTTCAGCTACTTAAGCGTTTCTGATAGACCGAAAGCACGAGTGTTACTGTCAACTGCTTTTCATATGATGAACATAATATAGCTATAATTTCAGAAGAATCAAGTTTGCTCTTCCTGTCTCTCGCATGGTAATGTAAAGTAGGCCTATATGTTACCTACAATCACGACAAATGTTTTACGACAGGCGAGTGTGGCTGTTAAGCAATTTACATCAAGCATGCTCCTCTTTTTATATTGAAACGACGGCCTCAGCAACAACAAGCTGATGTTATGTTGGCGATCAGGAGGTAAGAGAGGAGTAGAGTTGACACAAGCTTATGGGAAGATGGGGTTGTGATCGGATATTTCAGGTTATTGAACATGCCAGAAATGAGAGATGGGAGTCGCTGTATCCTTCACTTTTTTTACTGCCTCCATGCTCCACAAGCTCAATTGAATATTCTTCCCCCTCAAATATGTAACCGACCATATCTAGATTGTTGAAAAACATAGTTCTACATCATGAAACAAGACAAACAAGCCGTTTTTACCAGTAATTGGCAAATCCTCCCCTCTATTATCCCTATATTTGTGCCGTACAAATTTAAAATCTTGACTGAAATCCCAAAAATATCCTCCATCAGTTTTATATTGTCTATTTCCATCAGCCTCAATGTCCTGTAATATGATGTCATCATTATTATTTTTTATGTCTAACAAGATGGCAGAGTTTATACTGCCTCTCGATGGCATGTGAGCTGTGTAGCCAAAATAAACTTCACTGTATAGTTTGTATCTGTGCATTACGTCATAACTTAGTGTGAATGTTAGTCACGTGCATATTATTTAGTCACGCCCACTTGATGTGCGCTCTTAGTGAGCAGTTATTATTATTGTCAGCTAGTGATTAGAAGTGTATCATCGTATGCAAGCAATAAAAGAAATGATCCATCAAAACAAAAGGGCACTGATAATAAATGTATTGTAAGAAACAATAAGGTATAAGGAATCAGGATCAAGGAATCAGGAATAAGGAATAAGAATTTCCGTATAACGGAATACGGAAACGGATCCTGCGGAAAGCGGAACCCTTGATATACGGAAACTTCAGTTTCGGGAATACGGAATCCCGTTTTCGCCGGAGAACAGGATTTCTTGTTTTTAAAACGGAAACTGATCACATTGGTGGCAGCAGTGGGATAATCAGCACTTTTCACACCCGAGAAGGTCCACGCACTTACTGAAGGACAGGATGGATGAGTTTTATAAGAAATCTCAATGCATTGATCCGCCAAGCAGTTGCGGATCAAGCTGGACAGGACGCAGCGCCACCTCGCTTGCGTTTCAAAGTCCCCGTTTATGATGGAAAAGGAGATGTAGAGATGTTCATTGAGCAATTAGAACAGCTAATTGAAAATCAGGAATGGGATGGAGCCACATCCGTTCTGAAAGCCAGGGAAGGGCTAACTGGGCCAGCCCGGATATGTGGCCTACACGGTACATGGGCGGCCATAGCTGGCAGCTTGCGGTTGCACTATGGCCTGACACAAACGGAAGCAGAGGCCCGCCTTGGCAGCTTGCGTCTGCAAACAGGACAGTCCTTAGCGGACTATGGTGCGGAAGTGGAGCGCCTTGTGGGGGTAGCCTATGCAGATACTCCTGATGTTCCTCGCCAGAGATTGACGATGGAGCGTTTCCAGCTCGGCCTAGCCAACCCAGGGTTACAGGGACATTTGCTTGCGCGGCAACCTGGGACTCTGGATGAGATGATTCGAGCAGGGAATGAGTATCTTCAGGTTACAAAGAGATCAGGAACTGTAGTGAAAGGAAGACAGGTGGAAGACATAGAGGAAAGAGAGCAGGAATTGGCACCCCAACGATCCGTCACCCAACGAGTTTGGACCCCGGGTCCGGAACAGGTGATGGCTTCGCTACTTAAAGCGGTACAGGATCTGACAACAGAAGTGGCGGGAATGAAGCAAGGGCTGCCAGGGCCATCAAGAGATCACAAAGAGAACATTCGTGGAGAGAGGAAAAATGCCCAGTGCTGGGGTTGTGGAGAGGAAGGGCACAGAAGAAGGGATTGCCCAACAAACCCCTGGAAAACAAAGGCGGGAAACGACAATGGTCCGCGCCAGTAACCCCCTGTCGCCGCGGGCCCAATCTGAAGGGGCTTATACATAAGAATCAGAGTTTGCTCACTCCAAATAGATTTGAGGTATTGTCTACTGAGGATATTGACGAGGAACTGGGAGCGGAATCTACAGATGAAGCTCAAGTCAGGGCTGGGTTAGCACGATGTAAACCAACGAATAGGAGCCAGATGAGGCGAGTAGCTCGGCCTCATCAGGAAAGCTACTTCCTAGCCGGAAAGGTAGCTGGTGAGACAACTCGGTTCCTTCTGGATACGGGTTGTACAACCAACCTACTATCCAAGAGCACTTACGATAAATTATCAGAAAAGGTTAAAGGAAATTTGGAGCCTGCTGACAGAATACAAGGAATGGTGGCTGATGGAAGACCCCTTCGCTTCTTTGGAACCATAAAACTTAGTTGTCGCATTAAGTCACTGGTGTGGGAGGAACGATTCCTTGTGGCTCATATTAAGGATGAGGCAATACTAGGAATGCCTTTCCTAGTGCAACATGGGTGTACCTTATCCTTCAAGGATGCCGTACTCTTTGCCGGCGAGCATGAGTTGCCTTACCAATTGCAAACTGAGAGGAGGCTATACAAGCAGTACGTGTGGCGGAGACTGTGACAAGAGGGCCAGTAGGAGAGAGAGAGTGTTAAGAGTACAGGTCGAAAGCAGGACTGACCTTCCGATCACTGGGGTGATAGAAGGCCTCCTTGGAGAGGGAGTTATGGCTGCTACCCTGACAACACTCGAACAAGGAACTGTATGGGTCAGAGTTTTTGACAACGGAAGTCTCCCTCTTAATGGACAAGTTATTGGAAAGTTTACCCCCGTAAAAGACGAGGATATCCTGCCTGGCTGGCCTGCAGTACTAGATGACCAGCCCAAGGAACCACAGGTTGGAGCTCATACTGGGGAATGGCCAGCCCATCTTACGGGGTTATTAGAACAAACCAAAGACACTTGCAACAAGGAGGAACAACAGGAGCAGATAAGGGAATTATTAACCAAATACCAGGATGTATTCAGTAGAGGCGAAGGAGACACAGGACAAACTGACCTAATCCAACATGATATTCCACTAGAAGCGGGAACTCGCCCAATCCGACAGCCGGCACGTCGTTTGGGGGCTGAGCGCGAAGCGGAAGTAGAGGCACAGGTAGATAAGTTGTTGAAACAGGGGGTGATCGAGCCTGGGACAGGAGCATGGAGTTCCCTGGTAGTCCTTGTGAGGAAAAAGGACGGCACATGGAGATTCTGTGTGGATTACAGGCGGCTAAATGCTGTCACAGTCCAGGATGCATATCCTCTCCCTAGGATTGACGAGAGTCTCGAGGCCCTAGCTGGCAGCAGCTATTTCAGTACTCTGGACCTCCTATCAGGATACTGGCAAGTTCCACTTAGTGCTGATGCAAGAGATAAAGCAGCCTTTGTCACGCGAGGAGGGCTTTGGAGATGGAAGGTTTTACCATTCGGCCTGACTTCAGCACCTGCTACCTTCCAACGTCTCATGGAACAGGTACTGAGAGGCCTACACTGGAAAACCCTACTCCTCTACCTGGATGACATCATTGTTATGGCACCGGACTTTCAGACACACAAACAAAGATTAGCCGAGGTGCTGGATCGGCTACGGAGTGCAGGATTGAAGCTAAAACCAGGGAAGTGTTATTTATTCCAGAAAGAAGTGGAATATTTAGGCCACCGGGTGTCGGCAGAAGGAATAGCTACAGATCCAGGAAAGATTGAGGCAGTAATCAAATGGCCATCCCCAAAAGGAGCAACGGACTTGCGTGCTTTTCTAGGACTAGCTGGGTATTATAGACAATATATGCCAGACTTTGCAACAGTGGCTAAACCACTACACCGACTCACTGGTAAAGGAACCCTATGGAGCTGGGAGAAGGATGAAGAAGATAGCTTTAAGGAGTTGAAGCGGCGACTAGTATCGGCACCTGTTCTGCGATACCCAGATCCAAGTCTGGAGTTTATCTTAGATACAGATGCCAGCAATGTTGGACTAGGAGCAGTTCTCTCTCAGAGAGAAAACGGCGAAGAGCGGGTGGTCGCTTACTACAGCAAGACACTTGCCCCACCGGAGAAAAACCACTGTGCAACACGACGGGAACTATTGGCAGTGGTGAGGGGAGTTAAACATTTCCGACCATATCTATATGGTCGCCCCTTTGTCATCAGGACTGACCATGCTTCCCTGCTTTGGTTGTGTCGCAGAACAGAGCCAACTTGCCAAGTTGCCCGTTGGTTCGAACAGATAGCTGAGTTTTCCTTTGAACTACAGTACCGGCCTGGGCCAAAACATGGTAATGCTGATGGGATGGGTAGACGTGGATGTCCCGAGGATTGTCGGCAGTGTGAAAGGCTGACCACTAAAAACCAGGGTGTTTCATGGGAAGAAGTGGCTACTGAATGGGAAAAGAGAAAGACTGGAACATGGGGCATTGAAAAAGGATGTGTGACCACAGTACGTGTACTACAGCCGGCTCAAGGTACTATAGAGGTAGGGAAAGCACAGAGTGGTGACCCTGGACCTACAGGGGTGGTGTACATGGCCCTCCGAGCTGGTACCCCACTAAGAGAAATGGAAATTCAAACAGCAAATGAGGAGCTGCGCAGATTCGCTGCTATATGGGAGGAATTGTGGATAGACCCAGCTGGGGTCATGCGTTTAAGGATGACTCTACAGGGAAGAAGTATTTGCCCTGCCATTTCTCCACAAGGTTGGAGACAGGAAGTCATTTGGAGGAAACATGTTACCACCCATGCTGGGGCGGAGCGTACCTACCAACAGATCAGAAAGGAATGGTACTGGCCGGGCATGGCTGCAGAGATCCGCAGAACTATAAAAACATGTGAAGTATGCCAAGCAGCAAAATATGGGAGACTGCCTGGAGCTACTGGAAAACGGCGATTGGATGCTTGCCGCCCTTGGCAATGGGTTGCAGTGGACCTAGTGGGACCAATGCCAGAAACAGATAGGGGAAACAACTGGATCCTTGTGCTCAGTGATCACTTCACCAGGTGGACCGAGGCCCTGCCCATAGTGGACGCGACCGCGGCAACAGTCGCGAGAGCACTTTATGACCAAGTTTTCTCACAGTTTGGTGTTCCAGAACAATTGCATAGTGATCAAGGCAGCCAATTCGAGTCGGAGCTTCTAGCTGAGCTATGTGGGCTTTGGGGTGTTGCAAAACACACACTACTCCCTACCACCCTCAGGGGAACGGACGGGTTGAGGGGAACAATAGGACCATAGGGGATTCCCTTCGTGCTCGACTGATAGATGGTTCCCAAACAGACTGGGATCTTGTGCTACCCTCCATCATGGCGGCACTTAGAGCCACACCGCATAGCTCTACAGAAGAGACACCAAATTTTCTAATGTTTAGCAGAGAAACCAGAGTCCCTGATGCTGCTGTGATGGGTGCTACTGCGCCAGTAGCCTTCACCCGTACCGGGTATGCAACACAGGAATTAGGGAGGCTTCAAGAGGCACATGCCTGGGTGAGGGACAGACAAGACAAGTTGAGACTAGAAGACCAAAATGTGCCACCGCTGTATAAAGTTGGCCAACGAGTTTGGTTGGTAAATTTCCAACGAAGGAGAGGTGAAAAACACAAACTGAGGAGGAAGTTTGTTGGGCCGTACGTCTTGGAAGTAAAAGACAACCATACATATCGGTTGGGAAGGAATGGGGGAGAGACAGTTCAGAATGAAAGGAGGCTTAAACCCTTCAAGCCGAGTCAACACCCATCAGGCAAGGCGCCGCAAGAGGGGGAATCACCCCGACGACCACTTCGGAGGGGCCAGGTTGGAAAGTCACCCAACTGTCATACAAATCTGCTGGAGGAGGCTGGTGAGACAGTTGGAGACCACCGAGCACGGCCTCCTCCAGTGGCGCAGGCTTTGGATCAACCGCTGGAGAACATATCACCAGAAACAGTACAGGCACCTGAAAATGTAGGAGGAATGATCAACGAATCTGAGGGAGAGGTCATGGACTTACAGCGAGGAGACGAATGAGGTTATGATGAAGGCGACCTATCAATGGATCTAGAGACCCAAACTCCAAAAACCAGGACGTCAAATCGACAGCGAAGCAAGCCTGTGTGGCAAAAAGATTTTGATTGTAACAAATTGGTAGATTGCTTGCAACTCAGTGAGGACAAGTGGCCCCCATTGGATGTTAGCCCCAGGGTTGCATGTAGGGAGTTAGCTACACTTAACTATAGAGCCCCTGTGAATGGAGGCGGAGCTTATATTAAGCGTCCAATCACAGGAGCAGCCAGTGCCAAACCCAATATGCTTCTTTTGCAAAGTAATCAGGGAGCATCCGTCTCTATGGTGAATGCAAGGAGGATAGTTGTGCATATGGAGGATTGTATGAAAATAAATAGCTTAACCATACACGAGGAGGGACTTTTGGAGGAAGGGAATTTCTCTGAAAGCCCACTCTTGAATCTGTCCTTAGAGAAAGGCGAATTATTAAGTGAGCTAGAGGACTTTTCTGGTGAGGTTGAGACTGGGATAGGCCCTTCACTGCCTCTCAGTCACTCACTCCCCTGCCTGGTCATTAGCCCAAACAGAATTCCTTCTCTTGTTGTAGGGAAAATGGCACAGGCCCAGTTCGCAGCGCCAGACATAAGGAAACTTACCCCGGAACAGCAAGAGGAGATGGTGGAGGCCAGTCGTTCCCGCAGAGCAGGAATCTCTACGTCACGCCACAGGTCAGGGAAGCCAAGAAGATCCTACAGCAGTGATAGACCTAACCCAGATAGGAGGCAGAGATGCAGGGAAGCGGAACTACTAGCCAAGCTTCAACCCCATGATTTCCCGGTTAGATCACCCAAGTACCCATACATAGATGCTCGAAGCAAAGCATATTACGAGCTCCTCAAGAAGGATCTAGCTAATAAAGCCAGCAAAGATGGGAAGTACCCTTGCCCGGCACCACGGTGTTCTAGAGAATTTGATGATGAACAGCTTAGACGGAGACACTTGGCTGCCCACTTCTACCGGGAGATCTGCGGATGTGGGGCAGTGCGACTCGGACAAGGTCAAATGTATGACCATCACTCCAGGACAGCCAAAATAGTCAAAGGAAGAAAACCAAAGAAGACCTGTAAAGAAAAGGGACTGGGATGCTACACTGTTACTCGGGCCATGTACCGAAAGCTGAAGAAGGAGCATCAAGAGATACCTTTGCCACAGGAGTGGCCCATGGAGTGTAAGGATCCCCCTCGGGCAAAACCGTACACCGGGCAGAACATGAGGGCCCCTAAACCGGTGGTTATCTATGGCACGGCCACTCCAACTCCAGACCACTCAGACAGCGAAGTCATGGATGAGCCCTCTGCTGAGCGATCTGTCCATGCTTCCAAAAAGAGGACACTTGTAGTACTGATGCAGATACAGACAGGGAAGTGGCAGAGGAGCAGAACACCGATACAGAGGAGGATGCACAGAGCTCGGAACAGGAAGGAGAAGTCAACTCATCTGCTCCTACTTCGGAGGAGCGACCAAGGAGACAAGTAGTACAAGAGAATCAACCTTTGGTTCGTAAAATCACATTGTCACTGCCGAAAGTAACACCGATCTCTGTGGGACAACCTCAACTACTGCCGGACCGCAAAGTGGCAAACGTCAGATTGTCAAGGAGACTCATTGAGGAGGCACAGGTGTACTTGGGACATGCCGCTGAGCTGAGGGCAAGCATACAGAAAGCTAGAGCGGAGATTGTACTTCGAGAAGCTGAAGAGGACCAGGCCAGGGTAGTAGCCGAAGAGAAGCTAGCCGCAGCTCGTAGTCTGCTTGGCTAGTCTAATATAAACGGATATGAATAAATCCTTGAACTTACATTAGCCATGTGGTATCTTCATTAATCTACAGTACTGGTTATTGTAGTTGTAAATACAGTTGCTTATTACCCTTTTTGTTCATCCTTTGCTATCATTCGAGTATTTTGTTGAAAGAATTTTTGTGTCTCTGTAGCGTGGATACCGCTCAGAGACAGAAGGGGCTATGTAGCCAAAATAAACTTCACTGTATAGTTTGTATCTGTGCACTACATCATATCTTATTGTGAATGTTAGTCACGTGCATATTATTTAGTCACGCCCACTTGATGTGCGCTCTTAGTGAGCAGTTATTATTATTGTCAGCTAGTGATTAGAAGTGTATCATCGTATGGAAGCAATAAAAGAAATGATCATCAAAACAAAAGGGCACTGATAATAAATGTATTGTAAGAAACAATAAGGTATCAGGATCAAGGAATCAGGAATAAGGAATAAGAATTTCCGTATAACGGAAAACGGAAACGGATCCTGCGGAAAGCGGAACCCTTGATATACGGAAACTTCAGTTTCGGGAATACCGAATCCCGTTTTCGCCGGAGAACAGGATTTCTTGTTTTTAAAACGGAAACTGATCACAGCTGTCATCTCCATCTTGTCATGGTCTCAGAAAATACTTTCAGCAATCTATATGGGACCAAGCCGCCGTTTGATACTTACAGTTTTTAACTTACACTCATCTGCCAAAGGAATACAAGACCATGGTAATTTAACCTACTCAATGTCAGGTAGGCTTACCTATAAATGATACTCAGTGACTTATATGGTTTCCTCGTTATCTCCCCCTACATTTTTTAAATTTGATGCAGAAACCATCACAAATTGATTGAAAGTTATTGTGCAGGCTTGGTGGTTGAATTACCATTTAATCCACAAAATGAATGCAAAAAATCATGAATTTCATAAAAAATGATGAATTGTTGGCAAAAATTTATCTTTAAACCAGATGACTCAATTAAAATGCACTTCTACATATGCTAGAAGCGTCAAATTTTTTTGCTAACCACATTATGATGATATCAATATATGAATCATTTTGGATCACTCTATCGCTATTTCCCTTCATTTAATGCAGCATTTCTTAAAATTTATTCTCAGTTTTCTCATATAAACTTTTGATGCAAGCTGACATGGTACATTTATCCTGTATTGTATAGAACGAGGCACAGCATATAAAGGATTCCTTTGTTTACCAAATTTTGAAACAATGAAAAGTATTGAATCGTATAGAGGCCTCACACTCAGCACAATACAATGTTACAAAATTAATATCACAATGAAGGTTTGATGTGAACCTGTAGTCTTGTCTTCTAACACGACGTCACTTAAAATGCTAACAGGTTATGAGCATCGAATGCTGACTTAGATTATTGTTCCTAAAATGAAGATGGAACCCTTATTTAATTTTGAAAGCAGAATATAAAAATTACTTAGGTATGATAGAAAAACCAGTAATTTTAGAAACCTCCACATGACAGAGAATATTAGGATTCTAAAACAGGGACCGGCAGATTTATTCAATATTTTACCTTAGTCATTTCAGTACCCATGAATGGGGGTTAATGTGACCACAGTACACTCTTCATTTTTAATACCTATAAGATAATTTGTCAAGTCTTATGAGCTTGCCCAGATCATAACCTTACAGCAATTTTACACATCAAGCAACACTATTAGCAATGACAATAGTAACAAGATCTCGGAAATCCCTGTCAAAGAGTAGCAAATTCAAGCAGCATCCAAGCATTGTATCATTTTACATTGTACAGGGGCACACACAGCAATTCCACTGTGTTATGTTGTAATATTTCAAAACTTCTTGACTCTAGTGTTTTGTCAGATCAGGGAAACACATTTCTTCTCAGCTGTAAACACTTGATTACGTATTTTTCACATGTTTTGAGTACTGTGTATTGCCAGCTTTTCAAATAGGCCCAATGTGATGATTAACCATAACCATAAACCCTGCTTGGTGATTTCACCTGGGTTTGTTATTGAAACATCTATTGTGAAAACTACTCTGAGTTTGTTCACCTAAACAAGGATAGGTGTCTCCTGTCTCTTTGAAATAGTTTCATTGATATTGAGTTTACAATGGATGTGAAGCCTAATCCCCCAAGAAACAATAGAGTGAAGGCTGATTATTATCTCTAGGTATTTACACATGAAAGTGTGCTATGTAATGTTACTTGATAAAATCTCTTATAAATGGTCTGTGTATGGTGGGTTCAATGAATGAGATTATCCTGTTATTGCCAAAAATTTTCAATGGCTCCTGCAGTGAGAGTTCGCTCCTGTAGACTAGCTATATTGTAGAAGACAATATCAAATTGTTTGCAATTATGGACTCAAATTTAATTGCTTGAGTTTGATATTTCAGGGAGGGTGGCAGAGGGTATATCCCACCCTCCCTGTTTATTTCAGACCATCATTGTATTGGTATTAATTTTAAATATGTGTAGATTGGTGTACCAAAATCAAGGATGAAGAAAATCAGTGCCTAGTGACGTTAGCTATAGCTTTTTGCTCAGATTGCGGGCAAAAACATATGAAAGACATTTATTCTGTGTCACAGGTATTTCATGATGCAAGCCTGTTTTAAACCACTGCTGCCACACAGCCAAATGTGTGCTTATAGAATTCTGTGTAGCTCAAAACTAATAAAATGAGGCTGCAATCTCAGCATTGTCACCTAATGAGCAAATAATTTGCACAAACTGATCGTCAAAATTAGGGTATGAAACTAATTATGTCTTACTAGTGCACACTGTACACGTCATAAGCTGGTGCGTAGATTTCATGCCCTGATTTTGAAGATCAGTTTGTGCAAATTATTTGTCCATTAGGTGACAATTATGAGATTTAAGTCTCAATTAATTATCTTGGAGCTATGCAAAATTCAATGAGCACAAATTTGTATGAGTGGCAGCAGTAGTTTAAGGGCAGTCCAAGGGAAAAATCATGGTAATTGGCTATTGCACTGCTCTGCCTATTCTACCAAGGGCTGTATCCATGGATGTTGTATAGGCAAACCAGGCTGGGTACAGGAAATGCGTTGGAAAGTCTTCCCGCAGGGAAGGATATTGAGGAACTATCTGAGGAATAGAGGTAGTTTAATGTGTTCCAGCCCATTTTGGAAGGAAAATTATCTATCGGCTTGCTGCAGAAACAATCCATGGAAAATTTATCGAATTATGGAGCTCATTCATGAGCTGCTTGATGATTTTGACTTTGCTGCCACAAATATTATGCATGGGTGTTATTTCATTCGACGGGCATCTTAAATTGAGACTTGCTTGAAAATGATTCAGACAGCGGCAATATCACATTTCTTGCCATAGCCTACCTTATGTCAAAAATAACAGTTTAAAACTCATTGATGACATCTTAACCTCAAAACATGTAAGAATTGGCAAACCACACCATATCAACCAGCCTAATCCATTCATAATCCCAACCAATCTCACAATGGCCCCTCTGCGCGCCTGGTTATTAAAAGTTAAAGAGGTTTCAAGAGGATTTTCAAAATTGACATGCTGAAAATTGGTAGGGTCAAGCCCACTAAAAGCCTTCCGACGAATACACTATTGACTCTACCCCACATACCTGTAATACCAACTTGTGGCAAGAAATTTAAAAGTATCATAGAGAAAAAAAGAGTAGAGGAAACTATCGGATACTAAGTTGTTGCAGCTCTAATGCTGCCATCGTGAGTTAAATGCTGCTGCTCTAGATTATCATCAATTTGACAAGTTTGTTTAAGGAAACTTTATACCTCCTAGTCCCCAGTCCTCTGTCGATAAAGTTCCAACACAGTGAGCATGGTATACGATAGGCAGATTTAAAAATACCATACAAGGCTAAGACCAAAGCTACCAAAACCTTGCAGAATCAAAATCAAATTTAATTGATCAGTAATTGTGTGTATTGATAATATCACTTGTTAATTTCCGGATCTCATTAAAGTTAGAATTGACAAAAATTCACTGCTGCTGCATGAATATTTCTCCATTACTTTTGCTTAGTAATAGTTCAGTATAGCAAAATTTTGTGTGCATTGAATTCTATTTCAAAATCACAATGTTTCAATATGTTTGTGTGGCATCATTTGAGTGCCATACATGGCATTAGCATCAACACTTAATTTTAGTATAGCATGTCAAATTCAAAACTGCTGGGCTTTCAATCAACAGACAAATCAGTTGATACAAACTAGAATATCCACTGTCTTTTGTTTCTATTCTTCTAAATTTCTTGAGGATTTTGTTTAGCAGAACAAAAGACTTTCTATATGTATATAAAATTTGTGGGGTAATAACTCTGGTTTAAATATTTATACAAACAAGGAGATGATAATTCCTGCAGCTATTGAACTACGAAATCCATATAAGTCACTGAGTAATCAGTAAATTGCCTGATATTGGATTATAATATCGCATGAGCATCTTTTGTAGCAAATTCTTTGGTTTGTAAAGATTTCAGCTGAGGCTGGCCCAAGCAACTAGTGATGAGAATAATTCATATGTGAGCCATTAAGTTCAGTACCATAGGTATGCTGGTATTATATATTCAATTTCTCTCATATCATGTTAACATTAACCTGTGGCATAAGGACAACTTGCTGCCAACAGCTGTCAGTGACATGCCAGCTAAGTTTACTGTTATCTCATGGAACACTGATGCGCTGAGGAGTTCTTTTTGTCTTTCATGGAGGGGAACCTGTAAGGATAACACATTTGGTCTGTCAATATCATATAACTCAATGCGTCTATAACGCTAGGCTTTACTTTATGCTGCCTATCACTAATTATTTCTGTCATCCAAAAAAAACACAGGCACTGCCTTGTAATGATGGGATATGAACAATAATAAACTATCCTATTTGGATAGTCAATCACACAAAATATGCCAGATATTATCACAAATGAACAGATTGTTCTTGCATCTATCAATATCAATCATATTCTTGCTCAAACATGAACAAATATAAATATTATTGCGTAATGTTTAAGATAACAGAGAAACTAAAACCCCAGGCAATTTGTTTTCATTGTGTAAGGGCGTTACTGCAAACCCCATAGTCAGGGCTGTTAGAGGGGAGACTGAAGGCGGGTCTGCCCGGAAAAATATTTTACTTCATATGACAGATTGTTAGAGAGATCACTTAGAGGGCAAATTTAGATAGTATATAGAACAGTGATATACAGTGTGTGAAATACAGTTTTACATTCTCTACTCCACATACAATACAAGCAGACCCACATTGAATTTCTCAAAATTTTTTAACACGGTTTGACTACCTGTGCTCAGCTGGTGGTATGCCCACTCCTAATACAGACCCTGTTCAGTAATCACAACTACCAGCAGATCGCATACTCCATGGTTTATTTCAGACCAACCTGTGAACCTTGACTCACAGTACACTGATGACCAAAAATAGCTGACATACATTTGTCCTGGCTCCAATAGTCAATAAAGCACAAAGGCTAATTACAGCGGGCGCACTGTTAACATTTGTGAAAAAGAGATAATCCTGAGTGAAAATAGTTACGTAGTAAAAACTTTTTTTGGCCGTTTGTGGCATTTTTTATAGATGTAAATTCTAAATATCTAATTCAAATGACACAATTACATGATTTAGATGTAGTTATCTTCCCCGTTTTAGGGTTATTTTAAACCAATGTGACGCAGATATGTATTGAACAATTACTTATGTACCAGGAGAGTTTCAGTATTCAATTTCACTCTCATCTGTGTCATCACCCTCATTTCCATCTGGAAAATTGCAGCGATCATCCAGTGCACAGCCGCATGATTCCATTCATGAATTACTTATGTCAGCTGCTTGCATGCATTGAGGTGAGCAGCAGCTGCATGCAGGAAACTCCTCAAGATCTTTGGGAGCTGGAGGTAATGTGGCAAATACAATCTCACAGCCGGCGGTATCAGTCACCTCCCAGGTGGCTGAATCTCGATTTTTGTGCATTCCCCCATATTTGCTACGAACAAGCATGCCATGCAGGACACAATAGCATCAATATAGAGATTGCTTGGCGCTGGTATGCAGTCTGTAATCTGCAAATATAGTATGTTAGTACCGTCCAAACATGAGGTTATCTAGCGATTTCCTGATGCTGAACTGGTGTATGCGAACCTGCTATGTGTGATAACCTGGTACCCTCCACTCCAATAGGTGGTTTATTGCAACCTCAAAACAGATGCCCTTTGCAAAAATGCGATCTACCGATAAATGAATTAGTTCCTTGCTTCTCACCTCACATTTTTCATTCTCATCTCATTAAGCCTATGATAGCTCATAAAAAGTAAAGTAAGAAGAAAATAACAAGGGACCCTGATGCCCCCCTTCTTTCCCTAACACCCCCTAACACCCTTGGTATAGACTGGCAGTGTGACCAAGGAGTTGTAGACTCCTTGGTGTGACAGTGGTGTTAACTGTGTTGTAATGACACTGTTGATTGCTGCTACTTGGTTCGCCCGGCACTGTGACTACGGATTCTGTTGTGTTGGCATCAGTACAGCTGTGGCCTTGGCATCGCCTTCTTTAGAGCACTTCCTTTTGAGAGACCTCCCTTACCATGTACTCTAGCAGGCATGGGCCTTATCTCTGGGCATCATTATGGCGCTGGTGCGAGACAGCTGTTGGGCAATACTATTAGCTGAGCCCTTAACCTGTAATGAAAATATACTATGACAATTTGCCAACCTTCAAATTACAGCAGCGATCAAGATTGTAGTAACCCAGACACTCTATATAAAATATTATATATACTGTCCTTGTCTTTTTCCATAGAACAGCCATAGAGACGCAGTACATACTATTTATGTTTTGTTACCCACCTCGGGTGGCTTGACAGTGGTGCTGTCATAATTTTTAATCTGGCTAGTACTTTCTGGATTCTGATTTTGTCATCAATTTTTCGAAGATATGCATTCGATTTCAATCCTCTTTTATTTCGCTATTATGTTTTTAGGTATCTATATGGTTTCTTAATTATGTGGCCTGGAAGAGAAGCAGAGGGCTCTAAATTAGAGATTTGATTCACAGCTGCAACTCATTCAAAAATGTAGCTTATTTAAACAAACACACTCAGGCAGCATCCTCATCACCGTCACTATCACAAAATGTGTCAAGACGTTGGCTGATGGAATTTCGTACTCAGTATTTTCTTTTGAATGAAACCTGTTAATGTGTTCCCTCATGTATGTTGTATTGCCATTCTTCTGATGCTTTTCAGCTTGCAGATTTCACCCTGCACCACATCAGTTTTAGCGTTCACTAATTCCAATGTGTCAAAGAAATTCCACATTACTGATTATTAATGTGGCATGACGGTTAACTAATAATATTCTTCGAATCTAACCAAACCTTGTTTCCATCTGATGCTGATGTCAATGATGCAGAACATCGAAATAGGCAAAAAACCTTCTGTCAAACTTCCCATAAAGTTTTAAGCAAGATTTAGGGCTATATAAGTAAACTGGCGAATTGAAGTGTGAAAGTTATTGTGTGAATGAAAACAGGAATAGGAAAACCTTATATCGAACCGTATAGTAACCGGGACAACCGTGACACATGATTCTATCGGTGCATTTGACTTAAGCTGTCACCTTGCTATAACCGTGGTTATGAGGTGTGGTTAGGTATGCCTGATAAACATCAAATTTACACAACTCTACCTTTCAGGCACTCCAGCCATGGCTGGCTGCAGATCCATCTTCGTACACTGGTATGTCCCATACCTCACCAGCAGGCAGTTGATAAGCCATTTCCGAATTGACCTCTGTTTTCTTAAAACAAACCTACTTCTCTGCTCGAGTTTGATTGTCTCCAGCTCGTTTATAAAAGATATGTCTTTCTGAGGAAGCATGTTTAGTAGCACCCAAACGTTATTTACTATGTTCACCAATGTGACGATTTATCTCATTGCTATAATCTTTGAAATAAATTATTTTTCCAAAATCAGTAAGGTGCTTTGTCTGAGATTGTGCTTATTTCCTTAAAAAGATGTTGGATAATCTTATTATTCCTATGTACAAGCCCTGGAGGAGTAAAGTATTCCCCGCAGGAAAAGTTTGCCATTTTTCATTTGCGTGAAATAGCTTGATCTAAAGGTAGATTGCATTTTCCCACCCTCTCCCAACCTCAGCTAGCCAAAAAAGTTTTAGCTACCAATAAGTCAACCCCAAACTAGCAAAACCAAACTATATCTTTATATAACGTTTACTATTTTAGTGTCAGGTATTACGATATAAGCTCAACTACAGGGTTTTTGAAGTATAAATGACACATTATTTTGCTCAATCACACTTACCTTCTAAATCGTTATCATTGTTTATATATTCCTACAAACAGGACACTGAGGGCATTGACTGTCAATTTTTTGATCCAGCTCCTATAGTAGTCTAACAGCCTTATTGCTGCAGCTGAGCGTGCTATGGTCTGCTGTAGGGATGGAATGGGTAAAACAAATCTGGACCACATTGAGTTTTCGGGTTTAGGCTATACCAAGCAGGGCCAGGTTGGGTCGCACTCGACGCAGAACAATTAAAACAGCACAATTAGCAAATGAGCACATCACAGTTACCAGGCACCAGTGAGCAGCATTTCTAGTTATCAAGAATTGTATTTTCTTTGCAGTGCTATTAATTAGAACTCCTTTAATTACAGTAACATAAAACAACGGAAATAACAACAAAAGGTCCTATTCCCTAGGTAACAAAGTAACAGGCCAATTATTACTATACCTCCAGCGAAACCAAGGCATAAGGCGACATAAATGTCAATAAATTGACATATTACCTAGATTGACAGTTCATTGCTAAATATTCTTTCAATATTACAGCAACAAAAAAAGTGCTGAGTCGTTAAAGGGGGGCCTGTGGTTCAGGTCCATACGATTTACTTTTAGTATTTTGCAATGCTCAAGTTTACATCCAAAAAACTGTTGACATCACGGTAATCTTATTTAGACTAGGATGTCTTGTGAAGACAGGCTAAATCGAGCCATGATATTGTAAAGCATGATGATTAATGATCTAACAATTTACAATTCACTTCAAAGTCAAGATTTCACGGTGCGCCTACTGTGGGACACATGTGATAGTAAAAACCATAGAGTTATTATATACTCTAGAGTGGACAATATGTACAAAAATAGCATCAGTTTTTCTCCTACTTAATTATTGCAAAATCCATGACGACACAATCTGGTTGTGCATGGCTAGTGCCTGTATCATATAACTTATCATTGAGAATATAGGTATCGGGCATGGAAATTTGGATTTTTATGGCCACTTTTTTGATATAAATTTTCATGTGATACTATGTGGATCACTTGCAGGTATTTTCATGCGCAGCCAGCGGAAATGTTTCTATGTTTTCCCATTAAAATAAGCCAAAATCTCAACCGCAAACACATCATTGTGATGAAATAGAAACTGAAAGGCTAGCTCGATTTTTTTCACTGCCACTAGCCATCCACATTTGCTGTGTCCTGTCTCTCTTACTTATCTTATATGTTACACACTCAAGGGGCTTATTTTATTTTTGATTAAATGAAGTACAAGCAGACTGTGTAAAAGTGATCGGAGGTGTAAAAGTTTGCCACTTGCCTCATTTGCAGTCACAGTGTACATAATTTCGAGATTCAGATTTGCTCTTCAGATATCATTGCATTATTTGGTGTATTATATTAAGTTTTTTGCTTGGTATGTCAAAGTAGATTGGTGCTAAAATCACTGTAAGTTAAATGAGATGACGCTACAAGCCCCCAGTGCTCATCAGCTCACTTTCTGACTGCAAGAATTTTATTTTCATAGCATCAATCCATTTCTGATGGAGACTCAAAGGTCTTAGAAATTCTAACTCCGGTCGTTTCAAAGGAGTTACCAATTAACAAGGTCGTTTCTACTTCACTGTTGCTCAAAAGCTTATATAAAACGTGTATCATCCGCTACGCAAACACACCTATATACTTCAACTTCAAATATTTCAAACATTACAGAACTATCATAAAGTGTAAAAAAAATTATTGTATATGATGCTGATGTTTTCATTTACAAATAAACAACCATCAGAGAAAATTGCATCACACCCTCCCCCCACCCTGTACCAAATGATCTCTTAGTTTGAGTATGGTGAGAAATCAGAAATATCTGTAAATGTCACATCGGTGAGAGAGTGAAATTATATCGGCTTTCTCAGTACTAATATAGTCATGTTAATATCAGTCTTGTGGGTAGAATTTTCTGGAAGTTGGTAGATTGCAAAGGTGAGTGCAAATAGAAATATTTGGACCGATGATATATATAACATTGGTTAAAACATTTTAATTCACATTGTATACTATAATAAGTACCTAAAGATGAAATATTAATAAAGTCTATAATTACGCCCTCCGTACTCAACTGAAGATGGAAGTTGCAAAGACGAAATATTATGGTGTCATCCATAATGTGTTGCAACTGATTACTGACTGCCATTTTCATACAATTTTAAAGACTGAGTGAGGGAATCTAAGAAAATCTAGAGTCAAGCTTGACAAGTATGAGTTGACCATTCGATGTTTCTTGATATTCAGCGACTCAGAAGAAAGGTTTATGCATTGATTTATTTAACCTGCTGTGTTGCCTTGAATAGTTTCGGCAATCCAAAAACAATTGGCCACCCCGGAGAGGGAATTAAGCGCTTTGAATGATATAAACCGTAAACTGAAAATTTGTGTACGCGTTGTATAATTGGAAGTCATAATACTGGACAGATAAAATGAACTCAGTGAGTGTGTAACCTTTTAGTTAGAGAGAAAGGACACAGTCAAACTGGCAGGCAAGTGGCAGTGGCAAAATCCGGCTAGCCAGGTAATTGTGATTTTATCGCGATGATATGTTTGCGGTTGAGATTTTGGTGTTTAATGGGGATAACACAAATCTTTTGTCCCCTGACTGCTAAACAAATCACTTGCAAGTCATCTTATAGTGTGACATGAAAAGTTTTACAAAACTATTGCTAAAAGTGCTCTAAAAATGAAAAAGGCAAGCAGCAAACCTTTTCACCTCCAATCACTTTTCCATAGGCTACTTGTACTCCATGTTATCACAAATAGCTGGAATTGAACAGATGAAGTAAACCGACTGAGTGTGCAACACATAAGTTTGAGAGACAGGACACAGTTAAATGCTTGGCAAGTGGCAGGAACCAGCTAGCCCAGTCATTGGGATTTAAGCTCACAGGTTTGCGGTTGATATTTGGCTTATTTTAATGGGAGCATAGGAAAAGATTTTTATACTGACTGGTTGAGAAAATACCCTAGGGGATGGTAATGGTGTTGCATGTGAAATTCTCTGAAAAAATGGCTACAAATGCTCCATAAACTAAATTTGTATGTACAATTCTAATATCTTCAATGATAGAGCCAATGATACATGCACTATCCACACACAACCAGATTTCGATGCGTCATGGAATTGAAAGTGAAGATACCTGCATGTGATCCACATGGGGTCACATGAAAATTTTTCCAAAAATATGGCTGTAAGCGCTCTAAAAAATCTAAATTCCCATGCCCATTATGTGTATTCTCAATGATAAGTTATATGATACAGTCACTAGCCATGCACAACCAGATTGCGATGTGTCATGGATTTCGCAATAATTAAGTAGGACGTTTTTCGTACTGCATTGTCCGCTCTAGAGTATTTAATAACTCTATGGTAAAAACTGAACTCGGCGATAAGAATGAATAGTCAGAATTAATATATTCCTACACCTTTTCATATTCTGTTTTCTTTTCAAAAATAGAAAACTATTATTGTGTTGTTATACTTACAGCAACACCATGGAGCAGAAGAAAGCAACAGGCAAACACCCCTATTTCCCTGGTACACATTTGTCCAAGTTTGGATATTGTTTTAAGCTTTTGTTGAGATATATAAATATATTAGCAATAGCTTGGTGAATTGTGCTCCTTTGAGCATGTATGTCAAGACCAGCAATGGTGAATACACGCTCAACAGCCACTGAGGTACCTTCATTTCGAATGATGTCACATCCCTGGCAGAAAACTTCGCTGAGGTAGTACTGGTATCACTCTCTGGAAACAAACTTTCAAACAAATGCTAATGGTAATGAGCTGTAAGGTTCTGATTGATGGTATTACTAGCTGGATTAGTATTATTGTCCTTTAAATATGTGCCGTAACTTTGCGGTGAATGATCTTCTTCTCAGACTCAAACATATATATCGAGATTTCAGTTTTTGTCGGTATCTCCGATAAATTAATTAGATGTGGTCAACACCAAAGTATCCATAATGATGAGTTTACTTCTGAAACGATCAGACATCACGGTCTATGAGATAATGACCAAGTTGTAATGTAGGAGTTGCCGCTTTAAACCCATAATCAGGCAACTTTAGTAATAATTAAATATGTTTACGATATGAAGCAGGGAGTTAGATACAAGCTCATTTGAAAAGCCAAGGAGTCACTTGCTTGGTAACTTGTTGGTTAAAAACAATTTATGTAAAGTAAGAAATACTCTCTCTAATTGATAACTAACCTTTATCCAGTTCATTGAACATGGTTTCTCTTAGCTCCAAGTGAAGGCACATCTCCGCCCCTACAGCTAGACATTAGAGCCTGAAGAAGAAGCTTAGTGAGAGAGATTGAGCTCAATTGTTCAGTACTGATGCTAACTGTCACAGCTTCGAACGGTTTCAGTGTGGCTCCAGGGATTTCTATCACAGCTGGGTCTATTTCTCTCGTGTCTCGCAGCAGTTCTTTACTTGCAACGAAATATTATGTTGCTATTTGTACAATGAAGAAAAAAGCCCTAAATTCAAAGTCTGTGTTTCATTATTGTTGTGACAAAGAAAGTGAGACGCATATATGCATTCAACTAAATATACCTTGAATTTGAGACTATTGTACCATAGCTAACATTGACCCCTTTGTTGATGATAACATTAGTCAGATTGGGGTAGGGGTTGATAAGATTCTCTCATATTCATCCTGGTGCGAGCTGCGGTAAGTTCCATGTTGAGGGTCAGAAATCTGTCCATCATATCAAGTGTGGAATTCTATCTAGTCACTACATCGAAGATAGGCTTGAGATACGGTTTCTATGACAGATTCAGTTGCCATGAAAATGTAATTGAGACAACACTACGATTATACGATGCGTTGTCTACACTAGATTGTTGTGAGTTGAATTTGGAGTTGTCCCAACGTGAATTAACGAAAATAAGAGGCAAATCAACCTGATAATGAATCACAAAACCAAATAAGTCCAGCCACAATCCACTAAAACCACTGCAACATCTACAGCAGTATTACAAAGAGATTTTCAATGATTCATTTTGACATAATTGAAACACATAATTCGTAGCAAACCATATTTCATCACAACAAAAGGAGGGATTTCTAGCTTTAAATTGTTACCCTGCCATCTTTGACTATCATGTGCAGCGTAGCAGCGCACCAAGGACCAAGTGTCCGAGTAAACCCACCTGGAGGGTTCCGTGGGGGGGGGGGCACTGTAAGCCTAAAGAGCAATTTAGGGCCACGAAAATCAAGTGTCTGAGTTTTGGAGGTGTGTGAAAATTCACTAGCAGATTAAGCAGAATAAAACTAAAAAAAATCCTGTTCACCCTTGCAGAAATTAGTCCAGTTGCAGCCCCCGCCTATCTTTCCACTTCCATTAACGATTTAGGGCGGATAATGGTGACCATGTATTGACCCTCCCATAACACCAGGTTTCAATGATCTGAGTGTTTCTTTTTCAAATGTTATGTTTTATTAAGTTTCCACCATAATTTCATTAAAATAGTTTGATAAGGTTATATAACAAGTAAAGCAAAAATTAGCTACAACAAATTTCATCAAAAAAGTGCTAAGTGCTGAAATATATGTTCTAGTCATCGGTAATGACAATCAAAACTACTATAAAAATATCAGATCTATACAAACATTCTAAGCCAGTTTTGCTGTTTTGCAGGAGTTTCGCTTTAATGACGGTTATATACAGATGGCATGAGGGGGTATTGCAACTCTTGTTGGTCACATCTCAGCTATTTATGAAAGCAGACCAAATATTATAGCCATTGCGATCAGCACGTAAAACAGAAACATTTTTCAAACCCTATCCACACAAATCATGTATGAAGTTGCATTTCTAGCCACATTTTGCATAGGCCGCCATCAGACTAAATTGACTTCACAGATAGTAAAGTCTTTCTTAATATTATGTGGAGCCAGATAAATCAATAATTAATTAGGATTATTCAGCAAATACCTGTTTAGGTCATTCAAGATTTAAATTTATTTATATTTACACAACAATGCTAGATGGATAGATACATGCTCGAATTACAATGACAATGTCATATTCAATGCTGAGATTTATCTTACCATTCTGTTCAGAGTGTTTTGAAGGATGCGACATGGGCAGCCTTGAATATAGACGGGTGAGATTTGCTTAAGAATTCTTTTTTTAGACCCGATGTTCACATTGATATTGTTTGCACCAAGTGAGACACACATCTTCCATGAATTCTGCGGATCAGCTCTCGTTAGTTGGCCAGTGACATGGTCATATATTGCTAAAGTGAGTATCAAATAAACAGTACAATTGGCGATGTTGTGATAGGTGAAATCAAAGCACCGAGCCTCATTTTTTGTTAAGAGCCAGATATAACACACAATTATCAATATGGGAGATATAATATTGATTGCTAAAATGATTACCTTCCTACTACACCTTCTGCAGTTGAACTATTTTTGCCTTTCATGCTGGTACATATGTCTGGGAACCAAGCCTCCTTCTTTTGTGTGTTAACATCCCATATTTTGACTAGCAACGGATACATTTCTTTACGAGCATGCATTTGCAGATAAATAAATCCATGGTCAGTGGCATTACAAATATGCCTTTGAGTCAGACAGTCATGACACACACTGTCACATATCTTGCACTCCTACACTAGTGATGATTTGACCCTCCATCCAGCGGAAACACTCATCACAGCACTGCATGGCATTCACCATCTAAGTATTTCTTAAACTAGAAATTTTTGTGAGAAAGTCACTGGCTAGTAGCATACCACAGTAGTTGGCTAGGATAGTCCCAATTAAGGCACCTGCTTCTGTAGAGCTTGCCTTTAAATAACTTTTAAGTTTGCACGAACAGACCCTCTGACCCTGACACCGTCTGTCATGAGTTTTATTATGTTTTTCTTCATGGAAAATGTAATAACAATTGCACCGACATTTTGCTTATACTTTTTTGAATACACCCAAAACTGGTGCTCAAAGATGCGATATGCGATGAGGTTGGCAAGTCTGTATTAGAGGACTGGTTATACAATCATCTGCACCAAAACCTGTTTTGAATGTAGTTGTGATGTTTGTATAGGAGACCATGATTGGTTGATTTCAAATAACCCGTCAAAACCACTCGTATCCAAATTACTGTTACTTAAGTCGCAAAGCTTATTTTCATCATTGTCCCAAAATCTGTCAAACATAATAATGACTATGATGTGAGGTTAGAATATGAACTTGTTGTGTTTCAACACCAACAAAACTAAAATATAAAAGAATAAAATTGTGCAAATCTGGCATGAAAGGAGTTGAAAGTAAGATTCTTGTGACAATAATGTCATATTTTAGTGTTCTTCACCATCAAGGCGGACTATTATTTTTCCTGCGCCTGTTATGATATATGGTCCAACTGACCCATCATTTGATGCATTGGTGAATGGAGTCAGTGGCTCAATTGCAGTTCACAAATCTTTTACAATCATGCGCAGACCGGATATTTAAAAATAATAGCTTAGGCTTATAAACGCTTTCAGGATTTTTCGTGATGTGTCCGTACTGTATATTTTAAGGAAATACAACCAACGGATGAACCAATGAAAGGTCTTGTAATCCAATTGGAACCAATAAGAATCCTGACAATATTTAAAGCACAAAGCCTCAGAGCTTGTTTATTGGTAAAAATCCTTCCGTCCTGAATGTGTTTATAAGCCTTGGCCATTTTGTGAGATATCCGGTCCGCACATAATTGTAAAAGATTTTTGAACTGAAATTGTTTGCTGAGTGAGCAACAGGTTCTGTTGACTCCAGAGACCATGAAATTTGGATGCGTCTTCTCAACTATGAATTACCTTCAAACACTGAATTAGATTCTTCTCTTAGAATGGAAATAGTATCATAGCGTTATACGGTTAGGACACTAAACACAGGGACCCATCTGACTGTTATCTGATTGGCTGTCCCTAGTAGCATGAATAATTAGCCTGAGAAATTGTCTTGTTTTCAAAATTGCAAACAGTAATTATACCCCTACAGTGTCGATGATTAGGGCATTTCTAGATTGCTACTAGGGACTGGCTATTTTTGCAAGCCCTTTGTTTTGCAAAAGAAAGCTAATGATGCTATTCCAGATATGGAATTCAATGCCTTCAAAGAACAAAACAACAACAAAAACTCAAGGGGGGCAACCAAACATTGCCTAAGTCCTAGGTTTGGAGTATACCTGTGGTGGGGATGTTGGCGAATACTACGAGCCTGCACAGTAATTAAGTAGCCCGGATAGCTCAGTCGGTAGAGCATCAGACTTTTAATCTGAGGGTCCAGGGTTCGAGTCCCTGTTTGGGCGGAAGCTTAATTTTAATTTGGGAACGGAGTCAGAGAGGTCTGATAGTTAAAGGTGCATACTTGTGACCTCTTGGGTGAAATGTGAAATCTAATAGTAATTAATTTTAGTACATGCACGCCATTTATCCTTTATGATTATAGTTGGTTAATGTATGGTAGCAGGACTGAGGTTCATGGGTCCCAGCACCTTTACTATATTGATATGGTGAGACTGGACAGATTATGCTAGGTATGACCCTAACTGTGTTGAAGGTTGGCTCTCCGGTGACAAGAGAGATCAGCAGCTCTTCTCGTGTTTATAGATTATAGAACTAAAACAGACCAATATTTCAGTTGGGTTCAGGGACTGTCCATGCCCTAATCATAACTTTGACCGACCTCATGTGCTGCACAATGCTGTTGTTGCTGCTTATAATTATTGTTTGATGGCTGATGCTTGACTTGACTATAATGGAGTTACAGCTAGCGAGTTCCTGAATATAATTAAAAAATATATTGCAGAACGTCTGGATTAACAAATTTGTAACAAATCTAGTAGGCCCTTCTTTTAAAAGACATACTTTCTATGACTTGACTGGTCTCCAAACTTTGTTGAGATAAGGTTTTCAAGGCAACCGGTTTACACTATTTGAGGCTGATAGGCCAGGCTGTATGCAAAGACACTGGCCAAGACCTAGACTGATGATGTTGTAAATTTAAATAATGAATTATCAGGTTATATGTCACTCACTTCGTGTCATAATCATCTATAGCTTTATCATATTAAGAATAAGGTTTATAAGTTTATTTTTACGATTAAAATTCATCATTTGCACAAAGTTACTGTATGAAAACATTTTAAAGTATCACTAGACATAATATGCCTAGTGATACTTTATAAAATGTTATTTAATATCACATATGCTCTCTTTATAACGATGGCAGGGACATGGATTTGTTGTTATTGTAATGACTTTAATTTCCTGTCAGTACTAGTGATAGCAGATGAGACAGTGTAAGATAAATAGTGAAATAAAAATTAGAGCTAGCACATCTTGCTCTGTTTTACAGTGTGATAGTGTAAAAAAATGATGTTAGAAAACAATTACTAGCTTGCTAGAAAAGATAGTATACACTGAAATCAATAAATTCTCCAAAGGATTTTATCAGCAGGGGCAGTCCTAGTATGAGCTGGAATGATGCGACCACTTCTTGCTGAGTTACGGCTGCCTGTGTTGATGTATTCATGGAGGGCGTGTGAAGTGTCTGAGCGAATGCGATTGGTGTATCGTTGGCACACTCAAGCGCTGCTGTGTTCAGTCTGCTTTTGGTGTTTTCGATATGAGAGTATATCAGGCGGAGGCAGTGTCTTTGGTTTTATCCAATCTCTCCTTGTCCGACTAACTCAGCAGCAGATACCAGCATGGGCTGTGTATATCAGGAGTGGTATGTTGCGAGCTTTATAAAACGATTAAGGCCATTTTTATTGAATCCTGATTTTCTGAGTTTGCAGATTGCATGAAAAGCAGGTATTCATTTTGATTTTGTCCACATGCTGAGTGAAGCAAAGAAATCGGTAAAAAACAACACCCAACAGTCTCACTGTACAGATCTCAGCCTCCTCAGATCAATTAATTGTTATCAGGCCGGTGTTGAGTTGCTTCCTTGATGTCAATATTTTGAGTAGTCTGTCTTACTGAGAGATGGGCCCCTTTAGAACTGATGTAAGAAGCAACTCAAATTTATTCTTCCAAAATGCAGTACACATGTGTTGTCTGAGCCCGGGTGGTTAAATAGCTCCGGCTAAGGGAAATCATTTGCAATTAGGAATGTTCCCTCATTGCAGTTTAATACATCCAATAAATGTGTTTAAAACAGCCCTATTTTCATTGCTTGTGACACATTAATAATAATCGGATAAAAAATAAGAGAGTTTTTATTTTGTCTCCTTATTCTAATTAAACTTTTGAAAGTTTTGATATGAAATATTCATAAGTATTTCCTTTGCATTGACTGTATTTATTAACACCGTCATAGGTGACTACTCAATTGTCTTGGAGTGAGAATCTTTCTCTATTGCCCAAGATGCCGCACTAAGTTTGCAAAATTCAAACAATTATCCCAACTTCTCAACTATGAAATGTGTGTGCCACATTAATATCTAATATGTGGTCAAAGTATCCGCATTCCAAAATATCCCATATACAAAATTATGCAAAATTTGATATGACATTAAGACTATTATATACAAACTCCTGACAGTCTCATTTTCTACACACAGATTATGTTAAATTTGTAAAAATATCTTCGCCTTGATCAACCTCCCACTTGCATTGTGAAGAGGAAAAAATTTAATCACATTAAGTTATGATGCAAAGTTGTGATCAAAGTAAAATATTTTAAATATTCTCTTAGGAGTACCTTTACTATAAATTTATCAAAGAAAGCAATTATTATATTATTATATATTATTATTATTATTATTATTATTATTATTATTATTATTATTATAATAGGCGCTGAACAGATGAGACCATAAATTTGCACTTTTTTATGTAAGCTATCATTGGATCAGATCACACTTTTTGGTCTGGCAGCCAGGGAAATTAAGATAGAAATAAAATGAGCGTAATTTCATAGGCGGATTTTGCTGACCCACTTTATTAGACAAAAATTGACTGTGAATATAATTTGATATATATTATATTATATAATATGATTAATATATCGAAATAAATAAAGAGAAATAATAATTTTCCAGCTTTGAATTTCACATATTATATTAAGCCAACCTGAAAATATTGATTAAATTGTATTAAAAATTAATGTTTCGGGATACTTTTTTATTTCAGCATATAGGTCAAATTTTTAAATTACCGAATAATTTTATCAATTGTAGTTAGCTGAAACCAATTCACAGCAAAAGGTCTCATTTGCTCCCTTTATAGCTTATATAAAACTTAGCAAAAGTATGGTCTCATCTGTAAATAATCAAGGGAGATTACTCCGAAAAACATAACCCCATTAGAAATGCAATTAGAAATGTGTCAAACGACATTTCCCAACGAGCAAACCAGAAGTGATCAGACTGAATACCCATAGGTTGAAGATCCTCATCTCCAACAAACCTCTTTTTATCATCTATGCTGCCTGATCATGGTGTGCACTCTTATCTGACACAAACAGGCAAAGACTCAAATCAATCCAGAAACATTCTCTTATTATTATCTTTTCAAGTTCGGCTGCAAAGGGTCATTAATTGCTATAGATTTGCTATCGCTCAATGATTTTTTATATCAACTCGCTGAGAATTCCCGTTTGAATAAAGCATTTGATAATCCTAACTAACCCCTATATAAAAGTATTTTTTTTGGTTTTATATCATGCTATACCAAATTTGTATCCACATTGAAAGAGTACCATGATTTCAAAGAGCACCCCGCGATCCATCGTTATTAACAGATGTAATATCAGATCTGATGTACAACTAAACTAAAACTAAAATGAAAGTCAAAAATATTACCAAAGTTTGATAAGGACTGTTCTTCAACATCGCAACCATTCAGCACCAATACTTGCAGTTGTATGTCGAAGAGTCTGATACCTCTCAATAGTGCAGGAGTTTTGACGGCTATGTAGACAACTCAAACTATGCAGGACTGAAGCTATTGGTTCAATGAAGATCCTCAGGTCTTTCGTTTGCCTTGGGCAGAATAGAACTATGCACTATCTGTTGGTAAATGACAAACATAAATCTCAAAACTGGCTTATAGTAAATCTGATCTGGTTTGTAGTTGAGTCCGAGGTCAAATATACAAACTTTATCTCCAAGTTTTAAGGTTCTATCCACCCCTAATTTTGACGAGGACCAATTTAAATCAAATCAAGTTTTGATATTAAATGAGTGACATCAATGTAATTGTCTATAAATGAATGACACAATATCGTTAGGCCAGGAGATAGTGGTTATTTTCGGACACAACTTCAACTCCTGGTGTTTCTCAAATCATGTAACCTCCTGCTTGTCTACTTGTGTTTATTACCTCAACTATGATTCAAAAGAAGAAGCATTTATATCGAACATTTTTCTCAGCAAAGCATCTAATTTTGAGGTTGAGGAAAAGATTCTGGACACTTTGCGATAGGAGGAGGGATGGTCATTTCAAGCTCATTGAAGCTGTTAGTCACAACATAAGGTTTGGAGTCGACCACAAAGACAAGTAGAAGTTGTATGTTGTGACAATATTAATGTACATGTATGATGCAACTCTTCCCTTGTTGGAATTAAAGGCTGGCCTAATCGTAAATAATTTCTAGATGGAGTGGATGATCATAGATCACTATGAAATACATGAAGTTAAGTAATTTTATGAGATAAGAGTTGTGTTTTGTTGCCCTTTAACGGAAAGGACACCCTAATAATACTAATATAATAATAGCATTGGTAGAATTTAGCGCCGAATGATTCTCGTTTAATTATTTCACGCATTGAAAGGGAACTGATCCATCAAAATTAAAGACCAAATACCAATTTTGAGTTCCAATTAGTCCTTGGCTAAGTAATCATTTGTTTGTATTTTATATACTCCTTATCGTCATCGTGGAGTTGAAGCGAGCTTTGCATATATGCATAATTCAAGCAATGTTTGAAGAAATGGTCAAATTTGAAGATTTTAAGAAGAAAATATGAAGTGTTAAAGGGAAGTGTAGCTGGAAACGAGGTACAGTCCAATTTAACCGCAGGTTTTTGGAATCGACATTGGTTTCTTGAAGAACGAGTTTAGATATATCTTAGCTAATAAATAAACGCACTATTGTCTGTCCATATCTAGCTAAGAATATTATCACACAAACAAGTGGCTATCAGTGATCACTGCAAAACCTCATCATGTGGCAACAGCTCTTAGCCCTCAGGACCAAATTTGGCCACACGTATTTTCGTAAAAGCATTGTAAAACTGACAAGGAAACACGTTGATCTTCTTTACACAACTAGGCAAGGTGGAGTGTAAAACCAATGTAGAGCCATCACATTGAACATTCTTCAGCAGTCATCTAACGAAAAATTCATTCTATGAAAACACTATTTTTGACGTGCTCATTTGCTTCAATGAGAATTGCTTCCCCTGCCAAGAGAAAACAACCATCGTCATATTAGTATTAATTAAATTCCCCTCGAAGGATGCTCGGGACTATAGAACCACCAAAATGGTGGGTTGAACAAGCAATCTATAAGCTTTCCCCAGTGGAAGTCGGATTAACGACCCCTCCCAGCTGTACTAATCCACCATTGCATAGTCCCGTTTAACACAGATTAAATCTATTTGACCTTACATGATCCATTGCAGAGACCTCTGGTGGAAGTGTTTAACATTGTGGGCTTAGACAAAACCCTGTGTCTCATCCATTTTCTGGCCACAGTATCTGTTCAATGTTAAAAAGTAACAGGGTTTCAATAGATTTTGAGTTTGAAAATTGTAAGAGATTCAGTATATAGCTTGTTGTCATCAATTTACTGTTTTGATCGTAGTTGATGTAGAATGGGAGCGAAAAAATATGCTTATTTACTAATCCTTATATACTTATGCTTATATGCTTGTATACAATCTTCATTTATTCCAGACACTGTTTTATCTATATTTATTTGTACACCTTTAACCACTGCTGCCGCAGCTGAGCTTTGCCCAGCAGAGCCACCAGTATTCATAATTAATAGATGAATTTGGCCTCAAAACTATTTGCCAGTGGCTTTGCATGGAGTTATTAGCTCCTAAGGTAGAAGCTCATAACTTCTGCTAACTTCTGCTAACGCTCTTCGCCATAGTGATGATGAGTTCCGTACTTGACCAATCAGGTGCCTTAAAAATCTAGCTGAGATCCAACACTATTAATTATTTGTTTATCCAGGACGTTATCAATACACCCCGAATAAATTGATCTTGCACATGGGCTATCTTCTCCATGCGGTACATTTTACTATCTACATTGTGACAGGTGACTGTAGCAGCTGCTGTTCAGTAACTCTTACTATCTTACAGGACTTTTTAGATCAAATTGAAATAAAACAGTTACCAACCATCATATTTATATCTCACGCTTGCTGTAGCTTTCTGCAGGTAAGGGTTTATTACTTAATAACTAACCAGTCTCACATAACTATTTGTGATTGTTACTCCCTGCTGCTGACCATGAAATTGAAAGAAGAAGGTTTGGGTTTGATAATAGTTACAGTAGAGTAGTAATGTTATTATGGATAGATATTATTATAATGGATGAATAGGCATAGATGAGTCTCTACAAATACTCATCTACCCGTTGCTTCTATCACTTCTCTGGTATTGACTGCACCCATCATCCATTGTTTGTTGTTACTGTTACCGTATAAATGCAAAATCAGCCACATTCTTGACCAGGCTTAGAACATAAGTAAACAATATTCTTCTCTATCTACTGTTGGCTTGTCTGATAGCATGCTTCAGTTTTTGCTCTGTTCAGTTTTGACCTGGTTCTAGAGAAGATGAGACTCATGAGATCAAGCCTCTGATACCTTGTTATCAGCTGTCATAGTGACAGTCTGGCTTCAAATAGCCTTAGCTGTGTGTGTGTAATTATGTTTGCATTCTAAACTAGTACATGTATGCTACTTTTTTGGTCTTCATTGACAAGATTGCAGCCTGATTATCCCCTACACAGATATTAAAACATAGTTTATAAGTTTGAGTTCAGTTTCCGATGAGCATCAGCAGGGAACTCTGCCTCGGTTGTCTCAGAACAAAGGCCTTGGAAAATTTGTCTTTTAACGCGTTTATTTTTTGTCCGTTCTTTTTATCCAATATACTTAAAATTTTTTAGGTTGACCATGAAACTTTGCTGTGTTTGCGGATTGACAGAACATGCATTTCTTTTCCCAAAAGATGCCGCTGTTCATAAACAATGGGTGGAATGGGTCAAACAATCTAACCCGAGGATGGGATATGTGACACAGCATAGTACAGTTTGCTACCTACACTTCAGCGAACAGGATATCGAGAATTATGACAAATATCGCCTCGGATTTGATGAAAAGAATGTTTCCTCCTGAACTGTGGTATTACTGAGTATCACGAATTTGGTCAATCCTCTAACTCCATTCATCAATTCTTTGACTTATGTATGACTTGCAACATGCCTACCAAATCTTGTGGTCTGTGGAATCATGTGATAGCTATACAAAGTCGTTCTATCCTTGACAATGTATGTTGTAATCGATGAATCATATATAACAGGCCTACATTATTGTCCCGGTACTATTGTTTATGTTTTAATTTGCGAATGATATGTACCATGTTTATAATATCAAGCGCTTTCACATTACAGGATGAGACTACGTCGTGGAGCAATACCTAGTTGTGTTGCTGTTCAACAAACACCTACACCTCGTAAGCGTACAGTATCTACTGAGGATCTTGAGTCATCAATCCCAGATGATATCTTGCCGTGAGTTTTACTAATGACAAGAAAAATTAAACATATTTTGAGTGCTCCTGATATTATAACATCAGAAATACTGTAAAACTAACTAATAGATGATTAACGAAGAGGGTCAATATATGGGGTTTCAATGATTAATTTGGAAATTATGTACCTGTTATTGGGCACCAATACCTTATATATCACTATATAAGTCCACCTATTTATAATATTTGTATAAAATGTCATGAATTTCCATTGTCATTCAACAGTTTGTCAAAGAAGAGCCTTCTCTATGGTGCAGGGACTAGTACACAACAAGATACTCCAATGACACATGAAACCGTACCAGAATTACTTACTCCCTCGAGACATGAGACAGTACAAGAAATACCTACTCCCTTGAGACATGAGACAGTACCAGAATTCCAGTCACCACCGCTGCCTGGGTTGCCAGATGACAGCAGCATTGACAGTGAGCCAGCAGTTATGACACCTGAGAATACTCCTAACCCTGCAGATTTTACAAGATCTCATATGATGGTTGCTGAAACGCAAACATCCTTTCCTGAGTAAGTTTAAACCTCCAGTGAGTAAGGTGACATGGAGATTTTTGGGTATTCACTCAAATGCAGCTTATCAATATCCATTGACAATATATTTAGCCTAGTTCTAGTACTCCGGAAGTAGCTGCAGATATTATTCCCAGTATTTTTCACTTCCGCTATCTACGACAATTCTATTGATTGTTGATTGCCTTACTGATGTCGAGCTTAGCATATTGAAACTGTATATCATTGAGTTCAATATTTATCTGATAGATCTGGTACTCATTCTATACGGAGACAGAGACCAGACAGAGACCAGAGACGCTGTACATATGTCATTGATTACCAACAAGGCGTAATATATCTAAATTTGTTCCTTATTTATTTATAGGACAGGTGTTCAGAACATTTTAGAGCGCTCTGCACCGGCTACAGCCCCAGCAGATGAGTTACAATGTAAAGACAGCACAGACATAACAGATCAAGTAATAACTGCAGCAGCCCAAATAGAACCCACAGCCGATATTCTCCAGTCCTCCGACAGCAGTAATTCATTAAGATCGAGTAGTGTAAGTAGCATGTAATTGCAATGAACAGATGATTACTTTTATCATTATGTCATGGAATAAGATTGTTAGATGAATTGTGAAATGACATCTCTTCTATTGTGATTACAGCATTTTTGTTTTTGTCATTATCAGTCGCGCCATTATGTGTGGTGAACTTGCAGTAAATTTGGTCCTGGCAGCCACGGTAAGTTGACCTGATGCCTGACAAATTTCTTAAACACAATATCTCACTCCAACCAATTTTATCTTTTTTTTGTGTCATTACAGGAATCACCTGAGCAGCCCCTGGACTCCTCATACCGACCAGATACAGATGAGGAAGAGCTGTACCAGGAGGAACTCGACGAAGACATTGAATCTTACCGTACAAGGTATGTTTTGGTTGTGTGATATGAAATCTGAGTAAAATATATCCACTGTCCACCAAAGTTGTGCCTTGACTTCACTCATCGACCTATGACTCTAGGACTGTATGGACGAGCCCAATATATGTTGATGACCAATTTGGTATTGCCATGGAAATAGATATGTTACACACACACAAACACACACACACACCCACACACAGATAAGCAACTCTACACAAGAGAGAAGAGAGAAATTCTCTTCACGCAAAACTAGCTATTGTTTGTTCGGCTATAAGAAGAATGAAAAAATAATGTTTGATTGATAGCAACCATCATTGTATGTTTCAGTGGAGATTCCTGGTATGACCAGAAGAAGTACATTGTTTATCACACCAGTCTAATGGAGCTCATGGATAGATGCAAACAATGTGGCAAGGAAGCCCTAGTGGAACCCTCTCAGAGACCTGCTGGCGCCAATGTCCAGTTCACTATATCATGCCAGAGTTGTGGCCACTCATATGTCTGGCATAACAGCCCTGTTCTGAAGGGAGTGCCGCTTTTGAACATCCTGATAGCTGCCATCATGCTCTTTACTGGGGTTCTTCCGATGAAGTTTTTGCGGGCCTTCCAGTTCCTCAACATATCGTGTATATCACCCCGTACTTTCTTCAGGCATCAGAAAGACAATCTTTATGGGGTTAGTTGATTTCTTTTTATATTTTATCCTAATACCTCACCTATGTGTTTTTATATTTATGTTGGGCCAAATCTGCTAAATGTATGTGTGGCTGAATAGCTCAGTGTGTAGAGCGTCTGCCCTGTAATCAAGACGGTCAATTAGTAAGTTGTGGGTTTGAATCCCAACCACGGAAATTATTTTTTCAAAGGGATGCTTTATAGCTGTGGGATACTTTATAACTGGAGCATTTTTATTTTTTCAGAGGGAGGTGCTTCACTTATAAGTCCGGTGTCTTATAAGTGAGGTATTACGATACGCTTTTTATATCACCAAACTAAATATCCTTTCGGAAGGATGTTTTCCATAACTTCAAATCAAGTGAAAACTTTGCTTGCTCAAAAAAGGAGTTATAGACAAGCCTTTGCTCAGCATTATCTGATTTATATTCACCATGTGGATTTTGAGGTAGGCCTACATCGAGCAGGGCTGTCACCACTTGACCCGCCCTCGAAATATTATCCATTCCCATTGACGAACCTGGGCCATTTCAGCCCAAGACCTAGATGATAACTTCTCAGCAGGCCATCTCATTGTACTTCCATACCTGGCGCGAACTCACACTTTGGGCTCAGCTCGAACCGGGAGGCTTGTTGATATCATATAAATAACTTTGTATATTATAGGTTGTAAGAGACGTGTACCTGACGCACATGGACGCAGTATTGAAAGAGGTAGAACAGCCCTTGAGACTGAATGGAGATGGCCGATTCGATTCACCTGGCCACAGTGCAATGTATGGAATGTACACGTTTATGGATGCTGCTACCAGCAAGATAGTAGCTAACAATCTTGTAAAGGTGAGATTCAGAAACAAATGCTTTGGAAATCTTCCGAAGATGAGCTCTACATGCAATGTTTATACCATTATGTTTGTCCCGTGATATAGTCGGATCCATATTAAATTGAAGCCTTACACTCTTCCATGTTCGGAAGAGTTGGTTTAGTGATGCTAAGTCATATAATTTTTCTTAGTAACTAACTCTACCCTTTATTACAGTGTACTGAGACAACTTCATCCTCAGCTATGGAGTTGGAAGGGATGATAAGGTGCCGGAAGGATCTGGACGACAAAAATGTAAAAGTTGCCTCTGTCACCACTGATAGGCATGTCAGCATAAGATCGTACATGAAGACTAAGTGGAGTGAAGTTCAGCACTTTTTTGACACATGGCATCTCACTAAAGGTAATGTTTGTTTTCATGCACATATCAAATCATTTTGCTTCTATTGGGAAAATTATACAACACCGGAAATAGGTTCATGATTCCCAATGACCCCATGCAACAAAATATTTGTTTAACAAATTTTGGAAAATAGAACAATGCAAATGACAGATGGAAAAAATCACCAACTGGCAATGCATTTTTATGCGTAGCAGGCTATCCTCTCTGTGTCATGAAATAATAATAATGCAATGGTTTTTTTGCAGGTCTCAGAAAGAAACTCAACAATTTGGCTTCACGAAAAGTTGGTTTCAAGATGATTGCACGCTGGATTCCATCAATAATTACTCATCTGTGGTACGTCATAAAGAACACCAGTCCTGGTGCCAGACGGATCGGCTATTGGAAGTCTTGCTCCAACCACATCTGTGACATCCACGACCATAACTTTGATGGCTTCACTAAATGTGAGCATGAATCCCCAGAAACCCTGTACAATGAAGACGGAGAGGAATTAGTTGTCGAGTATATAGTTCCAGGTAAGAAAAATGTTGCAAGTTCATAATCAAAAGTTTTTAGGCTACTCCAAATTAATACCTTGATATATAAGACAGTAGGCAGATTTGTAGGTGTTTTTTCACTTTTATATTTTTAGCCCTATAAAACAGCTTGAGTTAAAATCTTTATTATCTATATACCATGAACACAAATGGAGGAAAAATCCATTTCATTTTCTGCCTCTCTCCCTCCCTCACTCTCTCACTGATCTAAGTAGATCACAAATACATACATATAACCAGTATAAATTCTGAACTTGAAAAAACATCCTAGAGATCAATGTTTGCTAGGTCAACTAACTTCAAATGAAATCCAACTTAGTAGAGAAACTTTTATGTTCATGTTTTATTTTTTTCTCTTCATCCATATTGAGTCACCATAGGTAAAAAAGATTATATATCATGCATAACATGTTCATACATAAAGGGAATTGACAGGCGTTTAGCGGTATTATACTTTATATTTTACTTGGTAAATTGACCAGGAGCTAAAATATTTTATATTTATATTTCCAACTGGCATCTGGCGTTATTTTAATTTTATTAGGGCTCTGACAAACTGGCGGGCGGATCTAGATCATGGTTATAATTTGGAGTGGCGACCGTAGTCTGGTCCTCCAAAATCAGATTTGTTTGTTATTGATGTCTGATCCTCATCATAGACAAAACACACAGCATCAGTGTTTTGTCTATAGACTTGGTGTTGAATACCTAATACACAATATTCAAAGTTATTGATAATGACTTTGAACCCATATGTATGATTATATTGCAGAATCCCCACTTGATGGAGAAGTACGGAAGGTCATGTGGGAGAAGACCTTTGTCGAGGCAATCAATATGGCCAGTCAGGAAGCCACCAGCGAGCTCGAGGGTTTCCACAGCCAAGTAAACCATAATGCTCCTAAGATGGAGGGTTTCTCCTATTCCGGTATGCTGTCAAGGTAAGAAAATTAAACAAAATTTGAGTTTGTATGCACTATATCACATGATTGATAGTATTTTATGTTTCATTTGTGTGTTTTTTATGCTATTAATTCAGTAGGTCAGCAACACAGTTTGACATAATCATAGCTCGGCCTGATACTCCGAAGATTGGAATGGCGGCTGTCCCGCTAAACACCCCTGAAAAGCACCAATATGATCTGATAAGCTAAATCATCAGACATCAGCTAATTTTGAGTTTAGTAATGCAATGAACTCTTTTGTGATTATAGAACACAAATCACAATTCTCCATCACAACGAGAATTGCCAGCGACCCATCAAACTGGCCAAGGATGGTACACCATTAAGACGGATACAGAGGTCGAAGGCCACCAAGCTGATACCGACCATTCAACACATCCGTGATGACCCAACATTTAGTAAGTCTTATGTAAAGCTCCTAGATCAAAGTGCATTGATGAAGACATCACAAAGTTTTCCAAGTTGCTGAAAGCTATAAAGCGCTTATTTTCCCATGAGCACTGAAATTATAATCTAGATTTTTGAGAGAAACTGCTTACAAAAGTTACAAAGCCAAGCAGGTGTTATAATTTATCATCAGCTACTGTGGTTATGTATTATCTAGTTAATTTACCTCATCGACTATGATACGAGGAGGGCGAGTTCCAAATCCAACATAATGATATATTTTTATATCCGATATGATTTGTTGTATTTACAGAATACATGGATGATTTAATGGAATCATTAGACCGCCACCTGAAAGATGGTACCAAACCTACTACTGGTGACATTGAGCCACCTACAATGGCATAAAAAGGCCCATCTTTCAGCTCATATGATGAAGTTGAGGAGGAGATGGCCAAGCGAAGAAGAGGTGAGCTGCAAACTACATGGAGAAGAAGCTTGCAGACCTGACCAAAGCTAAAGCCACCAAAGCCAAACCAAAAGCCACCAAAGCCAATCCAAAACCTGCCAAACCCAAACCTACCATAGCTAAACCAATTACAAGATCCACAGTTCCTCAGGAGTTATCTCCCATAGCTTCAACCTCAGGACCAGTAACAAGGAAGAGAAAAGGTCAGTTAGAAGCTTTGAAAAGGAGCGCAGATGAGAGCGAGACTGATAGTGAGACTGGTAGCAAGGTCGTTGTAACTAAAAAGACAAGGAAAGGAAAGGCCCTAACAAAGAAATCTGATTGAGTATCAAATGTAAATATTTATGTACATATGAATAAGCTGTTACAATGTAATGTAATAATATGTTATATTATTGCATTACGTTATGTTAGTAAAATTATGTAAGATATATGTATAGCATCATTTTTATCATATTATATTATTACTATAGCTATAGTATTGTTCCTGGCAAACCAGAAGAAATCTGTTGGCAAATTTTATTCAACCTTATACGTTGCACTTACATGTAAATATAGTTCGATATAGTGTATTGGGTAACTTCAAATGTAATTTTGTGAAAACTATATTAATCATTCAGCTCAGGTACATAGACACTGAAGTCAGCATTGGCAAATTCCTCATCATTGTCAGTGTCTGGATATGTTGCCCTTATCATCATGTAAATGCATGAGGGCAACGGTCTTCGTTGGCCTTTGCCAATATATGGGTAGGTGAAGAATATTATCTGGCGATAGCCAGATAGGCGTTGTTGCCTTCTGTGGAGTCTGCCGATGGCATCCTGGCTCCAAATGTTGTTTGGCACAAGTGTTGTTGCATCAGGCTGTCTCTGTGCTAAAATAAAAAATGTTAGTAGAATAAGTCACCTTTGGAATCATATCCTTGTGAAGTTACCTGACTAGTGTCAGTTTACGTCTTACAGTTGTGAACAATGCATCTCAAAAATTGACACAAAGTGAGTGCTATAAGACTCCATTAAAGCACCTGTCTTACTCGAGATATAATTATTTTTCTTTTTTTTGAATTACTTACGATGCTGAGTACAGAAGTTGGTGTAAGCTACCCTGAGGGGTGCAGGTCGGAGTAAGTCTTTTATATTGGTTGACTCGGTAATACATTGTATGTCCAACTCTTCCTCACTCTTTGTATCACATACAGGGTTATCACGGCAGCAATGATTCATATCCTGTTGTGACCAGACAACACACACTCCTCTGCATTTTCACCAGTCTGGATTCATGTCCTGGAAAATACACCATGGCTGCATTTAGAATAATCTGGTTATATAGTATAACCAATGAACGCCCTCAGAAAGTTCAATGATACAACAACCAATGTGTATAAACTCCTTGGTAATGTTACTCGGAGGGGTCTTTCAATTACCCAAAATCGCTCACCCACAATATATAGTTCCTTCAATGACTGGCAGGTATCGCGTACTTGCTGAGTGAGCAATCAGATTGCTATTTTTCTGTTGCTAATTGAAAGAGCCCCCCTCCCCCCCCCTGGAGTACATCAGGCCTTACAAAATTTCATCCAGTCACATGCCTAAGTTTCAACATTGCCAGGGTGTATATTTTTTAGCCATAAAACACTATATGACAAATAAATATTACAACAACATGAACAACTTGCATGAATATTATTTTCACAAATTTGAAGTGGGAAGCATATGAACAAGGAGTAAAGTTTTACTCCTTGGTATGAAGCACACTATGCATAGTGCTTGTCTGTCCCAGGAAATGATGAATGTTTGCAGAATTGGAGTGTACCAAGGAGTTGGTTGTAGAGTAGTGACATCAGATAATAATCCACACTGTCACAATTTCTTTCATTCATAACAAACCTTACCTGGGGTACTCTATCATCACCACCATCCTGTTGAGGTTGATCATCATCACTGTTGCTTTCTCTTCTTGTTCTTACCACTCTAGGCTCCAAACCCAGGGTTGATCCAACTGCATCACTCCTAAAACATTTTCCTCATCAATAAAAGATGAGCTGGATGTGCTTCTTCTTGAGCTAGATTTATCTGACATGTTGTTTGTTGAATTATTTTGCTATCAATGCTGTACCTGTGTACTAATTCTCTCTCTTGTTGTTCAGGGTGTATTGGTGACGCCCTGGATAAACAAATAAATCATAGTGTTGGATCTCAGCTAGATTTTTAAGGCACCTGATTGGTCAAGTACGGAACTCGTCATCACTATGGCGAAAAGCGTTAGCAGAAGTTAGCAGAAGTTATGAGCTTCTACCTTAGGAGCTAATAACTCCATGCAAAGCCACTGGCAAATAGTTTTGAGGCCAAATTCATCCATTAATTATGAATACTGGTGGCTCTGCTGGGCAAAGCTCAGCTGCGGCAGCAGTGGTTTAATGGGCAATTGGCAGTTGGGCAAATGTGATTGGCAAACGATATTGGCAAAACGGGATTGCTAAAATGCATTGGCAAAATGTACATTGGCAAAATTTCTATCACGCTCATCATCAATGATTTACCCATTGACGCGTGCAATTGGTATATCATTGTGTTTATTTGCAATCACATGACCTGTTTATAACTTGATTAACAACTCTTAGCAAGTTTTGTCATTCCTTTGTTAAGCTCATTCGAGGAAACAGTGATTTGACACAAGAGTAGTTAAAACTTTGAATGATGAACAAGATGGCTAACATCAAGCTGACATACGCCGCTAGTCTTATCTTCATACTCCTTGGTAAGTCATATTAGAGAGTATCACATGCAGTGTGTCCCATATGCTGACCATCTCTATCAATCATAAGGTGTTATCAGCAATTTAGGGATTTGCTTGTCACTCAATCTAGTTAAAAAGGTTTTATTAGGCGCCGAATCTAAGGATTCCAAGGCTATCCATCAGTGAAGTCCAAACTGCAGCCTCACAGCAACATGCAGCCTCACAGGCTTTGATTCTTTGCAATTTAAGGAAATATTTGTCACTAGCTTATTACCATAGGTTGTCTCATTCATTAAACTTTACTATGAGTTCACAGCTAGCTATAGAGTTTCCCCTCTCTCTCACCTGCCTCTGATTCTAGTAACTTCAATAACACAGAAAAGTGTTGACCCGGTATCTGTGGTCATTGTCTAGTGCAGCTTGTGATCAGTGGGACTCTGATCTAATCTGACCTTGACCCAAATGTGATGTGATATGTGCTTTTTAGGTGTAATCTTTTTTGCTGTCGCGCTATTTTATTCCAGGTCGCGCAAACGATCAACAATCGTTACCTACAATAATTTTTGTCATACTACAAATTTCAGATTTGTTGGTATATGGTGAAGGAAGTTGTGTCTCTTACCACTATGTTGGCCTGTTCAGACTACAGGATCTCAATACAAAGAGATATCTCAAAGTACCAGCATCAGTACAAGGCAACTCTCTTCAGATACTGGGTGGACAATGGCAAAGTGACCCAAGAGGTAACTTCTCAACGGATTTTCCTTTCAAATCGAAAAAAAACTTGAGGGCATTCTGTTCTATTTCAAAAAAAATTAATTGTTTTGAGATCGGGTTAAGCAACTTAGATCTACCGTAGTTGTGGACAAGTAGTTCTGTACTTGACTGGCATGAATTGATTGATTGATTGTCTTTTTTTCTAGCGACCAAGGAAAGTTGAGTTTATTTCGTTCTAAACTGTTCATATTGACCGAGCTGGTTACAAAATCATGTGTTACAAAATCATAAGATTACACTGAGTTCCGGTTTCAGGCTCGCTGAGCATTAGGAATGAAGCACCAGGAAGTTATGATAGGCAAAAAATATGATTAACTGTGAACAAAGTTGTTCATATCATCATCCCTTTACTAATTAACTCAAGCAAAACGTATTGCATCGCATGAGTCTATTATTAGAAAAAATAGCCTAATCATCTTTGAAAATATTATCTGATACAAGAATGTTAAGAGGGTCCTAATAAAAGACCACATTCAGTACACATAACTGTCACACTGGTAACCTGATCCTGTTATGGCTAGTTCTATAGAGGGCGTGATGATATCATACAAATTACCACTCGAAGGAAAATTAGTGAATGAGAATAATGATAACCAATCAAAAAGCGAGTAATCCAATAACGATTTTGATAAGGAAGTTAACATTTACTCACCAAAATATCAGGATGTGAGATAAACTTTTACGTCGTGTTTGAGGGATTACATCATTAACATTGAAGGACATTTATTCAAAATAGTATGAGCATTCTTTGGAAGTCACGGTTCGAAATTAACCGAATTCTTTTTCAGAGTGCCTCCATGTACCCTAGAGTAGTAACTAATAGTCTAAATTTTGTTCATTTTTTCAGAATTGTATTCTCACAATATAATAAAGACAGCCGTTAAAGATTTTTTGGTTTCTGAAGATGCTGCTGCTGCTGAAGATGACTTACCATATTGAATGAATTAAATCATTTACTGGAACCGATAAATCGACACATTTTGTCTCATCCAATAATATTGGAGATATTTTGCAAACTGACTAAAACTATATGTATGCATGTATTTGCTAACCTCCAATGTTGATAACACAAAGTTCTGATTTGCTACAGCTTTATTCGATATGTGGGTACATAACTCTGGATATGGGACACCTCATGTACGTCTTGAGTCAAGTTACAACGGAATAACGAGGTACATACATGATTCTGGTGGAGCTTCATCTTCTGCAATGACTACGGTAACAGTTTGTACCCTCAGGCTTAAATGATGACCTTGCCAAGAAATAATAGCCCAACAATGAGTGATGTCTTGTCTACCTGCACGTTTAAAATGATAACCAAGCTTAGCCAATGGGTGCTTCCTGTTTGTATTGATCAATGATAGGTATGATAGTGTTTCTAAAATAACTAAAATAATTTTAGCATGAAGATGATGTATAATATTTCGAGATTGGGTCAGTTGCCAATTCAAGCTGATAATTTCATGTGACCTGGAAGTAATCCTTTCATTAACTCTGACACCATTTTCTTCACTTAAGATGAATACTGGTAGCATAACTGGATGTGGGGACAGTAGACTTTTTGTGTATAGTGTTGGAGCTTCATCTGATCGTATCTCTCTGAGTAAGTTGTCAACATCCTACTCATGCCAAGTACGTTATATAACTTAAACAGCTAAACCCTGATATCATTCTGACTCCGATACCATATGTGATCCATCATATCTACTCTTATTGCACTTCATGGTGGGTAGTTGTGATTTTCTTCTGCAATGTTGGAAACACTCTAACTTCATAGAATATGTATTCCAGGTCAACAAAGAATGAAATAAAATTGGTCAAAATATTTTTTCTACTTTTAGGACGGGAGAATCTTACTATGCTAGCCTGCATTCTAAGATTGGATTCAGAAATAAAGAAAGTTGATGTAAAATATGTTAGCAAATATTATGTTGAAACCCTTATTATGTGTTTTGATTTTGAATATCTTCCCTGATTTGTATCACATTCCTGTGTCATAAAATTATTTTTTTAGGATCTGTGTCCAATCTTTACCTGAACCCACTTAACAGCGGTCCTACATATCAGATGGCTCAATCCTTCTGGTCTCTGTACGACTACCTCATCAAGTTCTCAACATACAATGGAAGTATCAGCTTCACAAGTCATAACTATTATCGGAAAAGACGTAGCGTCGTATCCGGCTCAGGCCAAGATCAGCAAGGTTGGTAGAATGAGACCAATTCCTGTTATAGTATGGCAATTACTTGTGACAAAGTTATGTCAGATTTTCATGATTAAAAATAATCAGATGATCTACATGGTTAAGTGGGAGGCATATGGGAGGCACTATTTCCACCATCGATAGGTCATTGAAATTTCATACCATGCAAATTTGACACAACTTTATCATAAATAACTGCCTGGCTATAGCATGTGTTAGGCTCTTGGTAGATTTTTAGCCTATAAGTAGGGTTTCTGTACCCTGAAATTCTTTTCTTTATGAATGTACAAAAAAAAGATGTATATAATCAATTTTCCCAAACTGTACTCTCTCATCATAAGTAGTAAATTTTGGTGAGATTGAAATATGAGCATGTCAACATTCCTAGCTAAATTTATACCCTTACTGACATCTTACCCTGTTTCATCTCCCAGATGACTTGAGCAGCAGACTGTACTTGTCACCTTCCGCCGATAAACAGATAAGAGCCGGCATCCAATCTACCTCTGTGTCAAAAAGTGAGTGTTTACATTGAGACGGATAGTTATTACTACTGAAGCCAGCAGTGATAGGCCAGAAAAATTAAAACCCTGATATGTCAAACTACACTGACAAGTTAGTGACTGTACTGTAATTCCAATTCATTGGAAATACCATCAAATTCAATAGCTTTCTTCTCCGGTGAAATCATTGGAACTTAGCCACATTTTCATGGCAATATGAGAATGATGGTGAGAGGACTAAAGAGTGTCAAGGGATATGGCTTTTTGTTTGGCTTATGGTTTTTAGGCAGACACTCAATATTCCAAAATATATGATAAGTACATGTCATTGCCCTACACAACTCGAGTAGGTCGTTTATAGTGGCATATGACCTACTGTGTCTCACAACCGCTCTTCAGTTACAGCCAGTGATAAACACAGTGTGATGTATGGTCAAAGGCTTGAACTGACGGTGCTGGCACTACCAATTTCCACCAACCTGCCCTACCCAAGCTGGCTAAACTTCATTCAAGCATGCCAAAGCCCCATTGATGATTTGGTGATTGGTGATTGCTAGGGCTGGTTAGCTCGAACAGCAGAGTCCAGTGAGCAGCCACCAAAGAATTGCACTATGTTTACCATTATAAATTGTTCTTATTCTGTGGTTAATCCATTCTCCCATGTCTATTTCAGATTTTGAGATCAGTCAGTTTCAGCTTTATCGAGGGTGCAACGAGAATTATGACTACATCACTGAAGAAGCAGTCACCATAAGAATACCTGGAACAGAGGTGGGTTGCCTATTCGGCAAATAATCTAATGCAGTTATTTGAGGTTGATTTATACATTTTTACGGCTTGTTTTAAACATTTTGTAGTTATGGCAACAGGTTTATGATGCTAAACTTTTTTAACATGGTGTACCAGCTTCTTACTTATTCTCCGACTATCCACCTCAGCATCTCAGTCATACCACCCCTACAAGTATTAGAAGGATTACAATAATAACAGCATATATTTATCATTTCACAATTATATTCCATACAAATAAAACGACTTGTATAATATAACAAAAGTGGATGGTTATAAACATTGACAATGCCATCTTTTAAATTTACGAGATTTATTTGTAAATTTGTATACTTTGCAGCGATATGCGTTTGTGAATTACGACCGGGCATCAGGTCAGGTATTGAGAAATGAGACGGAGGTGATGGAAGGTGCAGATAATAAGAGGATACTTGTGAAATACACAAGTGTAGTCACCAAGGTAGGGTTCTAGTCAGCAAGAAGATAAATTTAACAATGGTGAACTCGTTGTCGATAATTAGTCTTTTAGGTGCGATGCATAAGATTATCGTCTTATATTACCCAAAACATTTCTGGCAAAGCCTGGATGGAGCTCAATGCGAACTTGTTAAAGAATCTTCATTATAGAATGAAAAATTGTGTTTTACTGAGTTTTCTCTCCTCTGTTCAAAATGTCTTATATACACTTTAGGATTACACAGGACAGAGTAGTTTATTGCCAGAGGATCCAAAATGCCAGAACTCAAGCGGAACCAACAAAGGTTGCAGTGATAAGTTCTTGGCTGACGAGCGTGTTTTCACTGTGAGAAGGATAGGCGCAGAAAATGTGATCCTACAACATGTTCTTGATGAAGGCAAGTCTAAGCTTAACTGTTCTCAGTGATGTGAAGCCAAAATTGGGAAATAAGAGTTTGCAAAGAGTGCTTCATGAATTATACTGTTGGAGACAATCCAAACCTGCAACTAAGAATAACTTTTCTCATACTTGATAGATGCATACTTGGCAGTACTACAGCTGATGACCGGTGAGCAAAGATTAGTGGTGACAAAATTGGTAACTGGAGAATCTGCCATTAATCTAAATTTTTATTTCAACATACCAGCCATCAGACGTGAGTTCAATAACAGCTACCTGTAAATTGAGGGCAATTTTGTCTGAAAGCTTTTACCTCACATTCAAGGACAATGATATGTCGTTGCCAATTTTTTTTTCCTATGAAATTTCAATTCAATCCTTCATAAATATACATCTCGGATACTATTATAGTATTAATACAGCGCTTGAGATACAACTAAGCATCTGATTGATTGGCATCCAGATTGATATTTGGTTATTGAATATATACAGATGCAGAAAACTAATGTATGCAAGAAATTCCGCTAATCAACTGAAGTGGCGTTCTCTAAAAGGGCTTTGAGATATTCCTTCTCTGGAGGAGCCCATCAACATGTCGATATGTAAAATAGTATGGCATGCAAAGACTCATTTATTTTCAGATGGCCATATATGTGGATCAATCTATTTGTGTTTTCATGATAATAATAGTTTGATCTTCTGTTTTAGCTATACCAAAGCATACATTCCACGGACATCCTGAGGGTTCATGCGCTCCCCTCATTATTTCTACTACTGCTGCTATGACAACCACTACTGATTCTGATATCATTACAACTACTTGTGGTACTGCTACTGCTACTACCTCTTTGACCACTTTTACTATCTTATGTCTAATATGGATAATTAGAGTAGTACTAGATTAAGTAGTCAATGAATGCAACCATTTATACAACTACTACTTGTGCTACTACTTAGATGTATATCACTTACTGCTTTTACTACTTAACCCACTGCTTATTTGACTGATGATGTAGCTTCTACACATACAGATTTACAGGACATTCAGGTAGTTACCATACACTTAAACAAAGAAGCCATCAAGCAATTATTGTATTTTTGTAACTTTATTCAGACATTTGATGGTCGGTATATTCAAAGTACTAAGTTAAGGTCATCCGTATATTAATACTCCTTTATAAAACATTATATATTACGCTTTTGCAGCCATCCTCATTCTCGACAATAGCAATGAATATTTTTATCAATCAATCCTTTCAAACCATGACTAATAATGAGATTGTGACTGAATAATATGAAGTGATAGAGCCCTTTCTCTCCGATGATACGGAATCATGATTTTCGAAAGTCCATTACTAGCAGGATTTCAATCGAATTTAAAGATTAGAAAAAGCATGAGTTTAAAGTCAAATTTGATTATATTTGACTGATATCTTTATCAAATACATTAATTCAGTTGCACAGTCTTTCAGGTTATATCAGTTTTATGCAGACATATCGCTGGCCCAGCGCGACAAAGAGCTAACTGCCAAAACTGAAAATATGGAGTTCTAAATTCCCAGTTCTAAACCTTGGATCTTGTTTCACTTATGATCAAATAAAGCGAACCAAAATTCAAATGGTCGACGATTTTAGTTTAAGCTAGCTTCCCACCATATGATGTATACAATTCGGATACAAAAGGCCGATTATCTCAGTTTGACAAAAGTGCTAGTTATTATTATGTATTGCTCGGCCAGTGATATATAGAGTTTCAATTATCCGATTTTCTTCAGTCACCTCGCCTGCAGTTCCTGATTTATGAGGGGAAATGAGACCCTCCTACAATCTTCACTTGTGATAATTTAACTTCAGAATTTTTTTTCCTGCAATTTCTTTGTTCTTCCAATTATTATAAATGTACTTTATTTTCCAAATAGAATAGCATCGCATACACAATGCACACTGTGTTCATGTAAGGTTTGGCCCCAGAAACAATCACAGGTAAAAGCTCTGATAAAAGGGCCTAACGAGAGTAGCCAAGAATCGATCCCTGGTCTCTTGCAGCAATGTGTGAAAGGTGGTGACTCTGCATACTTAGCTACTTCTATGTTATGGAGAACACAGAAGTTGACATCATTTTGGATTATATAGCCAAGAGCAGACAACTAGAAAATTATTAATTTTTATCACACATGAAAAGATTTTGGGACAATCTTTGGTACTGATTGGAATTCATACAACTGTGTATGGTCACAAACCCCCTAACACTCCTTTGAATTTAACTGGTCAAAACCAGCCTGACATTTAGGGGTCTGCAGTTGGAAATAAATTCAAGCCATTTATTGGCGGCCAATAGTCATTCCCTTTACAGTTGTGCATAGTGCACCATTTTTCACTGAGTGATTCCTTGCCTCTAATACTTCAAAAAGGCATTACCCCTACGCGTATGTTAACTTGTTGTGAACAGAGATACATCTGTCAGGTGTGTCGTGGATTGAAAACAGTAAGTTTATTTAAAATTCCAGGCTGTTAAATTATTCTTACAAAAGTGGAAAAGTTTGCATATTATCATGATTGTAGAAGTTGATGTCAAAAACAAAGGGAAGTGATGAGGCGTAAACATTTAATGAGGTAATTTTGTTCTCCATGTGTAATTTGTGGTGGATGAAGTTGAATTGTTTGCAGAGCTGACCTGCATTCTTTTATAATTATATATATATATAGATTCAAATCTGTGCTTTTAAGTGTCATCTGTGTGTATTTAGCCCCAACTAAGTGTCACTCATAAAATTAGGAGTCATTTTATATGACCCACAAAAAAATCATGTGTTAAATCCTCTTAAATAATCATGTTGGGCATCCTTAACCCAATAGTAATTAATGGTGGATAAAATAGCCTGACATGGTCGGACAACTCCAATGCAAAGATATGCCCTACACACTGATAGCCACTATATATATATATATATATATATATATATACATATATGAATCACTCATTGTCCAGGGTTTTTGTGGGTACAATAGTGGGATATATAATATATGACACTTTATTGCACAAATGTGTGTAAATATATATCAAAAACCTTAATAAAAAACTTGTAATAATAATAGTTTAGTTCAGTTTCACATACGATATCATGGTATTGAAAAAATTGAATGCTTACAAAGGTTAAAAAGTACTAAGGGCAGAGATTATTAAAAGGAAAAAGGATTTGGCACGCTTTTGGGACCTACATAGTTTTGATCTTAAAATCGATTTGCAGCGAGAAGATGTTCTACATTCATTTCTGAAAATATGACTTTAAAGAGGGTATGTTTGATCACCAGCCTTTTTTTTTAAAATGTCTCTTGCTCTGTTCAAAAAAAATCATGTAACGAGGATAGATTTATAAACTTCAGCCTTTCCTCATAACATTCGTCTGGTAAAATGGTCCTTGTGGCGGCGGCCGTCGGCTGAATTATTTCAAGACGCATAATGTTACAGTCATTTAAAAGTAAAAACCAAGCCTGAGCAGCATATGTGACCAAAGATTGTATGTTGGCACAATCAAATTTGAATAAACCATTGGTATAGACAGTTTTCTGAGCTCTTATTTATGCCTCAATTTGGACTTGTCCTCTCTCCAGTTTGGTACTTTTAACCCACGCCGCATAGGAAAAAAGTGCTGAAAGAGGTTTATCTTGAAAACCGCTTATGTTAAGATAAAAATGATATTTGATTCAGAGTCCGCACCATTGAAAACCCAGTGAGACAGGTGTCTATGTCCATGTGAGTTTTCAATGCTGCAGATTCTGAATCAAAAATAACTTTTATCCTATTATAAGCGGTTATGAAGAGCACTTTTTTCCTATGCGGCGTGGGTTAAAAGTACCAAACTGGAGAGAGGACAACTCAGAACTGAGGCCTAAATCAGAGCTCAAAAAACTGTCTATTCATAGCACCTAATAATAATTCAAACTGGCATTTTCTTTGTTAATTCATATTTCTGTGCTGCCCATTGTTACCCAAAAATTTGACCTCGAATTATCAAAATCACCAGAATGGAAAATGTGAAAAACCTCCATGAATTGTCCAAACTATATGATTTACAAGTCCAACAACACTCGTAGAGGGGGAAGGGGGGGGGGGCGGTTGCAAGTAAATTGTATTGTATATGAAAAGTTGAAAAACAATAAACATACTTTAGTCAAAACGTAAATATGTCAATTAACCGGCAAATGTCAGCACTGAGAGCAATGGAGCCAGTTCTTCGCTGTAACTTCTGTAGAATTGATCATTATGAGCTGAAAAGAAATAAATTTTAAAGTTAATTTGGTTCTGGTCAACAGATGAGTATTGTCCACCCATGAAATACACATAGGTCCAATGCATCTTGATGTATATTGCAGTATGTATATATATCAGCACATTTCCATGCAAGCAGCATTATTATGTAATCAATTCCCCTATAATAATACAAGATCTCAAGAGAATGGTGTTGCCTTGCGGATTAATACAAGCATCTGATGTCCCAAAGTGTATATGACAATTGTAATCTCAGACACAGAAGACAAGCCAAGGTGAATAGTCAATCACGTCATTGTCAAGGGTGCAATACATCTCAACAGTCTTCATGCTTGATATGACCGTATTGGTGAGTTTTCATCAACATACTTGTTAAACCCCCAACCCATCAAGATCTCCATTAGTATATAGCAGTCCTCTGAAATTCGCCCCTCATCCAACACCTCTTGCAGTTCCTCAGTCGGAGAGGAAATGTCCCTTAGATATTCAAGGTCTAAGGGTTTACTCATCACGGCATCCATATAGGTTTATGGTGACTGGGGTGGTCAGGGGACGGTGGCGGTTTTGGTTGTAAAGGTAGACAAATTGGTTGGTAGGCGAATTCGTTGAAGTGATATTGTTCTGTATTTGGGGGCTGTGGAGGATAATTATAATTAAAAGGTCCGGGAACAAAAAACTGATTTAGAGGGTGATTGAAATTTACTGAAATAGGTGGCTGTGTAGGCTAATATTTAAACTGACCGTGAACAGGTGTCCGTGGGACTGGGGCATGTAGTTGCGGTCGAATGGCATTTAAATATGGGGGTGGCAGCTGATAGAAAGGATGGGGCGTTGGTGTTAATGGGTGTTGATAATGCACCGGTAGTGCAGGTAGTCCCTCAGTGTGTGTGCCCGAGTCTGATGTGAGTTTTGCATGATAATTCTCTGCAGAGAAGGTGACAAGGCCCTTTCCAGGTATGGTAATGAACATACTTGGGCGATTGTCTTTTCTTGAGTCTACGAGGACTTTTGCTCGTCTCACGATATCTAAAATAAGGACATAATTTCATTTGTTACAGGTGTCATCTAGTCAAAGTTCACTCCCATATGCGCACAGTACCAATCATATGCCTGACAAAAAACTAGGTATGCATTACACAAGCATGGTGTGCATATGGGTGTATAAGAAACTGCAAACTAAAACCAGTAAACTAATATGTTAACTTTGCCTCATCATACACAACATTTTACGACTTGGACATTATGATTATTGGGATACCATTTTTTTGTCATTTCGGACCAAGAGTTACATTATGAGGTCAGGTACTGGTATTTTGGACCAGCAGCAGCTTTGATATTTGTCGTTTGCGTTGTAATAGGAGTAGGATGTTGGTGTTGTAGGCGAAAGAAACATAAGAAAAAGCACATTCTACTCAATCATAATATCAATTTCAAATTCTTTCATAATTATATATATCAAAAACCTGTATAAAAAAACTTGTAATACTGATGATCATGATTCAAACTGGCATTTTTTTGTTATTTAAGATCTCTGTGCTGACAGGTACCCTATTATGACTGCCAGGAGTTTCTGCATCAAACGATTTCTAAATAATACAATTCCTTTTCCAAAGAACTTGTCAGCTGTCGATATATTTACTAATTTAAGTGTGTTGACACCAATAAAATTTCCCCTTCCCACTGTGTGAAAATCTGCCACTGTGATCAGACTTCAGTAGGCATGTTGTGACAAATGAGAGAGGTAGCCTACGCACAATTATAGAAACAAGTTTGAGATGTATTAGTTGACTTCTTTGGATGATATATTATAGTATTCATGCTCTTAACTATAAAGTGAGCTTTGATTTTTTTACATAATTTACGAGTGATTTTTATATAAATATGAATAAAAATCAATATGCCAATAAAGTGTTTGTTTGTTTTTGAATGATTACTGCATCATTTTGAAGCCGCTATTTTACACCAACATGACTCTAGGTTTTCTGCATTTCTATTAGTAGTACATATTTTGGGAAGAGCTTAGAGGATTCAGGAGAGCAGAATTACAAGTTAGTTTTGTAAACTGCCTCAACTGTGGCAATCAATCATCACAAAAGAGAGGATTGATCAAACCAAGGTGGCTGCTCACAAACGGATGATAGCATACTTTCTTATAAAGTTTCTGTGCCATCAGGAACAAGTAGGTCACTTGATACCTTATGAATTAACTGTGTCTGTTGTCCCCTCAACAACTGCCATAAAGCCAATGCATATCAGGTAACAGATACGACCGGAAAAATACCATCATCAGCTTGGTGCAGTAAAACTAACAAAGAATTAGCATGAGTGCAGATTGGCGCTGATTGCCAGAGAAAGTTGGATGTCTGTCACCTGCTCACGAATCTGATAATATTCAATATTGATGTTTAAAGAGCGGCCTTATCTTATCAATTAACTAATAAATTAGTGCCTACATTTGGACTAACCATGCAGTGTAATCTCTTTCATGCTGCAGACCAAAGCTCCTCATCCAAAGAGTTACTTCTAAACATCTTGACCACAGCTGCTAAACAACGCTGTACCAGCTGGTATTTGAACACCTCAAACTTAATTAGTTATTTGAATGTTTGTGCGATACTTTTAATTCCCACAGATATCATTCCTCAAATCCTCTTATCTGCGCATTGTCAGCAGATTCATGCCATTGGAAATTTGTCAACAAGACACTTATTGAGCTACCATATATGGTGACTCAAAAACGTAAAACAATTCATCGCATTAAGGGATGGAAGATCTCCCTTTCTGCCTCAAAGATATTGCGGGCAGATTTGGGCAATGAGGAACTGTTCTGTCGGCAGGCAAAGGCTGAAAAGGCACAAACGCTACCACTGCTGTAAACAACTATGCCAAAGGAAAATATGCGGAATTTTCGGTGTGCTGATCGAGCAGATATACGAAAGCAACACCGAAGACCACCATATGGGAAGCAGTTTGTAAGTTGAATCAATGAAAATGACAGACAGACTGCGAGATCAAACAAAACCACAAACAGCACTTGACTTAGTTGACAATATCCCTGTGCTCACCACAATTTTTGGTGAAAAAGGATTTCTCTCAGACGCCAAATGTGAATCAGAAAACAACAATCAAAGGAGGGCGCCTGCTTTGGATACTCATGGTATAGAATATAGGCAGTCAAACAATACATAGCATAACCACAGCCGCTTTTGGATTCATAGAATCAGGAAATAAACCGGCTTTAATGCTAGACTTTGATAACTTAGCTGACAATCAAGTTGTCGGATTAGGTTCAGAGTACACAACTGCAGGACCTTTTGCTGCATTCTTAAGCCTGCATCATTTTCAGGCAAATCATTACCAGTCAAAAAATCTCAATGACCCTGGTAAAGTATTGTGTAGGCTTAAAATGAAGCATCAAACATTAAACATCAAAGCATCTATTGGCAAGTTGTCGTTTTCTGGTCCTTTAAACCACCGCTGCCACACAGCCAAATGTGTGCTTTTAGAATTCTGTGTAGCTCAAAACTAATAAATGAGGCTGCAATCTGATCATTTTCACCAAGATAATTAATTGAGACTTAAATTTCATAATTGTCACCTTATGGACAAACAATTTGCACAAACTGATCGTCAAAATTAGGGTATGAAATTAATTATCTACCGCATCAGGTGATGTAGTTACCGTCTTACTAGAGCACACTGTATACGTCATAAGCTGGTGCGTAGATTTCATGCCCTGATTTTGAAGATCAGTTTGTGCAAATTATATGTCCATAAGGTGAGAATTATGAAATTTAAGTCTCAATTAATTATCTTGAAGCTATGCAGAATTCAATGAGCACAAATTTGCATGAGTGGCAGCAGTAGTTTAAATAATAATAAATACCTGAGCTTCTATTATATGGATCAACCTGGAATATAGATAACTTTTTTCGTATTTTTGTAATTTATAATATCTTGTTGTGAAAAAAAAATTCTGGTTAGATTTAAAACCAATTTCTGGCTTCTTTTTGCTCTCACATACCATTCCCTCAACTATGGATATACTAACTCCTGCAATTACCACCGCCTCCTGTCAAAATCCAAAGGACAAATAATAATGAAGCAATCAGCATCCCAGGTGTTTGTTCCCAGTTATAACCGAAGACTTTGAGGAATGGGAACTTTACAACAGACTGCTTTCTGCTGTCAGCTCTCTGGCATTCAGCCCTTATCACAGCACAGAATCAACTCACTTTTTAGATTTTAGATTAATTGGTTGAGGAACATCACTTGCTATTTGTGAAGTTGTATCCTGAGAACCCACTCACGCCTAAAAAACACAATCTATTACAGAGAGGCTATTCGCGTAATGGACAACTTCCCAAAACTCTGCAATGCGATCGGAATCAAAACACCAGATAGCACAAAATCACAGGTAGCCTCACACGTAACTTCATAAGTTGCGAGAAATTACCAACTAAAATCCTTTGCAGATTGGTTTCACAATGATATACATCCAAATCAACTACAACAGAAAACTCTGGAGTCTCATCGGTCATCAAAGTCACAGTATTTATTGGTATGTTGTCGCTTTCTGGTTCTTTAAATAGTAATAAATACCTAAGATTTTATAATATTGATTTACTCTTTCGCTCCTGCCAATTGTTTATGTTAATTTGAGGTCGGATCCTAGGCCTTTTTCCAAAAAATGCCTAAGTTGACGAACACATAACTTTGTAACCAGCTCTTTGTCTGTTGGGATTTAAAATTTGGTTCATTAAATTATTTGATAATTTGTTCGATATGTTTAATTCCAGGAGATATCATTCTCCAAAGCCTGTTAATTGTGCTTTATCGGCAGATTCTTTGGAAATTTGCCGACGAAGCACTGATAGAGCTGTCATGTATTGTGACTCAAAAATTCCTTGCATTTAGGGCTGGAAGACCTCCATATCTGCCTTGAAGTTTTTGTGGACAGATAAGAGGGCTGGGAGGTCTCAGAGACCACCGTGATTCTGACCAGTTCAAGGCAGCTTATCTGCTACTCACAACATGCAATATGCTGGATTACAAAGGTACACATTCTGAGTGTGAGAATGATACTGATGAGCATCTGTTCTCAGACCTTATTAAAGGGGAAGATGCAAGCGCTGTAGATAATTTCTGTGCTGGCCTTACTGATAAATTCTCTACAGTCACAAGTATCGGAGAAGATGTCATCAGCGATCATTCTCATGTAAATGTGTCTATAATCTATTTAAATTCAATAGACTATTAATGGGGGGTTACATAACAACAATATTCTTTAAAAATAGTAACTGCCCGATCTGCCTGGCAACATTTCTGAACAAAAATATCAAGAGTCATGACCCAAGAACTTTGAAATTTGTGGCTGAAAAAAAATAAACAGTGGCCTGATTGTACCTTCAGTACCTGCTGTATTTTGTATGTGCTTTCATGTGGCCACATATTATGTAAAATTAGGAATTTAAATTCCATTTTTCACAGTTGATACTATTGAAATAGTGTCAAAGATTAAGATCAACGCGATATATTCATATGGAGATGAATCTGATTAACTCAAACATTAATTTTAATCTTTAAAAAAAAATTAATTCTCTTTATTGTCTGTTGAGGCCACTGATAAGTGATAACATGTAATATCGAGATGAAAAGTATAGTACTATGCTGATTGTATGAAAAAGGTTTAAAGTTTGGTCAAGTTTTCCTAAAACAAAACTTAAGGTGATTACATTTACATGCAGCTATAAAATAATGACTCAATCACTCAATAAAAGTTTCATATTTGGGAGTAAAGCCTATCATAAGTCCAAATGTATAAAAAAGATAATGTTATTGCTTGATTTCTTCTTTGGTGAGTGGTCCTGTAATCAACCAGATGGGAAGATTAAAAGTAAGAGTAATCACAGATTAACTGAACATGACAAGATTAAGATTAAGACCAATTTTCGTTAATATTGCACAAGCCTACTTTATTTGATATCGAAAATGACTGCAGAAGCTCAAAAATATAGCTGTGCTGCATTACATTATATATTCCGTAAGCTGATACTACTTTTATTTAGTAGTAATATTTTGCACTCGGGCTTTAGCGTAAACAACACTAGTGCAGATCACCGATATATCAAGAATGCATGGAAAACTATCCAGAATTGATGAAAGACCTCTGTGAGAGCTTGTAATGATCACGTTGGATGTTTAATCTTATATAGTGTTTATCTTCATCATTGAAACCCACTTTAAATTGCATGTCACATGCATGGGCGTATATTACCACCCACGACTCATAACAAGTTGTGGGTTCAATTAGAATTAAAAAAACTTAATTAATTTTTTTTTTAAAACACTTTATTTATTTTTTTTTGATTTTCATCCTTAAAACATCTCCTACTCCTAAAGGTAGTTTTTCATGCTCTTTCCATATAAAACGCCCATTTCTGGGTATAAATTGGATTTAATGGGTGAAAAACCATAAAAATGTCAAATATTGCGAATAAGTTCGCGAAATTGTGTCTGGGGTGCAAAGTGGTGGGTCAGATTTTTCGGAATAAACGCCCATGGTCACATGCTATCCATTATTATTAAGTATTGCCTTTATTTAAAGTCTCTACACACAACATCAAAAAAGCAGCTGAATACAACAATTTTATAAAGAACAGTTACATTCCAACAACTAATTTTCATCAAATGTTCTGCCTCTTGAAACCACTTCTCTAATGTATACAGGCCCGTTACACACCTCAAAAGCAATACTGGTACGGAATAACAATATCTATAGCTGTGAAAATGATTCCATATTTTCAATATATAGTTTGACAACCCATGCCTATATTTTATTTTCACTATCATATACACTTTTATGTAGGTAGATTGAGTCTTCAGGGTAGCTACAGATATAAATATGGGGTGGAATGGGAGGAAGCAACAAATATGGTGGGCTGGGGACTGAACTTCATGATATCACTCAACTTAATCAAACATGTCCTGGCTCTTTAGCATCCTCGCTCAAAACTGGGACAATCTCTTTTCCAGCTAGCTCGAAAATCAGGCTGATGCAAATTGAAGCCTGAGCTAACAAGGCAGCAATTCGAAAGAAATTTGAGGCCTCTAAAACATCACAAGCGCTGACGCAGCAAGCCCATCAGACTGCTATAGCTGGTGAACATAACTTAACACAAGCAGAATTTGATGCTGCTGATGCACAGGAAAAGATAATATTGGAAACAATTGAAGAGGATGAGGTTGTTTCACTTTTCAGCCCATCCTCTAAACATAATCATGACCTCAGAAAACCTGCTCTTTGCCAATCATATAACCACAAATTGAACCTTCTGGCCTATCAAATACAAGCGCACCTCCGCCACAACCAGTAAGACAACAACCAAATCAAACACCTGCTCCTCAACTTGTGTATATATCATCAGAAATTTCTAATCACAGCCATTCACAGGGCCCAATCGCAGTCAGTCAGTCCTTGGCACATTGGCTCCACAAACTCAGAACAACAAGCATGCGCTACCACATTAGCCCAAGCTATACACACTATCAAACTCAAACCTGCCGAGCCCTTCATATTTTATGGTGATCATCTTGATTATTTAGACTGGAAAGTAGTTATTTCTCTCTACAAAAACTGGCTCTCCTCCAGCAGTATTGGGGTGGCAAAGTGAAAGGGTGGCATCAAATATATTCTAAATTGACAAAAAGCCTTCCAAGAGGCGAAAATAAAACTAGATAAAAGGTTTGGAAGACCTCACACCCTTAAGTATATTTTTCCAAGCTCAAACAGTGGCCCCCTCCGCAAAGAACATGATGGAGAGGCACTGGAAGAGCTTGCTGACTGTCTAGAATTATGTAAAACTGCTATGACAAAAATACCTGTGCTACGCTGCCTCAATGAAAGACGCGAAAATGAAAATACTCTATTGAAGCTACAATTTTCCATAGGAAATCGTTGGGTCAAAATGACAGCCACTATTGAGGCTAAAACAATGAAGTTCCCATCACTATTTGATTTCACCCATTTCTTTGCTAATGAAGCTGATGTACCTAGTAACAGGTGTGAACAGCTGTATTCAAGAGTAGGCTTGATAAAGAACAAATTAGGAGCACACCACATGGAGGCGCATTGCGTGATTCTCTTTGAATGTATGATCTAGCTACAAAGGTGTCAGGGTGACAATTTATTTTTCTCATGCCTTTCTCTGATATTGTTGCACTGATTGGCACAACTTGTGACATTATTAGACCCGTGCAATTTTAAGAAATAATTTTTTTCTACACTGGCGAGATCATGGATGAGTTTGTGTTCCTCATTCTTTGTATCATTTGTTATTGTGTTTTAGTTCTCATGGAGCCGCGTGCTAATCAAAAACATTCTATAAGGTAAAAAGAAGCCTGTACCAGCCAGCTGACCGGAGAGTATAATGTTCAGCTCAGATAAGAAAGAAAAAAAGCTGCAAATACAAAATACATGCCCCAATGTTTGAAAAAAAATGAGGGTAGGGCAGTAGTGGTGTGGTTTGAGACCGGAGGCAAATCTTTGGTGCTCACAAATGTAAACTGATAATACATAAAGAGAAAGAGCAAGGATCAGTTGACACTTAACTGAAGAGTGTTCACTTGACACGGATTGTTGTAATTTTACTCTGTTATCTAGCGTTTGTCATATCAAACAAACCAAACACTTCTTCAAGTGCCAATCTATAACTGAGACTACAGGGCTTGGTCTTCATTCATGCAGTCACCTCAACGAATATTAATATTCCTCTTGATCATGTTGCTTTAGTGTTTAGTTTCATCATTTGATGTAAGACAGTTTAAATTACATCTCACCTGTTATCCGTTTTCATTAATTATTGTCATTATTTACAGCTTTTACACACTTTATATCAAAAAGCAGCTCAATGCAACAATTCAATAACGGAACAGTTACCTTCTAACACTACTTCCACATTTCCTCTTTATAGTTCAGCACAGATTTTGATATTTACAGGTTGAATTGTTGAATTAAGCACATGTTGAATTGTTGAAGTGCAAGGCTGAGAAAATCTGAGCTCCAGAAAAAATTGACAATAAATCTGGGTAATTTTCACCCAAAATGAACAAAGGCAAGAAGAGAAAACTCATTTCCAGTAATGATCCTGATGAGGATGATGCTGAGGATAATATCTTCACCTATTCGTTCAACAAATTGAAGGCATTACAAAAGAAAATCGACTCTACTACCACTGATGAGTCTATCACCATAAAAGGTAATCCGGGAAACATCCAAATTGTCGTTGACTGCAGCACAGCTGTTTTTGAGCTTGTCAGATCTATATTTCAAACATCAATTCAGGAGCAATATCTTTATGTAAATAGGAAAATGAATAAAGATAAGGACAAAAACACAACAGCCACCATATTCACCGTTAAAAACAAGAAGAAATCGGATAGACGCCTTTATACTGCAAACTTTTACCATACCACCTCTAGAATACTGGTGAATGCTATCAAAGATGTGGATGTGTTTATAAGTCACTACTCTGAGCTGGTAGGTGAATTACAGCCAGAAACAATTGCCAATTTAAACGAGAAAGTCCGTTCCTCATGCCCAAATGCAATGGAATCGCTAAAAAGTAAACAAACCAATGCCAACAGCAGCACAACTCAACAACAAAGCACACAAGGTGCTTTAAGGGGATCTACAGTTTCACTGCCAGAGTCTTCTCAGTGTTCCCTGTCTGAGACAATGGAGACTTCTGCTCCATTCGTCGACAGCGCTCCCAGTCATTCCAGGGACAGAGATTGTGGGGAGAGTCCCGGATGTGCGTCATGCAGCACTCTACATGGCGTGCTTTCTATTATGATGGAGAAGATGGACAGCATGCAGGAGAAGATGGACAGCATGCAGGTTAAATTGGATAAAATTACTAGTGCTTTTTCTGAGAGCCCTAGTACAAAGGAATGTCCATCAAATTCCAAAAATACCGTACAACAAACATATCTTCCAACTCAAACTCTTAACACCACACAACAATGGTCATCAGTTGCAAGCAGCAGTAGACAACTCCACAGAAATATTCCTTCATCAACAACACATCAAAACACACCAACACCAAGTTCACCGGCAACTACATCCAACACACCAGATCACATGCCATCTATTAGAAAAACAGCTCGTCCAAACAACTTCAACCCCAAGCACTGCATCGTAATAAGTATCAACAAGTCATCAACAACCTACCAAAACTATAATCAAGACAACATCAGACATGAGATTAACCGTGAATTCGGCCCAACCATCATAGAAAACATAACGACCTACAATTTCAAGACAGAATCTCCAAAAATTATGCTGCACCTTCGCGATGAAAAGACAGTGACCAAGTTGATAAACACTTGGAATACATTACTATTTGAAAATTCGCAAGTAAGAAAGACAATCAATCCAGATTCAGCAAAAGTCAACACTGGTATGCTGAGAGGCATTCCTATCGATGCTGATGATGAACTTGTAATAAAAGAGATATCACAGAATTTCTCCAACTCTTCAGCTATAAGGATTTACAAAGGGGAAAAGAAAATGCGCATCGTTAAAGTAAAGTTTGACACTCAGGACCAATACCACAAGGTCCTCAGTCAAGGTATGATTTTAGACTCACTTAAACTTAAATGCCATTTTGAAAAACTTCTATGATGGCAATGAATATTCATAGCGCATATCTTAATATCCGTGGATTGGCAAGCAAACTGGAAGAGGTTCGTTTAATTCTTAGTGATCACAAATTTAGTATACTGTGTTTGGCTGAAACATTTTTGAATGAAAATGATGACAGCTGCCTATATGAGGTACCAGGATATATGATGATAAGAAGGGATAGGCTCTGTAACAATGGTGGGGGATTACTCTGCTTGTTCAGACAGTTTATTTAAAATTATTTCAGACTCTTTGGTGGAGAAAAGTAATGGAAATGTTATGACATTACTTTTAATGGATTTTAAAAAGGCATTTGACTGTGTATCCCATGTTTTACTACACAATAAGTTGAAGGCTTGCGGCATCAAACTCAATAATATTGAATCTTGTAGATTGCCTATCACAATAGGGGTCCCTCAAGGTTCAATCCTAGCACCACCTTTGTTTCTCATCTTCATAAATGATTTATTAACTTCATCAAAATCAGACTCATCATCATATGCATATGCTGATGATACAGTGTTCCTGTCATCTAATAATAACCTTCAGCAACTAAAGGCAAAGGCATCTGAAGATTTAGGTGGCGTTTTGGATTGGTGCAATCGTAACCGGATGGTTATAAATGTTCAGAAATCTCATTACATGCTACTTAATATCTCAGATCCGCTTTATGACCTGGAACTGTACATAGGGCATGAAAAACTAAACAGACAGAGAACTACAAGGCTTCTGGCTTTTGTGTTGAATGACTCGCTTTCATGGCAGGATCATCTAGAGTATGTATATAAAAAGGTACAACGGAATGTTTACCTACTTCAAAATTTGAGATACTTCTTGGATATAGCAAGTGCCCGCACATTTTACTTCCAGTTTATCTATTGTCACCTTATATATGGTATCCATATCATTGGCAACTTGTCCTGCAATAATGCCCTCAATAAATTATTTTTGTTGCAAAAACGGGCTTTACGCATTATCGCCAATGTGCATTACATCCCGTATTATCTCATTTCAACCGAATCCATTACACAATCATTACAACTCCTACCTCTTCCTAAGCTTGTTTGTTATTTCACTTCACTTTTTGCGCATAAGATAAACAATTTTTTAACACCTCCATTTATATATAGAGGATTTAAAAACACTACCAAGTTCAATTTTCGTGATAAACATTTACTTTTATATCATACAGACAATCTAAGATACAAAGTTTCTGCTACATACAATTCTTTACCGTTACATTTGAGATCTAAAGAGAAGTTCAGTTCATTCAAAACTTTACTTTTCAACCATATATTATCGACTTGACCAACATCATTGATGATATTATTTCCTGTCTCTTTCTCTTTTTTTGTTATAAAAAAAATTGTTTTCTGGCACTGAGTGCAAAACATTTCAAATGAGATGACTTTTGATGCCAATAAAAAGTATATATATATATATATATATATATATATATATATATATATATATATTTATTTGGCACTATCATATGCACAATACACTTTTATGTAGTTTGAGTGTCCTTAGATTGATTGTTATTGGCAGGGTGGGAAAAACCCTGGCCGAATTCAATGGCAGATTTACATAACAAACAATTGTTAAGGCTGACTGCAAATTAATCTACAACATAAATATCATCCTATGCTACTCTCATTGTCACACAGGAATATATTCTTCAGGGTCCGTCAAATAATTTGCAGCAAAAGCTGCAGCTGCAGACTTTTTAAATTTCCTTCCCACATCTTGGCATGAACCATCAAACAGCAGTCAAAGTTCAATCCGTCTTGCTTTCATAATTGTTGTTGCAGACAAATCACATGAAATGAACCACCCAACAACAATGGCAGGAACCATCCAAAACAGTCAAAGTTCTATAATTTTCTGTTTTTTTTAATTGTTATTGCAAGCAAATCACATGACATGAACCATCGAAAACAATGACATGAACCAGCCAAGAACAGTCAAAGTTGGCAGCATTATACACAATATTGACCTCATATTGAACCACTAGGTGATGTAACAGTTTGTAATCCATAAAGTACATCTTACACAGGATTGAGGCAAAGCATGCATTGCTAAATGTCTTTCTGTCGGCATAAAGAATTACTGTCATTTATTCTAGAATTTTCTGTCACCCACTTTCACTACATATAATAATGCTTTCACATTATAGTTTAAATTTTAAAGTGTTTGTAAAGGGAACAGGTTTCTTGGTATCATTTTTAGTACCTTTTTAGTACCTTCTCATCCCAACTTTGAGTGAAAATAATTCTTAACTGGGCCACAGGCTGCTTTTGAACATGAATAATGTTGTAAACTAGACTGAGAGCTCTAGAATGATACCAAAAACCTGTTCCTCTTACACTCACTTTAAGGTGTTGGGATTTTATTATGAGACTAACTTTTCGTTTGATATACACAGCATGACTAACAGCCTATCATTAGATAGGATTTTTAAATGAAAATAATGGTGATTTATTTTATTTTTAAATTAACCCTGGTTTGCGGAACTTTCTATTTTTAGCATCGGCTTATTATTGCGTCCCCGCCTTCTTCAATATTTACGATGACCTGGGGCTGGTTTCAATTAGAAATTTAGCCGTGCTTTCACAGCTAGAGGCCAGCTAAAGCTCAGCCACTCACCAAATCGGGATTCAATTAGGAGAAATTTAACACACTCATGGCTGATGCTTAGTCGAATATTGGCTGTTCTGTTTCAGATGGCTATCACTCAGCCATCATGCTATTACATATGTAATATATCCTAATTGATTGAATATTATCATACTATCACAATTTATGATAAACTACGACTCATCAAAGTGTAATCAATCTGCAATGACAATTGACATAATACATCATAGACACACAAACTCTGTCGTGTTTAATGATAATGTGAGATTTCTCCAAAATGAATATCAATCTATTTAGCTGAGTGATTCCTGAGTGGTAGCAGGGCCTAATTGAAACATGACTAAGTGGCTGCTGAGATCTCGCTAAAGCTTAGATATATGTCTGCTAAATACAATTTAGCCGGATCCTAATTGAAACCAGCCCCTGAATCCAGAGCGACTGACATTATGATAATGGTGAGATAATTGAAGTAATACAGTGGCGCCCTTTGCCATAGTACGCTCTTGTCGCGCGACACCCATCAGCTGGATTTCGAAATTCCATGAAAATCCTTTTCTTCCTCACCTTTTTAAGAATTTGTAAGCACCACTGTTCTGAATTCAACGCCAATATGGTTGCTATGTTTACATTGTAGGCCCGAAGTTGCAAGGCTGAGATGATTGGCCCAATGTAACAAATAGCCTACCTGATTGGTCAATGCAATGGGAATCCAAGAATTTTGATAACTAATAAAATACATTTACAAGCAATAAAATCACTGTAGTCAAAAATGAAGTTATAAATGTCACATGTGTGTAATCACAATTTTGAGAAAGTCTGGTGCTGAGAGAAATAATAAAACAATGGCAAAGCAGCAAAGAAAACTGACAGACTTTTTTGGTGGTGACTCAAATCAAGCAAAAACTGCAAGGTAAGAGTTCAAAGCAAAGGCTGATAAAGGAAAGTACCCACAAAAAACATCATCCCTGTCCAATCATCCCTTGTTGATTTTTATTTTATAGGACTTCTTCTGTTGTTCATTACACTTGAGGAAGTGTTGTTTGTTGTTGTGCAAACAGCACATCTTCAAGTCCTATGTGTTGTCTGGAGATTAAGAACATTTGTTCTGAATCACAGATGGGCCTGACCTGTCTTGATAAGATAGCATTGTTTGTGATGACAAGGGTAGTCAACATAGGCTAGTACCTGTTGTGTTCTAGTAACTAGCCACTTTTCTAATTGACTGATCTCTCCTTACCCTGCCTTGTTAGGCTTGAAGGTTAAGACAGACCAGTCACTCAGTAAGACAAATGGTTGGATCTAAGTGTGTAGTTCACTGCCATCATAAATGAGTAGCAATGAAAAAGATATGTTATCTTCAAACATACAGGCTTGACAATGAGAGTTCCAGTGTAGTTTTGACTACGCTTGAACCGGAAGAGGATGGTAAGTTAGAATTTGCCTGGCTTATCTCTCTATCTCATTTATCAGCATGACCTTAGTTACAGTTAGTTTCAGTTAGCTACAGTTCTACTTACATTGATGTCCCATTGTCTGAAAGTTAGCATTATCTAAACTCATGGTCCGCTAGATCCATTGTGTCTGTTTCAATGAAGTAGTGCGACATTACTAACAACTTTAAATTAGTTCAGTTCACTCGTTGGTTGCGTTGAACCTGAACAAACATATCCAGAGAAATGATATTCTGATTTTGTTGTATAATATACTGTTACCTTGCTTTTAGCGGGTGGGCCTATGGTAGTTGATCAGCCAATTACCTCTACAAACATGGGAGAAGTTGTGAATCTATCAGATCCAGGTACTATCACAAGAACTACCCGTTTGACAGACTTACAGAAACAGGAGCTACTTGAAGCAATGCCACATGTATCAGTAAGGTACGGATTAGCTATCAACAATCCAAGTGATTTATCTTCCGGAAATCAGATTTGTTGTAGAAGTTGTAGAAGTCATTGAGCTTGATAGTTTGGATCCGCCATCACACATCATGTTAGATGACTTTTTCACACAGCTGGCAAGTCGAGAGTGACTCTCACCTAAAGATTTTTTCTTGTTGCAGTCATAGCTTCCCATCCAGGGTTTTCCGGAGGCAAAGAACAAATCAGGAAAAACGATGCGAAAATGTAGTTATCAATTACTCGATAACTTTAATTACTTGGATACAGCCAGGTATTAGATGGTGTGTTCTGCATGCCCTGTAAGCTGTTTGGTAACACAGATTCAGATGCATTCCTTCTCGTCTCTGGACCAAATTTCAACAGATCTTCCACAGAAACTGAACAGCCATTCGGTGACAACTATGCACAAGGGCGCAATGGTATGTACTAAAGTCTGAACCACAAGATCAGAAAATTGACTGTAAAAATTATGTTGAGCGCAGTGGGGCTAATTTGTTGGCTACTAGAGATCAGGATAAAAAATAACATACATAGAAAGGTGGTTAATATCTAGCAAATTCTGTGGGTCACGGACTTATCTCATTCATGTGTTGCAATGACTGCTTTCAGCTTCCACTGTTTGGTCAAATAAATCTATAACGATTTGAATCACCAATACTAACCAGAAATAAACTATTTCAGGTGGCAGTTAATAACTTCAAAATGATTTCGGAGGGAAGAGCTCAGCCTGTTATTCATCAATTTAACCAAGCCGCTGCTGATTTAGCTGAGAAGAATAGGATGGTCCTCACTTCACTGATTCGGTGTATGCTATATACTCTATGTTGAGAGAGGGTTTGCAACTCGTGGGCATCGTGACTATGGCGTCCCCCAGACAGGTGAGCTGCAGAAGGAGGAAGATTATGTAAATCTAGGAAACTACAAGGCTGTCGTTAGCCTTGTAGCTCTGAATGATGAATGCCTAAGAGAACACGTATATACACATAAAGACAGCAAGTATGGACATTCCATTAGTCATTCGGCTCAATATGACATGTTATTTTCGATACTCCAGATCCTACAAGATGCCGTAGTAAAAGAAGCCAACGGTCAAAATGGCAAATCAATCTTTGCACTCTCTGTGGATGAGGTGACAGATGTGAGCACTACTGAACAACTGGCCCTGGTCATCCGAACTGTTGGTCCTAAGGCTAAAGTACAGGATAGGCTGTTGGAGTACCTAGACCTAGAAAGCGTCCGCGGAAAAGCAGACAGCGATGCCGTTGTTGGATGTTTGGAAAAACATGCTTTAGATGTCTCGTCCATACGGGCTCAGACATATGATGGCGCTGCAAACTTGAGTGGCAGATTGAATGGAGCACAGGCTCATATCCAGCAACCGGAGCCCCTAGCGCAGTATTTTCACTGTGCTAGTCAACGACTTAATCTTTCTCTGAACACTTCAAGCCAGATTACAGAGTTTCGCCTTATGATAGAAACGGTCAAGAGGCTTGGTCTCTTCTATCACTATTCACCTAAATGCACACACAACCTCAAGTCGCTACTGGAAGGAGATAGCACCATCTCTGTAACTAAGGTTAGCTGGCCATATATAATATCCAGTGATGCTAAGTTAGTTAAAATCTAAGCACATAATGTTGAGTTGGTATTCTCAAAAGTGTCTTCCGCTATATGTGACCCCAATCACTCATTGATTGATTATATTCTATCACCAACATATGACTACGTTGACACAATGGCAAGTAAGACAATAGTCAGCATAAAATATCGTAGCCCTCTGTGTTATATTAAATCTTTGTTGGATTTTCTTTATCTTGATATAGCTCAAGGTCTTATGTCAAACACGATGGGTTGAGCGACATTCAAGTTTGTGGCATGCTTTGTGATAGCCGAACACCTTCTAGGTTACACAAAGGACCTTAGCCAAAAGCTTCAAGGTAAGTTGACGCTTGTGTGACTGCATAGTGCAAAATTTAAATTTTATTTTGAGGGCTCTCCCTTTTTAATTCAGATTCGGATTTGATTGGTGGGAGGTAAACTATCGCAACAAATACCTCAAGATAGGGAAATTATTTTAATCAGAGGATAACAATAAGAAACTGTTATATGTTTTCTAGGCAGAACTATGGATGTGTTCCATGCACACCAGGAGGTGGAAAGAGTCATAGCCGTCATTGCATCAGCAAGAGACAAAGAAGCTGTGTTCAGCTCATTGTATAGGCGTATGGGGGAAATCACAGACCTGAGGATGCCACGTACAGCAGGACGTCAGACTCAACGTGCCAATCCTGATGTTGATGACAAAGAGAGCTACATCAAGGTCTCTTTCTACCTCGCATAAATAGATCACCTGGTCACTGATATGAGGAGGAGATTTGCAAGCTCATCCATTATCACTTCAGGTTTGTCCTACCATAATGCCAACATTGCACAGAACGCATGACCTCTTACATCCTCATAATAAATATACAAATTTGATTCAATTTGATGGAGTTTTCGAGTAGATAGCCTAAAGTCCCATGATGTACTAAATACCCCGCTGACTCATTTATGACAACAATTTTATAGTAACTAATCTATGTCATACATAGGTTTCCTGCTCATCCCATCTCAGATGAAAGCTTGCGGTGATCTGCATGAATGGGTTGACAAGCTACAACCTTTCGTGTCCCGCTACAATTCTGATATATCATCAACTGAAACAGTTACCCAAGAGCTGGAAATCTGGTAATCAACTCAGTCTACAACAAGCGAGCTAAGTGAAGCCCTCCTACTAGCCAAAAACTCCATATTTTACCCCAACATATATATGCTTTTAAAGATTCTGCTCACTACACCTGTGACTTCAGCATCAACAGAGAGAGCAAACTCGACATTGAAATATGTCAAAACCAATCTAAGATCCACCATGAGTCAGGTGTCACTAAATGCCTATGTACTAGGCTATAAGCACAAGGGTCTTCTTCTTTCAACCCCTATTGACAAATATGTTGACAGATTTATTAGTCTGAAAAAGAAGTGACTGTATCTTCAAAACCCACTTGGATTCTAGTTTCTATGATGACAGTGACAGTTGTATCTTAAAATAGAATAGTCTCGTCTAGAGTGTCTGGTCTATGGGTTCTATGTTGATAGAACATAATGTCTTGTTCTTTACTTCCTACATACAATTATAAGATAAAAAAGATGTAAAAGTGCCTCTTAATTAACAATATTTCAATGATTTAAGCCCTATATTTTTGTATTTTCCTGTGGCTTCCGGGGCAAAGCCCCGGACCCCATAATGGGGCCCTGCCCCTTGACCCCGCCAGGGCTGCCTAGGCGGCCCCCTGGCCTGTGGAGACACCCATCCCCAAAACCTGAAAGGATGCCTCTGTAATATCACATGTACAGCACAAGCATTATCGGACACAGTACAGCACAAGACTACTATCATCACAGCTAATAGTACAAGCAAGAGAAGACAACTACAAATTATCACCATCTGAAACTCCCTGCTGCAACAGCCAATGACATTAATACAGCACTAATCTCATCATCAAAGTGAAAATGCCTGCAAAAGCTGCATCATGAATACACCATTAGCCCATCAATAAGTATATGCAGCATCTACAGCTTCAATCAGTAGCATCAGGACCGTTGTCCAATACGGTAGCATTTAGACTGTCAAGTGGTACAGGTGTGTTCTGATCATGATTCTGTGCAGACGTGTTTCTATTGAAGTTGTATTTCAAGTGATAAATTGTAAAACTTTATCGCTTATATATTAGAATTTAAGTCAATTTTTATCGTTGTGTAATACCGTGTAACATCTCTCTCTCTCTCTCTCTCTCTCTCTCTCTCTTTGCAATCCCTCTGTATAGAGTTTGATGTCTGCTTGCTATTTGTGGGTCCTTGAGTGATTGTGTAGTCCTATCCTTGATTTACATAGTTTTCCACAATGGGTGTATTTGAAGGCGTCACTCTCGTCTATGGATGAGCTCTTTCTCAGTTTGCGAGCAGCACGAAGCTCCTCACGGTGCTCTTTCCTGTCATCTTCAAATATCTTTACCCCCATTTTGATTTTGGAGCGCCATAGTGGGCGATTTCGAGCGTTGTCTTCCCATCTATCTGGGTTAATATGACATTGTTTAAGATTGTGTTTTAGATTGTCTTTGAAGCATTTGCGTTGTCCTCCCTGTTTCCTCTTAGCGTTGCAGAGTTCACCATACATGATCTGTTTGGGCAGCCTACCATTATCCATGCGCACCACATGTCAAGCCTACCGGAGCTTGTTAGATATTATATACGATTCTACGCTTGGAATACCTGACTGGTCATGTACACTGTTGTTGGTGCGTTTGTCTGTCCACTTTATAGTTAGTATTCTGCGAAGGCATCTTTGATGGTACTCTTCTAGACTCTTTATGTTTCTGCTGTAGGTTACCCATGCTTCGGAGGCATAGAGGAGTGTAGGCATGATAACTGCTCTGTACACTTTCAGCTTTGTTCTTGAGTAGAGATCTTTGTTGTCAAACACTCTTTTTCGAAGGCGTCCAAACTCGATACTAGCGGCTTGAAGTCTCTGCTCTATGTCTTTATCTATGTCAGCTTTGGCTGAGAGGCAGCTTCCGAGATATGTGAAGTTTTCCACATTATTCAGTGGCTCACCTTTCACCAATATTTCGGGCTTCTGGACTTGGCCTGCCGGTATCCCTGGTTTGGGCTGCAAAATAAAAGGCATCCATAGCCAGCTGAAGATCGTGTTCAGTATTGGCCACAATTGCATTATCATCTGCATACTGCAACTCTGTTACGGTGATCTTTGTTCTCATTGTCTTGGCTTTGAGGCGGCGTAGATTGAATAGTTCGTCGATCCTGTACTGGATTCTGACTCCGGGTGGTAGCCTCTGACGCACGAGATGCAAGACAGCCAGTAAGAATATAGAAAATAGTGTCGGAGCAATCACACAGCCTTGCCCATCAACTAATACTGATGCTGACATATCATCATGTAATAGCCGGACTATTTTGATGAACTTCTCAGGGCATCCTATTAGCGAGAGGACTTTCCAGAGTGACTCTCGGTCCACTGAGTCGAAAGCCTTAGTGAGGTCTATAAAGGCCATGTGTAGTTCTTGATATTGCTCACGGCACTTCTCTTGTATTTGGCGTGCTGCAAATATCATGTCAACTGTACCTCTGCCCGGTCGGAAACCACATTGAGACTCCGGTAGTACTTCTTCAGCAACAGACGATAGCCTCGTTGACAGAATCCTGGCCAGTATCTTTCCAGCAATTGCTAGCAGAGATATTCCTCTATAGTTTCCGCAGAGAGACTTGTCTCCTTTCTTGAAAATAGTCACAATAAGTGCATCACGTAGGTCAGCAGGAAGGGTTTCGGTCTGCCATATCTTCTGAAATAGTTGGAGGAGCTTATCAGATAGCTCAGGGCCTGCATGCTTATATATCTCTGCAGGAATACCATCAGGACCTACTGCCTTCCAATTTTTCATAGCATTGATGGCAGCAATCACTTCGTCTATGGTAGGTTCATCTGATAGCTCCTTGTAGCGGGGTATTTCTGCATATTATGAAGAAGTTATCCTCAACATGTGGGTTTTGGTTGAGCAGGCTATCAAAGTGATCTTTCCAGCATTCACTGATCTTGTCATTTTCCTTGTGCAGGACACCTTCCTTGTCCATGACGGGTCTAACTCCATGGGTGGTTGGTCCATACAGTTTCCTTGTCGCAGCAAAGAACTCCCTACTCTTATTCTGATCAGCCAGTTTCTGTAGTTCGCTTGCTTTGTCTGTCCACCATTTGTTCTTCAACTCTCTGACATGACGTTGAACTGTAGATCTGATTTGATGGTAGTCTGTTTTCTTTGTCTTGTTTCTAAAATCGTCTTGCCACGTTTGGAAGGCAGCACGTTTTTCCGAGTGTTTCATCACAGCTTGTTGTGATGGCTTCTTTCAGGTTGTTCCAGTATGTTGTAACATCTTGCGTCTCTTCGGCAGCTTGGATTGAGTCCCGTATTTTCTCCTGGAGATCACAAAGAACATCAGGCTGGTCGAGGCGGTCAAGTCTATACTTTGGTCTGGTATTTGGTTTCGTTTTTCTGTATTTTGGCTTTAACGTGAATGACATGATTGACCTGATCAACCTGTGATCAGTCCAACACGCATCTGAGCAAGCCATGGCCTTGGACATCTACACATCACTGAGGTTGTCTTTTCTAGTAATGACATAATCTATTAGGTGCCAGTGTCCAGAGCGTGGGTGCCGCCATGATGTCTTATTACGGTTCTTCTGTCTGAAAAGTGTATTGGTGATCACCAGCTGATGTTCTGCACATTTGGTGAGAAGCATGTGGCCATTCTGGTTGGCATTTCCGACTCCATCTTTCCCGATAACCCCATTCCAAGTGTCAGTATCCTTACCAACTCTTGCATTGAAATCTCCAAGCAGTATAAGCTTACTGTTTCTTGGTGTTGGTCTGGTCAGCGTGTCCAGCTCTGAGTAGAACTCTTCTTTCTGTTCATTCTCTGCCATAAGTGTCGGGCATATGCACAAATCAGCGTTGCTTTCCTGTTCTTGTCAAGTTCAATCTGCAGAGTCATCAGACGTTCGTTTATACCAATCGGCAGATGGTCCATTGTTCTCAGTATCTCATTCTTGATGGCGAAGCCGACTCCGTGAATCCTTTGATCTGCAGCACTCTTTCCTTTCCAGAAGAAAGTATAGCCACCTCCCACTTCTGCCAACTGTCCTTCATCGGCGATTCTCGTCTCCTGCAGAGCAGCAATGTCTATGTTGAGCCGCCGTAGCTCTCGGGCAACAAATGCAGTGCGTCTTTCAGGGCGTTCACTTTACTTATTGTCCATCATCGTGCATACATTCCATGTTCCCAGTATCAATTCATGTTTTCTACCGCTGAATGGTGAGCCCTCTGAATGCGGTATTACAGCCGGGCGGTAATGGGAACAGACTATGTATAGGGCACCTTTTCTAGCCCCTTCCTCTGATTGAGGTGAGCAGAGTGGATACTAGACAGGACTGCTAAGTCATGAGAACAACTACCGAACTACTCTTCTGTCCCAAATCAAAGAGCATAGCAATTGAATAAACCCTCACCGCCTACGTGCCGGTTCATGGCTAAGAACTCCCAGGCTTCACAACCCTGTTCCCGTCACCATTCCCCAGTCGCCGCAGCACTTTTGTCGTCCGGTGCAAGCAGAAGCTGTGCCTGGATTATAGTGGAACTAAGATGCACCCCAAAGCCCCACTGGCTTGGCTGCTGACAACTGGGTCCAATGGCAAGGATACCTTGACGACTGGAGCTGTAAGCAGTTGCAGGGAGTGGCCGTTGGTCTGTGTGAGACTCATCCGCCCTTCACTGGGTTATTAATCCAGCAGGGATGCCCCGACAGTAATAATGTAATAGTAATGTACAACAACTAAAACGTGTCATGAATGGGTATGAGCTGGATTGGCTATTGAAGACCACATCAACATTGTCTCATTATCAAAATTCTCTGAACGATCATTTTTCAAATATTGCGTGTAACATCAGCTACATCAGTGCTAAATATATAGATCAGCACTCATCAAACATTTATATAACAAGGATAAGGGTAAGGAAACTTCAGGTCAGACAATTTAGAGGGCAATATATATATATATGAAAATAAAAAAAACTATTTGTATTGATATATATATATATATATATATAAAAATCAATACAAATAGTTCCTTTTATTTTCATTTAATTTTAAATAGTCATGGTATCTCAATAAATTTATATTAAATCATATTAAACATTTTTGCTTGTCTGGTTGACGAAATAGTAAAAATTATATCCTTCTGACAATACGGTGGTCTTGATTGTGTAGTCAGCAATTAACCTACATACACATATAAGTGCAGAATATATTTGATGATGGCCGTGTTGGTGCTTTTATAGCATCTCATGTGAATCTGAAACCACTTGACAAGTGAATGTCTACTTGAGCTATTACTAGCTACAGTCATTGCATTAATTGCCCTGTTGTATTAATTTCTGCCGAATAGATTTATTTCTATTACTCCCGTAAATTGAGATTTTTTTTTATCAGTGGATGAGTGTAGCGATATTGGCAAGCTTTTGTTTAAGATAAGTGCAGTACACAATTATGAACCTGGGATAATTATCCCAATCGCTCAAGACATAGCCATGACATGTGGCCTCCATCATGTCACCAGTGAGTTTGAGCTGTTTACGGGAAATGTAAATACGAAATATCACAAGGATCCCTGTATGACAACTGTGTCAAGAGAGAACAGGGTAAATGTATTATGTTAAATCTTTTCTTTGAGCATGATCTTATGATGACTCATACTGAGATTACCAATCGGTGTGCTGTTTTATATAGGGATGCTGAAATGCTTCAGAATTCCACCACGTCAGCTGTAAAGAGAGTGGTATAGGTGACTCATAATATTTCCAAACCATTGGCTCTTTTCAACAAGTCACATGTACTTTCCTGTTCTATTAGAAAAAGTGAGGATGGAAAACCTGATTTGTCATCACTACATTCCCCACTCCGTGTTTCTAAGGGGAGATCTAATCAGACTTCAGGGTAGCTACAGGTATAAATATGAGAATGCAAGGAAAGAAGAAGAGATCATAGTGAGCTTGAGACTGCACTTCATGAGATGCATACACAACACTCTGATGGGTTATCATGGTAAATCTTTGAATGTAAATGTTTTAGAATCTGCTCTCAAAAATCCTAAAGCTATACATTCATGTATAGGCTACAGTACAACACAAAACTTTGACAGTCTCAACCCACCAAAATTGATTTATGTGAATTGTTGATCATAATAATATACAATGGGTAAACTAAACATTTCCAGACATTTTCATTTTCAATCCACACATTGAAGGTAAACACTTTACTCATTATTAGGGTGTTGTCAGCAGACAAAAGGTAATTCAAACCAAGGTAATGAAAATGATAATATTGTTGAATGATAGTTACATTTGCTAGATAACTCTGAAACTCTGATTGCAGAGCTCATTTTGAGGAAATATGTATGCAAGGAGAATGCCACTCTCATTGTCACACATGAATATATTCTCAAGGGTACCATCTAATAATTTGCAGCAAAAGCTGCAGACTTTGTAAAATTCCTTTCCACATCTTGGCAGGACCCATCTTAAAAACGATTCAAAGTTCAATAATGCTTGCTTTTTATAATCATTGTTACAGACAAATCCCATGACAGGAACCATCCAGAAACGGTCAAAGTTCCATAATTTTTTTGCTTTTTAATTGTTATTTCGGACAAATCATATGACATGAACCATCTAAAAACAATGACCTCATTTTGAACCACAAGGTGATGTACCAGTTTATAATCCATACAAATATTAATGATTTTACATTATAATTTTGATTTTAAGGTGTCAGGATTTTATTATGAAACTAACTTTGAGTTTAATATACACAGCAGGATTAACAACCTATCAGTAGATAGGATTTTTAGATGAGCACAACACTTAATGGTGTTTTATTACATTTTTAAATTAACCCTGGTTTGCGGAGCTTTCTATTTTTAGCATCAGCTTATTATTGCGTTTCCACCTTCCACAATATATGATGACCTGAACTCCAGAGCAACTGACTTTATGAAAGGTGAGAGAATTGAAATAATATCATACTACACAACTAATGCCGAACACTATCAAACCCTGTTTACAGCACAAGCATTATCAAACCCAGTACAGCACAATACTGCTACCATCGCTCCTAGTAAAAGAAGAAAGAGAATACAACTACAAGTTACCACCAACTTCAGTAATACTTGCACCAGCTGAACCTGCTTGCGCAACACTTATATCATCAAAGTGAAACTACCTGCTTGCACAACAATAATATCATCGTCAAAGTGAAACTGCCTGCCAAAGCTGCATCATGCATACACCATTGAGCACACCAATATAGGCAACAGCCACAGCTTCAGGCAGTAGCATCAGGACCGTTGTCTTATACAGTAGTATTTTAGACTGTTAAGTTAGCATTAAGACGGAGTAGCATAAGGACCATTGTCTTATACAGCAGTATTTTAGACTGTTAGGTTAGCATTAACACAGATTAGCATCAGGACCGTTGTCCTATTCGGTAGTATTTTAGACTGTCAAGTGAAAGAGTAGTATTCAGAACGTTATTCTGTGTAGACGTGTGTATATTGAGATTAGATTTTAAGTGACAAATTGGGTGAATTCATCGATTGTATAATATAATATAACTGGTATTGCTGTGTAATTCTGGGTGATAGCAGCTATATCTGTGCTATCAGTGCTTATATCAGCACTCATCTGACATTAGAAATAACAAGGATAAAAAAAATCAGGATACGGATGCAGAGACAGTCAGGTCAGATTGTTTAGAACACCTTTTAATATGTTTAACCTTGTGACATACAGGTACCCCTGTACCTGTATGCCACATTATCCACCACTGGCGGTTGGTTGTTCAAAGTTACTGTGCATTACAGATTAAGCTACTTGATAATTTCCTAATATACTCTTCACCATCGTCATTGGGTTATTTATCATCGCTTTATCATTAATCATTTATCATTTATCATCACTAATTGGGAAGCTCAATCTCCTGTTTTGAGTGTCATGTCTAGGTCATGTACCATCCTTGAATGAGCATCATTAAATAAATCCTGCCAGATCTTTCTGTAATGTAAAGTTGTACTGTGTAAATTTTATAAGCTGGTAGCATTTTTTATAAAGATCAGTTGCTAGCGACATTTTGAATGGAGTAGTCGCAATTTGGAATTTGCCTGGCAGCTTGCTGCTAGGGTCATGTATAGTCGTGTCTGAATAAAACCGGAAAACTGCCAACAACACAAATTGTCGGAGTATCGTACAAGTGGTGCCCCGATGGTTCGGACTCATGCCTTCAGAGTGAGACTGATGCTGCTGTAATCAAATAGACAGGAGAAAGGAAGAAACATCAAAAAGTAAAAGGAGCAACTAAAAAAAAATAGAAAAAAGCTGGCAGTCAGTCCAAGTAATACGGAGAATGTGTATGCTGCAGACAACTTAAAAAACACAAAATTTAACTTATACTCCACAAAACATGAGCATGTTGGCATAATCAAAGATCTTCTCTGATTGATCAGCTGAACTAGAGTCATCTACCAAACCAAAGTATAAGGTTATCGATCAACTACCAAACCAACGCATAAGTAGATCGCTCAACTACCAAACCAACGATAGAGAGATCATTCAACTACCAAACCAACGTATATGGTGATCAAAAGACCTGAAGTGTATTCTAAAAGGTATGCTGTAGAATCTATAAACCACAAACCATTCTCATAGCATCGTCACTTTCATGCATGCTGTGAGAGAAAAGCAACTATCACATACCATAGATATCAATTAAGAACATCCTACGCCGACGAATATGTCACAACAGCAGTGTAACACAAGCCGAGCGCAATCCGCTCTCTTCGACACTGGCGATTATATTTCTGCATGGGAGTAACATTCCAACAACCGCTGCTGATTATATCTTATACGTTCAACTGTTCGTAGGACCTAAGCAAAGCTAGGGTTCTTAGGCTATATTGAGGATATTGAGTGACAGAGGAACAAAGTGATTAGTTTTTATTTTATGAACCTGAAGCAAATTTGAGGCTCTTCAGCTTTGGAAGGGAAATATGTAATTGTTTGGTATGTCAGAATGAAACGCTTTTGTACAGGTATATGAAATTTTTGTCTTTGAGAACGTATTCTGTTTTTGCATTTTCTTATAAATTCTGTTTCTTATATTTGTTAGCTGTGATCTGTTATCATCCTAAATTGTGACTGCTTTCTATTTAGCCATTGAGGACAATCGCCTCCAGGGGGGAGCATATGTGACAAACAGGGACCCCTGTACCTGTATGCCACATTATCCACCACTGGCGGTTGGTTGTTCATTGTTGCTGTGCAGTGCGCTTTGATTAAATCTCCGCTTTGCTATGTATGATGGATTGTGATACTAGATAGCTTCCTAATTGCCTATTATCATCATTTATGTTAGTTATTGTCATGTTTAATCAGGAAGTTCAATATCCTGTTTTGAGTGTTATGTGCACCATCATGTACCATCTTTGAATTTAGCGATTGAGGACAATCGCCTCCAGGGGGGAGCATATGTGACATACAGGTACCCTTGTACCTGTATGCCACATTATCCACCACTGGTGGTTGGTTGTTCAATGTTACTGTGCATTACAGATTAAGCTACTTGATAACTTCCTAATATAATCTTTATCATCGGCATTGGGTTATTTATCATCGCTTTATCATTCATCATTTATCATTTATCATCACTTAATTGGGAAGCTCATTCTCCTGTTTGAGTGTCATATCTAGGTCATGTACCATCCTTGAATGAGCATCATTAATTAAATCCTGCCAGATCTTTCTGTAATGTAAAGTTGTTCTGTGAAAATTTTATAAGCGGGTAGCATTTTTTATAAAGATCAGTTGCTAGCGACATTTTGAATGGAGTAGTCGTGTCTTAATAAAACCGGAAAACTGCCATCAACACAAATTGTCGGAGTATCGTACAACATTATATAAATATTTTATACATGTATTTTGCTCACTGGTAATCACATCCACTTGACTCTTCAGTAGTCACAATTGTGTAGTCAAGGGCTGTCTAAAATTTCACGCGATGGCATAATTCATAAAAGTGATGAAATTATGTTGCTATCAACTCGCTCCAGCTATCACCAGATTATTCAACTCCTCCATATCAGCAAAGACAACTCCAACACCAACTCCATTCCGCTATTATAAAACCACTACCTAAAGTAAAAAATCCACAAGAACTGAAACAATATAGACCCATCGCTTTAACCAGCTGCCTGTGCAAGATCAATATGTACAATATGTTATCTCTCATACGCCTTTGGACAGGCATCAATTTGCATATAGATCAGACCGTTCTACACAAGATGCCATTCTCTGCTTGACTACCACAGTAACCACTTTCATAGACAAACTAGCCACCAATTATGCATGATGCTTATTTCTAGACTTTTCGTCAGCCTTCAATACAATCAATGTCTCCAGTCTCATTTCACAACTCCAGCACCTTGACTCTGCAGTCACTGAGTGGATATCTAGCTTTCTCAGTGACAGAGAACAAAAAACTATGGTAGACGGCAATCTATCTCGACCCATCAGGACAAACACTGGTACACCTCAAGGCTCCGTTTTAAGTCCTCTTTTGTTTTCCATATAAACGGACCGGATTACATCTGAATTGAGCAATGTTACCATAATCAAGTATGCTGATGACACCTGTATCATTGGCTGCATTTCCAATCAACAAGATCTAGACTCATACTTTAACGAGATAGACAGGATTTCTAAGCAATGCTCTGATTATAATCTTTTATTGAATGCCAGCAAAACTCAGGAAATATTATTTTCTACTCAACGAACTAAGCCCCATACCCCTCCTATTGTTTTAAATGGTGAAAGCATTATTATGTGTGACAAAGTCACTTATCTTGGTATTATGTTAGATCAAAAGCTGCGCGTTGAAGAACACATTCAGTCTGTCATGAGTAAAGCTGAGCAGTGTATGTATTTGTCAGGGAGTTAGTACATCTTAGCACCATACCCCTTGCTACTATGTTATTTAAAAGTTATATTGTTTCCCTGCTCACCTATTGTTTACCAATATTATACACTACTATTTTTGCTAAAGACAAGAAACGTTTGAGCAAGTTTTTTGATCAGGCCTCAAAGCTCAAACTCCAAGTAGATGATCTCGACAGCCTTATGACTAAGCGTACCAAAACACTTGCCCTCCGATATATCCATGACGATGTCCACTTTATGAACAAATTTCTTGCTAAATGCCCCTCAGGCAGGTATCGAACAATTAAACACAGAAGTGCCCTTGGTAAAGACTGTTTTTTGAGGCATGTTATCGATAATTGTTTTAATTGATATTCTCTTTTAATCATCCATCAGTGTTTAAACTTATTTTTCCTTGTATGTGCTGGCTCCTTTTCAGTATGAACACCCTTATCTCGCAATATATTATTTTATGTTAGTGATAGAATACAATCAATCAATCAATCAATACTTTTGACTTTGACTTTTGACTTTGACTTTTGATATGTACAGATCTTGGTACCGAGCATAGCGATTCATAAGTGAGAATTATGATAGCAGCTGGACAAATATTAATGATGTCTCAATTTATTCTGATGGGCTGTATGGGCGATATCAATTAATATCCTGACAAGATTTAGTACACATATACGATGATTTAAATAGACTGTGTATTATAATAGCCTTGAATTAAATCTAAATTCAAAATTGAGATGTGTCTAGTGCATTAAATTCAGTGGAGTCGATAAACTCTACCTGTGTACTAAATTTTGTCAGGATATTAATTAATATCGCCCATAGAGCCCATCAGAATAAATTGAGACGTTTTTAAGACTTGTCCAGCTGCTATCATAATTCTCACTCCAGGGTAATAAGGTAACCGGTTCGGAATTGCACTCTCACGTTAAAACCTTCAAAAATGAAGAGTTGCTCTCATTTTCACAGGCTTTGTTATGATTGACCGTTACAGCAGGGAGGTACAGACTCCTTGATTACATCTTACTTTTTTCTTATTGGCCTGTTCAATAACTGCCTACTGATTACGAATATGTGTTGGGGAACACTGAGTTAGTAATAGATTTTGCTAGTAGTCAACTCTCTGAACTGCAGGCAGTGGCACCAATCCCCCAATCAGTAACTTCACAGACACATAAGACCACGAGGAAGAGATGATGAGCCAACTCAGCTTCACAACAAGAAGAATGAAATTAGAACAGCTGTGAATGGACTTGATTGAATCAATTTGTTGTAGCTCTCCGGTAAAATAAAATGCTATTTATTTTGTACACTACTACTCTACTACTCATACTACGCTCATACAAGTCCAAGCAGTTTACTCCTTTCTTTTTTGTTGGTTGGTGGTGGTAATATCAGGGAGTTTCAGTTTTTTCCATGGTAGTATCATCATTAATTTTCTGTATTTGGTCTCTCAGAGAAGATTCAAACTAGTGTATCATGGGAACCATTTGTGCAGGTTTAGGTGGGCAACTCTCATGCAACCAATTGTCTAGAACTTCCATCTCGCAACATCAAGTCATCTCATCCCTATATTCCACCCTCCCTGTCACATCTCATTATCTGGACTGATCCTTTTAGTTACAAATTTGCTGGCGTTATGTGCTGATCAAACCTATAGCCCGAGTGTTTTCATTCCAAGAAACCAGCTATAAAATTCAGTAAAACACATCAAAGTTTTCCTTGCATAGCCTTCAAATGGGGATTTGATAGTAAATATTCCTGTCAAAAAAATGCTTCACCAACGGCTGGCAAATCTTTTTTTATCATAGATTTAACTGCAGCGCTTTCGGTATATTTTCAGATTAGATTATAAGGTGCCATTGCTCCATATCTTGTGAGCAATCGTAGCACTATGACACTGTTCAGTGAAGAATTGATAGCCTACGTCCCATCCTTCCCGTTTTTTGTTTATACTCACCTGCAATTTTGTGCGAAAACCAGGTTTTTAAATGATGTGTTATTTTTTAATTTGGCAAAATGTTAGAATCCGGCTCCCAATGCAATGATCTCAGTGCCCTAACTACATATCTAGAAAGGGTGAAAGAAAGAGGGCTCACACGGTTTTCATTAGTATTAATCATAGACTTAATATACTACCTAGACAGGCCAATAGCATTCAATACTGTCCCACTTAAAGACTTTGTTTGAGGGCAGGTTAATTAATTTATGATTCTTTTTCAGGACTTGATTTGTCATGTGAGCAAGATACAGCCTGTGAAATCACAACAAACTGAAGTTGTGGGGTCCTGAAGTTTTGGAGTTATGGCCATCATTTCACCTTGGGAACCAGCCGGATGTCATCCGTCAAAAAGTTTACTTGTAACCACGGTGATAAAGCACCGGATGTGACGCACCCCAGGAGATTTGTTCATAATCAAAAGAGCAGTCGTCTCTCTGTCATAGTGTTGAGAAATTCACATGGATGTGGCTGACTAGTTTTAAAATAAGGTTGAACTAACACTTAACACATATTCACTTATTGTTTGTTGGTACAATCTGTCGGATTATAACCTGTTATTACACTCTCTTCTCTCTCAAAGTCAAAGACAATCATTGTGACAAGAGGTGAATTATACTGTGAATATTGTGTTTAACTTTGGTAGTAAGCTTGATATGTTTTTTTCTGTTTTCAGAGGTCAACAAGTTACCTTTTGTTATCTATACACTTTTAAGAAAATCTCTATAAATAAATAAATACTAGTATCACCAGACGACTACTAGGCATCACTTGGATAATACTATTATATTCTTAGTCACAGGTCTACTCCAAAACCTGGGATTTTGGAGTAGACCTGTGTTCTTAGTCTTAAAGCAACACAATACCAATTAATGCTCATCATGATGAATTTGTCGTACTTGTGCTCTGGAATTAATTAGTGTGCACAGCAGGGACCATCACAGAGCGCAGGTCTACTCCAAAACCTGGGATTTTGGCAATATGTCTGACAAGGTTTGGCTGCCCACTTGAGTCTAAGTGCTCATACTCCAGGGCGCAGGAACCTGCGCAGGTAACCTACGCCTGCGAGTCTGAGCACTTACTACATCAACACATTGGCCCCTGGGACACATCACAAGTGCTTGGATAGTTACTAAAAAACTGTGGTTTTACTGTCAATCTGGAGGAAATAGTGAGATCTGGAGTGATAGTGAAATCTGGAGGGTCCCACCTAAATAGGGAGACTTGGCAAGTATTATTCACTGGAACCCGATGCCAGTAGTAACAATAAAAAATTTATGGTGTTATAACTACCATCATTATTTTTCTATTTCAGATGCCTAGAAAAGAGTTTTTTTTTTGTGCAGCTGCCAACTGCGAGGAGATACATCACCTGTTTACTTTTCCATCCAATGCTATAACTCGCCAAAAATGGGTGGATTGGGTCCGTGAGTCATTCAGAGACTTCAAACTTATCCAAACTAGTCGTTTATGTTGGAGACATTTTCACAAAGAGGACATCAGAAATTACACCAGATATGTTCTTGGAGCCGAGAATAGGTGAGTTGTTATACAGTGATCATCATCGGTGACATGCTTTGGTTTTTTTTTATCCAGTTAAACCATTGCCCCTTTGTTTCATACACTACATTTAATGTCATGCTTTCTTGAATGTTTGGATATGATACGGATATAATATACAAATACTTTACACCTAACTGTCGGGAAATTCTACCTCAAGTTAGGATAGCCAGCATGGCCTTGTCTTAATTAGTCATAATCACCAACTTGTACGGATGAACGCGTAAAGCCTTACGGCAACCTGCCAGCCAAAAAGTCTGTTCATAACAAGGCTACCAGCTAGGCCTAAAAATATGTTGTTTATCAACTATGCTATGATTTTATTTTTGTACTTTACTTACTATCTAAAACTAGCAGAGAAACTGTATATAATTTTATTAATATCGTAAAAATAGTATGCGCACGTTTGGTTTAGTCCGCTAGCTTACATGAATTGTCAAGTTGTAAGAGGGAAAGGTGTAAGATTTCTAAAAATAGTTACAGTATTGCATTTAATTGTTATGATAAAGGATTATTATAACAGACAAAACATAGTTAGAGAATTGAATGTCGTTTCATCAGGATTTGATATTTATGACAGTCAAAGACTGAAATTCTCCACATAACTCCTGTCATGGTCAAAACACACTTACCTGTTGTAACATCAGAGGTTATCACAACTATATGTCACCATTGTTAACGCATTTGGTGTCAGCAGCCTCAGCCTATCCTCAGCTGCAACCTCAGAGTGCAGAGCAGTTTACATGACATCACATTACTAACATAAAAGCGTCTGCTGATCCTCTGTCAGTGTAGCCTTGTACACGTGGCCATGGGTTTCGGTTTTTTTGGTCAAAACTGGCTGTGTGAACAAGGCTACTGTCAGTGTGTTTAGACCTTTATGATTGATAAAAATAGTGATCTATATGGAAACTACACCTATTAGAATAACCTGCACTTTTATAGCCACATTGACAACATTTAATTTTTTTCTTGTTGCCATCAGAATGTAACTGCGCACCGATAGGGAAGTGTTACCGGGATATGTGGTTCCTGATGATATGCCAACACCAAGAAAGAAGCATGTTTTTACTCCTACAAAGGAAGAGAGAGAGTCTATCATTAGCAGTCTTCTGTCTGACCCTGAGCCGTAAGTTTGACACATAAATCATATTAATCTGCAGCTGCTAATCAAAACACATTGACAGCAAAGCCTATCAGGAGGTATACCAGCTTTATAACATGCTAAACATGTTATTACCAACTGATGCCTGATATTTTTAGATTGGATAAATAATAAATATAAAAATATGAATATAAAAAATTTACTAATATAATACTAATAAAAGTGCTGAATGTGCGGTACCATTATTATGAGACAAACCCACCCCTCACCTTATCTATTGCAAATATTTTTATTTATTAGCAGGGTTCCCTTCTAAGAAACCTCTAAGCTAGTTGATTACTAGCTAATTAATCACAACTAAATATATTCCAAGCTTTTAATGATTTTACTCTGATGAAAAATTCTTATAAATTATCACAGGTCAGCTAAGAAATCCCGACGAGCGCTTGCACTTGGTGAGGGAACAAGTAGCCAGTCAGATGTACACCAGCAGACGGGAGGCTATTTATTTATTGGAGAACAGACGGGCTCTCCTTCAGAAGTACCTTACTCGGAAACAACTGAGGTGTCTGAAGTTAGCCTTTTAACCCCAGTGACTGGAATAGCTGCACCTGCACTTGACATGAGCTCAGACCTTCCCTCTCCATTGCAGTCACAAGTCCCCGATCCCTGTCTGCCCAATCTGGACTTGTATCCGTCTTCCCCGACCAATGTTGAGCCTGATGATGTATTGGTTCATACAATACCAACTCTGTCTGAGGCAGTGCCGACGTCTTCAACCCCTACCAACCCAGTACAGATGTTACTTCACACTCACCAGCCTCCCGCCATTTCAGTCTCACCTGCTCCATCTTCAGATAATCCAGTCTTCTTGAGATCTCTTGTACAAACAGACAGTCAAACTCGACCTAGATGGATGGTGGATGTGCCTTTGAGAGTTTATGGTGCTGTTCACATGCACAGTCAGGGTAGGTAATCGGTTGCTCAGGAGTTATGTTACAAATTTTGAATGGATGACATAACGAGGATTTTTTTTCAAATATTGCTGCAAGTTATTTGTTTGCCTTGCCTTGACATAATGTTAGCTAACAATCGATCTTGGTTAGTTAGGGTGGGTGTCTACGTAAAGTAAAGAGGATGAGAAAAATTTTGATAGAAATAATTTTAGAAATTTCAAGCATCTATATCATGCGAATACGATACTCCTCTATGGTATTCATAACAGGTATTAATACCATAGAGGAGTAAAGAATTCATAAAAATAATCATGCATCATGCAATGCTGTAACTCGCTGACTAAATGTTAACCCAACCAGTTGATAGAAAACTACGGAACATGAAGTGATATGTTATTGCTTTCCCCATCATGCATTGATTTACATTCTCATTTAGATAACTGTTTGTTATTGATATCTGCTGTATCATCTACACAACTTTTTTACCTACGCCTGCCCATTGCGTCTATATTCAATTTGGTTCTTATATTTATTATTTCTATTATTATCTCTTTTAGCTTGCCAGGTTGATATTGTCAAACAAGCAAATATCCACACACAGACAGAATATAATCAGTAAGTTAATTATTCATATTTAAACACATCGCTCCTTTGGAATGAAGCACTGTCACAGTTTAATGAAGTCAAATTGATACTCTGGGTGCCCAACCTTTTCATTGAGGGCCCCCCCCCCCCCGCAACCTCACCATAAATTAAACACACATATATGGGTGTGCAGTATTCCATCTCTGCAGCGGGGAATTTATTTCAAAATACTGTGACTAGATGTACAGCTTTCCTTATTATTGTACAAATGACGAATGTAATAAACGTAGGGGTGAAAATTGTTTTCGCTACTACGCGATTTTATCAAAAGGGTTGAGGGCCGCATAAAAATGGGGCCGCATGCAGCCCTAGGGTTACTGGTTGGGCAGCCCTGCTCTAATTCAATTCACTGCGTGATGCATTATTATATAATTTGTATTGTATTAGTTGACATCACATGACGTAATCCTGTCTGCCAACATCATAGTGGGGATGTAAGAACTTACCAGGTTCACTTGAAACCACACTTTTCTTTTAGGACTGGTATAAAGAATTTCAGCGAGACCAGAGCAGATAAAAGGCTACAGGAACTTGAAGAGAATAAAACTGTGAAAAGACTACAAAGTATAAAATCTCCTAGTCAGCCAGCTAAACCAGTACCTATAGTTATTGTTCCTGCACCATCTAGGCCTTCTGCTGATGATCATCCTCAAGATACTTCCCCAGACACATCAGAAAAAGCTTCATCATCATCATCAGCTCCTACTGTGAGTACCAGTCGAGTTCTCACAAAAAGGTTGGCTTTGTCTTTGTGAAAAATTCAGCAGGGTATTGACACCTTTTTTAACCTCAAAAATGGATTTTATACGCCACACTGATATCCAGATTAAACTATCAGCATAATATGTCAGTTTAGTCTAAGTCCCTCACATGTACAGATGTTTGTACTCAGGGCGTCATTCCAGACTCCTTGTGAAGATCATTGGACTTGGCTGCAATAACGGGTTATGGATGTAGTCAATTTTATGAAGATTCCATATACCCTTTACTAAGTTTTAAATGTAAACCTGTATTGAGTGCATATCCTTGTATTCACCAGATTCATGAATACGGCAGCTCTGAGTACGAGGCGAGCTCAGAAGAAAATGTCCAGTTCATAGATGACATGGAGGAGAATGAATTAGTGTACAAAACTTTGTGAGTGTAATTATTTTATTGATTTGATATATTCAGACAAGAAATGAAATTCCTCGATAAAAGTAATGGTTTTGTGCTTCAATAAACAATGATCGAAAGAAAGTCGAAAATTCTTAAAATATGCTAGTTACTATAAAAAATCATTATAAAAGTAGCGGGAATTTGAAATAATGTTTTTTGATAACACACTGCGTTTTTTTATTGTCGCGAAATAACATAACGATGAATTGTAGAAAAAAATCAAATGAACTGTAAACACTTCCAAGGGAGCTACATATACAAAGCTGGTTAGAAAATTGTTCTTACAATGTTGTGTTGGATATTGACAGGTTTTTTTTTATATTTACAGGGGAACTTCATGGTATGATGAGAAGAAGTTCATTGTCTGCCAAGACAACCTCCTTCAACTATTGAAGCCGTGTATACGATGTGGCATGGAGGCTTTGGTGGAGCAGCAGCAGGCATATGGGTGCTACGTGCCTTTCAAAATATCTTGCCAGAGTGACAAATGCGGTCATGTTAGAGAGTGGGCTAACAGTGAAAAGGTGAATGGTGTGCCCATTCTAAATCTCCTCCTCTGTGACACCATACTCTTCACTGGCTGCCTTCCGACTAAATTTTTACGAGCCTTCAACTTCCTGAATGTCTCCACAGTGAGCCCCGGTACATTCTTCAAATACCAACGGGAGTATCTACACGGGGTAAGTCAAGTTTCCAAGAAATCATGTTGCTATGATCCATTATGTTATGTCTTGTGAGGGGGATTGAGATGGAATGGGATAAATCATTCCGAATATGGTGATGTATTGTACTCATTGTCTACAAAGGCCGCGGACAAATTTGATTTTGTATATAATGGTAGTAAATCTATCAGACAATTTTATAAAGTCAGCCAGATCCATCACCTTAATGCAAAGTTGTGTTTTATGGTTTCGATATACTATCTATTTTGAGTGTTTTCTCTCTGAATTTTGAGTAATTTAAGCAGTCAAAAATAAAGTGAATATTTGTGTTCGATAACGCAGATAACGCACCGCATTTAGGACAGGAATGTTAGATTGAATTGGTTTTACGGCGTGTATATTGGAGCTAGATAATCATGACTGGAGATATTAGCTAAGATACCGATTGGTATTAGGCACATGTATAAAAAGGAATCATATGATTGACAAAAAGTATTGACATATCCCTCCACCAGTGTATGATAACAGTGATTGTTTGTTGTGACATAAGATATAAAAGGCTGGCGACAGGCCGCCTAGAAGTCCGAGTTATTTTAAATTCAGGTCAGCTATATTTAGCCATGTATTTCAACAAGGAAGACTCGTCAGCGATGTTCATTTGGTTTAAGTGTTCTCTGAATGGACCATGACCTGTGATAGTGTTTACAACATATGGCAGATGTGGCCTTCTGAGTTCTAATTATGTTATATTGCTGAAAGAGTAAAAATCTATGATTTCTGTAGCCAGAGATGGTTTTTAGCAGAATTTACATTGTGCTATTTCGTTGACTAAGGGATCTCCAGGTTTTAATAGTCTGAATTATCTTTTGTTAAGGTTGTGAGGGAGGTGTATGAGAAGAGGATGGCGGAGGAGAGAGCCAAACTACAGCAGCCACTAAAACTGAATGGCGATGGGCGGTTCGACTCCCCTGGCCACAGTGCCATGTATGGCATCTACACATTTATGTGTGCCGCAACCAGTAAAATTGTTGCAAACAGTTTGGTAAAGGTAAGTTATCTTGCATCATACAGTGAAAATTAAATTGTTTTGGATAAATGTGGATGGTGACATCAGTGTGATACAGAATCATTGAACTCCATAGCTGGAGTGGTGTAATTACCTTTATTTTGCCCAACAACGGGTTTGCAAAAATAGCCAGTCCCTGTGGCATTCTAGAAAAGCCCAAATCATCGACGCTGAAAGCAATTTATTACTGTTTGCAGTTTTGAAAACAAGATAAATTCCTAGGCTATATTATTCATGCTAGCAGGGACAGCCGATCAGATCAATGTCAGATCAATCCCTGTGTTGAGTGTCCGAACTGTATAAGGTTATCCTGATAATTCCGTTCTATGAGAAGAATTTATTTCAGTGTACACATAACACAAGATCGTCATTGGCTTTATGAATAACTTGATGCCAAAACTTTAGCGCATGAACACATTTTTCTATCTATTTTTCTCACAGTGTACAGAGACAACTTCCTCTTCAGCTATGGAACTAGAGGGGCTAAAGCGCTGTAGAGCCTATCTTGATCTAAACAATGTCGCTGTCGAACAGCTTACAACAGACCGCCACGTCAGTGTAAAGGCGTATATGAAGAATTCTTGGAAGGCTGTCAAACACTACTTTGATACTTGGCATCTCACAAAAGGTATGCTAGAATCTCAAAAAGTAACACTGTATCATGTTTATAGAAGCTTCTATCCTAATAGAACTCAGCGTAAATATTTTATCACCCAAATCTATCCATCCATATCACACATGCAGACAGTCATCGCAATAACAATATTATAAATGCACCCTACTCTCATAGCATAATCATATTATCGCAATGTAAACAAGACATGACACTGTGGTTTCTTCCTGGTCGAAATACCACAAATAAGCAGTAAATAAATGCTGTTGCTGTAGACAGGAGACATGAAAAGTAATCCTACACTAAATGACAATGAATTTTGAAAATAGATAGATTGTGACTATGAATTCAGTTATCCTCATCTGATGGATTACTTATTGATGTTTTTGTTAACAAATCTGTTGTAGGACTGCGGAAGAAACTTAATAAGTTGTCCACAAAGAAAGTTGGGTTCAAGCAAATTGGCCGCTGGATACCAGCCATTATAGCCCACCTATGGCATGTTATCACCAACACTGCTCCAGGTGACCAACGGATGGCATGGTGGAAGTCATGCGCAAATCATATTTGCAACATCCATGACTTGGAAGGAGACGGAATCGGAAAATGTAAGCACCCAGATGAAGAAGTTCGGTACAACGAGTAAGGGGAAGAACTTGTTGTTGAGTGGATTGTTCCAGGTTCGTTGACATTTGAATTAGCCTTTGCTCTGTTTGTTATGATTATGCATTTTCCACCCAGATTTGCAAGGAAACAGGCCCACAGATCAGCAAATAAGTGCTATTTAGACACCTGTCTTGAACGTGGCTAATTCTGCAATAAGTTTCCTTATGCACTTGCCATACAAATGCGTAATTCTGAATCGATGATTTATTTTGAAAGACGAATCAAGTTGCCACATGTGATTCCTTATTACAGATACGCAGCTTGACTTGGAAACGAGAAAGGTACTGTGGGAGAAAGGGTTTATGGAGGCAATAAACATGGCCAGTGGGACCTCGACAGGAGAGTTGGAGAGCTTTCATGGCGAACTCAACCGTAATGCACCCAAAATGGAGGGGTTTTCCTACTCTGGAATGCTTTCACGGTAAGAACTTTACACAGACTGGTGCGCTAACTATACACACTAGGTATGCACACATGGCCGTCTGCATGTGGATTACAACAGGGATAATTTTTCTATAATAGTTGTGGGTCCTGTGTAATATGTTGTAACAAATCTTAGGAACACCAAGTAAGTAGGCCCACTGGTCAATCATGATTAATCCCAAAGTGCCAAACATAAGTTCACCATTCCACTGCCATGAGTAAAGTAAAGCAACAAGGATTATGTAAAAATATACTAGAGACCACTAGTGACTTACATAACCCAACTACACTGCAATATATTGGCTCACGAGCATACAGCTTTTTGGTAGTTTACTTTGATTGGGGATTAATTTTGTGATTGATTTTGCAACATCCAAGCGTGGGAATCACACTGAAATTGCCGTGGGAATCACACTGAAATTTCCGGAAATATCTTATTATTTTTCATGTTAAACACCAACGAAGCACTTGAACCAGACAGGTTTTATTTATGAAACCTGTCTGTACAAGTGCTTAGTAGTCTATAGCATGAAAAATAGTAATAAATTACTGCGAAATTCACACGCTTGGTTGTTTCATAAATATAATCTGATAAATCTCTACTTATTTTTAGAACACAGCTGACCATTTTACAACACAACGAAAATTGCCAACGGTCGGTAAAGATGATGGCAAGTGATCCTACCAAACCGAGGAAAGTAATACACCGCTCGAAAGCCACCAAACAAACCCCGACAGTTCAGTTTGTAAGAGAGGATGCCACATACAGTGAGTCAAAATTCATTATCATGATGAAATAATGGTAAATTGAAAAAGTTTCCCCAGACAACAAGTTGCAGAAACATCCAAAACATAATGTTGTATTATTAGTCATTTTGAGGAGCCACAACTACCGGAAACACCCAAATATCATTACCAGCCGACATCAAGTGCTCAGACTGCAAACTGGTGTAGTTAGTCAGCAAACATTGATAACCTACTACACTTGACTGGAAGTCCGCTCAACTTTACAAGAAGTTAATTAATTCAATCTAATTGTTACAGGTTACATAGATGACATGTACAAATGCCTGGATGGTTATGTAAAAAACCGAACACGGCCTCTCCTCAATGATATTGAGCCTCCAACACTCGCGTCTAAAGGACCTCAATACGATTCCATCGAAGAAGTGGAGGCTGAAATGGAAAAAAAAAGACGAGGTGGGTTGGCAAAACCTCACCACATTACGCTGACACAAAGATATGCAGAAAGCCGAGGGCGGAGCCGCGGCCGTGGCAGAGGCAATATCTCTGGAGCAGAGCAGCAAGCTACTCCACAGCCTAAAGAACAGCCTGGTAGAGGAAGACCCAGCTCAGCTGAAGCAGCAGAGCAGCAAGCTACTCCAAAGCCTAAGAAACAGCCTGGTAGAGGAAGATCCAGCTCAGCTGCAGCAGATGACAATTTGAGCCAGGTAATTGTTACCTCTAAAAAAGGCAAAGCCAAGGGGAAAGCACCGATGAAGGGCAAATCTCTGTCAAAAAAATCCTCATTACTTTTCGTTTAAAAAACATAGTCAAGTCAATTTTTATTCCATGTACGCTATATAATTACACATTTTTTATTTTCTACCCGCTGTTGCATCATTTCCAAGGGGAAAGCACCGATGAAGGGCAAATCCCTGTAAAAGAGATTATCATGACTTTTCATTTTGAAAACATAGTCAAGTCAATTTTTATTCCATGTACGCTATATAATTACACATTTTTATTTTCTACCTGCTGTTGCATCATTTCCAGGGGGAAAGCACCGATGAAGGGCAAATCCCCGTCAAAGAAATCATCGTGACTTTTCATTTTCATTTTGAAAACACAGTCAAGTTAATTTTTATTCCATGTACGCTATATAATTACACATTTTTATTTTCTACCTGCTGTTGCATCATTTCCAGGGGGAAAGCACCGATGAAGGGCATATCCCCGCCAAAGAAATCATCGTGACTTTTCATTTTCATTGTGAAAATAATTTTGAAAACACAGTCAAGTCAATTTTTATTCCATGTACGCTATATAATTACACATTTTTATTTTCTACCTGCTGTTGCATCATTTCCAAGGGGAAAGCACCGATGAAGGGCAAATCCCCGTCAAAGAAATCATCGTGACTTTTCATTTTCATTTTGAAAACAATTTTGAAAACACAGTCAAGTCAATTTTTATTCCATGTACGCTATATAATTACACATTTTTATTTTCTACCTGCTGTTGCATCATTTCCAGGGGGAAAGCACCGATGAAGGGCATATCCCCGTCAAAGAAATCATCGTGACTTTTCATTTTCATTTTGAAAACAATTTTGAAAACACAGTCAAGTCAAAATAGCAAGCTCTGACCATCATGTATATACATGATGGCAGAGGTCTTCTCTCTTTCTTCCTTATCTCTGGAAACGTCCAAAAGATGATTGATCTATATGCAGCTAGGCGCTGCTGTCTCCTCTTTAATCTGTTGATCTGGTCTTCAGACCAGACATTACTGGGGACCAGTGTCTCCGCATCAGGATATCGTTCAGCTATGATAAAAAAAAATATTGGTAGTGAGATTATGAAGCTAAGTTCAGACATTTCATATTGAATTCCATTGAAAACTTCTGAAATCTCTGTTACATGATCACTCTTTGCTGAGTTGGCGAGACTTGCCGGTCTCATTTCCAAATCCCTTCATTGATCGAACAAGAAACCTTTTCATTCAACTGTTAGCAAATAATTTGGTTGATTGAGAGGCCAGAAGAGTGAACACAGTTAGGAAATTGAGAGTGGTAATCAGTGGTTTAAAAACCTCTCACACATTGCAATAAAGAGTGCTCCAGTGATTTCACACAATTAAAATTATCTCCCAACACAAACATGAGCAGATTTTGACTTGCATTGTTTTGGCAAGTCCTGGATCTGTATTAGTGTGTTTAATTTAAATTGACTGTTGTTTTGGGGAGCGATCAGCAAAATAATTGCTTATTACAACATTACTACGCTAATAGTTACTGAGCGCCTGTACCAAGGAGTAACTTACTGTTACTCTTTGCCTATACTTACGATGATGGCAGGCATAATTCCTGTACATAACTCTCAGTGGAGCAGGTCTTAAGAGGTCGTGTACGTCCTGTGAGTCAGCCATACACCTGATGTCTTCCTCTGGTCTCTTCTGCTCCCAAATCTTGTGCGTAGCACAGCAGTTATTCATGTGGTGATCGGGCCACATATGACACTTCCCACACAAGCACCGTTCTGGATTGAGATCTACAGCCATCTGCTCCTACAAAATCAGCACAGATATACATAATATATAATCAAGGAGGAATAGAGGAGTTACTCCTTGATATGATATAATATATAATTATATATTATATACACCAAAGCTGCGATACAAGGGCACAGTCAAGAGGAGTCTCAAATATCTCGACATTACCAACAAATGGTTGGCAGAAGCTGACAAATAACAGAGCGAGTTAGCGCAAATTGATTCAGAAGCAGAAGTCATCATCGGAACCGATGGACTGCCAGTAGTATATGCACCAAGGAGGCAGCTGTAACTCCTTGTATGCAAACATCCAACACTTGCAGTGTTTCGTATAGTTGATCGCTCTCTATTAGTCTACAGCAAGCCTTCTGTGCTCTGCTCATTTACTCCAACAATAATGAAGTTACAGTTTTGTCTAGCCCTGTCTATGTTCTGTCAATGAACTAAACCTCAATCAATGAACTAAGGTTTAGTTCATTGGTTCTGTCCTGTCCAATTACTAAGCTTAGTGTTGATAATAATTTTGTCATACCAATACCACAAATTTTATTCCCTGTATGCTATTGAATGGAATTACAAGTCAAGTGACATTTTTATTTCCTACCTGCTGTGGCATCTCTTCTTGTTGCTGCTCTTCCTGCTGCCCAACATTCTCTTGCAGCCTTCGTGCAACAACTCTTCTAGGCTGCAAATCCCAAGGGTTGTCCAGGGCCTCAAGGCTGGAGGAACTAGATGAAGACATAATAAAGCAAGGAGTAAATTAAATGTTCTATGGAATGTGTGACTCGTTTTGTTGGATTCTTGTCGATGAATGACTTTTAATTTTAATGTCAAATGATCAGTGAATAAATTGCGGGTTGAGGTATTCTCATCCTCACCAATCTTGTTTACAATCAATGAGGAAATAGAGCTATAATTCACACACTTTGATTGGCTACTCCTGAGATGCTGGAAAAAAACTTTGCTCGCTAATTCCCTCGTAGTATGTCATCACAATATGATCACGTGACGTGATCGGCCATGTTGCAAATGTTACATAATTCCAAGGGGGTTACACCCACTTTTTTCCAGAGATGACAACTCTTGTAAATCAGTGTTTACACCTGCTGTATCTTGCTCACATGGGATATCAAGTCAAGAAACATAATCCTAACATAATTAACCTACCCTCAAACTAAGTCTTTAAATAGCACGACATGACGTAATTAGTTTGTGCTGTGAGCCATAGTTTACTATATACCATTGAATGAAATAATGTGAAGAATCAAGGGACGCCGCGCATGATATCAGCTCTTGTCCGGCCCCTAATTATTTAAACACAGAGAAAATTTGTGAGTTTATGTAAAAGACCTTTCCGCACGATATGGTATAAAAAATTGACTCCTTAGGCGAATCCAAAGCGAGAACAGACCTGATAAGTTACAATCATTAGCCAATAAATATTGAAACAAATACAGCCATCTACTCTTAACACTTCTACCACTACTATTTAAATGCACAGAATACCCACAACACAGTATCACAAATATTTTGTTGGATGAGCCAGATCAAAGCACCACCACCATCATCATAGATTTTTGCATAAATATTCCTAGTCATGACTGAGCACAACCTGCTCAGCTTGGATTCCTTGTTAAAAGATTTTACTGCAAATTTTATTGTCGCTTCATGAGGAAGAATAGATCTGTGCTGTAAATTGAGTATGCCAACTCCAGATATGTATGTATGATGAAGCTAGGGTAAGTGACATATATATATATATATATATAAAGTCTTTGGTAATCTCTCATCCATGAAATAATATAGTAAATCAAGACACGCAGGGTATAATACCAGCCAAATTATATTAGATCTGTTTTAATTTATGAGATAAAAATTATCAAAACAAATACAGCCCTGTACTTAACCACTTTTATCACTACATGACAAAACAGAGGGCTGTTACTGCGGGATTATACTAATTTATGAGGGCACGACCAAGGCTAACGGCTACCACTATTGCTGTTGTGGGCACGACAAAAATTAAAAATACTACCACTATCAGCGAGCATTGCAAAGTTAGATATGACTGGTTGCAGTATACGTTAAAATTAATCAAATTAGTAGAGCAATGTAAGCTAACCACTTCTTACACCTACTTATCAAAAAAAATATATACTGTGGGATTATACTGAATTTTGCGGATGGGTCAAAGACTAGAAAACTACCACTATCGGTGATTGCTGCAAAATTTCCAAACGAGACACTATCACTATCAGCGATCGCTGAAAATTAGATATGACTGAGTCACTGAACACAATAAGCCTGCTCAGTTTGGAGCGCTTATTGTCAGTGTTTGCTGCGAGTTTGGTTGTTTCATGGTGTATTCTGACCAGCGTATATCTCTTCACTTTTAGGGGTTTGTAGATAGTGTTGGAAGGATTGGAAAATTGTTGGGATAGCATCCTTTTTGAGCAAAGCTCTCCCACCCACACCAGGAGGCCTTCTAAATGTATCTCGTTTCAAATGTTCGCTACATAGAACAGCATATTTGCGTTTAACGGCCGAAACCCATACCTTTAGTCTCTCCTCGTTATTTCTGGGGAAGGCGTGGAAGCTTAAATTAGGATTTCCTGCCGGGGTATTTCCACAGCCGTAGGCAGCACACCAGTTTCTAGATGACTTTTTTAAAAGCATCACAAATGATAACATATACAAATAATTATCATTAAACTACAGCTTTTGATATGATAAACAGAAATTGTCAAATCAATTTCATAGGAGCATCAGCATGGCCAAGAAAGATTTGCGAGATCACCGATTAAGTCTACTCACACTTTTTGACTGCTGTGCCAGTTCTGAGTTAGATATTTCGGGAGTAAATCAGAATTGTCATCTCAAATAGTTTCCCTCCAGCCCCCCCCCCCCCGCCCCATCACTATCGTTCCACCTTTTTTTTCTTACATTCAAATTTTATCACACCCATCGATTATTATTTACTATGTCTATAGCCTTAAATTTATGTGCATGTATAGAAGGATGTGGGTATTATTATATGACAATATTTAATTGATTTAGATCTTAGATGGATGGGACAAGCAGAAATTATGCCAAAAAATTCAATCCAATAAAGACGGAAATATGACAATGCATACATGAGAGCCACCACTGGGCTGTTTCTTACTTTATCATCTTGTGAAGTGGTAGCAGCAGGATTTTCATCTTGTGAAGATGAGGCAGCAAGATTATCATCTTGTGAAGATGAGGCAGCCAGATTATCATCTTGTGAAGACGAGGTAGCAGGCTGTAGGCTCATTTAAAAATAGTTTTCCTATAGACTGAGCGGCGTGGGTATTATATCCAGAACTTCTATGTTTGCCTTGTATCTCGCAACTGATGATAGTAAAATTGCAGCTGGGCTTTCTTGTGAAGATGAGACAGCAGGCTGCAGGACGCAGGTTCACGTTATATAAATAAATAATCTCAACGAAGTATGAATATTAAAACCAGTAACCACTTTGTTTACATAGTATCTTTCATCTTCTGTTTCAGTACAGGGCTGTATTTGTTTTGATAATTTGTATCTCATAAATTAAAACAGATCTAATATAATTTGGCTGGTATTATACCCTGCGTGCCTTGATTTACTATATTATTTCATTGATGAGAGATGACCATAGACTTAATATATATATATATATATGTGCCACGTACCCTAGCTTCATGATACATACATACATACCTGGAGTTGGCATACTCAATTTCCAGCACAGATCTATTCTTCCTCATGAAGCGACAAAAAAATTGCAGTAAAAACTTGTAACAAGGAATCCAAGCTGAGCAGGTTGTGCTCAGTCATGACTAGGAATATTTATGCAAAAATCGATGATGATGGTGGTGGTGCTTTGATCTGGCTCATCCAACAAAATATTTGTGATACTGTGTTGTGGGTATTCTGTGCATTTGAATAGTAGTGGTAGATGGCTGTATTTGTTTCAGTATTTATTGGCTAATGATTGTAACTTATCAGGTCTGTTCTCGCTCTAGATTCGCCTAAGGAGTCAATTTTTATACCATCTCGTGCGGAACGGTCTTTTACACAAACTCACAAATTTTCTCTGTGTTTAAATAATTAGGGGCCGGACAAGAGCTGATATCATGCGCGGCGTCCCTTGATTTTTCACATTATTTCATTGAATGGTATATAGTAAACTATGCCTCACAGCACAAACTAATTACGTCATGTCGTGCTATTTAAGTGGGACACATTATGATCAGTGAAGCATAAGCATTGTCCTGTCTAGGTAGTATATTAAGTCTATGGTATTAATTCATCTGGTAAAAAAATCCAAAACTAAGAATTGCGAAAAAAAATTCATCCTCAACCATTCATATTCGTTGAGCCGACCTCAGCTGTTTCAGGGAGAAACAAACTTGGTCCGTGGTCAATATATTATATAATATGTGCCGAAATGTGAGTTGCTGGCAGTCAATGTAACACTGTGTATACCCTGAGGGAGTTAAGTATTTGCAGCAGGTAAAATTCACAAATTGCTAAATTTAAAGCAAGCTAACATTTGCTCTCTTTTCTTTATCCAGACTCCCGCCGCCGCTAAAGGTGTAATTTACTTTAAATCATCTTTAGACAACTATCCTGAATATTATGTATTATCAAGTTTATCGTTCTATTGTATATATAGTGATATATAAATGTCTTAATATTCACACCTGTATTTATATATATATATATATATATATAATATGTGGGTTTAGATCAGAAGATGATTTGATGGTACTCAGTAGCTAATAAACCATGGCTTCCCGTCAGAAAATGTCAGGAGATTAAACCGTGAGTTACTTCAATACCATTGGACCCCAATTACATGATGGGGCTACTGTAGTGGAGTAATGTTAATTCAATAGGACAAATTTGCATTTCGAGAAGATGACTGGAAGTAACAAAATTATGGCTAGCCAACATTTACTCAACTTTGTCACTTAACATTAACTTCCAGTGGGTGACCTCACATTCAAATTTTTAAGATACATGAGTGTTGATGAACTCATTGGATGGTTGTGACAGGGTTGTCACGTCCAATTCTTGAGAAAGGCACCCAGGTGCCTTCGGAGTTCTCCTCTATTACAAAAAATTAAGTGCAGACAACCATTGCAGTACAAACAGTCTGCTGAATAACAATTAAAAAACATAGCTGTAAATACTGTTGGCACATTCCCACATGATTATAATATTACTTGTATATCAATTAAAATATTTTCACCCCTGCATTTCCTGTTGGTCCAATCCTAGTAAAATCCAAATAAAACGATGCTGTCTTGTGTGGATGGCTGGAGGGGGAGCAACTCCAAATATATGCAAATTATATTAACATTTTTCTGGAGGTAGAGAAGTAAGTCAAGTATGTGTCAAGCACATACTGCTTGCTTTCCAATCTAGTCAATGCAATGTCACAGTGTATGTCATGTAATTATCCCTAGTTTTATCCAATTCTGCATTTGGATGTGCTTCTGGTGTCACTAGTAAAATGGGAGGAACTTGAAATGCAGGCATTTGTCACAGAACTTGTTATGGTTCTGGATCAAAAAGCGAAAGAAGAACTATGTCTTCATCCATCCAACTTAACATTATTGATGGCCAACCACCCAACCAACGCTACTCCATATTGAAAAGTTTCCCCACTCCTGCTTGATCTCTCTCAGAGTCAAAATGGGTTGTTTATCTTTAGTGGATAGGGAATGGGTACTTGGTTGGATATGATCAGTCAGAGTGAAGTGACAACATAGCACTAGCTAGCTGGAATTTGATATTCACTTTGTCACCACTCAGTCAGTTGGAGATGAACTCTTCATTGGCAGTTTTGGCTGATTACTTAAACTATACTACCTTAGGCCTACCCTATAGGAGTTTAGTTTTCGGGCATTTAGGATTCGCTTTTCGCCCGTTGTTGCCTAGGTTGCGAAATTTAGTGTATCTTAAATTAAACTCACTCACCATAGTTTAATAAACAATGTACAATTATACAGGCATACACCTTAATTATGCATGCTAGCTAGCGTGGTGTAGTGGTATAAGTGTCTGTCTTGCAATCAGATGGAGATTTATGCCCTCGGTTCATGGACATTTTTATTTTATTTTCACAAGTAAGCCTACTAGCGAAATTTAGTACTAGTGAAATTTAGTACCAGGTCCAGATAGAAATTAAACTCTAGCTAAATCAAACTCCTATACGGTATGTTACTCACTATCATGGCTTACTGTAGTCATTGAACAAATGTCTAGAAGCTAACTAAGGTCACATTTTAGAAGATGGGTGTGATCAAGGAGTTAAAGACTTGGTGTTGTGAATGTGGAAAAAGATGACTAGTTATGTCATCTTGTTGTAAAAAACAGGAGGCCTTCTAGGGATGTTAACTGTGAATGGCCCTGTTTTTGTTAGTGCAACACATGGCTAAGAAATATGTAGGCTACATTTGTTGATCTTTGTTAGTCTAAGATTGGAGATGGCTGTACTATTATTCATCTTTGGGGCGTTGTCTATCACACTATCCCGCTCAACTGATTCAGTTGTCGGTAAAATGAATTATTCTGAGTCATGAATTTTGCGTCATATTGTGTACTCTGTTCTAAACTTCAACAGTGTCACTGTTAGAAGGGAAGGGAGGGGAGGAGTGGGGTTATTGTATGACACCTATGACGCCTTCACCTGAAGCTTTTGAACACACCATTGAAGTGAGCAATTGCTAATGTTGCTTCACCTCGGGCCTGACACTGAGCTTTTAAATATTATAAATATTTTCGCTTTGCATTCTTTTTGTGATAGAATGGTACTGCTGTTTTGATGTGACCGCGTAGGCCTACATACATCTCAATTCGGAGTTTAGTGGACAGTCATAGCTTGATCATATTCTATAGACGACATACAATAGATAGCTGTCAGGAGGTCGTTTCTCACAGATACACTAATATATGGTGTCCCAAACTCTGCACATAATTTTTTTTCTACAACAATCTCCCATTGTTTTGACTTCACATCATGACATTTCTACATACAAAATTATTTTTTACAGTGTTTCTATTTGGAGGAGTGAACTTAGGATGGGGACAGCAACTCAGAAGTCATACGACAAAGCATCATACTCAGCAGATTTCTCACACCTTGTCACTCACCACCAATAACTTCAGCTTCAAAAAAGCACACTCTGCTGATGCTCTCTTTGTTACACTTGGAACTGAAGTTGCAAAGACACCAGAGACAAATACCACCCCACCCAAGTATGTATGGGCTTGAATGATCACCAATGTTTATCTATCAATATCTTGGGAGTCACCGGCAAAATTATCATGTCAAACAATGTAATCATCTGATTCATGATTGTTGCTACATCACTTAGACGCGTATTATATATAGTTTTTTTTTGGTAATGGGTTGCGGTAAATATTGAATATGCCAAATATATCAAATCGAGGATACTTTAGCCAGCGACATGTTGACACCCTCCCCCTGATTTAACCACAATCGCTCTGAAATTATGACACGGTGATTGATATAAATTTTTCTTTTTTTCAGACTATAATTAAGACTCACAGTGGTATGAAGCGCACACCAGTCATGAAGCACCAAATAAGAACCGTAAGCGCCTCCTCCAATAGTGAACTGTCACACAAGTCACACTCTTATATCTGCGCAGCACTATGTTGTCACCGCAAACTGTTGAATCGATAGGTCAAAAAGTAGTGCCACATAAACTTTCCCATATGATAATTGATGGGGATGGGCACATGCTCTCATTTTATCAAAGTTTCAAGCTGTTCAGTGTTCACATTTGTATTGATATATCAATTGACTCATTTTTTGTGCCTACTGGTATTTTATTATCCTGTTGACAGTCGCAGTAGACCTTCTAGGGTTGAGGATTGTGAATGCCAATGTTTTGTGGGTGAACATATGCGAAGAATGACATATAAACTTTTCGGTCTTTTCTTCCGATTGAAATTTTTTTGTTGACATATTTTATTCTCACCTCGGCAATTATTCATAATTTTTCATTCCAATGCTTTGCATCCTATTCAGGTATCAGTGAACTTATGTTCAATGCAGGTATTCCTACTGTAGATGAACATGTATATCATTTATATTTAAGAGGACGATGAGTACGACTTATTTTTGAAAATAAACAGCTTTCTATTCGTTTCCAAAACATGGTCAAAAGGTTTATCACTCGACAAATAGCCTGAGCACTAGGTTCATGTTGAGCTTCATATGGCTCATAGAGGGTTGAAGTTAGATGGGAATCGGTGCTGCTAGTACACATTTTTTGGTTAATGAGGTCCAAGACTACTATACTGGTTAGTAGTTAGAACAAGGCAGTTTAGTAATTGTAGAAATTAGTACAAAGAAGCTTGCCAATTGATAGAGGATTACAGTACAAGGGCACTGCTTGCATAAACTTTGCTAATATTGAACCCTCCTTGCTATAAACATAAATACCATTGCTCGTAAAGAGTTGGTTATTTTTTTATTTCTCATCTATACAAAATTTCCTGTCCAGTGGACAGTGGTACAAATTATGGCATGTAAGACCAACGTGAGAGTATTTGTGTTCAGATATATACAAAATAAGTCTTATTTGCACACTTTTTTGTGTGTTTCAATACCTCATCAATCATTTCTGTTGTGGAGGGTCAAAAATTTTATAGATAGATCAGGAATCTTGTTTAGAAGAAGTTAATATTTAAACTTTCCTTCTACACCCTCTATATTTCAAGATATATCAATTTTTATAACCCCATATCATTTTTAGGAATTTCAACAAAAATAGCTAACCAGAGGGATTAAATACCTAATTGTATAGTTGACACACAAAGGGTTAATCCACGCTCATTGGGATCTTTTAGCGGGATGGCTTTCATTAGCTGTTTGTTGGCTGAAGATGCTCTGGGCGTGGAGTACAAGCTCTGAATTTTATGGTATGTGGGTATGTGGTTTGGGTAACTCAAACAGACCTGTAGTTCAATGACACAATAAAACTCGTTTGTACAGAATGTCTGGTGGTCACTGTAAACTCTAAAGATATCAATGCAGGCGATAATAATAAGCTGAGAGCTTTGAAAGATTATCTGCTACAAGGCTGTCCAGGCAATCATTTATCATTTAAATCCTAACTGCTGTAATGGCCCTGCAATCCCCTATTCTGGCAACCCAGCCGCCTGTCTAAGCTACCGCTCTCATATAACAGAATAAATATCAGTGTGGGTAATCATTTGGTAGGAATTTGTTGAAATGATTGGAACTCCAGACTATAGATGCATTATGGAAATCCTGTCGTAATGGTCGAACCTTCTAGAAAATGTATTTGGTAGACGACATGGAACTAGCCACATTACTCAATTACATGCAATTGGTTTGAAATCAATCGTTAAAAAAATTAAACCATTTTAGTTGAAAATTGTATTAATCTGGAGTAGGTTGGTGAAATCTTGATATTCATTGATAAACATTTAGGTTGAAAGAACTTTCAACACACCAAACTTTTCAATGCATGAATTCAATGGCTACAACGTACAGTTAAATCTGCCTGATCACTTTCAATGAGATTAGCTTATTGAATTGAACAAGATTCTCACAGTGTCTATTTGCCAATTGTTTACCTTTTACTTGACATCAACATCTTAGACAAGCAGCTGTGTTCAAGCATAATTGGATGTATTGTTGTTATCCAAGTTATTTACCCATGAAGTCATAATCAAGATTAGCAAGTCAGAATGTTAATCTTGTTTACATTGGCATTCATAGGCAACCTTCACAGAACTTAAAAGGTATCACTAGATTCAAAAATGGACAACCCTTTGGGTAAACACACATATTATCATGATGAGCTAGCAGCAGTTTATCAAGAGCTGAGCCAGATACAACCACTGTATGTTGTATCTGGCTCAGCTTTTGAAGTTGACCAAGTAGCAGCGGAAAATCAATGAAACATTGTTGCAAATACTGGAGAATAAGGGCGCCAGAGATTTTTTTGCGAAGCAATCTTATTCTTGGCATAGTTACTCTGTACCATGATGAGCTTGGAAGCAGAGTTTGGTGAAATAATTTGATGAAAATATCCAAATGGAAAATGGTCAATTATCTAGTATTTTGCTTGAAAGGTTATAACTTCCCGCCCCCTCACTTGTGACACTCTTATGTCAAAGAATGATCATGATTGTACTTTCGCCCAAACAACCATCATTATAAACATGTACATTCGCAAAATTAAAAACTCATCGCATTCATTATCAGCAGCAAAAGACAGGAAGTTAGGTCAGGTTACGATGACATCCTATCTCTCTAATTCTACAAGTGTGTTACGCTGACTTGTTACAAGTGCAATGGAATGTGTGTGAAGGATTAACTACCAGTGACAATTAATTCGACAATTAAATATTTTGACAACTATAACTGAGATAATTAAGTACTTATGCCTGTTAAAGTACTAAGCAATGAGGGGTGCACAGGGATTAATCATGTGTAGTGACAGGCAAGACCATTGGCTGATCAGTGTAATTAGAGGCGGAGAATGGCCTTGGTCTCCGCCTCTAACAGCCAGTCCGCGTTGCGCTCTCAAGTGGTCAAGTGTGTTGTATAAGAAATTGTGATTTGTAGACACCTATAAATAAAGTTGAATAGCAGCATTTGATATAGCTATTGTTATGTTGGCTCATCACACCTGGGATTATAGGATTTTATTACAACGGCCAATTCAATTTTGACAACGGTATCTAGGCAACCTCTAACACATCAATCATGAATGTCAAAATTGACCAATAAGAGCCCATAAAGTTTAAAGCAGATGATTTGAAATCATTGGGACTGGGGAATTTTTATGTATTTTCACCACTTTCCGATGCGATTTTTGGAATAACACTTTATTGGGCAAGTGTACCACACAATTCTCCTTTAGCACATACGATTCCCATTAAAAAAGATTAACTACTGCTCATCTTATTTCCTAAAAAGCAGGAGGAATTTGAATGCTGCTAACCCCATTTGAATTTGATATGGCTGGGTGATCGCTTTACGTTGACTGGGCCTCATATACCGGTCAAGCCACTTTAAGGGCTAACCTCCCTTCTTGTGACACTCAAGCTGACAGCTTAAAATGTATTACTGTAAACGGTGTTGTCACTAGTCTAACATTTAAATACTATCTGTACTAGTGCCAACACCTGCTAGGGAACTACCATCCAACAGTGAGAGAGAAAAATGCCACGATTGCTTCCTGTACACCATATAACTGGGATGGCTAAGAATGACAGATTATAACATCAAGAGCTCCTTTGTAGACAGGTAATGAATATATGCCAGGCTTACAATAGATTTACCTTTGCCTCTCTCTACCCACATACCATAACATTCAGAGCTAAATCCATGCTCAGAGCCATTCAATTTTAAAAATCCCAAGGAGCGTAGATTAAGACTATGCCAATAATCAGTACTAATACTACATGATATTACACCAAGTATGTGTTTTTTTAGCATCAGTTAGCATATTTATATATATATTTTCGCATATCACTTCTCTCCAATTAGGAATGTAGGGCTATTAATACAAAGTAGATCCTCGCTCAACTGGTGAGCGATGTTGTACTTTTTTATTAGTAACAAAGTTTTGTGATAATTCTGCTAGCATAATTTAGCTGATGTATTCTAATTATGAAGTTGCTGCCTACATTCCCCAGATTGCACAAGGTATAGCGTAGAGTACGGTACGACACAGAAGAGTTGAACCTGGTTGAACATAAGTATTTTGTCGGCTCATCATACCATTCTCCCTGATCATACTCAATACTAAAAGTTTTCTGTGCTTACAAAAATTGTGAGGAGGACATTTCGAATGGAATGCTTTTGAGTTCCATCATGATGAAACGAAAACTAAAGATTTGCCCCAGCAGGGATTTGAACCTGAGCCTCCCGCGCATAGACTTTGATGCTACCTACCTTGCACAGCAATATCTAATCATTGTAGCAGCTATCTTGCCTGGTCATCTAAATACAAACTCATGGAATACAATGTCAATCCAATTATATAATATTGACTAGAACTGTAAAGGCTTTTTATACTAAACAATACAATAGCAATGATGAATGTAGTTTATTTAGCAGGCAAGGTTAATCAAACAATAATTGTTTCTGGCTGGGTAAAGATATATGGGGCATGAAACGCGGTGTATGTCCTGAAAATCTGAGGTCTGTAGCTTATGCAGGCCACAAAAGAAGTTTTCTCTAAAGCATCATAAATCAGTCAAATAATGTGTAGGCACATTTTCTTTTTAGCAGCAGCATGGCTTCAAATGGTCTGACAGCACAAATTTTTATATCATTGGATTGCTGATCTCCTGAGGAACACAGTGGTTATTTTTTTGTATACAAGGAAAACATCTGCCAACATATCGAGTGCTTTAGTGAAAACAGTTAAAAAAAGATGTAAATCGCTGCCCTGCTGCCGGCATATTATTCTACTTTCATGGGGGGCAAAGAAATACACATGTTTCGAGTATGTTCTGATAATCTGAGGTCAATAATTCGCTGCCCTAGAATGCAAATGTCCTAAATGATGAAAATTTCAAAATTCATGTTTGTGAAGTTTTGGTGAAATTGGAGCTTATTTTACAGTTTGGTCTTTGTTTGAGTTAATTTGCTTAAATATTTTAGCTTTTATCAATGTTTAAAAATCCTATCTCATCACCCTTCTCAACTAAAATTTAGAATGCAAACGTCCTAAATGATTATCCAATCACTCTAAGCCTTATGTAAACAATGATCCAATAAAAAAGGTTGTGAGAAGCCATTGAGCACAGATTTTAAAGTAGATTGGAATAAGAAAAAGGCCTGGCTGTGAGGTTAGATGTAAATTTGCTTCCCATGATGTACAAAAATTAGCTATTTTTTATTCTTTTTGGAATGGAAGACCATATTTGTAACCTCTGCGGCTCACAAACAGATATTATTCAAATGAATGTCTAAAAATCATTCAGTAATTATTGCGAAATGGTGACCGTGAACTGCTCAGACTGTTTAATCATAAAAGCTACCAGAGTGTGAAGTTTAGCTAATTAGGAATCATACAAGGAGTTCCCCATACTGTGAGCCTGACTCTGTGGGAAAAGCAACGGTAGGATTTAATGTCGAAGGGGTCTCACAATCTCTCATAAATTATTTATAATGTGTACAAGAAACGGTTAGTGTCTGAAAACCAAGGTGATGAGATTGTGAAAGGATGGAAATACTGTCACTTGATAGAACATCTCACTCAAGTCACTAGACAAAGAATGTTGTGAGTTCTGATGCAGGTCAGCTGCACGCCTAACCCCAACCAATCCTTTAGAGCAAATTGTGTATAACACCAAAGAGTTAGAGACTACCGCCTTGTATAATCACAATTCTCATATGTGCTACGCGTTGCAACTTTTAAACTGCAATACTGACCATCACACAGCGTATATGGGAGCCTAGTCAAAGCTCAATCACTGATATGGATTACCTGCACAGCGTCACCGAAGGAAGGCTGCCAGAGAACTGAAGCTCATTAAACTCTTTAATGGAATTTTTTTTCCATATTATGAGATCAAAGAGTTTTTCAATTTTAAATAATATGGTGATGTACGCCAACACCAGAAATTTAAAAACACCAATCAAACAGCTGCGCTACTTTCAGGATATAATAGATAAGATGTTTCTGCTCTTGAGATGGAATGTAGCCAGCAAGTTTTCAAGGTGCATGCTCAACAACAAAAGGGGGCGCAGAAAAGGCCAAAGAAAATCGGCTTGACAAGTAAATAAGTGTTAAGAAAGTAAGTTAATAATAAGGTTCATCTGTGGGGATGATTTAGATGACGTGATCATGAAGGGGATTATTGAATTATAGATTTAGAATGCAATTCCCATTCATGATAGTATTGACTTTTTCTGTCAAAAAATGATATGTTGATCATAGTGTATCATTTGATAAATAAATCATACAATTTACTTCTTTTACACCCCTTTATAAACCTAAAAAAACAGGTCAGAAGTCAAATATTCTCATGATTAGGACATTTAGGAGATTTGCATTCTCAAAATACCTTGCTTGTTTAAGAACAATCGTCCTAACTGATAACATTGTTTCCTGGTTCTATTGTTGCTAAAGGTGTGATAGCTTCAAAGACCTATGAAAACAATAGCATTTGGTAGGCAATTACTTTGTACAATCATTGAATCACAATAATTCTGTAAATTTCTGTGATATACACAGCCATTTTTTAAGTGTGCTATAACCAAAAGTTTGCATTGCATCATTTAGGACGTTTGCATTCTAAGCCAGCGAATTGCTTATGCCAGCTACAAAAGAAGCTTTCTATAAAGCATCACAAATCAGTAAAATAACGCGTAGCCACATTTTCTTTGGAGCAGCAGCATGGCTTCAAAAGTTCTGACAGCACAAATCTTTATATCATTGGATTGCTCATCTCCCGAGGAGCAGTTAACAGTTAAAAAATGGTATAATTCACTGCCCTGCTGCCGGCATATGTATGCAACTATTCCATTTTCATGGCAGGCATTTTTTTAGTATGATCTGAAAAGCTGGAGTCTGTAGCTCGATAATTTATTTTGCCAGCAACAAAAGAAGATTTGTCTTCACAATCATTATGATTTATAGCCTTATGGAGAGTATAAAAAATCAACACCAGGCTGGGATCGAACCCAGAACTCTGCGTTTACAAAAATAAGGATAATCCACTGAGCTACACAGACTTCATGTGACATTAGCAATTATCTTTAGTGGAGCATGAATACTGTATTATAATAATTACATTACATTACTGATAATGAATACACACACAATCAGCCTATTTGTGCACAGCTAAATCATTGCAAATCAGTAAAATGTATAAGCACATTTTCTTTTGAGCGGCAGCCGGCAGCATGGCTTCAAATGGTATGACAGCACATATCTTTATATCATTGGATTGCTCATCTTCTGAGGAACATAGTGGTTATTTTCTTTAGTAAACAAGGAAAATATCTGCCAACATATCGAGAGCCTTACCGAAAACAGTTAAAATATGATATAAATTGCTGCCCTGCTGCGGGCTTATGTATGCAATTGTTCCACTTTCATGGGGGGGGGGGGGGGCAAAGAAATACGCACTTTGTGAGTGTGTCCTGAAAATCTGAGGTCTGCAGCTTGATAACTTTTTATGCCAGCCACAAAAGAAGTTTTTCGCTTTATAATTTATATGATTTCTGGCCTTTTCGAGATGTGGGCATAACTCGGGTTCACCAAATTACCTTATAATTCAGTATTCATAGATCAGGCTTTTGCTAAAATCTGTAATCAACAGGCAACCCATGTCTGCCTATTTGACAAGTCTATAGCCTAGTAGAAGCCTAAGAACCATTATCTTAGACATATTTAATTTTCACCAACTTTTAATTGGTGAAACTACGCCAGGTACAATTTGTTTATGGTCAAGCGTCCGTAAATCCTGTCTCGTAGGGTAAGAATCATGTCACATTAGATATTCCTGAGATACTTTCAGGATCTAGAAGTTCACTTTAAATCAGTAAGCCAATAAAGATAAATGGTTAACTACTAAAAAAATATGGTTGGTTACATAAACGTTTGACTAAACTGAAGCGGTCTTATAGCGTGTGACATTCCAAAGCATGAGTGGTGAGATATAATGGATGTCAAGGGCGAGGCTGCAATTTCTGCAGCCAGATTGCTCTCCGCTTGTAGGCAGGTCAGAGCACATATTGAGGCTATCCAGCCCATGACCGTCAATGCATGAGCGCTGAGTGACTTAAACTCTAAATCTATGCCACCTTCTCCTAAATCCATCTTATATTTGTTAGCGCTCTTAGCAAAGATGTATACATGTTTGTTTTGGCTAAATAAACCATCACAATATAGAGTCCCTATCTAAGGAAGATCTTTCAGTACCCACGTAGCCAGTATATCGTTGAGGCATGAAGCGTCAAGCGAGATCCTCTGTTACACTAGGTTGATAAGCGGTCCTAGATAGCTGGGCTCAGAAGGCTCTACTGGTTGTAGAGCAACTTTCCTATAAAACCAATGCACTTTCCTTACAAGCAGATATTTGACAAAGTTCAAAATCCTGAGATAGATTTGGTGTCGATCCAAACTTTATCCGCAGGTGACAGCGATAGACTAGCTCAATATCTTGGGCAAATACTTGGAAATTACTATTCTATACATGAATAAACTTGTAAAAATATTGAAAATTGAAATAAGATGGGAAACCAACTAAGACCAGATCTGCCTAGGACTTTGATTTTGCCTGTTGAGATTTTATGTTAAATTGCTGAATTTTAATCATCATTATTGATAATTTATATCATGATCCGAGTATATTGTAAAATTTTATATTAACAATTTGTAATTTTCGGTATTAACAGTATTACGCTCCTTGAAGTGGATTATAATTGTACTTGTTGCAATTTGGACATAGGAATATTGTGCTCCATATCTTGATCGGATTGAAATCTTGTTGTATAAGGTACCTTGTTTGGACAAAGAGAGTAATCAAATGCTATGCTCTCTGATGTATTGCGCAATCATGTGTTCTGCGGATAAACGTGTTAAATTTTGTCTGTTTACGATTCACCATGATGCAATAAACAAAGTTAGATCAGGAGGTGATAATCACTAATTTCAGCCGATACCCAATAAACTGAAGATCAGGAATTTGCCATGTCGTGTAAAGCTTGGCGCTCTCATTTCATAAGGTTCAACGCGAAGGATTGATATTTGTAAGATGAGTGATTATTTGTTGATTAAAAGGAGGGACAAGCTGGCCAAGGATAACAAATTATTCTGGAAAAACGATGATTAATTTGAGCATCATGTTATGTCATCATTATCAATGATTTTTCTATCCATATGCGTTGTTGCAAAAAACTCAATATAAAACTCAGCTCATCTTAAATATACATTGTCAGAGCTGTGCTGTGAGATAAAAATACCAGTCTAATGGCAATAATGTTATTATCATTGAAATGTATAGACAATAGCCGAAGACAATGGATGAATGCTATGTGTATTCATTGAATTGTCAGTTTGTCAGTCTAAACAAGGGCTCAGCTAGAACTTTAAACTTCTGAGATTTAAACTTCTAATTTTCTAAATTGCTATTAAAATGTAGTTTTCTTGCAATAACTCTTCTCAAAGAAGGCAGAAAAATGTACACCCAGAATCAAAATGACAAATAATTCTGCAAATTTTCGAGTTAACACGCCAATTTTTGACCATATACAATTTTGTCGAAAGACAAAATTTAAGAAAATATGCTTCAAAAAGTTCTGATTTTATGGACTTTTGTGTTATGTTTTAAAATATAACAACATATAACCAAAAAAAATATAGTTGCAGGTTTATAGGAAGCTACGTGAGTTTTTGAAAAGTTGATGGCAAATTAAGTTAGAGGCAGGGGGAGATAATGGAAAGTGGGGGAGAAGTATAAGTCACTAAGTAGCACACTTCCTGAATACTGTTGTATCAATTACAATTATCCTGATTAACTTGTGTGCTGAAAACTGATTTCATCTACACATCTTTATTATAGAACATATTGTGTTGCTTGTTCAGGATTTTGGAGAACAAATAGGAGTTGTCTTCCCTATGACTGAATTTCTGACCATGGATGGCAGCAAAATATGAGGTTCACTTGTCTTTTTTACCTTGTAGGACGTGATTTCATCCTTGGGATGTCAGACAGTTAGCTAGGTTGCCTTTCCCTGGATGGCTGCAGTATTTTCAGTGGTCTGGGATGACCTAATATTTTATTGAGGCAAGGCTGCTGAGCCCATTGTCATTTATTCGCTGTATACGATGGACAGTGTGCTGCTTTAGAGAAATGGTTAATTATGGTGGAGTGATATCTCAGATGTTGGTCCTGCCTGGTTGCATCACATGACCGCCTGTTTATAGGAAAAACAAAGGTTAAGCTGCCCTAAAAGTGAGACGTCTGGAGCATCAATTCTCACACTTAGGGAATGTTGCATCCTGTTAACTAGAAAGTATCATATATTGGAGGTGATACAGGGCCTCCTAAACTCTTCGTGCAGTGAGATGCCAGAACTTAAAACAAACATTTATCGTCCGTTGACAGAGACACCTGCATCTTAGACAACAAGCTGAGAAGCCTAACAGAATACTACAAATAATGAAAACTTGCACTTAAACACAAGTTTAGTTCATAGCTTTATATTTACAATGAGGAGCTTGTCAGATACGATTAGGACCCACACATAGATCGAATTGACTTTTACGAGCTAGGAATTATATATGTTCTCTTCTTATTTAATATATACACCACTAGGCAGTCATTTCGAGTCTCATGATGATATCAGTTCAGCGGAGGATGTACCGATTGCATGGTAAGTACGATGACAGTCGCAGGCCTACTATTACATCGTTGTTCTATGTAAAAGTTGCCAGTTTTATACATTCATTGAAAGTCATCATTTTTATACGCGAGCATTGACACCATATAATAGGATGTATTCAACTGAATAGTGAAGCTGTTGCTGCCAGACCGCAGTTTCGCTGCATGTATACAAAGAACAAACAAAAACAGGTTCTGATCCTTGGGACGGAGCCTGCCCTTTTCACAGTGCCACTCAATAGCTCTAAATACAAAGTTGCTGAATGGATGCTTACCTATTTTATGAGCCTTAACAAATCAATTTGTCTATGGCGGCTATGGACTTGTAGCGGTAGTGTCCATAATGTTTTTGTTAAGGACATTGACATCATTCGGGCATCCATGCTATGATGAACATATCGTTACTTTCTTCATGGTTAGTTACGTTTTCTCGCTTTTTTTCCATTTTTAAATGCTATGATGGGTCTTTCATATATCTCTAGGCTGAGGACATGAGGCCTGGAAGAACTTATGGCGCAGCTGCAATCACTAAAGATTTACGAAACACTCAGCCTTACATAGAGGAACTTTCTCCTGCTACTTATCTTCTCACATATTGAATTGGTCTCTATTATAGGACTATTTTAGTGTAACCTGTAACACCATAAGGCCACATGTCTTTGACATAGCCTGAGATTTTTGTCAGTGGGTGGGGGTGGGAGATGAGTGAAAGAGATAGGGGGAACCATCAATTTAATCTTATGATCCTCTTTCGATGTGTTTTTTTTACACAAATCACAATGCATTATAGTGACATCTATGTGGTAACCTGACTGAGACCATGTGGGGAAAAAATAATGTATCATTAGAAATTAAACCAGCAAATGTGGTAAAAATTCAGTCAATCTTGCTTTCAACTTCATGTCAAAAAGTGAATCAAGTATACAAAAATGGTCGTTTCGGCTCACTCAAGACTTTGATAGTTTCACACACCACCCCCAATAACTGTAACAATAACTATTAGAATAGGTTTAGTCATTATCACATTTCAATTGACATATTACATCAACTGTTTTGCAATTCCGTGGCTGGGCATATTATTCAGTTTACTTTAATGTGATTAATCCAGTTGCTGTGAAAAAAGACACATCGAAAAAGTACCATGAGATTACATTGATGGTTCCCCCCTATACTCATTCTTCTCTTCTCTTCTTGCCCACCCCCACCCACTGACAAAAATCACAGGCTATATCAAAGTCACGTGGCCTGATGTTTAACACAGTTCTCTGGATTTCATAGTGTGACCAGGTTAACGGGAACATTGCAATACAGGTAATTTTAGAAAAAGTGGCATTGTCTGTACATTTTTGACGACTCCTTTCCAATATAACTATTGTGATCAATCACGCCTGTAGGATGCAGATGGCGGTGTTCTGTCAAGATTCCAACTTTGTCCCTGCTGTGCACATTGATGTTCTTAGCTCGAGTGAAAAAATTTGCTTTGCGTCTGAATATTCCAGAAACCATTTTTGCAAATTCGTTTTTGTTTCTATCAGCGATAACAAAACTTTATTAACATTTCATGGAACCCTGACAGCATTCTTTAACATGAATTGATTATCGCCTGCCTGCGGGGAGGGAAAAATCTAACTTGACATAGATAATCCACTGTAAATCCTGACTACAGCACCCTTATCAGCTTATCAGCAATGTGTGAAACCGAGGAATTCAAAACAAGTTTAGTTCAGTTTCATTGGTACCATGAACAAAAGCCATGTAGCTCTATCTGTCTCAGAGAAGAGAACATCACAATTATTTATGAATAATTAACATAAATCAAAGAGCCTGCAAGTCCATTTTTGTTTATTAGGGGAGAGTTTGGTGGCATCCTTTGATCATTTCCAATAACATTTCGGCGACTGCAGTACACTATGTTAGTGTTCAACAGGGATCACACTGAGATAATACAGTCAACGATTGACCTTCTTTTCATTCTGGGTATAAAACCTAGTAACACCTCTCTGTCAATAGACACACTGTCTAATACTTTTATTTGCAGCTACTAAGAATGAGTGAAGCTAGGCCGGGTATTATTTAACTTTGAGTGCTTCACATAATAAATAATTTAACGGGCTGCTTGGGAGATTTTTATCATGTGAATGTTTTCCTTACATTTTCACTTTCATCTCACAGCCGAAGTAATCTCCGACAACAAAACTAAACGATTATATTACTAGAACTTATAAGATCAGAGACCACCGAAAAGGAGCAAAACTATTCGGCTCAGTTGGACAGATCATAGCTTAGTTCACTCATGGTTCACTGGTCACAGTGAACATATATACGATTCATTTGTCTGTATTCGAAGTTGCTCCCCTGTCCATTGGAGAAAAAACAACTCCGAATTTAGGCAAATGGATCAATATTGATCTAGAGCATGGGTGGGCAACCTTTTTCTAAAAAAATTCCACATTTTACACAGGCTCAACACAATTAGGCGCAACATTTCTTTCAGGTAAAAAGTCGGAACCGGAGTAACAACTATGTATAAACTAAAACAGATTTAATTGTAAAATCTGTGGTACGTTGCAAGGAACTTCAGCTCAACAGAAATACTAATTTAAAAAATCTTGTGAAGTTTTGCATGTGTATGGAAAAGGGCAGGGTGGGTGTGGGAGGGGTGCTGACACCCCTCCGCAACGGGGAAGTTTTTTGCGAATGCCTGTAAAATTAGATGCAATCTGGAACATTTCAGTGATAAAGCAGGAGCATTTGTAACATGAAAACTTGTTGATACTCATCTGCATATTTTCTTGTTCAAGGTGACAGATTTGCTAAAAAAACTAATTACTTCGATATCAACAAAAATTTATATTCAAATTTTCAAATGTCACCGTTCTGGGTTATTATGAAAATAAAGCACTTGAAAAAAAGGAGTTAACACCAATACAGGTAAGATGATTACGTCTAGAAACGGCTTTGGAAGCTACATGCTTAATGCTGAATGGCCACTATTTTGAAATATATTGTGCCTATATACTTGAATATCAAGATTACAAAATGCGAGATGGGGATCAAATTTAATGTGTAATATATATCTTTTCAGGCATAAGGCCACAATCAGCCCGCAAAATATTATTCATTAGGCCGCACTGGAAAATAGACCAGGTTGCCGACAGCTGATCTAGAGGTATGCAGGACTTTTACTTCCACCCAATAGGAATTAGCGGTGTAAAAATCTAAAATCCGACAATATCTCACAAACACAACTATGTCTGAGAATTAAACCCACAGCTTTTTTTGCAACCCATTAGGTAATTGTTACTGAGACATAATTCATCTCATGTCATATATGCTGCCTGGTGAAAAGAGAACAGTAGCAAGCTTTTAACGAATAGGAATATCTATGATTGGTGTTACACGTCACAAATACAACGACACAACAAATTATACAGGCAATTTGGTCTAGATAAAAAATTAACATAATAAGGAGATTGAAATTGCCGCTATCTGAACTTATGACAGGTCGAACATGGGCAGCTTCTATAAGAGAACTGAATAATAGTATAATCTGTGACAAGTTTGCATGAATGAATGAAAATAATTAAGAAATCATAGCGATAGCTGCTGTTATTTAAACTCACATGGGAGAAGTGTGAAGCAGATTACATGACAATTATTTTAAAAGATAACTCCTAGGAGCACAGAGTTTACCAATGGGTATATCCAGGGCCGTATATTCTAAAAAATCTCACTCACTGACATTTTAGAGATGTCCATAATGATCGGGCGCAGCCCGATCCACACGCCGGAGGCGTGGGGGGGAGGGTGTGGGAGGGGCGCTTTAGCTTTAGCGCCCTGCCACCACAGAAATTTTTGCATATCGGTAGAAAAAGAGTGCAAGCAGAGAGGTATTTCAATAGCTCACTGAGCTGTTGGGTACTTGCAGAAAACAACTCAATAGCAGTAGAAGATTACGGTAAAAATGCTCCAGTTATAAAGCACCCATTTGGAAAAAAATCTGACCATGTTGGGACTCGAACCCACAACATTCTTAATAAACAGTGAGTTCAAGGCAGACCTCTACACACTGAACTGTGCTTTAATATGCCCGGGTGCTTTAGTGATTAGCCTTTAAACCTTGGAAATTTCTATCAAAGCAGATGGCTTTGAACCATTGATACTACTATTAAAGCTGATTTTAAACGCTTTGACCAGGCACTAAGGCTTAAATTATTTGCTCAGGTATGACTGTTCTTTTAGATATTAGCCTTTGAACCATAGAAATTTTTATTTGAGCAAATTTTAACTATCAACATTTCTATTGAAGATTTTACACATTTTGCCCAGGCACTTAGGCTTTATTAGGTTGCACTGATGATTAATTGAGGATTGCACATAGACAAAACATTTTTATGCAACCTCATAGACATAGACAAAACTATGTCTATGGGATTGAATAAAAATGGCTAGAAAAAGCCAAAAAACCTGTGCTGGCTGTTGCAAGTTTTCTATGTCATAGCATCACCTGCTGTTTTTCATACTACTCCCAAAGAGAAGATCAGGTATGAATCTAGTTATCTTGACAATATTTGAGGATGGATAGGCAAAACTGTAGGTGTTTATTGTTTGCAAAAATAGGGCTCAACTGCCACATAAGTTTTCAGAAGTCCCCTATGGGAACTGCTTCATGGGTATTGCCATAACACCAACTCAAACTTCGTTTTCGGTGGGATCAACTTGTAGCCAATCCTCTAAGGATTTCTGTCACGAAAAAGAGGGGTTGCTCGGAAGCTAAAATGAAAAATGCATTTGTAACTCTCAAATTATTCTAGGATTGCTAGCAAAACCTTATGATATTAGCCTATTTCACAGTTTGATGTTAAACCAATATTTGACCACAGCCATTCAAATAATGCCTAGTATGTTGTTAGTTCAATCAATTTCATAACAACAAAAAGTGCACTTCAATCAATGAATCATCCCACAAGACCTTACAGGACATGACTGTATCAACTTCAAGCCAGTACACAGCTGAGAAATACAAAAATCAAACTGGCTGCCATACGCAGCCTCAACGCTTCTGCTAAATAATGCCAGATGAGAGAATTACATCGGAAGTATCACTTTACCTTCAATATTGTTTTTTTTTTGTGAACTATACAGCGACTTTAGCTTCTGATAGTAGCCTACTTTACCACAGAACAGCAATAGCCACTTGGAAATAAAGCTTTGAGACTGTGCATTACAGTGCCTGTGTTGAGAGAGATATGATGGACATATTATGAAATGGAGAGCTGTCAATAAAACATGACGGAGAAAACATATCGCTCAGTTCTTGCCTCAAACTTAAACCTTAGAATAATCATTATGAGTTACATTTCGTAAGCATAGAAGGTGTACACATTTTTGCTGCTGATTTGCTAACGTCCGACTGCAACCTAAATTTCTGCTATTTTTTATGGTTTACCAACAGAGAATTTTCCCGAGTTAAACAGCTTCATCATTTATAGTATTGTTTATATTGTTTGTATTATTGTTTGAAGCAGTCACATACTGCAACCTAATTTGAAAATTTCACTTTTACTGTTTCAGCTAAGGCCTCATCATCACTTTTCACATAATTGCATTTTGAGTTTCAGTATGATATCCTATTGCTCCTAGAGTTGCCTGATGGGCAATACCCGTCAGAATGATTTCAGCATTTGTTTTTATTTTCTGTTTCTTGTTCACCATTGAATAAACTGGTGAGGTAATTCTCTGTATGGTGTTGTTTTTTTTTTTAGATGGGTGATCTCAGTGGACGTCTTAGACTGACTGGACCTATTGCGTTTTGACAAAATAGTACTGTGCTTGAACCGAGATCGATTAATCTATCGCCGATACAAAGCCTTCACACTTCTCCCCAGTGAATGACTTCATCTCAAGAAGCTGCTCCAACGACTCCCACTCCCTATGCCTGCCTCTCTGTTTTATTCAAGTGGCCGAAATTTTGTTGCATAGATGACGCTTCTACAAGCGATTAGGCTGTGTTTCCTTTACTGTCTTATGAAACTTGTTAAATGAGAATGTGAAAATTTGTTTGCGACTTATTATACTACCGTGATGTAAGGTGCGCTGTCCTTACAAGTTGTTGTGGGTATTTGTGATCACTTAGAAGTACTACGCTACTTCGTTGTAACTTATTAACTATTTTATTAGATAGTAAAACTTCTTTTATATATGAGACATAAAATGTCTAAGCCAATAGTAATACAGCAGTTCATATGATGGTAACAAAAGGTAGTCAGGATCCAGCGAGCAAATGAATATTCAATCAATTAATTTCGATGACAGCACAATCAGTCATGAATCTTGGCACATTCTTAAACACGATGACATATCAATTATGATGATATGAATCTGTCTATTCACATCTGATGTCATCCTTACACCTCCCCTCACAGGCGAAGCCGATAGCGTTTGTTGTAACTTGGGGTAATGTTAGTTTCTGGAATTGTTGATGTGTTAATAGTCGATGATGTAGTTGATCTATTGTGGTCTGGTAAGGGGGGGGGGGGGGTGGTTTATTCTTGCATGGTTATCTCTCAGCTTAGGTTGTTCTTTGTTGTTGTTTGGTGTTGTTGGGGATTTCTTGGTTATATTGGTTGTTGATGGCGGCTGGTGTCTGTTGATGTAGTGTTGTTGGTTCTAGATCAGTCAGTGTTCATCTCTGGTGCATTCTGTTGATGTATCAGCAGTTGTCCTCTTTTACTGTAGGAGAACATGACTTGTCTTAGTTGTATCATGAAGGTCATTAGGTTGGGTAGTCTTCATTGTTTGTGCCATACTTCACTAAAATTGTACTGCCTTTTCAACTCGGAGTTCAACACTTCCGCTGTGTATACTGGATTACTTTTGGGTACCAGCATAGGGATCAGACGCACTAGTATGGCTTTACTCATGAAAGGACTATTCTGTCTCTGAAAGTAATAAAATGTGTTCATTAAAAATATTAATCAGCTAATCTACATGTAATTGCTGATGTAAAGAATATTATGTTACGCATTGTTTGTATCTGTTATCAAGATATTAACACTTTATAGATCATTTAATTATGAAGGTTATTCATGCCGCTAAAATACAGGATAAATGCAATTTCATTTGAATGCATCCCTCCCATCTCATGTTCCAATGTCAATATGCAATTGTGGGATTCCAGGTTATGGAGTCACCACATTCACTCTCCGCTACTGAGATCTGTGCTCATGAGCTCGGTATGATGATTCTCACTATGTGACACTGACTTATTTACAGGCGATCTCATTTGATTCGATCAAACACTTGACTCAGGAGCATGCCTTTCAATTCTTATCAAATTTGACATCAAACGCAGCTCACCTTAAACAATGCATGCCTTATTTCAACGAGTTATACTTTCTAGTTAATGATGCCATCCAAATGTTATACTGTGCCATTATCAAATAATAAGGCAAGTTCTATTTCCCTATAAATATCACGAACGTACAGTAAATGAAAATATTATGATAAAAACTTGTAAAACTTTCATGTTTACAAAAAACTGACCTGTCTCCAAATGAAGTTGCAAACAAAAGAGCGCTGCTTGTCGACCAGAGGGTCGCCAAACAGATCATTGCTTTCCATTGGTGAACCATGCTCTTATATAGCATGGTTCCAGACACATTAAAACACTGCTAAAGTCAATAAGCAAAAAAACAAGATTAAAACACAATTTTCAACTACCGCAAAAAGAGGGTTGATCGGCCGCAAGAGTGGGTTGATCCAGGGTTGATCGGCCGCAAGTGTTGGTTGGTGTAAGTTAGACATCATGCTAATTCTGAATTGTCTCTGTTGGCGCCACCTTCACTGCATTTTCATGGTTGTCACGGTTTTGGCGTTAGGGTGGCACCGGTATTAAGAATAGAATTTAGATTTGAATATATTTGCATATCCCCGATTCGAGGTGATATGCACCGGCTGCACTCCCTTAGTTGCAATCGTCCTCGATTGCTATGACATGTCACATGATCTGGCATCTAGATGCAACATCTGCACCCCTTGGTTGCAATCGTCCTCGATTGCAATGACATGTCACATGATCTGGCATGTCGCCTTGTTCCTGTAGTCCGTAAAATTATGGCTAGCCTGGGTACTGGAGGTCGCCAACCTCTCCCAGTGTTCATTATCCTTTGTTTCTGCTTGTCCTGACGCTCCAAATTGGTCTGCTGCATCTGACGCTCAACTGACTCCGCTCCCTCATTGTTAGTCTCCAGCTGCTCCAGGTCATCTTGTCCACCTTGTGTTCCTGGTTGTCCATCCTAATCATTGAATCCCATATCTCTAGGTTGTACAGTACAGCTTTAGGCGTGCTAGCAGCTCCTACAAAATCCCCTCACTGGCTCTAACCATAAGCCTCGTCAAGTATTGTCCTGCTCACTTCCTGCTCAATCTCTGCCCTGTTGCAAGTCTAAATTGACCTGCTTTTGTCAGCATTTTGTCACCTGAAACTATAATTGTGTCACCCGATGCAAGTCATTGCAAAAAGTGACGCCAGAAAAGACACACGGGTTACAATGCAGGGGTCAGATTTTTCTCAAAAATTTCACCAAGTTCTGTTTCTCTCAATGATAAATTACCTTACACTCACTTCATAATATTATAACTGTATTCAATTTAATCATTTATCTGTAGATATACGCACCAAGGAGTAAAACTCCTTGTAATACAATATAAAATTTACTTACCACCTTTCAAAAATTTACATATTGTGTCCTCTTATTTAAACACAAGACAACTCTCAATTCAAATGAATCCGTAAAAAAATGGAATCTCTAAAAGTTAAATAGGAAGTGGGTGTTTGCCAACACAACAGCAAGACTGCAAACTCTTTTTCTTTGGAGCTGAAACTGACAAGGAGTAGTTATTCCCAGTCCAGACACTGGTTTTGGAGTTGGATATTCTGATTGAGCCTCCCCATCCATAATGAGTAAGTTTAAAGTTAACACATACTAGATCATCCCAAAGAGGTGACAGCAAGTACTAGCAGAGCATATAGTGGTGAATATAGTTAGTTACAGTTAGCACTAAAGTTGTTGCCAGCATTCAAATCATTTCCAATCATGTTGTTAAGATCAAGGGCAGTCTGATAATTAGAAACCTTCCCATGGTGACATTGTACTTACAGTGGAGAAGCAGATAGGACCAACCCCATGATTGCAGCACATGTTAATCCGGCCTTCACAAAATCACATTACAAAATAAATTACAGTTGTGAAATACCCTATACCAGTAGTTCCTACATATCGTAGCAGCGGGTGGATTGTGTATACCCACAAATGAGTGTAGCAAAAGTAGAGAGCTGAGCCTAGCATACACACGCCCCAGCATGCAATCACATGAACCCAACATGCATTCAGACAAGCACACTTTGCCTGCCATTGTACTCCTTTGTTCACCAAACAAAAGGCCTTTTGTTACACACCTCTCATAGGTGCATTGGGGCATGTCTCCCTGACATCGGCCCCCAGGGCCTATCCAACATACTACAGCATAGGTGTACTTTATGTTAATGATGTTAATCATGTCAATTGATATTAAAGTATGGATTGGATTCAATAACCAACCAAGGCAGGTGTCCCCTCCCATTTTCCTTATCCCCTGATTGAGTTAGATAGGCTCACTTTTATAATGCACTATGATATACCATAGTCGCTTGTGACTTAGGCCCAATCATATAGTGAATGGGAAACCCTATCCATCATACTAGATTTCCCAGTATGAGGGTGATTAGGCATTCTGAGGCACCCACATTTCTGTACAATTCATTCAAATCACTATAAACCAATCTTGTTTTAGGCCGTCAAAACACCCTGCATCCCGGTGAGTGGTCAGTTAATGCCTCACTACTACAACTACAGAAACCCAAGGTAAGTTAATAATGACCATTTCAATTGTCCTGTCCTTATCCTATTATTAAAACTGCTGTCATCTACTTCAATACGATCACAAATTACAACTATGGGCTGAGAAACCCATCTCTGGCTAGCAGTAAAAGATGGTTTCTTGTCTTATTCTATAAAACTGATCAACTGGCTTAAGTTTTTCATGGTGAGGTCTAGGACCGCGTTGGTAAGAATCCAAGCATTTTGGGGATCACCACTAATCCTGTTCATAAACCTTCATCAAAACTGGGATTCCATCACTTGCCTACAGCTTCAGCTCTATTATCAATTAATTATCTTAAAAGGAAATTGGGCAATTTTGAATTGTCTTATGTTTTAGTAGAGTTGTTCAATTTAAAATACCTTTCTTTTGTGAGTCCTTTGTTGCAATCCATGGCTGTCGTGGTAGTCACAACATGACAAGGACTTCAATCCTCAGACTAACTTACATATCAAAGTGAATAAAACTAGTAAAACCAAGTTCTGTTTAACCAAAAAGTGGAGCCACAGGCTATCAACTAGCAGACATCATTACTCAGGGACGTCGTAAACAACCAATTGACTTCCCTTTTAATATATACCTTACATTATTAATTTGTTCATTATAAGCACAGAAAGTCCGAAACCATCTCTAAATATGTAGCTCAAGGATGTACCAACTCAAGCCCTTGAAAATGTTGAAACCTTTTTTATTTGTAGCCATGAGATCCTGAGGCCCTCAGATATGAACAAGCAGTGAAATCTCTATGGAAAATAAATAAAGCCTTGACATTATGATGCTACCTCATACTGATTACCAATTGCCGGTAAGTCACTGAACTTTCTTTTGCCAGTTATCTCCGTTGGTGGTGATCCCAGCAAGATGAGATTTGAACTATTTCAACTAAGTCTTAATTTTGGATCTAATTTCACATAAGCCTTACTCTGATGTTTGGTGCAAGCGATTATGAGAATTCCAAGTAATAACAAAAAAAAATAAATTTTTCTTCAATAATTTCAAGATTTAAAATCAATTTTCTTGCATCAAAGTCTACTAACTTTCCTCCTACTCACATGCGAATTTGATTTGAAAATTTCCTAGGTACACCCTCGAACTGCAACTCTTACCCCTAATTTAAATGACATGGTTCCATGACTTACTGTGGTTTTCTTGTGATAAGAGGAAGATAATTTTTATGCAATTAATAATCCAGCTGGTTGTGAACCTGTAATATAGAAAATAACATAGCGTGAGTTACAAAGCCCACAAATCATGGTTTAATTATCAGTACAATGGTGTACAGATTCTGTATACCATCACAGTGTAAGGATATGTCCTTACTCTGTGATACCATGGAGTACTTGACACCAGCGTACAAAGTTAATCCATAAATAATTTGCATCTTTGCTTGGATTTATTTTTAATCACGCTTGTCTCCGATGCAGGGTTTGAATCAATGAATACTGTCACTGATTACTGGTAAAAATTATTTACATTTCTGTACTTATAGATTTGCTAGATATACTGACGGAGATGATACTTATGATGTCTACTTACGATTATGCCGCAATTCTCTATTCTAAATTTCCTATACACAATTTTGCCTAGAAATATCCTATTTAGTGTCCGGATCCTGATTCTGAATAACTGAATAGCCATTTGTTTCAATTAAGATGTAGTTGAGCCTCTCGCTGAAAGCAAGGTTGCATGATTTATTTAGATAAAAATAAATAATATAGTGATCACTAAGTGATTTAATATAATAAATCCAAAATAAGATTTTAAAGTGTTTTGGCACTTTATTGGCCAATATATCAGCGCTCATTAATTGGCATCCTGTTTATTCAACATTGAATAATTCACATACTACTGCTGGAATTTGAGAAAGCCATAAAATAAACTTGAAGATGTCATTATTATGAAAATAGAATATAGGCGTCATTTGGGATGATGATTATGCGAAACTACAACAACTTCTGCCATATTGATTTGACATGTTGTGGCAAATTGTTTTTCAAATTGTCCTGCTTTAATGTGCCTGGCATCTGAAGTGTCAAATAAAATATCTATAATTCGTATCAGGTGTTTAACTATTTATCGTTGTTGTTATTGGTATGAGGCTAACCAAGTGTTGAAATCTGACACAAATTTCCTAATACTTTGTGTGAATGTTGCAAAAAATGAGGCATCTGTGTGTGACTCAGTTGTGACTTGCAAATTTCAAAAATCAATAAGCCATATATCTGTTGCATTTTGTTTTCTGTGATAACTTCTTCGAGTTTGAGTCTAAGTCTGGTTGTGTGGCAGCCTCCAGGTCACTCGTGATGGTTGTAAGCAACAATGTTATGCTACTCATAAATAAAAGGTCTGAAGCTTATAGCATGGTTGGTGTAATAACTGATGGATAGAAGGTCTAAGTGTGCATTCCCACTGTTGCCCACTGGCTTCTTGAATTCTGTTTAGTCAGTGAAGCCTTTCCCGGGGGATACACTCTACAACGGCATGTGTGTTTTGTAATAAGGGCTTTGATTTCCTGGAAATTTTTTCTTATTGTTTTTAATGCATGCATACAAGCACTGTATATGAGTAGTAGGTGCCTTAGTGGTTAGAGCGCCGGTCCTTCAGCATGCAAGTGTTGAAGGTTGTCGGTTTATTATAATAAATCCAAAATAAGATTTTAAAGTGTATTGGCACTTTATTGGCCAATATATCAGCGCTCATTAATTGGCATCCTGTTTATTCAACATTGAATAATTCACATACTACTGCTGGAATTTGAGAAAGCCATAAAACAAACTTGAAGATGTCATTATTATGAAAATAGAATATAGGCGTCATTTGGGATGATGATTATGCGAAACTACAACAACTTCTGCCATATTGATTTGACATGTTGTGGCAAATTGTCTTTCAAATTGTCCTGCTTTAATGTGCCTGGCATCTGAAGTGTCAAATAAAATATCTATAATTTGTATCAGGTGTTTAACTAGTTATCGTTGTTGTTATTGGTATGAGGCTAACCAAGTGTTGAAATCTGACAAAAATTTCCTAATACTTTGTGTGAATGTTGCAAAAAATGAGGAATCTGTGTGTGACTCAGTTGTGACTTGCAAATTTCAAAAATCAATAAGCCATACATCTGTTGCATTTTGTTTTCTGTGATAACTTCTTCGAGTTTGAGTCTAAGTCTGGTTGTATGGCAGCCTCCAGGTCACTTGTGATGGTTGTAAGCAACAATGTTATGCTACTCATAAATAAAAGGTCTGAAGCTTATAGCATGGTTGGTGTAATAACTGATGAGTAGAAGGTCTAAGTGTGCATTCCCACTGTTGCCCACCGGCTCCTTGAATTCTGTTTAGTCAGTGAAGCCTTTCCCGGGGGATACACTCTACAACGGCATGTGTGTTTTGTAATTAGGGCTTTGATTTCCTGGAAATTTTTTCTTATTGTTTTTAATGTATGCATACAAGCATTGTATAAGAGTAGGAGGTGCCTTGGTGGTTAGAGCGCCGGTCCTTTAGCATGCAAGTGTTGAAGGTTGTTGGTTCGAATCCCACTGCAGTCCACTGACTACTGGGAGTTATTGGAGTCCCAGGTGTGCTCCTACCTACCTACAAACTGAGAGTGAATTGGCGAAGTCATTGCAGCCTCGCCCTTAAGGCACACACTATTTCGCTGTCAAGATGTGGTGAGTGACTGACCCTTGTGATTTTAACCAACATACTGGTATTTGACAGTGAGAATGACAGTGACAGTGATTTTATTGACTGTATACTGAATAATCAGTACTGAGTACTGAGTACTGAGTACTGAATACTGAATATTGTATACTGTCTACTGTGTACTGTTTAATGTGTACTGTGTGATGTGTAATGTGTAATGTGTACTGTGTACTGTGTACTGTGTACTGTGTACTGTGTACTGTGTACTGTGTACTGAGTACTGTGTACTGAGTACTGTATACTGTATACTGTATACTGTTTAATGTGTGATGTGTGATGTGTAATGTGTAATGTGTAATGTGTAATGTGTACTGAGTACTGAGTACTGAGTACTGAGTACTGAGTACTGAGTACTGAGTACTGAGTACTGTGTACTGTATACTGCATACTGTTTAATGTGTACTGTGTGATGTGTAATGTGTAATGTGTACTGAGTACTGAGTACTGAGTACTGAGTACTGAGTACTGAGTACTGAGTACTGAGTACTGTGTACTGAGTACTGATGATTACTGTATACTGTATACTTTACACTGAGTACTGAGTACTGTTTACTGCATACTGCGTGCTGAGTACTGAGTACTGTGTACTGTATAATGTATACTGAGTACTGTATACCTCAATCGTTAACATCCATTTTGTTAGTAGAGGTGATAATCACCATGCATGTCTTTTCTTTCTTCCCTGGCAAGTTTAAAATACATTTGGATCGGCAAATGCCTCAAACTCTTCCAACCAGGTTGTTCAACTTGAAGAGCCCACACTTACATTGCCAGCAGGGCAATCCTCAGCTGGTCCATTTTCACACGCCATCCTGTAGAAAGTAGAAAGTGAGCAACAAATGGTTCTAAACAATGCAATGTTAGCACTGGCCAGGGTCTCGATAAAAATGCCATTGAATTACTCGTTTTTTTAGTCCAACCAAGGAGTTCCCCTTGTTCCTTGGTCAAGGTGAATGAAGACTTTTATCTTCTTCTTCATCAGCATGAGTACAGCATGCAGCCGTCCTTAAATCCATTGTATAACCGTCAGACCATGATGTGTTAACTATATGTACTTATTTTATCTTGTCTTGTACATCAAAGCCAAGAACATAAATAATAAGCAATAATAACACGTTGCAATATCCTGCAGCCTGATTGGTTGTTGAGAGTTGACTGCAGATGAAGCATTGTACTGCAATTTGCAGTTGTGCCTGTACACTACTAACAGATGTAGGCTACTGCTTGAGCGTTATCTGGAATTTCATAGTAATATCATCCATAAAGGCCTTCATCACCTTTTGAACTTTGTATCACAACCCGCATGACGATAACCGATAGCAACTATGATACAGCACACCCCATACTGCCAACTCTTGCCAACTCTTGCCAACTCTTGACATAGTTTTAAGTAGTGAATCAAATTTCTATAATAGGGTTCCACCACAACACATAGCCTGTCAGCCATCCAGTGAGTGGGATAGCACAAGGTTAATTATGCTACTTGGCTCAGTCTAGCAATATCAGCACAAGGTTTGACTTAGCTTGTGTAGCACATTTGATTGTTGACTTAACCATGCTCATGTCCTCAAGACATCTAGATAATCCTTGAATGCTTGGATTTTTATCTAATCTGTTAGCAGTATCCGGGACAACACCATGACATTGCAATCAACCCCCAGTGAAAATAGTAGGCTATGGTTTTATTGACATTTTTTAAATTTCAAATGGTTTAAATCCATCCAGAAATATAAGGTCAGCTATGTGATGCGAGTTGGAAAATAGCACCTTGATAAGTTATTATAATTTTTTTCAAAAAGGACACATGAAGCTTCGAGATGGGCATATTGTGCAAGTTTCTTAATTTCTTAATTGAATGGCTGCAATCTCACCACCTTCAAAAACGCGTTGTTTTTCTACCTCAAAATATACAAACTACCAACCAATGGAGGCCATATTATTATCAATCATTTTTTAATCAGTCTATTATTAGTTGCCATATGAGATTTACCTCCATTTCGGCTTACATAGCTTGAACGTCATCGTTGCCAGGCAAAATAAAACAAGACAATTTGACTAAATAACTATTTGTCACAATATGTCAAATTAATGAGGCAGAAGTCATTGTTAGTTTGGCATAATCATCATCCCAATTGAGGCCTATATTCTAGTTTCATAAATGACGTCTTCAAGTTTTTTCTATGGCTTTCTTAAATTCCATCGCAGCCGTAATATCTAGAATATTCAATGAAGAATAAACATGATTCAAATTGATAGCTTCTGAAATGAAATCAAATGATCATCAACAACGATTGAGGTAGTGCCAGCACTAAATCTGATGACTTCCATCATTTATAACCATCAATTAATTCCAGAAACCTACTAGTAATGTGTTAAACATTTTGTATATATAAAGACATTGTCCTCAGCTGAATGAATCATTATCTGAAAGACTCCTACGCCCGTTAATCGACAGAAGACACTACTAGGCTCGGTGAGTTGATATTTTCAACCATTGCAAATCACTGAAAACTAGATTATTTCATAGCTTAAATTTGTGCTAATTCAGATCAACATTATTGTGTATATATTAATTTTTCAAAAACCCACATAATTATTGTCGAGAACCCACACTGTTTACCTATTTTCAAATTGCAGTCCACTTTTGTGTAAATCAAGGTTAAAATAAACATTGAATAAGACCATTGCTGAACTGTAGGATCGGTTACCACTTCCGATTGACCAATTTAACCTTTCGTTATGCAATGGTCTAATCCAAATTTTTCGATTAACCTTGATGGAATTGGTATGATTATACTTCATTCTCCAAATCGTGGAGAAACTATTTTGCATAATTTGGAAAATATGTTGATAGGATTCTTTACTGATTTCTACCAATTTTCAAGAGTCTTACGCAGTATATTATATAGGTCTAGCAGCATTACAACTGATGTTCTTCAATTTTGTATTTAACAGAAAATGAAGCTACTATACTGCCTCACTGCGCTACTGATGCTATCAGGAATGAGCACTGCAGCATGTCCAGGCGGATGCTCTGCTGGAATGTATTGTGAAGGCAACAAGTGTTTATGGCGGATCAACACGCAATGATGATGTGTTATATGAACTTTGAACTATTCAGATAAATAACTAAACTCAGCGAATATGTATATCATTTCAACATAAAATATATGCGAAACGCAAAAAATACTTAAACACACTTTTGTGCGTTGACCTATAAAAAATGTTTTTATTGCAAATCCACAAGTCACAGATGGGAGTTGAGCATTTGGCATCAAAATCCAGTCATCAATTATTTACCAGATTAATTTCCACCTCAATATTTTAATGTGAGGACTTCCCATAGATTTAAAAACAGTATAGAAAGGACATTGGGCTTCAGTAACTTTGCATTATGTCCCCACCCGTATCGTCATTGTGCCACCCGCAGTGTCGCGTCATGCATAGCATAACTGCCAGTTGGTTTATAGTCAGCACCTTTTGTCTTTCATGATGTTAACCTTATCAGAAAGTGTCCAATGAGAGAAGGCTATACTGAGTAAAACGACTTCTGAGCCAATCACAATGTTGTAAGAACATGATTTGCTGGAAGGTCGTTTTACCAACAGTCATGTGACACCCAGCCTTATGGTCTAGATTGCTAAAATTCCAAGATCTGAGGCTAAAGTAGCTATCATATTATTGGATAGACAGGAGTACACAATGACCTATCTATACTGTTTTTAAATCTATGGGACTTCCACTTGCTTGTACACTGTTATCAACTCCATGTCCCAGCTTTTAAGTGTAATGCTGCATGAACTGTGCATGACATGTGTTTGTCACTGTTCTAGTTAGGTAATTGGTTCTTTGTCTCAATTCGCTTGGCTGTTGGATTGATTTGTGTTGTGTTTGTTTCGGGCCAACATCAGATTGAGGTCAGAAAACCTTGAACAAAATTGGAAGTTGGAGAAGCCATTGTAGCCGTTATATTACTATAATCCATCAAGAGTTAACCGGGGGAAGGCAACTTCTAATTTATTCATGATCTGTACTACTCACATTGTCAGATGACATTTTCTTATGTAATCGTCATAAAGAACATCATGTTTTGTAATTACCTTAAGGTATAAGAGCAGCCATATTTTTTTGCGAAGGTGCAACGATCACTTACACAACACGGTATTGAAGTATCCTTATTCTCAAATGATTTATTATTAATAAGTGAACTGTACTGAGCTTGTATCAACTAACTATGATTGATGGATCTTGAGTGCAAAATTCAAGGGTTAAACATATTTGTCAATTGTCAAATTGACATAATAAGCTGTCAATTAAGTATCCATTATTGTCTGTTATTGTTTTCAATAATATAAGGGTTCATCTCAGGTCACCAGACATCAGAACATTACCTTTAACCAAATGATACAAAATTAAACAAAAATCAAGGACTTTAAAGTTATAGATATGAGATCAAGTTCTAGCAGTAGTGTGGTAAAGTATTCTTTAGAGAATTGAGCTTGCACACTGTACTGTGAAGACAGGAAATCACCATTAACCCACATACAACCTGTAAACATACAAACAAACAGAGTAAATCAAAATTAGTTTAAAACCAACTTTCACTTATAGGGTAAACTGAGACCAAACAGATACATACTTGGGCATTCAGTGCATGGTGACGGGTAGTTTAGGTTGAGGCTTAATCATCATAGGTAACCATCATTAGAATTTATCTAGACACAAGCTACATGGTGATTGGAAATAGTAATACAGGACAAAGTAGAGTGAACGATACACCAAATTATTATTGAAACATAGCCAACCATTGTTTCAAAGTCATGAGACAGCTGGGCACGTGTGACAACCTGACAAGAACTACACAAATGGAAAACCGAACAGATCGAACCATAGAAATAGGTGCACATGACAACATATTTTAAAATTATTATTACATAGCCACAAGAAACCTGGGCAATGTAACAACATAGAAAACAAGTGCACTTGACGCCATAAGCTATTTGAAAATAACGAGCAATAGAAGTCACAAAAGATCTTCAAAACAACCCTGGAAAGATTGCAAAATCTGAAAACCAATATATTGCACCATAGAAAACAAGTGCAGTTGACACCATAAGCTCTTTGAAAATAACGAGCAATAGAAGTCACAAAAGATCTTCAAAACAACTCTGGAAAGATTGCAGTACCACAAAACCAACAGATTGCACCACGGGTAAACGGGTGCACTTGACACCATAAATTATCTAAAAATGACCAAAACAAAAATGAGGGAAGGTCAAGCAAAGGACAGACTAACCATGTTTTGACAGCTAATTAAAACTGACAAAACACGCAAATCAAAACAGATTAATGACGAAATTGAGGAAAAAACCAATAACAAGGTTAACACCTTTACGCCTGTAAATGCAAACGTTGCACAATAACAGGACAGCAAACCAGCACTATAATAGCCTGATTGACACTTGTAAAATCCAGTCAGCGCCAGGAGGCGGGTTCACGACGTGCAGCATTACACACTTAATCAGAGAGTTATCTGATTCAGTCAGCGCCAGGGAGCGGGTTCACGAAATATAAGAGTATACATATAATCAGAGAAATATCTGATTCAGTCAGCCCAAGGATGCACATCAACAGAGAGAAAAATTGTCTAAAATCGTTTAGACACATTCAGCTATAACAGAGCTTTGACGTACACAGAGAGATACAAATACAGTGATTCACAGCTAGGAACCTAGTCTAAGATAGTTAGACACACAGAGATCCAAATACCGCGACTCACAGCGAGGAACCAAGTCTAAGATAGTTTAGATACACAGAGATATCACACCGAATATCACACAGAATTCAAGGTCATCTGCACCAAGGGTAAGATCTTATTATAAAGATTTTGAATGTTTATGTATTTTATGACTAAATGCCAAGATATTGTCAAATTATTGATTGATTTATTGCCTGACGAATAGAACCATATTTATAGTTTGTAATTATTGTTTAAAATAAATCCTTGAGCAATTCCACCGAGAATTGCACCAAACACAAAACTAAACCAGTGCTCAGTAGTTGAGGTTAGGGCACATTGTATGATAGTAGCTCTACTTACCGCTGAGGTATTGTTGATCAACAGTTCAGTTGTGCTTTTGAAGTCTCTCTTTAATAACCGAATTATCAGCAATAATAAGTCCAGATCTGCTACCATTGTATTTGCACTTTTTGAACCATACATATCACGGATTCTAAAACAGAAAATTAGAGGATATTTTATTATTTGGGATTTGAGCCAAGGAGTGAACAACTCCAAAATTACAGTCCCATTAATTCAACACAAAATTCATTTACAATAAATATTATATTACACATAACAAGAATCAAACAATAAATTCCGTGCTGATAACACTTGTAACATCTATTATTTGTCAATCTTGAATAATCTCGGCATTGAATAAGAGTGATGACAATGATTGATGGTCAAAATTAAGCAATTAAGCAATGTCAAGACTAAAATTATTTTCCTATGTACTTGTGAATTTCTGCATTTCTTAACTTCTCCATTGTTGATTATAGTCCCAAATAATTGCGTGCAGGTAAAACGTCAAATGAATCATTTTAGCAAAATGAGAGCAGATATCTCCAAATTTATAAAGCCCATTGTTTTGGATATGAGTTTGAATCCACAGGAAAAGTATATAAATGTGGTTCAATATTGTGAGTGGCTCTTGGGTGAGTTGGGAGAGTCTATTTTACACACCCATGCAGAAAACTTCATTCAGTCAAATGAATTTAGGCTTAATATATACCACTTTCCCATCCCCCTATCAATCCTTGACCAAGTATAATAGTACTAATAGTAATTATTAAATGTGAGAAATACCTCAACCTTGTCATTCACATCTATTATTATGATAACAATGTTGGTAGTTGATTTATGACAGTCTATTTTCAAGATATATCACTTATTGGAATGATTGGAATTGATCGCCTGGTGGTCTTTTTTATGATGCCACTTTACTCATCCTTGACCAAAGACAAAACAATGACCACCCAACAGCCAATGAAAAGTGAGCCAGATAGGCTGCAGTACAAGCAGAAAGATATAAAGCAGGGAAAAATGGCAGAGTTAGAAAAATGTTTAATGGATGGGATCTTATATTGACTGCAAAAAAGAGTGACCAAGTACCATCCCATTACAATTTAAGAGGGAACAGGAGTGACAGCCTTACTAGAAGCCTGGTGTGTCAAGTTGCTTACATATAGGTATTAGTACAGTCACATTTCAGAGCTTATAAATGAGTAAACTTCCTCTCAAACATAATTGGGGATTTCTTTGTTGCACAATTGATCTTGCTTGGAAGAAATTTATGATCACAGTTTAGTAGTCATAGATCATACATACATACATGTTGAGAGTTCTTCTAACACTTTCACGTAGAGCAATTTAATGACAACAGGCTCAGCAGCCTTCACCTCAATAAAATACTAGGTTATCCAAGACCACAGATAATACAGCAGCCAGCGAGCGAAAGCTTACCTAGGTAATTGTCTGAGATCCCAAGAATGAAATCACGTCCTACAAGGTGGGAGAGACAAGTGAACCTCATATTTTGCTTGCATCCATGGTCGGAAATTCAAACTGAGGAAAGAAACTCCTCATTATTCTCCCAAATCCTGAACATGCAACGCAATATGCTTTATAATATAGCTCTGTAGGTGAAATCTGTTTTCAGGACACAAGTGAATGTGGATGAAATGTGGTTGGTTCCTTTTCTAGTTATGTTATTGTCTGTTTGTCTCAACTTGCCTGACTGTATTGGGATCTATGTGGATTTACTGTAGTTATCTTATCTTTAGTTTATTGCCACACAGGTTGTACCTAAAATTACTATTGGTGAAATTTACCATATGCTTTAGGCCACACAGAACTGAATGTTAATCTCATCTTTGCTCATAGAAACAGCTCTTCAGATAAGCAAAACACACATAACACTTCTACACATAATGCAGAAAACAACCATATAGAAACACTCAAATATGGTGATGTATCAGGGCATAGCTTAGCAAAATTTCTGTGCACAAAACATGTGTCTCTTCAGGACCATCAGAAGAAAAAAGAAAAACCACTTATCCAACCTCCGCACATAAGAGAGCTGTGAGATTTAATTTGGGAGTTACCCTCTATCAGTGCGTGAGAGGATAACTCTTAACACATCGGAGGGGGTGGCGTTTGAAAAATATGAGATCCAAATTATTTCCAAGCCACGATTATAATGCTATGATTCACATGAAACTATTCATTTTCGCTGACAGGCACAAGCAATGCTAGCATGTGAATAGACCTGACCACCCTGGTCGCTTTACACCCCTCATAACGTTGCACAGCTGATCCTACCCTGAATGTTTTATATTCCAGACCTACTTTACGAACTCGTCCTTCGCACCCAGGATAAACTTCACACACCTTGGCTATATAATATATTTCTCTTAACATATTTGAGTCTGCGAATGAAACAACATCACCAACTATCAGATTCCGATCTGAACCTGGAAACCATTTGCTCTGTTTATAGAGACTAGGCGCATATAACTCTGACCACTTGATCAAAAAATCGGAGGCAACTCTCTCAATAGAATCCAAGCGAGATCGTGCACTGGCACTGGCATACTTGAACTGAGGCTGAGCAGCAACAGGCCTGCCCAAGAGCAAACGGTTAGGAGTGAGTATGTTGATCTCACTGTCCAAAAGATGCACTACCTCAGAGAACTGCACTCTTAGCTCAGATTCTAGAATCTTCCTGGCTCTATTTGATCGGTAGGTACGAAAAGCCGAACCACGAACTCACGAACTACGAACCGTCATAAAACCGAACTCAGGATTATCCTCTCCTTCTTAAATCAATTTGCTCAAAGTTTAAATTGTCAGTTGCCAATGAAATATCATGATTTGGATAAGTGACCAATTATATAACAGATATCAAACTTTGACTTTTAATAGAGCTCATTACAACTTAGCTTGGTGTACAAGCTCAAGGTCATTTGATTAAAAATTATGGAGAGCAAGGTGGCACGAATCCGCGACAACTTGGCCCGAGCCAAACTTGGCCCAGGCCAAACTTGGCCCGAGCCAAACTTGGCCCGAGCCAAACTTGGCCCGAGCCAAACTTGGCCCGAGACAAACTTGGCCCGAGCCAAACTTGGCCCGAGCCAAACTTGGCCCGAGCCAAACTTGGCCCGAGCCAAACTTGGCCCGAGCCAAACTTGGCCCGAGCCAAACTTGGCCCGAGCCAAACTTGGCCCGAGCCAAACTTGGCCCGAGCCAAACTTGGCCCGAGCCAAACTTGGCCCGAGCCAAACTTGGCCCAGGCCAAACTTGGCCCGAGCCAAACTTGGCCCGAGCCAAACTTGGCCCGAGCCAAACTTGGCCCGAGACAAACTTGGCCCGAGCCAAACTTGGCCCGAGCCAAACTTGGCCCGAGCCAAATTTGGCCCAAGCCAAACTTGGCCCGAGCCAAACTTGGCCCGAGCCAAACTTGGCCCGAGACAAACTTGGCCCGAGCCAAACTTGGCCCGAGCCAAACTTGGCCCGAGCCAAACTTGGCCCAAGCCAAACTTGGCCCGAGACAAACTTGGTTTGAGCCAAACTTGGCCCGAGCCAAACTTGGCCCGAGACAAACTTGGCCCGAGACAAACTTGGCCCGAGCCAAACTTGGCCCCAAATATAAAACTTGGCCCGATGCAATGAAATTTGGCCCCGATTCGTAAAGCTTGGCCCCAAATAGTAAAACTTGGCCCGTGCAATGAAACTTGGCCCCAATTAGTAAAACTTGGCCTCAAGTACTGAAACTTGGCCCCAATTAGTAAAACGTGGAGGTATGTCTGATGAGCAAGTCAGTTTCTAAGACATGATATTGTTTTATGTAAATCTTTCAATTTGTCCTGTTTTATTCTTTTTTCCAATATTGTCGATTGCACCAGAATCTCTTTCATAGAAAAAGAAAAAGATGCAGTGCAACTATCGGAGGAGGCCAGACTTGACGATGATAGGTAAAAATGTTAAGAAACATCATATTCTAAATGTCTGTAACATATATTATTATCGTTGACAAGAAGATTCAACAATGATTCAGCATCAGGATCTAGCTTTAGTAATACTGTAATACCTCATTTATAAGGCACCGGCCTTATAAGTGAAGCACCTCCCTTGGAAAAATTAAAAATGCTACAGTTATGGGGCACCCAATAGCTACAAGGCACCCCTTTGGAAAAAAAAACTGACCTCGATCGGATTCAAACCCGCAACATTGTGTTCACAAGGTAGGTGCTCTGTCTACTGAGCTATGTGGCATTCCTTTTCAAACCACGGTTTTGGTCTAAGTCAAATATAAAAATCCTTCAAATGATAGCCGCGCCTATAATATAGGCGCATATTATGCTCCACTCTCTAAGGCGCCTTCATCTATAAGGCACGGGCCTTATAGGTGAGGTATAGCGGTAATATTGTCACTATTCTCGGGTCAGAGCAGTTGCTCACAGGCAAAACACAAAAGTGTTGCAGAATCTTCATACTTTGTCAGAGTGGAAGATTAATCATCCTCATCATAGCTTCATTAATACAAAAAATGATTAAACAGCTAAATCCTACGCACATACATACTGCATAACATATATCATAATGCACATTTCAGGCAATGTATAGATACAGTTATCGATGGTCCGAGGTTTGCGCTAGTGAGAGCAGCGACCCAGCGCGAAGGGAATTGTTTAATCGATCGACATCTAGGACATCGCTATGTTAAGGAGAACAGGGATTGTGAGGTGCTTCAGTGACATCTAACTACTGAACATAAACATATTTTCCTGATTTTCGAATAAGCTGCCAATAAAACGCAACTGACAAATTAAATAATAAAACCATGAATTGTACTGAAATTGTCTGTTGGCTTGCCATGACTAGATATACTATCCTGATCTCTTGATAGGAAGTGGTAGTTTGATGGCGTTGTGCGAGGTATGGCAAGCCAACAAAGTGTAAAGCAATTGTGAAAGAGTCGAATGGAGCATTAAATATAAGTAGAGGGGATCACAATCATCCTGCCTATAGGAAACCACTAGAATGTGCTCGCATCGCTAGATAGGTATGGTAGTTGACTCTATAGGCAAACTATAAAGCTTGTCTGCTCTCTGACATTAATAATTTATGAATGTTACAGATTACTTGCATTGAAACGAATGTGTTTATCTGATAGTCTGATGATTTTTGTTTGTTTATTGATTCTACCGGGCAGAAAAGTTAGTAAATGAGGATACGTTTGCCCAGACATCGATAATTGTTGATAGGGCTGTTAAGAAGCTTTATGAGGAAACTGCAGAAATACGGAACTTTATAATACCGATGGTGTATCTTGCTTTGCAAATCAAACAGCCCAAGGGCAGGAAGCACCAAAGTTTGAAATTACAATGATTGAAGGAATCATTGCCACCGAACCTGAGTCTAGGAATTCAAGTGGTTCACTATTGTCCATAGAGGAGAATCACTACATTGTATGGGATGCGTGGGCCTCGGTAATTTAGAAAGTCATCCTGTATCAACAAACAGTATCTACCGATGCAGCAGGCCAAATATTGAATTTGCATGTTTGCAGGTCTTCTTCCTTTTGTCACCTCTTTTCATAATATTGTTGTATTTTCAATATATTATTTTCTTTCTTCAGCATGACTAATTTCAATTGTAGGGGTATAGATGGAACCTTCAAGACAGTTGTCAAACCTTTCCAACAACTTCTGACAATAAACTGCTTTGTTAGAACAGCCGATAGGGAAGAGCAACTACCCTCCGTATATGTCCTTATGTCTTCAAAGCAGCAGGCAGACTATTTGATGGTTAGATATCCTGATTAGTTAACGACAGGTTTCCCACTGATCAGACTATCTCGCTTAAAATCACACCATTATTAATCACAAACAAGTTAATATGTTAAAGTTGAACTAAAATTATTCAGAAATTCCTCCTATGCAGGTCGTCAAGTGGTTACCTGATCCTATTCTTAACTACTTTCCTCGGATTTGGCAATTGAAGAGCCTCACTTTAATGACCATGCTAATTATTCTCTATGGCAGGACTGATCGCTTGCGTGTAAGACACTTTGGTCTGTGGCTGAATTTCAGATTTAATGTAGAGGAAGTAGGATTTTATGCAATTGTTGACATTTTTTTTTCCTTCGATTAACCTCTCCAAACTAGTAGCTTGGTATCAAATGATTCTTGACATCTTCTAATATAATGACTATATTATTCCACTGTATTTATTTGACACTGTGTGTTTAAATTCGGGTTGGGTGTATTTTAAAGAATGCCTGAGTGCTTTCCAATTATATTTTCCATTGTGCCTTTTTATAGATGTTCAATGAGTTAAAGAAAATCGCCAATCTCAATGATCAAACCATCATCATCGATCTTGAGAAAGGTACACAATTAAATTGTTCGTGAAAGAATATCAAAACACACCTGACTGAGCTGTAAAATTTGAAATACAAACTGTAAATTTTAATTCACAAGATGTCAATAATGGAGCTTTGTTTTGGGGTTTGTTAATTGAGGGCAACTTCTTCATTTTTTCTTGGTACATATACGCTTTTAATGTCAATCTACAATCATCTTTATGAATGTTTTTCACGCAGTGACAGAACAAATAAAGTGGTAGTGTTTTGCAATGATGTTCTTGTTCTGTGTTATATTTCCTTGACCAATCCTCCACGTGTATAAAACAAAAGACATTTATTGCCTTGTGCACAGTTGTATCATAAAAAATCATCTCATTTGTCTGTTTAGGGATCTGGACTGTTTTTTCATCAGCGTTTCAAGGAGTACATATAGTAGGATGTAACTTCCATTTCCGGAAATGCATCTGGCGCAGGGTGCAAAAGCTTGGTAAGAAGTCAACGTTATGCATAAATAACTATGACTATGAGTAATAATAATATTATGATTATAAATATGCAATAAACCGATATATTAATAGTATAATAAATATCAAATTTTAACTTCTTATGAAGTTATTAAGTCATAATTGAGAAAGCACAAAAAGTTATCGTCGAGTTTCTCTAAAAGGTTAGTAACCACGAAAAAAGAAAAACTTTATACTAGCATAACTTCTCACATCAGCTCAACCTCAAAAACTTGAGAGTGCATGGTTAATGTTACAGGTCTCGCATCAGGCTATCGTCATCACCACAGAACTTGTCGTGTTTGTGGGTTTCTGTGGGGGCTCTCCTACCTACCTGTCCACTTGATTCAGGAAGCTTATCGCTATGTGGTCGCGGAGAACAACGAGCCTCACTTCAGGCAGTTGTTTGAGTATTTTGAGATTACATGGCTGAATGGAAGATTTGAGCCAAAATTCTGGAGTGTGTATCGACAGGCGATAAGGAAAAATAACTCTCTCGAAGGTAACTGACATTCAATTTCACAATTCGTTTAGGGTTGTTCATATTTGAACCCTTGTAAAGCAATCTTCACTTGATCAGAAAGGTTCATCACTCAGTATGCAATGAGCAACAACCAACATTTTGTGTCCGTGTTACAAAAATCTATGCTTTAAATCATAAAGTTAAAGCTATAGTAGCGCCTTTTGGTATATGACATATTGCTTAGGTAGTAGAACAATTGCTAATAACATGACGATGAAAATTTATTTGAATGAAGCTCATCGGTACAACTGAATTCATAGGCTATCTAAAATGTTGCCACAAATCCTATTGGAGGTATCTGGTTAATCAAGAGCCAGTGCTCTTGATTAGCCCGAGACATCCAATATGATACCAAATATTGGGAGGCGTTACTATAGCTTGAAAGTAAATAATATTCACAGGCTTCTTTAAAACAGGAGCTATGTGTGCATATTGAATAATATTGTTTCCGTTTTCAGGCTGGCATAACAAGTTTAATCGCCAGGTGGGAGTTTGTTAAGCCCCCAACATTCATGTTGATTGAAGAGTTACGGAAGGAGTCATCTTCTGTAGAACTGGAGCTGAAAGAGATTTCGGCAGGCTTTAGCAGTCTAACTAAAAAATTAAAATGTGAAAGACTCAACAGGTTTTGGGTAAAAGCCTGGGATCGACTCGATGAAGACAATATTTATTACAGGCAAATAAAAAATATGGCATACCATATGCTGCCTGCCGTTGATGACGACTCTCGCTCCGAAGATGTGAATGAACAATTCACATCTTCTGATTTTCATCTCATTTCTTATCACAGAAATTTGTATTTTATCTCATATTTTTTTTCATCACATTACATGGTGGTACCTATGTATTAATTATCTCTTAGGAGACTGTGAAACTAAGTTTTGTAAATAGCTAACAATCTAACTGCCCATACTGTTTCCTTTATATTTTTGCAACGACCATTGTAAATTGGCTTATTGTTACCTCATTTCCAATCTCAGAAGAAATTCTATTTTGTCTCTCAATAGTTTTCATCTTAGTACATGGTAGTACTGAAGTATTATCACTTGAAAGCCAAATTTTTGTGTTGCATAAAACTCAAAGAACTATTGGTTTTAGCGCAGGTTTAGATATTAAATAAATTCTCTAGCTGCTTACTCTATTTAATATTTTCCATCAAACTTTATAAACATCTCATTTTTAATCACACATTCAATCTCAAAAAATTCATTATGTCTCTATAATGGAAACAATTTTTAATTTTGCAAGAACGGATTATCATTTTTGCCTGCATACAGTGGCTTTTGTGTTCTTCTGTAGTTTTATATTCAATAATAAGGTAACTATTACTACACACGCATAATTCTCTTTCATTTTTTTAGATCGATGCTTCTGATGATTAATTATATTAAATAAAAGTTTATTGCAGCTTCACACACATTTATTTCATAATCTAAACGCATGACAAAACAAATAGCATATGTCGTAACGACCAGATAAGGTAATTGACTTTGGTATTTTACTAATTTTACTATGTGGGGCCAAGTTTCAGTACTTGGGGCCAAGTTTTACTAATTGGGGCCAAGCTTTACTAATTGGGGCCAAGTTTTATATTTGGGGCCAAGTTTTACTAATTGGGGCCAAGTTTCAGTACTTGGGGCCAAGTTTTACTAATTGGGGCCAAGCTTTACTAATTGGGGCCAAGTTTCAGTACTTGGGGCCAAGTTTTACTAATTGGGGCCAAGTTTCACTAATTGGGGCCAAGTTTCAGTACTTGGGGCCAAGTTTTACTAATTGGGGCCAAGTTTCTTTGCATCAGGACAAGTTTTATATTTGGGGCCAAGATTCACTAATTGGGGCCAAGTTTCAGTACATGGGGCCAAGTTTTACTAATTGGGGCCAAGCATTACTAATTGGGGCTAAGTTCCATTGAATCGGGCCAAGTTTTATATTTGGGGCCAAGATTTACTAATTGGGGCCAAGTTTCAGTACATGGGGCCAAGTTTTACTAATTGGGGCCAAGCTTTACTCATTGGGGCCAAGCTTTACTCATTGGGGCCAAGTTTCAGTATTTGGGGCCAAGTTTTACTAATTGGGGCCAAGTTTCACTAATTGGGGCCAAGTTTCAGTACTTGGGGCCAAGTTTTACTAATTGGGGCCAAGTTTCATTGCATTGGGACAAGTTTTACTAATTTGGGCCAAGTTTCACTAATTGGGGCCAAGTTTCAGTACTTGGGGCCAAGTTTTACTAATTGGGGCCAAGTTCCATTGCATCGGGCCAAGTTTTATATTTGGGGCCAAGATTTACTAATTGGGGCCATGTTTCAGTACATGGGGCCAAGTTTTATATTTGGGGCCAAGTTTTACTAATTTGGGCCAAGTTCCAGTACTTGGGGCCAAGTTTTCCTAATTGGGGCCATGTCTTACTAATTTGCAATTTAAATATTTGGGGCCAAGTTTGGCTCGGGCCAAGTTTGGCTCGGGCCAAGGTTGGCTCGGGCCAAGTTTGGCTCGGGATAAGGTTGGCTCGGGCCAAGTTTGGCTCGGGCCAAGGTTGGCTCGGGCCAAGTTTGGCTCGGGCCAAGTTTGGCTCGGGCCAAGTTTGGCTCGGGCCAAGTTTGGCTCGGGCCAAGTTTGGCTCGGGCCAAGTTTGGCTCGGGATAAGGTTGGCTCGGGCCAAGTTTGGCTCGGGCCAAGGTTGGCTCGGGCCAAGTTTGGCTCGGGCCAAGTTTGGCTCGGGCCAAGTTTGGCTCGGGCCAAGTTTGGCTCGGGCCAAGTTTGGATCGGGCCAAGTTTGGCTCGGGCCAAGTTTGGCTCGGGCCAAGTTTGGCTCGGGCCAAGGTTGGCTCGGGCCAAGTTTGGCTCGGGCCAAGGTTGGCTCGGGCCAAGTTTGGCTCGGGCCAAGGTTGGCTCGGGCCAAGTTTGGCTCGGGCCAAGTTTGGCTCGGGCCAAGTTTGGCTCGGGCCAAGTTTGGCTCGGGCCAAGTTTGGCTCGGGCCAAGTTTGGCTCGGGCCAAGTTTGGCTCGGGCCAAGTTTGGATCGGGCCAAGTTTGGCTCGGGCCAAGTTGTCGCGCTTCCGTATAATTGTTTGAACCAGTATAAAACCATGCATATATTTTTGAGATTTTGATCCTCAGGTTATGGCTATATGTACAAGTACCATTTACATATTCTTCAAAAAAAAGAGAGACAAGCTAGGTACAATAATACTGAAAGAGAAAGTAAGAAAACCTAGCTTAAACAGAGGATTGTCAATCTAATTAATCAATGTAATCTAATCAATCATATACAATAGCTCGCCTCCTCCTCTGAGACTGAGCACCTGGCTTTGGTTCAATGTCCAACTAACATGGCTAACCAACTAATCTATTTCTACTTCTGGTCTCGGCTTTTTTTTAGGTACAGATTGGTCTTGCCCGTCAATGACCGACTCCACAACTATCACATCTTCATCACTTTTCTGAGCAGGTGGCTGATTAGCAGCTGTGCCAACGGCAATGTCTGTGGCTACAGTAGTCTCCTGATAGTAAAAATGTGAAGTTTGAGTTTGAGATTACAGTCAGTGTTACGTAAAATATCACATTTGAGACAATATAATATTAGCTTTCCCACCACTGATGGCGAAACAGGTTTCAAGACTTGGTAAAGTCAGAACTGTAAGCACAGAGTGATATGTAACCGACCATAAATAGACCAGATGCAGAATGCATAACAATGGTAGAAAATCAGACAGAGCATGCTAACCGCCTCCCCACTGACATCCTATACTCCGCATGCTCTCACAGAACATTCCTTAAAGTGATGATCAATTTCCTTGTGATATATGTCCACTCAAGAGTAATACAGAACACAGGAATACAGAACACAGACACAACTGTGTGCTTGAATCATGTTTCAGTGAGCGCACACGGTTTGAACATCTACCTCCACTTCAGCCCGCAGATCTTTGAGTTTGGTTCTCACTAGTACCAGTACCTCCTCAACCTCCATATCCGTCATCATTTTCAACAACTGTGCTGTTATCATTTCATCTACAACAGAGGTTATTGATACATAGGCCTATAGAGTGAACAGAAATGCTACTGCCAGACTGACCGGTTGACTAAACTTACAACAGAAGGTTTCTATACTACTTTTAACTTTACCACAGGGCACCACATGCACAGTGACAGCAGTATAAATCAAAGAAAGGAAATAAATGTGGTAGAAAACTACCCCTAGTAGCAAACTTGAATGCAAGGTTAAGGTAATAAAATTCCTCCTGTGGCTGAAAAGGGACTGATATAATATAGGCCTAGTATAGGCAAAGAAAAAATTTAAAGATGGTGTGACTTTTTGATTGTTGTGTGTGACTGTGAGTGACTGGGTGATGGAGGAGTTACTAAAACTTTTAGCTTCTACCAAATAAATATCATTCATTTCTAAATCTTATTGATGTTTCTGTGACCTCTTCAACCACCTTTTACACTTTCACTTACCTTTGAACAGAGTTACAACTTCTTCTGCACATGTAGAATCACCTAAAATTGATTTCAAAATAACCTCCATTTCTTCCAATTTCCCACACGCCAATTGCAGATGACAAATTGAAGGAAGGTTGCATGAAGGTCATAGTCTGAAATCATACTGCAAGCATTATGATAATGTTAATACTTTTCTAGTTATATTCATTCTGCGCATGCTCAGCTCTGGGCATGAGCTGATCTCTGCAAAATTGAGCCTCGGAATTCCGAAGCCATCTGATTGGCTACCTGCTCTGGTGGCACACTCCCAATTGCGTGCGGAATTGTTAGAAAGAGTTATCTTCTATTGTCACTATTAGCTAAATTTGATTAGTAGTTTATGCAGGGGACATCCCATTTCCCCTTTCCAAAGTTGCAATCAGAACCCAAACTAAACTCATTGTTCTTGCACATGCCCAAATTCAAGTCACGCATGATGTATACTTAGCCTTACGACACCCGCTTTGTGGTAATGATAACCTAGTTTATCAGTGATCTACATGCCCAGTCAGATCACGAGAGTCAGTATGAGTTATATTTACCTGTAGATGTTTATGGTCCTATATCCGGTTTCTGAGGTCAAGAGGAAGAAAAGATTGTTCCCTGGTTATGTGTAAACATCTTCAGCTCATAAATTTGTCATCAATCAGATTGGTTAGGTTCCCATCCAGCAACTTGACATGAGACATGGATCTACCCCTTTTTCACTAGCACTATAAGCATACATTGATCCTAGCCCTTTGCACTTGGTGTGTTGTGCGCAACTACCCCTTATTTATAGATTTCACTGTGCAGCTCCAACTCTCTGAATATACATTATTATTCTCCTCGATAAAATTTAGGTCATACATAAAGCATTTGGTGATACTCTAAGAGACATCAGATCAGTGTTGCCTCTACATTAGCATCATCTCTGAAATGATTCTATGAAAGTGGTTAGGCAAATACTTATATGAACTGCATACTCAGTTATTTAAAGTCAAAAATGCTCAGTTGTAGTTATCTCCTCCCTACTTTTCCAGCAGCTCTCTCCATCCTACAGTTTTTAATTCAGAATAACCACATTTGGTCACCTGGATCGTTAGTCAATCAGCTAACTATTCATTTATCTTTTTCTGCAAAAAACTCCAAATCTGACAAAAAATCTCCAAGTTCGTGTTTTTCTGTTTGGGCAGAATTACATTTCGACAAGGTAACTCACAGAGATCTGGTTTTTTTTTGGAGCATCAGTTCATCACATTATCTAAACGAGCTTTTGAGGGCATGTTTGAAATATTTTTTTAACATATTTTAAATTGCGATTTACCTTTTCATTACGGTGTTTATTTCATCCTTCAGTGCAGTGGCAATGTTGCGCAAGGCAATGCAAAGAGCCTATATATTTGTAGTTTCTATGCCATTGTGTACATTTTCAAACAAATTCTAATTGCCTTTTATCAAAAGAGTGGAGCAATTTATAAATGACAATGGGGATGCTATACTGAACTTAAACAAAAGAATATTTCTGTTGGTTGATATAAGTTTTCAGTATAGATTGTGGTGACCCATCAGTCACCCATCAAATTCCATCAGAATGACTATAGACCTCAAAATAATTAATATTGTTAATATTCCGAAACATGGTTTGGATTTGGCTTTTTCAGTGAATACTGTTCAATGATAGCATTTTCAAAATACACCCAAATGTTTGAGCTTAAATTTTACTCGAATGTCATCCCAATATTTTTATTATTGAAAAACACTAATGTAACTATGCTGGATGCGTATAGGATTATGATAACTGTGTGTCTGGAGGGCTCACCCTTAATAACACACATGATATTCTATGTGAAATATTCTGCTGCATTTTCAGTGAGCTGGTATCTTTATGGTCGACCTTGGTGTATTTATCACCATTTAGGAATTGCAGTCCTGAAATAACCATTGACAGCATTCATGTCACGGTTGAATTTGTACATTTTTTTAAAAATCGTGCCCTGGGACTGCATCTATACTGTAACAAGTTATAATGTTGTTACTTTTGAGGATTCGGTTAGCCAAACAGGTGGGCTGCCTCAAGAAACAACAAATCTGAGATGGCCTCCAAACAAAATGGGAAGCAATTCTTCACGCATTGCATTGAAACGATCCAAGTACAATTGAGACCTTAGCTGGATGAAGATATCAGTTAGATCAATTACAGACATTGTTTTCACAGAGTAAATTTTCTAATCCCTCAAGAAAATCTTATTCGTAAACAACCAGTTGTATTGCAGTCTCTGTGTTTCATTACAGGGAAAGAATTTGTTACTGTTGTGCCTTGTTTATCTTTTCCAAAGGATTTAAAGACAACGTAATATTAGAATATCAACACCTGAGGATTACCTTTGTGTCTCAAGACTTGTTGCTTCTTATGATATTTATGTAATATAGCATTATTGCATCAAATTAAAATTGAAGTTTGATTTAAATCAGATGTTTTGTCATAAGCAACATCCTGGAGCGTAGGCGGCAAAATTTGTTGCCTTAGTGGCCAGGCCGCAATATCTGCACCAGGTTGCTCTCTGTTTGCAGGCAGATCGGAGCACACCTGGGTGCCTACCAAAGCCCAGTGCTAGATAATTTGTAATTCCTGCTCAGTCCAAATATATTTTCCAACCAGTATTCCATGCCCGAAACCCCAGTTCTGATACAAAAAATTTAGCCCATATTGAGTGCCCCGTTTTTTACACCAATTTTATTGCATCTAAAATATCATATCATATTATGTTGAATCAATAGGCTCTAGTGGCTGGCTACTCATATATTTACATTTTTGCAATCGACCATGACACCTTGTCGACATTCAATTATCCACACTCTCTTTACTCAACAAAAACATGGTCCATGCTTCTAAAAAGTTATACAAGGTTGCGATCACTTCACTCTTGGCTAGCCGGGTAAACCTTCCGGGAGTTATTGCACAATCAAGTAGAGGGTGCCCTGGGACTGCATTTATAGTGCAACAAGTTATAATGTTGTTACTTTTGAGGATTCGGTTAGCCAAACAGGTGGGCTGCCTCAATAAACAACAAATCTGAGATGGCCTCGAAACAAACTCGAAAGCAATTCTCCATGCGGTGCATTGAAACGATCCAAGTACAATTGAAACCTAAGCTGAATGAAGATATCAGTTAGAGCAATTACAGACATTGTTTTCTCAGAGTAAATTTTCTAATCCCTCAAGAAAATCTTATTTGTAAAGAGCCAGTTGTATTGCAGTCTCTGTGTTTCATTACAAGGAAAGAATTTGTTACTGTTGTGCCTTGTCTATCTTTTCCAAAGGATTTAAAGGCAATGTAATATTAGAATATTAAAACCTGAGGATAACCTTTGTGTCTCAAGACTGAGTAAAATTGAAGGTTGATTTAAATCAGATGTCTTGTCACAAGCCGCATCCCGGAGAATAGGTGGCGAAATTCGTTGCCTTAGTGGCCAGGCCACAATATCTGCGCCAGGTTGCTCTCTGTTTGCAGGCAGGTCGGAGCACACCTGGGTGTCAACCAAAGCCCAGTAGACGATGGAAAGCAGATACATTTGATATGAGGCCCTTTCGATAAATTTAAGGTTCAATGATTGCACAGACCAAGGTTACATTGTGGCAGCATCATCCAAGGATTGTAATAGTCAATCCTATTGTAAAAACTGCCACAATACTGCCTTCCTAGCTTTACCCACCGTATCAATTTAGCTAGGATAGTTAGGTGTACTTTAAGCATAAAACATCAAGTCTATTTGTGGAGTAAGGCTGTACAAAGAGAATTTTTTTACGGGAGAGCCTGCATATTCTATTTTTACTGTAATCGAAAACTTTGAATTCAGTTCATTCTCCAGAACCCTATAATTGTGACAAATAGATGAAAGGAGTATTTGGCTTCAAGCTTCCCATAACTTTTTCCTTGACACAAAGCTTGCAGGTATCTTGACCAAGGAATAAAAAACTCTTTCCTTGACCATTGTTAAAAAATTTACTCTGAAATCTATCCACATGCTTGAAATGTTTTACACAGATAGATAGATGGGGTGATAACTCTATACTGCAAATGAGCCACCGAATTTCAACAATAAGAGAAGACAACTTCTTAGCCTAAGATTTGCCCAAATTGACTTTAATGAACTGAGTAGGGCCTATTGCAATGATTAACATAAGAAATCTTGTGTTTGTAGATATCCATGCGGGCCCTTACTCATCACAACTTCAGCTATTGATTTCTCTTACTCGTACCGCAGAATACCAAAAAATGCCTGTTTTCTCTCTAATAATATAGTGCGACAATGGGTATTTTGGTTCGATGGTCAGACTCACATGCTGTTCTATCGCTGTGTACTGAAGTCAGGTTCAAGCTGTGGTGGCCCGGACTAAACTGATAATGATAATATCCTAGTCTTCTACAACGGCCTCGTGTAATTAAGCTGGAAAAGCCATAAAAAAGCATATGATATTAACCGGCAATGACGAAACTGTGAGCTTAACTCATGCTGCCCTAAAGCTAGGAGTAGAGTGAGGTGAGCAAAAAAGTGAGTTATAAATTTTAACTCATAATAACATGACATATAATATCAAACACTTCTCATTGGATTCATACGTATGTGATATTTTCTGTATTTTTTAGTTGCGCAGTACCAGAAGACACAGTACAATCCTTGTGATAGCTGTTGTGCAAACGTGATGGCTTGATCGTTAGCTTACTGTCATTAACAACATACATTGCCACTACGATTGGATAGGAACTGCTTTATGTCCCCATTGGTCTACCATCACATGTGTATTCACAGCCACAAATGCTCACACTTCAGTTAAAATCCACCCGAGCCATTACTATTCTCTCAGGCCTTGTGTCTGCCTCTCATTTTGCCGCTATTTCAGGCACCATAATATACAAATAAGTTCATTGAATACACATAGAAACACCATCAACAGTCTCTTCTCTGAACCATTACCTTTATTTAAATGCGCATATAATATATTATCTGCTTGGATCACCTTATCACTCACATAAACTGAGTATTTGCAAGCATCATTTAATAAGTAAAAGGATCACTGCGAGCGCCACTTGTGCATAATCGCTCAATTTTCCAGGATCAGTCGCACCACCGAGGTAATAATCACTAAGTTTGAACTTGGTGGCTCCCAGCTCTCCGGAATCTCTGTCTCGATCTGGAAATCGTTCAAGCCATGATCTTGCCTGGTGTCTTTTCTAGAACTCCCTGCTCCCCTCCCTGTTCCCCTCCCACCCTCCCTGCTGCTACTATGTCCCAAACTCTCTGCTGGGATGGGAGTTGTCACCCTACCATTTGCCTAAGTGCAAGAGATTACCCTGTTCCTCAAAGTTCCAATTTTGTTACGAAGCATATCATTGGACGAAATTATGTTATCAGACACATTGAAGGTTCGGTTTTTTAAAGGTTCGTAGCTTGAGAGTTCGTGGTTCGGTTTTTCGTACCTACCGCTCTTTGATAGCACCGCACCATTGAGCTCCATTTGTGGAGTACTCAACTTTTGCATCGGGGCTATCCAACACTTAGCCAGCACTAACCTGCTCCAAAAGGAGCCATCGGAGAGAGACCATCTGATATAAGCCGAGAATCAATATGCCAGATCGCTGCCATCTGAGAGTATAATCAGCATAGGATCACCAACGGCATCAGCTGGAGTAATGCACCTATCAAACCTGAGACCACACAACTGAAACATCTGAGAGAAGAACTGAACCTAGTCCATCCTTAAATCGTCAGGAAGCCTATCAGCCCATCCAAGCTTGAGGGCCCAGGTGGTCCTCAAGAGAACTTTTGCTTAGAGGGTGAACGGCGATAAGATGCCGATTGGATCGAAAATCCTCATAGTTTGCTCCAGCACTGATCTTCTAGTGAGAATCTGAGGTATTTCAGAGGGAATATCAGTGACAATGAGGTCAGGCCTGAAAAATACACCCCTCTTTTTTCAGAGAAATTGACACATGGTCGGAAGTAAATAACATCTTCAGCGGGTTGCCAGCTGACACCCAAAACCTTCAACTCAGGAGCGCTAACACGATCACAACCTCCAACCAGCCACTCCTTCACATCGAAACCAGCTGAGCTGAGAACATGATCGGTTCGATCAGCCAGAGACTGGGCTTCCTCCACTGTGCCAACGGATGTGATGACATCATCGACATACGTTGGAGATCTCAACAGTTCTGCCACATCTGGATAATCCTTTTCAAACATCTGTGCTGTGAGGTAAATTGCCTCGGTGCTTATCGCTCCGGCGGGTTTATCACCCATATTTACTCGGAGGATAATATACACATCAGGCTCTCTACTATCATCAAGATCTCGCCACAGAAATCTGTGGCAGTGTTGCTCTACTGGGTCTATATATGTCGAGTTATACATTTTTCTGATATCTGCTACAACTGACACCGCCCCTTCCCTCCAACGAAGCAAGACACCAAGCAAGTTGTTCAAGTAACTATCAGGACCCTTAGCCAGGGCCTTGTTCAGCGAGTGACCTTTATACACTTGGCTGCTGTTGAACACTATTCTGACCGGTGTTGATTGGGATTTGGGGTTAAGAACTGCCAGATGAGAGAGATAAAACACAGGGCCCTACCATGTCTTCAGCTCCTCAGTAGTGAGTTTTTTCGCCACTTGACGGTTGACCATGTCATTGATCTGACTATGATATGTCTCATCCCAAGACAGATCTTTACGGAGCTTGCGCTCTGTACTTTTCAGTGTAGCGTACGCTGAAGGGTAGTTATCTGGCAGAACAGATAGATCAATCACCCACGGGTACTTTGTTGTCCACAACTTCTTTTCTTGGTCATATCTGAGGTTTGTCCGGATCACGGAGAGCTCTTGTTCCTCTTGGAAGGAATAACTGTGCCCGACAATTGGACACTTAGAGCATTTGCATGATCCACATCTGGGATTTACCTCTGTACCAAGCTGCTCTCCAGCTATGAAGTCTTCTATCTGCGAACGATCAACAAAGGAACGAGCAAGTAGAGACTGACATGAATGGTGCATAACACCACAGTGATACTTATCATTCACAACAGCATGGCAACCGATTAAACTTCCACTATCCACCTCTGATTTATCAGCTAGAGACCCTGAAGAACCATGGGTTTAAAAATCGCAAGTGTTGTCTCCCTCCCGGGACTGAGAAATATCAGTGCCTTAAGGGCGCGGCCGCCGTATTCGGCGCCAAGTTGCTCTCAGTTTGCAGGCAGGTCGGAGCACATCTGGGGTGTCATATGAGCCCAGTAGTCAGTAGACTGCAGCGGGATTCGAACCCAGGACCTCCAACGCTTGCGTGTCAAAGGGCAGGCGCTCTAACCAACTGAGCTACCAAAGACAGACTGCTTGATTATCAACTTTCCTACTTGAGCTACAACATTACCTGGAGATATATCCTCATTATCAACACCCACTAAAATATCAACACATTCAGATGAGCGACTCAACTGTTGACAGTCAATGTCTGGGAATAACTCCCCAATCATAGCAATGTTTGGTATAGGAATAGAATCTGTTATATAATCTACACCATAAACTTCAATAGTCACAACTGATCCGCTTTAGCTCTCAAATCATCTTCAAAGATGTATGTATCTACCTCACATTCCTTGCCACCCATGAGAGTTATCTCGACTACCACAGGTCTAATCCGCCGTGCATGTAGTCTTTTAACAGCATCATAGGTAATGTATTAGGAATTCGAACCACTATCAAAAAATAACACAGCCTTTTTATCTGAACCAACTACACGTACCTCTTGTATAGGAAAGAATACTTGATGAGAGAATGTCTTTGCATGATTGCTTGAACTCACAATAACCTCTTTGCTTAATTATCACCTGAATTGGTCTTCTTGTCATATTTACATAGGAGAACATGGTGATAGTTTTTATCACACTTATGACACTGACTCTTAGAACGACATGAACGAATGAAGTGATTCCCAAGGCACCTGAAACAAGCTTTTTTATCTGACACCAGTTTGTATCGATCATCGGCACTACATTTCAGCAAATCGGAACAGGCTGCTGTATCATGATTTGCCTCAGTGTGTATCAGGCATTGAGGTTGAACAGGCTTCTTATACTCCTTTACCACTGTACTACTAGACCCTGAATCTATAGATCTCCCCATAGAAGCGGCATCATAAGTGCGAGCTGCTTGGGTAGTCTGAATTATAGCCTTACCATCGTCTACCTGCACACACTTCATCTGGCTCTGTCTTTCAGCTAGGCGAGCTACAGCAGAACTACGACCTTCCATGAATCTCATGAAACTTGAGAATGGGTGAATCTTATCATCTATGGGTACATTTTCATAGACAACATTCCAGTTCTCACGAACATGTATGGGTAACTTATCAGACAAAGAATCAATGTGATTCATAGTTATCGACTTGATCTGTCCAACTTCAGCTAGTTGGCTATAACACATTTCTAACTCATCAGCAAAATCACCAAGACCTTTGTGATCCTCGGCTTTGATGATTCTTAGTCTACTCAGGTCATCATATACCGTCTGAACACACATGCTAATATCACTATTCCTCCCATCGAGCCTATTCCACATTCTCACATAAGCATTTGACTGTGATGAGAAAATAGAACGCACACACTTAAGTGCCTCACCAACCAAACTCCGCCTCAGAGCATTAGCTCTATCCACAGCCAGCCCTTAAAAGCGTTCGGGATGGCGATCGCGGCCGTAGGCGGTCAATAAGGGGGTGGGTGGGAAGCTAGGAAACTCAGTTTTTTGCAATTTATTACTTTTTCAACTTTAGCGCCTGTTTACAGCACTTTTGCCTCATATCACAGAGTTCTAACCCTGTTTTTTCAGATTCCTCATACCTTAAAGCATACATGTATGTTGTCACATCAATAAAATAACATAAATGTGCAGACTTATTAATGGTTGTCTTCTCCTATGTCTGGGCATTCTCAGACACGGCACTTTTCGGAGACTGCTAGCTTGTTTAAAATGAATAAGATTCGTTATATTTTATTAGGAGTTATCGTTTCGGTCAGATTTTATTGTCATGGGAAGACAACTATTTAATTAGCATGGGAAAATATAGGGAAAAAAGAAGTCAATTTCATATCACAACATATAACATAGCCTAAGGCCCATTTCTAGCGAGCCTTAATTTACATAAATCATTTTCGAGTCTCCGAAAAGTGCCGTGTCTGAGAATGCCCAGACATAGGAGAAGACAACCATTAGTAAGTCTGCACATTTATGTTATTTTATTGATGTGACAACATTGATGTATTTTTTAAGGAATGAGGAATCTGAAAAACAGGGTTAGAACTCTGTGAGATGAGGCAAAAGTGCTGTAAACAGGTGCTAAAATTAAAAAGATGATGAATTGCAAAAAACAGAGTTTCCCTAGCTTCCCACCCACCCCCTTAGCGACCGCCTACAGCCACAATCGCCATCCCGAACGCTTTTACGGGCTGGCTGTGGCCCTATCTTCATCACAATGAAACTCAGAAGCAGCATACCTTCTCCATGCGGTCCGGAGCTCGGGCCATTATCTCTTTGTACCATCAAAGGAAGGAGGAGAACATTTTTTGAATTTTGAATTATAATGACTATGAGCTTGAGCAACATGCATACTAGAGGAGAGAGTGTTGTTTGGGTGAATCGATGGTGGAATATAACCATCATAGGCAGACACAACAGAGAGATCATTGACTCTAGAATACAAGTGAGATCCAGTTGATGCTTGAACTTGAGTGGACATTCTAGAAGGTAGGAAACTAGACTGAGAAATAACTGACGGCAAACCACTAAGAGCATGTGGTTGAGGAGTGAGTAACTGATTTGGTTGACTCACTAAACTAACATTTGAAGCAATATTAGCTGCTTTACTTCAAGACGGCGTGGATACTATGTTACCTGAGCCTGTACTAATAGCACTAGTACCAGTAGTTTGAACAATCACATTACTACTGCTGACACTGGAACTTACAATACCACTGGAACTAACCCCTATACTAACATGATCACTGGAACTAACACTGGGTGTTTGTGATGTGTGAGTTGTAAAAGTTTGTGATGTTGATGTGTCATTAGTAGTGACCCGCTGTGAACCACCCGCCCCACTATCCTCCCCACCAGACAAAGCATTGCTTGTACATAATCGAGCATTAGACAAGGAGAAACTAACCTTACCTAGATATACAATAGCACTCTCTAATTCTAAATTAGTATCGTTATGGATTGAATGATATTGTGCGGATAACATGGATAAATGTTCAATAATGTGGTGATTCTAGATTTACCAACGGCATCACCGAGTTCATCAAGCTATTTGACCCAAAGCCAACTGTATCTCATGACCAATGAATGCAGCTTTATGATGAGTACAAGTGTCGAGAGCTTTAGCATGATCTTCGGTAAACGATTCGTAGTATTGTGTGACGTCTAAGCCATTGACCACATGGTGTGAATCATAATCATCATCAGCGACCAACTCAGCATATTCGTGGTGAGCGTCGCATAAATCAGCATATATAGAGTTGACTTTAGCTTAGAAATCATCAAGGAGCTTTCTATCTAATGGTGAGCATTTACATAGCTGTGTTGTTGTGGAAGTGAGCTTTACTTTGAGCGATGTGCGGAATTTCTTTAGATTAGCTATCGCGCTTACAACTTCACTATCAGCCATGGATTGATATTTCACTGAGCATATGTACTGTAATGGGAGCTATGTAAATTTACTGTAGTTATCTTATCTTTAGTTTATTGCCACAGAGGTTGTACCTAAAATTAATATGGTGAAATTTACCATATGCTTGAGGCCACACAAAAGTGAATATAAATCTCATCTTTGCTCATAGAAACAGCTCTTCAGATAAGCAAAACACATATAACACTATTACACATAATGCAGAAAACAACAATGTAGAAACACTTACATATGGTGATGTATCAGGGCATAGCTTAGCAAAACTTCTGTGGACAAAACATGTGTCTCCTCAGAACCATCAGAAGACGAAAAGGCTACAGGCCCGCCCTGCTTCCCCGCGCACCCGCGAGTTTCAGTATTGCGCAGCTATTTTGAGTTTGTGGCTTGTACTTATATTGTCTTCATAGGTTTCCAACTGCTAGGAAGTTTTTGCAAAATGACATGAGAGGGAAACTCTGGTAAGTGATTTTCTTCAATTCTAAGCCTCTTGTGGGTTGGTAAAGGAAACCCCTAAGCTCATATCAGTGTGTTCAAGTACTACTAGTAAAGCAATAGGACTTTTAGATGGGTTGGGCTATTCATTTTTTCACCTGGCACAAATTATGACTTGTGATCTTACGGACACGGTGTCAGTTACTGCATCACAAGTACCCAATGCATTTGCTACGTTACTTGTGGAAAGGAGTAAGTTTATCTCTTTGTCTCCTTGCTTGTAAGGAGTACTGCCTCCGTGTTAACAGGCAAGAAGACCCTGCACACCCAGTGTGTGCGTTTCACTTGCCATACATGCATGCCTTTACGTGCACGGCCACGCCAGCAAAGGTGTAACAGTTAGGATTACATTACAAATCAATTTTCTTTTTGCTTTTTGCTACACATTCACGGAGACATGATTTTGTTGTATTTCCTTGCCGATAATAGACGAAACTGTGTTAGAACTAGACATAAATCAAGAAACGACCATAACATTTTAATACCTCTATGAAAACAGAAATATGAGTTCAAGCACACGATTGACTAGATAGAGAGTTCATATAAAATAATAAAAGCACAATGCTTCAGTTTTTTATAGAAAAAGACAGGGGTACAGACCATGGTAAAAAAATTGAGTGCCAAATTAACGGTAGATAAGTCAAATAAGATGGTGAAAATTAGTGGTTGTCTGCTACTTTTCAGTTAGGTTTAGTAAAGTTGTCACCTGTTACATGTTAAAACATCGATAATGAAATAGAGAGTGAATATGAGGAAAGAGAAACTAATCATTGCATTCATTCCACTCCTGTTCCTAGCAGTCAGTCTCACATGAATTCTTAGTGAAGTTTAGCTATAGCAAGACGTGCTTATCGCTCGTGAGCACCAGTAAGACTGATATGTGATCCATCTCCCAGGAGGAATTATTTTTCATATTTTGCAGCCAATAAAAGCATACCAACAATATTCAGTGGCGTTTCATCATGTTTCCATTGCGCACACTATCATTTGGGGGTAATAGTAGTCCAGTTGCAGTTTTGAGACCTCCAGTTGGACTCCAAAGAAGTGGTGACCGGTTCTTCTGCAAAATGAGACAACAACATCAGTGAACAGACAATGGATGGTCTATATCTTTTAGGAGAGTAACAAAATTTATGGAATTCAAACAAAAATACTCAAAACCTGCCCACATACTGTCTACATAGAGTAATGGAATTGTTATCTCATGTAAAAAGAAAAGACAATTTCTTAAGCTACTATTGCTGGCAGGGACATGTGTGCTCATCATACACAGAACACTATATTGAGCATTAGCTTGGATCACCATTCAATAGCATGCCGCAACCTCATAACCTGCCTCACAATTGTATACGGTGTCCTTTGAAAGTTTATTATTAGGTCTAGGGTGCTCATTAAACACTGTATTGCTCAAAGATAACTAATTGAGGCTTTCATCTCAGAAATGTCACTCATTTTTTTTGCTGAAACAGTTTGTCAAAATCAGGCAGTGAAATCAATCAATGGACAACACTGTGCAAAATCGGTTCCTATTCAGAGCATATTCCATGCAGGATAATGATAGTATAAATAAATGAAGTTATACCTACATTGTATAATTACAATTGAATTGAATAAGTTGTCTACTTATGCCATACATTGAATAATTATAGTTGTATAATTTTGCCAGGAATGTGGTATAATCATTGTATAAGGTGGAATAATGAAGGTATAAACATGATTATTCAGACTTATGATCATACCAGTGTATAATCATTGAATAGGAACTGAGTTTGCGCAGTGCAATTCCATTATTTTTTCAAATATCACTGTGATACAAAGTCTCCCCCCCCCCCCCGAGTTCATTGATTTCATACTCTGATTTTGACAATTAGTTTGCGCAAATTATAAGCCAATTTCACCTCCTAGCAATAAAATAGCAACATCCATGTTTGAAATGGGGTGGAAACTTAGCAGACATTTTCAAACACAATTTGCAAATGAAAACCAAGTGTCAGAGTTGCCCTTGTGAGATAACCTTACAGCTTTCCCGGATGACTCAGGAGAGTCAATAAAAAGGGAGGGCAGAAGCTGTGAGATCTCAAGTTCTCACAGCTCAGGAGATTTCAGATAAAGAGATTGGAGCCAAGAGGATGGGAGCAGGTGATACCAGACGGCGTCAACCACTTCAAAATAATGTATATAATTAAAACCTTTTTATCAGACATAAATTAAAGTCCAATCTCCGTCTTTTTGGAGGGTTCAAACGCAAGCATTTGAATAATATATATAATTTAAACCTTTTTATCAGACATAAATTAAAGTCCAATCTCCGTCTTTTTGGAGGGTTCAAACGCAAGCATTTGAATAATATATATTCATTAAAACCTTTTTATCAGACATAAATTAAAGTCTAATCTCCGTCTTTTTGGAGGGTTCAAACGCAAGCATTTGAATAATATATATAATTAAAACCTTTTTATCAGACATAAGTTAAAGTCCAATCTCCGTCTTTTTGGAGGGTTCAAACACAAGCATTTAAATAATATATATAATGAAAATCTTTTTATCAGACATAAATTAAAGTCCAATCTCCGTCTTTTTGGAGTGTTCAAACGCAAGCATTTGAATAATATATATTCATTAAAATCTTTTTTATCAGACATAAGTTAAAGTCCAATCTCCGTCTTTTTGGAGGGTTCAAACACAAGCATTTAAATGATATATATAATTAAAATCTTTTTATCAGACATAAATTAAAGTCCAATCTCCGTCTTTTTGGAGGGTTCAAGCGCAAGCATTTAAATGATATTTATAATTAAAACCTTTTTTTCAGACACAAAACCTAAATCAAATCTCCGCTTTTGTCAAGAGGATGGGCAAATGCAACCTCTGGTTTTTTGCCCATGCTCACCCGCCGTGATGAACCCCGGCGCTGTAAAAACCGGGGGAACATCAAGGCAGGGCAGTTCTGGTTGGAGAGCCCTTGGAGCATGTTTTTCTGGTAAAGTATAGATTGCTTTTCTGTTATCTAACTTAGTTTATTATTCAAGAATAAAAATTGATTTTAATGTCGAAAAGGCATCTCAACTATGAGTCATTAGTAAATTGAATTAATACCTACTTGTAACAAAATTCTAAAGAACAATGTTGTGGATAAATTTGATTAGGTAAACAAAACACTTTTTGTATGGAGTTGCCTTCTTTCTCAACAGGAAGAAGTTAACTCCATACAAAATAAACATGAGCAAAATGAATGAAATAGTGGTGTCTGTTCTGCTCGGGTATTCAGCCCCAAGTGGGTCGAATATGCGACAGAATTCTGGTGCCCTGAGTGAAATTTAACTTACGACCTTCAAGTTTGGGACTGATTCGCGATCATGCTGCGTTATTGTCATTATATCCACTTTATTTAGCATCGATCTAGAGTAATATCCATGCAAGTACATGTAGCAGTATAATTTTTTGTCTCTTAGTACTAATCGAGCGTCACTTAGTATTAATCCAGTGAGACGATAGCTATAGTTTTGTTGCCACAGTTAGACATGATTCAGTTATCATTATCCATTTCTCATGATATGTAGTGGATGTTTCTTCTTCTCTCATACTGTAGTGCTGGTGTGATTCTTGTCATTTTTGGCGATCAGCACGATTGTTTGTTTCCAGTGCCTGTAATAATAAGAGTTAAAGGGCGTTAATCATGCATCAACACATTCACGCTTCGTATCAGCTAGATGTTTTATTTATAGGACATTAACGTTATTATTCTATCCTCTAGATAATTATAATTAATGCTGGATAGGATTGTATTAAAACCGAACTTCCCGAGCCGACGACATATTTAACTAAAGAGAGATTAATCACCCATTACAACGTAAGTTGACGAAACAGCCTTTACCTCACAAATCACCAGGTTAAGCCATGGGAAAATTATAGGGTTTGAAATATCTTTTGAGAAGACAAAATTACAACCATGGACAACAAAATGTTTATAAATGATGGAAAAACTGAAGCGAATTGAAATAGAACTTGTGGGAAATTCTGGTCCAGGAAAATTTCTGGGACGGATAAAACAAATATTTATAAGGATACTGGAAAAATATTATTATTACTATGGAGGAAAAAATTGGTGAACAAATTGAAAGGAAAATAGGAGGAAAATTATGAAAAATTGAAACCGGGGAGCTCCAGCGACAACTAATCATTCCATTTGTATGGAATAGGCATATAGGGCTAGTTGTCAGAGGCTGCAGACTAATCAATAAATACGCGTACTTAGTTGAGTTAATATCATTCCTTCATTAAAGATTGTCTGAATCCGGCTCAATCTGACAACTGGTCTGACTCTGTACACTTGGGGGGATTGATTGTCCATATGTTATACAAAGAGGATATAAAGGAGGATATAAGGAGGATATTTATTTTATAGGATTTTTTTTTTTCAAGTTTTTTGTCAAAAATCAGGCGCTTTCAACTTCTGATTACAGGATGAAACTTCAAAACTATTAGCAATTTTCCTTTCCGTTAGTTGTTTTGCCTATGTTTAGAGTTAAGTGCACTAATTTTCTATATAACTTGAAGAGTTTTATTTTTGTTGTCACCAGTATCTTTTTAGATTTGGAGGTAAATAGTTTAAACTAGTGAAACATTTATACTCCCATGTTCTTGCAAGTTTTTCACCGACGTTGTCTGTGGCTTTGAGTTTTACAAACGGAATATAAACAATTATAACTGGTCTCAAAAGTCAACACGCAATGACAGTTTATACAAACCCCTTCGGTAGAATGGGATCATTTAATCACGGCGACGGTAAGTCATGCTACCAATGGGAAGTGATTATAAGAAAATTGCGTAATAATGGAAATTGATGGACGATGCTATGTGTATTCAGACATCCGAATTATGTTAAAAAGTTACCCAACAACATACCTGTCACAAGTGGCGGATGCCTTGAGATATCCCGTCGCCATACCTGCCAGTTGGTCAGCTTACAGGCTATCATGGCTAAATTGTGATATGAATATAAGTATATCTGGTTTCATGATCATTTTTCTATGAATAATTGCGTGTTGACTGATACCAATGTATTTACAAGACAAGGTAAACCATTGGAAATTTGTGTAGGTGATTTGTCAGTTTGTTTTTAAAAGGATGGTTATTTGTCGGCTCGGGATGGTTCAATGGTCATTTGGGGAACTTATAAGTATTACAGTTATATTGCTGCGAACCTCTCAACACAAATAACCCTGATCCGGCAAAACATAGAATTCACATGTACTTGTTGTAAATAACTCAATGTACATACCTTGTCGCCCAGTTGGGGGATAATCTTTTCAGTTGTAGGTCTAATAATGACTAAGATATGTAGTTGATTACCAAATTGGGAATCTCTGCTATTATATGTATGGCCTCATTTATTACTAAGCTAGTTGACTAAGTGCTGAGGTTAGCTGAGTGTTGAAGTCTACCTGCACAGCACAACTAACACAAGTAGTTAGTTTCCATAGCAATATGTATGATTGATGAGTACTATCTAATTAAAAAGATGTCTAATGTATTAGGGGGTTAAATGCTACTAAACCTGCTTAGAGCATAATTTCGCTTGACTTCCACTCTGATGTTAACAAACTTATTTCAAATAAATTATTTCATGGTTGGCTGTCAGTAGGCTTGAATTCCCATAGCAGGCATATCAACCACAACCACGCATAGAAATACAGGAACTAATTTAGAAGGGCATGTCGGATGGTGTATTACCTGTATTTAGATAATATAAGATTTTAGATGCGCACTAGAGTTTTCACAGTCATTTGGGAGTCAATGTTTGTGATTTATCATTTATTTAGTTAACTATTTAAGGGAGGTGTTGGTATTGGACGTTTGGTAATAGTGACTCTCAGGGCGCCGTTAAAGATCTGGATGAAACTTTAGATAGTTGTTTTTTGAAATTCAAAGTAATTGTAAGTGCAGATATCTCTGTATGTTAGTAAAAACTGGTTTTATCAACTGACCACTAGTTCTGACAACACTACTAGCCTCAATAGCCTAAATAACATTAGTAAAATATGGGATGGAGTTTTTATTAGCACTCCATCTATTGATGTAGGAGGGGATAACTCTCTGTTAGCATTAGTTTCATACACATTGGATATTCAATGAACTAAGATTAAATTAGGATAAGGTGTTTGAAGTAATTAAATAAATGAAGATAAATTATGCAATTAATACTTTTTGTATTAGGTAAATAAGAGTGTATGGATTCAAACAAGCATTTAAAGCTAATTCTAAATGTAGGCACATGCCGATGACCTTGTCTGTCAAATTTCGATCGTGGGGACCTGGGAGCTTTAGTTGTAGGATTACTCCGATGATTGAAGCATTGTATCCTACTGTTGAGTGATGTGCAGGTTTTTGGGGAGGGGGCCCAGAAGAACTGTTCATTTTTGTCTCAATATACTCAGTATTCAGTGTCAGTAAACATTTCTTTAGAATTGCCGTTCACAGCGTCCTGTTGCTCCCTGACTGTCACATGCGGGAATAATCTTTCATGTAGGGTTTGGGTTTCCCTTCCACCTGATGGTAGGGCCTAATTCACTCGCGACTATGATTCAGTTGTAGTGCAATTACTGTGAGCCTTCCAAAATAAAGCAATCGGGGAGGCAAACTGGGTTTTCGAGCCTACGTTGGTAGGGTGAGCTTCATGATCACAGGCATTCCAAACTTTGAATCGGCAAAATATTGATGGTATATTCAATTTGAATTGAGTTCTTCTTACAGGGCCACTCCCAGAGACTGCTGATTTGGGCAACAGTGGATGTTGTTATGCCGAGAGCGGTGGGGAGTATGACTGTAGTTTGAATTGTACAGGACCCACGGCAGAATTCTCGGTGGTTAAGGTCATTGGTCAGTGTCATTTGTCTGTTAGTTGTTTGTTAGTTGAAAAATTTTATTCACCAAAAAGGGTGTAGGGCAAAAAAAATAAGGATTAGCGTTTTGGTTAAAAGAGTCATCAGTTTAAATTTGATTGATGAATCAGCTATTTCCAATGGTACCCAGTGGTGTTGTGAGGAAATTTTTCATACCCCGACTCTAACAATTGGAAAAGAATTCTACCTCCATTTTACCCCAATCCTGTGCAATACAGTGGGCCGCAGGAAACTTAGGTCAAACCCAAGCTGTGCGCGACCGACACAATGAAACCATAAACTGACTAAACTGATACTGATACTGATATCAATTGGAAATTTAACTTACTTACTCGCCAATTATACTCTGCAGGGTCACACCGATTTGGTCACACTGATCAAATTCAGACATAAATGGAATTGGAATGAATTGTTCTGATTTAAGTTGCATTGGCTGTACTGCTTTTTATTATTGTAATAAACAATAGTACAGTAAACAGTTTAACAGTTCTGTGAGTCTACAACAATTCCCATAGAGGCTGGTACCTTTCCTGTCGCTTGTTTGTGTCAGCTTTCTTGCTTTTGAAGAACTCTGCTGATCTGTGGGATTTCAGCCATACCTTGACATAAGGCTTAGGGTTGAACTTCTTCACAGGTGGTCCTACCAGAGAGATAAATATGAGACTGTTGATAGTGTTAGATAATCGTAAGTGCATAGAGTAGGCAGAGAAACCAAGAACTAAGATGAAAAAGCCTTACTAACCTCATGTACGGTATCCTCTTTCCTAAATTCAGGTGCTGGAAGATCCTCAGGTGATGGAATACCCTGTTCCTCCTCTCCATCTTGATTACTTCTTTTTCTGAAATCAAATGATGACATGATCATCATGATGTGGGTGACTGGACTGGTAGCAAGGGGAGAAATGATCTGCCAGGCTTGGTAGGTGACTGGCTAGTAGCTAGTCCAACTCAACTGTTAAATGATTGCCTTGAATTGTTGACGGACCTGCTTTGATCCAACTCAAAAATTGTAATAAAAAAAACCAATCTACATCTAGTTCACTACACTGCACAGTTACACACTCACTTTACTAATAACCTGTCTGAAATGACAACCACAATACAATTCCAAAAAATAGATTTCATTCATCATCATTCACTGCTTCACTTCATTTCACTTTCAGTTCAAAAAGTCCTAACACTCAACAGATTGTTTATTTGTGTTTTAGGTTCAAGTTTTAATTTATTCATAAAACATAGGCCTACCTTCTTTTCATAAACAGGAACATATTGGTCTGACTCATCATTCTCCAAACCCCACCAAAGTACAAACACCTTTCTTTTTCTTTGATTGATGAGCTGAGCCACACACACTCACCTTTTCTCTCTCTCTCTCTCTAATATTTTTCTCCTTCAGCAGTGTTGATTTGTTACCAAAAACTGAAGAGTTTAGCTTCAATTCTCCAGCTAAAAGTGGGCACTCAGTCATATTTCTAAGAATACTATGTTTAGTGTGTGTTCTTAATGCTGTTTAACATTTAGTGTTGTTTGGTAACAATCGTTGTTACCAAACAATACTAAAGTAGCTGCATTTTCTCAATTGAATGTAGGGCTGCTGAATTGACCACCCATTGTATTGCATAGATTACTGGCAAAGTACTGTTCTCTTGATAGGAAGGTAGGAAATCAGCCTTCTTGTTCCTTAGCAAAACAATAACACAATCGAACTGAATAAATTAGGATGGGCTTGCTTTCAATTTGTCAGCATAAACAGGACTTTTTTTGTATGGATATGTATAAATAGTCACCCCAACGTTTTCCTAAGGCGTTAGGTTGGGTGTTTGGCCTTACCCCAACGCTGTTGGGGACCGTCGGGGCCTCACAACACCACTGATGGTACCTATCCATTATCCAATATTGAGAGTACCTTACCATTAGTAATTGAGTGTTTTCTGTAGCAGTAGGTTTAAGTTATAGTTACCATAGTTAATTTTGTAATTTAGGTTTAAGTTATTAGATAGGAAATAATTATACTCTATCCTTCACAAATTATAAAAGTTGTCTGGTTACCAGTGTTGGTCAGTTGACAACTCAAAGTTATGAAAAAGTAAATGAATAGTTACTAGTCTAACCAGGAAGTCTGATCAAAGCGCTTTGGCTCAATACTGTATTTGTAAGCAAAAATTTGATTGAACTGATCTATCCATAACATTCATTACATTCATCTCTGGGTTAGTTCATCTGGTTACCATTCCATGCTATTTTCTGTGGTTTTCCATGGAATGCCTTGCATTCCGGGTCAACTGATTTGTTTTCAGTGATGCAGTGTAGATGGCCGAGGGGTAATGAGGGAGTGCCAGTACTAAGAGCTATGGTTCAGACGACATAATGGACAATGTCGAGCCAACTATCCTGATGAGCCAGGAATATAATGTAAATAAAGTTTGTGAAGATTTGGACATTTCTCTCACAAGTGCGAAAGGAAATAATTGCGATAATATTATGAGTTTTGTTTTTTGTCGCGAGGAAGGAGGGTAAAACTCCAAATTGAATGCTAAAATTGTCTATTGTGTACATTAAACAATGCTCCTGAATTTGCTTAGAATTGTTGGGAGTGGGAAGTGACCTGTCATTTTGCCTTTAGTGTCATATTCTTTAGATTAGGTCACCTGATAACCATTCTATGCTATTTCCTTTGGTTTTCCGCGGAATGTCTGGCATTCCGGATTAACCGATTTGTTTTCAGAAGGGAGTGAATGACTGCTTTCAATGCTGCTTATATAATGGCGATCTAGGATGTATAATCATTCATTATGGTGGGCTGGCTATCCTGATTGACAGGGAGACTCAATAGAAAGGAGATGTCACTAATTGAAAATTACTATGGAGACCCAGGGTGAACTATGGCAGCTTAGCTACCCAAGTGGATCAGGAGGCGATGATCAGAGGAGTGGTAGATGAAGTGAGACCTCAACTCGGACAGCGGGGATCAGGATGAGCCGGGAGGTGTGAGATAACTTCAGAGCTTCCTTTGGAGGATCCAGGAGGGTCAGGAGAAGGAGCGGCAGAGGCTGTGAGATAACTTCACAGCTTCCTTTGGAGGACCCAGGAGGGTCAGGAGAAGGAGAAGCAGAGGCTGTGAGATAACTTCACAGCTTCCTTTGGTGGACCCAGGAGGGTCAGGAGAAGGAGCGGCAGAGGCTGTGAGATAACTTCACAGCTTCTTTTGGTGGACCCAGGAGGGTCAGGAGAAGGAGCGGCAGAGGCTGTGAGATAACTTCACAGCTTCCTTTGGAGGACCCAGGAGGGTCAGGAGAGGGATAAGCAGAGGCTGTGAGATAACTTGACAGCTTCCTTTGGTGGACCCAGGAGGGTCAGGAGAAGGAGCGGCAGAGGCTGTGAGATAACTTCACAGCTTCCTTGGGAGGACCCAGGAGGGTCAGGAGAAGGAGCGGCAGAAGCTGTGAGATAACTTCACAGCTTCCTTTGGAGGACCCAGGAGGGTCAGGAGAAGGAGCGGCAAAAGCTGTGAGATAACCTCACAGCTTTCTCGGATGACTCAGGAGAGTCAATAAAAAGGGAGGGCAGAAGCTGTGAGATCTCAAGTTCTCACAGCTCAGGAGATTTCAGATAAAGAGATTGGAGCCAAGAGGATGGGAGCAGGTGATACCAGACGGCCTCAACCACTTCAAAATAATGTATATAATTAAAACCTTTTATCAGACATAAATTAAAGTCCAATCTCTGTCTTTTTGGAGGGTTCAAACGCAAGCATTTGAATAATATATATGATTAAAACCTTTTTATCAGACATAAATTAAAGTCCAATCTCCGTCTTTTTGGAGGGTTCAAACGCAAGCATTTGAATAATATATATAATTAAAACCTTTTTATCAGACATAAGTTAAAGTCCAATCTCCGTCTTTTTGGAGGGTTCAAACACAAGCATTATAATAATATATATAATGAAAATCTTTTTATCAGACATAAATTAAAGTCCAATCTCCGTCTTTTTGGAGGAATCAAACGCAAGCATTTAAATGATATATATATATAATTAAAACCTTTTTATCAGACACAAAACCTAAATCAAATCTCCGCTTTTGTCAAGAGGATGGGCAAATGCAACCTCCGGTTTTTTGGCCATGCTCACCCGCCGTGATGAACCCCGGTGCTATAAAAACCGGGGGAACATCAAGGCAGGACAGTTCTGGTTGGAGAGCCCTTGGAGCATGTTTTTCTGGTAAAGTATAGATTGCTTTTCTGGTATCAAACTTAGTTTATTATTCAAGAATAAAAATTGATTTTAATGCCGAAAAGGCATCTCAACTATGAGTCATTAGTAAATTGAATTAATACCTACTTGTAACAAAATTCTAAAGAACAATGTTGTGGATAAATTTGATTAGGTAAGCAAAACACTTTTTGTATGGAGTTGACTTCTTTCTCAATAGGAAGAAATTAACTCCATACAAAATAAACATGAGCAAAATGAATGAAATAGTGGTGTCTGTTCTGCTCGGGTATTCGGCCCCAAGTGGGTCGAATATGCGACACCCTCACTTAGAAATTTCAATGGAAGGCAACTTCTGAATTTAAATATTCATCAACATTTTTCTATAATTTGTGTGCTTTACAGCAAGCTCAGCACTGAGCGGGTCAGATGAAGTCCTTTCATTGCAAATACTCTATGGGTAGTAGTAAAACGCTATTAATGGCCTAGAACAGAAAGATCAGAGTGATTCCACGAACAGTTTGATGTAAAAAATCTCATGAGTGAGAATTATTGGCATTTTACTTGGGTATGCAACACCAGATCTTGACAAAGTGACCAAACAAGGTAGTTACATCCCCGCGCAAAGAACCCTGTTCTTTACTCTTGCATTTGTTGTGACCTGTAGAGGTAAGAACATCTCCCAGTGGTCGGGGCTAGGACTCTCGCGTGAATGCTGAGCGAAGTTAAGCTATATTGTGACGCGTTCATCGCTCTTGACCACACAAAGTCAGTAAAACAAGTAAACACCATACCTTAACCAAACCAATACTCTTCACCTGGCAAATCAGCCTTCCGGATCTGTGCTTATGTCCGTTTCACCAACTCAACCTCCTCCACTGAGAGGCATCGCAATAAAATTTTAATTTACCTTACAATGTGGAAGTAAGGCAGGAGATGAGAAAAGGTGAAGCAATCGAGGCACAATGCGAAAACACAAATATGTGATCACGCAACAAAACAGCCGAACGCAGCAGTGATGCAATGACAGGTATGAGCAGTCAATAGCCAAGCTTTGAATAGGGAGAATAATGAGATAGCTAAACCCTGTACCTGCATCAAAGATGTGTTTTGGTCGCATGTCCCTCTTTTCGTAGGCTGCCTCCGCTGGCTTGCAGGCTATCCCACTTGAACAGTCACAGGTAACATCTCCTTAAACATAATTATTATTATTAGTATAATATGCATGTCATTTCTGTATCAATCATACACTCCATCAAAATATCAATTAACCAAAAAATGCAAAGATGGACAATGCAATGGACACGATGATGAATGGTATATCTATTTAGAACATTATGGACTAGATAATTTCTGATCATAAAGTTCATGATCGCCTTCTCATACACAACGAACAGACAATACCCTAATGTGAAGTATCAATTTGAGCAGCTTTGAATATCTTGAAGGAAGATGAATTCACCAGTATTATGGAAATGGACAAGTCTGGTTGCTTGAAAAGATGAATTTTCATTCATCAGAGTAAGAAAGCCAAATAGAAAAATGAAATTTTTTCTCATGTCCCTAGTTATTTCAATTTGAAGAATGCCCATGCGTTTCAAACTTTGCATCAGAGACAGTGATCAAGTCTAAAAAAATATAGAGCATTGGTAAGAGAGGGTTAGAATATAAACCTACTTACTAAAACAGTACTTGGCAGGCTTTACCAAGTTGACACCTTCTTTCAGACCAATAATGTTTCATCATTATCACTTCGGTGAGGTTTTGGTGGAGGTATTCCTAATGGAGGGAACTCCATCACCTTGGTCACACAGGTGTTGACAGCGACAGTGGTGAGACAGGTACACCAACAGAGACTGGCCTGCTAGTTTGTATTGAGGTGCAAACTGTATCAGATGCGTGAACTTATGTTGGTAGCAGTACGCGTTTTTTGAGACTCTGAAACAGCACACATATTAATAAAATAAGACACCACTTATCATGCTTTATCCAAGCCTTGACAATTTAGATACAGGCATGCTTTTTTCTCAGACACAAAGTCTTCTGGCAGATAATCAGTCTCAATTCAAATTGATTTTGTTCTTTAACTGAAAACCGTTTAGGTAAGAATTAATATCAAATGGATCAAAATGCATCACAGCCTTAACCTCGATAAAATGCCTCACTTATTCTTAATATGATTTTCCGTGAAGTCTTAGGTGCTCATGGATTCTGTATAGCTCAAAGATGAGTAATTGAGGCATCAACCTCAGAATTATCACCTTACGGGCAATAATTTGCGGAAAAGGATTGTCAAGATCACGGAGTGAATTCAATGAACGATGTCATTATTATTAAATTGTACCATGATAAAAAATGGTCACTTTTTCACCTATTTCACTGATCATATAACCCGATTTTAGCAATCAGTCTGTGTTAATTGCTTGCACATACTGAGATCAATGTCTCAATTAGCGTACGCATATGTATATGGCAAATGGTTCCAACACGCATCATAAAACAATTACCCAACTGTTGTGCTAGTGAGGACGTTTACTCCTCTAAGTTCTCTCACACACACTGAGCTACACTGAGCTACACTGAGCTACACTGAGCTACACTCTATACCCCCTCCCATGCAATTAAATAACCTTCAAACTACATCAGACCTCTAACATACTAAAGTTGTATGTATAAAGCTGCGTTTACATGAGGCCGTCTCCGTCAGCTGGCTACCAACTCCAGACTGAGCAGTCTTTAACCCTAAGTCTGAGCCAGAGTATGAGACTGGCATGTGTTTACATAGCACCGGCTTAGCCAATGTCAGTCTCAGTATAACGTAAACAGAAAATAAATGCGAGTGATAGAACAAAGGGCATTATAGTGATCGCTTAATTAGGAATTTGTGTTAAGACGGGCAGTCTTCAGACGGCAAAACGAGCACTGCTCAAATTGCCAGACACCGACTTAAAAGCCGGTCAGACAAGGTCAGTCAACCGCAGCATTGTAGGTACCCGTTTTTGCTCTTGCTAGAGTCTGCCCCATGGTGAATCAGTGATATCAGCTGAACTAGAGGTGGATTGCAATTATAAGCTGCATATGATATTAAAGAAAGGCAATGATACCAAATCCAGAAGGTGTTACAATAACTACACACAACAAGGAGTGGGAGACATAAGCCTTGAACTGCGATGCAAACTCTTGATGAACAGTCTGTAATAGAGACTACTGAGTAAAACATGTGAAAAGTTATATAAATTAAATATGAGCGAGCTGACATTTTACCCAGAAATTATTGCGCCTGGCCAACTTCATCATCCTTTCCTTGGTTCTCCGCTGACATTGGATTCAGTTTATGTTTTTTCCAAAATAAACTTAAGGATCAGGGATGTATTCTAATGTAGGATCTTCTGTGGAATATAGATTGAGTAAAAATATACAGATCGTTTTGAAAACTTACCGATAGAATGAAATCATCTGTTATGACACCGAACAGGGAAATACGGCCTAAGTCTCCCTGCATAGTGACCTAGAACATTCTGGAATCAATAACCACAGTTACTCTCCAGTAGTTTCACTCTTGTTCTACACTGTAATTTGTGAATGTACATTGCTCAATGCTATCCTTTTTTCTTTATGTTCCTTTCTAGAGATAACGGAAGTGAATAATGATCATCTGCAACAATGCCATAGTTGTTACACATCATGTTGCCAGCTTTTTAAAGCAAACTAAAGCACATGGGACTCCATGAGTGGCTGGTCAATGTTGAGATTCGGATGTTCAATCAATTGTCATTTAATGAAAAAAAGAGTCAGTATAATCTTGCATATAGGGCATCTTGTCAAAACCAATGGTGAAAAAAGAATCTGGCTTAAGCCAGTCATCTAGACTAGTTTATAATAATGCATATTGAACAGATCTTCTCAATGTTTGACCAATCCAACCCTGGATCATGGAGGGCAGGTTAAACTTAACCGCAGAAACCCAGGTTTTGGAATAGTCGACCTTGAATTACCTGACTGAATTATCCAAACCTGACTAGATAAGTACCATCTATTTGGATATTTGGCAAAGTATACATGGTTGTAACAAGGAGTAAAAAGCTCCTTGCGTGTAACTCCAGATACCTACTATGAGTTAGAGGTCCTGAGAGAGTCCTCTTAACTCCTTGCTTGCTTGAACAGTCCAACTAGTTTAATGTGATGTTTAATAGAAGAAATCAGGTCGTGGAGCCAGTAGCAGAACCCCATCATCCAGTCCTTGGGTCACTCCAGGCACTCATTCCTGTGGTTGTCTATCCATCCATCAACACTGTCACTAGCCTACAACATATTACAATCATCATCATTCATTGAAGAATAAAATTGAATCACAGAAGTCTAAGAGAAGTGAGAAGAGGAGAAAGATATATCTTAATTTATACAGTACCTTAGCTCCATATGCACATCATTATTATCACTGATGCCAGAGCATGGATAGAGAGACTTAAATTACTTGCAAAATTGAAAATGGAGATTTTGAATATATCCCCCATATCACCCATCAGAAGAAAAAAGAAAAACCACTAATCCAACCTCCTCACATAAGAGAGCTGTGAGATTTAATTTGGGAGTTCCCTCTATCAGTGCATGAGAAGATAACTCCTAACACACTGACTGTTGGTTTGTTGGTGTTTTGCATTGTGTTAATTTCCAGCAAATCAGAGATTGAGGTCCTAAAAAAAGTTTATCAAAAATTGTGGCAGTCATTATAATACTTCAATAAAATGTGAAGAATACCCCAGCCTTGACATTGATATCGAATATAGGTAAATTATGTCAATAATAAAAAAGTGAAAGTCTATTTTTCAGACGTACAGTTGTTATTGGAAGGAAGCCTGAAGAAGGATTGGTTGTGTTGCGGCTTTTGTTATCTTGCCACTTTAATTTGCCTATAACCAAACTAAATTAGGAAACTGTTTAATGGATGTTAACCGCAAAAGTAGTAAGCAAGTACCATCCAATGACAATTGTGCCATCATTCAAAATATTTTCATATTCTTGTTGAGAACTTTGGCAACCGGGTCAATCCATCTGGATCAAATGCGGCGGTTGCGCCTTTATATATGAATTGGCGTGGCGACCAAAATAAATAGCTGATCAGGTATATTCAAATCACCCTCTCCCTTTGTAAGAGTCTTTGGTCCGAATATCACTATGCTTCATTGGAATGATCAGCCACTCTCTTGAGGCCGAACAGGAGCAGAACAGAACTTAAAATTTACTTGTTTTAAGTACCCTGCTCAGGGCATATAAGGTAATTTTGTGAACCCGAGTTATCTCCACATCTCGAAAAGGCCAAAATTCATATAAATTATAAAGCGAAAAACTTCTTTTGTGGCTGGCATAAAAAATTATCAAGCTACAGACCTCAAATTTTCAGGACACACTCACAAACTGTGTATTTCTTTGCCCCCCATGAAAGTGGAATAATTGCATACATAAGCCGGCAGCAGGGCAGCAATTTATATCATTTTTTAACCGTTTTCCGTAAAGCTTTCGATATGTTGGTAGATATTTTCCTTGTTTACTAAAGAAAATAACCACTATGTTCCTCAGAAGATGAGCAATCCAATGATATAAAAATTTGTGGTGTCAGACCATTTGAAGCCATGCTGCTGCTCAAAAGAAAATGTGCTTCTACATTATTTTATTGATTTGCGATGATTTAGCTGTGCACAAATATGCTGATTGTGTGTGTATTCATGTAATGTAATTATTGTAATACAGAATTCATGCTCCACTAAATTTAAGGCAGACACTCTTATTTTGATACAACATGTCTGTGTAGGTCAGTGGATAATTCTCTATTTCGTCAACGCAGAGCTCTGGGTTCGAGTTGGTGCCAAATTTTTTATACTCTCAATATGGCTATAAATCATAATGATTGTAAAGAGGAATCCTTTTTTGTTGCAAACAAAATAAGTTGTCGAGCTACAGACCTCAGATTTTCAGATCATACTCAAAAAATGCCCGCCATGAAAATGGAGTAGTTGCATACATATGCCGGCAGCAGGGCAGCAATTTTATCATTTTCAAACTGTTTTCACTAAAGCTCTCGAAATGTTGGAAGATAGTGTTAATTTAATTTAAAAAAGGAAAATATGTTCCTCGGGAGATGAGGAATCCAATGATATAAAAATTTGTGCTGTCAGACCTTTAAAAGTTATGCTGCTGCTCAAAAGATAATTTGGCTACACATTGTTTTACTGATCTGTGATGCTTTAGAAAAAGCTTCTTTTGTAGCTGACATAAGAGAATATTGAGCTACAGACCTCAGATTTTCAGGACACACTCACAAACTGTGTATTTCTTTGCCCCCCCCCCCATGAAAGTGGAATAATTTCATACATAAGCCGGCAGCAGGGCAGCAATTAATATAATTTTTTAACTGTTTTCCATAAAGCTTTCGATATGTTGGTAGATATTTTCCTTGTTCACTAAAGAAAATAACCACTGTGTTCCTCAGAAGATGAGCAATCCAATGATATAAAAATTTGTGGTGTCAGACCATTCGAAGCCATGCTGCTGCTCAAAAAGAATATGTGCCTACACATTATTTTACTGATTTGTGATGCTTTAGAGAAAGCTTCTTTTCTAGCTGGCATAAGCAATTATTGAGCTACAGACCTCAGATTTTCAGGACACACTCACAAACTGTGTATTTCTTTGCCCCCATGAAAGTAGAATAACTGCATACATAAGCCGGCAGCAGGGCAGCAATTTATATCATTTTTTAACTGTTTTCCATAAAGCTTTCGATATGTTAATAGATATTTTCCTTGTTTACTAAAGAAAGCAACCACTGTGTTCCTCAGAAGATGAGCAATCCAATGATATAAAAATTTGTGGTGTCAGACCATTCGAAGCCATGCTGCTGCTAAAAAGAAAATGTGCCTACACATTATTTTACTGATTTGTGATGCTTTAGAGAAAGCTTCTTTTGTAGCTGGCATATTAAGCAATTATTGAGCTACAGACCTCAGATTTTCAGGACATACACTGAGTTTCATGGTTCATGCCCCATATATCATTACCCAACCAGCAACATTATTGTATAATTAACCCTGCCTGCCAAATAAACTACATTCATTATTGCTATTGTATTGTTATAGTATAATCCTTTACTGTTCTAGCCCAGTTCTAGTCAATATTATATAATTGGATTGACATTGTATTCAATGAGTTTGTATTTAGATGACCAGGCAAGTTAGCTGCTACAATGAAAGCATTCCATTCGAATTTTCCTCCTCACAATTTTTGTAAGCACAGAAAACTCTTAGTATTGAGTATGATGAGCCGAAAAAATACCTATGTTCAACTCTTCTGTGTTCTACTGTAGGCCTACCCTAAGCATATCTTGTGCAATCTGAGAATGTAGGCGGCAACTGCATAAATAGAATACATCAGCTAAATTATGCTAGCAGAATTATCACAAAACTTTGCTACTAATAAAAAAGTACAACATCGCTCACCAGTTGAGCGAGGATCTACTTTGTATTAATCGCCCTACATGCCTAAGTGGAGAAAAGTGATATGCGAATGAGGCCATATTCTCCACAGAACTACCGAAAATATGCTGACTGATGCTAGAAAACATACTTGGTGTCAAAGCATGCAGTATTAATACTGATTATTGGGTACCCGGCCATAATGCCATGGCCAAAATGCCATTGGGACAAAATGCCATTGCCATAATGCCATTGTCATAATGCCATGGCCATAATGTCATAGGTGAAAACACCACTGCACAATATACCAATGCCAAAATACCAGTCGTACAAAACGCCAGTTGTGTCAAAATACCAGTGGATATAAAGCCAGATGTGTCAAAATACCAATGGATATAAAGCCAGATTGGACATAATACCATGCGGGACAACATACCATATCCCAAAATACCATTGCCAAAATGCCAAAATATATAACCAAAGGAGATCAAGCCACGTTGTACTTTTCTTCAGTCACATTACAGCTGCAGATTGCTCGATCAGAGTAGGGGGTGGTTCAGTTGGTTAGAGCCATCTCTTTCACTGTTCAAGTCTCGAAGTTTCTACATTTGAATTTTTTTCTCTTGGGTTAGTTGGGCCCCATTGTACTGAAGGCTAGTGTGTGTTGCAGAAATTGCAGCCAAATATTGTGCCGTCAAGTCGCCAACTCTGTGGGTTATGGCAAGTTAATTGACTCTCTAAATTTGACCATCTTTATGTCTTGGCTTGAAGGGTTTTAACTGGTCTTTTCTGATGCTATTACCGGCGTCATGAAGGCTAGCATGATTGCACTCTGGCCCTACCCACACCCCCGGTATGAATTTTTTGACGAAGCCTATGCAATTTCTTAACAAGGACCTCTCTCCTCGCTTGTTATTGGTTTTCATAAATTCAAGTTTGTTGGATCAAGCGTTGTATCCATGGTTTGTTATCGTATTGAAAATATTTTGAATTGAGTATGAAATTAATAAAAGTTTCAAAACTTTATATTCAAAAAGCATTTGTAATGGCATGATTTTAAGTTTTTCAAAAATATGAGAACTGTGACCCCTGGTTTAATTCCCTTGACGTCACACAGAGTCCTATCTGGCTATCACATGCGTGGCCCCAGAACTCTAATTCTAGATTCTGCTCAATGGCTGGACCGAGTGCTTGTATCATCATCAGGGTCAAATCTAATTCCTTTTTCAGGCTTCTAAAATGTTCATAGATAGTTATGCTGTTCCTCTTTCTTCTAAAAAAGTTCCGGAATATGAGCTGTTATTCTTCTGGTTAAAAATGTTGTTCGAGGTCTCAAAAAGGTATTCTCATAGTTTATGACAAGACAGTTGGTGATACACCATTCATTTATCAGAGGTAAATTGCTCTTCGTAATTTCAGGTTCAGTGCTAAAATTATTAGTATTGTCAGCAAAAAAAATTTCAATTTAGATCAAGTGATACATTTAAAAGGTCAACATTATAAATTATAAATAGTGCTGGCCAAGAACCGAACCCTGGGGAGCACCGATCATGACAGGCAGTAAACCGACTTAATTCATTTACCAATACAAACTGTTTTCTATTCAAAAGATAATTTTCTAACAGTCGCTATGAGGGGGAATAATATCTGAAAAAAATATCTGTTTACTTATTAGAACGCTGTGATTTATTGTATCAAAAGCTTTTGAAAGATATAAAATTAAACCTTGGGTGATTCTTCCATCAATAAAATGGCCGTAAATTTGTTCCATTATAATATTGATTGTGTCAGTTGTACTGCGTCCATCTAATGCCAAATTTGTTACAATGATTTTTAAATTTCCTCTATGGTTTTTGAATGCTTTTCGCTTTTTGTGAAGTTTAGTACCCTCTTTGGTGAGTGTAAATAACTGTTTAGTCATCCAAGGTTTCTTGATAGTAGGACGTTGATGCTTTCTGGCGCTAACTTTGTTGCTGGCATTATCAATGCATGAGCTTGGTTTTGCATTGAAAGTTGGTGTCAGATATTTCTGTAACAATTTTGTTATTGTATAATTTCTTATAATAACACATTAATTTATTTTAGTTGTGTTCATCCGTAAGGAATTGTTGATCTGAAAAGTTTAAATCTAAGGTGCACATTTTTATGTTCGGATTTAATAATAGTAATAGATAATATAAAATAATTATTTTGGTTTCACAAATTCTGGTTCGGGACCTAATAAGAATATAAAAGTATTGGCTTCAACTCAACTTGCTTTAGTCTTTTGAAGCTAAGTCAAAATTTTTTTCTGGATTCAAATCAATGTTGATGTCACCAACAATAAGTCAGTTCGTGGGGAGCTAAATCCTCCAGTAAAGTTTTGTGTTGAACATATAAAATTGGAATCAAAAGAAGTTACATTACATAACTATTTAAGAGAAACAAAAGCTCTGCATAGTAACACCACATTTTGACGAAACGGCTCTGTAGACTATGTAGCTTTTATTCCCTCGAGTAGGAAAACAAATTTTGTTGAATGTGTATATGGTCAGAAGAGATGTTAAAAACTTATCCATATCCATCATCATCATTTATACTAGATTTACAACATGAAATTCAAGTTGTGAACATCCTGTGAGTCACAAGCCCCTATTAAATGACTTTGCTGAATACTATGGCCATGGCCTAACCGTGAAAGTTCATTTTGTGTGAACAGAGTTTTTCCTTCCTGTTAGTTGTAACTGTAAATTTTTATACAACTAATAAATACAGAGATAACCTGCTCTATGCTCAATCATCGTAGTCTTATCAATGGCATTAGTAAGCATGAGTCTCTAGGGCAGCGATGAGTCAAGACTTGGCTTTCAAAAAAAAGTTGGTAATAATCCAAAGTTATTGTCATATTATTCTAAAGAATGGTTGAGAAATATTTATTACAAGTCACTAGCTCTCAGTTTGTAGATCCCAACAAACCCCAGATATCATTGAAATTGAACGAAGAAACTTCGAGACTTGAACAGCGAAGGAGATGGCTCTAACCAACTGAACCACCCCCTACTCTGATCAAGCAAACCGCAGCTGTAATGTGACCCAAAAAAATACAACGTGGATTGATCTCCTTTGGTTATATATTTTGGCATTTTGGCAATGGTATTTTGGGATATGGTATGTTGTCCCGCATGGTATTATGTCCAATCTGGCTTCATATCCATTGGTATTTTGACACATCTGGCTTTATATCCACTGGTATTTTGACACAACTGGCGTTTTGTACAACTGGTATTTTGGCATTGGTATATTGTACAGTGGTGTTTTCACCTATGGCATTATGGCCATGGCATTATGACAATGGCATTATGGCAATGGCATTTTGTCCCAATGGCATTTTGGCCGTGGCATTTTGACACGGAATCGATTATTGGCATAGTCTTAATCTACGCTCCTTGGGATTTTTGAGATTGAATGGCTCTGAGCAAGGATTTAGCTCTGAATGCTATGGTATGTGGGTAGAGAGAGGCAAAGGTAAATCTATTGTAAACCTGGTATACATTCATTACCTGTCTACAAAGGAGCTCTTGATGTTTAACTTTATCATTCCCAGCCATCTCAGTTATATGGTGTACAGGAAGCAATTGTGGCATTTTTCTCTCTCACTCTTGGATGGTAGTTCCCTAGCAGGTGTTGGCACTAGTACAGATAGTATTTAAATGTTAGGCTAGTGACAAGACAACAACGTTTACAGTAATACATTTTAAGCTGTCAGCTTGTGTGCCACAAGCAGGGAGGTTAGCCTTTAACAGGCATAATGACTTAATTACCTCAATATTCCTTGTCAAAATTTTTAATTATCGAATTAATTGTCGCTGGTAGTTAATCCTACACACACATTCCATTGCACTTGTAACAAGTCATCATGACACACTTGTGGAATTAGAGAGACCGGATGTCATCGTAAGCTGACCTAACTTCCTGTCTTTTGCTGCTGATAATGAATGCGATGAGTTTTTAATTTTGCGAATGTACATGTTTACAATGATGGTTGTTTTGGTGAAAGTACAATCATGATCATTCTTTGACAGAAGAGTGAGGGGGCGGGAAGTTTTAACCTTTTATGAAAAATACTAGATGGTTGACCAAATTCCATTTGTATATTTTCATCGAATTATTTCACCAAACTCTGCTTCCAAGCTCATCATAGTACAGAGTAACTATGCCAAAAATGAGATTGCTTTGCAAATAAATCTCTTGCGCCCTTATTATCCGGTATTTGCAACCATGTTTCATTGATTTTCCTCTGCTACTTGGTCAACTACAAGAGCTGAGCCAGATACAACATACAGTGGTTGTATCTGGCTCAGCTCTTGATAATCTGCTGCTAGCTCATTACGATAATCTGTGTGTTTACCCAAAGGGTTAACCATTTTTAAATCTACTGGTACCTTTTAAGTTCTGTGCAGGTTGCCTATGAATGCCAATGTCAACAAAATTAACATTCTGACTGGCTTATCTTGATTATGACTTCATGGGTAAACAACTTGGATAACAACAATACATCCAATTATGCTTGAACTCAGCTGCTTGGCTAAGATGTTGATGTCAAGTAAAAGGTAAACAATTGGCAAATAGACACTGAGAATCTTGTTCAATTCAATAAGCAAATCCCATTGAAAGTGATCAGGCAGATTGAACTGTACATTGTAGCCATTGAATGCATGCATTGAAAAGTTTGGTGTGTTGAAAGTTCTTTCAACCTAAAGGTTTATCAATGAATATCAAGACTGATTTCACCAACCTACTCCAGATTAATACGATTTTCAACTAAAAAGGTTTAATTGTTTTAACATTTCATTTCAAATCAATTGCATGTAATTTAGTGATGTGGCTAGTATCGGGCAAAACAACATCGATGCATCAGTTCCATGTGGTCTACAGAATACATTTCCTAGAAGTTTCGACCATTACGACAAGATTTCCACAATGCAGCTATAGTCTGGAGCTCCAATCAAGGAGTACTTTTACTCCTTGTTCCAATCATTTCAACAAATTCCTGCCAAAGGAATACCCACACTGATATTTATTCTGTTATATATGAGACCAGTAGCTTAGACAGGCGGCTGGGTTGCCAGATTAGGAGCTTGTAGGGCCATTACATCAGTTAAGATTTAGAGCGGTAAATAATTGCCTGGACAGCCTTGTAGCAGACAATCTTTCAAAGCTATCAGCTTAATGTTATCGCCTGCATTGATATATTTAGAATTTACAGTGACCATCAGACATATCGTACAAACGAGTTCTATTGTGTCATTGAACAATAGGTCTGTTTGATCAAGAAGTAACAGGGGAAGCTGTTAGTCCTTGGTTTGATTTACCCTTGCTTCTCTCTACCCACATGCCATAAAATTCAGAGCTTGCGCTCCATGCCCAGAACATCTTCAGCCAACAAACAGCTAATGAAAGCCATCCACTCTAAAAAATCCCAAGGAGCGTAGATTAACCCTTAGTGTGTCATCTATATAATCCCTCTGGTTAGCTATTCTTGTTGAAATTCCTAAAAATGATAAGGGGTTGTGAAAATTGATATATCTTAAAATCTAGAGGGTGTAGAAGGAAAGTTTAAATAAACTTCTTCTAAACAAGATTCCTGATCTATCTATTTAACTTTTAACCACCCAGCAATAACAGAAATGATTGATGAGGTATTGAAACACACAAAAAAGTGTAAAACTTGACTTATTTTGTATATATCTGAACACAAATACTCTCACACCGGTCTTACAGAGTCATCATTTGTACCACTGGACAGGGAATTTTCTTTAGATGAGAAACAAAAAAAATAACTAACTCTTTACGAGCAATGATACTACCATGGTGATGATTATAGCAAGGAGGGTTCAATATTAGCAAAGTTTATGCAAGCAGTGCCATCGTACTATAATCCTCTATCAAAGGGTAAGCTGCTTTGTACTAATTTCTAAAAATTATTAAACTGCATTGTACTAACTACTAACCAGGATAGTAGTCTTGGACCTCACTAACCAAAAAATGTGTACTAGCAGCACCGATTCCCACCTAACTGCAACCCTCTATGAGCCATAAGAAGCTTAACACAGGGATAAACCGACTTGTAAATTTGCCTGCCATTGCTAAACACAATGCCTGAGAAACCATTCTGTGATCAATGAAGAGGGAGTTCATTGCTGTGATCAAACCTCAATATGTATGTGTGCGCTATACAAATGACACTTCTTGTTTCGGACATACAGAGGTAGACCGACCCTCTCACCAACCTCAACCGGACTCACCCACACAGTTCAGCCGACAACCAAATGTATCATCTAATGATATATGACAAGATATAAGATCAGTGCATCAACATGAACCTAGTGCTCAGCCTATTTGTCGAGTGATTTTGATCATGTTTTGGAAATGAATTGAAAGCTGTTTATTTTAAAAAACAAGTCGTACTCATTGTACTCTTAAATATAACTAATATACATGTTAATCCACAGTAGGAATACCTGCATTGAACTAAAGTTCACTGATGCCTGATAGGATGCAAAGCATTGGAATGGAAAATTATGAATAATCGACGAGGTGAGAACAATAAACTGTCCAAAAAAAAATTGAATCAGTAGAAAATACTAAAAAGTTTAGATGTTACTCTTGCATATGTTAACCCACAAAACATTGGCATTCAAAATCATCAACCCTAGAAGGCCTCCTGCGATTGTCAACAGGATAATAAAATACCAGTAGGCGCAAGAAATGCCCTAAAGTCAATTGATATATCAATACAAATGTGAACACTGAACAGCTTGAAACTTTGATATAATGAGAGCATGTGCCCATCCCTATCAATTATCATATGGGGAAAGTTTATGTGGCACTACTTTTTGATCTATCTATTCAACAGTGTGCAGTGACAACATAGTGCTGCGCAGATATAAGAGTGTGACTTTTGTGACAGTTCACTATCGGAGGAGGTGCTTATGGTGCATATTTGATGTGTCATGACTGGTGTCCGCTCTATATCACCATGAGTCTCAATTATAGTCTGAAAAGAAGAAAAATGTATATCAATCACCGTGTCATACTTTCAGAGCGATTGTGGCTAAATTAGGGGGAGGGTGTCAACGTGTCGCTGGCTAAAGTATCCTCAATTTGATATATTTGGTATATTTACCGCAACCCATCACCAAAAAAACTATATATAATACGCGTCTAAGTGATGTAGCAACAATCATGAATCAGAGGATCACATTGTTTGACATAATAATTTTGCTGGTGACTCCCAAAATATTGATAGATAAGCATTGGTGATCATTCAAGCCCATACATACCTTGGGTGGGGGGGGGGGGATAAAATTGGATAAAACGATAGGGATAATGACATAACATACACTGTGACATTGCATTGACTAGATTGGAAAGCAAGCACTATGTGCTCGACATCTACTTGACTCTTTGTTAGGTTATTTACTGAGCATGGTGACAAAAAGTAAAACATTCTCTACCTCAAGAAAAATTTTAATCTAAATTGCATATATTTGGAGCTGCTCCCCCTCCAGCCATCAACACAAGACAACATCGTTTTACTTGGATTTTACTAGGATTGGAGCAACCGGAAATGCAGTGGTGAAAATATTTTAATTGACATACAACTTATATTATAATCATGTGGGAATTTGCCAACAGCATTTACAGCCATGCTTTTTTTATTGTTATTCAGCAGACTGTTAGTACTGCAATGGTTGTCTGCACTTAGTTTTTGTAATAGAGGAGAACTCCGAAGGCACTTGGGTGCCTTTCTCAAGAATTGGATGTGACAACCCTGTCACAACCATCCAATGAGCTCATTAAAACCCAAGTATCTTAAAACTTTGAACGTGAGGTCACCCACTGGAAGTTAATGTCAAGTGACGGAGTTGAGAAAATGCTGGCTAGCCATAATTTTATTACTTCAAGCCATCTTCTCGAAATGCAAACTTTTCCTATTGAACTAACATTACTCCACTAGAGTAATCCCATCATCGAAAGTGAAGTCCAATGGTATTGAAGTAACTCACGGTTTAATCTTCTGGCAATTTCTGGCGGGGAGCCATGGTTTATTAGCTACTGAATACCATCAAATCATCTTCTGATCTAAAACCACATATTATATATATATATACACGGGTATGAATATTGAGTTTTTTGAGACATTCATATATCACTCTAAATACAATAGGACAATAAACTTGATATTACATAATATTCAGGATAGTTGTCTAAAGATGATTTGCAGTAAATTACTCCTCTAGCGGAGGTGGGAGTCTATATGAAGAAATGAGAGCAAATGTTAGCTTGCTTTAAATGTAGCTATTTGTGAATTTTCCCTGCTGCAAATACTTAACTCTCTTAGGGTATACACAATGTTACATTGACTGCCAGCAACTCACATTTCGGCACATATATAATATATTGACTATGGATCAAATTTGTTTCCCCTGAAACAGCTGAGGTTGGCTCAACAAATATGAATGGCTGAGGATGAATTTTTTTCGCAATTCTTAGTTTTGGATTTTTTTACCAGATGTATTATTACTGATGAAAACCGTGTAAGCCCTCTTTCTTTCACCCTATCTAGATATGAAGTTAGGGCACTGAGATTATTGCATTTGGAGCCGGATTCTAACATTTTAACAGATTACAAATAACACAACACTTAAAAACCAAAATCACAATCTGATCGCTCACAAGGTGAGTGAGCAATACCTGCTAGGGGTCTCACTTTCAAATCGTTCAGTCAATGATTGAACTATATACATTCTGAGCGAGCGATTTGGGAGTGATGTTGTCTAATTGAAAGACCAAGTGGGCAATAATTTCGAGTGATGCGATAGTGATAATTTGCTTTAGTAAAGTATCGCTCTTTCTAATTGAAAGACACCCCTGATTGGCAAACTACAGAAGGCTACTAGTAGTGATAATAACTAACAGTTACTAGCTAGACTTCTTAGTTAGTCTACTCATTCTTCACGACTGAGTAGTAGAGTACTACTCTACTACTCAGTCGTGAAGAATGAGTAGACTTACAGAGTAGTGTGAGAGTAGCTTACCACTTTATCTGATGAATACTTGTTCTTCCTACACTAACTGCCTTCAAGTTGTTTGACGCGGTAGTCAAATGTCAATAGATGCCAACATCCTGCTAATCCAATGCCTCAGGTACGTTCTAAAATGTAAGGTACAGTAATCAAAATCAAGCAGATATAATGTTCATAAAAAGTTCCATAGAGGAGTAAAGTATTCATAGGAGGAAATTTTCTTCATTTTGCGCAGGCTTGAAAAAGCAAACTTCAAGAGTAGCAAACATACGCCCACCCTTTTTTTCTTTTTATTGACTTCCACCTTCACTAGCCAAAATTTAATGCTAGCTTACATTAAGTCATCTCAAGACTAGCTAAACTAAACTTTAGCTAATACTTACTCCCAAGGCTATACGTTTAGTTGACTATAAATTAGAAACAAGTTTTATGCTGTTTAATTTTTTTTAGGGCCTGTGACCTAGAATTACCCACACACCAACATATGTTGGGAAGTTAAATGCCCCATGATAACCACAATCGAACAATTGACAATACTTTAAGAGACAGATTTCATTATCATTTCATTCACCCCCCCCCCCTTCCTTCACCTGCAATCTACCTTATCAATCTAATTAGTTAACCACTAATTAGGTTGATAAGGTAGATAGCAGGTGAAGGGAGGGAGGGGGGTCTTTCAATGAGTATGAGATATGGTTACCAATAAGGCTACCGATGGTAACCTTGATTTGGACAATCAAATACAAATGATCACTGCGTCAGGGTAGCGAAGAGTATATCATGACCCATCATGAATCATAATAATGTAACTATTTGACACTCAGACACTCACTCGGTACATCAAGATTTCTCAGGACAGAATTCAAACCACCAAAGGTTCTGATGCGTAACTCTGCCATTATCATGCCATACTGAATCAGTCTTTCTCCTGTATTCTCTGCAACAAATATTTAGTTGATGATGTGATAAAGTATGAATATAATACATTCCAATGTCCTAAGTACATTATTTGCAGTCTTATAACAAGGCTTTGCTGCTACAAGGTTCATCCCTGGACCCTTCAATTTTCTCTGCATTGAGAGCCTGATTCTAGCATGTTGCCAAATTACAAATAACACACCACTTAAAGACCTGGTTAAATCTACAATCCCTATGATGGAAACAGATTTGCCAGCCGTTGGTGAAGAAGTTTGTGAAGTTTTATATCTGGTTTCTTGGAATGGAAACACTCGATCTATAGGTTTGATCAGCACATCAGCAAGTTTGTAACTAAAATGATCAGTCAAGATAATGAGATGTGGCAAGGAGGGTGGAATATAGGGAAGAGGTGACTTGATGTTGCGAGATGGAATGAGTTGTTCCCTCCATGAAAAAAAGAGCACAACTCCGATAGTCACTGAACTCCTAATTACACTAACTGGCCGGCTTCAATGAAAAATTCTTGCTGAGGCCTGCCAGTGTTCAAGCAGTTTTACCAAATTTATGCCATGAGACTTCAACGATTACACCGACGCAATTAACATCAGTTAGCCTACACATATCACCTGACATTTATATCATTATATTACTAACGATGCTCGATGCAAGTGTAACAGTGGAGATATCGATGCTTATGACCCCAGCCATCTCAAGCCTTTCTGGGTCAGTTCCCTGCTGCAACTTAATCAAATTTTACAACCGAAATTGAAAATTTGATTGTCTGCTTACCTGTTTGAAATGAGTAAGCTGAACGACTATTGATACTACGAGTTGTATCACATCTGCTATAAACCACCCAAACACTCTCTTCTTCATTGTACTGTTCTCAGTACAATTCTGCGGTCTGTGTTGCTTTACAATGTAGACTAAAATACAAAAAAATCTGCAATCAAAAGGAGTCATTGCTTGTATCTAGGCCTATCTTCTTTTTTTCCCAAATTAACAAGACGAATAATTAAACAAGCGTTATACTCTAGAGAGCTAGTACCTCTACAACACTTGAATACTCCATTCTATTGACGAAGATTTACATTTGGGAAACTTTTGCAATTGTGTGCAAGCTGGCAATGGTCTAGTTTCTCTCAGTAACCAATTTCTCTACTCTCCAACTACAGACCACTATAACCAATGGTTGTCAGTGGTTGACCCTGAATTAAGGCGAAGTACATGCTTGCAACTCAAAGAGCCCACACATGTAACATTATATGCAATCCGCCTCCCTCCCCGATCAATGCTTATTATAATGAAATGACCACTGTGACGCAGTTGAGACTCTGTACAGCCAACAAATCATTTGAATTCAATACCATTGGCAAAAGGCAAGGTCTGCACTGGTTTCCTTCCTCAGGTGATCGGGGTTGGTATATTCTTTATTACATTATAGACCAGGGGATATTTCAATTAGCATGAGCTGTGCCTTGTAAACCAATTGATCATTACAACTTAAATGCTCAATATCCTCGCCTCTTAGATAAATTTATTCGCAAATAGTTCACACAAGAGTGAACATAGTTCAATTGATTAGTGGCCAATTCTCGAACGAAGCTAAAAGCAGGTCTCGCCTACTAAGCTAGATGATGATGTACCACTTGGTCTTATATGCGCATGCTTGATCAGTAAATAAAGTGTATACTAATATGACTAATATGTATATAGTTTTGCTGTTTGTATTTAAGGGTGACCCCACCAGTTTCAGACAGTTGGGAATGGTTGACATAAAGCAATAATGATCTGTCAGTTGCGCCGAGGCAAAGTCTATGCACACACTTTATACAAATACAAGACCCAGCCTACATAGGCTGTAGTTGTAGTAAAGAGAGGGGGCATTTCCTTACAATGTAAAGTATGTAGGCCTACATGTAGCCATAGTAGATTAGCAATAACAGTTCTAGACAATTAGTTGCACGAGAGTTGCCCACCTAAACATGCCACCGCCAACAAACAACAAAGCGAGGAGTAAGGAGTAAACTCCTTGGACTTGTATGAGCCTCCCCCCTCTTACAACTCTTAGGAGTCCTTCTCCTTGCTTGATATTACACTGCACATGTACATTGGTACCATTGGCAAACTACAGAAAGCTACTAGTAGTGATAGTAACTAACAGTTAATAGCTAGACTTCTTAGTTAGTCTACTCATTTTTCACTCACGACTGAGTAGTAGTGTACCAAATAAATACTAAATAGCATTTATTTACCTGAGAGCTACAACAAATTGATTCAATCAAGTCCATTCACAGCTGTTCTAAGTTCATTCTTCTTCTTCTTGTGAAGCTGACTTGGCTCATCATCTCTTCATCGTGGTCTTATGTGTCTGTGAAGTAACTGATTGGAGCCACTGAGTCTGACTGCTCTTCAGAAAGTTGACTACTAGCAATATCGATTACTAACTCAGTGTTCCCCCAAGGAGTTTGAACTGTAAAGCTGCGTTTACACGTTTGACAAATCGGCTAATAATAACAACTCCGACCCAGATTATGAATCTGCTCTATAATCGTTGTCTGTCAACATGTCAACGATACGCTATTTACACACTGTTCATGCCTAACCGATTTCAACGCAAACTTCCAACTCAACTTGTCTCTGATTGGCTAGTGAGACAACTAGTTGGTTTATTCAGTAGTAGTATTAGCTAGTGACTAGTTCATAGCTGGAGAGTGGAGACTGGAGACTCCTTCACTAGTCTCCCTAGTTGGAAGGTTACTGTTGTACCACTGAGACTGACAGAGAGTCATGTATAATGATTCATCATCTGATGAAGATGCTATAATAGCAGCAGCAGCAGCAATAACTGTTATAACAGCAGTACAAGTTGCTGCTAAAGACAATGAAAGGGTGAGAGAAATATAATGATCATCATTACTTAAATACTTACACTCATTTACCCCCAGAGTCCCAGACCCACGCACAGCACAGACAGCCTGGGACCAACAGGTTAGAGGCTGTCTGTTCACCCACTCCACACCACCCCATCCCATGTATGAGCCCACAGGGAGAGACAACGGTGAGTCAACAACGCGCAAACTGGTGGCGCTCATGAGTGGGGCTATTATGTTTAATAGTAATAATGTCTATGGTTATATATTATGTTAATATATACTATACTGTAATACTATTATATCTATGAATCACAGCGTAGACTCGGAATTGTATAGTCATCCATTTTTTAGGCAAGTGATATGAGAAAAGGAAAGCCGTGGGAGGGAGCAATCACATCGAGTAGACACACTCAAGGGGCCTACTATACCTTAGTACCTAAACTTATTCGAGATACCACAACAGACGACCTAGCCGACAATCGAGTTGGAACATTTCGAAACTATTTCCGTCTTAGTACGACTGAATTTAATTATGTGCTAGACAAAATAAGTCCGTTAATACAAAAACAGAACACAGAGATGAGGGAGTGTATAAACCCTGAAATGCGACTCATGATGACGCTGCGGTACCTGGCTACCGGATCGTCGATGACGTCCCTGCATTATGAGTGGTGCGTGTCGGTAGCAAGCTTGTCATCTATAATACCGGAAACATGTGCAGCCATCTATGACAGTCTGAAGCATGAGCTTCTTTCAACCCCAACTACTGTAGACGAATGGCTGGCGATCTCAAATACTCTCGAGGAAAATTGGAATTTCCCAAATGCGATAGGTTGGTGTACTAATGTTCTAAATCTCGATGTTACTGTCCGATGAACGATTGCCCTTGATTATATGTTACCTATTATAAAATTATAGCTATATGTTTAGTTGTTTACTAAACTATATGATATTAAGTTCTTCACTTGTTTTACTCTTGCAGTGGCAGTACATGTGGGGCTGAAATTCAGCATCCGTGCATGCTTTGACCAAGCCTTGTTTTAGACAAAGCGTTTTGAATGTGAAAATAATAATTAAACATATATATCACTAGTTATTAATTAATCATGTATGGCTTGTTCTAACTTTTAATGTCGCATAGGCCTACTTCTCAACTTATCGTGTGCTAAATACTAATTTCTAAACAAAATATTGCATTTGTACACGATACACATGTTGTACTCATTTAGTGCAATGTTATACTCCTTTTATACCCATTATTATACACATAAAATACACTGTTGTCATACCAGACCACGGTTAATCCTATCAAGTCATAATAATTCATATCAGGTCATACTAAGTCATATCAGACCATGCTAAATTACATACCAGGTCATAATAGTTCATATCGGGTCATACTAAGTCATAAATCATACCAGGTCATAATCATTCATATCAGGTCACACTATAATGCCAGACCTTGCTAAATTTCATACCAAGTCATAATAATTCATATCAGGACATACTAAGTCATATCATACCATGATAAATCATACCAAGTAATACTCATTCCTATCAAGTCATATCATACCTTGTCATAGCAGAGAAATTAAATGCGCATAGCGCGAACAATTTTGGGGTCTTTTTATATTAGAAATGTATGTCACATTAAACTGTGACATTGAATTCATTTGAAAATTAAAAATCATTAATTTTTGAGGTTGGGCGGTCTTTTAATTTGGTGTGACATTATTTATGTAGGTTTGTAATTGTAGGAGCAATCGACGGGAAACATTTGGTGACAACTAAGCCATACAATGCCGGCTCTGAATACCACAACTATAAAGGTCAGGAGTCGATCATACTAATGGCCCTCTGTGACGCCAATTACAGGTGCGTAATTTTAATACAATGCCTCGCCTCAGCCCCGACGAGAGAGTAGTTTCGCTTGTCCTGTGACGGAGGGGGTGGACAACCTTATTCATATATTGACCATAGTGCTATGGCTTAGCTGGTGTAGTTTGAATGACCAGTTTGGTTGGTCAGGCTGCTCTTTATTTATTATATTATTTCCAAGTCCATTTTATATAATATTATACAACCATGACTTGGAAAGTTATACTGTTAATTTTGCACATGCGCGTGGTAATTCGAGAGCGGTTCTTTGCAGCCCTCAGACTGAAAATCGGGGAGTTGTGGCACCTTGTTATCACCAACTACTCTACTCTTTTGAAGAGGAGAGGAGTTGATAGCAATGTGCCACAACTCCTCCGATTTGCAGTCTGAGGGCTTGTACTATGATAGCGGCAGTAGGAAAACAATATCAAAATATATGCTGGAAATTGGAAAGTTGTGCTATCTTTATGGCATCGATTTGATACCCAATTCTTTTTGCAGTTTCACATTTGTCGATATCGGAGCGCAGGGAAGAGCTTCCGATGGAGGAGTATATGCTCGGTGCTCTTTAGACAGAGCAATACAGAATGGGGTCATTCAGTTGCCCCAAGATCGTAAGCCGGCAGGCTTTGACACAGCGTTGCCTTACTGTATGTTAGGAGATGAAGCGTTTCCATTAAAACCCTATCTCATGAGACCGTACCCGCAAAGAGTCCTGAACAAGCAGAAACGTGTAAGTTTTCTAACATGTAAAGCTTTGATCGTATTTGTCAAAGCCAATCAAACTACCTGTTTTCGTTTACTTTTGGATGGTTTTTTATAGTTTCAATCTAGCAAGAACCCGACTCCTGTCATCTTATCCAACTCTTCAAAAATTTAAACCTGTAGTTCTAATTGTAAATCGTCTTCACTTATAGATTTTCAACTACCGATTGTCACGGTGCAGACGGCTCATTGAGAATGCGTTCGGGATTTTATCATCAACCTGGAGGATTTTATACCGCAGGATCGATCTTGAACCTGACAAAGTTAAAGTCTTAGCTCTAGCGTGCTGCTGCTTACATAATCTTGTCAGGTAGCTACACAAATCTTATTATCACTAGGCTCGGGCTGTCCACGACCGGACTGCTATCATGGCCATGGTAGCAGTCTGGTCGTCAGCATTGAACGACGAAATAATTTGACAATACCAAAACTTGAGTCAAATTTACTGTTTTTGATTTTTAATAATATTTTCTTTTGTTCGTTCAGGAAATCAAAGTCACCACCTGTTGGCGGAGGGGGTGGACAACCTTATTTATATATTGACCATAGTGCTATGGCTTAGCTGGTGTAGTTTGAATGACCAGTTTGGTTGGTCAGGCTGCTCTTTATTTATTATGTTATTTCCAAGCCCATTTTATATAATATTATACAACCATGACTTGGAAAGTTATACTGTTAATTTTGCACATGTGCGTGGTAATTCGAGAGCGGTTCTTTGCAGCCCTCAGACTGAAAATTGGGGAGTTGTGGCACCTTGTTATCATCAACTACTCTTTTGAAGAGGAGAGGAGTTGATAGCAATGTGCCACAACTCCTCCGATTTGCAGTCATTAGGCTCGGGCTGTCCACGACCGGACTGCTATCATGGCCATGGTAGCAGTCCGGTCGTAAGCATTGAAAGACGAAATAATTTGACAATACCAAAACTTGAGTCAAATTTACTGTTTTTGATTTTAGTAATATTTTCTTTTGTTCGTTCAGGAAATCAAAGTCACCACCTGTTGGCGGAGAACCAGAAGCAGAGCCGACAGAAACAACTACAGATGATGCTCTGCCCTCTATAGTTCGCAACGGAGATAGGCCTGGTGGAAGAGCGTCTGACATAAGGGAAAGCATTTGTGACTATGTTAATGGTGTTGGGGCTGTGCCTTGGCAGAACAGGATGGCCAATGTTGACGATTAGGCTGATGAGTGTTACATTAGGGATTAACTCCTGTTACTTGGTTGCAAATTTTATTTAAATTTTGAGAAAAATGTTAACAAATTATCCTTTATTTTATTAAAGATTTATAAAACCTATAAAAATAAAACAGCTTTAACTTCGAAAACCACAAACAGTTAACAGTTTTAGGTTTGAGATCCACGTGGAGTATTGAGTAAAATGTTTAACATCACCAATTTTATAACCAATAAAATAAAGATGTTTGCTAAGAAAAATAAAAATAAAACAGCTTTAACTTCGAAAACCACAAACAGTTATCAGCCTTAGGTTTGAGATCCACATGGAGTATCGAGTAAAATGTTTAACATCACCAATTTTATAACCAATAAAATAAAGATGTTTGCTAAGAAAAATAAAAATAAAACAGCTTTAACTTCGAAAACCACAAACAGTTATCAGCCTTAGGTTTGAGATCCACATGGAGTATCGAGTAAAATGTTTAACATCACCAATTTTATAACCAATAAAATAAAGATGTTTGCTAAGAAAAATAAAAATAAAACGTCTTTGATTTCAACAAATCAACAAACAGTTGTAAGCTTTACGCTTGATATTCGAGTAGGCATACCAAGTATAATGTCTAAAGTAAAATGTAGGGTCTAGTGGTACCAATCCGCAGGGACGTTGTACGGAGAACTTGGAGAACTGATACTCGATAATGTAGTGAATTCTCCGGTGGTATCTGAAGACATCTGTTGCTGACGCTGCATGATTTCAGCAGGCCTATGTGGTACCACACTAGCAGTGATTGTTTGATTGTGAGATGGCAGGGCGGAGCTGTGTGACAGGGGCAAAAATTCAACCTGATTTATTGACTCCTGGATTTTTAACATTGCTGTACTCCGTAGGAAGTTTGTCGGCAGATTTCTCACCTGCGCAGCAATCATGCACCCAAAATGATCATACCGATCCATAGCTTTTCGACTGGCTTTGGTGTCAACCAATGTTTTAAGAGTGTTTGAAACGTCACCCATTAAGCTGGTTGGGTCCACAGTGTCAATGCGTCGTTTCCTTCCTCTGATACTATTTAAGGTAGAAGATTCTTTCTGAGCGTTTCTGCGAGCTTGGATACCATCATTTTGAAGAGCCGCCGCATGACTGGCATTTGCTGATCTGCTTGATACGCTAGGGGTGGGGCTCGTCACATTGTCCTTATCGCCAGCAACATCCTGAAAAGCATAAACAACAAGTGTTATTTGGTAACCGCCCTCCACATATCCATTAATTGAAAGATGTTCTACGAAGACATAGAAACAGACATAGAAACATAGAAACATACGTAGACATAGACATATATTCAGACATAGAAAATATAGACATCATCATAGACAAAGATCCTACATTATACATATATAAATAGACGGACTTGGACATATACATTGTCTATAGAGCATGGGACATATATAGACATATAGATAAACAGACATAGTCATAGACAGGCATATAAAAATACATACAGATATGGGCCTACGTGGTTTCAGTAAAACTATGTGTCATGTTATCACCCTAGCTGGGATTGTTGGGGGTGTGAGATGGCATGGCGGTGTGTGACTGGCGAAATATACATTACACATACATAGACAGACATATAAATAGACGAAGACAGCCGCATGTGGCGGCTATTTCTCGTAAATACAAATACATCGTTGTCAAAGTACCTCTTCATGCTGTTGTTGGTTGTGATTATTCCTGATAATAGATCCTTCCGTGTCGTCATCAACATCCACTGTTGGGGCCATAAAGTTTAGCTCCTGATAAAAGGGCCATGAAGGTGTATATGTTTCTTGGGTACTACTGCCACTCTTTTTAGACTCATTTACCTTTGTCCGCTCTTTTCTGTAGTATGTACGGATATTGGTATACTTTGCTTTACAGAGCTGGACTGCAACAAACAAAACACTATATCATAACCTGTAGATTGAAGCATACGCTACGGCCATGTGAACGGACTTCCCACGCTCGGACTACTGGCTGACACTAAGGAGTTACATCTAGATGTAACTTTACATCTAGAGGTAACTCTGTTCTGGCACCCCACCCCTGCCAGCAGTTCAAGCGCGGGCAATGGGCAGTCTGGTCACAAGGCCCTTTCCTTTACACACATGCCCATCCCAAAGTGGAACAATTGAGTGAATGAGGCAATTTTTAACTCAATGATGGGGGCCAGTTTTATTGTTTCAAATTCAAAATAATCACCATTTATTATATATATATACATTATATTATATGTTGTTGTATTTAATATTTGTGGAGGTTTGCATGAAAAGTAACTCCTTGGTTCCCCCTTGGTTACATTTGAATTTGATGGAATGTGCCCATGCCCCCTGAGTGGACACCCTACACTAGGACTGCTGGCCCCACCCCAACTGTCTGATGGCCAGTCCTAGTGCAGGCAATCTCTATGCAAATAACAATAGATAACATTAAAAAAGGCATGCATGTTTATTTATATTTGACTTGTTCATAATTTTTACTTACTAGTGGATTTCATTGCCACAGCAAGAGCTCTGTACTCATCTTTGGCTTTTTTGTGGTGGTCAGGTAACATATGATTCCATATATTGACCAGAGGCTCAAGTTGTTTAATGAATTCACCAGTATCAACATTTTTTAATAAATTTTTAACTTCTCCCTTGGCCACAACTTTATTTATATCTTCCATCTTGTCTGCCAAGTAACCCAGCACTGAATCACTGCTGTGCTGTTATTGGCTGAACCATTCATAATCGTTGAGATTTGTCTTTCACTTGTGACATTGTCACAAGTGAACGATTTTGAACAATACAGATTTAAACACCGATTTAAACACAGATTAGCTGTTTACACGGTCAGTCAAATCGATGAACTGTGTCGGAGTTGTTATTATTAGCCGATCTGTCGCACATGTAAACGCAGCTTAACTCCCTCGTTCCCCAACACAGATAATATTGTAATCAGTATGAAGTTATTGAACAGGCCAATAAGAAAAAAGTAAGATGTAATGGGCCAATCATATCAAAGCCTGTGAAAATTCGAAGAGAGAGGGCAACTCTTCATTTTGAAGGGTATAACGTGGGAGGGCAATTCCGAACCAGTTACCTTATTACCCTGGAGTGAGACTGTATAGTAACAAATAATACTCTCTTACACCTCCTATATATATATATATATATATACATATATATACATATATATATATGTATATGCATATATATATATATAAAATGATAAGCCTCAGCCTCACTCCAAATCAAATAATTGTATTTTTAGCTCTTTTTGATATTATCTATCTTCAAGCATCATGTTTTTATTCATTGATGTGATCAAGGCATTGCCATGAATTCCCTTCTTCAGAATTTCTCTCTCTTCCTATGCGCTAAAATGCATTGATAATGCGTTGTGGCAATAACTAGCAATATAATATCATGATGATTGATAATGACTTGCTTCTGGTAGCAAATCTGTGGTCAAAACATAGCTCTAGTCTAACAGCTGCAATAATTGTATGGGCACCTAAAGGTATCTGACTTGATTCCTATTGTCAATATAAACTTGTGTATATAAAATTGTTCATTATTTGAAGTATTCTGTCAGGTTTTTTTTGGTTTCTTAGCCAATTGTATAAGATCAAGGTGTCTTTGTCAATGGACGATAAATGCTTGTTTAAGTTCTGGCATGTCAATGCACAAATAGTTTGTAAGGTCCTAGGTTGCCTCCACTATATGACACTTTCTAGTTACTAGGATGCATCATTCCCTAAGTGTGAGATTTTCCTCTCCAGACGTCCCACTTTTAGGGCAGCCTAACCTGTATTTCTTCCTGTTAACAGGCGGTCATGTGATGCAACCATGCTGGACATATGTCTGAGATATCACCCCACTTTAATGAACCATTTCTCTATATTAGCAAACTGTCCATTGTGTAATGCGATTTAATGACAATGGGCTCAGCAGCCCTTACCCCAATAAAATATTAGGTTATCCCAGACTACAGAAAATACTGCAGCCATAGAGGAAAAAACAACCTAGCTAATTCTCTGACATCCCAAGGTTGAAATCACGTCCTACAAGGTAAGAGAGACGAGTGAACCTCATATTTTGCTGCCATTCATGGTAGGGAATTCAGGGAAGACCAATAAAACATTGGTCTGAAATAACGAACTCAAGCAATTAAATTTGAGTCTATAATTGCAAACAAAATGATATGGTCTTCTACTATATAGCTAGTCTTCGGGAGCGAACTTTTGCTGTAAGAGCTCTTTAAATTTCTCAGAGTTGACAAATAACAGGATTATCCCATTTACTGAACCCGCCGTACACAGACCATGTATAAGAGATTTTATCAAGTAACATTACACAACACACCTTTATGTGTAAATACCTAGATTTAATAATTAGCCTTCACTCTATAGTTTTTTGGGGGATAAGCCATCAAATCCATTGTAACTTCAATGTAATTGAAACTATTTCAAGGAGACAAGAGACTTCTATCTTTGTTTAGGTGAACAAACTGAATTTAGTTCTCACAAGTCAATTTTTTCAATAACAATGATAAGCCAAGGTGAAATCACAAACCAGGGTTTATGGTTATGGTTAATCTATCACATTGGGCCTATTTGAAACGCTTGTAACGCACAGTACACAAACATGTAAAAACTACATAATTAAGCGTTAACAGCTGAGAAAAAATGTGTTTCCCTGATCCGACAAAACACTAGAAGTTTTGAATCATTACAACAAAACGCAGTGCAATTGCTTTGTGTGCCCCTGTACGATGTAAGATGGTATGAGGTACAATGCTTGGATGCTGCTTGATTTGCTACTCTGTGACATGGATTTGCAAGATCTTGTTACTATTGTCAGTGCTACTAGTATTGATTGATGTGGTAATTTGCTGTAAGTATGGTCTGGGCAAGATACTGAAAGTCAGTAGCCTGAAGTTGGAAAAGGCAAGCTCATGAGACTTGATAAATTATCTTATAGGAATTAAAAAAATTAAGAGTGTACAGTGATTGTGATCAGATTAAACCTCTTTATGTGGACTGAAATGGCCAAGGTAAAATTTTGATTCAATCTGCCGATCTATGTTTTACATTCAGATTTTCTGTCATGTCGAAGTTTCTAAAGTAACTGGTTTTTCTACCATACCTAAGTAATTTTTGTATTCTTCGTTTACAATCAAATATGGCTTTCATCTTCATATTAGGAACAGTAATCTAAGTCAGCATTTAATGCTCACAATATGTTATTGTTTTAAGTGATCTCATGTTAGAAGACATGACACATCAAATATTCATTGAGTTATCAATATTTTATAATTGTTTTGTGTTCAGTTTGAGGCGTGTATATGATTCACTACTCTCATTATTTCAATTGAAACATGCATCATGGAAATATTGGTTTTGTGTAAGGTTGCCTCATTATATAGAATTCTGAACATGGATTGAGTGAGGTAGTTTTGTTGAATCTAATCTCCAATTTCTCTTGCACCACAGCACCCGTCCATATGACTTGATAATATATTTTTAAAAATTCAACTTGATTTCCAGATTCAAATGTTACCACAGAGTTGTCCAGTATAAATAGTACCAAAACCTATGGTACAAAGGCAATAGATGGGAATTATGGACTCAGGTCTTTTGCACATACCCTAGAAGAGACTTCTCCATGGCTGCAGATCAATCTGGAGCGCCCAGCTTCGGTGAGAGGAGTAGAGATCTTGAATCGAATATCTTATCTTAATCAAGGTATATAGTATTACATTGTGACTTCACACATTTATAATATTGATTAACAAGAGTTTTATAACATCTTATTAAGATATTCATATTAATTTTATTTATATCTTAGGAGTTGAACTAAGACTGCAGAATGTGTTGATATTCCTAACTATGATGACTAGTGATGAAGGATTTGGAGAGCGTCTGACCGACTCAGCATGCTCATATTCTCCAGGATATCAGCCACCTGTCAGACTTCAGCTCTGTTATGTGGCCATGATTGGTAGATATGTGAGAATCACTGCTGTTGATGTGAACGACAAGCTTAATTTGTTTGAGATCGAGGTTCATGAGTAGTAATTCGACTGGTATCTTAATTATCTCAACTCTTTTTTCAATGTCCTCACCATCTCAGCTTTCAGAAATCAAACATATTTAATATGTTTTTTACAGCCCAGCTATAGATATAGATTGCATCGATAAGACTTACTAAACACATTGCAGTTCACTTAATGTAAACTTGGTGGATCACAAACATTTGTCCTAATTGGGAAATGTTTGAATTAGGTGACATTATAATGCATTGAGATCTGGCTGAAGGGACCAATATATCACATAATGCATTTAAGTTTTAAACCGAATGAGATTTGAACTTTTCATTTTTATCAAAATTTTTTATTTTCTTATGGTCATTTGAACTCCTTTGGATGTCAACCAAGCATCAAACAAAACTGCAAATATGTCTAGCCAAATTGAAGTTGCCCCTGTTTTCTGTCTTCTTTGCTGTGGATGTCAAGTTTACTTTTCGGTCGAAACAATCTCAATTAAATGTCTATTATTATTTTGGCTGCAATCGCCCTAATTTACCATCCACTGTCCGTTTTTGCTCCCTGAAACAGAGTCTTTACATCATAATTGGGTTTTCCCATTTAATTCTGATAAGTTTTGTCTGCAGCGAAAAATTGGAATGCAAGAATCACAACTAAATTCACATCTCATTCATACAAGATATTGAGGTTTGCGACTAGAAAGATATGAAATGTTTGATTGCTGCACAATTTTCTCAACGCATCCATACTTGATTTCACATTTTTGTTTTTGAGTGGCCCTCAAAATAGTAAGGATTTTTATGGTTGTCCCCATTTTTTCATCATTAGAATGCTGTAGGACATCAATTCTCTCTTCAATGTTCGACGGGTGCTTCAGGTACTCATGCTCTTAATCAGGTTGGGCACCTCTCAAGACCATTAGATTTATCACTAACTTCAACATGTTCTAGTGAGTACTTACGGAACACACATTTTTTTCAAAGTTTCACGTGGATTGGCTACAACAGGGAAACTATTGTCAACATTCCAACACTTGACAATCCCTAGAGTGTCAATAAACAATAGAGAACATGTTAGGTATGCGGAAAACTTGCCAATATACTCTATAGAATGAAATAATGCTTCGGATTTCTTCGGGTAAATTACGCTATAAGGAAACAGATAAACAGATGAGAAATTCACCAAACACTGCCCAGTAATAGATTGTAGATCATGGAAGGCAGTGTTCCAAGCTATTAGTAATAGGCCGTTTATTTGATCAAGACATCACAATAGCACATGGTCACAAATTGACGCTAATTGTTACAGATATATCTATTCACCATAAAACCAATGTGCAACATTGCTTGTTTCATATCACAATATTATTAGTTTCCTGAAAATCTGAAAGACCTATTTACCTTGTACATTAGAGTATTTCAGGCCTATTATCTGAAGTGGTGGTTCATTATAATTGGTACGATATGCAGATTAACTTCTGCCAAATATCACACATTGATTATTCTAATTAAGTGTGATAACATTTCAAAAAAATATAAGTAGACTGCCCTAATATGAGATGGTTTATAACTTTCTGATAACTATGAAGATAGCAATGAACGCATTGTGCTCACTATTGATCAGTACGATATTGAATTCTAGTATGAAAGTGAGGTCATCAAACCATCTCTGATAGTGATGTTACCCTCAAAGCAGTCTACGCTGGTTATCCAATGATTTGTAAAAAAACCTAATATCCATTGATGGGAAATGTTTATTGAAAACAAGTTCTATTGAAGATATTAGGGTAATAATGTCCCATCGTTCTGGTGGGTGTTTATCTTTTAGATTAATTCCGACAATTTCCCCTTGTGAGTGAGCACAATTCCGAAAATATGAAAATCAAAACCACATACATAGTTTTCAATATGTAACAAACCATTTTGGCATATTATGACACTATATAAACCAGGGAGTTACAGAGAGGGAGTGGAAACAAAATGTAGCCTGTGACTTAACAAGGCTGTTTCCAAGAGTTGTATTAGTATGGTCCCTCCATTAAAATTCATTTAAGTCCTCAGTCTTTTTATATGTCTGTCTCCAGTTGAAAATTATTAAAATATTTGACATGTTTACTCAATGGTATATTCAGACACCCAGAGACAATATACCATGATGTAAATCACCACAAGTGTAGATGAGACATAGCTTATAATATAGTAACCACTTTTACAGGGTATTGAATTATAATTCCAATGCAAATTTTTGATTGGGGATAGAGAGACTGAAAATAAATCATTCATTCACCATTTAAAAACCATGTGAGGAACTTAGACCAGATAAGAGTAGTTAAGTACTTAAATAAGCCCTTTCTAACACCTAAGTGACAAAGGGAGGCATAACATACAACGTTTGACTGATGAAAACCGCCATTGATTACCAAATTATGAGGCAAATTTATGGCCATGTCTGCAGTGAAACGTTCCCTTCACAGATGGGTAGCAGAGGGCTTTGGAGTCCCAGGTAAAACTAGACTATAGTTTGACGCATGGACTATACCTGAGTGCTATCTATATCTCTCTGCTACTTAGTTTAGTTTCTTTTCAAGAGGTTCAAACACTTTAGGAAATTTGCGGTAGAACCCATCTTGATAAATGGGATTTCACAACTATGCTCTTGCTAATTGGACAGTTCATCAAAATTATTACAGCAACTCAAGTTGTACTTCTTTTTGGCAGGAAGTCACTCTCTGCAGTCTCTGCTCTGATTGGCTGTGGTCATGAAAAACATTTGCTGATAAAGAGAGGACAATTACCAGTGGAGGCAAGCAACAATTTGAAATGAGAGGCCGTTTCCACTCCTTTTTTCAAACTCCTTGATATAAACCCACCTTAGTAGCAAGTTTTGTGTTCTAAATCACTGCTGCGCTTGGCTTAGGCCTAATCCGTTCTCCGGTCACATTATTGAAATCATATCATAGTGAAATTCATGAACATTAACTGCTGATTGAAATGTTTTATCATAAAGAGAAACTGCATGAATACACTGCGCCCTGACTGATATGTACTACACTGTATATGCATGTTAGTGGTCTCAGCTAACAGTAAAAATAATTGACATCAAAAATGAATGGGAATTGAATTCCTTGATAGCTATAGCTCCTGCAAAACAGAAGTATTTAGCTTTTCATAAGCTATAATCACGTAAATAAGTAACCATAAACTTACTGTCTTTTGACAATTTTTATATTTAGTCAATATATGTTGATAACACCAAATTGCAAATTAAACGTAACGAATTACCTGCCTTCAGTGGGAATCCTACCCAACTTACATCCATAGTCATAGCATGATTGATAAAACGATGGTCCATAAAAAACTAAAGCAAATTGCAGGATTGTGCACACTTTCTGCCATTGTGGGCAGGAGGTCTTTGTTTACACAACTGTCTTATATCGTTGTATGGCTGTGATCTGAAGTGATCTGTGTCTACTATGATGAAACGCAAATCATACTTGAAAGTTTTTACCTCTTAGCACCAAAATTGCATATTTAGGGAATAAGACAGAGTGCAGAACGATCAAGATCGATAAAAACCACATAACAATTTGCACAGATTGTTAGTCTTCCTTTTCTTCCTTTGCCTCAGAAGAGTTTAATTGACAGTCATGACAAAATAGTGCAGGAATGCTATTTCTGTTTACAAGATTTTTTGATAATCAATTTAGGGTGGTCAGATTTGGCCCATAATAGAAGGAATCACATAAGCATCAGCTGGTATATAGTACCTTTTGAAACCAGATAGACAAACAAGAACACAAATGCATGATTTTTATGGACTTGAACAATCAAAGCTGTGTAAGAAGATTTAAATTCTCAGGATAATCAATAAAGCCAGTTGATATAGCAAACTATAACTATAATGATAAGCTGCATGGATGAAAGTGCAAACTGAATAACAAGCCGTCTCTAATAGCCTGGGTAGGCTGTAGGGGGTGGGTAGGGTGGGGTTTGAACAGCCCGGGTCGATCCGTTGTGACCTCTTCAAGGTCGCGACACAGACCTGTCTATCATTTTAATAAATTTTGATTTGTGATATAGACTTTGACTGACTTAAATATCTTTGTAAGTTCAACCAAGGAGCAGTCCTTGGTTTGTCGGGTCATCATACTCATTACTAAGAGTTCTCTGTGCTTACAAATATTATGAGCCAACATTTCGAATGGAATGCTTTCAATTTTTATCATAATGAAACGAAAGGAAAAGATTTGCCCCGGCGGGGATTTGAACCTGGGCCTCCCGCAATATAGATATTGATGCTACCTTGCACAGCAATATCTATTCATAACAGCATATCTTGCTTGGTCATCTAAATACAAACTCATTGAAAACAATGTCAATGTCAATGTATGATACTGACTAGAACTATATAGGCTTATACTATGACTATACAATAGCAATAATTAAAGTAATTTATTTATCAGGCAGGGTTAATTACACAATCATGGTTGCTGGTTGGGTAATGATATATAGGTCAGTTTCTGAAAATTCTAGAATTGTACAGGATTGTCAGACAATTCTTGGGTATGAAACGCAGTGTGCTACCTTGAGGTGTAATAGCGACCAGGCACTTTACAGTTTTGTTATGTTTGTATTCGGACCATGTTGCTGCTTGGTTTTTAAGGTCCTTAGGTTTTTGAATGGTGAACTCGGTGCAGTCAATAATACGACGTAGTCTTTTATAGTTCGAGTATTCTTTGGGGATAGTTTTAGCGATTTCTTCCATAGTGTAAAAGACAATGAGAGGCTTCAGCACTTTGGTGAGGAGCGGTAGGGTTCAGCACTTTGGTGAGGAGCGGTAGGGTTCAGCACTTTGGTGAGGAGCGGAAGGGTACAGGTGAGGAGCGGTAGGGTACAGGTGAGGAGCGGTAGGGTACAGGTGAGGAGCGGTAGGGTACAGTTGAGGAGCGGTAGGGTACAGGTGAGGAGCGGTAGGGTACAGGTGAGGAGCGGTAGGGTACAGGTGAGGAGCGGTAGGGTACAGGTGAGGAGCGGTAGGGTACAGGTGAGGAGCGGTAGGGTACAGGTGAGGAGCGGTAGGGTACAGGTGAGGAGCGGTAGGGTTCAGCACTTTGGTGAGGAGCGGTAGGGTTCAGCACTTTGGTGAGGAGCGGAAGGGTACAGGTGAGGAGCGGTAGGGTACAGGTGAGGAGCGGTAGGGTACAGGTGAGGAGCGGTAGGGTACAGGTGAGGAGCGGTAGGGTACAGGTGAGGAGCGGTAGGGTACAGGTGAGGAGCGGTAGGGTACAGGTGAGGAGCGGTAGGGTACAGGTGAGGAGCGGTAGGGTACAGGTGAGGAGCGGTAGGGTACAGGTGAGGAGCGGTAGGGTACAGGTGAGGAGCGGTAGGGTACAGGTGAGGAGCGGTAGGGTACAGGTGAGGAGCGGTAGGGTACAGGTGAGGAGCGGTAGGGTACAGGTGAGGAGCGGTAGGGTACAGGTGAGGAGCGGTAGGGTACAGGTGAGGAGCGGTAGGGTACAGGTGAGGAGCGGTAGGGTACAGGTGAGGAGCGGTAGGGTACAGGTGAGGAGCGGTAGGGTACAGGTGAGGAGCGGTAGGGTACAGGTGAGGAGCGGTAGGGTACAGGTGAGGAGCGGTAGGGTACAGGTGAGGAGCGGTAGGGTACAGGTGAGGAGCGGTAGGGTACAGGTGAGGAGCGGTAGGGTACAGTTGAGAATTTCCTTAACACTGGTCACACTGATGCCAAATCTGTAAATAAATTTCATTTTAAACATTTAGCTAAAATGATAGTTTTATAAAGAGATTTAAATAATTAATCAATCTAGAATATTTTTGTGATCCCATGGGTGTTCCCTTCTAATAATGACCGACAAAGCCTGATAAATAAAAGGTACGTCTTATTTTTTGTAGCTAATATTTTTGCACTTTAGCTTGCACCAAGACCTTTCAGCTTTTGTAACATTATGAACAGTGCATGTACATTGTAAGAAATGGGTAACAATATCGTGTATTGTTTACAACATATAGCTCTTACAAATTAAAATTTATATTTACATGTCAGCTAGATCCTTGCGTAAAAGTCCAAGTCTAAGCCTCATTAACACTAGCAGCAGCCGATCTTCATTGCACAGCTTGACATGTGTATTCTTACGGAGGTTCTGAAATCTTTTGTACTCAAGCTGTGCGATATGGGTGACAGGTATTGTTTTCTTCACTACATGGAGCTGACTGTAAAGTACAGCTAATAGTACAAAAATCTTCACCTTTGGGACACCAGTGTAAAATGACGCATCTTGGTCTGTTTTCAAGAGCTTTTTGAGTTTGATGAAGTTTGAGCTGGGCAGTTTTGGCTCTCAAAACCATAGATTTGGCCATGAGTTTTCCATTAGCCTCCAATAGTTCATGATTGTTATTATCAGCTGCAGAGGTTGGGACAGGTGGTCTATGTAGCTCATCAGTGGCAGCGGCATACAGCCCTTCCTGAATATTGACCAGAGGATTAGTCTCGATTTCACTAAAGCACTCATCATCAAATAATGTTTCCAAAATGGCTGTATTTGTTTTGTGAAAGGAAATATTAGATGGCCCTGGTTGACCAGATCTGTCTGATATCATTAGTGGCTCCGAGCTGCTGGTTGTTCCTGTTTCTACTGATACGTTTTTTTTTATTCCTTGGGCTCCTCAGTAAAGTGCTAATCTTCAGTGTTGCATCGTATCCAAGCTTCTGCGTATGATTGGGATTTTTATCAGTGGGTAGACCATCTACAAAATGAACACAGCATACTCTCGAATTACTGTCCGGGACCCACAATGTTTTATCAGTTACGCTTTTTTGTCGATTGATCAAGGTGACCCAATTCTTCCACTTTAGGTTATCAGACAGAAATCTAAAAATTGTGTAAATGGTAGACATCCACACAATCCTGTAAAAGATAATATTAAAGTAAAAAAGTTGTCAATGTTTTATTTAAATGATTTTGATATTCTATATAAATCTTTATAAATTTATCAAAGCTTGCTCGGTAATCTTCAAATTTCATGCATTGTAACTGATAGCTCAGATCAGACTAATAATAATAAAGAAAGAAGATAAATGCTGCAGCAGTAGCCTTGTCACGTGGCCACGAGTTTTGGACCAAAAAAACAAAAACCCACGCCTGCATGAAAAGGCTAGTGCAGCAATATTTGCAATTACCACTTCTCAACTTTCAGGCGTGTATATGCGTGATTTAATATCAAAATCTGCTATGTTTTGGTTCTTTACTTATAAAGCTTGGAATAATCATGAGGAAAATAAAAACCGATCTTACCCTTATTTTGTCCAGTGTCTTTTTTACATGGTTGCTTCTTGATGTTAGATAATTGATGGGTGATTAGTGCAACCCAAAGCTGCACAACTAGGCTGCTGCTGGCATTATTTATCTTCTTATCTTTTGAACTTATTTGACTTTGTATGCTATGACTATAAATGCTTTCGTATAATGACTGTTTTCGGATAAAACTGAGCGTCTCATACTTATGAATGAATCAGCTGATCTTGTGGTTGGGGAAATCCCTCTTTTGTTTACTGTTTACAAACAGTTTCTACATAGTGATTTGTGGTTGCATAATGAATGCTATAAATCATCCTTTGATGTATGCAGTAGTAGAGCTAATTGACAGTGATCAGGGTGCACAATACACTGTTGCATTCAATAACTTTATCATGCATGCTCAGATTTTTTTATCCTGCAGATATGTAAAAGTTCTTATGATGAGGTATAACTTACTTGCAGGGCTGGACCCTTACCCTACCCCAATGGATGTTATTTCTGCAAATTTAGCACAGGCTACATGATAAGCCATGATAAATTTGTGTTCGACAGGAGGAGATAACTCTTATTTAAAACAGGGCACAGAAAAGTGTCCGATGTCGTGTATTAAATGAAAGGAACTGGTGGTAGTTCTATTCACACAAAACTGAAATGGTAAACTTTCATGTAAAAGAAAGAGTGAAGTGGTCGAGGAAAAATGATCTGGGTCAGTCAGTCCTACTCCAGGGTAATAAGGTAACTGGTTCGGAATTGCCCTCTCACGCTAAAACCTTCAAAAATGAAGAGTTGCCCTCTCTCTTCGAATTTTCACAGGCTTTGATATGATTGGCCCATTACATCTTACTTTTTTCTTATTGGCCTGTTCAATAACTTCATACCATTGAATTCCATATCTGGAATAGCATCATTAGCTTTCTTTTGCAAAACAAAGGGCTTGCAAAAATAGCCAGTCCCTAGTAGCAATCTAGAAATGCCCTAATCATCGACACTGTATGGGGTATAATTACTGTTTGCAATTTTGTAAACAAGACAATTTCTCAGGCTAATTATTCATGCTACTAGGGACAGCCAATCAGATAACAGTCAGATGGGTCCCTGTGTTTAGTGTCCTACCGGTATAACGCTATGATACTTTTTCCATTCTAAGAGAAGAATCTAATTCAGTGCTTCATACTGATTACAATATCTGTGTTGGGGAACACTGAGTTAGTTATCAATATTGCTAGTAGTTAACTTTCTGAACAGCAGTCAGACTCAGTGGCACCAATCAGTTACTTCACAGACACATAAGACCACGATGAAGAGATGATGAGCCAACTCAGCTTCACAAGAAGAATGAAATTAGAACAGCTGTGAATGGACTTGATTGAATCAATTTGTTGTAGCTCTCAGGTAAATATATGTTATTTATTTAGTATTTATTTGGTACACTACACTACTATTCTACTACTCAGTTGTGAGTGAAAAATGAGTCGACTAAGAAGTCTAGCTAGTAACTGTTAGTTACTATCACTACCAGTAGCTTTCTGTAGTTTGCCAATGGTACCAGTCCAATGTACATGTGCAGTGTAATATCAAGCAAGGAGGAGGACTCCTAAGAGTTGTAAGAGGGGGGGGGGAAGGCTCATACAAGTCCAAGGAGTTAACTCCTTACTCCTCGCTTTGTTGTTTGTTGGTGGTGGCATGTTTAGGTGGGCAACTCTCGTGCAACTAATTGTCTAGAACTGTTATTGCTAATCTACTATGGCTACATGTAGGCCTACATACTTTACAAATTGTAAGGAAATGCCCCCTCTCTTTACTACAACTACAGCCTATGTAGGCTGGGTCTTGTATTTGTATAAAGTGTGTGCATAGGCTTTGCCTCGGCGCAACTGACGGATCATTATTGCTTTATGTCAACCATTCCCAACTGTCTGAGACTGGTGGGGTCACCCTTAAATACAAACAGCAAAACTATATACATATTAGTATACACTTTATCTACTGATCAAGCATGCGCATGTAAGACCAAGTGGTACATCATCATCTAGCTTAGTAGGCGAGACCTGCTTTCAGCTTCGTTCGAGAATTGGCCACTAATCAATTGAACTATGCTCACTCTTGTGTGAACTATTTGCGAACAAATTTATCTAAGGAGCGAGGATATTGAGCATTTAAGTTGTAATGATCTTTTGGTTTACAAAGCACAGCTCATGCTAATTGAAATATTCCTTGGTCTATAATGTAATAAAGAATATACCAACCCCGATCACCAGAGGAAGGAAACCAGTGCAGACCTTGCCTTTTGCCAATGGTATTGAATTCAAATGATTTGTTGGCTGTACAGAGTCTCAACTGCGTCACAGTGGTCATTTCATTATAATAAGCAGTGATCGGGGAGGGGGGGGGGGGGGCGGATTGCATATAATATTACATGTGTGGGCTCTTTGAGTTGCAAGCATGTACTTCGCCTTAATTCAGGGTCAACCACTGACAACCATTGGTTATAGTGGTCTCTAGTTGGAGAGTAGAGAAATTGGTTACTGAGAGAAACTAGACCATTGCCAGCTTGCACACGATTGCAAAAGTTTCCCAAATGTAAATCTTCATCAATAGAATGGTGTATTTAAGTGTTGTAGAGGTACTAGCTCTCTAGAGTATAACGCTGGTTTCATTATTCGTCTTGTTAATTTGGGAAAAGAGTAGATAGGCCTAGATACAAGAAATGACTCCTTTTGATTGCAGATTTTTTTCGTATTTTAGTCTACATTGTAAAGCAACACAGACCGTAGAATAGTACTGAGAACAGTACAATGAAGAAGAGAGTGTTTGGGTGGTTTATAGCAGATGTGATACAACTCGTAGTATCAATAGTCGTTCAGCTTACTCAATTCAAACAGGTAAGCAGACAATCAAATTTTCAATTTCGGTTGTAAAATTTGATTAAGTTGCAGCAGGGAACTGACCCAGAAAGGCTTGAGATGGCTGGGGTTATACGCATCGATATCTCCACTGTTACACTTGCATCGAGCATGGTTAGTAATATGATGATATAAATGTCAGGTGATATGTGTAGGCTAACTGACGATAATTGCGTCGGTGTAATCGTTGAAGTATCATGGCATAAATTTGGTAAAACTGCCTCAGCAAGAATTTTTCATTGAAGCCGGCCAGTTAGTGTAATTAGGAGTTCAGTGACTATCGGAGTTGTGCTCTTTTTTTCATGGAGGGAACAACTCATTCCATCTCGCAACATCAAGTCACCTCTTCCCTATATTCCACCCTCCTTGCCACAGCTCTTTATCTTGAATGATCATTTTAGTTACAAATTATTGCTGCCGTTATGTGCTGATCAAACCTATAGATCGAGTGTTTCCATTCCAAGACACCAGATATAAAACTTCACAAACTTCTTCACCAACGGCTGGCAAATCTGTTTCCATCATAGGGATTGTAGATTTAACCAGGTCTTTAAGTGTTGTGTTATTTGTTATTTGGCAACATGCTAGAATCAGGCTCTCAATGCAGAGAAAATTGAAGGGTCCAGGGATGAACCTTGTAGCAGCAAAGCCTTGTTATAAGACTGCAAATAATTTGAATGCAAATAATGTACTTAGGACATTGGAATGTATTATGTTCATACTTTATCACATCATTAACTAAATATTTGTTGCAGAGAATACAGGAGAAAGACTGATTCAGTATGGCATGATAATGGCAGAGTTACGCATCAGAACCTTTGGTGGTTTGAATTCTGTCCTGAGAAATTTTGATGTACCGAGTGAGTGTCTGAGTGTCAAATAGTTACATTATTATGATTCATGATGGGTCATGATATACTCTTCGCTACCCTGACGCAGTGATCATTTGTATTTGATTGTCCAAATCAAGGATACCATCGGTAGCCTAATTGGTAACCATATCTCATACTCATTGAAAGACCCCCCCTCCCTCCCTCCCTTCACATGCTATCTACCTTATCAACCTATTTAGTGGTTAACTAATTAGATTGATAAGGTAGATTGCAGGTGAAGGAAGGGGGGGGGGGGGTGAATGAAATGATAATGAAATCTGTCTCTTAAAGTATTGTCAATTGTTCGATTGTGGTTATCATGGGGCATTTAACTTCCCAACATATGTTGGTGTGTGGGTAATTCTAGGTTACAGGCCCTAAAAAAAATTAAACAGCATAAAACTTGTTTCTAATTTATAGTCAACTAAACGTATAGCCTAGGGAGTAAGTATTAGCTAAAGTTTAGTTTAGCTAGTCTTGAGATGACTTAATGTAAGCTAGCATTAAATTTTGGCTAGTGAAGGTTGAAGTCCATAAAAAGAAAAAAAGGGTGGGCGTATGTTTGCTACTCTTGAAGTTAGCTTTTTCAAGCCTGCGCAAAATGAAGAAAATTTCCTCCTATGAATACTTTACTCCTCTATGGAACTTTTTATGAACATTATATCTGCTTGATTTTGATAACTGTACCTTACATTTTAGAACGTACCTGAGGCATTGGATTAGCAGGATGTTGGCATCTATTGACATTTGACTACCGCGTCAAACAACTTGAAGGCAGTTAGTGTAGGAAGAACAAGTATTCATCAGATAAAGTGGTAAGCTACTCTCACACTACTCTGTAAGTCTACTCATTCTTCACGACTGAGTAGTAGAGTAGTACTCTACTACTCAGTCGTGAAGAATGAGTAGACTAACTAAGAGGTCTAGCTAGTAACTGTTAGTTATTATCACGACTAGTAGCCTTCTGTAGTTTGCCAATCAGGGGTGTCTTTCAATTAGAAAGAGCGATACTTTACTAAAGCAAATTATCACTATCGCATCACTCGAAATTATTGCCCACTTGGTCTTTCAAGTAGACAACATCACTCCCAAATCGCTCGCTCAGAATGTATATAGTTCAATCATTGACTGAACGTTTTGAAAGTGAGACCCCTAGCAGGTATTGCTCACTCACCTGGTGAGCGATCAGATTGTGATTTTGGTTTTTAAGTGTTTTGTAATTTGTAATTTGTTAAAATGTTAGAATCCGGCTCCAAATGCAATGATCTCAGTGCCCTAACTTCATATCTAGATAGGGTGAAATAAAGAGGGCTTACACGGTTTTCATCAGTAATAATACATCTGGTAAAAAAATCCAAAACTAAGAATTGCGAAAAAAATTCATCCTCAGCCATTCATATTTGTTGAGCCGACCTCAGCTGTTTCAGGGGAAACAAATTTGGTCCATAGTCAATATATTATATAATATGTGCAGAAATGTGAGTTGCTGGCAGTCAATGTAACATTGTGTATACCCTAAGAGAGTTAAGTATATGCAGCAGGGAAAATTCACAAATAGCTACATTTAAAGCAAGCTAACATTTGCTCTCATTTCTTCATATAGACTCCCACCTCCGCTAGAGGAGTAATTTACTGCAAATCATCTTTAGACAACTATCCTGAATATAATGTAATATCAAGTTTATCGTCCTATTGTATTTAGAGTGTGATATATGAATATCTCAAAAAACTCAATATTCACACCCGTATATATATATAATATGTGGTTTTAGATCAGAAGATGATTTGATGGTATTCAGAAGTTAATAAACCATGGCTTCCCGCCAGAACTTGCCAGAAGATTAAACCGTGAGTTACTTCAATACCATTGGACCCCACTTACATGATGGGGCTTCTCTAGTGGAGTAATGTTAGTTCAATAGGAAAAGTTTGCATTTCGAGAAAATGGCTTGAAGTAATAAAATTATGGCTAGCCAACATTTTCTCAACTCCGTCACTTGACATTAACTTCCAGTGGGTGACCTCACGTTCAAAGTTTTAAGATACTTGGGTTTTAATGAGCTCATTGGATGGTTGTGACAGGGTTGTCACATCCAATTCTTGAGAAAGGCACCCAAGTGCCTTCGGAGTTCTCCTCTATTACAAAAACTAAGTGCAGACAACCATTGCAGTACTAACAGTCTGCTGAATAACAATAAAAAAAACATGGCTGTAAATGCTGTTGGCAAATTCCCACATGATTATAATATAAGTTGTATGTCAATTAAAATATTTTCACCCCTGCATTTCCGGTTGCTCCAGTCCTAGTAAAATCCAAGTAAAACGATGTTGTCTTGTGTTGATGGCTGGAGGAGGAGCAGCTCCAAATATATGCAAATTAGATTAAAATTTTTCTTGAGGTAGAGAATGTTTTACTTTTTGTCACCATGCTCAGTAAATAACCTAACAAAGAGTCAAGTAGATGTCGAGCACATAGTGCTTGCTTTCCAATCTAGTCAATGCAATGTCACAGTGTATGTTATGTCATTATCCCTATCGTTTTATCCAATTTTTCTGCATTTAGATTCGCTTCTGGTGTCACCAGTAAAAGGGGAGGAACTTGAAATGTAGGCATTTATCACAGAACTTGTAATGATTCTGGATCAAAGAAAGAAGAAATATGTCTTCATCCAACCAACTTAACATTATTGATGGCCAACCACCCAACCAACGCTACTCCATATTGAAAAGTTTCCCCACTCCTGATTGCTAAAATGAATTATTCTGAGCCATGATTTTTGCGTCATATTGTGTACTCTGATCTAAACTTCAACAGTGCCTCTGTTAGAAGGGAATTAGGGGGGGGGGTTATTGTATGACACCTGAAGCTTTTGAACAAACCATCGGAGTGAGCATTTGCTAATGTTGTTTCACCTTGGGCCTGACACTGAGCTTATATATATTATATCTGCTTTCGCTTTGCATACTTTTGTCTTTTGTGATAGTATGGTACTTCAAAAAGTGCTGTTTTGATGTGGCCGCGTGGGCCTACATACATCTCAATTCGGAGTTTAGTGGACAGTCATAGCTTCATGATATTCTATAGACGGCATACAATAGATAGCTGTCAGGAGGTCATTTCTCACAGATATACTCATATATGGTGTCCCAAACTCCGCACATAATTTTTTCTACAACAATCTTACCGTTGTTTTGACTTCACATCATGAAATTTCTACATACAAGATTATTTTTTACAGTTTTACTATTTGGAGGAGTGAACGTAGAATGGAGACAGTGACTCAGAAGATATACGACAGAGCATCATACTCAGCAGATTTCTCACACCTTGTCACCCACCACCAATAACTCCAGCTTCAAAGAAGCACACTCTGCTGATACTCTCTTTGTTACACTTGGAACTGAAGTTGTGAAGACACCAGGGACAAATAGCCCCCCCCCCCCCCCCCACCCAAGGTATGTATGGGCTTGAATGATCACCAATGCTTATCTATCAATATTTTGGGAGTCACCAGCAAAATTATTATGTCAAACAATGTAATCCTCTGATTCATGATTGTTGCTACATCACTTAGACGGTATTATATATAGTTTTTTTTGGTGATGGGTTGCGGTAAATATCGAATATACCAAGTATATCAAATTGAGGATACTTTAGCCAGCGACACGTTGACACCCTCCCCCTAATTTAGCCACAATCGCTCTGAAAGTATGACACGGTGATTGATATACATTTTTCTTCTTTTCAGACTATAATTGAGACTCATGCTGGTATAGAGCGGACACCAGTCATGACACATCAAATATGCACCATGAGCACCTCCTCCGATAGTGAACTGTCACAAAAGTCACACTCTTATATCTGCGCAGCACTATGTTGTCACTGCACACTGTTGAATCGATAGATCATGAAGTAGTGCCACATAAACTTTCCCCATATGATAATTGATAGGGATGGGCACATGCTCTCATTTTATCAAAGTTTCAAGCTGTTCAGTGTTCACATTTGTATTGATATATCAATTGACTTTAGGGCATTTCTTGCGCCTACTGGTATATTATTATCCTGTTGACAATCGCAGGAGGCCTTCTAGGGTTGTTGATTGTGAATGCCAATGTTTTGTGGGTTAACATATGCAAGAATAACATCTAAACTTTTTAGTATTTTCTACGGATTCAATTTTTTTTTGGACAGTTTATTGTTCTCACCTCGTCGATTATTCATAATTTTTCATTCCAATGCTTTGCATCCTATTCAGGTATCAGTGAACTTTAGTTCAATGCAGGTATTCCTACTGTGGATTAACATGTATATCAGTTATATTTAAGAGTACAATGAGTACGACTTGTTTTTTAAAATAGACAGCTTTCAATTCATTTCCAAAACATGATCAAAAGGTTCATCACTCGACAAATAGGCTGAGCACTAGGTTCATGTTGATGCACTGATCTTACATCTTGTCATATATCATTAGATGATTTGGTTGTCGGTTGTCACTGAACTGTGTGGGTGAGTCCGGTTGAGGTTGGTGAGAGGGTTGGTCTACCTCTGTATGTCCGAAACAAGAAGTGTCATTTGTATAGCGCACACATACATATTGAGGTTTGATCACAGCAATGAACTCCCTCTTCATTGATCACAGAATGGTTTCTCAGGCATTGTGTTTAGCAATGGCAGGCAAATTTACAAGTCGGTTTATCCCTGTGTTAAGCTTCTTATGGCTCATAGAGGGTTGCAGTTAGGTGGGAATCGGTGCTGCTAGTACACATTTTTTGGTTAGTGAGGTCCAAGACTACTATCCTGGTTAGTAGTTAGTACAAGGCAGTTTAATAATTTTTAGAAATTAGTACAAAGCAGCTTACCAATTGATAGAGGATTATAGTACGATGGCACTGCTTGCATAAACTTTGCTAATATTGAACCCTCCTTGCTATAATCATCACCATGCTAGTATCATTGCTCGTAAAGAGTTAGTTATTTCTTTATTTCTCATCTAAACAAAACTCCCTGTCCAGTGGTACAAATTATGACTCTGTAAGACCTGTGAGAGTATTTGTGTTCAGATATATACAAAATAAGTCTAGTTGTACACTTTTTTGTGTGTTTCAATACCTCATCAATCATTTCTGTTATTGCTGGGTGGTTAAAAGTTATATAGATAGATCAGGAATCTTGTTTAGAAGAAGTTTATTTAAACTTTCCTTCTACACCCTCTAGATTTTAAGATATATCAATTTTTACAACCCCTTATCATTTTTAGGAATTTCAACAAGAATAGCTAACCAGAGGGATTATATAGATGACACACTAAGGGTTAATCTACGCTCCTTGGGATTTTTTAGCGCGGATGGCTTTCATTAGCTGTTTGTTGGCTGAAGATGTTCTGGGCATGGAGCGCAAGCTCTGAATTTTATGGAATGTGGGTAGAGAGAAGCAAGGGTAAATCAAACCAAGGAGTAACAGCTTCCCCTGTTACTTCTTGATCAAACAGACCTATAGTTCAATGACACAATAGAACTCGTTTGTACGGAATGTCTGATGGTCACTGTAAATTCTAAATATATCAATGCAGGCGATAATATTAAGCTGATAGCTTTGAAAGATTATCTGCTACAAGACTGTCCAGGCAATTATTTATCGCTCTAAATCTTAACTGATGTAATGGCCCTACAAGCCCCTAATCTGGCAACCCAGCCGCCTGTCTAAGCTACCGGTCTCATATATAACAGAATAAATATCAGTGTGGGTATTCCTTTGGCAGGAATTTGTTGAAATGATTGGAACAAGGAGTAAAAGTACTCCTTGATTGGAACTCTAGACTATAGCTGCATTGTGGAAATCCTGTCGTAATGGTCGAAACTTCTAGGAAATGTATTTGGTAGACCACATGGAACTGATGCATCGATGTTGTTTTGCCCGTTACTAGCCACATCACTCAATTACATGCAATTGATCTGAAATGAAATGTTAAAAAAATTAAACCATTTTAGTTGAAAATTGTATTAATCTGGAGTAGGTTGGTGAAATCAGTCTTGATATTCATTGATAATCCTTTAGGTTGAAAGAACTTTCAACACACCAAACTTTTCAATGCATGCATTCAATGGCTACAATGTAAAGTTCAATCTGCCTGATCACTTTCAATGGGATTAGCTTAGTGAATTGAACAAGATTCTCAGTGTCTATTTGCCAATTGTTTACCTTTTACTTGACATCAACATCTTAGCCAAGCATCTGAGTTCAAGCATAATTGGATGGATTGTTGTTATCCAAGTTGTTTACCCATCAAGTCATAATCAAGATAAGCCAGTCAGAATGTTAATTTTGTTGACATTGGCATTCATAGGCAACCTGCACAGAACTTAAAAGGTACCAGTAGATTTAAAAATGGTTAACCCTTTGGGTAAACACACAGATTATCGTAATGAGCTAGCAGCAGTTTATCAAGAGCTGAGCCAGATACAACCACTGTATGTTGTGTCTGGCTCAGCTCTTGTAGTTGACCAAGTAGCAGAGGAAAATCAATGAAACATAGTTGCAAATACCGGATAATAAGGGCGCAAGAGATTTTTTGCAAAGCAATCTCATTTTTGGCATAGTTACTCTGTACTATGATGAGCTTGGAAGCAGAGTTCGGTGAAATAATTTGATGAAAATATACAAATGGAATTTGGTCAACCATCTAGTATTTTTCATAAAAGGTTAAAACTTCCCGCCCCCTCACTCTTCTGTCAAAGAATGATCATGATTGTACTTTCACCAAAACAACCATCATTGTAAACATGTACATTCGCAAAATTAAAAACTCATCGCATTCATTATCAGCAGCAAAAGACAGGAAGTTAGGTCAGCTTACGATGACATCCTGTCTCTCTAATTCCACAAGTGTGTCATGATGACTTGTTACAAGTGCAATGGAATGTGTGTGTAGGATTAACTACCAGCGACAATTAATTCGATAATTAAAAATTTTGACAAGGAATATTGAGGTAATTAAGTCATTATGCCTGTTAAAGGCTAACCTCCCTGCTTGTGGCACACAAGCTGACAGCTTAAAATGTATTACTGTAAACGTTAGTGTCTTGTCACTAGCCTAACATTTAAATACTATCTGTACTAGTGCCAACACCTGCTAGGGAACTACCATCCAAGAGTGAGAGAGAAAAATGCCACAATTGCTTCCTGTACACCATATAACTGAGATGGCTGGGAATGATAAAGTTTAACATCAAGAGCTCCTTTGTAGACAGGTAATGAATGTATACCAGGTTTACAATAGATTTACTTTTGCCTCTCTCTACCCACATACCATAGCATTCAGAGCTAAATCCTTGCTCAGAGCCATTCAATCTCAAAAATCCCAAGGAGCGTAGATTAAGACTATGCCAATAATCAGTATTAATACTGCATGCTTTGACACCAAGTATGTTTTCTAGCATCAGTCAGCATATTTTCGGTAGTTTTGTGGAGAATATGGCCTCATTCGCCACTTTTCTCCACTTAGGCATGTAGGGCGATTAATTCAAAGTAGATCCTCGCTCAACTGGTGAGCGATGTTGTACGTTTTTATTAGTAGCAATGTTTTGTGATAATTCTGCTAGCATAATTTAGCTGATGTATTCTATTTATGCAGTTGCTGCCTACATTCTCAGATTGCACAAGATATAGCTTAGGGTAGGCCTACAGTACAACACAGAAGATTTGAACATAGGTATTTTGTCGGCTCATCATACTCAATACTAAGAGTTTTCTGTGCTTAAAAAAATTGTGAGGAGGACAATTCGAATGGAATGCTTTCATTGTAGCAGCTAACTTGCCCGGTCATCTAAATACAAACTCATTGAATACAATGTCAATCCAATTATATAATATTGACTAGAACTGGGCTAGAACTGTAAAGGATTATACTATAACAATACAATAGCAATAAAGAATGTAGTTTATTTGGCAGGCAGGGTTAATTATACAATAATGTTGCTGGTTGGGTAATGATATATGGGGCATGAAACTCAGTGTATGTCCTGAAAATCTGAGGTCTGTAGCTCAATAATTGCTTATTATGCCAGCTACAAAAGAAGCTTTCTCTAAAGCATCACAAATCAGTAAAATAATGTGTAGGCACATTTTCTTTTGAGCAGCAGCATGGCTTCCAATGGTCTGACACCACAATTTTTTATATCATTGGATTGCTCATCTTCTGAGGAACACAGTGGTTACTTTCTTTAGTAAACAAGGAAAATATCTACCAACATATCAAAAGCTTTATGGAAAACAGTTAAAAAATTATATTAATTGCTGCCCTGCTGCCGGCTTATGTATGAAATTATTCCACTTTCATGGGGGGCAAAGAAATACACCGTTTGTGAGTGTGTCCTGAAAATCTGAGGTCTGTAGCTCAATATTTTCTTATGCCAGCTACAAAAGAAGCTTTTTCTAAAGCATCACAAATCAGTAAAACAATGTGTAGCCAAATTATCTTTTGAGCAGCAGCATAACTTCTAAAGGTCTGACAGCACAAATTTTTATATCATTGGATTCCTCATCTCCCGAGGAACATGTGTTAATTTTTTTAGTAAAACAGGAAAACATCTTCCAACATTTCGAGAGCTTTGGTGAAAACAGTTTGAAAATGATAAAATTGCTGCCCTGCTGCCGGCATATGTATGCAACTACTCCATTTTCATGGCGGGCATTTTTTGAGTATGATCTGAAAATTTGAGGTCTGTAGCTCGACAACTTATTTTGTTTGCAACAAAAAAGGATTCCTCTTTACAATCATTATGATTTATAGCCATATTGAGAGTTTAAAAAATTTGGCACCAACTCGAACCCAGAGCTCTGCGTTGACGAAATAGAGAATTATCCACTGAGCTACACAGACATGTTGTATCAAAATAAGAGTGTCCGCCTTAAATTTAGTGGAGCATGAATTCTGTATTACAATAATTACATTACATTACTGATGATGAATACACACACACTCAGCATATTATTTGTGCACAGCTAAATCATCGCAAATCAATAAAATAATGTAGAAGCACATTTTCTTTTGAGCAGCAGCATGGCTTCAAATGGTCTGACACCACAAATTTTTATATCATTGGATTGCTCATCTTCTGAGGAACATAGTGGTTATTTTCTTTAGTAAACAAGGAAAATATCTACCAACATATCGAAAGCTTTACGGAAAACGGTTAAAAAATGATATAAATTGCTGCCCTGCTGCCGGCTTATGTATGCAATTATTCCACTTTCATGGGGGGCAAAGAAATACACAGTTTGTGAGTGTGTCCTGAAAATTTGAGGTCTGTAGCTTGATAAATTTTTATGCCAGCCACAAAAGAAGTTTTTCGCTTTATAATTTATATGAATTTTGGCCTTTTCGAGATGTGGAGATAACTCGGGTTCACAAAATTACCTTATATGCCCTGAGTATAACTTAGGTTACTACATCCTACAGGCACCAATTCATACATCTGGTGGTATTGTATACATTCAATGAGGTGAATAAAAACAGGCTGACTAAAAATTAATGGTGGTGAGTTATGCACTCCCATGTAGGAAATCTCAATCTACCTCATCAGTTCCGTTGTAATTACAGAATGCTCATTACTTCTGAAGTGTAGGGGCTAATTGGTAGGGTTCTTGTGAATATATCGTTGCCGGCATGCTGGACAAATTTTAGGATGACTACCATTTATTAGTAATTTACTTATTTCGTGGTTACACTGTATAATTAATAAATCTCGAAAGGTTAAATTATTTGCTTATAGATGTGAATGAAGCATCAAGTTGATGCGTTAGTTGCAATGGATGCTTCACATTGGATGATTATACATGATCAGTCACACTTTATATATTGTTTATCGTTTTTAAGTGTTCTCTACAGCAGATTACTTTGAAAGGAATTTTCACAAAACCCTTCCCAATCTGTATTTGATTTACTTGAATATCATGCTCTCATTAATGTTTTAATGTCAGACTCCCTCCTCAAGGTAATGTAACATACGAAGTCAATTTCAAAGGTTTTAACAGGAAAATCCTATGAAATCGAGCAGGAGCATCATTGAAAAACGTGATGGTGACCCCAGTTTGGGAGTTCATGGGCGCTGTAGGTCCACCACATTTATGACACCGACGGCAATTGCTCTGAAGGAGTTAATTTGTGCCAGTGTATCAAACGCTAAAACATGCTTGCACATGTTCATTTTTGGATTTCATGATAGTGAACTGAGTAACATTATAGCATATTGTGTTTAAAGTGTTTGTAAAAGATCAGGTTTTTTGGTATCATTCTAGAGCTCTCAGTCTAGTTTAGAACATTATGCTATGTCCAAAGGCAGCCTGTGGCCCAGTTAAGACTTATTTGCCCTCAAAGTTGGGATGAGAAGGTACTAAAAAGGTACTATTTTTTCCTTTGGAGTTGTGATCACTTGTTGAAAAAAGTACCTTTTTAGTACCTTAGATTGTAATGGGAATATACAGTATCTCGTAAGTAAGACATTTTGTTATGACACAGTGGTTTTGATATTCCCTATACAATATCAAACCACACATATTTTATCTGTTGAATGAATGAGTGAATACAATGCAAAGTTAATCTGTCCCATGTCATGTGGCTTAGCTGGTAAAATGGGATAGTGTATAAAATTTCATAATTGAATGACAAAGCAAACAATCGATAGAAATCAAGCATGGCAAGAATTACAACTCTAGCTCATCCGACAGCGAGAGTGAAAATTACATGGAGATTAACAGATCCAGTGCGAGCGAGATTGAAAATCATTTAGGAGGCAATAATAGCAAATCAACGTCGAGTCCATTTGATTATCATAGGGAAAATATCCCTGAGGTAGTCCCACCACTCAAGTTTAAATCTGTATGATTTCAGCCACTTGAAATAACCCACAGTGCTTTGACAGATACAACATTTTCTGTTAACCATGGTTACTGCTCGAGATAGAAATTGGCAATATAAAGGCAGATCAATACATCGCTAAAGTATTTCAAGGTTTTGTTTATATTTATTTGATGAATAAATGAGATTGCGGCTACATCGATTGTATCAAAGATTATAAATACTAAGATATGACATTCCAATCAAACTCTGTCTTCAGCCCGCATGCTTTATGATTAGTGGCTTTCAATAGAATTTCAATGGAAGATTCAAAATTTACACGGTAGAATGTATGTTATTCTAAATTGCACAGAAATCTAAAATAATTTCTTTTTAAATCTCGAAATTTCAGGCATTAGCATGATGTTAAAATCCAAAGCATGCGATGATTAATACTGAGTGATTTGAAGTTTTGAGAATCTTTACAACAATTTTTGCAAATATTCTGATGTTTGGAACACAATATTTTCTCGGAGAAACTTTGTTGTTCACATCAAAAACTGGAATTAACAAGTCACAGAGTAAATTGAACTAAATAAATTTGTCATCTAGTTATTCCGGACTTCAGGGTGATGAATATGTAAATGAATTTGACTGCTTCTTAAAAAGGAGTATTGATAATAGTGTTAGCAGTGAGATACCTTGAGAAACTTTCTATATTATTTTACATCAGATCTTGTCCATCTGTGCATCACAGATACTCAGCACGTCTAAACATGGACTATCAATATTACTGACTAAGTGCAGCAGGCCATATGAGAACCTATGTCAAAGCACACATCAGTCACTTAGGAAATTAATTTGTCAAGTTTTTGAGTTATTTCATCAGTATGAATCTTTTTTGGGGGGGCTAGTGTTGGATATCATCACAAGATTTGGTACAAACCATAAAGCATTGTATGGACCATTTTTAGGTAAATCTGAAATAAGCAAGGCTTTTTCAGCAGGAAGAATCCACTGCTACAGTGTAATCTTATTCAAACAGAGCAAAAAAGCGCTGCGGCCTGAAAATAAAAGTCACTCGCTATGGACAGGGAATGGGTCATAGTCATTGATTGTAATGTACAGTCAGTATTTATAATCTTTGGTACAGAGGTTCTTCTAATCTCATCTTCGACATGGGCTCATAACAGAGATGAAGGATGTTTTGATTAGCAGTCTCAACTCATTAAATAGTGTGTATACAAATCCTTTTGAACTTTTATGTCATCGTCAGACTTGTGAGTGACTTTGTCATGTATTTGCAAAAGTTGTTATCTAACCACAATTGTCTCTAATATTACTGTATTTCCCAATAATAGGCTCATTACCAATCGCCTGGACAAGCTGGGCTGTGCATGAGTAGGCAGCTCAATAGTGTTAACTTATAACCCCCAAACCTACCAAACCAAGTAACCCTGAAGACTTATTTTTCATGCAAATGAATGTATGACGGCTGTTTAAATCTCATTCCAAGCTCAAAAATGATACCAAGTAACCTGTTACTTTACAAACACTTTAATGTTTACTGTAAATTCCTATGGGTTTGAAATTAATGAAAGCAGAGAGTTGGGAGTTTGAGACAGAACATTACCAAAACATAGTCTTCCCTAAGGCTGGTAATCAGGAGATTAAAACATTGATTTGGGATTTCAATTCCTCATTCAAATTAAATGACACGCTCTTACAACCAGTTACATAGATTTAATTAATATGGTGATCTGATGCCTTTGAACTGTTGAGTGGGTCATGTGAATCTTCAATTATAATAATGTCAACTGCCTGTGTGACGCCTTGGATTTGTAGCTGTGGTTACAGCTAACACATACGCTTCCACCAGATGTTTCAACTGATATTAGTCTGCACAGCGAAGAATAGTTAATTTTAGGGAGCATAATATGAGAAATGATTGAGAATGTAGCATTAGATTACTGTGTAGATTAGCAGTGGGGTCATTGAGAGGCTGAAGCAGTTTTGCATTTCCCAATTCACTCACAAATGACTGATGCATTGCTCACACATTGTTAGAACATCAGGTCAATATTGGGACCAGAGTCGAGATAGCGTTACATGATCTCATCCTAAGAAAATCAATAACCATGGCTTGCATCACAAGCGGTATTAGATATATATATATATATAATTTTATTAGATGTACTTACCAGAGAGATCACACATTGTGAGGTTGGTGTTCTTGTTCGCTAGCCCATTTTATGAGTTCCCTTGCCGCAGGCAAACATGGGGAAAATGAGCTTTATGAGAATTTTGATGCTGATTATTCTGTACTTTACAAATGTAGCCAGAAGAGAGGCAGTGTTTGTGTTATTTAGTGTTGACAACATACCTAAGCAGACAATGTTCAGCGCATCTGTTATCAGTTGTGCAAAAATTTGCCCAATGCAGTCAAAATGTCGGGGATAAAACTTTGAGTCACAATCGAATGAATCTGCCCACAACTGTTTCTTATACAACTCGCTGACAAATGGTGGAGGGGATCTGAACGTTTTTGCATCACTTCAAGAAGAATATACGACATCTGCCGTTATCTTTAGTAATTTTTTTTTATATCATAATTATCCTGCTTAATTTATCCCAACTAGGGCATTGTATTTATATATCAAGTAAATCTGAAACAACTTTATCATTAGAAACTGAGTGACAGCTGGAATGCTAAAAAAGTATGATCGCTAGCAGTGCAGACTGTAGGTTGCAAAAGCCAGCGCCAATCATATGCCTCTTGAAATTTTTCCTTAGCATAGGTAAGATACTACCTTTCCTGGAGCAGAAAATTCTGAGCACCCTCTGTTATGCTTTCATAAATTAATTAACTGCTTAAAAATAATATCTTTCGATCTCTGGAGCTTAAAATTCATTTGACCCCTAAGCAAATGGATTTGACTATTTTTTTTACTTGTTTGGGCTATACCACTACAGATTTTGTTCGCAACGAACATGGTTTAGTTTGTAACAATTATCTTCCCACTTTGCTATTGAATTCATTCCATTGACTGTTAGGATAAATAGAGCTGTACCAATATTATAGGACAACAGTAGCAAATGGTTACAAAAACGGTCTTATTGTTAACATGTGCTATTGTAAAATATTATCCTTTTCACCAAACTTGACAAGGTGTTCATGTTGCCTCAATTGCAATGAATTGGGGCCACTCAAGATCAACGCTGGAGACTCTGGACTCCCTGACGAAAGTTGGTGGCATGATATGGGTTCTGGCGATTTGGCTAGCTGTGAATCAACAAGCTACCCTTTCAACTCACAAATTATTCATTGCAAGCATAGTTAGAGAAACACCATCATTTTTGTCAACAGTAAAGATTATTGCCCATGTAATAAGGGATAATCTTGACTAGAATGTGATTTTGCCACCAGTTTTAACTCGAAGGTATCATTCATGTCCTTAGATTATGAGTTAGCCAAAGTGTTCTGAAAGCGATCCTAGACTCATTTGAGGTCAAATACTTATTTGGGAAGACATAGCAGATTGTACCATGCAGGGCAGGCTTTGGTGATTACAAATGTTATATTAGCTACATTTCAGGCCATCGCTGGAGGCAATTCGGCTAGGAATCCACAAGCTACCTTTTCAACTCACAACTGATACAACATACAGTTGTGCTTGTACCACTGCACAACACACAGGTCTTCAGCTAGAAACCATGAGTCAAGCACTGTTTCGAGGCCTTCTCTAGTACAACCTCTTCGGCCCCAGCAGCATGAAGCCACCCCTGTGTGTTGATAAGCATCTCAATCAATCTCATCGATCCCACAGTGCATTTTGTAAGTTTCGGTTGGTCGTTTAACATAATTAGAAGAACATCTTCATTTCAATCAATCATAAACATTATTGCTTATGTAATTAGGAATAATCTTGATTGGAATGAGACATTGGCACCAGTTTAAACTCAAAGGTATTATTCATGTCTTTGGATTATGAGCTAGTCACATTGTTCTGAAAGCAATCTTAGACTAATCTGTTAGCCTAATAGTAAATTGGGAAGACATAGTTAGAGTTACCTTCAAATTTGTGCAATGGATGTTATGTGTACTATCAGTGCCCTCGATACAGAAACATCACACAAATATAGATAACAACAGGGAATCACAATAAAAAAAGTTAATCTATAACACATTTTTTGCATGCTTGCAGCTTCTAGTCAGTATGAAAATCTGTAACTTTGAAATTTGAAGAAGAATTAGATAAAACTTATCAATGCAGGAATAAGTCTAAGTGTAAGTCGTCATTGCGGAGTGGGTTACCCCTCCAGAGTACGGGTACAGGGACCAATGGTACTCAAGCCGCACCCTATACCCTTGCATGCCGGAATTCCAGCTTCTCTAATTGTTACTGACGAGGCAGAGGGGATCTTTTTACTGCATGTGGGTGTGCAAACTGCAAACACACTGTGCACCTCTGATATTTTTAGTCCCGTTCCGCAAGGACCCGGCTAGGATGAATGACGGGCCAGTACTAAATCAGAAATGACTGACTATATTATTATATCCTGTAAGCCTTCAAACTATATACCTACATTTAATACATGGTCCAGCATTAAAGTAGGAGTTACAAGAAGTCCTTACGCAAAATATTTAAAGATGCCGCCAAGTTAGGGATTGAGCACCCCGATATAGATGCTCTGGTGGCCAACCAGATCAAGACACTTGGACTACGGTACATACACGATGAAGAGCACTTTATCAATGACTTTCTAACTAAATGCCCCTCAGGTCGCTACCGCACCGTTAAATATCGGGGTACATGGGGTAGAGACAGCTTTTTAAGACATCTCATACATACACTTAATAATATACTATTCTAAAAAACTCTTTATACAACAGAGATCTGATATTTTCCATGTTTTTCTTTCTTGTCAGTATTAACAACGTATTTCGTGACAAATTTTTGTCTATGATAGTAATAAATCCATCCATCCATCCAACATTGCAGGTTGTATCTTGGTTGCAGGTGGTTATTACATAAGCAATAACATATACAATTGATTTAAAAGGAGAAGTTTTTTTTTCTAATTTTGCTTCCAATAATTAATTTGTGAGTTGAAAAGGTAGCTTGTGGATTCCTATCAAAAATGGCAAATCCCATATCAAGCCTCCAGTGACGGCCTAAAATCCTTCTACGTAGCCAATATTAAGTCTGTAATCGGCAACGCCTGCCCTGCATGGGCCAATCTGCTATCAGACACTGACAAAACAAGACTAGAGAGGATACAGCGCTCTGCTACTCGTATTTTGGTGCCGTTCTCTGAGAACTATGAACAGAGACTAGACAATCTGGCACTGCCAGCCATAAAGATTTTCCAGCACACCTCTTGCAGTGAACAATCCACTGAAATAGCCGACAACAATCATCACTCCATGAACCGTCGTATTGGAATAAATACAAACAGCAAATTCACTTGTAGAGCAAAAATAGATGATAATACAAGCCATTCAAGTGTAAAACCACTAAGAGACAAAAAAAACTTTTTTGAATTCGACACCCTATTTTCCAACTGATGCAGCTCAGACTCTTTTTTTTTTCATTTTTCCATGTATGCTTTACATTTGAACTATCAACCTATTAAAGGATGGCCGTACATTAATAAAGCAATGAATAAACTTCGCACTTCAAACTTCAAGACCAAAATTCTGAGCTCGGACTGAACCTGTGCTAGAGAGTGCTTACTTGTGAGTAATTTTTCATCCTGCACCAATCTTGATAGAGTGCAGGGTAATCGCCAAACAAATTTTACTGAATTTGATCCCCTTCAACCAACTGCTGCCGATTTTTGTGTCATTAGTCTGCAGTGTCGATGTTGAGTGGTCTCAATTCATGGCCATTGAGGCAACATTGAGGCCTTGTCAAGTTTGGTGAGAGGGATAATATTGTACAATAGCATATGATAACAATGAGAGTGTTGATTGTTAGCATTTGCTACAACTGTTATCTCATATTGTTGGTACAGCTCTATTTATCCTAACAGTCAATAAAATGAATTCTATAGCAATGTTGGAAGATAACTCTTACAAACTAAACCTTGTTCGTCGCGAACAAAATCTGTAGTGTACAATAAAACATGAACCTATGTTTTAGATACAAATGTGACTGCTGAGTTATGAAGCACACTTGAAGCTTTGGTTAGTTCAAATGCAATAGATGGGGATTATAGCGGTGCTAACCAATTACTCGCTCATATTGAAGAAGAAATTTCTCCATGGCTTCAAGTCAATTTGGATCAGGAAGATTTGGTTAGAGGGGAAAATATCTGGAACCGTGTTAGTTTTAATATTCCAGGTAGTTATTATTTATATTGGTGACTGGTTCCAACAATCTTCATGATTTTCTGAGAGTATTATGCAGTTATCTATTGATAAATTGTTTTTGCCCATACAGCCTTTCATTTATTGGCAAAATATTGGAGTCATACATTACAAAGCCATTTTTTAGGCTCGTTTAATCTTTTCCTGCAGCCACTGAACTAAGACTAAAGAACGTACTGATATCAGTAGCTATGAAAAGGACAGCTGAAGGATTCGGAGAGCGTATGACTGACTCAGCTCATATTATCCAGGACATCAGCCCCCTGTCAGACTCCATCTGTGTTATGAAGCCATGATTGGTAGATATGTGAGAGTCACTGCTGTTGAGGTGAACGATTTTCTGAACTTGCGTGAGGTTGAGGTTCATGTCTAGTAGACAAATCCTGAATGACTTGTCTGTACTGAACTAGTAACCACCAAACTTCTGTACCTCAGCCTGTGCCTGTCATAATGTATCTTGTGCCTGTTAATCATTTGAGGATTTAATCTTAAATTCAGACAGTGTCATGTCTTATACGTAAATTTGTAAATATTTTGGTGTTACTTTCTGATAATCTCATTCTCTCTACAACTAAATTTGTCTTGCTATTTGAATTTGTATTACCTTTTCATCGGTCAAGTTGTTGTAATCGTATTGTGTACTTTGTGTCTTGCGATGAAACTTTCATAATCATTGTCATGCTTGTCTCAGTCATAAGATCAAAACAAGACCAACGCAATTTCTTCATTGTTTTGATCACATGAAATTGATTGAGTCGTGTATAAAAGGTTGAGAATTGCTACTGAAAGGGTTCCACAGTTAATATATCCAAACTTCTATTGTGGAATGAATGACCAATGCTGGGGAAATGTGAATGTATAAACATACACAGTTTGTGATGATAAATCTATAATAATTATCTTTATGATTCAAGATCTATGAATATATTGTTTTGACATTTTTGCGTGAGACAGGCACTATCTGGAATACCGTGATTTTGGTGCATAGATTTTGTTAATAGATGCCTACATTATCAATGCAATAATTATGTTCACCCCAAAATATGTGTTTCATAATATCTGATGACAAATGATCTGTCAAAAGGATCAAAATTACTTATGGTCAGGAGGAACAATTCCACATGGTTGTGTGTAGGCCCGCATGTTAGGATCGTGTTAATAATGTTTATGAACTTTTGCCAGATTTGTCTCAATGCAGCCTACTAGGAGCAGTTTGTATTGAATAGAATAGACATGCCCTTAGGTACTTCCATTTCCCAGACATCAGACTGGGACAAACAATGTCAGTCCCTATAGGAAATGAAATTCTTTAGGACTTAGACATCAAAGACAAGTTTTGAATCATGAATCTTAATAGGATGAGAACATGTAGGTTTTTAAAATCATAGAAATCTCTATATGAGAACCTGTATAAATGATTCCTCATTTCCTACAAATATATCAAACCTCTAGGTTTTAATTTTCCGAAATGGACCTGGTGACATGTAGAAGCGGAATATGTGCTCAAGAACCTGCATTGTTATCTGTTCTTATGGGTAATTTTCCAAACAAAACAAAACAAACAAGCAGTCAGAAAATGATGGGTTAGTAAATTTTAACCGTTGAACAGTTAGTAGAATGTTTGTGCTTAGTTGATTGATTAACACACTGCATAAACTATTCATTGAAAGCAATGCAATCATTGTATGATGTATGATGAGACCGGTTAATTTAGACAAGGGAACATGATTATTCCATTTTCGCAGAGGGTGCTTTGATTTTCTGTTACGGTGTTGTTGATAATATAATGCTGCTTACAAGAAACTCAGCAAGGCTGAGCTTGAAAACTGCATTCCTGTCAGCAGTGAAGGCTACAAACAGTGTGATGTAAGAGGCAATTTCAATGAAGTACGAATGTAATTGGGTCTAAGCTTCCACATTTCAGTTGTGTTATGTTATAGTTGCATTGACATGGGTGCAGCCGTTTTAGTATGTTCATTCTGGATTGAATTTGGTGTTAATGTCCTTTGTTTTCAAAATTGGTATGCCCAACACTTTGAGTTTCCTACGGACATTGGGTTTATCACAGGTGCTGCATAACATTTGCTCAGAGAAGGGGTAAACAAACGTAATGGAGATATAGATACTTATTTCCATGATGACTATATATGTAAACAGCGACTATGTTGCGATTGTAAGATTTGGTATGATTTGAAGCTTATATTTATTTCTTGAGATACCTCCACTCAAAGTGTTTCATGTTGATGGATTTGCTTTCAAGCATCTTCATTGGGTGTTCAGTATCCATAAACAAGAGCCATCTTGACAATACTTTCCGGATGGGCATCCACCAGAACATCCTGCGTTGCAGATTCCTGCTAGCATCAGGAGCGCTGCGAGACCGTAAAATATATTCATCCTCTGTGAAATAAAAAAATGGAATGCGCAGGTGAAGTTGTTGCTTCACATCTAGCTCTGAAGAACCGAACCCTTCAATGACCGATCCGCAAAATGTAGTTAAACGAAAAGTACTGGATGTTCATCGGGTGCTCAAAAAAGAAAAAACTCATCTGCCTCATATATTTTAAGAGTATCTCAGTATGAGGTAATGGCACCTGAACTCGTTAGAGAATAACTCCTTCCAATGTTGATGTTGATGTTGATGTTGGTTTCGTAGTACGATATGTTTTTTTTCTTATTTTTTTACTGAACTGTGCTGCGCTGAAAAAAGAAACCCATTTGCCTCATCTATTTAAAGAGTAGCTCAGTAGATGTAATAACACCTGTACTCAAGGGAGACTAACTCCTTCCGACGGTGATTTTTTATGTTGATAGCATGATATGTTTATTTTCAAACTGAACTGAGGAACTCTATTCTATGATAACATGATTACAATAGTATTGATGAACATCTGTTTAACACAGTGTTTCAAGTTATCAAATTTATAGCCTCACCCAATGTTAAATGAACAAATTTGAATGACATGAGACTTGTACTCACCATGTCGCTTGATGTTTTCAGTAAGTTGAAATGAACAGGTGGAGAAGTGCTTAGAGTTTGAATTATTCGCCAAGAATCCCATATTTATATGTGCAACTCTCTCAAGGCATTAGTTACTGTGATTAGTGTCAAAGCATCTATTTCAGAAATCCAGCTATTTGATAAGACTAACACATCCTTTTGTATTTGGCAATGAGTAATTAATCAAATTGAAAATACACCGTGATCTTTGGCATGGCAGCACACTCTAGAACCTGATTAAAATCCACCCAGCGATGGATGAATAAATCATGAATAATTCCCATAATACAGCGATCATTTATAGCGATTTAACATGATCAATTCAAAATAAGATTTTAAAGCATTTTGGCACTTCATTGGCCAATATATCAGCGCTCATCAATTGGCATCCTGTTTATTCTACATTGAATAATTCACATACTATTGCTGGAATTTAAGAAATCCATAAAAAACAAAATGGAAAATGTCATTATTATGAAAATAGAATATAGGCCTCAATTGGGATGATGATTATGCCAAGCTACAACAACTTCTGCCATATTGATTTGACATGTTGTGACAAATCGTTTTTCAAATTGTCCTGCTTTAATGTGCCTGGCATCCGAAGTGTCAAATAAAATATCTATAATTTGTATCAGGTCTTTAGACAGTTATTGTTGTTGTGATTGGTATGAGGCTAACCATGTGTTGAAATCTGACACAAATATCCTAATACTTTGCGGGAATGTTGCCAAGAATGATGCATCCGTGTATGACTCAGTTGTGACTTGCAAATTTCAGAAATCAAGAAGCCATATATCTGTTGCATTTTGATTTCTGTGATAACTTCTTTGAGATTGAGTTTAAGTTTGGTTGTATGGTTGTATGTCCAGGTCACTTGTGATGGTTGTAAGCAACAATGTTATGCTACAACTCAGAGATAAAAGGTCTGAAGCTTACAGCATGCTTGGTGTAATGATTGATGGATAGAAGGTCTTAGTCTGCATTCCCACTGTTGCCCACTGGCTCCTTGAATTCTGTTTTGTCAGTGAAGCCTTTCCCGGGGGATACACTCTACAACGGCACGTTTGTTTTGTTATGTTTGTTTGTTTTGAATACTAGCACTGTATATGAGTAGGAGGTGGCTCAGTGGTTAAAGCGCCGGTCCTTCAGCATGGAAGTGTTGGAGGTCGTGGGTTTGAATCCAACTGCAGTCCACTGACTACTAGGAGTGATTGGAACCACAGGTGCGCTCCTACCTGCGTAAAAACTGAGAGCAAATTGGCGAAGTCATTGCAGCCTCGCCCTTAAGGCACACACTATTTCGCTGTCACGATTCTGTGAGTGAATAACCCTTATGACAGCGCATACTGCAGTCACAGACAGCCCTGCGATAATTTTTCCTTTATCAATTTTACACACAATTTTACTCTGCCATCTCTGATGTTTTTCTTCTTTTGATTGAATTCTTTTATTTGACAATCAGTACCGTTTTACCTCAGGCAAATCATAATTCTTCTCTCCGTATCATACTCAGGTATGCCGTAGATGACTCTTTATATCAGTCCGATTTTAGTATTATCTTTAGATCACTTAGGAACAGTGTTCCTTCATCTTTTTTACAAATAGTCATATTTTTGAATTTTATTCTACCTGCCTGCTTCTCAATGCTCATTTCTCCAAGAGGCCTTCTCAGTTTTTTGTATCTCATTACTGCTCCCTCATTTGAGGGACATTTCCTTTGAAATGTGCCTTTGATTCCATTATTTGGTTGCCATCTCATTTTATCTGCAGTTTTTTGTATCTTATTACTTTTCTCCATCATTTGAGGGTATTCACTTTGAAATGTGTCACAGATCACATTTTTGATCTGCAATCTCATTTTTATATTCATTTTTTGTATCCTATTAACTGGTATCCACATGACTTCGAGTATGCGATGAAGGTCTTTATATTTCTTTCAATTCAAAATCATGGTTTATCACGGACAAATAGGCTTTGCACTCGATTTATACTGATGCATTCTGGTAGCACATCTTGTTGCATATCATAAGAGGATACATGTGTGTGAGTGAGCCTTGCTGAGATTAGCTTGAGTTTGGGCATCGCTTGTACAAAGGCAGGCAAATTACAAGTTGGTTTATTCCTGAATTGAGCTACATAGTTGCATCGATAGACTACTATGCTTGTTAGTAGTTAGTACACAGAACCTTACAAATGCTGTTTAGTAGCTAGTACAAAGCAGCTTTCCAACTACTTGCCATCGATCCATAAATATAATACAATAGCAGTGCCTGCATAAACTTTGTATTTATTGCACCCTCTCCGCTGTAACCTGCAGCATGGCTGTAATATTGCCTGTAAAGAGTTCATTATTTTTTTATTTCTCATCCAAACGAAATTTCCTGTCCAGTGATATAAATCTTGTTTGTGTAAAACAAGTATGAGGGCATTTGTGATAAGCTAAACACAAAATAAGACTATTTATACACTTTGTTGTGTGTTTCAGTGTCATTCAAATTATTTCTGGCATTGCTAGACTGATAGAACATGGATAGACAGATCATAAACTTTATGGAGAAGGTTTACATTTTAAAGTTTCCTTCTAAACTTATTAGTTCTTGAGTTATGACAAGTTTTATAACCTCATGTCATTCCAATGAATTTTAACCAGAATAGCTAACAGAAGGGATTATATTATGGCTGATTGTATAGATGACACACAAAGGGTTGAAGGAGCGGTTGAGGATGTAAGGGCTCCCATGTGTGACTATGGGTACTAGAATAGCTGCACAATGACAATATCCTGTAGAGGTCGTGTTCTGTTTTGGTCTTTTTGCTGAAATCAGGCAAAGTTTTTACCAAAGAAGTAATCAATGATTACTAGTCAAGCCATTCCTTTCAATTCCTCAATTTCCTGTTTTCATTGATATTATGTTCCAATCAAGATGGCATTAGGAGATTTGATTGCTTTGCATCAGCGCATGGCAGGTGGCCCGAATGTACAATGTACAGACAGGATGTACGAATGTATGAACTGGATATACGAACAGGATGTACGAACAGGATATTATCCGACCCTAAAAGCTCATCCATGAGGGAATAATTAAAAATTTAACTTTTATTTTAATCTTTGTAACGAACAGGATATACGAACAGGATATTATCCGACCCTAAAATCTCATCCATGAGAGAAAAATTAAAAATATAAATTTTATTTTAATCTTTGCAACCTTATTTGACCTAAAGTTTCAATGTAAGTTGTATCTATATACAATGTTATCTGTAACCCAATTAGTGTTATCAATGGTCCTCAATTTTTTTTTTCTGAGTGATTTGATGTTTTCTAAGTTTATTGGATGTCTGAAGGGTGGAAACATCTTTGGACAGAAAGTATTCTCCTCTGATTGAATGGCAAAAGCTGCCTTGTTTGGCTCCCGTGAATTTAACCCATCAGAGACATATAAAAGTTTTACAGACTGCAAGGTTTTCAAAACTGCAAATAGAAAACGAAAGTTTGTCATGAAATTTGTTATTATGTTTCCAGCGTATCATCTATTTGGAACGAGTGGATATGTAATACGAAATTATAGGACACTATTATCTCGCATAAGTATTTTTGCAAGTTTTATTTCCATTTTTTTAAGTCACTCATTTATTTTGAATGACTTTCGTTTTGGCTGGGTTTCTATATTATTTACTTTACATTGTACGACATTTGTTCCTGTTTTGGTTAGGTTTTGTTATAATTTTCTGGCAACCAACGGGAAGCTGTCATCGGACTTTTATGAGTAAATAACATGAAAAAATTGTTGCTGCATTTCTCTGGATGAGACATCGAGGATATAACGATATGTTTCAAAATATTGACAGAATTGAGTGAAAGAATATCAGTTATAGGGTATCTATTGTATTATGATCTTATGTCTTATTATGAATTGGAAATTTGCTCAAGATGTAAAAGGGATATTGCATTCTCATTTGGGTTGTGCCAGCGACAGCCCTCATTACGTAGGGTCTTAAAAACGAAGCCATATACTAGCGATTCTTCTATTCAGCTAAAACGGATGCAAAGCAATTTTTTCACAAAGAGAATAAAGGAACAAAGGTTTAACGCCAAATATTTTGTATAATTTGATTATGAATGAACCATACAATATGATAACATCATCATCATCATAAAGATTGAGAAGAAGACTCAGCTTTTAAGTTTAGAATTGATCACTATCGGATAAATTGGATAACATCAAAACATTTGGTTTTATTATAACTTAAAGCCATAGAAGAACCTATTCATATTTGGTGTTTATATGTAAAAGGTATTATGAAGAGCACTGTGGCAACCATTGGAATTGTCCCTGGACAGAGTTGAAACTAGTGTCTTTACTGGAAAGAAAACTGTTCTAAACTTTTCTCAACTACTGAAGTTGCCCCTCTTAATAGCCCTACAAGATATAAATATATGAACCTTCAGCTGCACAAAGAGTATATTTCCGACCACAAGGGAAGCCATTTTAATTGTTCAATCATGAGAAGAGGTGTCAGATTTGTCAAATATAAACCGAAGCGGCAAGAAGAAGCAATCAAATAAAAAACTCCATGGAGTTATAAAATCGTCTCATCTTTGTATCAGCCGATTGGTGTCAGGGGCTTGGCATCAGTGACTTGGTATGGCATGGCGGATATGCTCTAAATTCACTGTTGAGCCATTAAGTCCGTGACACATGTGTTAAAGATTGAATTCTCACCCTTTGGGACACAGTTGCCTGTGTCTGTGCCAGATCCTCATCCAAGGAAGAAAAAATGAAACGGAAAGCGTTGGTAACAAAATCACAAACAGAAGATTAAAGTTAGTCATCCCTATAAAAACTTGTTTTTGTGTTGTCATCAAATATCGTGTTAACTGAGAAATTTTATCAATTTTTACTATTGTTAAAGTTTCCTTACATTTCTGTTAGGCACAGTGCTACTTTTTATGATAATTGAGTATTTTTGTTGTTGAAAAGAAATGCTACAGAGTATATGTTTGAAACACGATAGTATCCCCTTTCCAAAATTCAATATTGTGTAAACAATACTATTTGTAATACTGTTATGAAGTTTTAATAGTGGATTATAATAAATTTATGGGGGATGCAGATTGATTTGATCAACTAGAGAGTTGAAATAAAGTATCCCCATAGGTCCTACAAGTGGTACCAAGTAATTTATCATTTTTGTATTGAGGCGGCCCTAGTCAATGGGTATATCTTTTGCAAGGGGAAAGACTCTCATTTGAGGAGTAGTCGAGGATGTAAGGGCTCCCATGTGTGACTATGGGTACTAGAATAGCTGCACAATGACGATATCCTGTATAGGTCGTATTCTGTTTTGTTCTTTTTTTCTAAAATCGGGCCAAGTATTTACCAAAGACGTAATCAATAATAAATAGTCAAGCCATTCCTTTCAATTCCCTCAATTTCCTGTGTTCATTGATATTATGTTCCAATCAAGATGGCATTAGGAGAATTGATTGCTTTGCATCAGCCCATGCCAGGTGGCCCGAATGTACGATGTACGAACAGGATGTACGAATGTACGAACAAGATATACAGTGTAGTTAAGGTCAGATCTGTGCCTTGTTTTGCGACATATAGACATCCATGGAGATTAACCCTCCTGTGGTAACTTGAGCAGTTGTTGTCCGATTTTGACATTTGAGCTATCATTCGAAGGTTTTTCAATGGGTCATTGTACATTTTGTCTTTCATGAGGGTTGACCCAAAATTTTTATCACTTTCGGGGGAAAAAGGGTATTTTTAGGGTCAAAAAACATGCCTTTAACCCACCTGATTTAATTTCTTTCCTGTTGAATTTATCACTATGGATGTTTCTCAGATGGTAGGAAACATCTTCTGTACATTTTTAATCTTTTGCCAATTGATATCATATTAAAGGAGTAAGAGGCTTTCATAGGTGAGTAACATCAATTTTTCAAGATATATTTTCTTGCCATTATTTGGGCAATGATAATTTATATTGTAGCACGCCTGCCTATCGAATGCATTATATGCTGTAATTGAAGCGGTGTGATAATTCATGGTCCATTGAGCGCTTGTTGATCATCCTTGATCACGCTTGCATGCTAATTGTTACTGACCAGGCAGAAGGGATCTTTTTTACTGCATGTGGGTGTGCAAACTGCAAACACACAGTGCACCTCTGATATTTTTAGTCCCGTTCCGCAAGGACCCGGCTAGGATGAATGACGGGCCAGTACCAAATCTGAAATGACTGACTATATTATTATATCCTGTAACCCTTCAAACTATATACCTACATTTAATACATGGTCCAGCATTAAAGTAGGAGATAGCATTGCAGGTTGTATCTTGGTTGCAGGTGGTTATTACATAAGCAATAACATATACAATCGATTTAAAAGAAGACGTTTTTTTTCTAATTTTGCTTCCAATAATTAATTTGTGAGTTGAAAAGGTAGCTTGTGGATTCCTATCAAAAATGGCAAATCCCATATCAAGCCTCCAGTGACGGCCTAAAATCCTTCTACGTAGCCAATATTAAGTCTGTAATCGGCAAAGCCTGCCCTGCATGGCCCAATCTGCTATCAGACACTGACAAAACCAGACTAGAGAGGATACAGCGCTCTGCTACTCGTATTTTGGTGCGGTCCTCTGACAACTATGAACAGAAACTAGACAATCTGGCACTGCCAGCCATAAAAATTTTCCAGCACACCTCTTGCAGTGAACAATCCACTGAAATAGCCGACAACAATCATCACTCCATGAACCGTCGTATTGGAATAAATACAAACAGCAAATTCACTTGTAGAGCAAAAATAGATAATAATACAAGCCATTCAAGTGTAAAACCACTAAGAGACAAAAAAAACTTTTTTGAATTCGACACCCTATTTTCCAACTGATGCAGCTCAGACTCCTTTGTTTTTCATTTTTCCATGTATGCTTTACATTTGAGCTATCAACCTATTAAAGGATGGCCGTACGTTAATGAAGCAATGAATAAACTTCGCACTTCAAACTTCAAGACCAAAATTCTGAGCTCGGACTGAACCTGTGCTAGAGACTGCTTACTTGTGAGTAATTTTTAATCGTGCACCAATCTTGATAGAGTGCATGGTAATCGCCAAGCAAATATTACTGAATTTGATTCCCTTCAACCAACTGCTGCCGATTTTTGTGTCATTGGTCTGCAGTGTCGATGTTGAGTGGTCTCAATTCATGGCCATTGAGGCAACATTGACGCCTTGTCAAGTTTGGTGAGAGGGATAATATTGTACAATAGCATACGATAACAATGAGAGTGTTGATTGTTAGCATTTGCTACAACTGTTATCTCATATTGCTGGTACAGCTCTATTTATCCTAACAGTCAATAAAATGAATTCTATAGCAATGTTGGAAGATAACTCTTACAAACTAAACCTTGTTCGTCGCGAACAAAATCTGTAGTGTACAATAAAATATTAACCTATGTTTTAGATACAAATGTGACTGCTGAGTTATGAAGCACACTTGAAGCTTTGATTAGTTCAAATGCAATAGATGGGGATTATAGCGGTGCTAACCAAATACTCGCTCATATTGAAGAAATAATTTCTCCATGGCTTCAAGTCAATTTGGATCAGGAAGATTTCGTTAGAGGGGAAAATATCTGGAGCCGTGTTAGTTTTAATATTCCAGGTAGTTATTATTTATATTGGTGACTGGTTCCAACAATCTTCATAATTTTCTGAGAGTATTATGCAGTTTGTGTGTTAGCATAAATTATCTATTGATAAATTGTTTTTGCCCATACAGCCTTTCATTTATTGGCAAAATATTGGAGTCATACATTACAAAGCCATTTTTAGGCTCGTTTAATCTTTTCCTGCAGCCACTGAACTAAGACTAAAGAATGTACTGATATCAGTAGCTATGAAAAGGACAGCTGAAGGATTTGGAGAGCGTATGACTGACTCAGCTCATATTATCCAGGACATCAGCCCCCTGTCAGACTCCATCTGTGTTATGAAGCCATGATTGGTAGATATGTGAGAGTCACTGCTGTTGGGGTGAACGATTTTCTGAACTTGCGTGAGGTTGAGGTTCATGTCTAGTAGACAAATCCTGAATGACTTGTCTGTACTGAACTAGTAACCACCAAACTTCTGTACCTCAGCCTGTGCCTGTCTAAACATAATGTATCTTTTGCCTGTTAATCATTTGAGGATTTAATCTTAAATTCAGACAGTGTCATGTCTTATACGTAAATTTGTAAATATTTTGGTGTTACTTTCTGATAATCTCATTCTCTCTACATAACTAAATTTGTCTTGCTATTTAAATTTGTATTACCTTTTCATCGGTCAAGTTGTTGTAATCGTATTGTGTTCTTTGTGTCTTGCGATGAAACTTTCATAATCATTCTCATGCTTGTCTCAGTCATAGGATTAAAACAAGACCAACGCAATTTCTTCATTGTTTTGATCACATGAAATTGATTGAGTCGCTCAGTGTCATAAACGGGTTGAGCTCGTAATTGTAAACAAATTAACACGTGTTTGGAAATTCCCATATTCAGTTACTTTTGATTGGATGAGCTATTTTTAATTGCAATGCCAAGCGACTAATAATATTATCATTTTGGATCAAAACATGCCTGTGGTTTATTGACTTGAGTTTGAACTTTAATGCCTTGCATCATTGTGTTGATAGTCGATGCAGATTTATATTCACTGTAAAGCAGCTGTACTGGCTGGCTGTAAGTTTGAATAACAAAATGCTATGGATCCTAGTCCAAGCTCTGAATTTTTATATTTATTCCTGAATTTTCACTAAACAGCTTTGGATAAAAATACTCTTAGCAGTGAAAAACAAGCAACATTCGCTCTTGGATTCTGGAATAGGTGAGTAACTTTATAACACAGAAGACGTTAACTTTGCATTGTCTCAATAATGAAGGTAGTGGTTGATAGCTCTTATTTCCCGATTGCAAAAATCTTTCTCGGTGAAGGCTTGTTCGTCGCCCATGGCTCTTATAAACCCAACTTCATTTATGTTTTTTAACTCAAATCTTTTTATTTTCTCTCTCGTTTTCTCTTTTGCAGTCTTGAGTATCGGTACTATTTTAGAGCGGACGTCGTAGTAGCTCCGTTTGTTTGAAGGTGAAGATTTAACGTTATACTTCCGCCGCTTCGACAGAAACTGGTCTGCTAATTGAGTGCCAACAAGCCTCCTCAGGATAAGCTCTGCAAAAGGTTAAATCTGTCATTAGTATCATTAATCATCATAAAGTTGCAATATTTCGTTTTTTATTAGTATGTCAGGTTGGGCCAGATCAGGTAGGCAGTGTAGGCTTTTATAATGCAATCATATTACGATTAGATTACAAGATGATAGTGATGGTAATAAACAAACATACCATCTCCACTCAAGTGCTTCGAACTCTTCTCACTTGTACTGTCGCCATCTACAATCGGCGTTGAGGTGCTGGGAAGACTCGAAAGGTTTTCAGCTCTAGGGGTTAATTCACCTAAAATTTAGTATGTTGAATTTAGGATACACACAAACTTACATATATTATTAAATTTATTTCTACAACAGGGATAATAGCGCTCAAATTTGGCCTCCGTCACTGTTAGCAGTATGCATCATCACCCATAAACACTAACAGTGACCTGGGCAACATTTGATTTGCTAATGATGTGCTACTTTAGTTGTGATCAACATGTATTAATTTAATTCACTGTCGTTTTATTTCGTTCCAGGCTTCAGTCCTTGCAATACCTGAAGGGTGTATCTCGGAAACAGAGAGGTCGGTGATTGGTGTCTTCGATACATGCGATAAATCCAGTCTAGGTTTCTTGAATGGAGTACACAAAGTGCTGCTGAGCGAAAGATCATTCACACCTTCAAATATAAATTCCAAGGTATGTGTTACAACATCAACCATTGCGAGTATTCAATGCACGTGATTGGGACAGAGAGAATTATGAAAGATCCATAAAAGATTTAGGATAAAATTTACAGATTTGGGCACAAGTCTTTAACTAGTGAAAATTTACTTAATACCTGCTAGTCTTGTAGAGGAGATATGAGAGTCACTGTCAATATCTGATTCCTGACATACTTCCTCATCTGGAGGCACTGAAATTATCAAGACGAGACTATTATTATTCCGAGATCATGCCAAGTAATTATCTATACCCCATTCACCCACCGTGTAAATGTCTAAATCATGCAAACTCACCTAAAAGTATCACCAGTATTATGAGATCAGCACACCAAATGTACCCCAATCAAAACTTACCTATTTCTGTTATCATCTCTGGCTCATCTTCTTCCTCCTGTTGTTGCTGGTTTAATTCACCAATATCCTCCAGCGATTCAGCGCTTTCCTCCTTGTCATCAAATCCATCATCAACAGCGGCTAAATCACAGCTTGCCAGTCGTTTAGCTTTGTAGGCTGAGAAGCAGCTAGTGATATGGTCCCAAACATCATTAATATTTTCATCACTGTAAATACCGACAGTGATAATATGCCATTAAAAACTTCAATATGCAATGAGATATGGATGATCAACTTTAATAAATCCAACTTTGCTCAGTATGCAACAGACCAATACTCTTTTAGATGTTAGGCAATATTTACCGGAAATGCATCAACTGTACATAATTTCCTGATCTTTCTTCAGCCTCACCCTCTCCGTCCAAAAAAATCCATGATCCATCTTCCAGTTCCTCGTGCCAGCATTCATCAAGGAGATAATCAGAAATTCTCTCCTTATGTGCAGCAAAACCTGTAGGATCTTCATCAATCATACTCTGAGTAATGATTGTGTTATTCCTCTTTGGAAATAGCTCCCACATCCTCGCGATTGCAGACTCTTGTGACTTCAGCGACCTGCCGAAATCACCTTCTAACCGCTTCATATGAAGGCGTGTCATGGCGTTCACTTGTATATGCTCAGGTTGATAGTTAGTGCTATCCTCCGTTCCTTTGATGTCTTTAAAGAAACGTTCTTGGCACTCAGCGTTTAGCGACCTCAATGCAACTATCCTGAACCACTCGGGAAAGTGTGAAGTTATGGAGTGAAATGGCATTCCGAACATTGCCCTGTGAGATACTTGCCTAGGTGCACCAAATAGCTAAAATATATAATAAAATTTTGCTAATTTCTGTAGGAGCTGAATAAGTGCTTCACATCATGTTTTAGTCTAAAAGTAACTACATGTGAATGTTATTAAAATTTACCTTTTTGAAATCAAGTCGGAACAGATAGGTGAGCCCATAAAGTGCTAAAATGTTTCTTTTGTTCCTCCTAGAGTCATTGGCATATGCAAGGTCTTGAATGTGGGACAGATTCACTATCAGCCTATACAATCTCCTTCCATCGGGTTGTTCGTGTATCTCATTAGTATTGGACATGATGTCCCTGATTCCAAGAAGAGCTTTTCTGGCTTTACTTCCTGAGATTTCATGATGGTGATCTAAAAATCCCCAAAACAATACTAGTCTCATGTTTTATGAAAAGTGCTGTTGTGACTAGTGAAATTAATGTAGTTCGGCCATTTTTACTATTTGCCGAGGCAATTAACTCAGGAGAGGCTAGATTAATTTTGCTGGATGAATGGTGCTTTGATGCTATGTGGCTTGACATACTTTGAAGCTCTGGTAGTACTGATTTTAGTAACTCTTGAAGCTGCTGCGATACAACAAACATCATTTCCTTGAATACATTGCCTGCAATCAGAAACCACAACTTAACCACATAGGCAGTAAACATTGTGCTTGCGGTCTGGTAATTGATAAAACTGGCAGTAAATGTTTGATGAACTATCATTCAATATCTACAAGCAAGACATGGTATGATATCATTAGGGAATAAATTTGTATTATGTCCAAAGACTATAGATAATATATAAAGTCTCTGTTACGGCTGAAGCTTTGTCTAGCCAATGCTGAGATTTACAACGGCAGCAGCGTACAAAATAAAAGATATTTCAATCAAGCAGCCTCAAAAACTAGCATGGTGTAGGATTATAACTGATTTATACCTATCATTGTCTTCAGATCATGAAGAGGTTCTAACTGGGCAACCTCATACTCCAATACTAGATCCCTGTTTCCATCCGGCCCACAGAGCAATGCAGGCGGTCTTTTGATGCCAGCGAGTTTTTTTTCAAGCCTCAGTTTCATCTCTGGCTTGAGCATTTCAACACAATCGACCCCACGACTTTCCAGCTCAGTCCTAAGGGCATTAACCTGTATTTTCCAATGAATTTGATAGATTAGGTTTATGTCTGAGCTTTCGGTATAAATTGTTATTGTTGATGGTATGCTTAACGGCAAAATAATGTTGGATTCTTTTTTCTATCCGATTGGGCCTAAGCCTATGAATTTCAACGTAACAGACTTGAATCACATTAAAGAGTATACCAATTTATAGATTCTGTTGATTACTCACATCCAGATTGTCATACACTGACAGATCACCCTGACTCCTGGTTTCCCATAGTGAGGTGGTTTCGATGACATCCAGTCTACTTGCCAGTGATGTATACCTAGGGCATCTTAGATGATGATGTTGGTCAGCATATCTGATATCAGCTCCACAATGGCATGGATAGTGTCCATTTATTTGATTTCCGGACTCAAAGGCTCTTGCTGGTGAATCTCCTATTTATACAATAATAAGCTTTTTTGAAGATGTATAACGGAAAACTGCTTTAGTCGTTACTCTCAGGGGTGAGAGAGGAAGGGGGAGAGAAGAGAAGGTGAGAGGGGGAGGGGCAAGGAAGGAAATTAAATCTTGGCACTTACAAGATGCTGAACATGTTTATGTTAAAATTTTACCTGTTCCAAATCGTAGATCAGATTTGTAAGAAACTCCCGTGGTTGTCATCGAAACTTGTAGCTGCAGTAGGTCTTCTACACGAAGAGGGGTGTAGAGGACTTGATCCTTTACTGATGACTGTGATCTGGCTATCATATAGATATGGGGCATTTCTATGAAACACTGAATTCTTCCCCTGAAAATAAAATAATTCATGTGATACCATGGCCATATTATTTTATGTCCCAAAGTGCAATATCTAGGTTTCAAGTGCATTCTGGGAAAGATTTCATCACACTTCAATGTTTCTAGCACTGTTGACGTCGTGCAATGTATTTGGTAATCATAGTGTCAACATTTTATTTCATTCACAAGGGTCTGACTTAAGTATCAAATTATCACTAAAAACTATGAAACTAAAACTGGTTAAAAGGTAATTATGTATGTGCGCAATTACCCTTTGAACTCATTTTCTGTTAGAAACACCATTGGATCATAAAGGAATCCCACTAACACCAGAAAGCATGAATGTCCAGCTATTGTCGAGTGGTCATGCCAAATTGTGTACTTCCTGTTTGTTATCTTACTGTTCAGGCCTGCAATGTCAGCTGCCTTTACTGTTATACCTGAAATGAAGGGGGTCAGTGCTTGCAGTTAAATTGAATACAATTTGTCTCTCTTAAATTCATCAACTTTTAAAACAGCCAGAAAGAAATGTTTTAAAATACATTATAGTCATCTACACATTGAGTCCATTCCAATCAATTTTCGGGGTGTTTTTACCTTTTTCTTCCAGTTCTGACTTGGCCAGTGCAAACGAGTAGTCTGTGGGATAGGGTTTTCTAAGCATTCCCTCCTGTTCCTGCTCTTTCAGTGACTTGTCCATAATGCTTTGAAGGGAGTATGCTCTGCCTTCAAGTCTCACCTCTGTTCTGACCATACGCTTCTGGATTTTATTATATTTGCGGACATGTAATGTTATAGGTACTATTGGAGTCCCAATGTCTATCTCCCCAGACAGAATCATGTTCTTGGTCAGTCCCTTAAGCTTTTCATCATGAGGTAAAAGTTTGCTTATGGAAACATTGACACCATCAACATCTATTCGTCTGTTTACTTTCCGGGCTCTGACAGTATCTGGCAAGGGTGCACACAGTCCCTCATCTATTGCATATGCTTTTAGGACTTGTCCCCCATTCATTGCAGGTTTGCCATTCTGTTGGAAAACAACAAACCTTTCGGCGAGATGAGACCATACAGGATTTGGTGTTACACCAAGTTCAACCTTGACAGCTTCCCGATCAAACAGAAAGTTGTCATGTTTGATCTCATATCGCTTAGTAGTTTGTTCTTTTTTGTCCTCCAAAACAATTTTTTTGCGGACATTTGCCATACTCCGGTAGCTGAGGTTGTTTGACAGAATCGCCTTATTTGTATCTGAGGCTATCGCCTCACCTACAGTATCGACTGTGTTTTTTATTTGATCAGATTTTACCCCCAGTTGGATCATGCTTGTGAATGCTGCTGTAAATGTAACACCAAATTTCTTCTCAAAATCTGGGTCAATTTTTTCTGTTATTTTTTTAACACAGTGCTGCGGATCCTTCGACCTAGATTTATTGATTATTCCCATCACTGAGTCCTGGTCACTACATGCTGCTTCACTATTTACTCGGAGCACACAATAGGTTGCACTGTTTGGTTTTTTGAGACATGCCAAACAGTTTTTAAAAGAATGAGTTAGCCTTTCCTCCAGGTTGAGTTTGTTCCAATTCGCAGTACTGAAGTGACGTAGGAAGTTTTCCTTACCGTTGGAGCCATCTACATATGATTTCCTGAAGAAAAAATATGAAATATTATCTGAATACATGAGTTTTACTTATTGCTTGTAAATATTTGCAGTTGAGAAACCCCATATTATTTACACCAGTTTTTTGTTCTGCAATTGTGAGTTTTGTGACTTACGTTTGTGTCAGCTGTTGTTTTTGTCCTTTTCTTAGTCTCTTATAAGAGCTCTCACAGAGGTCTTTCATCATTTCTGGATAGCGTTCCATGCATTCTTGATATATTGGTAGATCTGCGCACTCCAAAAAGAGGATGACATGGGCAAAACCACAGATAAGAACTGGTGGCCTTCCTTTCCCCATGAATATGTCAGTTTGCACCTCTTATTTTACAAAAAGTCACCAAATTTGTCTAAACTCAGAAGTTTTTCACTGAGAGAAAGTGTGTTTTTCCCTCCAAATTTTCCCTCTCTTAATTGACCTGAATTTTTATTGGTGGGAATTCAGCCTAAGGTATTGCTATTATTATCAGACTAATTAGGAGTGGCTTACCAATGCCCTTTTTTTTGGCAAATACCATCAGGTGATCTATAATATTGGCATCAAGTACAAACAATTAGCACCCAATAAACTTTGTGTGAATCAGTCTAAATTTGTTCTGATCTGCTTTAACACTGCAGATTTTTCTGTTAGATGTTTTGGTCAGATAATTTTTTCCTCAACCAAATGGGCTGACAGTGCAGATTTTTCCATCAAAAGATTGAATTTGTTGAACTGGCGATGTATATGAATATGATTTATTTTTCTCTTGCAGGCCTGGGATACTGATCCGAAAGACTGAAAACTATTGGCAAATGGCGAGAGATCGATACAACAACAATATTGTGACATGATAACTACGATGTCGGCTAATGAGCGGAATCTAATTATAGCCATATCTATTACCACACATCTAATTGCTTAGAACACAAATCATGTCACTTACTATGTCTTACCAACTAGTAGTAGCCTTGAGTTGTTATTATATTTTTGAGTTTTCTACACATTTAATAAAATTGTTGTTAACTGAGATCTCTATAATTCATTTCTCAAAAGTTCTTCTTTTTTATCCAAACATGTAATAACAAAGAATCGGTCAGATAAAATATTACTTCTCAGTTCATGCTGTCTGCATAAAAACTTGCCATGTAATGATTTATAGTTAGTGTAGAATGAGCCAAAAATTGAAGAATCGTTGCCTGCTTTGTTCCTGAGTTTTAGAAATACTTTCGATTCTAATTGAATTTGTTACCTCAAATTCATCTCTGAACATTTTATGTCTAGGGTAACAAAATTTAGTTAATTTGATGCAATTTTCATCGCTACCGACTGGTCATGTCTTTTGAATTTGAGGTGTAAATTATTATCTGTGCAGAATAGCTTTGCCGATGTTCAGGAATTTGTGTTTACTTAGCTCCGGTGGACTAATTTACATGGATCACTCATGCACTTCTCATTGGCACAATATCACTAATAATCATGCTGCCGATACGTGACTGTGTCTGAGAGTAGCTGAATGAATAATCGTGGGAATTTGCGGTTGGCTTGCACTCGCATAAAAAACCACAAAACATTCCGCTCAAACGCTAATGTTGTTTACGATATAACCACAGTACAAAACTTTACTACAAAGTAGTAGTAGTATCAGCAGACTGGATGAATTATTATGTAATGCAGCACAGCTTATTTTAGCTTCTGCAGTCATTTTAGATATCACATAATAGCATGGTTGGATCCTGCTAATAGTCTAACCGCTAACCGGGCAAAGATTGACCCCTGAACATGTCATTTACTTTGCCAAGTTATGTGATAATATAGAGTCAACCACATTAATTATTGCATAATATATTTATGTTGTGGTGACGGAAACTTTTGTGCGGTATATTTGAGGTATGCTGAATATAACTGCAAAGTTTTAGAGCTGTAGCAAGCTTATTTCTTGAGTTATAAAACTCCTTTCATTTTTTAAGCATTTGAATACCCAAAATTTGTGGTTTGAGATTGCGTAACAAATTTTTATCATCACAGATGAAAATATGGATGTGGACTTATGTGTTAATCCAAAAAAAGGTGAAATTCCCCTGTAAATAGAATGAATTAAGATCATACAAGTTTTTTAGCAGGAGGAGATAATAAATCCCATTTATGACACTGAGCGTGTATAAAAGGTTCAGAATTGCTACTGAAAGGGTTCCACAGTTAATATATCCAAACTGCTATTGTGGAATGAATGACCAATGCTGGGGAAATGTGAATGTATAAACATACACAGTTTGTGATGATAAATCTATAAAATTATGTTTATGATTCAAGATCTATGGATATATTGTTTTGACATTTTTGCGTGAGACAGGCACTATCTGGAATACCGTGATTTTTGTGCATAGATTTTGTTAATAGATGCCTACATTATCAATGCAATAATTATGTTCACCCCAAAATTTGTGTTTCATAAAATCTGATGACAAATGATCTGTCAAAAGGTTCAAAATTACTTATGGTCAGGAGGAACAATTCCACATGGTTGTGTGTAGGCCCGCATGTTAGGATCGTGTTAATAATGTTTATGAACTTCTGCCAGATTTGTCTCAATGCAGCCTACTGGATGCTCCATAAAATTCACCAGGGTATGCTTGAAAACTAGGAGCAGTTTGTATTGAATAGAATAGACATGCCCTTAGGTACTTCCATTTCCCAGACATCAGACTGGGACAAACACTGTCAGTCCCTATAGGAAATGAAATTCTTTAGGACATAGACATCATAAGACAAGTTTTGAATCATAAATCTTAATAGGATGAGAACATGAAGAGTATATAAATTCATAGAAATCTCTATATAAGAACCTGTATAAATGATTCTTCATTTTCTACAAATATATCAAACAAACAATTTGAAGCAGTCAGAAAATGATGGGTTAGTAAATTTTAACAGTTCAACAGTTAGAAGAATGTTTGTGCTTAGTTGATTGATTAACGCACTGCATAAACTATTCATTGAAAGCAATGCAATCATTGTATGATGTATGATGAGACCGGTTAATTTAGACAAGGGAACATGATTATTCCATTTTCGCAGATGGTGCTTTGATTTTCTGTTACGGTGTTGTTGATAATAAAATGCTGCTTACAAGAAACTCAGCAAGGCTGAGCTTGAAAACTGCATTCCTGTCAGCAGTGAAGGCTACAAACAGTGTGATGTAAGAGGCAATTTCTAATGAAGTACGAATGTAATTGGGTCTAAGCTTCCACATTTCAGTTGTGTTATGTTATAGTTGCATTGACATGGGTGCAGCCGTTTTAGTATGTTCATTCTGGATTGAATTTGGTGTTAATGTCCTTTGTTTTCAAAATTGGTATGCCCAACACTTTGGGTTTATCACAGGTGCTGCATAACATTTGCTCAGAGAAGGGGTAAACAAACGTAATGGAGATATAGATACTTATTTCCATGATGACTATATATGTAAACAGCGACTATGTTGCTATTGTAAGATTTGGTATGATTTTAAGCTTATATTTATTTCTTGAGATACCTCCACTCAAAGTGTTTCATGTTGATGGATTTGCTTTCAAGCATCTTCATTGGGTGTTCAGTATCCATAAACAAGAGCCATCTTGACAATACTTTCCGGATGGGCATCCACCAGAACATCCTGCGTTGCAGATTCCTGCTAGCATCAGGAGCGCTGCGAGACCGTAAAATATATTCATCCTCTGTGAAATAAAAAAATGGAATGCGCAGGTGAAGTTGTTGCTTCACATCTAGCTCTGAAGAACCGAACCCTCCAATGACCGATCCGCGAAATGTAGTTAAACGAAAAGTACTGGATGTTCATCGGGTGCTCAAAAAAGAAAAAACTCATCTGCCTCATAAATTATAAGAGTATCTCAGTATGAGGTAATGGCACCTGAACTCAAAAGAGATTAACTCCTTCCAATGTTGATGTTGATGTTGATGTTGGTTTCGTAGCACGATATGTTTATTTTCTGATTTTTTTTACTGAACTGTGCTGCGCAGAAAAAAGAAACCCATTTGCCTCATCTATTTAAAGAGTAGCTCAGTAGATGTAATAACACCTGTACTCAAGGGAGACTAACTCCTTCCGACGGTGATTTTTATGTTGATTGCATGATATGGTTATTTTCAAACTGAACTGAGGAACTCTATTCTATGATAACATGATTACAATAGTATTTATGAACATCTGTTTAACTCAGTGTTTCAAGTTATCAAATCTATAGCCTCACCCAATGTTTAATGAACAAAATTGAATGACATGAGACTTTTACTCACCATGTCGCTTGATGTTTTCAGTAAGTTGAAATGAACAGGTGGAGAAGTGCTTAGATTTTGAATTATTCGCCAAGAATCCCATATTTATATGTGCAACTCTCCCAAGGCATTAATTACTGTTATTAGTGTCAAAGCATCTATTTCAGAAATCCAGCTATTTGATAAGACTAACACATCCTTTTGTATTTGGCATCGAGTAATAAATCAAATTGAAAATACACCGTGATCTTTGGCATGGCAGCACACTTTTCAACCTGATAAAAATCCACCCAGCGATGGATGAATAAATCATGAATAATTCCCATAATACAGTGGTCATATAGCGATTTATCATGATCAATTCAAAATAAGATTTTAAAGCATTTTGGCACTTCATTGGCCAATATGTCAGCCCTCATCAATTTGCATCCTGTTTATTCTACATTGAATAATTCACATACTATTGCTGGAATTTAAGAAAGCCATAAAAACAAAATTGAATATGTCATTATTATGAAAATAGAATATAGGCCTCATTTGGGATGATGATTATGCCAAACTACAACAACTTCTGCCATATTGATTTGACATGTTGTGACAAATCGGTTTTCAAATTGTCCTGCTTTAATGTGCCTGGCGTCCGAAGTGTCAAATAAAATATCTATAATTTGTATCAGGTCTTTAGACAGTTATTGTTGTTGTGATCGGTATGAGGCTGACCATGTGTTGAAATCTGACACAAATATCCTAATACTTTGTGGGAATGTTGCCAACAATGATGCATCCGTGTGTGACTCAGTTGTGACTTGCAAATTTCAGAAATCAAGAAGCCATATATCTGTTGCAGTTTGTTTTCTGTGATAACTTCTTTGAGTTTGAGTTTAAGTCTGGTTGTATGGTTGTATGTCCAGGTCACTTGTGATGGTTGTAAGCAACAATGTTATGCTACAACTCATAAATAAAAGGTCTGAAGCTTACAGCATGGTTGGTGTAAGGATTGATGGATAGAAGGTCTTAGTCTGCATTCTCACTGTTGCCCACTGGCTCCTTGAATTCTGTTTTGGCAGTGAAGCCTTTCCCGGGGGATAAACTCTACAACGGCATGTTTGTTTTGTTATAAGGCCTTTGATTTCCTGGTAATTTGTTCTTATTTTTTTTAATGTTTGCATACTAGCACGGTATAGGAGTAGGAGGTGGCTCAGTGGTTAGAGCGCCGGTCCTTCAGCATGCAAGTGTTGAAGGTCGTGGGTTTGAATCCAACTGCAGTCCACTGACTACTGGGAGTGATTGGAACCACAGGTGTGCTCCTACCTGCGTAAAAACTGAGAGCAAATTGGCGAAGTCATTGCAGCCTCCCCCTTAAGGCACACACTATTTCGCTGTGACGATTCGGTGAGTGACTAACCCTTGTGACTTTAACCATCAATGGTCTATTGTACGACATAAATAAATTTGAACTCTGAGTTCAACTGTTCCTCTCAATATTCATAGGGACATGAGGGCCTTAGCGAGGGCCAATGCTCGGAACTATTATAGTTATAATTATTTTAAAACTATAATGTTATGTTTTTACAGCCTCTGGTTCCGGCCCCTAGGTCGATGCCTTCTTTTCTATCAGATCTAGCTATATCACCGCCAATCACTCAGGTATCTATGTGCAACATTTTTTTTTTTTTTTAGCTATACGACATATAAATTCTGGGTAATCGTGTTTGCTTGTGCTCTTCTCTATCTATTTGAATTTATCATACCACACTACTTGAGTAAATGCTGTTGCATCACTTTGTCCAAGTCAGATGCTGAAATTCTATCAAGAGCTTGTTTTAACTTAGCTTTGGTAGCAGGCAGTCATATGATTCGTTTATCTATATAGTTGATGCTGACTTAGGTTGGTTTGTAAAAGGCAATTTTGAAATTTTTGCGTGAGACAGGCACTATCTGGAATACCGTGATTTTGGTGCATAGTTTTTGTTAATAGATGCCTACATTATCAATGCAATAATTATGTTCACCCCAAAATTTGTGTACTCTGCTTTGGAAAAATATGTGTGCAATGATTATTTGAAGAACCGTGCTTCATAAAATCTGATGACAAATGATCTGTTCAAAATCACTTATGGTTAGGAGGAACAATTCCACATGGCTGTGTGTAGGCCCGCATGTTAGGATCGTGTTAATAATGTTTATGACCTTTTGCCAGATTTGTCTCAATGCAGCCTACTGGACGCTCCACAAATTCACCAGGGTATGCTTGAAAACTAGGAGCAGTTTGTATTTAATAGAATAGACATGCCCTTAGGTACTTCCATTTACCAGACATCAGACTGAGACAAACAATGTCAGTCACTGTAGGAAATGAAATTCTTTAAGACTTAGACATCATAAGACTAGTTTTGAATCATAAATCTTAATAGGGTGAAAACATGTGGAATATATAAAAGCATAGAAATCTCTATATGAGAACCTGCATAAATGATTCTTCATTTCCTACAAATATATCAAGCCTCTAGGTTTTAATTTTCAGAAATGGACCTCGTCACATGTAGAAGTGGAATGTGTGCCCAAGATCCTGCAGTGTTATCTGTTCTTATAGGTAATGTTCCAAACAATTTGAAGCAGTCAGAACATGATGGGTTAACAAATTTTAACAGTTGAACAATTAGAAGAATGTTTGTGCTTAGTTGATTGATTAACGCACTGCATAAACTATTCATTGAAAGCAATGCAATCATTGTATGATGTATGATGAGACTGGTTAATTTAGACAAGGGAACATGATTATTCCATTTTCGCAGATGGTGCTTTGATTTTCTGTTACGGTGTTTTTGATAATAAAATGCTGCTTACATGAAACTCAGCAAGGCTGAGCTCGAAAACTGCATCCCTGTCAGCAGTGAAGGCTAAAAACAGTATTGTAAGAGGCAATTTCTATTTAAGTACGAATGTAATTGGGTCTGAGCTTCCACATTTCAGTTTTGTTATGTTATAGTTGCAGTTAGTCAGTTAGTATAGTTATAATTATAGTAAACATTGGATTTATCACAGGTGCTGCATAACATTTTCATATGTTCGATTTCAGCTCTAAATTCTATTCCGACCATGGAGACTTTTTGCTTCCATTCTTTGCCTAAGCCAATCTCCTCTAAATGTTGCCTTTTTTTCGATCTAGCTGTTCTCAGAGTCCCTTTATTAAAATTCAGCATCGGTATTGTTAAGAGAACACTTCTAAGTATGACAATTTGATATAGTCAATCCTTCCAAAACTATTCTTTTTTTTTCAATAAAGCACTGAGCTATCACCGAATCCACTTCAGTTTATGATTTTAGTTTCAGTCAATCTCTCAAAATTGATCCCTTATTTATACTGACTCAGGGTTTTCCAGAGCTGCCTTCAATTTATGACATGTTTTGACAGAGTCAAACTCTCAACAGTCTCCCTTTTTTTGATCCAATTTTTTCCAGACTCAATGTCTCAAAATAATCCCATTTTTTCACAATTCACCAATTTGATTTGCCAAGTACACTTCAATCTATGGCATCCTTTGATAGTGGCAAACTCTCAAAATCAACATTTATTCAATGCATCATCAATATTACCCGCTTCAAAATATAACATTATTTTATTGTTTGCGTCAATATTCTCAAAATTCTCTCTTTTTCGGGTTATCTGCTGGTTCCTGTCCCTGTTTCCTCATTGTTTTCTCTTTTTTTTTAACAAGCCTATGCGGCTCGATTGCTGATTTTCTCTTTTGCAATCAAGCTTTCTTTCTTCGGGTCAGCGCACACTGCAGTCTCAGACAACCCTGCGATAATTTTTCCTTTATCAATTTTACACACACTTTTACTCTGCCATCTCTGATGTTTTTCTTCTTTTGATTGAATTCTTTTATTTGACAATCAGTACCGCTTTACCTCAGGCAAATCATAATTCTTCCCTCCGTATCATACTCAGGTATGCCGTAGATGACTCTTTATATCAGTCCGATTTTAGTATTATCTTTAGATCACTTAGGAACAGTGTTCCTTCATCTTTTTTACAAATAGTCATATTTTTGAATTTTATTCTACTTGCCTGCTTCTCAATGCTCATTACTCCGAGAGGCCTTCTCAGTTTTTTGTTTCTCATTACTGCTTCCTCATTTGAGGGACATTTCCTTTGAAATGTGCCTTTGATTCCATCAATTGGTTGCCATCTCATTTTATCTGCAGTTTTTTGTATCTTATTACTTTTCTCCATCATTTGAGGGTATTCACTTTGAAATGTGTCACAGATCACATTTTTGATCTGCAATCTCATTTTTATATTCATTTTTTGTATCCTATTACTGGTATCCATATGACTTCGCGTATGCGATGAAGGTCTTTATATTTATTTCAATTCAAAATCATGGTTTATCACGGACAAATAGGCTTTGCACTAGATTTATACTGATGCATTCTGGTATCACATCTTGTTGCATATCATAAGAGGATACATGTGTGTGAGTGAGCCTTGCTGAGATTTGCTTGAGTTTGGGCATCGCTTGTACAAAGGCAGGCAAATTACAAGTTGGCTTATTCCTGAATTGAGCTACATAGTTGCATCGATAGACTACTATGCTTGTTAGTAGTTAGTACAAAGCACCTTACAAATGCTGTTTAGTAGCTAGTACAAAGCAGCTTTCCAACTACTAGCCATCGATCCATAAATATAATACAATAGCAGTGCCTGCATAAACTTTGTATTTATTGCACCCTCTCCGCTGTAACCTGCAGCATGGCTGTAATATTGCCTGTAACGAGTTCATTATTTTTTTATTTCTCATCCAAACGAAATTTCCTGTCCAGTGGTATCAATCTTGTTTGTGTAAAACAAGTATGAGGGCATTTGTGATAAGCTAAACACAAAATAAAACTATTTATACACTTTGTTGTGTGTTTCAGTGTCATTGAAATTATTTCTGGCATTGCTAGACTGATAGAACATGGATAGACAGATCAAAAATTTTATGGAGAAGGTTTACATTTTAAAGTTTCCTTCTAAACATATTAGTTCTTGAGTTATGACAAGTTTTATAACCTCATGTCATTCCAATGAATTTTAACCAGAATAGCTAACATGAGGGATTATATTATGGCTGATTATATAGATGACACACAAAGGATTGAAGGAGTGGTTGAGGATGTAAGGGCTCCCATGTGTGACTATGGGTACTAGAATAGCTGCACAATGACAATATCCTGTAGAGGTCGTGTTCTGTTTTGGTCTTTTTGCTGAAATCAGGCAAAGTTTTTACCAAAGACGTTATCAATGATTACTAGTCAAGCCATTCCTTTCAATTCCTCAATTTCCTGTTTTCATTGATATTATGTTCCAATCAAGATGGCATTAGGAGATTTGATTGCTTTGCATCAGCGCATAGCAGGTGGCCCGAATGTACAATGTACAGACAGGATGTACGAATGTATGAACAGGATATACGAACAGGATGTACGAACAGGATATTATCCGACCCTAAAATCTCATCCATGAGGGAAAAATTAAAAATTAAACTTTTATTTTAATCTTTGTAACGAACAGGATATACGAACAGGATATTATCCGACCCTAAAATGTCATCCATGAGAGAAAAATTAAAAATATATATTTTATTTTAATCTTTGCAACCTTATTTGACCTAAAGTTTCAATGTAAGTTTTATCTATATACAATGTTATCTGAAACCCAGTTAGTGTTATCAATGGTCCTCAATTTTTTTTCTGAGTGATTTGATGTTTTCTAAGTTTATTGGATGTCTCAAGGGTGGAGACAGCTTTGGACAGAAAGTATTCTCCTCTGATTGAATGGCAAAAGCTGTCTTGTTTGGCTCCCGTGAATTTAACCCATCAGAGACATATAAAAGTTTTACAGACTGCAAGGTTTTCAAATCTGCAAATAGAAAACGAAAGTTTGTCATGAAATTTGTTATTATGTTTCCAGCCTATCATCAATTTGGAACGAGTGGATATGTAATACGAAATTATAGGACACTATTATCTCGCATAAGTATTTTTGCAAGTTTTATTTCAATTTTTTTAAGTCACTCATTTATTTTGAATGACTTTCGTTTTGGCTGGGTTTCTATATTATTTACTTTACATTGTACGACACTTGTTCCTGTTTTGGTTAGGTTTTGTTATAATGGCAACCAACGGGAAGCTGTCATCCGACTTTTATGAGTAAATAACATGAAAAAATTGTTGCTGCATTTCTCTGGATGAGACATTGAGGATATAACGATATGTTTCAAAATATTGACAGAATTGAGTGAAAGAATGTCAGTTATAGGGCATCTATTGTATTATGATCTTATGTCTTATTATGAATTGGAAATTTGCTCAAGATGTAATAGGGATATTGCATTCTCATTTGGGTTGTGCCAGCGACAGCCCTCATTACGTAGGGTCTAAAAAATGAAGCCATGTACTAGCGATTCTTCTATTCAACTAAAACGGATGCAAAGCAATTTTTTCACAAAGAGAATAAAGGAACAAAGCTTTAACACCGAATATTTTGTATACATTGATTATGAATGAACTTTACAATATGATAAGAGCATCATCATCATAAAGGTTGAGCAGAAGACTCAGCTTTTAAGTTTAAAAATGATCACTATCGGATAAATTGGATAACATCAAAACATTTGGTTTTATTATAACTTAAAGCCATAGAAGAACCTATTCATATTTGGTGCTTATATGTAAAAGGTATTATGAATAGCACTGTGGCAACCTTTGGAATTGTCCCTGGACAGAGTTGAAACTAGTGTCTTTACTGGAAAGAAAACTGTTCTAAACTTTTCTCAACTACTGAAGTTGCCCTTCTTCATAGCCCTACAAGATATAAATATATGAACCTTCAGCTACGCAAAGAGTATATTTCTGACCACAAGGGAAACCAGAAATCAATTTAATATAATTCATAAATCAGTTGTTGCAGGATATAGTGTAAAATATATTCTTTCTTTTGCCAAATGTGGGTTTTATGTTTCTGCAAAATTTATCAAATAGTGATCCATCAGCATTTTTAATTGTTCAATTATGAGAAGAGGTGTCAGATTTGTCAAATATAAACGGAAGCGGCAAGAAGAAGCAATCAAATAAAAAACTCCATTGAGTTATAAAATGGTCTCATCTTTGTATCAGCCGCTTGGTATCAGGGGCTTGGCATCAGGGACTTGGTATGGCATGGCGGATATGCTCTAAATTCACTGTTGAGCCATTAAGTCTGTGACACATATGTAAAAGATTGTATTCTCACCCTTTGGGACACAGTTGCCTGTGTCTGTGCCAGATCCTCATTCAAGGAAGATAAAATGAAAAGGAAAGCGTTGGTTACAAAATCACAAACAGAAGATTAAAGTTAGTCATCCCTATAAAAACTTGTTTTTGTGTTGTCATCAAATATCGTGTTAACTGAGTAATTTTATCAATTTTTACTATTGTTAAAGTTTCCTTACATTTCTGTTAGGCACAGTGCTACTTTTTATGATAATTGAGTATTTTTGTTGTTAAAAAGAAATGCTAACAGGAGGGATTATATTATGGCTGATTGTATAGATGACACACAAAGGGTTGAAGGAGTGGTCGAGGATGTAAGGGCTCCCATGTGTGACTATGGGTACTAGAATAGCTGCACAATGACGATATCCTGTAGAGGTCGTGTTCTGTTTTGGTCTTTTTGCTGAAATCGGGTCAAGTATTTACCAAAGACGTAATCAATGATAAATAGTCAAGCCATTCCATTCAATTCCCACAATTTCCTGTTTTCATTGATATTATGTTCCAATCAAGATGGCATTAGGAGATTTGATTGCATTGCATCAGCGCATGGCAGGTGGCCCGAATGTACGATGTACGAACAGGATGTACAAACGTACGAACAAGATATACAGTGTAGTTAAGGTCAGATCTGTGTCTTGTTTTGCGACATATAGACTTCAATAGAGATTAACCCACCTGTACAATTTGTCTTTCATGAGGGTTGACCCAAAATTTTTATCACTTTTGGGGGAAAAAGGGTAGTTTTAGGGTCAAAAAACATGCCTTTAACCCACCTGATTTAATTTCTTTCCTGTTGAATTTATCACTATGGATGTTTCTCAGATGGTAGAAAACATCTTCTGTACATTTTTAATCTTTTGCCATTTGATATAATATCAAATGAGTAAGAGGCTTTCATAGGTGAGTAACATCAATTTTCCATGATAAATTTTCTTGCCATTATTTTGGCAATGATAATTTATATTGTAGCACGCCTGCCTATCGAATGCGTTATATGCTGTAATTGAAGCGGTGTGATAATTCATGGTCCATTGAGCGCTTGTTGATCATCCTTGATCACGCTTGCATGCTAATTGTTACTGACGAGGCAGAGGGGATCTTTTAACTGCATGTGGGTGTGCAAACTGCAAACACACAGTGCACCTCTGATATTTTTAGTCCCGTTTTTGAACGATTTTCTGAACTTGCGTGAGGTTGAGGTTCATGTCTAGTAGACAAATCCTGAGTGACTTGTCTGTACTGAACTAGTAACCACCAAACTTCTGTACCTCAGCCTGTGCCTGTCTAAACATAATGTAAATTGTGCCTGTTAATCATTTGAGGATTTAATCTTAAATTCAGACAGTGTCACGTCTTATAGGTAAATTTGTAAATATTTTGGTGTTACTTTCTGATAAACTCATTCTCTCTACACAACTAAATTTGTCTTGCTATTTGAATTTGTATTACCTTTTCATCGGTTAAGTTGTTGTAATCGTATTGTGTTCTTTGTGTCTTGCGATGAAACTTTCATAATCATTGTCTTGCTTGTCTCAGTCATAAGATTAAAACAAGACCAACGCAATTTCTTCATTGTTTTCACCACATTAAATTGATTGAGTCGTGTATAAAAGGTTCAGAATTGCTACTGAAAGCGTTCCACAGTTAATATATCCAAACTGCTATTGTGGAATGAATGACCAATGCTGGGGAAATGTGAATGTATAAACATACACAGTTTGATTAATCTATAATAATTATGTTTATGATTCAAGATCTATGAATATATTGTTTTGACATTTTTGCGTGAGCAGGCACTATCTGGAATACCGTGGTTTTGGTGCATAGTTTTTGTTAATAGATACCTACATTATCAATGCAATAATTATGTTCACCCCAAAATTTGTGTTTCGTAAAAACTGATGACAAATGATCTGTCAAAAGCTTCAAAATTAATTATGGTCAGGACGAACAATTCCACATGGTTGTGTGTAGGCCCGCATGTTAGGATCGTGTTAATAATGTCTATGACCTTTTTCCAGATTTGTCTCAATGCAGCCTACTGGATGCTCCACAAATTCACCAGGGTATGCTTGAAAACTAGGAGCAGTTTGTATTGAATAGAATAGACATACCCTTAGGTACTTCCATTTCCCAGACATCAGACTGGGACAAACAATGTCAGTCACTTTAGGAAATGAAATTCTTTAAGACTTAGACATCATAAGACAAGTTTTGAATCATAAATCTTAATAGGATGAGAACATGTAGAGTATATAAAATCATATAAATCTCTATATGAGAACCTGTATAAATGAGTCTTCATTTCCTACAAATATATCAAACCTCTAGGTTTAAATTTTCCGAAATGGACCTGGTGACATGTAGAAGCGGAATATGTGCTCAAGAACCTGCATTGTTATCTGTTCTTTTGGGTAATGTTCCAAACAATTTGAAGCAGTCAGAAAATGATGGCTTAGTAAATTTTAACAGTTGAACAGTTAGAAGAATGTTTGTGCTTAGTTGATTGATTAACGCACTGCATAAATTATTCATTGAAAGCAATGCAATCATTGTATGATGTATGATGAGGCCGGTTAATTTAGACAAGGGAACATGATTATTCCATTTTCGCAGATGGTGCTTTGATTTTCTGTTACGGTGTTGTTGATAATAAAATGCTGCTTACAAGAAACTCAGCAAGGCTGAGCTTGAAAACTGCATTCCTGTCAGCAGTGAAGGCTACAAACAGTGTGATGTAAGAGGCAATTTCTAATGAAGTACAAATGTAATTGGGTCTAAGCTTCCACATTTCAGTTTTGTTTTGTTATAGTTGCATTGACATGGGTGCAGCCGTTTTAGTATGTTCATTCTGGATTGAATTTGGTGTTAATGTCCTTTGTTTTCAAAATTGGTATGCCCAACACTTTGAGTTTCCTACAGACATTGGGTTTATCACAGGTGCTGCATAACATTTGCTCAGAGAAGGGGTAAACAAACGTAATGGAGATATAGATACTTATTTCCATGATGACTATATATGTAAACAGCGACTAAGTTGCGATTGAAAGATTTGGTATGATTTGAAGCTTATATTTATTTCTTGAGATACCTCCACTCAAAGTGTTTCATGCTGATGGATTTGCTTTCAAGCATCTTCATTGGGTGTTCAGTATCCATAAACAAGAGCCATCTTGACAATACTTTCCGGATGGGCATCCACCAGAACATCCTGCGTTGCAGATTCCTGCTAGCATCAGGAGCGCTGCGAGACCGTAAAATATATTCATCCTCTGTGAAATAAAAAAATGGAATGCGCAGGTGAAGTTGTTGCTTCACATCTAGCTCTGAAGAACCGAACCCATCAATGACCGATCCGCAAAATGTAATTAAACGAAAAGTACTGGATGTTCACTGGGTGCTCAAAAAAGAAAAAAACTCATCTGCCTCATATATTATAAGAGTATCTCAGTATGAGGTAATGGCACCTGAACTCAAAAGAGATTAACTCCGTCCAATGTTGATGTTGATATTGATGTTGGGTTCGTAGCACGATATGTTTATTTTCTGATTTTTTTACTGAACTGTGCTGCGCTGAAAAAAGAAACCCATTTGCCTCATCTATTTAAAGAGTAGCTCAGTAGATGTAATAACACCTGTACTCAAGGGAGACTAACTCCTTCCGACGGTGATTTTTTATGTTGATAGCATGATATGTTTATTTTCAAACTGAACTGAGGAACTCTATTCTATGATAACATGATTACAATAGTATTGATGAACATCTGTTTTACTCAGTGTTTCAAGTTATCAAATCTATAGCCTCACCCAATGTTTAACGAACAAATTTGAATGACATCAGACTTGTACTCACCATGTCGCTTGATGTTTTCAGTAAGTTGAAATGAACAGGTGGAGAAGTGCTTAGATTTTGAATTATTCGCCAAGAATCCCATATTTATATGTGCAACTCTCTCAAGGCATTAATTACTGTGATTAGTGTCAAAGCATCTCTTTCAGAAATCCAGCTATTTGATAAGACTAACACATCATGATCAATTCAAAATAAGATTTTAAAGCATTTTGGCACTTCATTGGCCAATATATCAGCGCTCATCAATTGGCATCCTGTTTATTCTACATTGAATAATTCACATACTATTGCTGGAATTTAAGAAGGCCATAAAAAACAAAATTGAATATGTCATTATTATGGAAATAGAATATAGGCCTCATTTGGGATGATGATTATGCCAAACTACAACAACTTCTGCCATATTGATTTGACATGTTGTGACAAATCGTTTTTCAAATTGTCCTGCTTTAATGTGCCTGGCGTCCGAAGTGTCAAATAAAATATCTATAATTTGTATCAGGTCTTTAGACAGTTATTGTTGTTGTGATTGGTATGAGGCTAACCATGTGTTGAAATCTGACACAAATATCCTAATACTGTGTGGGAATGTTGCCAAAAATGATGCATCCGTGTGTGACTCAGTTGTGACTTGCAAATTTCAGAAATCAAGAAGCCATATATCTGTTGCATTTTGTTTTCTGTGATAACTTCTTTTAGTTTGAGTTTAAGTCTGGTTGTATGGTTGTATGTCCAGGTCATTTGTGATGGTTGTAAGCAACAATGTTATGCTACAACTCATAAATAAAAGGTCTGAAGCTTACAGCATGGTTGGTGTAATGATTGATGGATAGAAGGTCTTAGTCTGCATTCCCACTGTTGCCCACTGGCTCCTTGAATTCTGTTTTGTCAGTGAAGCCTTTCCCGGGGGATACACTCTACAACGGCATGTTTGTTTTGTTATAAGGCCTTTGATTTCCTGGTAATTTGTTCTTATTTTTTTTAATGTATGCATACTTGCACTGTATAGGAGTAGGAGGTGGCTCAGTGGTTAGAGCGCCGGTCCTTCAGCATGCAAGTGTTGAAGGTCGTTGGTTTGAATCCAACTGCAGTCCACTGACTACTGGGAGTGATTGGAACCACAGGTGTGCTCCTAACTGCGTAAAAACTGAGAGCAAATTGGCGAAGTCATTGCAGCCTCGCCCTTAAGGCACACACTATTTCGCTGTCACGATTCTTTGAGTGACTAACCCTTATGACTTCAACCATCAATGGTCTATTGTACGACATAAATAAATTTGAACTCTGAGTTCAACTGTTCCTCTCAATATTCATAGGGACATGAGGGCCTTAGCGAGGGCCAATGCTCGGAACTATTATAGTTATAATTATTTTAAAACTATAATGTTATGTTTTTACAGCCTCTGGTTCCGGCCCCTAGGTCGATGCCTTCTTTGCTATCAGATCTAGCTATATCATCGCCAATCACTCAGGTAGCTATGTGCAACATTATCTTTTTTTGTTTAGCTATACGACATATAAATTCTGAGTAATCGTGTTTGCTTGTGCTCGTCTCTATCTATTTGATTTTATCATACCACACTACTTGTGTAAATGCTGTTGCATCACTTTGTCCAAGTCAGATGCTGAAATTCTATCAAGAGCTTGTTTTAACTTAGCTTTGGTAGCAGGCAGTCATATGATTCATTTATCTATATAGATGATGCTGACTTAGGTTGGTTTGTAAATGGCAATTTTGACATTTTTGCGTGAGACAGGCACTATCTGGAATACCGTGATTTTGGTGCATAGTTTTTGTAAATAGATGCCTACATTATCAATGCAATAATTATTTTCACCCCAAAATTGTTGTACTCTGCTTCGGAAAAAATATGTGTGCAATGATTATTTGAAGAACCGTGTTTCATAAAATCTGATGACAAATGATCTGTTCAAAATTACTTATGGTTAGGAGGAACAATTCCACATGGCTGTGTGTAGGCCCGCATGTTAGGATCTTGTTAATAATGTCTATGACCTTTTGCCAGATTTGTCTCAATGCAGCCTACTGGATGCTCCATAAATTCACCAGGGTATGCGTTGAACAATTAGAAGAATGTTTGTGCTTAGTTGATTGATTAACACACTGCATAAACTATTCATTGAAAGCAATGCAATCATTTTATGATGTATGATGAGACTGATTAATTTAGACAAGGGAACATGATTATTCCATTTTCGCAGATGGTGCTTTGATGTTCTGTTACGGTGTTTTTGATAATAAAATGCTGCTTACATGAAACTCAGCAAGGCTGAGCTCGAAAACTGCATCCCTGTCAGCAGTGAAGGCTAAAAAACGTGATGTAAGAGGCAGTTTCTATTTAAGTACGAATGTAATTGGGTCTAAGCTTCCACATTTCAGTTTTGTTATGTTATAGTTGCATTGACATGGTTGCAGCCTTTTTAGTATGTTCATTCTGGATCGAATTTGGTGTTATGTCCTTTGTTTTATAAATTGGTATGCCCAACACTTTGAGTTTCCTATAAACATTGGATTTATCACAGGTGCTGCATAACATTTTCATATGTTCGATTTCAGCTCTAAATTCTATTCCGACCATGTAGACTTTTTGCTTCCATTCTTTGCCTAAGCCAATCTCCTCTAAATTTTTCCTTTTTTTTCGATCTAGCTTTTATCAGAGTCCCTTTTTTTTAAATTCAGCATCGGTATTGTTAAGAGACCACTTCTAAGTATGACAATTCGATATAGTCGATCCTTCCAAAACTATTCTTTTTTTTTCAATAAAGCACTGAGCTATCACCGACTCCACTTCAGTTTATGATTTAAGTTCCAGTCAATCTCTCAAAATTTATCCCTTATTTATACTGACTCAGGGTTTTCCAGAGCTGCCTTCAATTTATGACATGTTTTGATAGAGTCAAACTCTCAACAGTCTCCCTTTTTTTGATCCAATTTTTTCCAGACTCAATGTCTCAAAATAATCCCATTCACAATTCACCAATTCGATTTGCCAAGTACACTTCAATCTATGGCATCCTTTGATAGTGCCAAACTCTCAAAATCAACATTTATTCAATGCATCATCAATATTACCCACTTCAAAATATAACATTATTTTATTGTTTGCGTCAATATTCTCAAAATTCTCTCTTTTTCGAGTTATCCGCTGGTTCCTGTCCCGGTTTCCTCATTGTTTTCTCTTTTTTTTAACAAGCCTATGCGGCTCGATTGCTGACCTTCTCTTTTGCAATCAAGCTTTCTTTCTTCGGGTCAGCGCACACTGCAGACTCAGACAACCCTGCGATAGTTTTTCCTTTATCAATTTTTCATACAATTTTACTCTGCCATCTCTGATGTTTTTCTTCTTTTGATTGAATTCTTTTATTTGACAATCAGTACCGTTTTACCTCAGGCAAATCATAATTCTTCTCTCCGTATCATACTCAGGTATGCCGTAGATGACTCTTTATATCAGTCCGATTTTAGTATTATCTTTAGATCACTTAGGAACAGTGTTCCTTCATCTTTTTTACAAATAGTCATATTTATTTTACTTGCCTGCTTCTCAATGCTCATTTCTCCGAGAGGCCTTCTCAGTTTGTTGTATCTCATTACTGCTCCCTCATTTGAGGGACATTTCCTTTGAAATGTGCCTTTGATTCCATTATTTGCTTGCCATCTCATTTTATCTGCAGTTTTTTGTATCTTATTACTTTTCTCCATCATTTGAGGGTATTCACTTTGAAATGTGTCACAGATCACATTTTTGATCTGCAATCTCATTTTTATATTCATTTTTTGTATCCTATTACCTGGTATCCATATGACTTCGCGTATGCGATGAAGGTCTTTATATTTCTTTCAATTCAAAATCATGGTTTATCACGGACAAATAGGCTTTGCACTCGATTTATACTGATGCATTCTGGTATCACATCTTGTTGCATATCATAAGAGGATACATGTGTGTGAGTCAGCCTTGCTGAGATTTGCTTGAGTTTGGGCATCGCTTGTACAAAGGCAGGCAAATTACAAGTTGGTTTATTCCTGAATTGAGCTACATAGTTGCATCGATAGACTACTATGCTTGTTAGTAGTTAGTACACAGCACCTTACGAATGCTGTTTAGTAGCTAGTACAAAGCAGCTTTCCAACTACTAGCCATCGATCCATAAATATAATACAATAGCAGTGCCTGCATAAACTTTGTATTTATTGCACCCTCTCCGCTGTAACCTGCAGCATGGCTGTGATATGGCCTGTAAAGAGTTCATTATTTTTTTATTTCTTATCCAAACGAAATTTCCTGTCCAGTGGTATAAATCTTGTTTGTGTAAAACAAGTATGAGGGCATTTGTGATAAGCTAAACACATAATAAGACTATTTATACACTTTGTTGTGTGTTTCAGTGACATTAAAATTATTTCTGGCATTGCTAGACTGATAGAACATGGATAGACAGATCAAAAACTTTATGGAGAAGGTTTACATTTTAAAGTTTCCTTCTAAACTTATTAGTTCTTGAGTTATGACAAGTTTTATAACCTCATGTCATTCCAATGAATTTTAACCAGAATAGCTAACAGGAGGGATTATATTATGGCTGATCGTATAGATGACACACAAAGGGTTGAAGGAGTGGTTGAGGATGTAAGGGCTTCCATGTGTGACTATGGGTACTAGAATAGCTGCACAATGACAATATCCTGTAGAGGTCGTGTTCTGTTTTGGTCTTTTTGCTGAAATCAGGCAAAGTTTTTACCAAAGATGTAATCAATGATTACTAGTCAAGCCATTCCTTTCAATTCCTCAATTTCCTGTTTTCATTGATATTATGTTCCAATCAAGATGGCATTAGGAGATTTGATTGCTTTGCATCAGCGCATGGCAGGTGGCCCGAATGTACAATGTACAGACAGGATGTACGAATGTATGAACAGGATATACGAACAGGATGTACGAAGAGGATATTATCCGACCCTAAAAGCTCATCCATGAGGGAAAAATTAAAAATTTAACTTTTATTTTAATCTTTGTAACGAACAGGATATACGAACAGGATATTATCCGACCCTAAAATCTCATCCATGAGAGAAAAATTAAAAATATAAATTTTATTTTAATCTTTGCAACCTTATTTGACCTATAGTTTCAATGTAAGTTTTATCTATATACAATGTTATCTGTAACCCAGTTAGTGTTATCAATGGTCCTCAATTTTTTTTTCTGAGTGATTTGATGTTTTCTAAGTTTATTGGATGTCTGAAGGGTGGAGACAGCTTTGGTCAGAAAGTATTATCCTCCGATTAAATGGTAAAAGCTGTCTTGTTTGGCTCCCGTGAATTTAACCCATCAGAGACATATAAAAGTTTTACAGACTGCAAGGTTTTCAAAACAGCAAATAGAAAACAAAAGTTTATCATGAAATTTGTTATTATGTTTCCAGCGTATCATCAATTTGGAACGAGTGGATATGTAATACGAAATTATAGGACACTATAATCTCGCATAAGTATTTTTGCAAGTTTTATTTCAATTTTTTTAAGTCACTCATTTATTTTGAATGACTTTCGTTTTGGCCTGGTTTCTATCTTATTTACTTTACATTGTACGATATTTGTTCCTGTTTTGGTTAGGTTTTGTTATAATTTTCTGGCAACCAACGGGAAACTGTCATCGGAATTTTATGAGTAAATAACATGAAAAAATTGTTGCTGCATTTCAACGATATGTTTCAAAATATTGACAGAATTGAGTGAAAGAATGTCAGTTATAGGGTATCTATTGTATTATGATCTTATGTCTCATTATGAATTGGAAATTTGCTCAAGATGTAAAAGGGATATTGCATTCTCATTTGGGTTGTGCCAGCGACAGCCCTCATTACGTAGGGTCTAAAAAATGAAGCCATGTACTACCGATTCTTCTATTCAGCTAAAACGGATGCAAAGCAATTTTTTCACAAAGAGAATAAAGGAACAAAGCTTTAACACCGAATATTTTGTATAAATTGATTATGAATGAACTTTACAATATGATAAGAGCATCACCATCATAAAGATTGAGAAGAAGACTCAGCTTTTAAGTTTAGAATTGATCACTATCGGATAAATTGGATAACATCAAAACATTTGGTTTTATTATAACTTAAAGCCATAGAAGAACCTATTCATATTTGGTGTTTATATGTAAAAGGTTTTATGAAGAGCACTGTGGCAACCTTTGGAATTGTGCCTGGACAGAGTTGAAACTAGTGTCTTTACTGGAATGAAAACTGTTCTAAACTTTTCTCAACTACTGAAGTTGCCCCTCTTCATAGCCCTACAAGATATAAATATAGGAACCTTCAGCTACACAAAGAGTATATTTCCGACCACAAGGGAAGCCAGAAATCAATTTAATATAATACATAAATCAGTTGTTGCAGGATATAGTGTAAAATATATTCTTTCTTTTGCCAAATGTGGGTTTTATGTTTCTGCAAAATTTATCAAATAGTGATCCATCAGCATTTTTAATTGTTCAATTATGAGAAGAGGTGTCAGATTTGTCAAATATAAACGGAAGCGGCAAGAAAAAGCAATCAAATAATAAACTCCATGGAGTTATAAAAACGTCTCATCTTTGTATCAGCCGATTGGTATCAGGGGCTTGGCATCAGTGACTTGGTATGGCATGGCGGATATGCTCTAAATTCACTGTTGAGCCATTAAGTCCGTGACACATGTGTAAAAGATTGAATTCTCACCCTTTGGGACACAGTTGCCTGTGTCTGTGCCAGATCCTCATCCAAGGAAGATAAAAATGAAAAGGAAAACGTTGGTAACAAAATCGCAAACAGAAGATTAAAGTTAGTCATCCCTATGAAAACTTGTTTTTGTGTTGTCATCAAATGTCGTGTTAACTGAGTAATCTTATCAATTTTTACTATTGTTAAAGTTTCCTTACATTTCTGTTAGGCACAGTGCTACTTTTTATGATAATTGAGTAATTTTGTTGTTGAAAAGAAATGCTACAGAGTATCTGTTTAGAACACGATGGTATCCCCTTTCCAAAATTCAACATTGTGTAAACAATACTATTTGTAATACTGTTATGAAGTTTTAATAGTGGATTATAATAAATTTATGGGGGATGTAGATAGATTTGATCAACTAGCGAGTTGAAATAAAGTATCCCCATAGGTCCTACAAGTGGTACCAAGTAATTTATCACTTTTGTATTGAGGCGGCCCTAGTCAATGGGTATATCTTTGGCAAGGGGAAAGACTCTCATTTGAGGATGTAAGGGCTCCCATGTGTGACTATGGGTACTAGAATAGCTGCACAATGACGATATCCTGTATAGGTCGTGTTCTGTTTTGGTCTTTTTGCTGAAATCGGGCCAAGTATTTACCAAAGACGTAATCAATGATAAATAGTCAAGCCATTCCTTTCAATTCCCTCAATTTCCTGTTTTCATTTATATTATGTTCCAATCAAGATGGCATTAGGAGATTTGATTGCATTGCATCAGCGCATGGCAGGTGGCCCGAATGTACGATGTACGAACAGGATGTACGAATGTACGAACAAGATATAGAGTGTAGTTAAGGTCAGATCTGTGCCTTGTTTTGCGACATATAGACTTCAATGGAGATTAACCCGCATGTGGTAACTTGAGCAGTTGATGTCCGATTTTGTCATTTGAGCTATCATTCGAAGGTTTTTTCAATGGGTCATTGTACATTTTGTCTTTCATGAGGGTTGAACCAAAATTTTTATCACTTTTGGGGGAAAAAGGGTTTTTTTAGGGTAAAAAAACATGCCCTTAACCCACCTGATTTAATTTCTTTCCTGTTGAATTTATCACTATTGATGTTTCTCAGATGGTAGAAAACATCTTCTGTACACTTTTAATCTTTTGCCATTTGATATAATATTAAAGGAGTAAGAGGCTTCCATAGGTGAGTAACATCAATTTTTCAAGATAAATTTTCTTGCCATTATTTGGGCAATGATAATTTATATTGTAGCACGCCTGCCTATCGAATGCGTTTTATGCTGTAATTGAAGCTGTGTGATAATTCATGGTCCATTGAGCGGTAAAAGATTCACATCTAGCAATGAGCCAGCGAGCGAGCGAGATATAGCCAGTCTAGCGAGAAAAAGGGGAGGAACCTATGTCACTAAGTAAATAAAAGACAATCGCGCATGGCTTATTACTCGCTCGCATGTGGTCCGCCTAATGCTGTAAAAATCAACACGACAAAATTGCCTATCACAGCAACAAACATGGTTATGTGTACAACTTACAATATGGTACAGGCTTGAACCATTGCTAGTTAAGTAATAACTCCGAACGAATAATTTCAGTAAATCCCTCACACTAAATATAGCGAAGCATCAAATATTACCTGGTCAGAAACTTTCTCCTGGTGTGTCTTCTAACACTACATTTGTTCTTATTTTACCGTTATCGAGATTGCTATGGATCTCTTTACTAGATCAGTCACAGCTTACCTCAACCTCACAAAGGTGCTGAAACTACCAAGCCCTAGGCAGCTTACAAGGTATGAGAACTTTGTCAACCAAAGTCCAGGACTGTGTGCAGAGAAACTGCAATGGATGCTCCTCGAAGCAGACCGGAGAGGACTTTCTAAGAGAGGCCGATGCGGCTTCATTGTATTTGATGAAATACAGATTCAGGAATTTATTATCATTTTACGTTGTATTGTATATGTATAGTCTACAAACAAGTGAGATAATTATGAAGCTCTCCTGATAGTAATCACATGTATATGTGATGATACTCTGCCCAATTTCTTCCCGTTGTCCCTTGCTCCAGCAATTACATCATATAGGTTTTTGTGTAATATTAATGATTAACTTTGGAGGCCAACATAGCCTCCGTGCAGAAAGAAAAGCTTTGTTGATCGTTTAAAAGAAGCTTGATCAATATAAAACAGCTGGTGGAGGATTTTGGTTATCAGTTAGACAGAATGGCTCCACTCTCACACCATACACAGTCAGGTGTGACAAAAAAAACCAGGATCAGTTTGATGCAAGAGAAAAAAAGACCAAACAAACTAGATAAGGGGTGGAGGGAGGCCGGCTCATAAGATTAAAGCTTCAATGTCCCATTCAAGTGGCACATTTGTGCAAGCTCATTAAAACACTCCGATCACCTTGGAGGTTTTGGTATTGTTTTGAAGCTTTAGTCTAATTAGGAAAACAGTGGCAAGCTCTAAATAAGTCTGTGGCCCAATTTTAAGGAATGAGCCATTGAGAGAAGTAAATTCTTCTCATATACACTCAAATTTTCATATTGCCTCCTCTCGCAAAACTTAGAGAACACAACTGATCACGTAAATCCTCGATGAGCAGTAGCCTCATTTTGCAAATTACCAAATACACACCCCCAACTAAATATTTATAATGATGACTATAACTCTGTAAAGAAAAGCAAGCTTAACGATAGCTGATGCATTTTATGTGCCGTTAATATGGCCATACCATCGCAAGTATGATTCATTCAATGGACGAATAGAAAATCAATGATGGTAAAACATCATTCATTGTTACGACATCACTGTAGGTAGCAAGCCGCAACTGCAAAGGGTGGTTGTTCAAAGGGACACATTTCAAGCCTGGACCTTTGATCTCTGCTTTACTAGTGCCCATGACTGGGGGCAGATATCCTAAACATTTCAAAATAAACAGCTGACCGGACCGATGGAATTTCATTTCTATTTCAAAAATTTAGTGCACTTACGCCATACCCACCTTTGCTGGGCAAAAGTTCTCGCAATCATATGCCATCAGTCAAGACAGACAGTGAACACAGTTAAGAGGATTATTTTTCAGTCGAGTAGAGTTTTGAAACAACCCTTTGGTAAAATAATGTCTATGACACAAATGTGCTCTTTCCTGTATTGTCAAAAGCAGGAACATTTGCGTAAACCAACGCAGTCCATTTCTGCTGTTATTCTTGATCTTCTGACCTAGGAAGTGCCAGGAATCTTCGGCAAAGCATGCATATTCTAGATGATTCCTTGTCAGAATGCCATAGTGACAAAATTCCATTGGGGCAAAATGCCATTGGGGCAAAATGCCAGTTACACAATACCATTACCGTAATGTCATGGCCATAATGCCACAGGACATAGGCGATAACACCACTGCACACTATACCAATGCCGAAACACCAGTAGTACAAAAATGCGAGTCTTGTCAAAATACCAGTGGATATAACGCTGGATTGGACAAAATACCATTTGGGACAACATACCATATCCCAAGATACCATTGCCATAATGTCACAATATGTAACCAAAGGAAATCAAGCCAAGCTGTATTGTTTTTGTTAGTTATATTACAGCTGCGAGTTGCAAGTTTCTACGTTTGAATTTTGATGATCTGTGGGGTTTGTTGGGCCATATGTGTACTGAAGGCTAAACGTGTGTTGTAGAAATTGCAGCCAAATATTGCACCGCCAACTCTGTGGAATATGGCAAATTGATTGACTCTCTAAATTTGACCAAATTTATGTCTTGGCTTGAAGGGTTCTGACTGGTTTCGACTGATGCTATTTCTTGGATGATGAAGGTTAGCATGATTGAGCATAGTGTGGGAAAATTTTGTTGATGAGTTCATGAGTATGCAGTTTAGCATGAAAATACAGTCTTTTTCAGTGCAAAGACACTGAAAAAGTGACAAATTTGATTTAACCTACACTAACATCGCAGGTTCAAGAACAGTTATAATGATTATAGACACAAACTATGTACGTTATCCTTTAATAGTGCAGCGAGCGGCAAATGAGTTGGGATTCATGGCAAGGAGAAATGGCCGGGGAGCCTTGCTTTCCTTCGAACAAATGTAATATGCATATGATGAGAGTGAATGACTTACCACAGACCAACAACTATTGCGAGTCATGGAATGTCAGGTGAGGAACTAAGCATAAAAAACTTACATCATCTGCATGACACTTTGTCATTTGGAGAAAAAATAATTTGTATCAGCCAAAACCATATTAACTCATGAAGGTCAATTACAAAAGTGAATTTTATGCTGAGCAATTAAACAAGTTGTTATTTTGAAATGCCCGCAAAAAAGCTTAGTTAATGTTCATCCGGATATTGATAATTTAGAATCAGCAGAATTTGAAAGTTATTTGACCGAATTCTAGAATTATTAAACTAGAATTTAATCCTTTGCATTTTCAGAATGAAGAAGCTCAAAAGAACGGATCATCCAACTTCTGCACGGAAAAGGATACAATATTCGGTGGAAAGCACCGGCCCATCATATTGAGCATCGACACTTTCTTAATAGCTTGACTACTTTTCTACTCAGAATGCTTCCGATTATTATTGTGTGTACAACATTCTACTATTAAACTTATTTGATTACTTATTAAGAGTTGTCTCATTTGAAAAGAATAACAGACAACTCCTATTTTGTTAATAAACTGCTTAAACACAAACCCTAACAATATAATCTCAACCAGTCCTATTCTGAAAGCTATGAATGAAGGATATGCCATCAAACTCCCAAGAGTCCAAATACCAAGATAAGTAATAACAATAGGGCAGAGCCATTTTTGTGCAACTCAAAAGCAGATGATGACGAGGTTTATCTTATGATTGAAACATTTTCCTTCCCTTAAGCTATTAAGTGGACATATGGCAACGGGATTTTACGTTCTGACATTTGAAGTGATCAGAATTGAGCAGTGAAACTCATCAGCCAGTTAAAAATAAGAGAAATCACACAAAGCTTTAGTCTCTCGCAGATAGTAAGTTATGATATTATTTAGGAACCCAAAACAAATTTGGGACATATATACATCGAAATATAAACAGGCCAAAACAATTTTTATTATTATATTGCTCCCAACAATGAAAGCTTACGGGTATGTGGAGATGAAATTGGCAGGGATGATTTGGTGCAGTTCTTTGAGTTAGACAAGTCTCAGTCGCTGAGGATGGCACTGAGAGTGACAAAAAACATATCAACATTCCAGCATTCAAGGATATAAGAGTAATCATGCAGCACAGTTCAAGAGTCACACCGTTGCTGCCGGTATGTCAGACACTGGAAGCATTGAGAAAACTACCTAAGAGTGCAGCACCTACCATTACCTTTATATCATTTTTCAATGACTTGTTTGACCTCCTCAACAGCCATCAAATCAACAGTGGCAAACCCAGCACAACACATTCACAAACAGCATGGAACAAAAAAACATTTTACGGAGGAGGCGATGCAGCAGTTCCCTTGAGGGATGGAAGATATCTATTGAAGCACTACGCCTGCATTGGGCTGACCTGACGTGAGGGAGGCCAAGTTATTATTTACAATCAACTCAATCCAGATATGCTGGAACACTTTTTCTCCATTATGAGAGCTTAAGGTGGCCATAAAGAAAACCCGAATAGTGTCCAGTTCAGAGCAGCATATAGGCAGGCCTCGACTATGTAGATGCTAAGCAAAAGGTACACCACCAACAGGTTGGATGTTAGAGACAGATTATTGATGTAGCTCAGTAATATATTATTTTGACTCAGACTGCCCTACATGATAACAATATTTTTAACAAATTCACCTGATGAACTATGATATTTGTTTTATGCATGGTCTTGAACAGAATAATAATTTTGATTATAAATATATAAGAGCAACAAAACCAAATTACTTCTTACTTATACTTAATGAGATTCCACAAATGAATATGAGGAGCCAGATGCTGAAAGTCAGAGGGATGTCCAGAGCCATGATCCGAATACAATAAATTGAACTAGCTCACGGGATTCATGTTTAATGTAATATGTTATTGATTTAGTCGTGTGCCATGGACTAATCACCCTTTGATCTAGACATTCTCAAACCTGGTTAAATATTTACATTGTCATCCCAATATATTATGGTATTTGAGAGTGTGTTCTTATTAATAAATGTAACTATGTTCTTGTAAGAAACTATAGAAGTATAAGCGCACAGAAAATGACAGGTTATTGTGTGAAATGTTCAAACTAAAATATTAGGCTACTGTGATTGTTGAGAAAAAAAGATCTATGGCTTATGGAAACTCAGTGCATATGTGCTCAGTTCTACAACTATTACATGTTAACAAGTTATTCATTGAAAAGGTAGTTGACCATAGTTTGATAATGATTTGATTCAATTAAAACACACAGTAGGATCATATATTTGACACTCGAATGGATTGAGATTTTTATTATAGTTGAGCTTCAACTCACCATATAATTGCTAGATTCTGTTTTACAACATTCTAATAACATATATGCCAAATTTTCACTCATAGATGCGCGGCCTCGATCAAAAGACTAAACCTTTACATTAGGCACAGACGCAGCAAAGGAAATGCATGATGGCTTTAAAAGACACTTCCCGTTTTACGAATCTTATACTTTGTGGTAAGCACTTTGAAGATAGAAAGTAAGATAGGGATATTTTTTTATAAATAAAAAAACAATTCAAATCTGACCCTGCTAATTTTCATGGCAAAAGGGGGGATAGATTTTACAACTATTTAAACACAATAACCAAACTCTTCTGCACAGGGGCCATCGCCCCCTGCAGACTTCAGGCAGTCCTTGGAATTGATGACAAATTTAATAAGAACGAAATTGAATCGATGCATTCGATTCTGAAGAAAAAGGAAAAGGCTGTAAAAAACCAGTACCACCATTTATTAAGTGTATCAGAACAGCATAGAAAGGTCTTGGAGGGAGCCTTAATTGGGCGAAGAAATAAGCTGATGCTAAACACAAACTGCAGTTTCTCTCCTATACAAAAAGTCCATTGGGATAAATTTACCCCAGAACAGCAGAAGTTCGATAAAACAATTAAACATTTTGTAACTAAGAAAGAACATAATGCTTGTAGTGAAATGCTGATAATTTCTTACAATCCAGTTGCTAAATTCATGCTGAATGTGTAAATGGACATGTAAATTAACACCAAAGTTGGTGAAAAAATAATTCTTTAATCAATTTAAATAACTCATATTCAATGACCTGACCTTGCAATTGTATCCTAGAAGTAGCGTGCGTGCCTTATAAAGTGTGTAGTATGTTTCATTTTTGATACTTCATATATTGCAATATACCCAAATAATTGTTTGGTGACAGCTAAAACCCATGAAATCCGGGCGGATGACTTCCACATGCTAACAAATAGCGATAACATGATGGTGGCGGAGAACAAAGTGACATCAGGTAAAGGTGATTGTGGTATTCCGTTGCCATTCATCTGCATACAAACTGTTATTCCAGGTCATTCCTGTCAACATTGTTATCACAACCAGTTCTATGCAATATATCAGACAAACAATGCCTCAATGACCTTATGACCAATGATTAATAATTTAACTTTGTATAATATCAAACAATGTGAAGTATTATGCATTGTAACATGGGAAGTTTTTTCATTTTAGATAAAGACATTTACTAAATTACCTTGATAAATCGGTGCATGTAGAAATTTACAATATCGCCATAAACCCGAAATATTGTTAGGTGACATATGATCAGAGCAGATGCCCCAAATATTCTTACAGAGAGCAAGTAAATGATGGTAGCGGAGAACAAAGTGATATCAGATAAAAGAGATAGTAGTATACCGTTGCTTTTTTTCAGCAAACATCCTGTAATTCCAGAACATTCTCATTCCTGATATCGGTGTTATCAAAACCAGAAATTGTAATACTAATCAATGCTTTCGAGCATGTTGGAGAGAAGTCATTTGGGACTGAGGAGCAGTGTTTCCTTCGTTTCATTTGCACACAAGCTACTGATTCACTCATACCAACTCAAAAAACAAGCGTAACCTTAGTATATGAGAGGGCTTCTCTATGGCAACTGCTAGATCCCTCAAAAGAACCAGAAAACACTGCAGCCACTCAAGGACTGCCAAACATTCAGCACTGTGCTAGTTCTAGAAGTTCAAATGGCTCCTCTGACATTTCAACTGTCCTCGGACAGAGTTCGTTACGTCTCCATAACAGTTGCTTAAAAAGACAGACAAGTATCACTTAAATAAACAGAGCCAGAGGACAAAAGAGGAAGGTAAATGTTTGGTGTGCTCTATCATGTTGTAATGGTAAAAAGTAGTTCCGATCAGTTGCATAAGGTAACTCTGACACTTATTTATCATTATATTATTCACTCCCACTGCTTGTCTTTGTTTAGCAAATGGGTTTTAGCATTGGTAGATTGGGTATAGTTTAGGTAATCATTACATATTTTTGAGCGTACCAGTACCTACAACAATGTTTGTGTGATTGTGATTGGTTGACTGGTTCCCTGGCGATTTCACACAAATTATATTGGTGTGAACACCATACTTAAATGTGCAACCATTTGCAATATTGTAAAAAGGCTGTCCTATTGGAACCATAAGCAGATGCCTATGTCTTGTCATAACAAACGTACATTGTGGCAATCTGATTTTTAAAGTTTAAATTTCATTTATATATATACATTTGCCATTTTATTTTGGTCTTTATCAAATCGTGGAAAAATACGTTATCTGTTTTCAAATGACAAAGATATCATCAATGAAGTGCAGGACTGCCTCAGAAAAAACATTGTAAGTCAATTTTTTTTCTTATATTTAAAACAAAAAGACACAGTAAATCCAATTGTATTTCCCGAGATAGATCTTAATGTGTTTGCTATTCATAGTCATATTACTCAAGGAAACCAGCGTAATACAGAGATTATAATACATGAATTAAAACTAAAAACATAGCTTTGAAATCATGCAAGGAATACCTTTGAATTGCATAAGATAATGACAAAAAAACAAAAATTAACTCATCGAATCTTCAAGATTTTAAATGCTTTTAATATGCTGTTTCCATGTCCATAGGATTTATCAGTTGTTCCATCATTTATTTTATATTTGGTTATGATACCAACGACCAATCAAAATAAAGGGAATATGAGAACAGAGCAGAACGAGTGTATTTAGGAAAGTTTGAGGGAAGCCAAAAACTCTTTTGAGGAGCATCGTGTTCTGCTTGAGAAGTATGGTAATGATCTTGTACGTTTGGATGTGTCATATGAGACTACCTGCTCTCCCTTGCCGCTCTTCTTTCTGGTTGTTGAAACCAACAACGATTATCGGGTATTTAGATATAATGTACAATATGGTCCGAAACCATTCAATGTGTCCTGAGTATTTTAATGCCTAAGTGATTATTCTGTAAAATCTGCGATTCGTGTAGATCGAAAAATGAACTGCTCTGTAGTTTCAACCACACCAGTGTAAATCGTGATAATAATCTAAATAATTGTTGGACTGTTCAAATTAAGCAGCTTATTACCTTAACTTTAGTTTTAAATTATTCAGCTTTTCATTCATGGCTATCCTGTTGATAGGTGTGTCCAGTTTCGTCATTCAGGAAGAGACATGGTGGCAAATCGCAGAAGATTTGTCAAAAATAGAGTCAAGGTGTCCAAACTGGTCCCCTCTATGGTGGATGACAGGTCAGTGTGGGTGATGTGTGATAGTGAGTTTGTAGTACAGTAGGCTTATTATTTGGATACATCGTTTTGCAGGTACCTTGTTAAATGAGGACAGAAGAAATGTCATTTTGACGACAGACATCGATAGAGTCAATATTCTGGTTAATGGAAGGGCAGGGGTTGTACAGGAATGTAACTATGACATTATCTCAGTGCTCCTCAAAGGTGATTGGTCATCTATTAAAGTCAAAAGGCTCTCCTCGGCTCACTTCGAGGTTGTAGGAGACAATTTGTTCTACGTTTGGCACGGACCAGGAGAATATACAGATCGTCCATGTAAAACTTACCTAACTAACTCGACCTTGACAACTGGCTGTGGCCCTAAGCCGATGCTCAGACTTTGAGAACCTCCGTGCATCAGGCACTCTTACTTACCCACCAGTGAGAGGGGACATAGCTGTATTTTACTCTATGATTGACAAATGTCAGGTAGGCGTTAGTTCAAACGGCCATGATATTATATCAGCAGTATCTTGTAGCATTGTATCAGTACCTTTCTAGGCTGAAGTTGAACCAAAAATGTGCAATGTTCTATCGATGACTAGTTAAATTTCATTACCCAGAAAACTGCCAACATTCCTATACCAGGATAATAACGTTGCTATAACCTATAAAGATTTCTCGCCAGAGCGTTTTTGTGTGATGTTATAATTGCGAAAACTGTGGACACAATTTAACGTTATGGTCATGTTATTTCAAATGTTATTGATTCACATTTATCAATAACCCAACATCGTTAGAACGTTATTCGATAACGTTATAATATCGTCAGGTGACAGTAGATTTCGATGTTATAAAAATGTTATGAAGTAACATTACAGAATGATGGTCAACATTCCTATACCAGGATGATAACGTTGCTATAACCTTCAAGATTTCTCGCCAGTGCGTTTTTGTGTGATGTTATAATTGCGAAAACTGTGGACACATTTTAACGTTATGGTCATGTTATTTAAAATGTTATTGATTCACGTTTATCAAATGTTGTTACCCAACATCGTTAGAACGTTATTCGATAACGTTATAATATCGCCAGGTGACGGTAGATTTCGATGTTATAAAAATGTTATGAAATAATGAATGAAAAAAGAATGATGGTGCAGTTTTGTCCGTAAGAGGAAGCCAATTTATATGGCATAGTAATGCTTTAGCAATATGGCCATAGTATTACAACAAAACATATTTCAATGCAAAAGGTCATCCTAATCTAATGGCGACGGCTACAACAGCAACCTCATGTGGGATTCCCATCATTTCATACTGTGCATGAAAAATTGAATTTGAGCGGTCTATGCATATTTTTTAATTGTCAAGAATTAAATCGAAATGATAATTTCTTGAACTCTGTATCCAAGACAAGTAGTGTGCAACATAATAAGATCATAACATCTTAAAAGATCAATTTGAAAATCAACATGTAATAATTCTGCATTTTATTAATTAATAACCACTAAAAAAGGTGTCAAAATAAGTTTTAATATCTGATGCAGTGCATGGGGAATTCAATTACCATTAAAATGATGCCAAAACTTTTGAAGATAAGGGAATAAGATTAAAGTGTTTAATATCGGAACTCGGGAGGAGTTTGAAAACTACCCATCGGAATCTTCAAAACACCTCGTCGATTCTTTTTGTGCCCTGTTAGACGGAGGCTGTAACAGATAGTAGTAAAGGGACATATTATATATATATATTCACAATAAATTCCATTTCAGATCGGTAGATAATGAAAGAATTAAAAAAAATTCAGCAACTATTTATAAGTGGTAAGGGACAATGTGAGAAAAGGTATATTATGTGAATACTGAGTTGTTTGCCCTTTGTCAGCGTCACTACAACTCCCAGTAAAATTTAATTCCAAAATGCCAAATGTCAAAAAATCAATTGGTGATCCAAGAGTCACTCCTTTGAAATTACTAATGCTTGCCAAAATACTTGCACGCAAAACATGTATAGGATTATGAATATTCAATTGAGGAAACTCTTATCATAAATGTCAAGTCTTTCAAACAAGTTACCTTGTATTTTTGCCACCCTTTTGGTGAGGGGCAGCTCTCAGAACGTCAGCTATCTTGAGATCGATCACCTTCTGGGTATAACCTTGCTGTATCAGTGCTCCTACAACACAATAGAATATCAATTTGATAAATATGATAAATTAAATCAAAGTCTTACTTCCCTATACTTTCATTCACATGACAGAAAGCTTCTCCTGGATGGGATATTATCTAGCTAGTAGCTCATTACTTAAATGTATTGCGCAATGAAAACTAAGCCATAACATTATAAACAACAACTGAAACATATTATATAGATTAGGGGACCTGACCCTGAACAAGCATATATGGCTATTTATGCATGGTTGATGGAACGGATTTCAGTTTTTTATTCAGAAATAACATACAGCCGATCCTTGTAAAACACTCAAGCCAAGTAGCTTGCTTGAGTTTATGAAGGCCATTACATTGTATTTTACAACCGATCAATAAATGCATGTTTCAATGTTTACAACTGACAAGCATGTGACGTTGCACGGCATTCCAATATTTCAAATTATACAATCTGAAGCTGGAAGTGTATGAATATTTACTTACTGCCTATTCCATGATATATCCGTGTTGCATCAAAGGCAATTTTAATCTCAGTTCCATGGAGAGAAAAGTCAGACCAAACCATGTTTGATCCGATCCTCTTCATGGCCCTGAGAACACATTCATCAGCCGATTTGCCGCCAATGGTTTTGATGTAACTTAACTAAAAAATGCAGACAAAATAATTATCATACTTTACTAAGTGCCTGCTAGGGACTTACCGACACTTCTCTATCTGATGGAACAAGTGACATTGTAAGTATTTGTAGAGCTTCTCAGCGCCAAAAATTAGTTAACATGTCAAATTATTAATAGGTGATCAAATTGGTATTAGAAAATTTCGCTTAGATTATTTCCGTACATTTCTCAACAACTCGGCAAATATATGAATAGAGACAATATCCATCACTGACTACCATCAGTTTTTGCCATATTTATCCCCATTTACCCCTTAGTTCATGGCATCATTTGGCATCTCTTTTTTAAATTCCTCAAGTACTTACAAATCTGTTGCGTTTAGCTTTGTCGCCAATTAGTTCCCCTTCAAAACCATCAAATTCATCCACACTTTCCAGTGGGTCTAAAAGATAGTCGTTAAATTGGTCCTGCTTGCTTTCTGATCCACCGTCGGTCAATGCTTTCAACCCAATCTAGAAAATAAATAAACCTGATTTATAGACTCTTTCTCATACCTGAAAATCAGCCAAAAAAAGTTCACTCTACTAAATTAAATACTGAACATTTTTGATGCTGACCCCAAACTGCGGGAACATTTTACTGAGAAATAAAAACAATATGATCACGATATGACAGTGATAACCATAATACAAGCTGTCCAGGGTAACTGTTAGTGGCATACAATATAGGTATGTGCAGCTCTAAACACCTAAATACGCATCTTATTGGGGACAAATAGCCCAAGCAGCCACTTCCCCCGAGTCTTACAAGTTTTGCCTTACCTTCTATCCTTTGCAGGCTGTGCATTATTTCTGTTTCTACAATAAATGAGTAACAAGGAAATTATTTATATCACTAGGTCTAAATGGGTTGTGGGGTTAAGAGTTCCCTTTTAACACTATTAGAATGAACAGAAATATGTTCCATTCCCTTCATCATCTAAAAACAAAGTATTAGAAGAAGTATTAAAACATTACACAATGCCAAAATAGATTGATAATAGCCTTGAGAAGCCTGAGAGCAGTGATATTTCTGACACTATTTGCTGGTGGCTTAATTCGAAACATAAATGCTGTTCCGCTGGTGTCTGAAAAAAAACAGATCTGAGCAGGATGCTAGGTGAATGTCAAAACCTAGCTGATTTTGGGGGATACCTTGTATTTCAAGCTGACAGAAAAAAATATCAGGGAATGCCACAATTAAAACCGGCACATACCAAATGTGTAGACACATTTTTAGAGAAATTGAATTTAGAAGCCTTGCACATGAGGCTAGTTGTCATGAAGAACCTACCAGTTGTCAGTTTTTCAGTCCCCGTCGCCTTCGTTGCATAATAATCTGCCTCTTCCAGTGTATATACAAATAACAGAATGTATCTCAAATTTAAACCAGCTTGAAACTAGTGATAAATTATGAATGAGGTCATCAAAAAAGGTAAGCCCGATTGACTCGCAGCTAGTTTGATATTGATGACAAAAACTGATCTAGTGGTTTTCTAATAGAACCACAAAACTATTTCAATTGCTGCTATACTAGCTAGACTACTGAAGAGGAGAGAATTTCTCCATTTACTTTTAAACTTTTTCCCAATGCTGGCTCAGTTCTACAGATTAGGTTCAGTCAATCAGTTGTTTTGAAGAATTTATTCTGAAGATGACAGTTTTAAAATTGAAGATTGCCCTATTTTGCTCCACAGAAATTGATGACAGCTTTGTGTGCAGGGAGCCCCACTCTACAGGCTTGAAATAGATTATTTTGGTTCCAATCAATTGAATTTCACACATGGTCAAAAAATAACAAATTACACTTCTAATACTAATCACTATTTAATATTGATTAAATCTAATTATTTCAATACCCTGTCCAATGATAACAGTACTACAATTTGCTTTGGATAGAGTGTAAATTACTGGCACACAAAATATTTATCCTGATGTTTATTCTTGATTCTGCTGTTCAAGATGAAATCACATATCAAAAGTTCAAAACTTACCTAATTGTTTGAGAGCTTGAACATTGTTATAAAGCGTCCAGGTCTCCGGATCGGGGTGTGCATGGTTGCTCAGCAGTGATTTCTGATTAGGCATCTTCTCAGGGTAGTAGCAACTCTGAAAAAAAAGATTAGGTGTAATAACAGAGGTACAGGTACAGGTGTTTTTGATGACTGCCTTGCACATCATTCTATCATACCAATTCAGGTGTAGCTTGCATCAATGAGCTAACTCTTTTACTGCACATAAAAAATACATTTACTTTTAGTCAGTATTACCAATAAAACAATATGTTCACAAGGATGATATTTTTGACTTGCATGCCAAACAGCATTCCCTGTGAAACTTTACATGACAAGGTGACACAAAGAAGAGTTATAATTTTTGCTCATACATACCATAATACTTGTTTTATTCTCCTTAGCCATGGACTTAATCCAATTATGACTGACTATGCCGACAGTTCCTTTCCTTCCGGGGGTTTCGCTTACAAAATCAGCAACAAAGAATCCATGATAGGTTGCTTTCCAAATTTATGAGTGCGGGTTGAAAATTATGTTTAGGTAAATGAAAGGCCTGCTAACGAATGTTGGCTGTTGAGTAAATTCAATGAGTATTTATAATCTTTGGTAAAGTAGAACTGAAAAACATGTGTCTTTGAGCACTTCACACCACAATATGCATTCTTCTGGATAAGTCATTATGTCCATTTGATGAACAAAGCAGGTTCCACTCTTCATGTGGCAAGTTGTTTACAATACAGCGATGATTGTATTATCTTTGCTATTATCAGTCACACAGGATTTTGGGCAGTACTTGTAAGAGATTATAGGAAAAGTCATTATTTCCATTGGATGGACAAAATAAAAGCAGACTTCACTTTTCAGTTTAACAAGTTGTTTACAAATTATAATTCATTATATCAGTCACACAGGGTTTTAGGCAGTACAGAAACAAATGATAATAGGCTAAGTCATTATTTCCATTGGATGGACAAAGCGGACAAAGTTGCTTATTACTCATGATCCTATTATCAGACACCAGGAATTTAGCAAGTAAAGATAACATATTATGGTAGGAGGCTACAATGAGAATGTCCTGATTTTGTGGAGTGATCTTGTACTCACTACCTATAGCAGACACATTGGGAACTGAATGGATTAATCTTGTGAAGTTAAGTTGATATTTATCGTCATAATGAGCAGCATCAAAAGGAAAGGATACAAAGCCCGTTGGATGGCAGCATATAGGGCAAAGAAGAGAAAAGTTTGCTGGATTTTGGATGAAAGTATCGAAGAGGTAAGCACGAGAGTTCGTAATTACTGTAGCCTGGCTGGAGATTTAGTTGTAAAATTGAGCTTCCTCCATTCCAGTGGTGTTATCACTGCAAAAGTGATGGTGGAGATAAATCAATTGAAATCAATGCCACAATATAATATCTTGTGGAGAACACTGAAACACAACATGTCATGCTCGGTGTACTTCAGATTTTAAGATAATAATTCCTATTCATACAATTTTAGGAGCTGGAACCAATTCCAAATGATCAGAATGAGATGATCTATCACTGCAAAGACGCCCCAGATCCCATCCACAAAGCTGAGGGATTTTTGGTAAGTTTTTATTATTTCATTTTTTTAAGACACCTTATGAGAAACCTTGAAAACCAACTGGACGGTCGGGTGGATGTCTCCTGTCAGTACAACCTTCCCTGTTTTTATAATGCATAATGCTAAAGGTTCACAAAGTATTGATTAAAATGGGTGACATTTGATATTTTGGAGGTATATCTGGGATTTAATTTCATTGTTCAGTGTATTGAGCGACTGTATTAAAAATTGGTCCTGCATGGCTCTATGTTTTTTGATATGTTTAGGTTGAAGATTTATCAGATTTGAACACACCATGCAGATATAGGGACCACTCAACGCCAGAGAGAACACAGGCTTTGGTAAGTCGTGCTCAGATAGCTCATGGCCTATGTATCCTATCACAAAATGGCAACAATATGGCGTATATGTGAATATTCGACATTTCAAAAAAGTCTGAAATCATTCTTTAGGTTAGATACAGAATGAATTGTGACCCGCATTGTAGGTAGGTATGTCTGCAACAAAAATTGCCATTGTAACACATAGAGAATAATGAGTTTTTGGCATCATGTTGCACATGAGTTCCCCCCAGTGAATCAAAAACCGCAGGAACTATAACTATCATTGAAGTGTCCCCTCTTTATATCCTTACTCTGTGATTCTAGCTATACAATTGTCCACATCAATTTCTGATCTCAGCATGGGGGGATTAAACCCTTCTATGTCAATAAACTCCTAATATATTTATTTACAAGATAATGAAAAATAGTCTGGACACTATGTCACTTTAGGGTCAGCCTTAGGGTCACTTTAGGGTCACTTGTTTCATTGAACTGTTGCTTGGCAGGTGTTGACCAGGTTGAAAAATGTGCCATCATGCGCAAGATCACTGTTTTTGGTGACAGGCATGACCTCATATTCACTGTGTTTCCATGTTAATTTAGAGGTCGCTTTGAGGCTAATTTGGATGGTCTTCGAGCTATGGAAATTGCTCCAAGATTGGCCTGAGGTCCAAGGTGTAGCTCGCATATATTAGCTTGCACTACAGCGGCCTTGCGAGGCTCCAGTTAGCATCACATACTTTGACACTGGAGGCTGGGGTTCAAATCCCAGCGGCAGATATTTTTGATGTTTTTTTTCTCAGCTCTATCTTGGGAATGGCTGCATATTTTGAGATCGAGGCCGATCTCAAAATTCATGGTGAATGTTATTGCTATTCAATATTGAGGTCAACTAATACTGTATAAGGTCATTGGTTTGCATGTTTCCATTGCTCGCATAGAAATGTAACTCAAAATTTGAACTGAAGAATAGCCCAGGAATTTTTTATGCATGGCTGAGGGCTTGTCTACGCTTAGCTGGGCCACACGTTCCTCGTATTAACTTGATTGCCATCTGCAATGCTATTTAATCCCGCTACATGACAGGGGGAAACACTGATAGTAGTATGTATCCATCAGGTTGAGTTTAGCAAGAGGATATGCCTTACCTAGATTGCATGGAAAGATTGCTGATATTGTAGGTGCTCAAATTAGCAGGAAAGTAATAACAATTTTTGAATTTATTTAACTATATATTTACAGGAGTCTGACCCTACCGAGAATACATATTCATCAACTGAGGAGGAAATGATTAGTGACTCTGGAGGAAAGCTGAGAGGAGAACTTCAGCAGTGGGCCCTGGAATTCAAATGCACTCACCGATCAGTGGATAGTCTACTGAAAATACTGCACTCCAATGGACATGCGAACTTGCCTCGAATGGCAAGAACACTGCTAGGCACAGAAAGTGTAGAAAAACCATTGAATATGTCTGGAAGACAATATCACTTTTTTTGGATTCAAGAGGACGCTCACCAAACTCTTGACTGCACACCCATTGCTTCCTAGCATCAGACTGGTAATGAATATAGATGGTTTGCCAATTTCCAAAAGTGGATCTCTCTCAACTTCCCTGTGGCCAATTTTATGCAAGGTATATGATGCACCTGAGTTTGGAGTATTTCCAGTAGCTATGTGTTCAACCTCTGCGAAACCTAGCGATTTGGCATTTCTAAACCAGACACTTGAGGAGATTCAAAATATGATTGCCCATGGATTTGCCTATTCATTACGTGTTGTGCCTGTTGAGCTTTTTCAAGTGGTGTGTGATGCCCCAGCTAGGGCTATGTGTAAAGGAATTAAGTCATTCTCTGGATATTTTGGGTGTGATGGGTGCCAAATACGAGGTGTTTATTCACACAAATTTATGAAAATAACCTATCCTCAGATAAGAAACCTCATTCTTCGAACTGATGAATCATTCAGAGCCAAAACAAATGATGAACATCACACAGGACCCACACCCTTCATAAAAATTCAACAGCCAGATATGATAAATGCCTTCCCTATAGATTATATGCACCAGGTTCTTCTTGGTACCCAGCGGAGACTCTTGAATATATGGATCAATGAAAAAAAAGGTCGTGGACGCCTGAATTTTCGTTCTGTTACTGCCATCAATAACCTTCTTACTCACATATCTAAACAAGCACCAAGAGAGCTAGCCCGTAAACCTAGGTCTCTGAAGCATTTACCACACTTTAAAGCTACTGAGTTTCGCAGCTTTTTGTTATACACTGGTAAAATTGTTTTGAAAAATCATTTGAGCAAAGATCAGTATGATCACTTTCTGTGCCTCTCAGTCGCCATAACAATTCTTCTAAATTCATCTATGGCTGGGGAGTACTGGGAGTTTGCCCATGAGCTACTGGAATACTTCGTTCAAAGAATTGAGCCTCTTTATGGGGAACACTATTTGGTTTATAATATCCATTCACTACTCCACATAGCCAAACAAACAGTAATCTATGGGGATCTTAACCAATGTAGTGCATTCGTATTTGAAAACTATATGCAGCATATAAAGAGGTTAGTAAGGCAACGTAAAAATCCACTAGTTGAGATAGTGGCACGATTGGGCGAATTGGAAAATTTGTCATCCAAAAATCAGCTTCTGGTACATAAAAAACACTTGCACGTTATAAGGACACAGGCACCAAACAATGTTTATCTCACAAAAGGCGGGGACATTGTAGATCTTCTAAGAGTGAGATTTGTAAATGACTCTGACGGCCAGGTTACGAAATCCTATCTCTGTAAAAATATCTGAGCAAATCAGATTATTTCATAAAACCGTGTCCATCATCCTTGATAGATATATACCGCATTAATGTTTTGGAGACAGTCCTAGAGTATGTATCAGCCAACAAACTTGATAGGAAATGTTTCAAAATGACAGTCGAGGGCATGACAATAGTGCAGGCCCTAGTTCACCAATTGTAAGCCAATATTTTAGTTACAATAATTATTTAGTTAAGTTGTGTTCCGATTCTGGCTGTTTCGCCTTACAATTTAACTTCGAGTCGCATCTGTTCATATTCTGCACATGTGCGCCTCTCAACTAAAATGGCTATTTAGCAGTCAGTATCTAGAATAATCAATAGTCTAATTTATAAGCCAGTTTCAGAGGCTGCTAATAGGGGATAACCATAATATCGCCACTCATGTCTACTGACAGTCACTGGGCAGTCAATTTGTACTTTTTTTCATTCCCACAACTTACGCTGATGATTTTTCAAATATGAAACTGTTAGATTAACCTCGGGATTATTGTCTTCCCATTGTTATTTATGTTTATATGTGCACTTTGTTCTTTGTTCTGTCTAACCATCTTCCATACAACATCTAGAGTATATTGTTATTGAAACTCAGTTTGCCCTGCGCAGGAACAGTATATTGGTGCTGCCATGTATTTTTTGTGACATTATTATATATATACTTTATTCTGTCTCTGCCGTTATGGTTAAGAAATATTGGTTTTGTAGAGCTAAAAAGTTACTAGTGATATAAAAGTCTGCACATTATAAAATATTATCTTTTGAAGAAAACGGAGTTTAAAAATTTCACACATTGTGCTCTAAAGCATTGTCTCCGTAGCTCTATCCTACATTTGATATTACAGTAGCGCCCTGATGGAAGTGTAGCTAGGGCTAAGATTGGCTCATTGTCTGTTGCATACATACGAAGACAACGGTTCTTAAAAACTCTGGTAAAAACCTCGCACAGAGATTGGACTTCACAGTCAGCTAAAAAGCTAGCGGTTGATATAACATAATTAATGGAGTTGCGACATGTTTTGGATATATGTTATTGTTTCTTGCATAGTTTTAAGACAGACTTTTTTTCTAAGTGGCACAGGCAAAAAGAAATGTAATAATTTTGTGTTTGCTCCTAACATGAACTTACGTATTTTTGCATCAATCCTATCTATATATTTATATAAAGATATTGGAAGAATGATTTTATAGAAAAATTAATTTTATTTTCTAAATACAAAACCTCCGCCTTTCATTCTCGGACTAGTTTTATTCCTAGTTAGAAGCCAAAAGTAGAAAAGAATCTGCGTGATGTATTGATGCCATGATGACCTAGTATCCAACATAAAGCCTGCTGTTAGGTAGAGAAAGTGTTAGATAAATCAAAAATGCATGAAATGACCAATACATAAAGGGGTGCCGTTCAAACTTCTAATTGCTCATGTAAGAATTGTTTGCATTAGGCTGGTGTTAAATATAGGTTGGCCAAATTTTGGTTAATTTATCTCATATGCACTTGATGCATCCAAGTTTTGAGGCAGGTGTGCTACCGCTGCAAAACCAATCTCTGATAATGACTCGGTCATTCCATTGTGGCCTCTTGTTTACTTCCCGCATACCGACTATAGTAGTCATCAAGTTCATTCGCATCAAAATGTCCGGGAAAGCAGATGTTATTGTCAGAGAGCGTCAGGTAGGTAATTTATACACACAGTAAATCATTTGTTCTTTTCAAATATTTTCTTATCAGCTCAAACAAGTCATCTCTCTGACTTGTGTATGAGTTGTACTATGCTCAATGTGGTGAATTTGAGTAGTGAACTATGGCACGAGGGGCCGGTGCCTTGACGATAGCGGCTTTGTGCCGACGACTTGGTGGAAAGCAAACCTCCCTGCACTGGTTTGGCTTAGAGTATAAGCATGAGAGTGATGGGGCGAACATTGTTGCACTGAAACAATGAAGAGTTGTCAGCCTCTCCGGTTGCGCAACAGCGTGAACACATCAATTATGTTAAACCACCGAAACTTACAAAATGCACTGAGGGATCGAATAGATTGATGCTCATCAACAGGGGTGGCTTCATGCTGCTGGGGCCGGCCATGAGGAGGTAGTACTAGAGAAGGCCTCGAAACAGCGATTGACTCATGGTTTTGAAGCTGAAGACCTGTGAGTTGTGCAGTGGTACGCGCACCACTGTATGAATTGTATCTTGATAAATTTGGAGCCAATATTTAGGGAGCTGTCTTTAGAAAAGCAAGATTTGGCTGCAACGACTACTAACCTCAAATATTCCAAGCAATGTTCAGTAAATAATCTTGTGACTGGGTTTATTTGTGTTTTTAGGTTGATGAGGATGGTAATGAGTTATACGTTTTAGAAAAAGCAGATGGGAAGGTAAGATTATCAATAACTTTTTGTAGGATTCACCACCAGCATCCATAAAAAAATATTATTGTCTCATAGTATGAGCAAGGAGTTAGTTATCTCTTTGGTATGAGTCAGGAAATTCTGGAAATAGGGTATGTTTTGTTGCTTCATTGGTGTTTGCCAATAATCTAATTTTTTAGACATAACTGAGTACCTAATGTAAGCCCTGCCAGATGTTAGTCCATACATGACAAGTTGGCTGGGCTCAATACCTGGTGATGCATAAACTTGCGGACTGGGTTGGTCTGGGGGTCCCTAAAATACTCCCGCCGGCGGCCCGGGGCAACACCCCAGGGCAACACCCCAGTTGGCCAAGCTCTTAAAATATTTGATTTTCTGCTGTGTTATTGTTAGATAACTATAATTTACAAAATTCTAGAAAGCATTAGAAAGAATTTTACTATGTGTAAATGTTTAAACTAATACAATTTGTCATATTACGTTGACAACTAGACCTCATGACAGCAAAATAAGCAAATAAGACTTCACTAAGCTCTTAGGTGCAAAAGTGGGCTGGTTATAGGGTCATCTGGTCTCACAGGGTAATCAGCCCAAATATCTGGTGTTACCCTACCAAATAGGGTAACTTGTCATGTATGTGTTAGTCTGATACAAGTTCTCTGTATTTTTTTTACAGGCTAAAAGTATACGGTATGTGTACAGGCTAGAGGTATGTACTAAAATTATTTTGTTTTCCGTATAGGTTTCCCTTGTGCCCTAATACTTCAGTAACATGCATTTGATAACAGTTTTTGAAAAACTGACATCGAACAAAGATTGCTTCACATGACATGTAGTACAGATTTTGAGCAATGTTCTTTGATCTCACTCTTGTACTGAGGTATTTAGTGCTTTGTGGTAGGGGATTGACTACCTTGTAAGCCCAAGCATTATCACATTCACAGACTGTCAAGCTGTGATTGCAATCCAAATTTCAAGCATCGTCTAAATTACCCATTCATACATGACAACCATCAAGCAACATTATTTTATCAGATTTTAAATGATTATAAATTAGGATTTGCTAAGATGTTTAGAGAAATGTAACAAGACACCTGTTTCCATTCTGTGTTATGATATCCTATTTTTCAACCTCCCCTCCCTTGAGATTTCTTGGAATAATCATTTTGAAAATTTTGGTAATTAGTGTTTTTTATATTTATTTGCAGTGTCGGAAACAAACTACAAGGGACGCACTGCAGCCAGTTGCAGAGTATCTGGATGCCCTTAACATCAAATGGGAGGTGGAAGGTAGGTCGCATGTATTCAATTTTTTGCAACCTTGTGACCTTCAAACAAAATAATGATCTATTGTAAAGCGGGTGGCTATACCAGACAGGGAATCAGATATCTATCATCATAATGACTTGAAATGTAAAACCACTAACTTGGTAAACAACAATAATTATTTGTTTTGCCTCATTGAGTGGATAGTAAAAATTGAATGTTCCTTGTGCTGAACGCTTGAAATTGTACCAGAAAATTTCTTTCTTTTTTCAGCACAAAAATATCAGCAGAGGTATACTTAAAAGAAAGAAGTAGCTGGTTACACACTACAATTTTTCAATATTATTTGTTTATAAAAAAATATTCTTAGGAAAATGCAATAAATCGCTTTTGCAAAGAGAACCTCTCCACTTTCTTTTAACCATTTAACTCAAAAAAGGATGACAATTTTCTCATAGGTCTTAACCCAGTATTTTTCAAGACAATGGTCTATGCACCACCGATACAACAAAAATAAACACAGCTTAGCAAATATGTTTAGGGCTCCTCAGCTACACCAAACACACACACACACACACACACACATATATATATATATATATACATAAATATATATATACACACATTTGTGCAATAAAGTGTAATATATTATATATCCCACGATTGGTACCCATGTTTAGGTTGAAGATTTATCAGATTTGAACACACCATGCAGATATAGGGACCACTCAACGCCAGAGAGAACACAGGCTTTGGTAAGTCGTGCTCAGATAGCTCATGGCCTATGTATCCTATCACAAAATGGCAACAATATGGCGTATATGTGAATATTGGACATTTCAAAAAAGTCTGAAATCATTCTTTAGGTTAGATACAGAATGAATTGTGACCCGCATTGTAGGTAGGTATGTCTGCAACAAAAATTGCCATTGTAACACATAGAGAATAATGAGTTTTTGGCATCATGTTGCACATGAGTTCCCCCCAGTGAATCAAAATTAAAACAGATGTACACTTATAGAATCCTCATGAAAAATGGCAAGAGATAAATCTTGACCATGAAAACTATGTATAATCTTGATCAGGTTCAAAATCTAACATCACAAAATTTTTATCTTGTATATTTGCCTTAAAAATAGATGAATCTTTAGTGCGCTGTCTCAAAATCTGTCGACCAAATACTAGGATAGAGGACAACTCTCAATAGCAGTACTTGCAATAGCTAGGTTTGAGATAGGCATCAGCACCTACAAGCTATTTTATATTTCAAATAATCATTGGCTTATTCATTTTCCATTATCTTTTCTATATCTATATTTTATTTTTATAAATCATTTGTTGTAGTGTGAAAGAAAGCCCTGAAACACAAAATAAATAATTGGAAACAACAACAGATCATGTCAGCTTATCAGATTGTCATAGCTGACAGTAATAATTTGTTAAAGATCTGACAGCCACTTTTGTATTTACGTTGCAGCGCGGCAGGCTGTTTAGATTTTGTATTTTTGAGGGAAAGGACGACGTTAGAAATAACTAACTAAATAATGTATCAGGAGCATACTCCATTTACTATGTAAACGTGAGAATAGTTGTATAATTATCTGACAGCTGGTATGAAGGCAGAACTTATCAAGAATTGGTCTGACATTGTGAGATAATGAAGGATTTTGCGCGGGTAATAATTCCTATACCCCATTTTATAGGTGAGAAAGATAGGTGATATCAAACAAAACCATGAAATTATGATGATGATAGCGCAGCTTTCTTATTCACTAGAAATCTGCTACATTTTAGCTATTATAACCAAATAATACTAGTAATAATAATACTATAATACTAATATTAGTCTTAACTTAATATAACTTGATGTTATTGAAAGTCAAAGATATCACTATCCAAAATCAACAAGTATTAGTATCCCTAGGGAGCACAGTGAACAAATTTGAGTGATGTTAGGTAACTTAATCTTTTTTTTGCTATATGCGACTTACTGTAAAAGTTTATTTTATTACCAATTGGTTCACCAGGGGCACAGATTTAAATATTCATAACGCCGGTGAGGCATATTAATTATCTTGCTCAGTAAAGTCTCATCATACTGCATATTTTTATTATGGCCAATTTCCCTGCTAATTGCCAGAAATGATGTTATTAATTAAATTAGTATTATACCTCATTTGTAACTTCACTCATACTAGGAAATGCTTCTCTAAATAGTGAAATATAATATGAAAATAATGATATAACTTAGTATAATGCACACATGTTTTATTGGATCAATTAATCATCAGTCTGGCAATCTGGGATAATAGACCAAAGTGTTGTCCCCTCATGTGAATGGAAGAAGACAACTCAATAGAGCAATTGAGCTGTAATGCCATTTGTACAATCCCTGATGGTAATTTGGCCTCAAGTTTCATACTGACTCTCATGATCTGACTGGGCATGTAGATCACTGATAAACTAGGCTATCATTACCACAAAGCAGGTGTCGTAAGGCTCAGTATGCATCATGCGTGACTTGAATTTGAGTTTAGTTTTGGTTCTGAAGGTAACTTTGGAAAGGGGAAATGGGATACCCCCTGCATAAACTAAATCAGCTAATAATGACAAGAGAGGATAACCATTAATAATAACTCCGCACGCTTTGGGGAGTATGTCACCAGAGCAGGTAGCCAATCAGATGGATTCGGAATTCTGAGACTCAATTTTGCAGAGATCAGCTCATGCCCAGAGCTGAGCATGCACAGAATGCTCAAGTTTAACCTGCTAACATAATGAAGGATGAAAACGTCACTGATGGTGACTTGACTTATGCTGGAATAGAGTACAAAGGAGTAAACTAAATCTGCAGATGTACAGGCAATCATCAAGAGACAGCATACCTATATTGAAACAGCTCCTCTCAGTATCGACTGCCAAAGATTCGACTCTGATTAGCAAACAGTTGACAGACACACAATGCATCGCAATCGAGGGAGCCAGATTAGGGGGAGACAATATGAAAGCTATGAAATTCTTGCACCTCGAACTAGAGAAGATTACCAAATTGTAACATGAATATAAGACAGTAGACTCAGTTTGAAGCTTACTACCACAATTATTATTTCTTCTAATGTTCCCTTGTCATCATTACAAATATGTTGTGGATGCAGCTGCTTTTGGCCCTTGACAGGCCTACCTTATTTGCTTCTTTGCGTATTAAATTCATGCACCACAAAAAAACAAACCTACAGGTTGACTGTTGCATTCTTTTGGTTTCTGTTGGGATTCTTTTGTCATCTAATTACCACCAAGAAGCATGCATACCGACAGTTATATGCATCCTGACGTTCAAAAACAACGGTGATGAGTAAATGACCAGTGGCAGCGCTAAGATAAGATTGTATCATTCACTTGTTATCATTATTACTGTTTGATTCTGTATTTGTGTCACATTTGATCATTGGTTTTGCTTTGCACATTAAGTTTTTGAGACTAAACAGCAAGTTCATCAATTACTATTTAGTGGAAGCTGGACATAAATGATGAATTATTATAGTTCTATAATGCAACTTTGATTCAATGATGCTTGAGAAATTAAGTGCTTCCAATTGTTCGGTGTTTCGTTTAAAAATACTGTATAACTTTCTCCCAGATTTTTCTTCTTATGAAAGTTGCTAAAAGTAACTGTAGATTATCAGAACAGAGAGTGAAATCATTGATACTGCAACCCTATCTAGTTTCCTGTGACTGCTGTACTCCATCATTGGCTGAGCTCAAATACCATCAACAGAACTGATGGTAATCAGCGATGGATACCGTTTGTCTTGATTAATTTCTCGAGTTGTTGTTAAAAGTAAAAAAACAATCCGATGGAAATTTTTTATATCCAATTTGATCACCAACCAATAATTTGAGATGTTAATAATTGTGGGCGCTGAGAAGCTCTACAAATTTCTACATTGTTACTTATTCCATCAGATAGAGAAGTGTCAGTAAATATTTATACACTTCCAGCTTCAGATTGTATAACTTGAAACATTGGATTGCCATGGAACGTCACATGCTAGTCAGTTGTAAACATAGATATGTGAGTTTTAATGGATTGGTGGTAAAATACAAAGCATGGGTTACTTCGTGTCAGTAATTGGAGAAAGCTAAAATCTGGTAGCTTTTGCTTTGCGGTTTGATTGATAGGGTCGGCTGTATGTTATTTCTGAATAAAATAACATAGATGCTTCCCATCAATCATGCATAAAATGAAATATAATATGCTTGTTGCGATATATACTTGTTCCGAAGTGGGTCCCCTAATCCATATAATATATTTCAGCTGTTATTCATGACGTTAGGGCTTAGTTTTCATCACACAACACATTCAAATAATGAGCTTCTAGATAAGATCCCAGGAGAAGCTTCATGTTATGTAGGGGCGCTGACACAGCAGGGTTATACCCAGAAGGGAATGGAAATGAAAATAGCTGGCGTACCAAAAGGGTGGCAAAATTATAAGGTAACTTTTTTGAAAGACTTGATATAACATAAGAGTTCCCTCAATTGAATCATTAACATTTTTTGCGTGTAAATATCTTGGCAACAATCAGACATTTTGAAGGATTGTCTTTTTCTATTACAAATTTTTTTTGATATTTTGCAACAAATTCATTATAAATGCTTAAAACTGAAAAAGGGTAGACAACTCAGTATCCACGTAATATACCTACTCTCATATTGTCCCTTAGCACTTCAAAGTACTTGCTGATAGATCTTGGAATTATTTGTGGTATGTTTGCCACTAGAAACCATAAATATAGTCTGTCATTTATAAAAAATATATTGATATATCCATTTTTCTCACCATTCCATGTTGGTCATGGGTTTGAGAACACAGTATATAGTATCACATAAGTCACTCATGGACCTTCTTTCTCGCTGCCTTACTGCAGTTGCCATAGTGACGTTGAGGCACACAACATCAAAAGAGCGTCCATAAAGTTCCATGTGTATGCTATAATAGTCAATGCGACAAGGTACTGGGAAACCAGCCCGATTCATGATAAAAAAAAAATCATCATCATTCTCCTGTCAGCTGTGATCCTGTTCAGTGGCTCGATCGATACTTACATACTTTGTAAGATGGACATACAGAACATTCAGGTTACTACAATGTACTATCCCTCAGTCACCAACTTGGAGTAAACTAACGTGAAAATGCTCACCAATATGAATATGCAGCTTATTATGCAAGAAATGATAGCAGCATTTCACCTGCCCGGTAATATAAAATGCTTGAGAGTGACAAATCTAATACCAGTTACTGGTAAATCTAAATAAAAACTGAAATTAAATATTGACGATAATATTTTATAATGTAGAGGTGATACTGACAGAACTTTGGATACAGAACGGCCTGCCAAGACAAGACATTTCGGACTTCATCCACATCAGGAAGAGGGCCAAACAGACAGCAAACACTCCAGCCAAAAACTATACATCAAGGAATATCAGCAAATGAATCCACATCTGAGGACCCTGATAAGAAAATTCCACACCTTGCTTGATGCTAAGAAACATCAAGGCCAGTTTAAACATAATAAGTTGCAGCTGAGGATCTGCCAGCGTTATTCAAAACCAATCAAAAATTTGTGAGTCAATTAGTTAATTATGTGACACATAACTAATTGCAAAGAACAACTTTGCAATTAATGTGTCATAAGTTATAATCTTTGTTATTTACTGTAGGTCAATCAACATGCATTTGCTATCTTGCAGCAAACAATGCCGTGCATTTCTCTTATTTTGGGCAACGCTATATAGTCATAGTGCATAGCCAACTCATCACTGAATGCTTTTTCTTCATAGTCATTGGTACGATGAGCTTAAGTATATAGTAACACAAGAAGCTTATGGAGCTTCTTTCTCGCTGCCCTTACCGCAGTTGCCATAATGACATTGAGACACATAATCAAGGGAGCGTAGTTTAGTTTCAATGTGGGTGCTCTAATAGTCAGTACCACCATATCAGATATTGGGAAACCAGCCCGAATCATGATAAAATACCGAACATCAACCTTCTCCTGTCAGCTGTGATCAAGTTCAGATGGTCGATCACCTCCAATGTATTTTTGTACGCTGAGTACGCTGTCAGTTGTCAGTCAATCGCAAAATAAGTTCTTCCAACATCAAAGGCCATAATGACACGGGGTAAATAAAGTTATGAGTCATGCTGTAGCCAATAAGAAAGTAGGTCCGAGGTCCAAGGTCCGAGGTGCTGGGTAATACTCACCAGCACCTCTTTGGACCTACCTTTGTTTATATTCCGCATGCATTGTAAAATAGTATATGAGAGAGAGAGAGAGCAATGCAGAATAAAATCAGTTGTGCAGAGATGCCTAAAGCTAAACAGGATACAGCTTGTATACGGTGGTGCTTCACTATTAACAATTATACTACTGAGCAGTATGAACAGATTGGACTTCTTTACCCTGGAGAGGCCAAGTACCTCATCGTTGGCGTTGAAAAAGGCAAAGAAGGGACGCCTCATTTATTGGGCTACGTTGAACTGACAGCAGTGAAAAGATTCAGTCAAGTTTGTGATATGTTCGTTTTCGCCACTCCACATTTGGAGAGAGCCAGGGGTAACCCTGCACAAAGCAGAGAGTATTGTTCCAAAGAAGGCAACTTCAAAGAATATGGACAGGGCACAAGACAAGGAGAAAGAACAGACTTGCATGCAGTTGCAGCCAGCCTTGAGGAAGGAAAAACAGTCCAAGAAGTTGCTTCTGAACATCCCACTAGCTTCATCACGTATCAAAGAGGAATCCGTGAATACAATTCCATACTCAAGGAATCAGCTAAGAGAGAGAGGAAGACGATACTCCTTGTGATCCATGGACAAACCGGATGTGGAAAAAGCAGATTTGCTGCCAGTTTGAGCAAAAGATACTTCCCAGAAAGCACATACTACAAACCTAGAGGACCCTGGTGGGACGGTTATGAAGGAGAGGACCTAGTAATCATGGATGACTTTTATGGTTGGGTCAAGTACGGAACTACTAAAGTTAGCAGACAGACACCCATACCGAGTACAGTGAAAGGAGGCTACAAGTTGTGTCTTGTTTACACGGGTGTTGCCAGATCAGGTAACAAATATTCGAAGTCATATAGTTATGTAGATATGATTACGGCCTTATATTCTGCGACGTCAACCACAAACAACATTATTCCCGTGTCGAGTTCTGTCAGAGCGTAGGATTGAGCAATGAGAAGAGTCTGCTCAATACCCGAAAGAGAATAAAATCAAAGACACCGGTAAACAAGTGCACCTTTGCTAAGATGAGTTTGTATTATCTGCATGTTATTATTTATTATTTAGATGCTGTGTCATGATTGTGTCACACTTGATCGTTTGGGTTTGCTATGTATATTATCCTTTTTTAATTTTTATTGGATACTATTTAAAGGGATAATACACTTCTGATCTCTGTTTGGCAGCCAATGGAGCACAGAAAAATGTATGTACATACAAAAACTCCTTATTTGTAATTCAAAACCCCTTGTTCTGCTCAAATGTGCATTCTAAATTGTAGTTGTGCATCTCCAACAAGAAATAAGACAACTAACAGAATTGCTTGTGATCTGAAAAAAGCTGATTTTGTGAGCGGTTGTGTGCTCCTACCTCTTGGTTAGTGTTTCAATTGTCCAGATACTCAAAGTGCGCATGTGCAATAAGGATGACCTTTTGACTTTAGCTTGTTATTTTCTAACAGCCCAGCTTAACACTTTTATTACCATATCCGGTTATGGTAGTAAAAGTGTTAAGCTGGGCTGCACATTTGAGCAGAACAAGGGGTTTTGAATTACAAATAAGGAGTTTTTGTATGTACATACATTTTTCTGTGCTCCATTGGCTGCCAAACAGAGATCAGAAGTGTATTATCCCTTTAAAGGGAGCTGGACCTAAATAAAGAATTACTAAATAACCCGCATGCAATTTTCATTCAAAAATATTGGAGAAAGTTATTGGTGCGAATGATCCGGTCTTTGGTTGAAATATTATATTGTAAAAGGTACTCCCACTTTTTTGAGGTGAAGCGGAAAGGAAAGCTGACTTGCTCAGCCTCAAAGTGTAACCAAATAGTTAATACATGTTGAGAATGTGTGATGGTGATGTGCCTCAAACCAAGTTCTTCAGACTAATGCCTTGTCCAGATTGAACTGTTCCTGGAATATTCATCTCAATCAACCATTTGTCAACTTGTGCCCTGAGGATATAAGGGTGCTAGAAGCAAAAACCATCGGTCAAGGAAAAAATCCACTCTGGTCCCAGCTGAGAAAGGGAAGGTTAACTGCCTTCAACATTTATTAGGTATACATAAAAAAAAAAGAGTCGCTAAACAAATCCAAATTAAGACTGCTCAAATCTGGTGAGGACATTTGTAGAGCCAACACCACCTGATCATCTGCCACAAATTCTCTGAGGAAGAGATTTAGGAGCTTCTGCTGTGGATAAGCTGGTCTCTGTGATGAGTGGCGATGGGTACTCTGGTATCAGCATCGGAGATTGTGGGCTTGTCATTGATCATGCAACCCAATCTAGTTTTGTGTGATTGCTGAGATAAAATGCCCTTCAACCGAACTGAAAGATGTGCCTTATATTTTGATGAAGAAATTAAACTGAAAACTAGACATGGCTATTATGGGCAAATTCAGGGTCAGATGTTGGTTAATGGAATAAACACACAGTTTTTTGTGTCTTAACCTAAGAGCGATTGTCATCTTGAGCTAATCAGATTCAATAAGGATAATGTGTAACAATATTAAGCAAAATCTGATGCATTTTTATTAACTTCATATGGCTCCCAAATTGATCTTGCGTGCCAAGTGATGCATGATTATTTACTACCTATTTACAGGAACTGATAAATTAACTGAACAGAGTTAAATCAATATGTAACAGGTGAGGTACCCATATATTGCTGTGAACAATACTGACATGTCATATCCTGATCATCACTGACCAGACAAGGAGTCGTAATGAGTGTCGGCTACAGGGCTTGTGTCAGTGCAGCTCTCATTTGTTGATATTGTATTTAGGCTTTCCAGCATCGCACAAACGGCACAACCAGGCCGAAATTACAGGAGAATTTTGAGGAGAAGTGGAAATTAAAGATGACTTGCACAGCCAGCCTGTCCCCACATAGTTAATACAATTGGCGAAGAGTAAATTTTGAGTTTTATCGAGACTATGCGGATACATCCGTTCACATTGATGATTAATGACAGCAATGATCATGGTGCAGAAAAAGGACTGTCAATCTTGTTCAGAATATGTGATGGTGATGTGCCTCAAACCAAGTTCGTCAGACTAATGCCTTGTCCACATGGAACTGCTCCTGAATATTAAACTCAATCAAACATTCGTTCATGTAACTATCTCCAAATTGTACTTGTGCAGGTCTGAATGTGGAAAAGAGAAAAGGAAGGCTCTATTATCTGATCAGCATACATGAACACAGAGGGAATAAAACTTACAAGAGATATACACACAGACCATCAGGCACTCTGCAGCTAGACAATGGTAAGCAGTCTACTAATAAAGATATGTACATCACAGCAGTCAAGATGGTATTATGGACTATTTGTATCGGGGCGCTATCGTGACAGTTGGGGGGTAAAATGAACACTGAATATTATTTGCAGCGATTTTGTCAACTGCGACATTTAGAAGGTTAGTCCCAAGCGAAAGTGCTAGAAATTTCAAAAAGAGATGCATAATCATGCCATGTTTTAGCTCAATTAGCAGTAAATGGAAACAAATATGGCAAAAGCAAGCTGCTGCGAAAAGTTAGGAACTAATTTTGGGGGCTGATAGCTTGACAAACTGTTACGATGCCACTTTTGTTACATCAGATATAGAAAAGTCCCTGATTGTTTTTTAATTCTTGTCTGCATTTGTAGATAAGATACATCAAAACCATCCAACAGGGTAGCTATTGAAATACTTATTGTATGTACATATTTAGCATGCTCAGAGCCATTCATCAAATCTGCGCTTTGTTTTGGGTTTTCAATTCTTTACTTCATTTGACTTTTTCAAGAGAAAGGTTATTCAAACAACACTGTGAAGATTTTAAGAGCGTTCTAATTAGAGAAAAATACACCTCGCATGTTGGAGGCAAGAAACGAAGACCCAGATATCTGCAAAGATCATCTGATCAATAACAAAGACCAAGATGTATTGTTGCTCCGGGAGAAAATGACCATCATGTTGTCCTTGGTATATAGCAAGGAATGTGACTTACTGTAAGATTGAAAATATCATTGTCCTTGTTTTATTACCCATCACTAGGTCATGTTTTATTTAGTCACACCATAATCATCCCTTAGTTTAGTTCTAGCGCATAGCAAATTATTATCAAAACAAACAAGATGATTTCAGCATCAATTGTCACATCAATGTCCTGGTATAGGTTAATCAAGCTTCCGTTGGTTTTGTGGCTGCCGTTTTTGACAGCAACATTTTACTTTCTTTGTTATAAATACTTATTTTGCAATAATTATGATTCAGTGTTATTTACTGCTAGAATCCTTCAGTTCTACAACATTTTTGCTATTGGTCATTCTAAGTCAAGGCATCGCTCAATCAAGCTGCCTAATCTGTTACTCTGAAGACATTTAGTCTAAATTACTAGTCTCAACTAAATCAGACGACTGAGATTTTATACTAACCAATCTACTTCTGTTATTAAACTCAACCTTTATTGCATATCACCGGAGAAGGCGAACAAGGTATTATTTTCCTTCTATCTAGTTTGACAACTTAAGAACAATTCACCTCATGCTTGCATTCATGATTATTTGATCATTATTTGTTTTTAACATAATTGTTACATTTTCATTGCCATTTTAACCTGTCAATTTATACTGTAATGCTGACAATCACTTAATGTTTGATTATCATATTTTATCCCATAACTATTAAGTCATTACAGTTTTCACTGTGTCTATGGTGTCTATAGCATAGTACAATAAAATAACCATCAATAAACCTATCGACATCTGTTGGACTTTAAACTAAATCTCCCGATGTGCAGCACACCTACTCTGTACTGCCATGGGTGAAATTCTACAAATTCTCATGGCAGATCTGAAGGAGCTTGATATACTCAGAGATATATTTGATTCCTTTGAAACCATCACATAAAATCCTAATCATGGCTGCAGTGAAAGATTTTAAGGATATTGGTGAGGTGTGGCAGTTGTTACTCTCTCTGCACACACTATATATGGAGTGGTTGGATGGGGAGAGAGCAAAGGTAGATGATGTTCAGACCTGATTATTAACAATTTGAGACCTTAGTCACTGCTCAGTGACAGACATATACTCTTAATCTAATAATATCGAAAAGGTTGCGTCATAAATATACAACAGCTTACTACCTCAATTATCGTAAACGTTCTGATATCCCTTTGCCCTTATTACTTTTACAAATACTTTGATGTAGCAGTTATGTCTCGCCTGTGATAGGCCAACCTTATTCGCTTGTTTGCGTATTAAATTCATGCACTACGAGAAATTGATGCCTGTCGATGAAAGCTAAGGCAAGAATAATGATTACTAGGACAACATTGAACAGAGAATATAAATCCACTGGGAAACAGAACCAGCTTTTGTCTCTTATTAATATCACATGGCCAGCATCCTAGTCTAACTCACATAAACAACCTGCTAAGCCATCAGCACATGACCAAATTCTTCAACCTCAATGCTTGTTGATTGACATGGAAATTGACACTGCAGGCAAATCCATCTTTAAACAATTCACTATCCGGGACTGTTGTCTTGTCCAGACTAGTCAGCAGTATCCAAAGAGACTGATGCAACTGACAGAGCCTCAATAATCTGGAGGACACCCTTTGTGTGTTCATGACTATGGATGGGGATTTGGTAATTATACCAATCGTACAGCTGAGAAGTAAGCTTAAAACGACAGACGAGGAAGATATCCTGGCTAAGCTACCTCTGACTGTCCGAGGGAAAAACACTGCAGGAGTCTTCAATTCGGTGAGTAACAACCATGTCATGCGATACTTACACATCTGGCGATTGGGAGTTGTCAACATAAACCCACTCTAATCTTCGATGCATTATTTTATCTACGAAAGTGATGTTGCACATGGAAATTCATGAAGTTTGTAAACTACTTACTGAATATTATAGTTAGTTCATAAATGTCATTTTAATTTATTTTTGCCGAAATGTTTAAAGCTTTGTTATTTTGATAACCTTGTCTGATTTTTCCATCGATGTTTGTTTATTATATGTGTGTAATTCTTGTGACTGTCGGCTCATGTATAAAAGTAAGCTAAGATTAACATTCACTAACTATGAAGGTATTACTGGTGGTGTAATGCTTTAATGCCTTTATATAAAACCTATCTCATGGTTTACATAGTAAGTGTCTGAGTCTGCAAACTTCAAATTAATTTATATTTGACAGATGAAAGATCGAAGGGATCAAGAGAGGGGGCGATGCACAGATTGCACAGACTACAAGCCACCACATGGCAGGTACAAATGCGAGGTTTGAGGGTGTCTACCTGTGAAGCAAGTGAGCAGTTATGCTTTAAACGTAGGATACCGGCCATACCGGAAATGTAGAAACAATAAATAACTTATCCATTAAAATACTGTATCATGCTGAACAAAAATGTGTCCGCTGAGGATCATGTCATGCTTAATGCATTGCAAGTTCTGGTCAGTTTATGCATATATTTGGGGCCACAAATAGAACATATGCTCTTGACCCGGAATTCCTTGATTGGCTTGGATCTGCAGTCTCTGTACATTGGCGGGGAGATGAGAATACATAACCCAAATGGGAAAGGTGATAGCAGCAGCTCATCCACCTTTGAACGCAACCATGAAGCTGAGCAAAGAGACACTACATAAAGTTACAGACCAGAGGGAGATTTCACTTCAGTTGTTAGAGGAAGATGACTGAGATATTTCGGGTTGGATAGTTATCTATATATTTCATATCGAGGAGAGACAAAGTATTGTGAAAAAGTGTAAAATAAATATAAGGGAAAGAGGAATGGACCAGCTTTGCTATGAGACGCACACTTAATTCTGAGGTGAGCTAATACATTCTCTTATTCTGTTTTGTATACAGAGGATCAGGGAACAACAGCTGAAGACAGCGACAAAGAGCTTCTTACAAAACTTGAAAAAAGAACAACCAAAATCCCTTCAAACGGTTGGATCCGCAAACTGCGAAACTTACCAAAAGGTATCAAATTATGAAGCAGGAGCTCGAGTTTCTACAAAGGTGTACCTCTGCATGATTACAGGATTCTGGGTGGTTCATAAGCGCAAAAAAGGGAAGGTGCTCATCTATTGTAGAAACAGAAATAATGAAAAGCCTGCAACGAAAAGGAGGTAAGGCAAAAATTTGAAAGACTTGAGGGAAGTCATTGGTGGGGTTATATGTCCACAAAATCTCAGCCTGTAGTGTTTAGGGCTGCACATATAACCTCCTATATACTGTCTGCCATTAACAGGATCAGTCAGTCGGTCGGAGGTCCCCTGGACAGCTTTTATCACTGTTATCATGATCATATCGTGGTTATATAATTTTTATTTCTCAGTCAAATGTACCTACGATCATAGATCAGTATTAAAAGTTTTCAGATTCCAACTTAGTAGAGGTAACTGATTTTCAGGAACGAGAGAGAGTCTATACCACGAGGTTTGTTTATTTTCTAGGTCGGGTTCTAAGTATTTACAGCACATCAGAAACTAGGCCTGAGTTAAATGACTATCTTCTCAACCCTTTGGAAAGTGTGGCTTGATTTGAATGCTTCGAGGGTGAACTGGTTGCTGAAAAATCAAAGCGAAACAGAATTTTAAGTACTTGAGGAATTTCAAAAACAGATGCCCAATAATGCCATGAACTAAGAAGTGAATGGGGGTCAATATGGCATTAACTGATGGTAGTCTATGTCCCTCTTTTTAGATTTGCAAAGCTGTCGGGAAAAGTGCGGAAATGATTCTCCATAACCGATTTGATCATCTTCCAATAATATGAGAAGTTAACTAATTGTGGGCACTGAGAGGCTCTACAAATTCTTACAATGTCACTTGTTCCATCAGATCTAGAAGTGTCGGTAGGTCCCTTGCAGGCACTTAGTTCAGTATAATAGTTCCTGTTTCTGCATTTTTAGATGAGATATATCAAAACCATTGGCGGGAAATCAGCAGACGAATGCCTTTGGCGGATGAAGCTCAAACAAAATTTCAAAAATATCGATAGAACCTAGTGAGCCCTGAGGTACTAGTGATGAGGCAGAAATACACAACAGCCAAGAAAAGGCCAATGATTACTTCAAGTGCTGCTGCAGAAGCTATTCCACCGCCATTCCCTATGAAAAGAAGCAAGGTACAGCAAATTATATCTGTTATCTCTCGTCAATATACAAAAAGCTAGTTTCTCACACACTGTCGTAATTGGGTAAACTGAATCAGAATCTTAGTGCAATGTAATAGCACTGCTACACAACAATCGTATTGCAACACTGAAGTCAATCAATATGTGGCTATATGTTTAGGTTCCTAGTGATGCAGCTGCTGAGACAGAGATAAAATATGTCCAGACTGCACCAGAGAGCAAGGAAGTACATGAAATGTTGGCCAGAACTCGGGAGAAGCGGATGAAGAACATTAGTGTTGTAGTTCTAAATCCAAAGGCACCTGACAACAGGAGCAAACTACGAGACCATTCATAAGCATTACTGACTCGGGGCATCTACTGTCCGTGGGTTAGTCCACGACGTTAGCGACGCGATCTGGAGACGTATGCAGCCAGTCAATTTGAGACAACCTGAGATACAATGCAAATAGATGCAGACTATTGTGATCTACCAAAGGCAAAGAGTGTTATAATCCAATAGGTATATTATATTCAAAAGATGCAAACCTAGCTATTTGGTGTTATGTATGAAGTGCTGTAGCATACATGGAAAAACACAATTGACCTTGGTTTCAACTACCACTGCAACAGTAAAACCATATCAAAACTGGTTACGCTGGCCGAGCTACATATCAACTCACTGATGCCATTAGCAGAAGACAGTGGAAGAAATTAACTCATAGTTTTCCAATTTCAAGATGTTGTAGGAAAATGATGAACCAAAACTAGGTGAGTTGTCATTATAGTACCAACACTGGTGGAGATGTACTGTAAGCACCACCTGATAATTCAGAGACAGGCATATCTCAGTGAAGTGTTGATTTAACTGAGCCATTATGGAGTAAGTTATCAAATTGTGTGTGAACGCTTGGAAATAGTAATGTGTGCTAATGGTGTTTGCTAGCACGTAACGCCTGCTACACAGAAAAAATGAAGCCGCTTAGAAACCTTCTGTCAGCGCTATCCCCTCTGAGGTTCTATGTGCGGCCAACTAATATGAATTATCATTGCCTGGTTCTTTAGCCGAGTTGATCTCGGATGACAATTTCATGCTTAAAAATCATAAATAAATAAGTGAGATGTACCCTCGGCTTACACACAAATGCAACAGAAGCGGAAATCATCTTCTTCTACCAGGAACCTCACTAGAGGAGAGGGTTATTACGAGCTTCAAATTTGTTACTTGGCTTTCTATCAGAGGAGATATACAACTGATAAAAAAAGGAAACTACAAATGTGTTGAGATAGGCCAAATTTATGATATCAGCTAGAAGAGCTTCAAATCTCCTGACAGAGTCACTCAAAGGAAGAAAATACCGTTGAAAAAACTGAAAAAGGTTGGTATCAATTTTATGAAAAACAATCGAAAGTTGAACAAATATTTAGGGCTAATGCGAAGTCTTCGAAAGCATAAATTGAATGCATCCTGAAATGTATTTTATCCAAAGAAAAACATGGAGTTGTCCTCCTTTATGGACAGGGAAGACAACTCTTGGTGAATCTGATGGATTCCTTTGAGCAGGAAAAATTAAACAGATAACTCGGACTATGCAGTTACAGACAGTATTCAGGCAAAGCGGAGGGTTCACTATATATACTTAAGCAGGAAGACTGGTTTATGACAGGTGATATTGAACGAAATGTTGCATAAATTCTTCAATCAACTCAAGAGGGTCAACATTAGATTGCAGGGTCCAACGTAAATTCTGCCGATGGACAGACAAGGGTGTTTGACAGCCTAGGATTGTTTATCAGAAACATCAACTGAAATCAATACAAAGTTAAAATTGGTTTGATTGTTAATTTGACTATGTTTATGCTTTTATGTGGTTTGCTACTTGGTGAGATTAAGTGTCATAATGACCAGCGGTGACACATGGTAGAAGTATACACACTCCCTGTATATATTGTTAATACTGGTATATGTCCATTACAGGAAATCGGTAAGAATTTAACCGATCTGATGCAGGATCTAATAGTGAGAGTCTGCCTGACATTAGCATCCACATCAACAAGGCAACTAAGACTGAACCAAAGTCACCAAGTCCTAAGCCTACGCATGCAGAGTCATCAAAGGGCGAAAATGTGATACATACTATCAGTGATTATGATAAAGCGGTGGAATTTCAAGCATTATTTCCGAGGTAAAAACAGTATGCCTTTACAAATCTGCCAGCTATATTTCGAAACCCTAGAGGGACAATTCTCACCGACTGACCAGTGTAATGGTACACTGCTAGAGGCTGTAGCCACTATTGGCAGTTTATCTGGCAAAGAATTCAATATGCATTGGCTTCGGGTACTCTTACACATGAGTATTATGAACATATACTTCTCAAATCGATTATTTCTCATTATACACAAGTTGGTGATTGATATCAATTTACCTTGTAGTTTCATTCAGAGTAGAAAAGTTTGATTACATTCAGTGAAACACACACACACACACACACACACATCCCCTTGTAGAGGACGTGTATCTGCGAGTTATACGATGGATGAGAACTAACACTGCTAAGGTCAACCTAGGTCACAAAATGATATGGTCAGAGATACCACCAGCAATATCAACTTGTATTGTTGGATATCATCAGCCAGAACCTTTTTTCACCAACTTCTACATTCTAAAGCAGCGAAATGATGCCTTCATGGAGAGGTTCCCTATTTGCTGCCCAAACAGCACTAGAGTTGTAAACGATGCCACGGAGAAGGCCAGTACACAACTTGAAGACAACTTTCCTGAGAGCATGAAAGATAATTCCTAAACCTATGCCATCATTCTTGAAAAATGCCGCACAGGCATAACATGGAGGTTAGTTTTTAGTCCATAAGATTTTAAAAACTGCAGCTGATTACTATACCAGGTCAAGAAGGTTCACAAATTTTATTTTTAACAGTGATGGTATCAATTGTATCACTAATACCATCTGATGTGAAGAGTATTGTGCTATTTCAAACAGATTCAACCACTTGAGCTGAATCATTATATCTCTTCTCAGCATTCATGTCAAAACAAACTTTTCATTTGATGAAAGTTATTGACCTTGTAGTGAGCAAGGTACTTATTTTCATACAATCCAATATCGAAAACTGGAATTAATAAATCCCCTAAAAACATTTGTAGCACCTTTAGATACATGGCAATTATTTGACATAATTCATAATTTTCATTTCTAGCCTGTCCAAAGAGAGCAATGAAGAATATCAGAGGTTGTCGGGGGAGGAGACCACGGACTTCAACGCTTTGTATTTAGTTGAAGATGGGAGGGTTGCCATCATGCGGCCTTTTCTATAATATATGCAACAGGCCAGACTCGTCAATAATAGATGGGGTGATGGAAAAGTTGGCTGAGGCCGAATACAAATATTACAAAAAAAAACAACATGGACAGCTACCTCGTTTAAAAAAAAATGGAGAAGTGGGAAAATCTGAAAGGAAAAAAAGCGATAATAACTTTGAACAAATGATCAATGAGTAGAGTATAAAGGACCAAAAAAAGAGGTTAGGGTAGAGGGTACTGTACTTCCCCGAGAGACTCTCAAATCAAATCAAATGTGGATGGCCTGATAAGGCGAAACTATAACTAGAAATCGGGAACTTGGAGTTGTCCTCCATAATGGAAAGATGGGATAACCCTCAGTGTATCAGATAGATACATCAAAAGATAAAAAAAGAGGAGAGCTCCGACTTTTCTAGACTAGACAAGGGAATGCAGTTGGCTTTTATACAGGTAGGGACTACCCTACCAATTTTATGAATGAGAATGTTGTGATATCACCGCACTGAGTTCAAAATTGCAAGGTTTCTCTCCTCTGCAGCTTATAAAAGTCGTTTTGCCAATCTGACATTATTTCCTTGTATCTCTCAAGTTTGTTTATGTTTTGGTATGTTGATTTCCTGTCTCTTTAGTGAGCCGAGCTCAATCTTTTGTTCAAGAGTTAAATTTGGCTAATTGGCTAGCACTATGTTCAGGGGCCAATAAACAATCAGCTAACTTTGGTGATATATAACATGCTAGTCTCTCTGCCACAAGATTGATTGCAGAAATCTGAATTTGTTTTAAGTTGAATAATTTACACAGTAGAGTAAAGTAACATTAGCAGAACAACATATGATATGGTATGTATGTGTGACACAGTGTGTACAGTAGAATAGAATACAATATTACGGCACTCCTACTCCTACAGTTAGGCATTGTGAATGTTAACAAGTATCCATGTAACAAATTTATTATTTCTTTCAAAGAAATAGCGGATTTGTTACGAAAGTTTAGTACTATTTGATGTCTCAACTGTTTATGGATCACCATTCAATATATCATCTCTTATCAACCGTCTAGAGCTGCATCTCCACTCGGCACTCTGCGACCACCTTACCATCATAACCCTCACTCTACATACCATGTTGTGTTACAAACCCGCCAGTTACTATTGGTACCAATTAACTCACATGACAGTGCAGAATTCACTTTCAGGCAGCGAATGCTCAAATATGGCAGCCTAGCATAATTTGATGGCCTATACCATGCACTAGAGGCTTCATATTTTACCCCGAAGACCAGTTTGCACGCGCGATTTTTGTCCCTAACAGCAGTTTTCACGCGTGATTTTTTCCCCTTTTCCCATTCTCACTCCAATTCCCCCCTCAGGGGTTGGCAGGTCTGTACACACTTACTTCACTACTTACACACCTCATCACACAAAAAAATAACCAATTAATCATCAGATACTGGTAAATACTCACATGTACTATTTATACAGCATCAATTAGTCCTCTTGCTGCTCCACAAATACACGATCCACGCCAGTCAGTAACCTGCAGCGTCTGATCGTCATTTGAGCCCAGTGGCATTTGTATAATCCATGCTCACAGCATAATGCAGAATGTCAAAGTTCACACATCTAACGATCGATTTGATTGGACAACAAGTTATCCCAACAATAAATGAAATCTAGTACATTTGCAGACAACTCCAATTTTTGCATGTCTTTGTCTCAAAGGCTTGGGGGAGGGACTGGCGGCATAGGGAGGGAATTCAAATCGGAGTATTTAAAGTCAAAGAGGGAAGTGCAACTTGACTCTGAGGATTTTGAAGTTATAAGAGATCAGAGCATTACAACTTGTTATGGCCACACTCTGTGATCAATTTTCCTAATTCAAAATTCCTATAGAGTCAGCAGCTTCTTGCAATGTAATAGGATTTAGTGTTTACTGAAAAATTAACTCGATGATATTTTTATCATCAATGCATTTTACAGAATTTCATACATCACCTCGGTGCTGATTACAAGGATGGTTTGAGCAAGGAGTTAAAGACATTTAACTCCTAGGTTTGAGTCACCAATTCAAATCCTTATCTCAGGAAACCCTAGAAAAACCAGACCAAGGCAAACCGTTGGAAAATCATCAGGATACTCTAGTAACCCAAATTAGTATTGTTGTATCATTCATTGCATACATCAGTAATTTGGACAACTCCAATCTTTGTAACATGTCATTCAAAAATTCTCCAAATTCCTTCTGATTTAATATTTTACAGCATCATGAGCAGCAAGTCCTTTGTAAAGCAATGATTATGCCAAGAGAGGTTTACACCAGATAGTACTGGGGGCTGGGCTGGAGCAATAAACCTTTGAAGCTCTCCCAAGCGAGCTAGCTGATTGCCCCATCTAGCCATCTCGCCAATAATACTGCCTTAAAAACTATTTCTGTAACTCAACACACTGCTGTAGAAGCATTGCTGTATAATTGTATAAGAATTTATTATCAAGGGGAGTAGAGAATATAAAACAATAAAATATAGTTTATAAACTGATTAACCACACTAGATAAGAATCACCAAATAACCACAATATATTTCTACAGAGCAAAGCAAAGTTTTGACTTTGCCAAATTCAGCACAATGTTGGCAGAACAAAGTATATTGTACCACGCTTGTGCTGTTACTCTTTCTGTTTTTTTCATTTATTTAAGAAAGTATTGGTCTGTTACATACTGAGCAAAGTTGGATTTATTAAAGTTGATCATCCATATCTCATTGCATATTGAAGTTTTTAATGGCATATTATCACTGTCATTATTTACAGTGATGAAAATATAAATGATGTTTGGGACCATATCACTAGCTGCTTCTCAGCCTACTAAGCTAAACGACTGGCAAGCTGTGATTTAGCTGATGTTGATGATGAATTTGATGACCAGAAGGAAAGGGCTGAATTGCTGGAGGATATGGGTGAATCAAACCAGCAACAACAGGAGGAAGAAGATGAGCCAGAGATGATAACAGAAATAGTTAAGTTTTGATTGGGGTATATTTGGTGTGCTGATCCCATAATACTGGTGGTACTTTTTAGGTGAGTTTGCACGATTTACACATTTACACGGTGGGTGAATGGGGTATGGATAATTACTTGGCATGATCTCGGAATAATAATAGTCTCGTCTCGAGAATTTCAGTGCCTCCAGATGAGGAAGTATGTCAGGAATCATATATTGACAGTGACTCTCATATCTCCTCTACAAGACTAGCAAGTATTAACTTAATTTTCACTAGTTACAGACTTGTGCCCAAATCTGTAAATTTTATCCTAAATTTTGATCTTTTATGGATCTTCCATAATTCTCTCTGTCCCAATCACGTGCATTGAAACCTAGCAATGGTTGAAGTTATAACACAAACCTTGGAATTTATACTTGAAGGTGTGAATGATCTTTCACTCAGCAGCACTTTGTGTACTCCATTCAAGAAACCTAGACTGGATGTATCGCATGTATCGAAGACACCAATCACCGACCTCTCTGTTTCCGAGATACACCCTTCAGGTATTGCAAGGACTGAAGCCTGGAACGAAATAAAACGACAGTGAATTAAATTAATACATGTTGATCACAACTAAAGTAGCACATCATTAGCAAATCGAATGTTGCCCAGGTATCTGTTAGTGTTTATGGGTGATGATGAATACTGCCTAACAGGGACGGAGGCGAAATTTGAGCGCTATTATCCCTGTTGTAGAAATACATTTAATAATACATGTGAGTTTGTTTGTATCCTAAATTCAACATACTAAATTTTAGGTGAATTAACCCCTAGAGCTGAAAACCTTGTAGATGGCGACAGTACAAATGAGAAGAGTGGGACTCACTTGAGTGGAGATGGTATGTTTGTTTATTACCATCACTATCATCTTGCAATCTATTCGTAATATGATTTCATTATAAAAGCCTGCACTGCCTACCTGACCTGGCCCAACCTGACATACTAATCAAAAGCGAAATATTGCAACTTTATGATGATTAATGATACTAATGACAGATTTAACCTTTTGCAGAGCTTATCCTTAGTTGGCACTCAATTAGCAGACCAGTTTCTGTCAAAGCGGTGGAAGTATAAGGTTAAATCTTCACCTTCCAACAAACAAAGCTACTACGATGTCCGCTCTAAAATAGTACTGATACTCAAGATTGCAAAAGAGAAAACGAGAGAGAAAATAAAAAGATTTGAGTTAAAAAACATAAATGAAGTTGGGTTTATAAGAGCTATGAGCGATGAACAAGCCTTCACCGAGAGAGATTTTTGCAATCGGGAAATAAGAGCTATCAACCACTACCTTCATTATTGAGACCATGCAAAGTTAATGTCTATTGTGTTATAAAGTCACTCACCTATTCCAGAATCCAAGAGCGAATGTTGCTTGTTTTTCACTGCTAAGAGTATTTTTATCCAAAACTGTTTAGTGAAAATTCAGGAATAAACATAAAAATTCAGAGCTTGAACTAGGATCCATAGCATTTTGTTATTCAAACTTACAGCCAGCCAGCCAGTACAGCTGCTTTACAGTGAATATAAATCTGCATCGACTATCAACGCAATGATGCAAGGCATCAAAGTTCAAACTCAAGTCAATAAACCACAGGCATGTTTTTATCCAAAATGATAATATTATTAGTCGCTTGGCATGGCAATTAAAAATAGCTCATCCAATCAAAAGTACCTGAATATGGGAATTTCCAAACACGTGTAAATTTGTTTACATTTACGAGCTCAACCAGTTTATGACACTGAGCAGGCTTTGTTTTTTGCACTATCATTGGCTGATTCCTACCTTTGTTAGCCTTGTTATTGTTCTGTTGAAACTTGGTTGCGTGTGCGCGCAATGATAAATGTGGGCATTCTGAGCTAAGCCGGTATGTTTTGCTTGGCTAGACGTAATTTGCCAGCTTGCATGCGGAGCAGAGGCCTTATGACTTTCTCTCAGGATTTGGGAATAAATCTAACAGTTTGCTATCAAACCTTAATCTGTCTAAGCCAGATCAAGATAGCTCATCATAATTTTTACTTCCTTGTACAATGGGGTGTGAGTATTACCGCTCCCTAAACCAAGTAAGAACACATGCTATACTATGAGGCTGCATTCTCAAACTTAGTAAGTATCTTAATTTCAGACTTGGTTTATAATCTAAAGTTCAATGTTAGATCTACTTCCTGTTCCACAGCTGGTATACAATGATACCTCAATGTTTACTTCATGTCATATCTCTCTTTGAGATAGATACCACAACTGTAGGAAAATTACGCTCCGGTAACTTGTACTGGCCCGCAATGAATATGCTCTGGTAGTCATCATTAACGACTACCTGCTGTTTGTGAGGGAGGTCCATAGACAACAAAAACAAACAACAGTGTTTAGTGTTTTGTCATGCGTGCTGATAATGATGAACTTCCTTCTGATACTGCAATTAAATATGTGTAGATTGGTCTCAGCTAGGTATAAGTGAAATAAGAGAGAGGGGACAACTATACAACTTACAAAAGTAATTTGCTATCATTCAAGTTTAGCCTTTCATGCAATCTACAGAAAATCTCTATCTAAATACATAGCAGGCACCTGCTAAGGATTACTACATACATAGCTCAAGCTACATTTTGCTTTAGGCACATTTACTTCCTGGTCGTAATTTTGTGCGGCCTGTCTGGTCAATAATAATTGATATCTGGTAATGCCCTGCAGGTTCTTTCTATATTAAAGGACCGTAGCTATAGCCACATGATTGCATGATTGATTGATTAGCTCCTATAGCAAAAAACATTTTATCTTACAGGTGAAAATAGCACAGCACAGGTCATGTGTTGGTTGTTATCATGGGAATGATTGGGATTTGATACATCAACGTGTTATTGTTTAGTGAATGTGACAGTGAGGGGCATAAGACGTTTATTAGCATTGTAAACACTAAGTTGTTTTCTGTTTTTTTTTTAAAGTGTCCCACCAATCGACGGCTACACAGTCATAGATTATGACACCGATCTCAATACATGACTGTACCAGTATGGCTAGTATGATGTAATTTGCCAGTAGCATGTGGTGAATAATAACCCCAAGTAAGTGTTATCATACTCATAGCTTCAAGCGTTCTGGTATCTTTGGCAATAATATCGAAGACAGTAGATTGTGGTCTTGAGTAGTTTTAGCTTTAGTTATAGCTGATTTTAGCAGACCTTTCAGCCCTCTAATTTGAATCAAGCGACCTCATATCAACACAATGACAGGTTTTATTATCATGATAAGTGTGACTATGATAATGCAATGGAAATGTTATTCAAAACCTCATGCCTCGATTATAGTTGACCTCTTGAGCGAATTTGATACAAGGAAACACATGTCATAACTCTGGTAGTAGTTTGTTATCAGCAGTTGGTCACAGCATGTCATCTACGCTGGATGTCGGAGCAATAACACTGCAGTGATAGAATAAGTGTCGGCTATTAGTGATTAGTGACAGTTATTTACTAACTTCAGCTGGGTGAGACGATTAGAACACTCTAATCAAGTAACTGAGTGAAGCTGTCTGTAGAAGCTGCTTCACATCTAAGGTATGTGACGTGAAAATCAAAGCTAATTGGTTCAGGAATATAGCCTGTGGTACTCTCACTACAAATCCCATTCAATTGGTGTTGGGTATACAATTTTAACCCACGTCATGTGAGGGGAGTTTGAAACGTATATCATACATGTGGGTATTCGAAGAAGGTGATGTGTGTTGTGACTTCTGTCTGGTGGGCTTGTACGCTCTTACCTAGACCTGAAACAGCAGACCACTGAAAGGTCAGAAGGTGTTTGATTCTGTTTTTTAGGCCTTATTCCGTGAGCAATTGAGGGATTCACTTTATTGCATGAATAATACCTGCGGCTATGCAAAAGATGTCTTCGCTGTTTTGTTTTTGTATTTCTCGCCCCGGATTGAATCATCCTTGGTTTGCAATATCTGCCCTTAATAAACACAGATTAAATCTTTTGACATTTAATCAGCAAAAATGTTGTGTTGTGTAAGACCAAGGATTTAACTCCTTGGTAAGACATTACTCCAGTTGGAAAATTGATTTAGTATCATTTTGCCTGGTGAGCAAGGTGTTATGGAGCAGACAAGTCATTTAACCGAGTAGTTACTCCTTGATTTAACCAGTCTGATCAACTTTCAAACATGTTCTGAAATTTGCTCAATGTAACATGTGAAGTTAGTCATTGATTGGAACCAGTTCCCAATCTGCTATAAACCTTTGCCTTGCCTTCAATTTATTTGCTTCTTCTTCCATGGCTTAAAATGATTACTTTCTGACCAGGATTGAAGGGATTCAGCTGCTATAGTTTAAGTCATCAATCATCTTGCCCATCCAGAATTGAACTTTGTTGATATTATAATTGGAAGCAGGAGAAAGGATAATGATAAATTGCAGTTATTCAACATATGGGCACTGAGTAAGGATAAGCAGAGGGGACACTTCAATGATCGTTATAGTGCCTGCGGTTTTTGATTCACTGGGGGAAAATTGTGCACAGCTGGATGCCAAAAACTCATTATCTCTATATGTTATAATGGCATTTTTCTTGCAGACATCCCTACCTTTGATGGGCCATAGTTCATTCTGTATTTATCCTAAAGACTGATTTCTAACTTTGTTGGAATGTCCAAGCTTCAAGCTATACACCATATTATTGTCATTTTTTGCTAGGATTCATAGGCTAAGAGTAATCCAGGTTTTTGAAATGAGTTTTGTTATATAGATTTACATGTGACAATTGATAGACGGCTGGTCATCAAAATTAGGAAATGTCCGTGCATTGACCTATGCCCTATGTAAATCTATATGATAAAACTCATTTTAAAAACCTGGATTAGTCATAGCCTATGTATCCTAGCAAAAAATGACAATAATATGGTGTATAGCTCGAAGATTGGACATTTCAGAAGAGTTAGAAATCAGTCTTAAGGATAAATACAGAATGAATTATGACCTATCAAAGGTGGCTATGTCTGCATGACAAAACTCCACTGTAACTTATATATATTCTGAAATTGGCAGGTGGCCAGATTGATGAATTTCCCCCAGTGGATAAAAACCGCAGGCACTATAACGATCATTGAAGTGTCCCCTCTGCTTATCCTTACTCTGTGATATGGGGTTCGACAGTGAGCCAATTACTGTTGTTTATAACTTGAGATCACAGAGTAAGGATATATCGCTACTATGTGTTGAGATAGTGCTTGTCAGTCATTTTATCTTTACTGCCATGACAAATCTTCATGTGTTGAATTAACTTTAATCTCTATGACGGAGAAGTTACACCCTAATTTGGCTTACATGATCTTTGGTTTAGAGCTCATATTACATTCAACCACTAGTAGCCAACTTTGGTTATATTTTGTAGCTCAGCGAGTATTAGACGGAGCTGGTAAACACAACAGAACTGAGAAGAGAAATGCACTCAACACTATGATATCAAGTGATTGTTGAATCATTAGATTATCATTCAACACCCTATTATAGCTTCATACAACCAACCAGGATATAAAAAAACAGGAAGCGTAGCTGTCAGAATATCAAAATGTCTATCACTCCATCCATGGTCATTGCCTTCACAATATTATTCAGGTGTGTGTTATTATTTATTGTATAACATGTTACCTACGCTATCCTTGAGCTAGCACCTGATCAACTCTAGATGGGAGAAAATATAGTAGGGTTTATACAAAGCAGGAGGGTAATTTGAGGTGTGTGAAGATGTTTCTACTGATTCGGGGCAAAAAACTACATCGGTTTTTATCCGCAATTAAAAGTGTTACAAGTGATATCGTCAAAACTACTACCACTAGTTGTGACTATAGGTTCACATGGAATGTCTGTTTTATTTCGACTCTGACATTCACAATCAATTATGCTCAACAATTTTGGTAAACACATATTTACAATATTATTGGCTGATAAGACTTTCACTAGTTCGTTTCTTGTTGCAAGAGACATTGGATAATTCACTGCAAGCTGTAGGTGATGAACTCCCTCCTAATACCTCTCCATCAACATATAGCGAATGTTTGCAGTCACTAACTAATTCATAATGTTATCTCTTTCAAATGTCGAAGTATTTAAACTTATATTAATTTTCTGCAGAGCACAAAGTTGCCTTCCATTATATAATGCGAAGACAACTTCTAAGACATGATATTCCACTTAATTACCCAAGGGAGGTTACCCTTGACCAGAGTGTTTGTCCCGAGTTCCCTGCCTTGACTATAGCAATTACCAACAACAATTAGATGAAAAAAATAGGTGAGACAATCATAGTGGAATTGTGGGAATGGGTTTGATGGGATAGCTTTTCATTGTCCTAATGATTTTTATTTCTTATCTTTTAGCAACAATATTTCATCATCACTCGCAGTGGAAGATGTCAGTAAGTTTGGACTCAAAGATGTCAAAGAGTTGAGTAAAGGATCACAAGAATATGACGAACTAGCCATAATAAGAGAAGACAAATACAACCCAGCAACACTTATCGCCGTCAGACAGGGTACAAACGCGGCTCTATTCAAATTTAACCCGGGAGAGGCTCCAATCCCATTTGTTGGAAGTCTTATGCTGGCTAAAGATGGAGGAGCGGCAGGTGATGGGGAGGGTCAGATCTTCAGATACATTTTAGATGTTGCACAATACAGCAACAACAAGTTTGCAATAAGTGAATATTCCCCAGACCATTGTGTCAAAGAATTTGACAGTAACACTAATAAGATCACCAATCTTATTGGATCTTGCGAACAGAATCAGTATGCCCAAACACTTGCAGAAGGCGAGACTGTGCTAGCCGACCAGTTTAATTTTGGAAACCCGACTGCCCTTCTTATATTGGCAAACTCTAAACAGCTTCTCACGATAGATGGTACTTACAAAATCATATATACGTACAAATTTGGAGATAAAACTCTGGAGCTCTTTTTGCCAAATCGGAATATAGCTGAGCCACTTTCCCTGCTATCTACCAGTGATGAATCGATCGTATATATTTCTCACCACTACGCTGTAACAACTGTGAGAATGACAGATAGCCAGTTGAGGCGACTTGTCGGTAGGAACTCGATCGAGGGGTCTGACATTTTCCAAGCAGGACCATTTGGATCTGACAACACACATGTAGGGGCATTGTCATCACTGCGCTGGATGGTCCCGGACAAACTAATGGTGGCCTCACACACTAACTCTCTAGCTCTGCTTGACTTAACTGAGGAAAAGACATATTCTGTCTGCAAAGGTAAATATAGATTAAAATCATGTTGTATCATACCCTTATAAGTCCTAAATCAAGAAAAACTCCAACAATGTATCTCATTTGTGCCCTGGTGCTTGTGTAAGTTTTTCGCCTTTCAACAGAAGAGACGACTTAGATAATTTACTATAAGCTGTCTAGGTGTTACAAATTATTATTCGTAAAAATATGGATTCTAAAATCTCTCCATCGAGGTTTTTGGTTAGCATCACAATATAGCAAACATTGTTGGTCATTAGATAATTCAGGTTTGTGGCAGCCCACATAGGTTTCAAATATTTAAGTATCACAACTCTTCTATTAATTTCCAATTATTTCCCGTAGATGTCTCTGGATCTATTTCTACCGCTGGATCTCTGGATGTCGGTAAACTCAATCAAACGTCTGGCCTTGCAGTTTCTCAAAACACGATCTATGTGTCTACTTCAGACTCAAGTCAGTTGTATGCCTTAGGAATAGGCAGAGAAGAGATTACTTACTGTCAACAAGAAGTGAAAAATGTGTTCGACGTCGATGCTGTCTCAGTGGATAGCTCCAACATACTTATTGATAATGCAAATTGTGAGTTAGATGTTGATTTTGGTTCGTTGACCAAAGTTGATGTAGATTGGGGAAACTTTAAGAATAGACCTATCGATGTCATTCAAGAGGATCGTTACAATCCGGGAACATTCTTTATTAACGCTCGGACGACTATCAAACGCCTTGTACCAGGAAAACCTGTCACTCTTGTTGTTGGGAACGAAACGCAGGAAGATGTCAATAAAGGTTACCGAGATGGGAACGCTTCTGTGGCAGAGTTTTCGTTAATCAGTGGCTTTGTTCAATTCAACCAAACAAAGATGGCAATCGCTGACTTTCAGAATGGTTGCGTTAGACTTTATGACTCCAAAATAGGGATGGTCAGCACAATCATCGGTACGTGTGACTCATTTGGGAGAGGAATCGTCCCATCAAGCTGGGACACATACGATGAAAACACATTGAAAGATTCTTTGGATGCCCAGTTCAGTTCAGTTTTGACTATAACACTGCTAGAAAAATGGAACAAACTCCTTGTTCTTGATAACGCTTTCAAGGTCATTATTCAAAATGACTTTGTTACTGAGAAAACGAGAGTCCTTGATGTGGCACTGGCTCGAAAGTGCCCAAGACCCTTGAATGCAATAGCAGACAGAGAAGAAAACAACATATATATAAACCATGCATATGGAGTCTCAAGATATAATCTTCACACCAAAGAGATCACACTTCTTACTGGCCAAAGTGACATCCCGCTTGTTCCTAGACCGTTCCAAACTGCACAAACTGGAGGTCTCGACAGTTTCAGTTGGCTCATCCGCGATCAGGTGCTAGTCTCTATGGGGCGCATGAGCAATGAAGCTATTGTTATCATTGACCTTCGTCAGGAACAAGTATACTCAATTTGTAACGGTAGGTGAATATTTGAGCAATATGGAAGTTCTCTTCATGTTATGGTTTTGTGCTTATAATCAGTCCCACCATTCCTCCATGTTTTAAATCATAATGTTCCTTATAATATGCTCAAATTTATATGACGTCAACTGATCTTGAAACAACCTGATTATGTTTATTGGACTACAACAAAACTTGTATAATAATATGTCTGGTTATGCCGATACTTAATAATGTGATGATCTCTTTCGTTTTAAAGGGAATAAGAAATTGACTGAGACGATACCAGGGGCTCTTAAAGTCTGCAAGCTGAACACTCCCACTGGTATCACCGTTACTAGCAATGACACTATAATGGTAGCTTCTCTCAACAAGGACTTTTCAGAATACAGTTGGAATATTGAGGAAACATTTTTGTGGGAGCTTACAACAGAGAGTAAGCAGCGTTTTTTTCATCTCTTATCTCTTCTTTTCTATCTCTGACCAACTTTAGGCTATTAGTTAATGTAAACCTTTCTCAAACACCTTTCAATTTAAAACCATCCCATGCATAAATCGTCAAACAATTTTCGATCCGTATTTGATTTTGCATGTAAGTTGCTTGCAATTTCATCCGGCCTTTCCACCCTGAATAGATATCATCAGGTCTTTATTATGTTCTCATACATTTTTTTGCAGTTTCAAAATGTCTACCTGAATCAACTGCTGGAAATGAGATCATATCTCCATATGACACATTCTACTTCATAAACGAGAATATTACTGTCAGCTGTCCTAAAGGGTATGCTATAAATGGATCTCAGGAACGGACCTGTGGTGAGAATAACCAATGGACTGAACCGTTTCCAAATTGTTTTGAGGTAAGAGAAGATGTCATTCAACTCTTGCTATAAAGTAGTTTGAGTTCATGCCATGAAGTTGGGATGCCTCACATGCTACAAATACATTACTGTGAGACTGAAAGATTACTAGCCTAAAGTATTTGGTTTGTTCCAGCTGACATCAGAGGATGCGTGGATGTTATCTCCTACATCTGGTCAGCTTGCTGGGGGGACAGTTGTTACAGTCTCTGGTCTGATACCAGATGATGGAGTCAGCTTACTTATTAATGCAGCTGAGCAAGCATCTTCAAGCACAGAAAAGTGAGTAAATGACTAGAGATATGGCACCACCACCACCACCACTGTTTTGAGGGGATATGTGGTAGTATTTCTGTGGATGGTTTGATGGTTAAAAAATTGATGAATTAATGTTGTGCAAAACACCTCCTTGATCTTAAGAAACAGAAACACTTTTTTTTTGTAGAGAAAGAAATGAGTTGATGTTTAAAATGCCTGAAGGAGATACAGTAGGAACAACTGCTGTGATCTTCAAAGTCTCTGAGGATCTGAATCAGACCTTCAGCTACGCGTATCTAAAGAATCCCTCCATAAATGCTGTACTGTCCAGAGACACGATTGAGAGGTGAATGAATATGAAATAATTAAAACAATTCCATTTACAAATAAGTTTAAAACTGCTGGGCAAACATGTAGATCGAGAAGATGCGTCAGATTTTAAACTTTCTATGCACTACCTATGCAGTTTTGAGCATCTTGTGCCCAGAGGTTTTCTCATCATCACAATCTGAATTATTTTCTACAGTTTGTTGTGCTTACACATTTAACCTCCATTACCATAATTTCAATGCCGTGTTTCGATGTCAATCTTATAGAACTCCCAGGTTTTTTTAATTGTAGTGGCGGCTTATACATATCTTTCAATATTACCAACGTGAACTCTTCCAATACCTACACCCTGAACACCAGTGGAGTAATGCACGTGAGTCACCCCCATAATTTATCACATCTCATCACTGAAGTAAAATGTGTTGAAATATGGCTTTTGATGAATTGGTATGGTAAACCGTCAACAGATGCTTTATTCTCTTGAGAATCTCTTCAATGAATTCACTGCTAAGTCTCTTGTTCAAAGACTTTTAGTCAGACTCTTAGTATTTACAAACTGAATGAATTTTTTTTCGAATAGATAAACATCAATTTTACAAAATGGTTCATTAGCATCCGCATTCATTTTTGTAGAATTGTTTACCGGGATATGCCAGTGAAGTTAAGTGTGAGCTCAATTCTTTACAAGGTAAATTTCTTTTATGCGTGTCACTGGTAACGGATGAATCCATTATTCATTATATCAGCTTTATTGCCCCAAGACCTGATAACAATATTTATTGATATTAAATTACGTGAATATTATTTCCCCTTTTTTTTCATAACTCATGCAACCATTGGCACCGCTTTCCCCCCTGCATTTGAAGATAAGCGCCTGATATGTATCTATGAATCTTCTTTTGTAGAGCTTAATATATTAGAGAAGATAAGAATTAATATGAAACTGTTAAGTGATGGCATAGACGTGTTCGATGGAGAGGAAGGAAATCTCGTTGTGTATCCAGACCCACAATTTGTAACGAATGTAAGCAGCGCTGTATTGAATGCCATACCAAAACTGCAGGCAGCGCAAAGATGCATTTTACGTTTCATTGTGACAAAAAATCATGCAAAACAATGAGTCCCTGTGTAGTTTTGAATTGGCCATTAATCATTCAACCACAGTTCAAAGTTGTTAACATGCGCAAGAGAGGGATGACCTGGCCACAAGGGTCAAAACTATCTAAATATTGCATCATGTAATACCAGAGATCAAATTGATCCTATACTATAGGGCCCTAAACCTAGCACAACATCGACTTGCAGATTGGTGTGTTTTATTGTGGGATTATTGAACCTGATGTTGAAACATCTATACCCTTTAATTGTTAAACATATTTATAACTCATATATACAACAACGCTCTGAATACAATGTTCAATATGCAGCCTACCATTCAATATAAACCTTTTTTTATTTCCAGTCGACGATTGGCCTTACTGATGCCTCTAACCTTTTTATACCCGGTACAAACCTTGACCTTGGTGATGCTCTCAATGCTCAGTATAGGATTAGGATAGTTGGAGATGAGGATGTTAGGGTGAATTGTAAGCTCATTGAAGCCAAGAACAATTTTATCCAGTGCCGACCTGATTCTGATAAAAAGCTACAATTGGAGAAAGCCTGCTATGCACAAGTAAGTCATGCATAGTCTGTGAAACGACCCATGCCGCAAGAAGTGACACACTACTACTAACTACTAGGGCTGGCATCAAACTCAACACTATTTCAGTATTTATTTCTGACAAGAAAATCGTGGTCTCAAAAAGGTAGCAACCCAAAATCTCAAGTCATGGCCAATTTTAAAGCAATTGAAAGATATGCTTAGTAACCCACTCTTATATAAATGCAATAAATTGCATGACTGATTCATTCAAAAAAAAGCCTGATCACATTTAGAATGCTCTTTTTTGCAATAGGCTTGATGATAAAAGATAGCATAACTTGGCACAGAAACATGAGGGCATTATGACTATACCACAACATGTTTTGAAACAATTTGTATGAAAATGAATCAACATTGATGCTTCATCATATCTAAATCTTTGTTTACCGTGTCTAATATTGCCTAGTTCCCCGATTTTATTGGGTATGCAGATATAAGGGTGTGACACGCCCCTGATATAATGATCACATTAGTGTCAGAATGTGATACTCAACTGTTTAACCGATGAACTTAGTTCATTGGTTTAACATGGCACAGTAGATACCTGATCATGTCGTGTCAGGGTTTAAACAAATGATGGACTTAGCACCATAATCAGTGTGCCAATCATATCTCACTGTAGCCTGTCTCAACAAGCTTCTTTAGACAGGCTAATCTCACTGTGGCTTCTCCCCCCCCCCTCACCCCAGTAAGCAAGCTATGAAAAACAAAAGACCTAACATAAGGAAACACTCCAGGCACTTTCTAACCGATCCCATCATAATTTCCTTTTCCTCCAATTTCTGCCAATGCCATAATAAACACTTCAAATTGAATGGCACTCCATAATGGATTGTAATCTATTTATTGTAGCCCTTTACACAAACGATCAAAGAATTGTGTTGCAGTTTAATTCTGCAGTTTGAGTTTCGTGATAGTAACAAATGTTACTGTTCTGTTATACAGGTGACCATCGGAAATCTTCCTGATACTAGAATTCAGCTGAACTTCAAGTCAAACTCTGTAGCTGTATCAAGAACTCTGGACTCCGGAGTCTCAAGGACTCTGGAGTCCCCAGATCAAGGACTGTCTAGCGGCGGGATAGCAGGCATAATAATTGGACTATTAGTGCTGGTTATCACTATCGCTCTGGTGGTTATTTACTTGGTCCATAAAAAGCGTCATGGTGAGGAAGAGCGCAGGTTGTATACAGAACGAGTGAACACTATCAAATTAGAAAGTAAGCACACTAATACCTAACTTGTATTCAAAATCTCATACTCATAGTCTAAAGGTCAGTCGTGCTGGTGTTAAATGTTTGATCCAAATTCCCAGTTTATGTCTGTGTGTTTCTGAGTCATAAAACATGATAACCCACCACTACTATGTTACTTTTTATCACATTTTGTCGAAACGGTTTCGCCAATTCTAACCTGATGACAACTGTTTGAACAAATCATTCTCAAGATTTATTGCAAACTAACATTGTTGCAATTGAGAAGTATCGTCAATTCATAGAATTCAGAGAATCTCTGTCTGGCGCCTTCTTATCCACCTTAGGTTGAGGAATCAATAACCAAACAAATTTTCCACTTTTTTATTCAATCTCCTAATCATTATAGAAGAAGGCAATGACTACTTGGCGCTCATCAACATGGACATAAGGGTGAAGCTACCTCCCATGCTCATTAAGTCAGAGAAGCTAAAGATAACCAAGCCTGAGTCTATCGGCGAGGGTAACTTTGGTAAAATCTATCAAGGTGAACTAAACACTGATGGAAAATCAAGAGTAGTAGCCATCAAGACCCTCAAAGGTACTAATTTATAATTTATAAAGCATGTAACACATACTCACCTAGACACAATTCCAATATTTCTTTGACATTATATTACTCTTGGGCCAAGTCTGAGCAACTTGCGACCACACGCAATAAATCAAGACTTCATCTTCTATCCTGTCTGTTAATACATCAAACCTAAGCATGACTCAGATAACATCCGCCCAATTTTTACTACAGCTGATCAACCAGACAAGAAGATAGTAGAAGATTTCTTAACAGAAGCACTGATGCTGCAAGGATATGGTCATGCAAATGTTCTTGAAACTCTTGGTGTTTCATTTCCTAGCGGCGACCTTCCAAAAGTTATCCTCCCTTTCATGGGCAATGGTGATCTAAAGTCAGTCCTTAAAAATAAAGAAATGGTAAGCTATATATAAGAATCAAGTGTTGGCATGGTCACTTCTCTGATAGATGATATCGGGCAGTACAGCAGGACTCAATTTAAATTTGAATATTCAATTTGAATACATCACATCGTCACATCACCATAATTGAACTTTCTTCATCGTAATTTAATTGATTTCTATTGCTGCGTCTTGTATGGCAATTTGGCCTTGCGCCTCGACTTGCTGCGACATTGTCAAAGTTATTGCGCATGTAGGCCTCATCACCACTTTACTCTAGTAATTTTAGTTTCCTATATCTTAACTTGTTTGATGAAATAGAAACCAAACCAAACCAAACTGTCACAGTAATATCATGTTAGATTCAGAGTTCATGCAGAGACTCTTCAAGCACACATCAGTCCTAATTGAGCCAATTAGAAGCTTGCACAATTATACATTTGCTTTGCGGAGGTTGAATTTATCATGATGCTAAGGCGGGGTGGGGATTGGACTAAAGAAGTAAAGCCGATGAAATTAGCTTTACTGCATGTTTCCAATGGATTGACACTGTTCTTATTTACTTCATAGTAAGGTTTTGAATTTTTATTTACAGGAACTCACATTTGCCAATCTTATGGACTTTGCCCTACAAATTGCTAGTGGGATGGAATACTTATCCGCTAAGAAGTTTGTACATCGTGATTTGGCTGCTAGGAACTGCCTGTATGTACATTGTTGCTATCTTATCGTTGTTATTGTGTTTAGTCAGAGCGATAGTATCATCATGAATGGTGGTATATCAATTCAATATCAAACTCATTGATAAAAATTAGCAGAAGGTATTGAGGAAATGTGTTGTACGTTGTGAACAGGAAACATTTCCTCGAGAGTTTTTGCAAAACAGATGTGTCATATTGACAAGTGACAGCTGTAGATTAATATGATCTGACCTGCATTCATTTTGAATTATTTTCCTGATAGAATAATACACCCAGTATCAATTTTCTCAAACATCTCATGAAACCGAAACATGCACAATTTTGGACAATATCTCATGATTGTCAATCTACAATCATCTTTAGCAATCTTTTTCATGCAGTGACAGAATAAAAAAAAAAGAAAAAGAAAAAAGTACACTATTAATAAAAATTAATAGGATTTGAAATGCTTTGATAGTTGTTGCTTAAAATGAGTAAGTTTGGTTGCTGAGCGTATCTTAATTGGTAAAGAGTTGAAAGTTGTAGTGATATTTTGTCTTAATTGATTGTTGTAATAATGTAATAGATGTTTGTCTCTAAAAAGAGTTTTAGAGCTAGGTAGAATAAATCCTTCTAAACAGTGCCATCAAATGCAAAATTTGAAAACCAAAAATACTGTTTGTGAAATCGAAGCTGTGAATCAGTGTATGGAGTAAAAAGTGACTCTGTAAGCCTGCATTGTGTAGTTGTCATATGTGGTATTTTCAAAACATAAACTGCGATGGTTCAATTTTACTGACTGCAGTGGGGATGACTTGTACCATGTGCATGATATGATGAGAGGACAACTCCAATATATTTCTGTAAATTTGATACCAATGTTAGATATGAAGTTGCAATAAACGCTTGGTGTCACTTCATATAATATGATGCATATGTCCATATGTCCATATCCACGTAGTAGCGCTAGTTTCAATGTTATATATCTGTTTCAGAGTGGATAGTGAGTTTACAGTGAAGATTGCAGATTTTGGTCTCTCCAAAGATGTGTATGAGAGAGAATATTATCGCTGCGCTGAAAGCTCACAAACTCCGCTGCCTATTAAATGGATGGCGCTGGAGAGTCTGCGTAACAGCGGAGAGTTTAGCTCTAAATCCGATGTGGTGAGTCATGATTTCATCTGGATAATTTTGATATCTTGTTTGACCAACACTGCCTTATATCACACCACTGTTGATGGATGTATATTTGCCTAAGAGACACTTTCAAAAAAAGTATCAATCGACAGACTCAGTAGAAAGACAGCTAAATATATTTTTGATGATTAAGGGCATGGTGTTTGTAGTTTGCAGGTAGGTCGGCACTCAAATTTATGGGGTACCTAGCTCATTAGTCAGTAGACCATAAGGGATATAGACTCAGGACCCCAAACACTTGAGTTTTACAGGTCAGATACTCTGACCAACTTAGCTATCTCCCACTACATTGAGCAAGCGTAATTTTAAACTTGACGTTAAAACTTGCTTATTAATTTGTTCCAGTGGTCTTATGGAGTATTGGTGTGGGAGATATGCACTCGTGGAAGTCAGCCATACTCAGATGTGAACCCTTGGGACACCAGGTCTTACTTAGAGATAGGACGCCGATTACCAAAGCCTACATATGCACCTGATAACATGTAAGCCAAACTTGAATTAGTGATTGTCTTGATAATAGAGTGTACGTTAATATCACTCAAAGACAAAAAAATGGTCTGTTTTGATTTTTGGTTTATTGGCATAATTTTCATTTGATGAGAATGTTTTACAAAATCAGCCATCGGGTGAAAACAAAAGAAATGCAAAGAAAGACTTTCAACTAAGTTGACGAAAAAGATAATCAGAAAATACGTTTTAATGATTATAATTGATTATTGAATGTAAAATAAATCGTATATTGTTAAAAGTAGATGCTATCATATTATCTAAACAAATAATTTGAACTTGGGTGTAGCTTGAGTGTATTCTCAGATTGAAATTGCGCAAAAAATTAAAATGTTGCAATAAAAGTGGTGCACATGTCAATTGTTTATTAACTGATGGCCAGTAATGCTAGTAAAATAAATGTTGAGCACTGGTAAAGGTAAAAGGTGTAACCTCTTGGTCACCACCTTGGTTAAAGTAATAAGACAAAAGAATTGAATTAATTTTCAAGCACCTATGTTTTGCTGAGTATTTATCATAATTGTGCCTGCAAACACAACACCATTGATGGGCAAACTATTAGACACATTACCACATGTTTTATATTACCATATTTACAGATATGAATTCATGCTAAAGTGTTGGGTTGAGGATCCAGATGCACGTCCGACATTCACAGAGATTCATACATATCTGTCATCTGTTGTTAAAGATAGAAGCCGGGTACACACCAAAGACATTCCATCGATCAACTATGTACAAAATGCAGAGGAAGTTCATATTCCGGTATGTATAAAAAACGTATCCACAATTCCCTCTAACGGGCTATCCATAATCCGCTATCTGATATTCTTTGTGGTTAACCTTATGGGCTTGACACAAACTGACACAACTGCATTTCAAATCAAACAGATTGAATTATTGCAGAAACACTATGGAGAGTGTAGTAGGTAAGTAGAAACATGAATTTTATCTCCGTGTTGTTTGTAGCCTTCTTGTACCATCTGACATTGACTCTCCAAAATCTTATACTCTTGCCACCAATATCCCTCTTCCAATTGCTTATACATGTTGGGCTGATAATTAAATGCCTGAGCTGTGTACAGATTTTGAGACATTTGGTTTACAACTGAGTCAATGGAAGGAATATAATGTGAAATTCTGTGTTTATTAACACAAGATCTCCTTTCCCAATCCAAAACCTGGAAGCTAGACCTTGAAATATACTAAAGATGAGGAAATTACAATCAAAACAGTGATGATCTTCATTGTCTGGAAATCACCTTAATTTTTGTGTCTTACAATAAGCTTATTCGCCTGTCAATAGACGTCTGTTGTCAAGGCGACCACAATATTTACTAGGCGTGCATTCAGTCGAATGAAATGGCACTAAAAATTATTATTAGCTAATAATAGAGGCTACCAAGTCTGATGAAAACAGCTTTACAACAGCGATTCGAATAAACACATTAATCACAATTTTACCATGTTTGTTTTTGAGTAATGGCTGGTGACCTTGACTTCTTTGCTGCTGGCCTGTTATCATAACCTTGACGCCTAGAATTAAATCTGTTAGCCACTTGTTAGGCGTGCTATTATTGAGGGGTCCAAAATTAACTCAAGCAGGTTTTATCACAACCAGGTTTTATTGAGTGCCTCTCCTTCAATAAATGCCCATAAATCATTTATTGATTTATTATCTTGGCCGTGTATTAACCAGCGAATAAGCTTATTTTCTTAAAAGAGCAACAAAGCGTTATGACGATCAATTATGAAGAACTCATACATCTAGCTGTTTCCAGGACAATTTTCTATGTATATTCATTATGCGACACTAAGTTGAATGTAATATCAGTGCTGAGACTAACAGCCTAATTGATATCTCATTTTGCAGGGTGAATCTGCCTGCTTGTTACAAGAGGCAGCAACTGGTAATGGTAAACATGCCACTCAGCTGTAAAGACTACAGAAAGACTACAGCTATATATAGCCTGGCAGCTTATTCCGCAGTAGTGTTAGTTGTGCAACATTTTTACACTGATATATGTGTAGCGCTTCTGGGTGAAAGTTGTATATAATGTTTGAAATTGTTCCCCCTTCCTATCTATGAGGTATGAGGGCCACGTGCTGTAACAGCCCCATAAGCTACCACTTTCATCTACTCTAGAGAACTGTAAGGGTTAATGAATGGAGTTATCGATTATTGTACAGTGTCTCCTGACAGTATAACTATGGAAAATATCAGCATTTAAAAGTAATTAGAAGCGGTAGCTTAATGGTATGGCACAGCACCAGGTCTTAGTACCTCTTAGGTTGTAAGGAGGGGCGGGACAAATTCAAACATCCTAAGCTATGCCCTGATACATCACCATATGTAAGTGTTTCTATATTGTTGTTTTCTGCATTATGTGTATTAGTGTAATGTGTGTTTTGCTTATCTGAAGAGCTGTTTCTATGAGCAAAGATGAGATTAATATTCAGTTTTGTGTGGCCTAAAACATATGGTAAATTTGACCAATATTAATTTTAGGTACAACCTCTGTGGCAATAAACTAAAGATAAGATAACTACAGTAAATCTACATAGATCCCAATACAGTACATAATGCTCAGTGAAATATCAATCCATGGCTGATAGTGAAGTTGTAAGCGCGATAGCTAATCTAAAGAAAGTCCGCACATCGCTCAAAGTAAAGCTCACTTCTACAACAACACAGCTATGTAAATGCTCACCATTAGATAGAAAGCTCCTTGATGATTTGTATGCTAAAGTCAACTCTATATATGCTGATTTATGCGACGCTCACTATGAATATGCTGAGTTGGTCGCTGATAGTGATTATGATTCACACCGTGTGGTCAATGGCTTAGACGTCACACAATACTACGAATCGTTTACCGAAACTCATGCTAAAGCTCTCGATACTTATACTCATCATAAAGCTGCATTCATTGGTCATGAGATACAGTTAGCTTTAGGTCAAATAGCTAAGCTTGATGAACTCGGTGATGCCGTTGATAAATCTAGAGTCACCACATTTATTGAACATTTATCCATGTTATCCGCACAATATCATTCAATCCATAACGATACTAATTCAGAATTAGAGAGTGCTATTGTATATCTAGGTAAGGTTAGTTTCTCCTTGTCTAAAGCTCGATTACGTACAAGCAATGCTCTGTCTGGTGGGGAGGATATTGGGGCGGGTGGTTCACAGCCGATCACTACTAATGACACATCAACATCACAAACCTTTACAACTCACACATCACAAACACCCAGTGTTAGTTCCAGTGATCATGTTAGTATAGGGGTTAGTTCCAGTGGTATTGTAAGTTCCAGTGTCAGCAGTAGTAATGTGATTGTTCAAACTACTGGTACTAGTGCTATTAGTACAAGCTCAGGTAACATAGTATCCACGCCTTATAGAAGTATAGCAGCTAATATTGCCTCGAATGTTAGTTTAGTGAGTCAACCAAATCAGTTACTCACTCCTCAACCACATGCTCTTAGTGGTTTGCCGTCAGTTATTTCTCAGTCTAGTTTTCTACCTTTTAGAATGTCCACTTAAGTTCAAGCATTAACTTGATCTCACTTGTATTCTGGAGTCAATGATCTCTCTGTTGTGTCTGCCTATGATGGTTATATTCCACCATCGATTCACCCAAACAACACTCCCTCCTCTAGTATGCATATTGCTCAAGCTCATAGTCATTATAATTCAAAATTCAAAAAATGTTCTCCTCCTTCCTTTGATGGTACAAAGAGAGAATGGCCCGAGTTCCGGACCGCATGGAGAAGGTATGCTGCTTCTGAGTTTCATTGTGATGAAGATAGAGCTAGTGCTCTGAGGCGGAGTTTGGGTGGTGAGGCACTTCAGTGTGTGCGTTCTATTTTCTCATCGCAGCCGAATGCTTATGTGAGAATGTGGAATAGGCTCGATGGGAAGTATAGTGATATTAGCATGTGTGTTCAGACGGTTTCATTTTAGCCTACTGCTACATTGTTCTAACTTTTCTTTTCCTAGCTATTGTGTATCAACTTGTGTAATGTTTTACTGCTAATTAGTGCCTGCGTGTACGTTGTAGTTTTACCTGTCATTGTTCTTGATTTTTAGTTACATGTCTTTTTAATTCTACACCATATTTTTATCAATTTTTCTGTTTTCTGGGTACAAGTCCTAAGGACTTATTCTTCTCCAGAATAAACATGGAATATATATATGATGACCTGAGTAAACTAAGAATCATCAAAGCCGAGGATCACAAAGGTCTTGTTGATTTTGCTGATGAGTTAGAAATGTGTTATAGCCAACTAGCTGAAGTTGGACAGATCAAGTCGATAACTATGAATCACATTGATTCTTTGTCTGATAAGTTACCTATACATGTTCGTGAGAACTGGAATGTTGTCTATGAAAATCTACCCATAGATGATAAGATTCATCCATTCTCAAGTTTCATGAGATTCATGGAAGGTCGTAGATCTGCTGTAGCTCGCTTAGCTGAAAGACAGAGCCAGAAGAAGTGTGTGCAGGTAGACGATGGTAAGGCTAGAATTCAGACTACCAAAGCAGCTCGCACTTATGCTGCCGCTTCTATGGAGAGACCTATAGATTCAGGGTCTAGTAGTACAGTGGTAAAGGAGTATACGAAGCCTGTTCAACCTCAATGCCTGATACACACTGAGGCAAATCATGATACGGCAGCCTGTTCCGATTTTCTGAAATGTAGTGTCGACGATCGATATAAACTGGTGTCGGATAAAAAAGCCTGTTTCAGGTGCCTTGGGAATCACTTCATTCGTTCATGTCGTTCTAAGAGTCAGTGTCATAAGTGTGATAAAAAATATCACCATGTTCTCCTATGTAAATATGACAAGAAGACTAATTCAGGTGATAAAGTAAGCAAAGAGGTTGTTGTGAGTTCAAGCAATCATGCAGAGACAATCTCTCATCAAGTATTCTTTCCTATACAAGAGGTATGTGTAGTTGGTTCAGATAAGAGAGCTGTGTTATTCTATGATAGTGGTTCGAATTCCTCGTACATTACCCAGGATGCTGTTAAACAACTACATGCACGGCGGGTTAGACCTGTGGTAGTCGAGATAACTCTCATGGGCGGTAAGGAATGTGAGGTAGATACACACATCTTTGAGGTTGATTTGAGAGCTAAAGACGGATCAGTTGTGACTAGTGAAGTTTATGGTGTAGATTATATAACAGATTCTATTCCTATACCCAACATTGATATGGTTGGGGAGTTTTTCCCAGACGTTGACTGTCAACAGTTGAGTCGCTCATCTGAATGTGTTGATATTTTAGTGGGTGTTGATAATGAGGATATAGCTCCAGGTAATGTTGTAGCTCAAGTAGGAAAGTTGAGAATCAAGCAATCTGTCTTTGGTATGGTTCTTCAGGGTCCTTTAGCTGATAAGTCAGAGGTGGTTAGTGGAAGTTTAATCGGTTGCCATGCTGTTGTGAATGATAAGTATCACTGTGGTGTTATGCACCAATCATGTCAGTCTCTACTTGCTCGTTCCTTTGTTGATCATTCGCATATAGAAGACTTCATAGCTGGAGAGCAGCTTGGTACAGAGGTAAATCCCAGATGTGGATCATTTAAATGCTCTAAGTGTCCCATTGTCGGGCACAGTTATTCCTTCCAAGAGGAACAAGAGCTCTCCATGATCCGGACGAACCTCAGATATGACCAAGAAAAGAAGTTGTGGACAACAAAGTACCCGTGGGTGAATGATCCATCTGTTCTGCCAGATAACTACCCTTCAGCGTACGCTGCACTGAAAAGTACAGAGCGCAAGCTCCGTAAAGATCTCTCTTGGGCTGAGACATATCATAGTCAGATCAATGACATGGTCAACCGCCAAGTGGCGAAAAAACTCACTACTGAGGAGCTGCACACATGGGATGGCCCTGTGTTTTATCTCTCTCATCTGGCAGTTCCTAACCCCAAATCCCAATCAACACCGGTCAGAATAGTGTTCAATAGCAGCCAAGTGTATAAAGGTCACTCGCTGAACAAGGCCCTGGCAAAGGGTCCCGATAGTTACTTGAACAACTTGCTTGGTGTCTTACTTTGTTGGAGGGAAGGGGCGGTGTCAGTAGTAGCAGATATCAGAAAAATGTATAACTCGATATATATAGACCCAGTAGAGCAACACTGCCACAGATTTCTGTGGCGAGATCTTGATGATAGTAGAGAGCCTGATGTGTATATTATCCTCCGAGTTAATATGGGTGATAAACCTGCCGGAGCGATAAGCACCGAGGCAATTTACCTCACAGCACAGATGTTTGAAAAGGATTATCCAGATGTGGCAGAACTGTTGAGATCTTCAACGTATGTCGATGATATCATCACATCTGTCGGCACAGTGGAGGAAGCCCAGTCTCTGGCAGATCGAACCGATCATGTTCTCAGCTCAGCTGGTTTCAATGTGAAGGAGTGGTTGATTGGAGGTTGTGTTCGTGTTAGTGCTCCTGAGTTGAAGGTTTTGGGTGTCAGCTGGCAACCCACTGAAGATGTTATTTACTTCCAACCATGTATCAATTTCTCTGGAAAAAAGAGGGGTGTATTTGCCAGGCCTGACCTCATTGTCACTGATATTCCCTCTGAAATACCTCAGATTCTCACTAGAAGGTCAGTGCTGGAGCAAACTATGAGGATTTTCGATCCATTCGGCATCTTATCACCGTTCACCCTCCAAGCAAAAGTTCTCTTGAGGACCACCTGGGCCCTCAAGCTTGGATGGGATGATAGGCTTCCTGACGATTTAAGGATGGATTGGATTCAGTTTTTCTCTCAGATGTTTCAGTTGTGTGCTCTCAGGTTTGATAGGTGTATTACTCCACCTGATGCCGTTGGTGATCCTAGGCTGATTATACTCTCAGATGGCAGCGATCTGGCATATGGATTCTCGGCTTATATCAGATGGTCTCTCTCCGATGGCTCCTTTTGGAGCAGGTTAGTGCTGGCTAAGTGAAGGATAGCCCCGATGCAAAAGTTGAGTACTCCACAAATGGAGCTCAATGGTGCGGTGCTATCAAAGAGAGCCAGGAAGATTCTAGAATCTGAGCTAAGAGTTCAGTTCTCTGAGGTGGTGCATCTTGTGGACAGTGAGACTGTCTTGAATATGATAAACAAGACATCAACTCGCTTCAAGCTATATGAAGGGGTCCGGATTGGTGAAATCCAAAGGGCCGCCAATGGAGATATGAGTGAGTGGATGTGGGTGAGTGGTAAGTCCAACACTTCTGACTGGGTTACAAGAGGAAAGAGGCCTTGTGATATTGGCCCTCAGTCAGAGTGGTGGCTAGGCCCAACATTCCTGTCAGGTCCAAAAACTGCCTGGCCTGTTAAGAGGTATGAATACTCAGATGCTCTTCTGCCAGGGGAGAAGACTCTCAAATCAACTGCTCATGCTGTGAGCACTGTCGTACCCAGTCTGATAGACTATAGCAGGTTTAAGTCGGGCAGACGAGCTATATTCACTCTCGCTAGAGTGTTAGGAGCTGTCCGTGCTAAGTCATTCAAGGGTGGATGCACATCCAACCTTACTAACGATCTCATCGATTCAGCTACTAATCTCATCCTACAAGATGCTCAGATTAGACTCAAAGCTGAAGTTATAAAGAGTAAGGGAAGGTTCTCCCAGCTACATCCTGTACTCAATGATAAAGGATTCTTTGTTGTTGGTAACAGGTTGTCAAGATTGAACCCGCTGTCAAGCCATCTGAGCACTGAGCCTCAAACTCTCTTGTGTCCTGATCATGCTCTAACCAAGCTGTTGATGGTCGATGCCCACTCCGAAACCAGTCATAGAGGGCGTGATGGTACCTTAGGAAGGTTCCGATACAAGTATTGGACCACAAAGGGGGCAGTCCTTGCTAGCAGAGTGTGCAGAGAGTGTCAGAAGTGTAAACAGAGAACCCCTAGACTCCTTAGTCAGGCTATGGGACAGCTGCCCAAAGAGAGACTTCAATGTACTCCTCCGTTCACGTATTGCATGGTGGATCTGTTTGGCCCCTATCAGATTAGAGGGGAGGTGCAGAAGCGTGTAAATGGAAAAGGGTATGGTGTCATTTTTACTGATCTCTTCTCCAGGGCTGTTCACTTGGAAGGTGTGTTTGCTTCCTGGGCGCTCTCACCAGATTTGTAAGTGTTCGTGGTTGGCCAAAGAAGATGTTCTCAGACCCAGGGACACAGCTAGTCGGAGCCAATAATGAGCTCAGACGAATATGGGAAGGGATCAATAGAGATGATCTATATAAGCTCGGAGTTGAGAATGGTATGGAGTGGGTCTTTGGCCCAGCTGATGCTCCATGGACCCAGGGCGCAGTCGAATCTCTGGTGAAAAGTGTTAAAAGATGTCTACACTTTGCCATAGCAGATCAGCGGCTTACTGCTACCGAATTCCTCACAATTCTTTCCAAGAGCTCCAACATCCTCAATGAGCGTCCTATCGGGACGCTACCTAGTTCTGACAGTGAGATCAACATACTCACTCCTAACTGTTTGCTCTTGGGCAGGCCTGTTGCTGCTCAGCCTCAGTTCAAGTATGCCAGTGCCAGTGCACGATCTCGCTTGGATTCTATTGAGAGAGTTGCCTCCGATTTTTGGGTCAAGTGGTCAGAGTTATATGCACCTAGTCTCTATAAACAGAGCAAATGGTTTTCAGGTTCAGATCGGAATTTGAGAGTTGGTGATGTTGTTTCAGTCGCAGACTCAAATATGTTAAGAGGAAGATATTATATAGCCAAGGTGTGTGAGGTTTATCCTGGGTGCGATGGACGAGTTCGTAAAGTAAGTCTGGAATACAAAACATTCAGGGTAGGATCGGCTGTGCAACGTTATGAGGGGTGTAAAGCGACCAGGGTGGTCAGGTCTATTCACAAGTTAGCATTGCTTGTACCTGTCAGCGAAAATGAATAGTTTCATGTGAATCATAGCATTATAATCGTGGCTTGGAAATAATTTGGGTGTCACATTTTTCCAACACCACCCCCTCCGATGTGTTAGGAGTTATCCTCTCATGCACTGATAGAGGGTAACTCCCAAATTAAATCTCACAGCTCTCTTATTTGAGGAGGTTGGATTAGTGGTTTTTCTTTTCTATTCTGATGGTTCTGAGGAGACACATGTTTTGTGCACAGAAATTTTGCTAAGCTATGCCCTGATACATCACCATATGTAAGTGTTTCTATATTGTTGTTTTCTGCATTATGTGTATTAGTGTAATGTGTGTTTTGCTTATCTGAAGAGCTGTTTCTATGAGCAAAGATGAGATTAATATTCAGTTTTGTGTGGCCTAAAACATATGGTAAATTTGACCAATATTAATTTTAGGTACAACCTCTGTGGCAATAAACTAAAGATAAGATAACTACAGTAAATCTACATAGATCCCAATACAATACATAATTTTTACCCTGAAGTGATATGAATTTTTTCAGTGTAAAAATATTGTATAACTTCTGCAGAGCAAGGTGCCAGACTACATATTGTTTTGGTCTTTCTCTAGCCTTAAAGATTGGTGTAGATCTGATTTATTTCAGCAATTGAGCTTTCCTGGCACCAACAGTATAACTGGCTCACATACTGTTTAAGTTATGTCCATTAATCAGATTAACATTATTTTCTTGATTTGTATTGATAAATGGGTGAATGGGGGGTTTTGTCTGCGTAATCTGCGACTTACAGAAATGATGTGAATATTTGACTGATAACAAAATCACATATATACTCCAGTGTTGCCCCTCCCAACCTTTCATGGGAAGCCTCAAACTGCAACTTTGTATTGATTTGATGCCATTTTCCACAGAATTTCTCATAACATAAGAAGCCGTGTGTGATCACAGTATCATATCGATATTCTTGATTCTAAATAAATTACGATATTTGCAGATTAATTTGAGTACGAGATTGTCTTGTCTCCTGATTCGAGCAGCTGTGGAGGTTAGATAAGAGAGGCAATTTTCACTGTCAATAAACAAAAAAAGCTAATTATTTAATGTATCCCACGCATTTGTGCAACTATGCGCTAAAAATATCTGGTTAACATCTTTGTGTTGTGCTTTTCCTATCCTCCATGCTCCCTCGGAAGCTGGTATGTCAAGTCTCTCCTTCGACAATAATCACAATTTTCCTTTTTCATTTATAGTATTTCGCGACTATAAGAATTGACATAGTCAATGACAATGCACAATAACTGTATCATACAAATAATTCACTTTGTTTTCTCACAACCAACTTGCGTACAAGAGACTGCACACCCACCACATCACATAAGTAATGACAGATACGGCACAATATAACCTGGACATTTAATATTGAATAATAGTATTTCTCATCTGATTGACCATTGAAGTCCAAAATACAATTATGAATATTTATTTATTGTAGATTGAGGAGTATCTAACACCTATCTCAACAGTAAAGGCACAAGTATCTGAGGGCGATGACCACATAGCCTAAGCACCATTTAGAGTACATTATGCTAATATGGTGACTGATGAGAAATTATTATCAGCTATACATAATCTAACTTTGTTAATGCTTCTATCATATCTATTCATCAACTGGAACAAATTTGAACATTTATCTTTGATAAATGGATTCCTGTAATTATTATTTTGTAATATTTTCCCCATTCAAAAAACTTTTTTGTTGCAGCCCTGCAGGAGTTCACTTGTTTTGGTATACAGGATGATAGAGCAAAAGTATTAGTGATTACATTGTGCTAACATTCTTATTTCTTACTTTTATATATAATATTATGTTAATTATCTTTTACTGCCAATCGTACCCCTAGGATGTCACCCTGACTCTCTCTTGAGCATACCACCTTTATGTGTTATCTGCTGAGGCCAAAGCTTGTCTTGGGGATATACATAATATATAATATTTCTTTACAGTCTTGCCTCAAACAAAGTACAATAATTATTTCCGTTTTCATTCTTCTGTTTTACCAGAACAAAATTATATTGTTTTTGTATTATACAAAATTCTATTGCTTTTGCTTGTATTACGTTCTGTTGATCTTTTAACATATAAAGACCGCCTACGACTAAATTTTTGATCAAATTTATTCAAATTCTTCCAATAACTCTGATTATGGAACCATCTTGTCACCTTAGTGCCCTAAAATTTTGAGTTTGACCTTGTTATCTGAGTACTTGCATTTCAACTGAGTTTGTTATCAGGAATAATAGCCACGTGGAAAGATTTCATTTATTTTTTATTTTATTATTATTATTTTATTATTATTATTTAATTATTATTATTTTATTATTATTATTTTATCATTAATGATTTACGTCCCACTAAATGGTGATTAAATCAGTCAAATGGACACTTGCAACTAGGTGTTGGTCACATTACGCTAGGCTCTGTAAGGTTTGATCGATCCACTTGCTCAATTATCTCCACAATCACTACGTAGTTTCGGTCTCATTCCCGCTTGCAACAAGGCTCTGCTAGTTGTTAAATTACAAGTCTGCAAATGACAAAAGTTATCCCTCTCATTGTCTGGAATAAACTTCTCCCACCATCATTCCTTTCAAACACCACCATCGATAGTCATCTGCAATTGTCAGTCATAACATTTGACCTAGAAAAAGTAAAATATTCCATGATGTAAGATTAGGCATTGGCACTGGCATCACCAGTGTGTAATAAATAACTGTTAGCCCTGAGTATATTTTACTCCTCTGGCGCAGCTTCATACCAAAGGTGTTATTGAGTGCAGTTGTCTTTATGTTTGGCTCTCATCTTGGTCATCTGTGGCAAACAGAGTCGGTCATCTTTGGTTGTTGATATATTTTGGGGCATTTAACAATAAAGCTGTATGGAAGTATTGAAGATTGCCAATATTAACTGTTATTGGTAGAACATGATAAGGAAGTGGCCTGATCGCTGTGTTGTTGTTATAACTGCTGTCATCATAATATAAACCGCTAGATCTCTTACCAGTGGTACAATTTGCCAATTGTTATATTCCATCGATCTCATTGATTGCCGGCGTCAATATTTTAGTTACCTGCCCAAAATGTTAGTTTCTTGATTCCCAGTGCACCACCATATGAGGCTGCTGATAGTTTTGCCAAGTGCTAACCATAATAATATTAAATATTTGCTCTCTGTCAATGTTGACAATTACTTACAACGAGGTTTATGCATTGATGAAGTTTGTATAGTGGTGACTATGTTTCTAAGTCATCAATGCCGCTCATTGCCGCTGACATAATAATTATGTAACTCAGCGTGCAGCATATCCCTACAAGGCTAAAGCTGAATCGGACATACATTATTGGTGAAATAAAACTTTTTCAGTCATTTCTTAACAAAGTTGAAAGTTGTGTGCTTGTGCTCCACAGCCGCTAACAACCCTCCTCAACCTGTAATATACAGTGGTCAGTATTAAATTAAATTAGGAATAATGAATTGTTTTATAGTACCAAGTCTGAGTAAAAAATTATAAGGTTCTTTTAAATTGATCCCTTCAGCAAAAATTCAAAATTTGTAGGAGATAATATTCATTATAGACAGATTAATCACTACCACATTTCCTTAAAAATGTGAAACCTACAATAAGAATGATATTATTTATCATTACAGGAGGTGTGCTCTATAAATATCACTCATGTTGACACACACTGTGGACATCGGTATCATATTAATCAGCCCAAAATATCATGGTGGATTGATACATCCATACCCAGAATTGGTAAAAATAAGTTTGGCCACGGAAAAGAGCAACACAGTCGAATCACAGGACTGGACTCTAACGGTGTAACCTATAGTCAGTCAGTATTGATTTTTACATGTTAGTTCATTTATTTTCTTTTTGTTTTTACCTTATTCAAGCATTCTGCGCATGCTCAGCTCTGGGCATGAGCTGACCTCTGCAAAATTGAGTCTCGGAATTCCGAAGCCATTTGATTGGCTACCTGCTCTGGTGACATACTCCCCAAAGCGTGTGGATTTGTTACTGATAGTTATCCTCTCTTGTCATTATTAGCTGATTTTGATCGACAGTTTATGCAGGGGATATCCCATTTCCCCGTTCAAAAGTTGCAATCAGAACCCAAACTAAACACATTGTTCTTGCACATGCGCGAATTAAAGTCACGCATGATGCACGCTTAGCCTTACGACACCTGCTTTGTGGTAATGATACCCTAGTTTATCAGTGATCTACATGCCCAGTCAGATCACGAGAGTCAGTATGTTATTCAAGGGGGATTCTTTCTAGCAACTTTATGCACCCAGTGAAATTTCTCTGGAGACTGAAACTAAACAAGCAAAGATTGACCTAAGCGAACAACATCCATCTGAAGCATGCATGTAATGGTAATTGGATACCCTTGTTGTTTTATATAGCTCCAATTCTCCTGCTGTTTTCTTTTTGGGACCCTTAACACAACCATATTCAAATACTCATTTTGATGGCGGAAAACAGCTCCAGGTGCAATAACATGTATTCTTGCCAGTTTCAGTATAATCCGCAAAATACATTACTACAAGCCAACAACATTCGTGGTTCATTTATATTCAAGACAAGGCAGTGGAAACAGTCACTATATCAAAATATTGAGGGCAAGCATGGCAGAATAAAATATTGATCCTAAAATAACTGATTTCAAGCAATACAATGAAAGGCAGTGATGAAAAAGTCATTACCCCAACGCCTTTGTAGCAAGTGTTGGAAATATTGGAAATATCCTATCTGTTGGCAACTTGAAACAAAAATGTTTAATGTATACCACTGTTATTGGCAAAATTTGTTGTCTTTATTTTCAAAAGCACCAGCAGTTAGCATCGAGTATAATCCATTAGCTATACCGGAAAGCTCCTAATCAATCAGCGGCACTGTTGTCTTACATTGATAAGATCTCAATATCACACTGTCGCCATGGAGCCTCTAATTTTGTCCTTCAATGATATCGTCAGATGTCATGTATATCTTTGAGATCTGCAATACATTTTATTACAGAGGCCAGCTATGAGTTGACCATCTTGAACCACAAAGCCGAATTGCCTTGTTGGGTGTTCTCTTGGAATGTCAGATTCCCTTTTTTCTTTCCAAGCGAAAGAACTTTTATCATCAGGTTTGTCTTTTTTAGAGAATTCTTTGTGATGTGAAAGTAAGACTATAAACCATATAAAACAGATATACAGACAAAGGAGACAACGTAGCCAAAACTGAAACATTAACCATGAACTTGAATTGCTAACAGACCTTTTTTTACCTTGTGATACACTCTGGCTATGGAGATCCATCCATGCATCTGATAATTATAATTTTGTTATAGATGTTCCAAATGTTAAGCTCTTGGGGGAACAAATCCACTCCCCTTCCATGCCTCCCTATACATGCTCCTTCGTGACCAAACTGTTTTTTTTTTCTTTATTTTTTTCTTATTTTACTTTACTGGTATATAAGTATCCCATTTCAAGTAGATGACTGGTTATACATAGTTCCTCAGCAAACATACATGTTATCTGTAATTTAAGTTAAATGATGGGACAATGTGTTTTTTTCTCTGTGCTATCGAGCTCACATTAGTGCCAATTAAATCTAAATGCGCTAATTACAAATAACAGGATTGTGGAAAATATTATAACAAAAGGATAAAACCTAAATTTACCTCGATAGACCATCCAAGGAGAGGCTATTTTCCAAATCGCTGCGTATGATAGGGCAGCTGAGTATTTATATTCATGGATAAATAAAATATTATTCACATAAGTCAGAATAGTATCAGAATAGTATCAGAATAGTATCAGAATAATTCTGATTTTATAATAATATTATGTAGGCTTCCAGATCTTTACATGTTGTCATTTGTGATGCTGGAGATGTAATGGTAAATTTGCCTAAAACTCAGTTGAAAACAAAATAAAATGGGTCATTCTCAATCAGACTATCTCTGGATTCAGTTCAGTGAATCATGAATGTGGAAGCATACTATAATAGTCATGTTGTATAGATGTTATATAAAGAAGAAGGTCATCATTGTTTCTAAATAAAATTTTGCAATTAAATTTAGGTCAATGGAAAAGTTTATTCATATCAGGTTTTTTTTTTCAAAATAAACATCTTAAATCAGCACAGTGCCAGTAAACAGGACTGTATAATCTATTAATGAAGTTTAACTAGTCATTGATAAAACTTTACACATTTTTGGTTCAACTTCAGCCTAGAAAAGTACTGATACAATGGGTCTCACAAGATGCTGCTGAAATAATATCATGGAACTGGCGGTTTGAACTAACGCCTACCTGACAGTTGTCAATCATATAGTAAAACACAGCTATGTCCCCTCTCACTGGTGGGTATGTTCAAGCGCCTGATGCACTGAGATTGTCAAAGTCTGAGCATCGGCTTAGGGCTACAGCCAGTTGTCCAGGTCGAGCTAGATAGGTAAGTTTTACATAGACGAAACTATAGTTTTTTCTTACCCCTAAGGGGACTTTTACCAATCATCTTGTACAGCACAGATATCAACTCAGTTGCTGTTCTTTTTGCTGTACCCTTGTCCCAGGCGGCTGAGATAGTTGCACTCTGTTGAGTAGTTTTGCCTGCAGGAGCTAGAGTGTAGTGTAATGTCAATAGCCTTTTGCAGAAAACAGACTGCTTGTACTGGAGTAAGCTGAAAAAAAAATGTATTAGAGTCACACACGCTGTCGGACAATCACGACTAGCTGTTAAAATAACTACAAACAATATTTCAAGCTTGATAGACGCGTCAAAGCAAAATGTTTGAAATTCTAATATGTACCCACTGAGGGAGAGACACAATCTTTTGAAGGTCTAACTGGTAGGGTAGACTGCCTCATCCGCAGCAAGCTGCCTTGACTTGTCCTGTCCGTATTCTGCCCTCGCCCTCTCGACCTTGTTCTTATGTATTGCCTACTGTTCCAGGTCACCAGTCAGAAGGCAATTCTCGCACTCTTCGTGTCCTAGCTTTGCATAGGAGATGTGCAGATGTCTGCATTTCAGACTAAATATTTCGAAGCTGCAGGGCTCTTGTTCGAAACTGTCCGTCTGGCGGTAAACCCGGTACATATCCCCGAAGGAGGTACATACCTGACCATTGGAGCATGAGCTCTCCTGATACACAATAATTGAGGTTACTCTAGCAGGGTGCAGATTTCAGTGTACAACGATACAAGAGGTTTCTCAAGGACGTCTCTAAGGTTTGACTTGGTTGTCTGCTTTTATTCTACTAGCCAGATTGATAACACCGTGTGAATTTCAAACCTGTAATGGGATATTTCCCCAGGATAACTGAGTATGTGACTCTAAATTGGATCATTTCCAATGTTTTTGTGGTCAGGGGTCGTCCCCCTAGTGTCCTGTTTCACCAAGAGACTGTCTGCAGGGGTTCCCTCAATCATGCAGTACACGAATTATGCACGGTCGGAGTTTCCGAACACCCTATAACAACATATACAAAGTTGGATCAATGAGTGGGTATGTTATGGAACAGTTTACATTGACAGAAACCAAGACCTGTTTTTAATTACTGCACAAACTGTTACTTTATCAATCAACTTACCTGCAGAACATTGTTTGGCAGACCTGTATTTGTTGGTTGGCACTGTCGGGCAGGTAATACTCATAGACGTTCCGTCACCCTTCAACGCCCAACCGGGCTTTTCAGGATCAACGAGTAGGTGTACTGACGGCGGGCGGCTTAGCTGGTCATTCTCCAGAACTGAGAATGAATCTCGTGGATCCGCTCAAAGTTGAGCTGCTGTCTGCACCTGTGAAAAAGACTTGATCGATAAATAAGAAGAGAGCGCAGTAAAATTCATCTCACAAACGCAGTTAAGTTAAAGACATTGAGCACTGATTCTTTTTGTTATGATAATATATTAACTCACTTCAGCCTGAAGGTTAGTGGGCAGAATCCTCTGCAGGGCCGTCTTCCTCGCTGCATGAGGGTACGCCATGCTGGTGTTCTCTCCATTCTGGGAGGGAGAGGCTCCCGAGCAGCTTGTCGAGGACGGACGTCTCTCTGTTCCTTGTTGTTGTTGTGGTGTCCTCCTCTGCTGCAAGTAGAACACAAATATTAGTGCCTCATACAGAAATAGTTCTATCCAAAAACAAGTTGCAATGAATATGATTTACTAACATAGATATATAATGCATTTACCTGGTTCAGAGTCTGGGGATTGATTTGAGTTTGGTTGGTTAGGGGCAGCGTAGTAGGCATCTTCGTTGGAGTCATCAAGGATTGACGACTCAGCCACCGCCACCGCTGACATCCGCCCATGCCTTGTCCCGGTTTTTGTCCTAGGCCTTGATGGACTGGCCTAAGCTAGGTCCCGACATTGCCTGCCATGGTATTGTAAGTATACATGCAACATCACACATCACATCAAAATCAAACGTACACACAGTCAAGATTGCACAGATTTCTGAGCACATACTGGCAAATGTATGTAATGGTAAGCTTGGTGAGTGAACAGTGCATGTCTACCACAAGTCAATGTTACATAGTACACAGGTTTAAAGGTCTAACTGTGATCACATGGGAGTCTTAGGAGGTAGGAAAGGAACAAGAGTTTGAGTTTACAGCTTACAGAGAAGCAGAGGATTGAAAGTCAAGAGAATATGTGATTTTGGTGGATTGTGCGAGCAATTTTTGTCAAAATTCTAATTTTAATGACCAACGTGAACACTTTGAAACAGAAGATATTTTGCCTGAGACGCCATCACCAATTATTGACAATGAAACTTCTCAATGTCTAACCCCAGGACCCTCTGCAACAAATTAAGAACATGTTTATGAGCCTTGCCCATATTGGTGTGGAGGTAGGCTATGTTTCGTGGTAGGCCACAGTGCTGAAGGATAGCTCACATGTTTCGGCTTTAAATTTACGGATGAGCTCTGAATGTTATAACATATAGAAATTTGCCAATGAAAATAATAGTACCAGTATAATCCCTTCATAACCCCTACCAATAACACATGGGAGCCCCTGAGCACCTGTTAGTGATAACTAAGAATAAATTCATACTTGTTATGATGACCTGCTTGCCTACTTATGGTTCACCCTATTTACTGCAAAGGAGCAACTAGTGGACTTTTCTATGTGTGCTAACTGGTATTTTGGATGTGACAGAATACTTTTGAATGTCAGTCAGAATGTCAGAATGTCAGTCAGTTTGGCGCAATGGTTTGCGTGTCTGCCACTTGACCAGCCGGTTGTGGGTTCAAACCCCGTCCGGGACCAAAAGTCGTTTCGACTTTGACTGATCACACAGTCCCTTCGGATCAGGACTTTAAATAATTGAGGTCTTCTGTATGTACAACACTATCGTACATGCAGATTAAATAACCCTCCTGTATGGTATAGCTCTATACAGGAGGATGCTGTCATCAACCACTGCAGCTCCGGCCTTGTAGCAATATGCTTCACGCTGGGTTAAAGCTGTCAGTGGGTGAAAAGTGGCACTAACGACTCAGAAACCTAATTTTTTATTTTTGAGAAAATATGTCTCAATTTCAAATTACCATTTTGGCCAAAAATGGTTAATTTGGCCACGGTTGAGCATGGCTGAGTTTTGGCGACACTGTGCCGCTGAGCGCCTCGAGGGTACGACGTGCCTGAGCACAAACAGCTGGGGGTATGGGGGGGGGGGGGCAGCAAGCATTCTGAATATCAGTGCTGCTGCCATTCATTAATATGCCAACATCCTCCAGTGCGCTTATCAAAAAGCGGTAGCTTTTTTACCAGAGCTTTCAATCCTCTAACTAACTAACTAAATATCAGTTGACAATCGACAGCAGCTTTGGGTTCAAGAATGATAGCCTTACTTGAAAAACATGTTTCTCTCCGAGTTGCTGCTGGTACCTTCCCCAATGGATAGTTCTAATGCCTCTTCACACTCCTTTCCTATATACATGTCACTGTACTCATCTATGTCCGCCTGACATAGAAACCAGGTAGCAAAGGTCCTGACCAGGCTTCGCATTTCGCCATGCAGTCGGTGGATGTTTATTGCTTTCGACTGAAAAGATTAAACGAAATTGAATATACAAACCAAATTGTATAAAAATATCATTGTAAAAGACCATACTATGACAGTTATGGTAATAATGATAATATGGGTTTTTAAGTTTTTCACTTTTCAGTTCGAGGTTAAACAACAGGTAATTATTATACTCTTAATTAACATGCAAAACAATAACGCTCACTAATAATAAAACAGTAACAAGCAGAACAACCCCATCCATCAAGCTAGCAAATGAGCAGCAGCTTTATAAACACCTATGATGTTCTGTTGAATTTGTTGAACAGTGGCAAGGCTGATTACAAAAACGGAAGGTTAAGTTTCGTCATAGGTGTTTTCTTGGCACGAACAGATTTGGCGCTGCTGTCAGACATTGAGTTGAAGAATGGAACAAGGCAGTCTCATTGGCTCAATAGTCGAGAGAGACAAGCCTCCAGAGAGAGCCACACACGAGGGGTGGATGTTTGGATTCGCATCTCTCAACCAGCTTAGGCAACTGTTTTTTGGCCGATCATGTTTGCTGCAGAATCCGAGCCCATGCCCATCTTTGTAGAATCTAGCTTATTTTACGCCAGTGAATCCATGAGGTAGTTGAATAGATTTTCACCCGTTGCTTGGTTGCAGGGCCTCATGTTGAGAACCTTGGTTACAAGCTGCCAGTTTGAGATATATTTAACCAGGATTCCAAGCTGTTTTGTTTTGCTTCCATCTGTGGTCTCATCCAGCAACACACCAAAGTTATTAGCTTGCTCCAGCTCAGATATCAATTGTTTTTGAATCTCCGGGGCAAGAACCTCTGTAGCCAACACTGTCGCTTTCGTGTGTGAGCATTTGAAGGACTTGGCTATCTCGCTGTTGGGAAACATGCCTTTCACAAGCTGAGTAAAATGATCTGTCTCTGAGAAAGCGTCATCATGCTCCGCTAAATAGTTGACATACAGGAGCTCCGCTCGGGACACTTTCACGATATTTGGGTTGTTCACATACGAAAACAAGCTAGGCTGGCTGCTTGAACTTTTCGCATTCTTAAGGTGTTTTGTTTTACTGTAGTTATTTTTCAACTGGGTAACACTGCCTTTTTTATGTTTATGTCCCAATTAAACACATCATGTTGTTTACCTGGTAGTAAGGTGAAATTTGGAAAATCTCGCAACCATTCCTTTCGTGCTTTCTGATCATAGTGTAGTTTAGGAGGACTAGTTTTGGAGTGTGATGTACAATTGGGTTAAACTTACTTTTTCAGTTTGAATTTATATGAATATCATTGTGTATCTGACATCTCTATCATCTATCAAAAATCTTTTAGACAAAATAAAAAATAAGAAAGATAGTAACATTTTAAATGTAAGGCTTAAGGGTAAAGTACCATACAACCCCCCTTGTGATTCTGGTTCTGAGGGTGTGAGACAAAAATATAATACTTCTTATCAATAATGTATGAAACTGTGCTTTTACAGTTTTAAAATGGATATTTACCCCGTGATCCCCGACTAAAACGTGTATTGGTATATTTATATGAGAAAGTATGTTAAAATGAAAATTTTGAGAGAAGTTTCCAAATTATACCGGAAATAGTATAGCTATCGTTTTGCTATCTCTCAATGATATTTTTGTATCAACTTGCTGTCAAGTATTAAATTATCCTAACTACCAACTATATAATAATGCTATTTTTAATGACTCCGCCCAAACATCTCGCGAAGTCAGCAATTTTTCCATGTCATGCGAATTGCCGGCAAATAAGACGAGATTTGAAGCTGTGTGCAATAATCACAAATTTATGGAGGATCCAGCTAGTGTCTTTCTTATCGCCCGATCAATTACAAAGTTTCAAACATTGATCATCTTAACCAACAAAATAGGCAATCTCAGGCATTAAAGAATCTGTAAATACATTTAATTACATTTGCGTTTTCTGCCAGTGTCATGAGCGAGGGCAGGAAAGGTAAATAAGGTCCTCAGATTCTAAAATCAATCCACAGCCCATACCTTGTGACACGCCACAAGTTAACATTTAGTCACAAGAATACTTCATTCTTCAATGTAATATCTGATACATCATACTTCTCAAACCGGATTCAAAAATGAAACCAAAGTTTAGAATTCGGTTCAGCCACCTATTAATGAAGCTCTGATCTTACTTCTCGGATCTTGTGATTTGTAACAGCATTGTCAGTATGATTTGTATGAAATTCTCGAAATGTTGTCAATTTATTTATTTTTTTGAACCTTATAAATTAATTATTATTAATAATTGGCTTTTCTTGATAGATCTCTCCAATGTGCACTGACACATAGAGCAAGATTTTCGCTTCATATATTTTTTAGAGCATCCTAATCAGCCAGTAGTGTGCACTTTATGTTCTCATACCTAGCAGCAAGATCCACTCCTCTTTCCAACAAGTGATCTGCAATATGCAGGTAATACTCTGTAGAGTGTAACTGTAGGTGTTATACCTGGGAATAGCAGTATCCATTTGGTATTGGTGCTGTTTCCAATAAGTAATTTGAATGTGAAATTGGTCTTACTTCCCTACCAAAGGTTGGAATAACTCAGTCTGTACCTTTAATTTCTACTTTGTCTGAACAGTTTGTATTTCTTCCGCTTATGCTATAATTATTGGACACTCCCACTATGGGTTAAGTGCAAACATTAAACCAAACCTTAAATATCACAAAATACTGAAAGTCATGTCTATTTACCCATTAAGGTAATGTCAAAGACCGATCGGAATATCAACATAGCATAATGTTATACCGTTGGAAAGCTGTCGAGCTACTGAAAATGAATACCTGTACAAAAACTTGATTCGATGACGTTGTGTCATTAAAGGGAGGAAATGAGGCAGAAGACGCTGTTTTTGTCAAAGCAGATGGAGGAGTCAAATTAATTGCAAAAAATTTCAAAACAGGTGGAATATATACTTAGAGATTGAGTTCATAGTAAAATTTGATTTTCTTTGTTATATGATTTTTTACGTCACGCCATATGACATTTTTTTTTGTGAAGCCGTGAAAATATGTGAAATTTCAATCATTAATTCAGAACAGATCATAGGCTCGAAACAAAATTAATTATGATTTTCCCTTAGAGTACACTTCAAATGTCATACATATTGACATTCAACAAATTAGCTTGCATATTGCGAAAACAGTGGACTCTCGAATACACCTGATATTTTTCCCAACTTTTTCATAACATCAAATGTGCTGTCCAAATGACCATTATTGTGGCCAAACAAAGTTTTTTTGAAAGTTTTAACATGCGAAGCCGCTTTTATTAATGATGGTGCACACAGGAAATGCCAACAGAATTTTTCACTGCATCTTCGTTTTTCTTGAATTTAACGCAAAAGAACGGCCAAAAACACCTCAAATGTCCCAAAAAATAGCTGTTTTTTGGCATTATTTTGCGTTAAATTGAAAAAAAAACGAAGATGCAAGGAATAATCTTTTGGCGTTTCCTGTGTGCACCATGGCTAATGAAAGCGGCTTCGTATGTGAGAACTTTCAAAAAAACTTTGTTTGACCACAATAATGGTCCTTTGGACAGCACATTTGATGTTATGCAAAATTTGCAAAAAATATTAGCTGTATTAGAGAGTCTACTGTTTTCGCAATATGCAAGCTAATTCGTTGAAAGTTAATAGGTATGGCATTTGAAGGGTACTCTAAGGGAAAATCACAATTAATTTTGTTTCGAGCCAATGATCTGTTCTGAATTAATGATTGAAATTTCACATATTTTCACGGCTTCACAAAAAAAATGCATTGTATGGCGTGACGTAAAAAGTCAGTTTAGACTAGTCATATATCAAAGAAAATCAAATTTTACGATGAACGCAATCTCTAAGTATGGATTCCACCTGTTTGAAATTTCTTGCATTTAATTTGACTCCCCCATCTGCTTTGACAAAAACAGCGTTTTCTGCCTCATTTCCTCCCTCAAATGACACAGCGTCATTGGATCAAGGTTTTGTTCAGGTATTCATTTTCAGTAGCTCGGCAGCTTTCCAACGGTATATGATATGTTGATATTCGGATCGGTCTTTGACATTACCTTAATTCCTTTTGTAATATTGGTACTTCGATTGTAATTCTCATTAGGTACATATTTTGTCGCATCGATAAGAATTAAAAGGAAGTTTTGTTCACTCATTTGAATATTTACTTACACTGGTTGATATGTCGGTCAATAAAACACTTTTGACGACACCCTCATCCAGAAAAGACTCAAAGACAGACAGACAGACAGCCCCTTCACTTAGCAACAGCTCATCGGAGAAAACACAGTTATTTTCAGAATCGCTAGGCGAGTTTGAATAAATATTTCCAAGTTGGCAGCAGTTTGGCAGCTGTCTCCAACACATTTCCTGCTAACCTCCTGTACATATGGGAGCCATCAACATCGGGCATGCCTCATTCCCTTATCTCCTCTGCTCTTTTGCTTCCGCGCTCTGCAGGGGAGATACACCCTAGGCAGGCCTCATCTAGACCCTATATTTTTAGGAAAATCAAAATTTAATCATTTTTGGCAGGTATGGTATTGCTTCTCACAGTATTATGAGCATTCCAATGATACAAAAAAGAACATGACATTTCTGCTTTAAAATTTTAATTGACTTTTCTTGCCTTTATCTTTCCAGTCATAATATGTGTCAGGATGCCCTATGACATCTCCTGGGGATCTGGGTGTCACATATGGAATCTGTAAGCCAGCATTCTACGAGTAAGTAAATAATTATCCATCACTTAATCAGGCAGAAAACCTTAGTGGCTGGATATGCAACTCCATTAATAGAAAATTTACCGTACAGGTATCGAGGGTATTATTTTAGACAGTTATTGACGACAATTGACTACCACCAGCACGAGTTAATCTCCCCCAAAACCTGTCCTAAATTGAAAGAGGGCCGAAATTATAGTGAGTCAATTATCAAAAATCATTTTACATTGTTAGATTTAAAGCTCGTTTCAATCTAACAGCATTGAGTTCAAAGCAGTATATATTTGTTGATGTGCTCTCAAATTGGGGAAAACCCGGTATCATTATATTGCTCTACAGTCTAGATCGGCCATGCCCAACCTTGGCCAAATCGGCCATTTCGGCCAAATTGGTCATTTTGTTCGGCCAAATGCACCTTTACCACAAAAAAAAGTTGAGACACATATTCACAACTTGTTCAAAAATAAAAATCATGAAGGGAATTCCACAAAGGTGTACATGGTCTTCAGTATTCTGTCATATCTGAAAGTCCAGTTATCACACATTGAAAAGTCCAATTAATGCTCTGTTGCAGTAAATGGGAATTCCGACTTACATTACCTTACTTACAGTGGTGTATTCATAGGTAGGGCCAGGGGGCTATGGTCCTACCACTTTTTCAGGAGGTCAATTTTGAAAAAAAACCTAAAATTACCATAAAAGTTATGGATACACATTGACTATATTTATGTTTGTAAATAACAGTTGCCCCTTTTTGTTATACATATGGGTTGTGAAGCAAGTTTCTGTTTGTCATAAGGTTTATAGTTCTAAGACTGAATAATGTGCGCTATCCTTCTGTGCCGTGGCCTGCCTCAAAACATACCTTTGGGCCAAACTTGAACAAATAGCCTAGGAACATAGCATGTTCTGAATTGGTTGCAGAGAGGGATTGAGCCTGTCAAAGTTCAATGTTGGCAAGTTTTTGGCATCTTGTCCCGAAAGCCTTCTCTGTGGTGGTTAGTGGAATCAGAGTTTTGATGAAAAACTGCTCACACAAAAGACAATTATTACGATTATTAAATTATTTCATGGACAATATAACAATACCACATATTGTACTGACTGTTGAGCAGGAAAGTAAAATATGGTGCCATCCTCCTACGATTCCCTTGTGTATTTTGCAACCACCATTTTAAAATTTGAGACCTTACGGTTCACCAAATTTTATAAAATTCTAAGGATCAATCACAGTAGAAATACAATGAGGTCCCTTTCTGTTACACTTAAATCCTGGGGCCAATTTCTTGTCAATTTTCATCTCAAAAAAGGCTGAAATGCCTTAAAACTACCTCTGACTTTTTAAAATTTTCTGGAGGCCCCCCCATACCCTCAACACGGCGGGAAGGCGCTCAACGCCCCTCCCGCACGCTCCTCACCACTTCAAAATCCATGGACACCGCCCTGCTTTATCAAAAGTTGCTTCATCAACTTGGTTCGGCCAAATGGGATGATGACCAAAAAAATTGGCCAAATCCGAGAAAAGGTTGGACACACATGGTCTAGATCACCTGCACATCAGAGCATATACAGATGTATTTCGAGAAACGAACCTGATAGTCAACAAAACGGGGGAAACTTACCAGGTATTTTATGTCAATATCTGTGAATTTTTGTAGGAATCAGGAAGATGTAGAGTCTGCTCAGACAACACAGAGATATGTCATACCTGAACCAGTCTCCTGTGGGGAACACCAGCCCTGGAAGTGATAAAAGGTGAGAATTAATATTACTTTAATGAATAATCCTATTTAGACTATTGAACATGTGCAAGTTGTTCCATCCAAGTTTTGAATTTGGTGTCTCACAGGTAAGTAGTACTTGCTAGGGAAACAGTTCATCCTTATTAATGGCGAGATATGAATACTGATAGGAGATTGATGGCTTAATAGTATGTGTAATAGTAGTGAAATGACAGCGCTACAACTTTTTATTCTTCGCTCTTCTCAAAATATTCATACAATATTCATATTTAACAAACGTATGAATCCTCCCACACATGTTCAATATTTTACGCAGTATATATGCATTTTCAGAATGGATGATGTGATGTTAGACTAACTTGGTGACACACCATCATTGTTGATTGTTCCAGCCCCCAGCACCCTCGGGTGTATACCTCTCCTGTGTACTTGTCTACTGACTGACTCATGGAAAGACATGTGACAGCATGGAAAGACATGCTGACAAGCTGGAAAGACAGCTAAACCTACTACAAGGGGTCCCAGCAATGGGCCATGTAAGGCCAATAACCCTAACACGTACGCTGTGTTTCATAGGGTGGCAATGGTGGATTGGAATGTGCTGTGGGATGAGAAAACACAACTCCGAGTAGTGAATAGCGGGCTATCTAATTAGCGCCATCAACCCATTCTTTTTTGGGGATGGTGAGATGGCGCAATCGGTTAGCGCGCTTGCTATTCACTGCCAGGCGATTAGTGCCGCAGGAGTTGTGGGTTCGAGTCCCACTGGGGGAGCTTTCATTGTTGATTGTTCCAGCCCCCAGCACCCTCGGGTGTATACCTCTCCAGGTAAAATCTAACATATAAATGTTCCTTTGAGTTAGATGAGGCGCAATCAGTAAAACTCTTAAAGTTATAAAACTGGCCCTTCTTTCGCATTGGTGTTCAATAATAACTGTTTTTTTAGAATGCCACTACGACCAACCCTTTCAACAAACTAATGATAATAACGAATGGAAGGGACAATGGTCAGACAAAAATAGACTAGGGATATATTTTATTGCTCTTAAGTCTCAGGTACTCAATTTGTCTTTTGCAGACTGAATTAGCCAAAGAAAAGAAAGTTGGCTAACAAAATACCATCAGCAACTTTCGATGTCACACCAGTGAGTATTTTGTTACTGTAGTACACACACCCTCAGAGTTCATGAAAAGAGACATCACTCAATATATAAGGAGTCAAATCTGTTTATGCCTTATTATTTAATCTTTGCTATAATCTGTATGGTTTTAAAGGTTGACGGGTGAAAACTGTTATATCCGGTCTCAAAGGCCTTATTTCCAATTAAGTAGCATTTACTCTTTGGACAATCAAACCCGGATGGCATTATTTTTGTGAAGGATATGGGGCCATATCATATCTGAACCGATTCAGCTAAGCTATGGTAAAGAGCTGGACTTGCCAATATAACTTTGAATTCTGGTGTCTCCATGTTGCGTTACAAATACGTGAAGAACTATGTCAATATTTGTTTAACTCACCAATTCACAAGTTATAGTATAGGATGATTGATGTGTCCATATCATTTTAGCCTGTTGATAACAACCATAAAAAGAATGCTTGGCAGCAAAGGTCAGAGAAGGCAATACCCTGCAACGCTGTCCCCAACTCAGTGAGTTTCTCAGTTATCTAATAGGAATAAATACCAAATTTTAATTTATCATCGAGTTAAAATTGTGCATTAAGATTACATCAATAAAGCTTGTTTAAATAGTCAAACAAAAATTATTGGTAGATATCCAATGCATTAGTCGATTATGGGGACACCATGATTTCAATCTACTGAGCTGATAATGACTGTGGTACTCAACCATGACCATGATTTTTGATAAATTTTAATTAATAAATTGAAGTTAGGACTCCTTGAAATAAAATTAATGCTCTATATTTGATCCACACCAGAGTGAAAAAATGGTACACGTTAATTTTCATATGCCAAGCTCGACAGAAGGAGGAAGGGCTCATTGGCTACACTTCATATTGAATTGATCTGTGTCTAACTACCTGTAATTGTTGAGTTCTAAATTTTTTCTCTTCTTCTCCAGTCTGGGCTACGCAGTCCACAAGATGGCCATTGCATACTGCATTCTGTAACTGCAATCACTTCAGAGAAAAAAGCGGAGTTGATGAACAAAATGAGAAATGAGGTACAAAACAACTATGCAACATATGGAACCTTTCTAGGTATGCCAGTTGATGAGGCTCTCGCCGAATCGGACATGAATTATATTTTAACACCAAGAATTATAACTTTCCAATAGTTGATAATATTTTTTCAATCATATGTAATATAGATAATACCCCTGTACATGTTCATGACCCCAACCATTCTGGTGGTATTTACAGCCATCCAGATGGTAGTTCGCTAAATATTGGTATGCATTTCTTACGAACTCACCAGCACTATGATGCATTATTTATTGAGATAGGTCTTGAAAGTGATATTGAAACAGACAATTTGCACCAATTAGAACCATTAATTGATGCAACTCAAGACACAATGCCAGATGTTTTTGAAGGTCCCAACAAAACTGGTGGTGAAGTTATCCTCCTGAGTGATTCAGACTGTGAGGTTTTGGGGAGCCAAACTTCAAATAGATCTGACTGCGAAATCATAGATATATCTCTTTCATTTCAAAACAGTCCCTCTGTAAGTTTCCCAAACCTGTATCACTAGCAAAATCTGAGTCAGCGGTAGCAAATCCGAAAATTGACCAATCATCACACGTTGTATGTATGTGTTTATTTCACAACCAAAATATCATTTCCCAGTGAAAGAAATGATAAAACTAGGTTGGTTATAGAAAAAAGTATTTCATGCATTATAATGCCACATGAAAAACTGAAAAAAACTCTTCTTGCGCTTCTCAGTTCGACACTTCTCAGTTCGACACATCTCAGGATTGTATTTGATATTACAGGTTTACGAGAGGATGTTTTAAAATTATTGATCTTGATTCTATTAAAAAGAGGATGGCTCGGGTCCTCAGAAACTTTACTAAAATAGTGAGCACAGACGGGAAATAATAACTCGTCAGTCTTTGGAAGATTAAGCTGATCTAATCTAGAAAAATAATCATCAACCTCGGTTAAAACAATTTTACTACTAGTTTTCTGTAACTTCACTAGTTTTGCCTTGTCATGCTCCGTTGAAAATGTGTACCAAACAGGAGCAGCATATGATAAAACAGGTTTGACATTCGTCTTATAAAAAGTTAAAAGGCGATCAGAATTCATGCCCATCTGTTTAAGTTGTTTCATAAGGAAAATTCTACTGTTACATCTACTAAAAATATCACTAATATGATTTGAAAAAGTTAATGTCTGGTCAATAGTAACGCCTAAAAACTTAGCTGGTTTCGACGGTAATATATCAGTGTCCAAACATTTAACAGGATCATGAATTCCTTTACGCTCAGAAAAAGCCACATTTAAAGTAACAGTTTTGTCATGATTTAGTTGCATGTTGTTAGCTGCAGACCAATCTGAAGCTTGCTGAATGCCATTAGCTACACTATGATTTAGGTGTTTGACTGGTGTTTGCCAAAAAATCTTCTACTCGCAAAATAATATTTCTATTGAAACCATGATTTACCATTTTTTCTATCAGGATGGAATGCTGGAGCCTATCAAAGGCCTTGGAAAAATCTAAACAAGCATTTGGCACATATTTTACCGAAGTGTTCTTATCTAAGGTCTGCGTCCAGTCATCTACCATCTGGAGAAGAGCATCTGTGGCGCTAACAGCAGGCCGGTATGCATGCTGGCTAGGGTTCACTATCTCGTCTACTTTAGTCTGCATCTTGTTGATGATCACCTGCTCAGCTATCTTGCCAAGGTGAAACAGGAGTGATATAGGTCTATAATCCTTATACTCAGCTGGAAATTTGTGTTTTGGCACAGGTGTGACTTGTGCTCGTTTCCACTTATCTGGGTAGGCACATGTGGAAAGCATACAATTTAGCACATCATGCAGTGGAATGCACATATCTTCAGCTCCCATCTTCGATATCAATGTGGGAAAATCTTCTCTGCTAGTTGATTTGGCAACATTTAGCTGTTTCAGCAGATTTCTCACTTCTCCAATGCTAATTGGTTGCAGCTTCTGTTCAGGATTAGGCGTAATATCAACTTTCGGTGGTAGGGCTGTCCCACCTAGATTGATATAATAGTCATTAATGTTGTTGCAAAAATCATGATTGCTTAATTTAGAATCGCCTATCACTACATGCTCAGGTGCAGAGTTTTTTTTAGTCTGGTTCGTTACCAAACCTCTACATAATACAGTAGATCAATTAGATGGATTTACTAAAAGTACTATGAAAATTCAGAACAAAGTACCATTTGAAGTTAATGGAATGGGAGCGTGACTAATTTATATGGGTTAACTGCCATCCAGGAGAGATCTCACGAGAGACCGGCATGGCCAAATTATAAACCGGAGCGGCCCATCCAAATTTTATATGGCAGATTACAGTCAGGGCAATGACGAAATTGATGACTATTTAATTAAGACCACATATTATCTTCATAAATTTCAGGTGGAATTTTCAAGGAAAACAGTTTCTCTCCAAAAAAAGAGAGAGAAAGCTCCCAAGCCAGACTCTATTGATCAATGACTTTAAGGGCCATGTTGTTGAAGTGCTTGACATGCCACATGACAACTCTGAAACGAACAAGCCATATTCAAAATCCAAAGAAAGTATGAGAGATGACATGAAGAACCAGCCCAAATTAGGGGTACGGCCAAAAACTATTTACTGATACTTTTGCCGACACAATTAAAAAACCGAGAAACATGAGAGAAATTTTCGACTTATAGCAAAATTTTGTAGAGGGCGGACAGAATTTTGATGCTAATTAATGAAAGTAAAAAGCCAGAAAGCGGCATAATAGAAATCACTGAAACACCATCATAATTTATTATGATTGCAAATCGATGCAGCTTGATTTGCTGGAGCTGGCAATTGAAAACAGAGAGATTTTAGTCATCGATATGACATAAAATGTCACGACATACCATCTTTCAGCAATAGTATTCAAAAATTCATATTTGGTGACTGAAAATGGGAATGCTCCTTATATTCTAGGTCCTCTCATCCTTCACCAGGAACATTTTACCCACATATATGCCAATTTTGCAGCAGCACTTATAAACGCTAGGCCTCATTTAAAAAACAAAATCTTCACGTTAGGCACAGATGCAGCATTAGAAATGCACAATGGCTTGATGACTTAACATTAGCAAGGCATTATTACTAAGAAGGCATTGGCATGACATTGACATGGCATGGCATGGCATGGCATGGCATGGTATGGCATGGCATGGCATGGCATGGCATGGCATGGCATGGCATGGCATGGCATGGCATGGCATGGCATGGCATGGCATGGCATGGCATGGCATGGCATGGCATGGCATGGCATGGCATGGCATGGCATGGCATGGTATGGCATGGCATGGCATGGCGGGCAATTTTAGAGTGACCACAGACTGATTCCTCTTTCCTACACTAAAAATTGGGTTGGAGTCCTTTGCTAATTTAATTTGGCTAAGAGGCCTGTGATACTGACACACCGCTTTGATTACATGATTGAGCTTCCACGCACTACACAGAGACCAAGTAAGTACTCATAATTAAAATGGTGACACCATTCTTGTTGTCATAGATTACCACAGTAGATTTAAGGGGGTGCGTTTCATGAAAACTATCAATGCTGAGTGTACTATCGATGTTTTATCTGATATCTTTTCACACATGGCCTGCCCAGAAACTGATAATGCTACTAGTTTCACATCAACACAGTTTTTTGTGACCATCAGGATATAAAGCATTTTAGAATCACTCCTCGCTGGCCTCAAGCTAACGGAGAAGTGGAGAGACAGAATTCATCTCTCATGAAAAGAATTGAGATAGCCTATAGTGAAAAAAAAAACTATAAAGGTGAAGTAAAGAGCTACATCACCGCCTAACGTAATATTCCACACCCAGCCACTGGTAAATCTCCATCTGAGAAGCTCTATGGTCGAAAAGCAGGGAGGATTTTCTTGATATTCCTTATAATAATGCTGAGTATAAGTGAAAATCAAAGCTCTATGCGGATAACAAAAATACAGCTAGCTATTTGAGCCAAACTCAGGTGACAAAAATTTTATGAAAATTCCTTCACCTAGAAAAACTGACATACCTTTCTATCCAGAACCAGTTACTGTAGTGAGCACCCGTGGGAGCAATGTTACTGTTGAGTGAAGTGATGGTAGAAGGTTTGATAGAAACATTTCTCATTTGAAACCGTATTTTCAGCCCTGTTCTCAGACTGTCATAGATTTAGAGCTGATGACAACTCCTGTGCCTGACAATGTTGACTCAATGCCTACTGTACTCACACCCGACAGATATCTGGACTACCACCTACTCCGACACCGCCTACTTTCACTTCGTCTACTCCCGTACAACCTCATAGTAGTACATATACTACACAACCCGTCGACCGCTATACAGATACATGGCAGAGTTCTCGACAAACCTCATGATGTACTAGTCGCTAACCTAATCTGATGTCGATTACTAAATATGTAAACTACTTGATCTGTAAGCTACTCGCACTATCTAAACTGCTACTAAATAATATCTCATTTACTATTTGCCTTGCACTGTGACATGTGACATTCCATTCAGCTGAACATAATTTGATGTCAAAACTCTTTTGATACTTTTCATAAGAAAATGGAAATTTATATCGTATTCTGGAGTTGTCTTAACTATACTTGATATCAGACAACACCCTATGTTACTAACTATACTTATGTAGGCGCAGTGTTGCCTGTACACATCCATTTTGATGCTGTATCCTGTTTGGAATAAGAAGCAATAATATAATGACTCTCTGACACACAACAAATATCAGTCTTTTTGATGTATATCTAATTGCCATTAATATACAACACCACAATATAACAAGGGCAATCAGGGTTTCAAACAATTTCTCATAGATTAATAGCTAGTAGTGGAAATACAGGCCTATACAGTGTATAGAAGTTCACAAAAATGCCTATACACCTTCAATAAGTGTATGGGCACGTATGAGCATGTTGAATTGTAGGGTTTGTTTACTTTTACTTTACTGTTTGCTTCAGTCAAAACATGCTCTTAGATTTAGGCTCTAAAATACAGATACACCAGAAACACAAAAACATCAGAAAACTTCACGATGTCTGGTGTAAAGGCACTTATTTATTTCCATTTCCACCACTGGCAATAGCAGATGGTACGTTGTGCATAGGGAAAAAGACAAAATCTAATCCTGATGATTATTCAGCCAGATTTCTTGTGAAACATTTCATCCATTGGGTACTCAAACTAAGCTAAAATAGAAAATCAGAGAGCAGTAACTTGTTCCTGCTTTATTCAGCTTGTGGGGATCCCCGCTTATTCCACTGAAGATTAATATATTTTGAAGTTGAAGGAAAAGATTTGTTCAGTTTAAATGAAAAAACAATAGAAGATTTTAGGCTGGAATTCAGTCCAACAATTTGCAGTTAGCTACTCATGTAAGGTGTTTTGGACAAACAACTCCAAACAATAACAAACCAAAACTCATCAGCCAATCAAATCAAAACCAGACACACGCACATTGGTCATTCTATGCAGAAATGAGTAGATAACACCACAGTCCAGTTGTTTTGAAGAATGGGTTCTGCAGATGAGACTTTCAATTTTCTCTGAAGAAATTGAAGACATCTTTAGTATGCAGGGAGCCCCAGCTTGTGCTCTATCATTATTACAGCAATGTCTTGCAACCTCCCCTAAACTGAAGCGTTATCCAGCTTAGAGTCAGCAACTACTTTGAGTCTTGCACAGCATCATGCACAAAGTGGATACTGCCTAGCACATTATTTACTACCCATTTATGCATTTCTGCAAAACCTTGGTTGCCCTTTAAGTGATGTCGACTTTTGAGACTCAAATCATGTAGTTTTAGACCTTGCCCATCATTCGTCGGTGTGCACTGTAATGTATGTATGTAAATGTTATCAATCTAATCAGATAAATGAAATCAAATGACTATCATTTAGCTCATTTTACCATGAAGCTCCTTTGAAAAAGCCCGCAGATTGGCAATTTTAAGGCAATGTTAATTTTGTTCACAATCATAATTATGATCATTATTCAAATAGCTTTATTTGAAAGAGAGATGGTGAAAACATAAGGAAGACCATATCATACATCTTGACAAATACAATCGGCTTTCTCTCAATGTTGCTCATGTTTAGGCTTCAGGTAATCAAACAATGGTGGTGTGTACAGCTCCAGCGACAGAGAGAAGGCCTCAAGTTTGTTTATGTTCTGTATAATTATGTTGGTTCTGTGGCGATTCTTATTGCTCAAGCTATGGCACTGAAAAATATGAGATTAAAACTGATATTAACTACCAACCAAAAGGATGCTGAAAATAAATAACAATTAATAAATGTTTGATATAACCATCTTTAACAAAAGTGATGCATCAAATAACATTATGGTACTTACGCAGAAACTGTTGGATGCCGATAAAGGTCCCAACGTACAGTGAATCATTAGTTACTAGAAGAGAGGCTGCCCCACGGCACCCAGAGCTAACATCCAAGGTCACAACCTTGTCTGATCCCAGATCGACCAATCGGATGTTGTCAGCTGAAGTGTCAGCTACAAGTAGGGTGGAGTAACATAGAAAAACTTTCCCTCTAGGGACAGAGAAGTAAGAGTCGAGGAGGGTACCATCTCTGATCTCAATGCCGTTACTCATTCGCGACCCTGCGATCACTGTGCCAAGACGTTTTTCATACGTTACCTCGAAAATTGCAGTTGTAGATGAGATGTACAGGTTGTTATTGGAGCCCTGTAATAAATGAATTGGTCTAAATGGGATAAAGATATTGGACTGTCCAGGAGCAGGGTAGAACGTGCCGGCATCTCCAGTTTCCAGGTCCACAGATCTGATACGGGCTGTATCTTGCTCAAGAACCAAAATCTGGCTGGGGTTAGCTTGATCTATTACTAAAGAAATCATTATGCCGAACCTAGCAGATGTAGCATCACCATCAATACTTTTACCTTCATCTTCACAGTTCCCACTGAAGAGTGAAGTCTCTCCCGAAATGCTATTGACTCGCCTGATACAATTACCGTTACTTTCATCCAAAACTACCACAAGATCTCCGCCGATCTGTGCGAATGCATTAATAAAATCGAATCGAGCATCGGCCCCAGTCCCATCCCTGAAACCACGCCGGTTTGTATCCCCAGCAATAACCATTGTATCCTCCCCATTGGTAGTCAGAAGTGCGGCTCCCTGAGAATACATTATGTACCCGGGTCGGCTCTGATCTTCTTCCATAACGGATACGACACGGGTAGACAAGGCGAAATTTATTTGTTGAGAACGCTCTAATCTGTGAACAAAGAACAAAATCAGCATTGTATGGTGATAACACATTACACTTATATACCAGTATATATACACTATCATTGATTCATAGAGATCAGATTGAGTCATGTGACTGGCAAGCGTATTGTTTACATATGAAATCTAAATTGAGGATTCTGACAGCAATTGGATCCCAATGTCTCTCTGTAAAAATTGCATTTGAAGGTGAGAAAAAAGACTTATAAAAACACCATTTTAAATTAATATGTAGTTTCAAATAAAAACCGGTCTGCACTTGAATAACTAAATACAATAAGAATATCTCACCGATCAAGGAACTCCGGAGTCTGTTGATCCGTACAGGATTGGAGATTTCAGGACTCTCTGTAAAAACAAGTATAAACTAAAATCCAGTGGTGTCCCAGAGAAAAAGCTTCTCAGTTGCAAAATATTGAAAAAATTCATGCTGTAGCTGCAATAAATATATAGAGACTGCCCATGCCCTACACTACAGGCTAAGAGTTGGATTATGGATATAACTATCGACTATCTTTTCATGCTGATAGGGCCACTAGATGTATATTTACTTACATTTCAACCATACGGTCAACGGGAGCAGAGAATTTTGTTGAAGTTGAAAGAGCTTCTCCATTTACATCACCAGTTCTATAAAACATAATAAAGTTTACATCTTTACATGCATTCATAACACTGCATCATCTAAATGAGAAGGGTGATGTCAGACTGCTTCATAAGGTCAGATATGTTTATATAAGCAGTACCGTCTACATTCACAGGAGACAGGTTTTGCTCTGACTATAAAACTTAAATGAGGCTGCACCTGAAAAATGACATCATGTAGCGAGCCTAGTCTTGTTGGCTCTTTTTATTATCACTGTGCATCTATGTACTTACTGTCTTATTTGCCTCACAGCACTGAAGGGTAATCAACATCTTTACAGACAAAACAAACTCGCTGGGCCTGGCCAAGCATATGGACAATATAGTTACTTACCCAGGAAGCAGCGGCTCAACTGTGGCATCATCAGCCGGATCATCAGCAGCAGCTGTCTTCGCTCTAAGAACTAAAATATCAATTGTGGATTCAATTAATACGTGCAATAAATAACGGTGCAGCACAGGAAGCTCATCAGTATTTTCTATTGTAAACCTCCAACCCAACCTACATCTGAAAAGATATATGAGGCAATAATAAAGCATATCTCTCTACACAAATGAGCTTCCTTCGATGCTGTGTGTCAATCGATGCAGCTTTGCATTAAATGATTCTGTGTTCTTTCCCAGTGTAGTGTTTTAGGTGATGGAATATAAATGAAAGCATGTATCTCGGCGAGGATTGATTCCAAGAAGATGGCATACGTAGGCCTACATGATCGCGGGAGAACTGCTTTGTTGTTAGTTATTCCTCATGTGACATTCATTTCTAATTCTGCAACAGCAGGAAACCATGGACATGGACAGCAATGGTTTCAGAAAAATTGAGCCCAATCAAACACTAACTAATGGTCTACTATCTATCAAAGCCTGTCAGTCATGTCAAGATGACAGACCACACCACAGAACCCAGGCTCCTTGCATTGGAAGGATGACTGGAAGAATAATAGACTAGACTGACCAATTATCCTTTGAGACCATTGAATTCCATATCTGGAATAGCATCATTAGCTTTCTTTTGCAAAACAAAGGGCTTGCAAAAATAGCCAGTCCCTAGTAGCAATCTAGAAATGCCCTAATCATCGACACTGTAGGGGTATAATTACTGTTTGCAATTTTGTAAACAAGACAATTTCTCAGGCTAATTATTCATGCTACTAGGGACAGCCAATCAGATAACAGTCAGATGGGTCCTTGTGTTTAGTGTCCTAACCGTATAACGCTATGATACTATTTCCGTTCTAAGAGAAGAATCTAATTCAGTGTGTGAGACAGTCTTCCTCCCTTTTTGCCATGATGATAACATTGAAAATATGATTATGATCGGTGATCCCAAAGCAAAGGCGCAGTAAGTGTAGTGTGTCACTGTCCTTGGGCCAACAGTTTTCCTTTCTCATCCTCATAATAAATGGAAATGGACATTGTTGTTTGTATGTTCAGCCAGGGAAGATTGTGTAAGTAAACACATACCCCATCATGGAATAGAGATGAATACTAACCTTTTAAAGAACCTAAATAAACCCTGTTGTTTCTTCTCCATATTTCATGGGGAATGTCCATATTTCATGGGGAATGAATGCATGTATGAAAGAAAAAATCTTTCTTTTCATTTAAAAATAACCTTGACCTAGCCTCAGTCTCTAAGATTCATAACATAAAAATATAGATAGGTCTTGATCAGTGCTCAGCAGAACTTTCATTTTGTTGGAAAACCCAGGCTATACAGTGCCTTTACCACAATAGGTACCTACTCGCTACTGTACTTCCTTAGTAACAGTTGTAGTTACGGTCAGGAGCTTGTCAGCTGCACAAAGTGACCACATAAATGATGATACAAAAATGACTAATAAACAAATTTTCTTTCCCCAACGACCGTTGGGGTTGTGTATGGGCCAAAATCTCTTTCCCAAACGGCGTTGGGGCTCGTTGGGGCCTTGGGACACCACTGCTAAAATCTGCTAAACTGTTTTGTTTTAATAGGACTCATTCATTTTAGCAAAAGATAACATGAAGATGAACTTCTAGAAAGCCAATGAAAAAAAAGACTCAATTACTGCATAAATCTACTGTCATTCAACATAATACACCTCGTCTCCTCCATAAATGCCAATCAAGCCACACGCACAACACATTATTGCAAATTCACTGACAGCGACTGAAGTGGCTGCTACTATCACAAGCTATGAGTATTCAAATAAGTTTTTACATCTGACCTCTGCCAATAGTTAAAAAAGAGACATTGCCATTATGTGCCTCCAATGAAAGATAACTTGCATTGTAAGAAACTGCAATGTTTCATGAAACTTGTTCGCTAGAATTATGGCCTTTTGTTGAACTCGCAAATTATTATTCAATTTATCAAACTAACCTAAACACTGTGGGATATCTACATCCTCAAACATCCCTGTGATGAGACATTGCACGCTGATTATCCGGGTGATTCCATTGGTTGCATCAAGGTCAAAGAAAACGCCGTCATCACATGTGAAGGTGGCTTGGCTTCCTACAGCAAAATCTCCTGTTGGGATCTGACCATTCACTATATTCGTTACTGGGCTTGTACATCTGATTTCTGCAATCAATCAATCAATGAAAGATATCTTTTAAATAATTGACATAAAATTATGTCTCAACAGGAGCATGCAAATCGTTATCAAAACAGAAATTTCATTAACACGATCAATGGAAGTAGGCCTGATGGAAAGTTTACACCTGCACATTTTTGTCACCTAAACTAACTAACCTGAACACACTGGGATATCTACAACCTCAAACAGCCCTGTGTTGAGACATTCAACGCTGAATTCCCGTATCACTTCATTAGAAGAGTCATCTCGATTAAAGGAAAAGCCGTCATCACATGTAAGTGTAGCATTTCTTCCCACAGCAAAATCTCCTGTTGGGATATGACCATTCACTAGATTCGTTACTGGGCTTGCACATCTGATTTCTGCATTAAATGAAAGATATTTTTTGACTAATTGACATAAAATCATGTCTCAACAGGAACATGAAAATCGTTATCAAAACAGAAATTTCATAACCGCGATCAATTGAAGTAGCCATATTGCTGAAAATGGTCACCTGCGCAATTTTCTGAAATAACTAACCTGAACACTGTCGGATTTCTACAGCCTCAAACATCCCTGTGTCGAGACATTCCACCCTGAATGTGAGTATCAATTCATTTGAGGTTTCAGCCCGATAAAAGAAATAGCCGTCATCACATGTAAAGATGGCTTGGCTTTCCACGGCAAAATCTCCTGTTGGGATCTGACCATTTACTAGATTTGTTAGTGGGATTGAACATAACGAAAACAAACATTTAAACATTGTCAGCATAAATTGGTTCTTCCAAAAAACAATTTCATTATCATCATTCTCACTATGCACGTAATGTAAGATTATAGCTATTTCGTCCCTTAAATGTATCATCTTCAGTATATTTGAGGATCATGTGACTTTTCTTTCTGTACGCTGAATGTAACCCTTACATATTTTCCGTTGCAACAGCGTCTCTCTCAAATTTTACCCAACTTTCTCATCTCAAATGTACCAGAAGTGCAATTAAAGAGCTTCACCTTAGCACTGCACGTGCTCTGTTTGCAACTATTGAAAGCAGAAAGACAAGACACAGTGCTGTACAGATGATTTGTCTGAAGAGTTTGTTTGAAAGAGTATATCTCATTTACAGTAGAATAAACTGTTTCTATTGTATATACTTGCCTGGTTTGATGGGTCCAACTGGTCGTGGTCGTGGTTTGCCTGGATGGATGGGTCTAGCTGGTCTTGCTGGCTTGCTTGGATGGATAGGGAAAGATGGTCCTTTTGATCCTCCTGATCTGCTGGAAGGGATTTGTTTGAATTGTCGTCCCGGTTTGCCTTGATGAAATGGTATAACTGGTCGTTCTGGATTGCTTGGATGGATGGGGATATGTGATCGTTCTCTTCCTGCAGGTTTGAAGAGGATAACTGGCTTTTGTGGTCCACCAAATTTTCCAGAACTGTGAGCATCTAGTACCAGCGCAGGTATTATTGCACTTACAAGTACCAAGTACATCACTGTGCTTGTCATTCTAAAACACAATATCGAAAATGCTAAAACTCAATTATAATGATTAAGAACGACAGCAATGATACAATTATGTACAGTAAGTGTTCAGTGATCAATGTTAAAAAGTATTATTTAGACAAGCAGAAAGATCAGGAAATTAATAAGAAATATAAATAACTACCTTAGTTCACTTTTGTAACATCAACTTGACAAGTCTGTTGATTAGTGATTGTAGAGCAGTGAGCGTGGTGTCTTTTATATGCTTCATTCTGGCAGGTTGGCGCCTGACTGTTTCATATTTATGGTATATTTATGATTTGACCACATTCTAATAGCATTCAAAAGTTCAATGCAATCCATTAACACAACACATGCTTTCTCTAAATCAACATCAAATATGGTATTAATGGATAGCCAGTGAGACAGTCGGTCGGGAATAAAAACATAGAAGGTGTAAGTGTACATGTTAGAAAGGTATATACGAGACAATTAATGACATTATTCGCAAAGTTTACAATAATTAAAACAGTATGTGTGCTCGAGAACGGGGTTATCAGCATCGTCAATCTATGGAGATGGAGACATTCCCATACTTAGATACACCTGTTATCCATTCTTCATCACTGAGTTGAACTCCTGGCCAGTGGTCAAATATGTGCATTCTCTCTAAAGGCATATTTTATGAGGAGGCTTTCCTCTTTCGAAGTTACCCAAACAAAAATAACAGCATACTACTTTTCCAGTTTGGTTTTTTTGATGATATAGATTTGGTTGAAGATCATAATTAAATCTGGCCTGGGAATAATGCCAAGCCGTGGGGCCTCAGATGTAACCCAGTATTCTACAGGGAGATGATTCCCATCGGTTTGCTTACCACATCTAAAGCTCTCTACTTGAATCAATGACTCCTTGCTATAATATTGATGTGTTGGTGCATGGAATCTCTGTGTCTTATTTTCACCAAGTACTTACTAAAGTAATGAAATAGCACCTCTGTTTTCATATTTAAAGCAAACATTTTATCTTTGTTTGTTCCAGTGATGCAATTAAAAATCTGGTCATTTGCCGTTCATAATTTCAACCATTGAATGCGGAAAGACAAGGGACACCGCTGCAGTTGTATAATGACTTAAGAATGACAAACACCAAACAAGCATTTCTCATTACCATAGGATAAAACTCACTTGCGCTGTGTGTTTACGCTTTGGGTTAACTTGCCTGGTTAGCATGGTTAGTTGGGGATGCCAGGACGCCCTGGTTTGAAATAATGGATGGGACATCTGGTTGCCCAGGTATCCTGAATTGATTTGGATACTTGGTCATCCTGGTTGGCCTAGATGATAGGGATAACCTGGGTGCCTCGGATGGACAGGATGGTTGGGGAAACCAGGTGGTTATGGCTTGCCTGGATTGAGGGCTATACCTGGTAGTAATAGATGGGTGGTCCTAGCTTTCCGAGATTGAATTTCGGAAACCTGGTTTTCTGATTTGCCTAGCTTAAAGGGATACTTGGTCGTCCTGGTCGGCCTAGATGGAAGAAGAAACTGGCAGTCATCCTGAGTTTCCTGGATGAATGGGTATAACTGGTCTTACTGGTTTGCCTGAATTGATGGTCATACCTGGTTATCCTGGTTTGCCTGGAAGGATCGGTATACCTGGCCATCCTGGTTAACATGAATAGATTGGGAAATTTGCTTGTCCTGGTTGGCCTCATTTGATGGGGAAACCTGGTTGTCCTGATTTTCCTAGATAGATTTGTATAACTGGTCTTGCTATTTTGCCTGGATGGATGGGACACCTGGTCGTCCTAGATTGCTTTGTTGGATGGGAATACCTTGTTGCCCTGGTTTATCTTTATGGATTGGGAAACTTTGTTATCCTTGTTCGACTAGATGGAAGGGGATACCTGGTTGACCAGCTTTATCCTGGATGGATTGGTATACCTAGTGGTCTTGGTTGGTCTGAATGGATGGGAATATCTGTCATTTAGATGAACCTGGATCGAAGGGGATACCTGGTTGCCCTGGTTGTCCTGGATGGATTGGGATACCTGGCATTCTGGTGAGAATTGCCAAATAGTGTCAATATTAACACCAAACATGCATTCACAGAATCAACATTAAAAACGATGGTATTTATGGATAGCCAGTGAGACAGCCAGTCGGGAATGAAGACATAGAAGGAGTGAATGTACATGTAAAGTAGGTGCACACAAGACAAAAAGCGCCATTATCCGCAAAGTTTACAATAATCAAAACAGCGTGTGTGCTCGAGAATGGGGTTATCAGCATCGTCAGTCTATGGATATGGAGACACTACCATACCTAGATACACCTGTTATCCATTCTTGATCTTTGAGTTAAACTCCTGGTCAGTGTTCAAATATGTGCATTCTCTCTAGAGATATATTATTTTCTAAGGAGGCTTTCCTCTCTCCCCATATAATTCTTTGCGACCCAGGCTAATTCATCAATTAGGCAAATATGACAGAGAATGTCTGTGTCTACCTACCAGATAGTGGTTTGCTAATCGCCATACCAGTCGCCATGTGTCAAACACCAATAATCTAAACCACCAAATTATGCAATATCAGGCATAACAGATTTTATATCTATCTAGGAACCACTGCTGAGATACATAATCTAACTACATCGTTTAATGCATCCACTCAGGGCATAATGATTTTAGCTTTCAAAGTTGTATTGACTTCTATCACCGATGATATGTCAAAGCATTGTCATGCTAGATAGTGAACAACTTGCTATGCGCCAGAAGATTGCTGGGCTGAACTGATCTTTAAGGTAGAGACTTGGGGGTCAGCAATATGAACGTTCTATACATCGTTGAAAAGCTGTCGAGCTACTGATCACTAACAGCTCACCAAAAATGTGATTGGATGACGTTGCGTCATTTAAACGAAGAATTGGGCCGAAAAGGCTGTTTAAGCAAAGTGGATGGCTGAGCTACTTTGAATGCTAGAAATTTCAAAACAGGTTATAATTTTTCTTAGATATATAGTTCATCCTAATTTTTGGTTGAAAATAATTTTTGATGGGCCCATAAAGGCTTTTTACGTCACGTCATGTGTGTGATTTTTTAAATTTGAAGATATAACGTGAATTTTTAAGCAACGATTTGAGAAAGATTGAATATGTGAGAGCCAAATATTTCGCTATCTTCCACCAAATGGCTGTTTAAATGGCACACAGATGGCCAGATGTCAGCAGTATAACTAATTTATCAAAATCAGCACGGACCATCAAAGTTAGATACATTTGGAGTTGTTTTTCCATAACACCAAACATGCTGTCAAAGGGACCCTTACTGAGGCCAGAGAATTTTTGTGGTGCGAAATTCGGGGAAAAATGATGCGTAGTGCCATATTCTGTTGGTATTTCCTGTTTGTACTATGCTTTATCAAAGCGGCTTCGTATGTGAGAAATTTCAAAAAAAGAAATTCTCTGGCCTCAGTAATGGTCCTTTTGACAGCATGTTTGGCGTTATGGAAAAAACAACTCCAAATGTATCTACCTTCGATGGTCTGTACTGATCTTGATAAATTTGGTATATTGCTGAAACTTGGGGTGTGTGACATTTAATCAGCCCTTCAGATGAAAATAGCAAAACAATTGGCTCTTGCTTAAATAATCTATCACAAATCCTTGCTTAAAGTTTCACATCATTGCGTCCAATTGAAAAAAATACGCACATTATGTTGTAATGTATAAAGCCACTTTGGGCTCATCACATATAGTTTTCAATCAAAAATTAGGATTAACTATATCTCTTAGAATAAATACAACCTGTTTTGAAATTTCTAACCATCAAGCTAGCCCAGCCATCCACTTTTCTAGAAACAGCCTTTTCGGCCTCATTTCCTTAATAAAATGACGCAATGTCTTCTATTCTTCTTTTGATGGAATATTCACGATCAGTAGCTCAGCAGCTTTCCAACGTTGTATGGAAAGTCCATATTTTCTGACCCCCGTGTCTCTACCTTAAGAGCTTGTGTAAAAATGTATGATAATCCACAGGAGGCAGTGATATTCTTCAAATATGAACAGACCTCGTAACATACTGCTAGAGATAACAAGAAAAATACAACAAAATGACAATGGCAGCGGCAGTGATGTTGACTCAAAAAGAGCGTTTGATTTCAGATTGAGTCTCAGTTTGTTTCCTACAAGCTTTATTGGGTGTAGTGTACTCAGGTGTCTGCACTCTGCAGTGGGATATATAATGTGCCACAAACTCAATAATATATATTGAACTCGAATCTGGGCTATCTTCTCTTTTTGAATGGGAACGCAATACATTCAATTCCGCAATTTTTCTTCTATCTTTCTTCTTGATACAAAACTTTGTATGTCAGCGCCTGATGATGAACAGTCAGAACCACCAAACTGAGGTACCGGGATATTACAAATTCTCTGCCTGGTCTGTCTGCCTGATCCGCATGTCACAGAACAATCTCCACCAGTCATCCAGTCAGAGTATCCTCCGTTCACTGAGCACAGGAAATGATGATTGAGATGATTGCAAGCCGCATTTATTGCTGATCAGAGGATGACTATTTAAAAGTATGTACACTTCAACGTCAAAACACTACCGGATGTTTTATCAGTTCTATGCAAGCTAATATGAATCAATTATAATCATTGTCATTGGTCATTGGTCAAGTTAGCCTGTCTAGACAAGCTTTGTTCGGTGGGGGGGGGGGGGGGGGTGTGGGGGGCACAAAGCTTGTCAAGACAGGCTATGGTCAAGTCTACATAATGTTCACTTAAGCCCAACAGATTTCCTTTACAATAGATTACCCCAAACTACCTACATTAATTGTTACAGGTGGATACATTGTGACTCCTTCGTGTCTACTCCGGAACAACCGAGGCCTGAACCCGCTTGGCCAGTACATTTCCTGAGAAGATGGTAGTAGCATCCTCCCCACAGGTAGCTGAGCATTCCGTCGTTTGAACCCAATCCATCCACTGGACACTAAAGTAAGACGAGGAACTGTTCAACTAGCAATTAATGATGCAATAAATGGAAGTTTGCAAATGTATAGATATCAAATATTGCTCAATCCATTGTTAAATGGAGGTAGTGGTGATGATAATAAAATATCTGTGAAGCAAAAATAAAGTTTACATTGGCTACAAGGGCAAGTGATTATTCTGACGTTACTCACATCTACTACCGGAGTACAGGCTACAGTAGAAGGTTGTTCCAGGGCACCGCTGCACTCTCCACCACCAAATAAAGGTTTGGGATTTGTACACCTCCTTGTTTGGATAAATTTCCCGGCTCCACAGGTAACTGAGCACCGACTTGTTATGGCCCATACAATGAATCCTCCCTCGACCGGACACTGCAATTGATGACTTATAATTATCAAATAGACATGAAAAGTGGCTTTTTACGTCACGTCACGATGTGTGTGATCTTTTCAATTTGAGGAATTAACGTGAAATTTAAAGCAACGATTTGAGATGGATTAAATAAGTAATAACCAAATTGTTTGCTTTTTTCAACCAAAGGACTGATTAAATGACACACACTCATATTTTCAGCAGTATCAACAATTTACCAAGATCAGCACAGACCGTCATAAGTAGATACATTTTGCGCCATATTTCCATAACGCCAAACATGCCCTCAAAATGACCATTACTTAGGCCAAAAAATTATTTTTGAAAATTCTCACATACAAAGCGGCTTTGATTAAGCATAGTAAAAACAGGAAATGCCAACAGAAAATGGCACTGCATGTCAGCTTTCCCCGAATTGCGCACCACAGAATGCACAAAAACACCTAAAAAGGCCCCTTAAATTGGCCTTTTTGGTAGGCAGGCAAAAATAATTTTCTGGCCTAAGTAATGGTCATTTTGACGGCATGTATGGAACGGTATGGCAAAGATTAGGTCAACACATTTTCAGCTAATCAGCAAGAAATTATTTACTAGTCCGGATTTTAGAGCACTGCGCATGCTCATCATGACCGATAACGTCAATTGCTAATCTCTGTATTCAATATACCTTGCACTATATATTACTCCCGCGCACAGCAGAACAAAACTGGTCGTGATTGTGATCCATATATGGACTACTGCACATGGCTCAGGCTAAGTTCTATTTAAATTGAGCAGAGCTAAATGGCTATGCTAATGTAATGCTAAATGTTTCAGGTCTCAGGCTGAAATGCTAGCACTTGGTGACAGGAATTATCTGATCTAGGTTATATTTTCTTGTTTAAATAGGTCAACAAAATGTAGGTTTTTACAACTCCAATATACAGAATATAAATGTCAAATTTGAGGCTAGGACATATTTCCAAACCTATTCAAGGCTGTTTGAAGGCATTTGAGCATGACAGTGTTGAAAAATTTGGAATCCCTTTAATCTTACAGTAAACCTCATTAATTAATTTAAGCCTCCATCTCCTCCTTCCTCCTACAGTGTAAAATCAAGGCAATTTATTTTTTTACCTGTGCAGTGTTCGTCAGAGAGAATTAATTATGATCTAGCTGTATGCCGCATCTGAAGTTAAATCTGACAAATAATCTCAGCTCATCATGATGCCCAGGCAATTAATTATGATGTGGCTGATAGCAAATTGTTCATTACCGAATATGAAGGTTACATTACATAGAAAATCCTTAATCCTACGTAGTGATAAAAATTACCATTGGCACGAACCCACATCGTTCACATCCAGTCATTGACAGAGCTAAACTTCGGAACAGCAAAAGATTTTGGGAAGCTTGATGTCGAATTTTTATCAATGAGTTCAGACTTTTCACACAAGCTTCGGTTTTGGTGGTGTGTACCTCTGTCACTGCAAACTCTCTCTGATAATAGTATCACTCGCCAAAGAACCTGAGGATAATAAAACCCCATCCAAAGCAAAAGATTTATTGTTGGGTGGGTGTCAGAGTTTGTGAGCAATATAATTTTAAATATGAGCCTTTCAGTTATATCTCACAGATAATCTTGATCACCCAGTGCTTTGTGTGGGCATCGGGTGATATTTATAGTTCAAATTGCGATCTTTGTCTGGTGACCTTTTATTCAATGCTAATCAGCTCGCCGCTCAATTTTCCGCCGAACATTAACTATAACAATAAATTGCCTCAATGCCATGGTTAGGCTGATTGAGGCCAGATGTACTGGAATAATACCTACCTACTGAAGCCACATGTTGAAAAAGTGTATACTAAGCCAGCTTTTTATTGCCGTGTTAGGCAAGCTGCCTGTATTTAGCGACATTGCTGAAGGCGAGTCTGTCGTACTTTACATTGATGCATCCCATTTTCACCACTTTGGATTTCAAGCTGCCAGCTATAAGTCTTTATGGGAACCACTACAAACTAACTCTAATTTGATCTTGCATTCACTATCTGTCTGTATGTCAAATGAGTTGTCCGCTCCCAAATTGAATGAAGAGCGCATACAATTTCCATGATGACAACACTTAAAGAAAGATTAGCTGCGGCCGGGATTTGAACCCGCATCAAAGACTTCAAATTGATGTCACATCGACAATTGGAAACATGGAAGCAGAATTTTAGCAGCAGACATAATCTAATCTGAGCATACCATGTAAATCAGTTCTAAAATTTTATTAATCATGTCAGCTTATCACGATGCCGTGGGAATTAATTATGATGTATCTGGTAGCATCTTGTTGTTCATAACCGGAAATTAACTTACATTCTTACTAAATCTGTAATCCTACAGGTAGTGGGAAAAATTACCGTCGAAACAAGCATGACTTGATGCAATCGGTGACAGTAGGAGCTTAGCTTTAGAAGAGTGAAGAGTTGGGGGAAGGTTTATTTCACCTCCCATTAGACATATAGGTGTAGTTTACAATATTGTACCTAGGCTCATTGTGAGACACTAGCAATAGCATTTAAACTTTTGAGTAGGGCCTAGTGACTGAGGCTAAACCTTGACTAATGAGCTCAGATCTTTTACACAAGCTTTAGATACAGTGGTGTGTACTTCTGTCACTGCAATCTGTCTGTGATGAAATTGGTGCATATGAGTGACACTGGTAATTCATCACATCTTGTGGGTTTTGTGTCAAAACTTGCCGGATAAATTTCAGTACGGACAGGATAAACAAGCTTCAAAATATTTCTGATGCTCACAAATCTCACCATGGTGCAAATATTTTAAGTGATAAACTTTCCAAATGGGACTAGCAAAATCTTTTGTAGATTATTTTTGATCTGACAGACAGCAATTTTTCCTTGTGTTACTATGTTAAAGCTCCCCCCCCCCTGGCACAGATTGAGCGCTTAGACTAGAGGGCTATTAAAACTGCACCTGAACTGTAAGATTCTTATATGGGTGGGTACCAAAATTAGTAAACAATTTAGCTATAAATATGAGCCTGCGTAACTTTTAATTGCAGATAATCTTGTGTAACCATACACTGATTATCTTAATCCCCCAGTGCACTGCATGTTCATGACCTTTTATACAGCCTTTCAATAATAAAGCTGAGCTCACAATTTAACTTGCCCACATTCTCTGCAGCCATAAATGGGTTCATTGACGTGGCTAAGCTGGATATAATACTTACCTGTTCCCTCATGGTTAAAGAGTGTAAAACTAAGCCAATTATCAACTTCGTGCTAGACATGATCTTAATCTTTAGAAGCCTCCGAATGTATTAAAGCATGCTTTAAGACTTAGTTTGAGGCTGCTATTCTGTATCACATCTTTTTCTCCATAGTTTATTCTATCATCATCATCATCATCATGTGTGCGATTTCCTGCTTAAAAATTCAAATATTGAGGAAGTTATGGCCTCTCAAACTTCCAAGGTGACGGCAGTCAATCGGCAGTAAGAGTCAGCTGGGACAACGTGTGGGACGTCACAATGTGTCATACTTATTATGATATACTAATAGATGGGACGATGATCAGGGATGTAAAGGGTCTAGAACCCAGTTCCAAATTGCCATGCAGGCAACGCTGTTTAATAACTCAAAACAAGTTTGACGCTGTTTTGACGTCCCACACAGTGTGCTCGCTGACTCCAAATGCCAAGTGAAGTTGATCACCTCGGAAGTTTAAAAGGCCATAACTTCCTCACTATTTGGATTCTAAAGCTGGAAATGGCTAACATGATAGAGTAAAATATGGAGAATAATATATGATACAAAATAGGAGCCTCAAACTACGTCTTTAATGAGAGTCCTCTTTGATTAACATTGATGTTACCTATCTTTGCTATCTGGGATTTGAGGGACAATTTAATTTTCACATGAAAGAGCTGCAGGAAAGAATCACTCGCAGCAAATATTCCCTATCACAAATATGCTCTGTGCAAATCGCTCTTGTGACATTCGGCTCTAAGTGTTTCGGTATTTTTGTTAAAGCCATGCTGCTTTAATCGTAACTATAGTGTTGAAAAGGGTAGAAGGCCTATATTGTAAAATTTGGTTCAAGCACACATGAAGGGGCGCCTAATCAAGTAATAGTGGGCTATACAGATGCACAGGCACACTCAGCAGTTACACTGGTCAACTTGTAGAGTTTACATTTACAATTACCTCCAGTGGAACCCACAATTCCAGAAACACCCATCACCTGGCAATCACGTACCAAGCGCGCAAAAATATTGCTCAATCTCACCATCCCCATAAAACAGAGTGTTGATGGCGCTTATTAGCAAGATCGCTTTTAACTACTTGGTGTTGTGTTGTTTCATCCCAAGGCAAATTCCATTCCATAATTGACACTATGATAATTGTATCATGATAGCGGATAAGTATGGACGAAGTTTAGCAGATTGATAAAGTAGGTAATAAAGAGGAGATAATGTGTTTATGCTCATTAATCGTACCAGCAGGGTTGATAAAATATCTCCAGACGCTGCTACCGAAATGAGCAATACCTAGACTAGACTGAGAAAAATAAATCTCTATACAAACTGCTGCAGGGACTGATATAAATATAGATCATGAAAGAGGGAAAAGACATTTTAATCTGAGAACAGACTTTTTAGTTTTGTTAGGATACAAGACACTGTTATTGAAAGTTTTTTCTTGGTTTATTTTTGGTGCGTCGATAGAACACATAAATCAAGGATTTTGGTGAAAGATTCAACTAAGAGTGCTTTCCAGGTGATCATAAGGTGTTGCTCATCTTAGGGAGACCAAGATGCAAAACCCCACGATTAATTCTGTAGTCGATCTGGACGAAATCTGAGGGTGATTATTATTTTTCAAGATGTCCAGCTTTGACTCAGAGCGGTCGACCCCTTTCTTACTATACCACAATTTCCGATACAGCCACGACTCTGCTGTATCTTTATTAACATTTAACCGATAAATTGTCTATCACAAACAAGACCACACAAGACCCAACTTAGATACAGTTCACCCAATGCTACAAAAGGTTAGCAAAACCACTGAGTATCAATTAGGAAAATGTATCATAACAGAATTTGGTGTGTAGATTCAAGATAATTGGCCAAATGAATTTGACAGCATCTATGACTCAGGTCAGATAGAAGTGTTGATTATTCAAACTAACTGGCTATCTTGGAGTGGAGATTTGAAGCCCATACTCAAAATGTAATTTGTAAAGAAAATCAAAGGATATATATAGTTAAAAACTTTCTGTATCTAAGTATCTAAGTACTAAGCCACTATCGTGCATGCTTTTCAGAAGTTTTATTGTGTCAATATCAATGTCCTGTCTTCAAGTCTTCCACCGTTCCATTTACCTATGTGATAAGATAACATGCGTAAGATTTTTAGATGCATCCTCGCTAGGACTAGAACCGGATCATTATCTAGACTAGACCTAGTTGACAATCACACTAAGAATCGAGTTATGCAGATAAACACAGCAAATAAACACTTCATACAGGATTACCTAGAACAATGCCCCACAGGTCGGCTCAGATACACTAAATACCGAATGGTCTGGTGAAAAGACTGTTTTTTTAGGCACATGGGCGCACTATATTTAAGGTAGAGACACTGTGGTCAGCAAATATGGACTTTATATGCACCGTTGGAAAGCTGCCGAGCTAGTGATCGGTAATAGCTCATCAAAAATATGATTGGATGACCTCGCGTCATTTTATTGGAGAAATAAGGCCCAAAAGGCTGTTTTTAGCAAAGTGGATGGCTGAGCTAAATTAATTGCTAGAAGTTTCAAAATAGGTTATATTTATTCTTAAAGACATAGTTCACCTCAATTTTTGGTTGAAAATAATAATTAATGCGCACAAAGTGGCTTTTCACGTCACATCATAATGCCTGTGGTTTTTTAAATTCGATGATTTAATGCAAAATTTAAACCGCCATTTGAGACAGTTCGAATTAATATGAGCCAAATGTTTTGCTGTTTTCCACTGAATTGATGTTAAATGACACACACCCAAAATTTCAGTAGTATAACAAATGTATCAAGATCAGCATAGACCATCAAAGGTAGTTAAATAGCAATCCAGTGGAAAAAAGCAAACAAATTGGCTCTTGTTTTTTTTAACTGTCTCGAATCGGTGCTTAAAATTGCGCATTATATCATCAAATTTAAAAACCACACGCAATATGAAGTGACATTAAAAGCCACCTTGGGCTCATCAAATATTATTTCAACAAAGATTAAGGATGAACTCTGTCGCTAAGAATAAATACAACCTGTGTTGAACTTCGCGCAGCCATCCACTCTGCTAAAATTAGCCTTTACGGCCTCATTTCTCCGATAAAATGACACAACATCATCCAATCATATTATTGATGAGCTATGAACGACCAGTAGCTCGGCAGCCTTCCAACGATGTATAGAAAGTCTATAATTGCTGACCCCTGTGTCTCTACCTTAACCTCATTTTTGTATGCAAGGCAACCTCACTCTTTCTACCACCAGAGTGTACCAGCAACTGTTTTCTCGGAACTTTTATGGTTGGTGATAGTAATACCAAGTGAAACCTGTTACTCCTTTGTTATAGCCTACAATCAATCAATCAATCATAAATAGCTGTTAGCAGGTTAAAACTGTAATAGATATTTTCGGAGCTGAAAATATCCATTCTGCCCTTCAGTTTCACTGTTCAGATATACTGCTGCCAGTATACATATTATCATCAACTTTCTGTCCAAAGTAGGAGAACTTGTTATTACTATATGGTGCAAAACAATAGCATATAGCGGGTACGGTGTTTTGTCTAAGCTCTTCATGATGTTCTTGTTGTCATTTTGTAATTATTTGCATGTTTAGCCGCAACTCTAGTCACAGGCTATTTGGCTGACCTGTGCTCTTATTTACTTTCTTTTGAACATTTATATACTCATGATTTTCAATGTTTCTTTAAAGCAGAATACAAGGACAAAAAAAAAGGTATATTATGTAGATAGTCTTTCTTTCGGAACTGAGTTATCTAAATGTAGAAAATTTTAAGTTAGGCACACTAATTTCGCGGTGATTGCCAGCTGTTAAATATGCAATTATGTCTTCATCACCTCAATTTTAGCTCTATTCTACTGAAGATCTTCCGGATAAGAGAACAATTACAAGGATAAACAGATCTCAGTTGGCTACGCTTAAAAAAAATCCTATTCGTATACATTGTATGTCATGAATATTGATGATCACTTTCATCAATCTATATATATATATATATCACTTTTGCATTTCTATCTTCACATTAACCTATATCATGCAAGGATTCACCTGTTCAATTAGCATTCACACCGAATCAATTCAATTCAAATATGTACATAATTTCATCTAGAAAGTGAAAGAAATGAAGATCCCTGCTCTCATGAGCGGATGCTTCTATTTCAGTTGATCATCGCAAAATAATTTACACAAACATTAATGTTATTGAGGTGTACCCACAAGCTAGCTGTTGTTATTTTTGTGTTTGTGCATACTGTATGTTACACCAACAGTGTGTTTATAAAGTCATCAATGACTTCTGTCGCTTTAGCAATGAACAAAACTGCCAGTTAACATACAATCAACCTGCTGTCAAAAGAAAAATGGATTTTAAAAATCCTTATTCTGTAAACAGTAACTTGGGTCATACAATGGGATTGTGCCTGTCAAATTTTCTTTAATTTTGTGTGATTCAGTATATCTTACCTTCCTGCATGTTTATTCAATTCTACTCTCTCAGTTAACCAATGCAATGCGTATATACCTTTGTATGTTGTTATAACCAAATAAATATCAAGGTATATGAAAATATTTCAAATTTTCAGATTGCTTTGACAGTAAACCGACATCCTGTTGCGTATAATTTTGTGGTTATTCGCACTAGCTTTCATGAGGAAATATTTAGACTTTTTAATGACCATCATCATCTGGAGGTGGACTCCTCCTGGGGTAAACCCAATAATTTATAAAATTGGAACTTTTTCAAGGGGCTCAGTTAGAAATTTAACTTACATAATCACCCATTTGGCTTTGTCTAATGAAAATTGAGAGGACAGAGGTTTGCATCGGTCCTATTCACAAATATTTTCAAGAGGAAATGAAATTTCTTCCAAATCTTATTGAACCTTCATTCCGATCATGCCTACAACATAAGCTCATCCATCATAAAACTTCAGCTCGCCAATTCCACAACCAGTTCAGGTCAACGACGGGACTCATATCCAAAAATAGCACTTTGGAACAAGCTGCCTGACAACCTAACAATCGGTAGAGAGTAGAGAGTCAGGTGGCCTTAAAAACGGCTCTTAAGTGTCACCTCTTGGATTTAAGGTTTGAACTTTGTTCATCGTAATTTAATTGATTTCCATTGCCGCGTCTTGTATGGCAATTTGGCCTTGCGCCTCGACTAGCTGCGACATTGTCAAAGCTGTTGCGCATGTAGACCTCATCCCCACTTTACTCTAATGTTTTTAGTTTCCTATTATCCTAACTTGTTTGCTTGAATAGAAGCCATACCAATAGTTATAAACAATAGATCTAAAATATCAACTCAAATCGATCAAAATTATGTAATTTGTAAGGAAAGTTAAAACTGGCTTATGGCAGAGTCATCTAGACTATTATACAATGCAGCTGATAGCATTAAAGGGCAACCAAGTTTTCGCAGCAATGCATTGGTGGGTTGTAAATGATGTGCTAACCAGCATCAGCTTTGTGCATTACGCGATGCAAAACTCAAAGTAGTTGCTGACTCTAAGCTGGGTAACACTTCAGTTTAGGGGAGGTAACAATACATTGATGTAATGATGATAGAGCACAGGCTAAATAATAACAGGAACAGGAAACTGCTCTGTGGTATTCCATTCTAGCTGCGTTTGAGTACCTGATGGATGAAATGTTTCACAAGAATTCTGGCTGACTAATCATTCGATTTAGATTTTGTCTTTTTCCCTATGCAAAAGGTGCAATCTGCTGTTAATCAATGAGAATTTGTTTGAAACCCTGGTTGCCCTTTAATAAAACCAGTACCAGTATTCAAAATCCATTGAAATTATTGTTGACTATGTCAATATCATTTACAAAGTCAGTAAATATGTGATAATGGTGCTGTCAATACTGGACAGCTTGTTATAACTAATGCGCAGCCGCCACAGTCATGATATATTCCAGGCTGCTAAAGTCACACCAGAACCTATCACGGAGCAGTTTCTATCAAAACTAGACCAACTCAAATTATTCATATGATTAGCTGCATGAGGGAGAGGGAGACAACAAACTCTAGACCTTTCCAGATCCTGGGTTTTCAAACTTTTAAATCAAGTAAATCACACACATATGCCATAGTGCAAGAAAATTGGTGTTTTGTATATTGCTGCTGGGTTGCTTTGATAAGAACAATGGTTGCATTTTGCTTTCCTCAACACTTTAATTGTGGTTTATTTATAGAAATACTGAAAATAATGAATACAAGTGCTTGCTACATGTCTGACCATTAAGTTGTATCGAGATCATAGATTTGATTCTATGCTACTCAGTTAGCAGACTTGATCAATATTGGAGCACTGATGTACATAGATAAAATACTTCCAATTGGGTGTCAAACATCAAGTGGCTTGAGCGATGAACAGAGAACAGGGAACACCACACCCCTCAGCGCAGGCGTACTAAAATTCAATTTGAGAATATATTCCTTTCACTATGTCTTCAGATGAAATATTGACTTGTAGAACAATTGTCATTTGAATTGAAGTTGTCCTGCCTTTCATATATTGGGCTCACCTATTGTCTGGAGTTATTTATATTCAATTAAGTGCAAGTAGATCATCGTAGATCGATGCAAGAAGAAAGTTTTGCAATTTTTTCAATTCATTCATGTAGATGTATTACTAGTTCATAACAAAATAGTGATTTCGCAATAAGGGTTGGACTTAAACATACTAGATGCAGATTTATTTAATATGGTCAATGTGTATTTGAAAGATGCTGATGAAACTGTCAGTCAATGGTGTAAAAAGGTTATTTCTTTGAATATAAAATCAGGAACATTCTCTCAATCAGATATTAATCTTCATCCTTTACAATGTGAGTTTAACAACAGCAGTACCCAGTAAGAGGATAGCAGTTTTTTCCTTTTCCATTCTCAGACCACCAGAATCTTTCAGGACATATCATCTTCTTAGAAGGAGGTGCTGTTACTGGAGGAGGACAGCACCAACTGGGACTTCTCTTCCAGTTACTATTACTATTGCCATTGTTACCATTTCCGTTACCATTAGAGTATGCATTACCGTTTCCATTCCCGTTAGTATTTCCATAGTTAGGTTCAACGCAACTTGGAGTTTTAGCAGAGTTTGCAGTCAGAATCCATCCAATTCTACAGCCGTTGTTGCCATTGGCATTGTTACCATTGCCGACATTGCCATTCCCATTGTTACCATTGAAACTATTTCCATTGTTACCATTCCCATTGTTACCATTGAAGCCATTTCCATTGTCACCATTCCCATTGTTACCATTGAAGCCATTTCCATTGTCACCATTCCCGTTGTTACCTAGAGAAAATTGCAATCCTAACGTCAATGACATCACACCACACCATCATGCATTATAGTCAATTTGAAGCTTTCCTTGTCGTTTGTTTATTGCTATCTCTCAAAATCCATCATAATAACTAAGTTGAGATGAAGGGGAATTCTATTGGGAGAGAATATTTTACGATTCAGCGGCGATGGCTGATGCATCTATATTTTCACAATCATAACTGGCAATCAAATCATGATAGATTCTTCAAAAGATACTCTTAAGATTTGCTTGACTTAATTTCAAATAATGAGTTCAGAATAACTGGCCTGATGTGTTTCGAAAACAGTTTCAAATCATGTCAAAGAAAAGTGATGAGATTTATGCGCTAACAATTTATAAAATATTGAAATTCAAATACATTTTGTTGTCAGGAGGTATTTACCGTGGAATTGCACTCAAACTTAGGATTTCATAACACTTACTGTTCCAATTCTGTCCATTCTGCCCTTTAGTTTCACTGACCAGAAAAACCACTCCCACAAAACAAATCATCAATGTTCTGTAAAGAGAAACTTAATGTATAAATGCTGGTATAATAAAACTGTGTTGGCCTAAATATCTCTATCATTTTACATATTATAACAATAACTTTATTTGAACTTGTACATTGATTGTGTGGTGATTGTTCTATGAGAGGTTGTTCTTACCTTACTGTTCACCCCATCCTAGTGTTGATTTATCTCCTGTAGTGAGTAAACAGCTGCTTTGATGTACGTTCAATAATGCTAACAATATCAGAGTCCTACCTTTATATACCCTTGAAACTTGTTGAATGTGCCGCTTAGTGGATAACTGTCACAAATTACCTGATATATGTGGGTAATCGGATAATCAAGATTACATAAAGTAGGATTCTCTTGTACAAGGAAACAGTATGACATTTTAATTATGATGATTTCCCTGTTGTCGTAGTCAGGCACTTTACAACATGATTATATTAGATTTGGAATTTAATTACCTTTATTTTTGGTGTGATGGTGATGCAGAGACAGACTATATATTTTCACTAAAATAAAATGGTATGACCAGGAAAGAGTTGACAGGTTTGATAGTATCTAACGATCATTAAATCCAAGACCGTGCTTTCCTGAGCCATTTCCTAACCGGAGGTTATTGGTTCTTCGTTGCTAAAACCTATCATTGAATCCAGTTTATTGAGGTGCTTTCATTGCAGCATCAAGGCAATGAACTTGAATGAGCTTGAACCAAAACACTGTGATACTGCTGATTTTCGTTGAGCTCTTTGCCTCCGGCAAATAGCGGTCATAAAAAATTGAATAGTATAGACCTGCAAGCCTGGAGGCTCTGACAAGCACAAAGGCTGAGCTCTCAATCATTGGTAGGGATGCATGTGTTGCAAGTTATAGAAACAAGGTTTTTATTTTAGTCGCAAAACACGTGATAACATTCGTGAGTAAGAGTCTCAAACTAACAACCATTAGCATTCAACTTTTCAACAGCGATGAGGGCAAATTGGAAAACTGTCTACCAAGTTTCTATTTGACATGATAGGAGAAATATCCTTTTTCAAGTTTAGCATTCACAGGGAATGAATTTCTTCTGCTCTGAAGTAAACTTTCAGCTTTTTTTTGAACGAGTAATTATGTGATGAACATAATCATATCTTGTCAAAAGCTAATTACTAAATGCTTTGATTTGAAAAAATGTCTCTATCTTAACTACCCAGAGTGTCTTTGTAATAGAAAATGTTCACTTATAAAAGTCGTGAGAACCAGGCAGAATGTATTCTCATAATATCCCTGGCCTATTTATGAGTTTAGGATAAGCCTTTCACACGATGTCATTGAGTTCATCTTAATTTTGCAATGACACATTCATAATCATACACTGTTTCTATTTCCTTCCAGGAAATAAAATTTCTTTCAAATGTGATTTGGTGATCGCTTAGCCAATCAGATTACTGTATCGCTTGAAATAATATGTGATCCATATGTGTATCATATGTAACCAATATAAGAACCATCAAATATGCCGGTACCTGTTGGAGTACCTACACAAGTTCCTTGTATCAGGATAATACATGTCACTTTTGCCAAGTCAACCTATCAACTTGATTTAGATTGATGATCTTTCCTCTCCTATTTGCTCTAATATAATCAATATAATATGCTCAATAATTACAGATGTTAATATCATGAAACCAGAGAAAGCTAGGCTGGGCTGGGCTTTGGCAAGATTACTTGGTTCCTTGTATCAGGATAAATGCTATAATTGTAAACCTGCTTATGATTGGTGAAATATTTGACTTATTTGTACTACTGAGGATTCTTAAAATCAGAACCAATTGAATTCATGCTAAACAAGTATACCTCAGTATACAAGAGGGTGGTTTAATAGCTCCGCTTTCAGTCTAGTATGGAATATATTTTACTCATACACCGTCATTTATTTGAATGAAGATTAGAGATTCAAGTAGATGACAAATAGAGAAAAAATAAGGTTGTGAGCTAACCAGGATTTCTTTGTTATCCTAATACTATGATGAAGTGTCCAATGTTAAGTAAGCCAGATAGACAATGATTTATTTCCCTCAAAAAAACTTAAATTTTGCGAGACAGCTGAGAATCTTTGAAGAGCAGAAGCACCCAATGATCACGATGGTTTAACTGGTTGGTTATTATGTCCTACAATTATTCCAAAATGATCTGTAAGGTGCATAGAGCAGTGACCAGAATAGTTTACACCTAAAGGTAGTAAACTGTAGATCTGATCAGCCGACCAGATGCATCCAGTGAGCAAGGCCTGATGGCTATGTAGCACTTATATAATATGACATGAACAACATCAGAATTAAAATTCTAATTCACTACCATCGGTAAATCTCCTAAGGCACTTAAACAGAAAAGGTAGGTATACGAGGCCCAGTCTATGTTAAGCAATCATCCACCCATATCAAATTCAAATTTGGCTTAAAACATCCACACTCAAGGGAATCATAGGACTGGAGTGCTAGAAGAACAATATGCCAAGGTGATCCCGAAGACATGCATTCACAGCAGTGAAAATTCAAGCTATTATATAACATAACTTCAAACGTGACTACCATAGGAAAGTTTATAATATTAAGCCACAAGATGAAACATATCATATGGTATAGTTATCTTCATGCACTGAACTGCAAGCGGGCCGGCTAGCAAGCCAGCTAGCTGATATGCTTTACTCAGGGCTTATGAAATTCTCCTGTAGCAAGATGGCCATCATAGTTAGAGTGCAGTTGGTGGTAATGAACTTGTCTCCCTTCACACTTTTAATTGCTGCAATCCCTCATTTACCCTGTTAGCTTGTTTTAATAGTGTTAACTATCTGTAGAAGGATTTGTTAACAATTTACTCTGGATTCACCAATTTATTTGGTGAAGCGTGCTCCTTATCAAACAGAGAAATCTATTCAGCTCCAGTGCCAGAGCAAAATTAACTTTGAAATCAACCTGGTTTAACCCTTAAGTAACAGCCACTAACGCTTCCAAAATCACTCTTAAAATAGGTAAAATACCGTTGCAAATTACTCATTTATTTTTCTCTGTGTAGTGTAAAAAGGTTATTTCTTCAAATATGACATCAGATACATTCTCTTAAATAGATATTGATTTTTATGCTTTATGATGTGTGTTTAACAACAGCAGTACCCAGTAAGAGGATAGCAGTTGTTTCCTGTTTTGTTCTCAGACCACCAGAATCTTTCAGATCATCTTCTTAGAAGGTCATTGTGTTACTGGAGGAGGACAGCACCAACTGGGAATTCTCTTTGGGTTACCATTTCCATTTCTGTCACCATTGAAGTATGCATCATTGATTGAATTTCCATTTCCACTGGCATTTTCCATAGTAGTTTGGCTCCACACAGCTCGGAGGTTTTGCAGAGTTAGCTGTCAAAATCAATCCGATTCTACAGACGTTGTTGCCATTGCCATTCCAATTATTACTGTTAAAGCCATTATTGTGTTTTCCGCTTTTCATTACATTCAATTCAAAACTATAAACCAAAATAAATGATTGATTATGTAAAATCATAAAAAAATTATTGTTAGATCTCAATGATCATATATTATTTTGCAATTTATTTAGGGGACATAATATGAGCCCGAAGGGTGCCTAGGCATAGGTTGCCTGTCTGTACCCTAAGGGTACATCCTATTTAGACATGGTGCAGTTGTACCCTTTTTCCTGCTGTTTGTACCCTTCTTCTTTTAAATATTGCATTGAGAGCCAGTTTATCATCCACGGCCAGCATAGAATGAGAAGGCAAGTTCACAATAGAATCAGTCTAGTCAGCAGGTATCAAGAACGAAAATTTTGGCCATTAAAAATTGAGGATAAATAAAGACCGATAAGTATAAAGCATGTGACATATGATCTATTCAATGAAAAGTACTAAAAATGATACACTCACTCATTCTATTGTTTTTCATGACCCAGATGAGGAAGTTTAAATTGCATCTCTCAACTTCATCAACCTAGTCAGCAGGTATCAAGATTCCAGTCGCGCGAAGCTGGGTGCGCCAGAAGTGCCCCCGCACTTCGGGGCATGCCCTGGGTTCGAGTCGCGCAAAGCTGGGTGCGCCAGAAGTGCCCCCGCACTTTCTACCCATTTTCCCCCGCACCTTCCCCCCACTCTCCCCGCACTTTCCCCTGCATTTTCCCCCGCACTTTCCCCCAACTTTCCCCCGCACTTTCCCCGCACTTTCCCCCGCACTTTCCCCCGCACGTTCCCCCCACTCTCCCCGCACTTTCCCCCAACTTTCCCCCAACTTTCCCCGCACTTTCTGCCCACTTTTCCCCGCATTTTCCCCGCACTTTCCCCCGTACTTTCCCCCGCACTTTCCCCGCACTTTCCCCGCACTTTCCCCGCACTTTCCCCCGCACTTTCCCCCGCACTTTCCCCCCACTTATGAAAGAAGCCAGGGGTTCCTACTGGGCCAGGATGGGCAGGGATAATCAGTAAAAAGTTGCAATAAACTCTGAGTAGTATTTCGTAGTTCAACTTACCATGAAGGTTACAGCCAAGAGTGATTCTACTCAGATAGTGATGACGTAGTACCCAGGAAGTTAGCTCATCACATAATAGTACTCAATAGTCCGAGTAGCATCTGAAGGCAGGTATACTTTAGGTTGTACTCAGTGTAGTGCTCTAGATATGGTGTTGTGTAGTTAGCTAGTCAGACTACTCCACATGCCCTTTCTTTTGGAAGGGGCAGACAACTCTTACTCTATAGCTTCACCGGGTGGTGAAGCATAAAGAAAACAAAGACGGTGAAATATGCATTCACAGTCTACGCATAACATTATGATAACACAATCGGAATTTTGAAAATTAACATGGTTTGGGCCACGCCCTTCCCACCTTTCAAAATTACCACCTCTGGTGACAGGATCAGTCTTTGCATTTACTGTTTGGCAACCGCCCCTGCTTGCCAGCGCTAAGATCCTCTGTCAGAATTGTCTCGGGATTGCTCCTCTGGCACCTCATCGAAGGGCAGCGACTTAAAGCCAAGCACTTCGTCCTCATCGACCTCACTTAACTCCAGAGATACAGACACACGCTCTTAAGCGGACATCTGATCCCCTTCCTCAGCAGAAGGAGGCGACTGCTGATGTTCATTGTGAACAGGCTTGTCGGGCTCTCCTGCATTGCTGACACACATCGGCTCTGCACTAACACTCACTTCAGCAGCACCACCAGCTGATGATGCAGCTATCTGAGCCGCCGGTACGGGGGCCGACACTGAGGCGGTGCTGGCGGGCTGAGCACTCTCTCCAGAGCTCGCCGTCAATGCTGTGGTCACAGCTAAGATGTTATTAGCCGGACCCACAGCAGACGCCTGGACCTCAGTAGCAGTGGAGGTACCAACAGCAACCGCTGCAGCTGTAGTGTTGGCAAACAAAAATATATTCAGAAATCTAATTTGAATTTCTTGAGAACTTGATTATCAATAATTTACAGCATTTACTTTTCATAAGCAGATACTATTTATTCGCCTTTTCAAAAACAATAAGTTTTAAAGTATCCTCAGAACCGTGCACAAATAATGAAAAGAAAAGCTACAAGAACACAACTTACTCATAGCGTTTGTTTGGATTCGCACTTTAGAAAAAGTTTCAATTCCACATCGAAAACCACATCGCATGTAGTAGTTTTGGCACATGGGTCCAACTCGGAGTTATGCTTTCACAGCTCTATTATGCAATTGTAAAAGATGGGATTATAATTGCAAGGACCTGCAAAGTCAACAAACCATTGTCAATCATAATTTTTGTATGTACAGGAAATGTGGAATAGGAAAATAGATATATTTATGACTAAAATTGATAGCTAAAAATAATTGAGCAAATTATGAACAAATATAAAAAGGAAGGTGGAATGGTGCAGCACATGTGTGATATACTAAATACTAGTAATGATGAGACTCAGATACTATCATGCTTCAGAAAATTTCCTAAAGCCTATGACAGATGTAATAATAGAAATAATATATATATAAATAATGACATTCAGACGACGGGATGCTGCCGTAGCGGACAGACATAACATCACTCATATGGATGGCTATCGGTGCAACCAGCACTTCCACCTCTTATCAACATGACAACGATGACTAGAAACGCATATATCACAACCCTGACAAAAACAGATGGCTAACTTTGCCTTGACTGCGCCGGCAGCTTGGCCATCATTGAGCGCGTTAGCCAGACACACAACCACATCGTTCAACTCTGGCTTCTGTGAGCAGGCTTAAAGAGCTTCCGCCGCCCAACCAATCCAAGCGCTTAAAAAACAATCAACTGCCAAACAGAAAATCTTCGGACAAATCAAACTAGAACATTAAACCAGCTAGATGTCGCCATCGAGCTATCTCCAATTAACCCTTCTCCTCAGCATTGACCAGCGGCTGACCTGCATGGCTGGAACATCTGGCCCATCAAATACGGAATCCTCACCTTTCCATTTGTTCCAGTATTCATTTCAAAGCAATACACCAAGGTCAAGTAATATAAATTTCTACATGCTCAAAGACTACCCTTTGGCAGCTTGAAAAAAATCAATTCTATGCCCACACCGTGAAAAAGATGCCATAACTTATTTATTTTCCAAAAGATGCCAAAGTGCTAATGCCAATAATATTCATGTTTATTCACAATAAAGTGATGATGATATTTTTAATGGCGTAGGCTAAATCATGGCACTTCAGTTGATTTTCCCTAAACTCTCTTTTACCTATCCACATTCATCAATTTGCATTGGTGCCTAATCTATGTTTATTCACAAATTAGATGCAGTAATTTTCATCGGCAATAGTTGTTCGCAGTTACAGTAGACAATTAATCCCTTAATTACAGAATCATACAATTTAAAATCTTCAAGAATCGATAATGCGTCAGACAGCCAAAATTTGGATTCATTGTTTCATTTGTGATAATCCAAATAAATCTGAATGATAAACATAACTGAGCTAAGAATAATGCAAACAGATTGTACCTTGTGAATTTCATGAATACTCCAAAAACATAAGCCTCATTTAATTTCGGCAAAGTTGTCAATACACAGTGTTGAGAGGAGTGTATTTCATCGAAGGAAATTTGCCATTACACAACTGGAGCAGGCCTTATGTTTGATAATACCTACATTGCCATGCCAGAATCAGATTTGGTGCTTCTCTTAATCATCATGTATCTACTCCCACAATAAGTTGCTATTTTTGCTGGATAAACATTAATAAACCAAACTTACCTTGGTACATAAATATACTCCATATCTAGTGAAAATTGCCTTGATCCACATTGAAACAAACTGTCCGACAATGTTTGTGGGTTTCCCTTGTACCAACAATTATTCACCATACATAGCTTAATTGGTCTTGACAATTACCCACACAGCTTTCTAAGGTACCTGTCCATGACTTGCAGGTCAATGGTGATCATTTTTGGTCCCTGATAAGAGAGCAAACAGCAATACAATATTTTGAGCGTAGTGCAGCTACTCTAAAAAGAAGTTAAGAGCAGGTGACCTTCAGCATCTATTCAAGCACCACCCATGATGTTCAGATTTTTAGAGGAAAATAACTCCACTGATTGCTGATAAGGTGATAATCCTACAACTACACACTTGTCAAACCTTGATAATACTAAGCCCTCTGTCAATAGGCAAGCACGCGTGAGGATACACAATCGTAAAGGCTTTCAAATCATGTGTTAGTATTACATGGGCAAGATTTCCGGACGATATAAGAAATTTTCCGGTGGCGTTGAAATCTAATTTTACCTGATAATGCATAGCTTCTTTGCAGAGGAATTTTTCATTTGATTCATTGCCAGCAGTTCTTACCGCCAACCAGTTATGATGTTTCACAAATATATGGCAACTGTCCTATTCTGGGAGAGGATAATTTTAATTATAGCGATAAATGCTCTGATACCTGGCATATCAACACCACCATTTGGTCTTCTTTAGATACAACATACAGTGGTGCGCGTACCCCTGCAAAACACACAGGTCTTCAGCTCGAAACCATGATTCAAGCGCTGTTTCGAGGCCTTCTATAGTACAACCTCCTCATGGCTGGCCCCAGCAGCATGAAGCCGCCCCTGTGTGTTGATGAGCATGTCAATTAATCTCATCGATCCCTCAGTGCATTTTGTAAGTTTCGGTGGTTTGATATAATTGGTGTGTTTACGCTGTTGCGCAACCAGGGAGGCTGCCAACACTTCATTGTTTCAGTGCAACAATGTTCGCCCCATCACTCTCATGCTCATACACTAAGCCAAACTAGTGGAGGGAGGTTTGCTTTCCATCAACTCATCGGCGCAAAGTCACTATCGTCAAGGCACCCGCCCCTCGTGCCATAGTTCACTACTCAAATTCACCACATTGAGCATAGTACAATGTCACATCTACAGCAGCAAACAGGAGAATTTTCTATACCAACATCAGACACAATAACAACATCCAATACACTCAACCTCGACTCGAGGACACACAATTAATAGCCAGTCCATACAATTAAATTAAAATCAAAATTCTATTCTTACTACCAGTGCCACCCTAACGCTACAACTGTGACAACCGTGACAATGCAGTAAGGATGGCGCCAACAGAGATAATGCAGAATGACACAAACTCATTCTCCAGGGTAATAAGGTAACTGGTTCGGAATTGCCCTCTCACGTTAAATCCTTCAAAAATGAAGAGTTGCCCTCTCTCTCTCTTCGAATTTTCACAGGCTTTGATATGATTGGCCCATCACATCTTACTTTTTTCTTATTGGCCTGTTCAATAACTTCATACTGATTACAATATCTGTGTTGGGGAACACTGAGTTAGTTATCGATATTGCTAGTAGTCAACTTTCTGAACAGCAGTCAGACTCAGTGGCACCAATCAGTTACTTCACAGACACATATGACCACGATGAAGAGATGATGAGCCAACTCAGCTTCACAAGAAGAAGAAGAATGAAATTAGAATAGCTGTGAATGGACTTGATTGAATCAATTTGTTGTAGCTCTCAGGTAAATAAATGCTATTTAGTATTTATTTGGTACACTACTATTCTACTACTCAGTCGTGAGTGAAAAATGAGTAGACTAACTAAGAAGTCTAGCTAGTAACTGTTAGTTACTATCACTACTAGTAGCTTTCTGTAGTTTGCCAACGGTACCAATTGTAGCCAAAATAAACTTCACTGTATAGTTTGTATCTGTGCACTACGTCATAACTTAGTGTGAATGTTAGTCACGTGCATATTATTTAGTCACGCCCACTTGATGTGCGCTCTTAGTGAGCAGTTATTATTATTGTCAGCTAGTGATTAGAAGTGTATCATCATATGCAAGCAATAAAAGAAATGATCCATCAAAACAAAAGGGCACTGATAATAAATGTATTGTAAGAAACAATAAGGTATAAGGAATCAGGATCAAGGAATCAGGAATAAGGAATAAGAGTTTCCGTATAAAGGAATACGGAAACGGATCCTGCGGAAAGCGGAACCCTTGATATACGGAAACTTCAGTTTCGGGAATACGGAATCCCGTTTTCGCCGGAGAACGGGATTTCTTGTTTTTAAAACGGAAACTGATCACACAATGTACATGTGCAGTGTAATATCAAGCAAGGGGAATGACTCCTAAGAGTTGTAAGAGGGGGGAGGCTCATACAACTCCAAGGAGTTTACTCCTTACTCCTCGCTTTGTTGTTTGTGGTGGTGGCAAGTTTAGGTGGGCAACTCTCTTGCAACTAATTGTCTAGAACTGTTATTGCTAATCTACTATGGCTACATGTAGGCCTACATACTTTACATTGTAAGGAAATGCCCCCTCTCCTCTTTACTACAACTACAGCCTATGTAGGCTGGGTCTTGTATTTGTATAAAGTGAGTATAGACTTTGCTTCGGCGCAACTGACGGATCGTTATTGCTTTATGTCAACCATTCCCAACTGTCTGAGACTGGTGGGGTCACCCTTAAATACAAACAGCAAAACTATATACATATTAGTATACACTTTATTTACTGATCAAGCATGCGCATATAGGACCATGTGGTACATCATCATCTAGCTTAGTTGGCGAGACCTGCTTTTAGCTTCGTTCGAGAATCGGCCACTAATCAATTGAACTATGCCCACTCGTGTGTGAACTATTTGCGAACAAATTTATCTAAGGAGCGAGGATATTGAGCATTTAAGTTGTAATGATCTTTTGGTTTACAAAGCACAGCTCATGCTTATTGAAATATCCCCTGGTCTATAATGTAATAAAGAATATACCTAACTCGATCACCAGAGGAAGGAAACCAGTGCAGACCTTGTCTTTTGCCAATGGTATTGAACTCAAATGATTCGTTGGCTGTACAGAGTCTCAACTGCATCACAGTGGTCATTTCATTATAATAAGCAGTGATCGGGGAGGGGGGAGGATTGCATATAATATTACATGTGTGGGCTCTTTGAGTTACAAGCATGTACTTCGCCTTAATTCAGGGTCAACCACTGCCAACCATTGGTTATAGTGGTCTGTAGTTGGAGAGTAGAGAAATTGGTTACTGAGAGAAACTAGACCATTGCCAGCTTGCACACAATTGCAAAAGTTTCCCAAATGTAAATCTTCATCAATAGAATGGAGTATTCAAGTGTTGCAGAGGTACTAGTTCTCTAGAGTATAACGCTGGTTTAATTATTCGTCTTGTTAATTTGGGAAAAAAGTAGATAGGCCTAGATACAAGCAAAGACTCCTTTTGATTGCAGATTTTTTTGTATTTTAGTCTACATTGTAAAGCAACACAGACCGCAGAATACTACTGAGAACAGTTCAATGAAGAAGAGAGTGTTTGGGTGGTTTATAGCAGATGTGATACAACTCGTAGTATCAATAGTCGTTCAGCTTACTCAATTCAAACAGGTAAGCTGACAATCAAATTTTCAATTTTGGTTGTAAAATTTGATTAAGTTGCAGCAGGGAACTGACCAAGAAAGGCTTGAGATGGCTGGGGTCATAAGCATTGATATCTCCACTGTTACACTTGCATTGAGCATTGTTAGTAATATAATGATATAACTGTCAGGTGATATGTGTAGGCTAACTGATGATAATTGCGTCGGTGCAATCGTTGAAGTCTCATGGCATGAATTTGGTAAAACTGCTTGAACACTGGCAGGCCTTAGCAAGAAATTTTCATTGAAGCCGGCCAGTTAGTGTAATTAGGAGTTCAGTGACTATCGGAGTTGTGCTCTTTTTTTCATGGAGGGAACAACTCATTCCATCTCGCAACATCAAGTCACCTCTTCCCTATATTCCAACCTCCTTGCCACATCTCACTATCTTGACTGATCATTTTAGTTACAAACTTGCTGGCGTTATGTGTGCTGATCAAACCTATAGATCGAGTGTTTCCATTCCAAGAAACCAGATATGAAACTTCACAAACTTCTTCACCAACGGCTGGCAAATCTGTTTCCATCATAGGGATTGTAGATTTAACCAGGTCTTTAAGTGGTGTGTTATTTGTAATTTGGCAACATGCTAGAATCAGGCTCTCAATGCAGAGAAAATTGAAGGGTCCAGAGATGAACCTTGTAGCAGCAAAGCATTGTTATAAGAATGCAAATAACTTGAATGCAAATAATGTACTTAGGACATTGGAATGTATTATATTCATCAACTAAATATTTGTTGCAGAGAATACAGGAGAAAGACTGATTCAGTATGGCATGATAATGGCAGAGTTACGCATCAGAACCTTTGGTGGTTTGAATTCTGTCCTGAGAAATATTGATGAACCGAGTGAGTGTCTGAGTGTCAAATAGTTACATTATTATGATTCATGATGGGTTATGATATACTCTTCGCTGCCCTGATGCAGTGATCATTTGTATTTGATTGTCTAAATCAAGGATACCATCGGAAGCCTAATTGGTAACCATATCTCATACTCATTGAAAGACCCCCCTCCCTCCCTTGACCTGCTATCTACCTTATCAACCTAATTAGTGGTTGACTAATTGGGTTGATAAGGTAGATTGTAGGTGAAGGAAGGGGGGAAGGGGGTGAATGAAATGATAATGAAATCTGTCTCTTAAAGTATTGTCAATTGTTCGATTGTGGTTATCATGGGGCATTTAACTTCCTAACACATGTTGGTGTGTGGGTAATTCTAGGTCACAGGCCCTAAAAAAATTAAACAGCATAAAACTTGTTTCTAATTTTTAGTCAGCTAAACCTATAGACTTGGGAGTAAGTATTAGCTAAAGTTTAGTTTAGCTAGTTTTGAGATGACTTAATGTAAGCTAGCATTAAATTTTGGCTAGTGGCGGTTGAAGTCCATAAAAAGAATAAAAGGGTGGGCGTATGTTTGCTACTCTTGAAGTTAGCTTTTTCAAGCCTGCGCAAAAAGAAGAAAATTTCCTCCTATGAATACTTTACTCCTCTATGGAACTTTTTATGAACATTATATCTGCCTGATTTTGATTACTGTACCTTACATTTTAGAACGTAACTGATTGGCAGGATTAGCAGGATGTTGGCATCAATTGACATTTGACTACCGCGTCAAACAACTTGACGGCAGTTAGTTTAGGAAGAACAAGTATTCATCAGATAATGTGGTAAGCTACTCTCACACTACTCTGTAAGTCTACTCATTCTTCACTGACGACTGAGTAGTAGAGTAGTACTCTACTACTCAGTCGTGAAGAATGAGTAGACTTACTAAGAAGTCTAGCTAGTAACTATTAGTTATTATCACTACTAGTAGCCTTCTGTAGTTTGCCAATCAGGGGTGTCTTTCTATTAGAAAGAGCGATACTTTACTAAAGCAAATTATCACTATCGCATTACTCGAAATTATTGCCCACTTGGTCTTTCAATTAGACAACATCACTCCCAAATCGCTCGCTCAGAATGTATATAGTTCAATCATTGACTGAACGATTTGAAAGTGAGACCCCTAGCAGGTATTGCTCACTCACCTGGTGAGCGATCAGATTGTGATTTTGGTTTTTAAGTGTTGTGTTATTTGTAATTTGTTAAAATGTTAGAATCCGGCTCCAAATGCAATGATCTCAGTGCCCTAACTTCATATCTAGATAGGGTGAAAGAAAGAGGGCTTACACTGTTTTCATAAGTAATAATACATCTTGTAAAAAAATCCAAAACTAAGAATTGCGAAAAAAATTCATCCTCAGCCGTTCATATTCATTGAGCCGACCTCAGCTGTTTCAGGGGAAACAAATTTGGTCCATAGTCAATATATTATATTATATGTGCCGAAATGTGAGTTGCTGGCAGTCAATGTAACATTGTGTATACCCTAAGAGCGTTAATTATTTGCAGCAGGGAAAATTCACAAATAGCTACATTTAAAGCAAGCTAACATTTGCTCTCATTTCTTCATATAGACTCCCACCTTCGCTAGAGGAGTAATTTACTGCAAATCATCTTTAGACAACTATCCTGAATATTATGTAATATCAAGTTTATCGTCCTATTGTATTTAGAGTGATATATGGATATCTAAAAAAACTCAATATTCACACCTGTGTATATATATATAATATGTGGTTTTAGATCAGAAGATGATTTGATGGTATTCAGTAGCTAATAAACCATGGCTCCCCGCCAGAAATTGCCAGAAGATTAAATCGTGAGTTACTTCAATAGCATTGGACCCCACTTTCAATGATGGGATTACTCTAGTGGAGTAATGTTAGTTCAATAGGAAAAGTTTGCATTTCGAGAAGATGGTTTGAAGTAATAAAATTATGGCTAGCCAACATTTTCTCAACTCCGTCACTTGACATTAACTTCCAGTGGGTGACCTCACGTTCGAAGATTTAAGATACTTGAGTTTTAATGACCTCATTGGATGGTTGTGACAGGGTTGTCACATCCAATTCTTGAGAAAGGCACCCAAGTGCCTTCTGAGTTCTCCTCTATTACAAAAATTAAGTGCAGACAACCATTGCAGTACGAACAGTCTGCTGAATAACAATAAAAAAAGCATGGCTGTAAATGCTGTTGGCAAATTCCCACATGATTATAATATTACTTGTATGTCAATTAAAATATTTTCACACCTGCATTTCCGGTTGCTCCAATCCTAGTAAAATCCAAGTAAAACGACGTTGTCTTGTGTTGATGGCTGGAGGGGGAGCAACTCCAAATATATGCAAATTAGATTAAAATTTTTCTTGAGGTAGAGAATGTTTTACTTTTTGTCACCATGCTCAGTAAATAACCTAACAAGGAGTCAAGTAGATGTCGAGCACATAGTGCTTGCTTTCTAATCTAGTCAATGCAATGTCACAGTGTATGTTATGCCATTATCCCTATAGTTTTATCCAATTTTTCTGCATTTGGATTTGCTTCTGGTGTCACCAGTAAAATGGGAGGAACTTGAAATGTAGGCATTTATCACAGAACTTGTAATGGCTCTGGATCAAAAAAAGAAAGAAGAAATATGTCTTCATCCAACCAACTTAACATTATTGATGGCCAACCACCCAACCAATGCTACTCTATATTGAAAAGTTTCCCCACTCCTGATTGCTAAAATGAATTATTCTGAGCCATGATTTTTGCGTCATATTGTGTACTCTAATCTAAACTTCAACAGTGCCTCTGTTAGAAGGGAATGGAGGGGATTAGGGGGAGGGGGTTATTGTATGACACCTGAAGCTTTTGAACAAAACCATTGGAGTGAGCATTTGCTAATGTTGTTTCACCTTGGGCCTGACACTGAGCTTATATATAATATTATATCTGCTTTCGCTTTGCATACTTTTGTGATAGAATGGTACTTCAAAAAGTGCTGTTTTGATGTGGCCGCGTGGGCCTACATACATCTCAATTCGGAGTTTAGTGGACAGTCATAGCTTGAGCATATTCTATAGACGGCATACAATAGATAGCTGTCAGGAGGTCATTTCTCACAGATATACTCATATATGGTGTCCCAAACTCGACACATAATATTTTTTCTACAACAATCTTACTGTTGTTTTGACCTCACATCATGAAATTTCTACATACAAGATTATTTTTTACAGTGTTACTATTTGGAGGAGTGAACGTAGAATGGGGACAGTGACTCAGAAGATGTACGACAGAGCATCATACTCAGCAGATTTCTCACACCTTGTCACCCACCACCAATAACTCCAGCTTCAAAGAAGCACACTCCGCTGATGCTCTCTTTGTTACACTTGGAACTGAAGTTGTGAAGACACCAGGGACAAATACCCCCCCCCCCCCCACCCAAGGTATGTATGGGCTTCAATGATCACCAATGCTTATCTATCAATATTTTGGGAGTCACCAGCAAAATTATTATGTCAAACAATGTAATCCTCTGATTCATGATTGTTGCTACATCACTTAGACGCGTATTATATATAGTTTTTTTTTGGTGATTGGTTGCGGTAAATATCGAATATACCAAATATATCAAATTGAGGATACTTTAGCCAGCGACACGTTGACACCCTCCCCCTGATTTATCTCTCTGAGAGTATGACACGGTGATTGATATACATTTTTCTTCTTTTCAGACTATAATTGAGACTCATGGTGGTATAGAGCGAACACCAGTCATGACACATCAAATATGCACCATAAGCACCTCCTCCGATAGTGAACTGTCACAAAAGTCACACTCTTATATCTGCGCAGCACTATGTTGTCACTGCACACTGTTGAATCGATAGATCAAAAAGTAGTGCCACATAAACTTTCCCCATATGATAATTGATAGGGATGGGCAGATGCTCCCATTTTATCAAAGTTTCAAGCTGTTCAGTGTTCACATTTGTATTGATAAATCAATTGACAATCGCAATAGGCCTTCTAGGGTTGTTGATTGTGAATGCCAATGTTTTGTGGGTTAACATATGCGAAGAATAACATCTAAACTTTTTAGTATTTTCTACTGATTCAATTTTTGTTTTGACAGTTTATTGTTCTCACCTCGTCGATTATTCATAATTTTTCATTCCAATGCTCTGCATCCTATTCAGGTATCAGTGAACTTTAGTTCAATGCAGGTATTCCTACTGTGGATTAACATGTATATCAGTTATATTTAAGAGTACGATGAGTATGACTTGTTTTTTAAAATAAACAGCTTTCAATTCATTTCCAAAACATGATCAAAAGGTTCATCACTCGACAAATAGGCTGAGCACTAGGTTCATGTTGATGCACTGATCTTACATCTTGTCATATATCATTAGATGATACATTTGGTGGTCGGTTGTCACTGAACTGTGTGGGTGAGTCCGGTTGAGGTTGGTGAAAGGGTCGGTCTACCTCTGTGTGTCCGAAACAAGAAGTATCATTGGTATAGCGCACACATACATATTGAGGTTTGATCACAGAATTGTTTCTCGTGCATTGTGTTTAGCAATGGCAGGCAAATTTACAAGTCGGTTTATCCCTGTGTTAAGCTTGTTATGGCTCATAGAGGGTTGCAGTTAGGTGGGAATCGGTGCTGCTAGTACACATTTTTTGGTTAGTGAGGTCCAAGACTACTTTAGGGTTAGTAGTTAGTACAAGGCAGTTTAATAATTTTTAGAAATTAGTACAAAGCAGCTTACCAATTGATAGAAGATTATAGTACGATGGCACTGCTTGCATAAACTTTGCTAATATTGAACCCTCCTTGCTATAAACATCACCATGGTAGTATCATTGCTCGTAAAGAGTTAGTTATTTTTTATTTCTCATCTAAACAAAATTCCCTGTCCAGTGGTACAAATTATGGCTCTGTAGGACCGGTTTGAGAGTATTTGTGTTCAGATATATACAAAATAAGTCTATTTGTACACTTTTTTGTGTGTTTCAATACCTCATCAATCATTTCTGTTATTGCTGGGTGGTTAAAAGTTATATAGATAGATCAGAAATCTTGTTTAGAAGAAGTTTATATTTCAACTTTCCTTCTACACCCTCTAGATTTTAAGATATATCAATTTTTACAACCCCCTATCATTTTTAGGAATTTCAACAAGAATAGCCAACCAGAGGGATTATATAGATGACACACTAAGGGTTAATCTACGCTCCTTGGGATTTTTTAGCGTGGAAGGCTTTCATTAGCTGTTTCTTGGCTGAAGATGTTCTGGGCATGGAGTGCAAGCTCAGAATTTTATGGAATGTGGGTAGAGAGAAGCAAGGGTAAATCAAACCAAGGAGTAACAGCTTCCCCTGTTACTTCTTGATCAAACAGACCTATAGTTCGATGACACAATAGAACTCGTTTGTACGGAATGTCTGGTGGTCACTGTAAATTCTAAATATATCAATGCAGGCGATAATATTAAGCTGATAGCTTTGAAAGATTATCTGCTACAAGGCTGTCCAGGCAATTATTTATCGCTTTAAATCTTAACTGATGTAATGGCCCTACAAGCCCCTAATCTGGCAACCCAGCCGCCTGTCATAGCTACCGGTCTCATATATAACAGAATAAATATCAGTGTGGGTATTCCTTGGCAGGAATTTGTTGAAATGATTGGAATAAGGAGTAAAAGTACTCCTTGATTGGAACTCCAGACTATAGCTGCATTGTGGAAATCCTGTTGTAATGGTCGAAACTTCCAGGAAATGTATTTGGTAGACGACATGGAACTGATGCATCGATGTCGTTTCGCCCGATACTACCCACATCACTCAATTATATGCAATTGATTTGAAATGAAATGTTAAAAAAATTAAACCTTTTTAGTTGAAAATTGTATTAATCTGGAGTAGGTTGGTGAAATCAGTCTTGATATTCATTGATAAACCTTTAGGTTGAAAGAACTTTCAACAAACCAAACTTTTCAATGCATACATTCAATGGCTACAATGTACAGTTTAATCTGCCTGATCACTTTCAATGAGATTAGCTTATTGAATTGAACAAGATTCTCAGTGTCTATTTGCCAATCGTTTACCTTTTACTTGACATCAACATCTTAGCCAAGCAGCTGAGTTCAAGCATAATTTGATGTATTGTTGTTATCCAAGCTGTTTACCCATTAAGTCATAATCAAGATAAGGCAGTCAGAATGTTAATTTTGTTGACATTGGCATTCATAGGCAACCTGCACAGAACTTAAAAGGTACCAGTAGATTTAAAAATGGTTAACCCTTTGGGTAAACACACAGATTAACGTAATGAGCTAGCAGCAGATTGTCAAGAGCTGAGCCAGATACAACCGCTGTATATTGTATCTGGCTCAGCTCTTGTAGTTGACCAAGTAGCAGCGGAAAATCAATGAAACATTGTTGCAAATACTGGATAATAAGGGGGCAAGAGATTTTTTTGCAAAGCAATCTCATTCTTGGCATAGTTACTCTGTACTATGATGAGCATGTAAGCAGAGTTTGGTGAAATAATTTGATGAAAATATACAAATGGAATTTGGTCAACCATCTAGTATTTTTCATAAAAGGTTAAAACTTCCCGTCCCCTCACTCTTCTGTCAAAGAATGATCATGATTGTACTTTCACCAAAACAACCAACATTGTAAACATGTACATTCGCAAAATTAAAAACTCATCGCATTCATTATCAGCAGCAAAAGACAGGAAGTTAGGTCAGCTTACGATGCCATCCTGTCTCTCTAATTCCACAAGTGTGTCATGATGACTTGTTACAAGTGCAATGGAATGTGTGTGAAGGATTAACTACCAGCGACAATTAATTTGATAATTAAAAATTTTGACGAGGAATATTGAGGTATTTAAGTCATTATGCCTGCTAAAGGCTAACCTCCCTGCTTGTGGCACACAAGCTGACAGCTTAAATTGCATTACTGTTAACGTTGTTGTCACTAGCCTAACATTTAAATACTATCTGTACTAGTGCCAACACCTGCTAGGGAACTACCATCCAAAAGTGAGAGAGAAAAATGCCACAATTGCTTCCTGTACACCATATAAATGAGGTGGCTGGGAATGATAAAGTTTAACATCAAGAGCTCCTTTGTAGACAGGTAATGAATATATACCAGGCTTACAATAGATTTACCTTTGCCTCTCTCTACCCACATACCATAGCATTCAGAGCTAAATCCTTGATCAGAGCCATTCAATCTCAAAATTCCCAAGGAGCGTAGATTAAGACTATGCCAATACTCAGTATTAATACTGCATGCTTTGACACCAAGTATGTTTTCTAACATCAGTCAGCATATTTTCGGTAGTTCTGTGAAGAATATGGCCTCATTCGCATATCACTTCTCTCAACTTAGGCATGTAGGGCGATTAATACAAAGTAGATCCTCGCTCAACTGGTGAGCGATGTTGTACTTTTTTATTAGTAGCAAAGTTTTGTGATAATTCTGCTAGCATAATTTAGCTGATGTATTCTATTTATGCAGTTGCTGCCTACATTCTCAGATTGCACAAGATATAGCTTAGGGTACAGTACAACACAGAAGAGTTGAACATAGGTATTTTGTCGGCTCATCATACCCAATACTAAGAGTATCCTGTGCTTACAAAAATTGTGAGGAGGACAATTCGAATGGAATGCTTCCGAGTTCCATCATGATGAAACAAAAAGAAAAGATTTGCCTCAGCATGAATTTGAAACTGAGCCTTCCGCGACATAGACTTTGATGCTATCTACCTTGCTCAGCAACATCTAATCATTGTATCAGCTAACTTGCCTGGTCATCTAAATACAAACTCATTGAATACAATGTCAATCCAATTATATAATATTGACTAGAACTGTAAAGGATTATACTATAACAATACAAAAGCAATAATGAATGTAGTGTATTTGGCAGGCAGGGTTAATTATACAATAATGTTGCTGGTTGGGTAATGATATATGGGGCATGAAACTCAGTGTATGTCCTGTATGTAGCTCAATAATTGCTTATTATGCCAGCTACAAAAGAAGCTTTCTCTAAAGCATCACAAATCAGTAAAATAATGTGTCAAAAGCTTTATGGAAAACAGTTAAAAAATTACATTAATTGCTGCCCTGCTGCCGGCTTATGTATGAAATTATTCCACTTTCATGGGGGGCAAAGAAATACACAGTTTGTGAGTGTGTCCTGAAAATCTGAGGTCTGAGTAAAAAAGGAAAACGTCTGCCAAAATTTCGAGAGCTTTAGTGAAAACAGTTTAAAAATGATAAAATTGCTGCCCTGCGGCCAGCATATGTATGCAACTACGCCATTTTCATGGCGGGCATTTTTTGAGGATGATCTGAAAATCTGAGGTCTGCAGCTCGACAACTTATTTTGTTTGCAACAAAAAAGGATTCCTCTTTACAATCATTATGATTTATAGCCATATTGAGAGTATAAAAAAGTTGGCACTGACTCGAACCCAGAGCTCTGTGTTGACGAAATAGAGAATTATCCACTGAGATACACAGACATGTTGAATCAAATTAAGAGTGTCTGGCTTAAATTTAGTGGAGCATGAATTCTGTATTACAATAATTACATTACATTACTGATGATGAATACACACACAATCAGCATATTTGTGCACAGCTAAATCATCGCAAGTCAATAAAATAATGTAGAATCACATTTTCTTTTGAGCAGCAGCATGGCTTCAGATGGTCTGACACCACAAATTTTTATATCATTGGATTGCTCATCTTCTGAGGAACATAGTGGTTATTTTCTTTATTAAACAAGGAAAATATCTACCAACATATTGAAAGCTTTACGAAAAACGGTTAAAAAATGATATAAATTGCTGTCCCGCTGCCGGCTTATGTATGCAATTATTCCACTTTCATGGGGGGGGGGGCAAAGAAATACACAGTTTGTGAGTGTGTCCTGAAAATTTGAGGTCTGTAGCTTGATAACTTTTTATGCCAGCCACAAAAGAAGTTTTTCGCTTTATAATTTGTATGATTTTTGGCCTTTTCGAGATGTGGGGATAACTCGGGTTCACAAAATTACCTTATATGCCTTGCATTCTTGCGGCGGATCAACCCTCTTTTTGCGGTAATTGAAAACTGTGTTTAAATCTTGTTTTTTTGCTATTGACGTCAGCAGTTTTTTAATATGTCTCGGTTTATGCTATTTAAGAACATTGTTGTCAATTGAAAAATCATGATCTGTTTGGCGGCCTTCTGGTCGGCAGCCAGGCTTTGTTTGCACCTTCACTTGTAGTCAGGTCAGTTTTTTAAACATGAAAGTTTTTATCATAATGTTTTCATTTATTGTACAGTAGTGATATTTATAGGGAAATAGAACTTGCCTTATTTTTTTGATAATGGCACAGTATAACACTTGGTTGAATTATTTGTATCATCAACTAGTTTAGTTAAATTAATTAAATTGAGCATGCATGGCATCATCAAATAGACAGTATAACTTGTCAAAATAAGACATGCATTGTTAAGTTTGAAATGCGTTAGATTTTAAACTTGATAAGAATTAAAGGACATGCTCTTGAGTCAGGTGTTTGATCTTGAATCAAATGATATCGCATCAAGATAAGTCAGTGTCACATAGTGAGAATCATCATACCGAGCTCGTAAGCACAGATCTCAGTAGCGGAGAGTTAATGTGGGGACTCCATGACCTGGAATCCCACAACAATTCATACACAAGTCAGAGAGATGACTTATTTGAGCTACAGCCAGTGGGCTGACTGTGATCTCCTGTCTTACTCTGCCTGCCTTTTATCCGAGGGCCAAACTTTTAATCCAATGTTTGTAATACCTTAGCACTAACTCAGACTCACTTTGATTTTTCACACTGCAGAGATTTAACTACTTTAATTTGAGTATTTAAGGCATATCCTGCTTAGCCTTCTATACCCGAGCAGTTTGCTAATCATCACTTGATCCCCTCAGTCCAATCCTTACAAGGATTATAACAAAAGGGATTAAATGCTGGCCAACTCCACAAAACAAAGTGATTGTGTTTAACCCCAGCTTACAAGCAATAGGATTACTTAGCTTTTGTCTTCCAAAAATGCAAGAAATTTCAAACCAGGTGGAATGCATACTTAGAGATTGAGCTCATCGTAAAATTTGATTTTCTTTGATATATGACCAGTTTAAACTGACTTTATACGTCACGCCATACAATGCATTTATTTTTGTGAAGCAATGAAAATATGTGAAATTTTAATCATTAATTCAGAACAGATCATAGGCTCGAAAGAAAATTAATTATGATTTTCTCTTAGAGTACACTTCAAATGGCATACCTATTGACTTTCAACAAATTAGCCTGCATATTGCGAAAACAGTAGACTCTCTAATACAGCTAATATGTTTTGCAACTTTAGCATAAGATCAAATGTGCTGTTCAAATGACCATCATTGTGGTCAAACAAAGTTTTTTTGAAAGTTCTCACATACGAAAGTGCTTTCATTTGCCATGGTGCACACAGGAAATGCCAAAAGATTTTTTCCCTGCATCTTCCTTTTTCTTGAATTTAACACAAAAGAATGCCAAGACACAGCTATTTTTTGGGACTTTTGAGGTGTTTTTGGCCATTCTTTTGCGTTAAATTCAAGAAAAACGATGAAAAAATCTGTTGGCATTTCTTGCGTGCATCATGGGTAATAAAAGCGGCTTCGTATGTGAGAGCTTTCAAAAAAACTTTGTTTGGCCACAATAATGGTCATTTGGACAGCACATTTGACATTATGTAAAAGTTGCGAAAAATATCAGGTGTATTCGAGAGTATACTGTTTTCGCAAGCTTTATGCAAGCTAATTTGTTGAAAGTCAATATGTCTGACATTTGAAGTGTACTCTAAGGGAAAATCATAATTCATTTTGTTTCGAGCCTATGATCTGTTCCTAATTAATGATTGAAATTTCACATATTTTCACGCCTTCACCAAAAAAAATGCGTATGGCGTGACGTGAAAAGTCAGTTTAGACTAGTCACATATCAAAGAAAATCAAATTTTACTATGAACTCAATCTCTGAGTATACATTCCACCTGCTTTAAAATTTCTTGCAATTAATTTGACTCCCCCCCCCATCTGCTTTGACAAAAACAGCGTTTTCTGCCCCATTTCCTCCCTTTAATGAAACAACGTCATCGAATCAAGTTTTTGTTCAGGTATTCATTTTAAGTAGCTCGGCAGTTTTCCAACGGTATATGATATGTTGATATTCGGATCGGTCTTTGACATTACCTTAACTCAGTATCCATATGAGATTTACAAAATTGAGCTTCATATTTGGTCACGCTCATTTCTATACCTAGAAATAACGTAAATCCACATAACATATATAACATTTTAGTTATCTAGCCTGCTCACGAAAACAGGTTGGGCTTGTATTATTCAAGCAAGAGTGATTAAATCATTAGTAGGAGTTCTTTGCAGGGTTTATGATCAAGTAAGTTCATGGCTCTCTCAACAACAACCCATGACCTATCAAATTTTCAATTATTAAAATATAGGAACAGTGTGCACTGATATCTAGGGTATGGGCAATGAACCCAGAGACATAATCACCAATTTCGAGTTTTAAATGAGATCTTCTGACTAATGCCGCATTGAGTGTCTGTTACAAAATCTAATCTTACTCAAATAACTGTGTGATCATGTAGTGAAAAGTGAAAAGTGTAGAGGATTGGATTTACATAAGAAACTTCGTCCTTTTTTGATGTTTAGATTTAAAACTTGCAAGTTGAAAGATAACGCATGCATACAGGTACTTCAGATTATTCATAAAAAAATAACTCATTCTCTCCGATGATATTGCTGAAAAAGGGTTTAACAGCAGACAAAAATCTAGACCTTAGAACATTGAAGATAAAAACCTCACTGTCAAAAATTATACGGCACCTCATGTCCCATATAACCTTGTTGAGGGCCACAATAAAATGCCGAAGTCGGCGGTCTCCTTCAATATGCTCAACTCGATCGGAAAATACTCCATTCAACATAGCAAGCTCCCTCGCTGTATCTATCTCTATATCAACAAACCGTTGTGCATACCAGGCCAGGAGGTCGCGGGCCGGCTGCAGTTCTTTACAAGTTACAAAAAGGTGTGTGACTGTCTCCAGCCCCCCTTTACAATAGACACACTTGGTGTTCACGCAAGGCATAGTCAATCTTGCTAGGACTTCTCCCGTTTTCAGGGAACCAGATGGGAGCCTCCACATGAAATCTTTATACCTAGCGCTGAGCGCTCCAGAATGAACAGACCGCCACACCAAGATCTGCTTCTGCTCCGAAAGCCCTGCTGAGAACCGTAATCTATATCCATGTCAATATCCGTATCCGCAAAAGTGTCGAGGCAAATCAGTATGAGACTGATATCAGATGCTCCCAAGCTATATAATTCTTTGAACTCAATTAAAAGAGTGTAAACTATTGTACGCCATATTGCTCACAGGAATTAGAAAAGACCATTATGTCAGAAATATGTCCTGATTTTAAACATTAGAAATGGTTGTTTCCTGTTGCTGATAAAATTATCTCAGAGAATTTGAGAGGTAAAGAAAGTTGTATTATAGACGAATGGAGACAACTCCGAAAATTTTGTGTTGGCATCATGAGGAAGGTTACACATTTTACAAGATATTCTATCTCGTAATTTATATTTTGGAAAAATAATTCCATATTTGGAATCCTCATCCCAGCAGGCACCCGGACATCCAATCGACGTCCGTAGACGTCAGTTTGATGGTTGACATCCAGATTGGGTTGATGATTGACGCCAGTTTGATGTCCAACTGATGTCAATATTAGAGAGAATTGGAGGTGATCTGACATCGATATCAGGTCAATTTTTTCTCAGTTTAAGGTCAATATTGGGGTCAATATGTAGTCAGTATGGGGTCTATTTATAGTCAGTTTATAGGGACATCATAGTAGCAATGGCTGTTTCTAAAATTCGTTATTGAATGTATTATTGTGCGAGTTGAGCAGGTGAGAAGGGGCATTTGTTTGGCAGAGCCCTGAGAGCACTACATCAGTTTCAGCTTGCTGACGGGCCACTTAGGCCAGCAGCAGCACCTCACTATTGTTTCATTGTGTGTAAGGATGATGAACAGAGAAAATTAATAGCAAATAATCAAATGATATTTATTATTGTTTGGATTTTTGATGTGGTACTATTCCATAAGTGGGGCAAAAAATAATGTTTTGCTAAAATTCTTTTCTGATGCAGATTCTACAATATTTCTGCAGAACTAACTTGCAAAAGTTACTTGGCAACATTTAGCCAATCAAAATGGATAATTTTGAAGATTAGCCAATGACAGTGCAGAGCATTTTTGTTTATAAAAGATGGCCGCCAACCATGAGGCTTGCTGCATCAATTCCCACAACACAGAGCATATGATAAAATCCACTGATTAAATTGTCACAACAGCAACTGGACAATGCTCTGAGCAAAGCTGAGGATTGGGTTTTGCTAGACAAATAGCCTGAGCTGCAGGAAGCTACTGATATACTCTGGATCAGAGAGATAAGCTACCATCATAATGCATATGATCAATGAACTAAACCTTAGTTCATTGATATGATCATGGGATATATATTGTGATAGAATGGAGAATGATGACAATAGAAATGAACATTCTTTCTATGCTCACAAAATCTGCTATCTGAGATTTGCTTAACATAACTAGTAGCTGCACAGAAAGCCCACACCAGGAAAAATGTGAGTGTTAAGATGAATGATTGTGATAGTTTACTTCACTTTCAGGTTTCAATGTTTTTATTTACTACAAGTAAATTTATTTGTTTATTTCATGAACATACTAGTGTCTCTTCTAGTACTAGTAGTAGCCTATCCTCATCCCAGGTGTTTCAATGTGATGGTAGGTTATCAATATTATTAGAAAATCAATAGTTTAAAAGGATTGGGTTTATGTAAAAAAAAATAGGTCTATGGAATTGTTGACCTTACTTTCAGCAAGGAGTAACTTCGCTATTACAGCTTACTCTAGTCCAAATCACAGGCCTTCTGTAGTTGGTGCAAGTCCAGTGGTCAAGGCCTAAGAGAGAAAAGGCCTCGACCACTGGGGCACTCGACCACTGGACTTGCACCAACTACAGAAGGACTGTGGTCCAAATCACTACATTTAAAGCATGCCAGTTACTCATCAGCCTTTTAATGCTAGTGGGACTGGATTGCTGTTACTACTAGCAAGGCAAAACACTTCTGTTAGCATTATTAGTAGTGTTAATGTGTTGTGATAGCAGTGTTATCAAACTATCATTTATGTATTTAGAATGAAGATACATCTAGTAGTGATGATGACAACGGAAACAAGGCGACAGCTTGGTTACTCTTTACTGTTCAGTGTTTATGAATTACAGATGCTCGATTCGTTTTTTTTTTCAGCTGGCTTGTACCAAGCGGCTCAAGCTAATGAAATAGAGAGCTTACTATTATATATTTGAAAACTCTGATGATGTGGCAAGAGAAGCACACTACCATCAAATACTATTCCAGGAAGACTTATGAAAGGTGAAGGATAGTTCAAAACCTTGAAAACTCTAGAGGAGTAAATAGTTTGCTGGAGGAGATGTTCACCATTTCACACACTCCTAAGACAGGTGACATCCAAGCCTTACTTCATTTAGACTCTCACCTCAGTACTGCTTGCCAAAAGTTAGTGCTAGCTAACATTAAGTCACCCATAAACTAGCTAAACTAAGCCAAATATTACTCCTCTAGGGTAACTATAGGTTATTTCTGTAGTGTTATATCTATGTCAGCATCTATGTTTTATTTAAAGAAGAGTCTGCTTGTAAAATATGTGTAGGGTGATGTCATAGGTCTAAGCAGTTGACGTCCATTACAAGAAAGCCATAACCCCCCTTCCTCCCCCCGTGTTTATATATCTACTTGCTTGTAATACGAATAACATATTCCTCCAACAGATTTGTTTTGCAAGCTTTTTAACTTAGCTGCTAGATGTGATGTGAGATAGAATCATTTTTTGTTCACAGGTTGTTCTACCTCCTGCTGTTAACTTGAGTTGAGATCCAGTTATGCGATTATATTTCCGCTCCTTAATCTTGAGTTTTATCATTCTTTCAGTGATACAGCGAAGGAGGAAGAACCACGCAAAAAGGCTTAAAATAACTATTCCGATCATAGATCATTGCCAAAGTCCAAGACTAAGAAGCACCAAGTTTAACATGATGACCAAGTACAAAAATACTATGCATGCATTTGTGTCAATGCATGTTTTCACATGAATTTTATATTCTTGATGTCCTTTGTTGCATGCCCACACATTGACATAGGTCACATTGCAGGTATGTGTTTTACTGCTGTATATATTCATTTGATACAGGCTTGTACCAACATCTACTTTCCAATTGGTCAATGAAGAGGATTTGTACCTTGAATGTATTTATCAATACTGGTTTTCACAGCAGGAAATACTCCTTTTTTTTGCTTTCCTTCTTGTTTACCCAGGTCATATTATTGTTGGTATTCACTTATTGTATTTTTATGTAACAATTTTATATATGTTTGTACATATATCTCACCTTCCAATTAGCCATTGACTGGATTTTTACCTTGATAAAGAATGTATTATATCAATACAGGTTTTCCGTGCATTTGATAAGCACATTAGTTCGTCTTTCTTTGCTTTCCTTCACGTTGACATTGGTCACATTGTGGATATATCTTTGTTTATACTGGTGTGTACTTGTATTGCACCTCTCAATAAGTCAATAAAGATGATCTGTTTGTGCCTTGGTAGATAATACACATACAGAATGCTCATTAAAAAACGAAATTTTGCAACTTTTTTGTCTTTTCTTAGCCTCTGTAGAAAGAATATGCACTCGGAGAGTTATGAACTTTACATAATTGGATTCGCAGCGAAATTCGGGTCTAGTTTCACTCAATTCTAGGTAACCCCAGAGAGATAATTATTATTAAATGCAATTTTTTGATCACTCATTAGCAAGAAGTTTCTGGACTCAACCTGTTTTTCGCATCTTAACAGTTTTTCACATCTTAACTGGATCCACCCTGTCCCCATATATTCCCAATTTATAATTAGACTGCTACCAGTTATTTTATAATAGGGTCTTCTTATAAAAAGATAATGAAAATCACATATGAAATTTGTTTATCGCTGTTATTCTGGAAAGGTTGCGCAAAACCTATTTTTATGCCACAACTGTGTTTGAGGGGTGTCTACAATCTGTCTATAAAACGTCAATAGATGGATTTAGCAGTATGATACTTTCTCAAAAACCACTCAAGATATGCATGATATTGATAAAAAAATTTCAATGACGCCAATTCATTCTATGATCTTTGCCGAAAGAAGTTAAATGGTAAAAAACGCTCTATATACTCCCCTTTTCCACGATTCTTACTTGGATCCGCCCCCTTTTGCCCCATTTGTAAAATAGTACATATGCGCCATCAGAACGGCCATAAAAAACTACCCAAGACAAAAGCGGTGGATGCTCATGTTTGAAGGCCGGTTTGCATTGTACGCAATTGTGTGGATACCTTCAATGCGACAATGGCAGGGACGACACTCAGCAAGATGAGTATGACCAAATTACCGATGATGAAGACCTTGAACTTTAAACTAGTATGAATTTGCATCCTTTCTTTGTTTTGTTTTAGTAGTGATACTTATGTGCTCTTTAAAATGGCTATTAGATTCAAAATACATAATCAGATTACACGCTTTACCAGAATAAAACTTCATAAACGTTTACCTGTTTTTCACATCCCAACTGGATCCACCCCTTTCTCATATATTCTCAATTTATTATTACACTGCAACCAGATACTTTATGATGGGGTCTTTTTATAAACAATCATGAAAAATGACATGAGAAGTACATTTATCACTGTTATTCTTGCACGCTTGCACAAAACCTATTATTATGCCGCAACTGTGTTCGAGGGGTGACTACAATTTGTCTGTAAAATGTCAACCATTGGGTTTAGCTGTATGATATTTTCCCAAAAACTACTCAAGATATGCATGATATTGATAAAAAAAATTCAATGACACTGCTTCATTCTATGAACTTTGCCAAGAGAAGTTAAATTGCAAAAAACGCCCTTTTAACCCCCTTTTCCGTGTTTCTTACTTGGATTCGCCCCTTTTTGCCCCATTTGTGAAATGGTACATATGCGTCATCAGAACGGCCATAAAAAACTACACCAGATACAGTCTTCAATTTTCTCTGTTCAAGACACTTACGCAGATGTTATTTTTAGAGCCTTTTATGTATAGCCGCTGCTGGCCTAACTAAAGATATGTATGTAGCAATAAGTTGTTGAAATATTTTGCGAAAACTCTATCACCCGATCTCACTAAACAATATTTCCGAAGAGTGTCTTACCTGTTGCATTGCAAATTTTCAATGATTTGAATAAGAGAAAATTATACCACTGCTTTTGAGCATTCAAACTGGCAGGTTAGTCTATCTATTATTCATTGTTGTAAGAAAATATTGCTATTTGAGATATGATAATTCAAAGTTGGTTTCTTAACAAGGGAGACAATTACTAATGATTTGATCAAAAATATGTTAATTATAGGATTAATGTGTATAATTTAGATTTACATTCATGGATTACTCCTTGGCACTATACCAGTTTAATTAACAGTGACTAGAATTTAAATTCAGTGGTACTACAGTAGGCCAGAAGCAGCCTAGCTGTAACTGCTCTATAAAAAAATGGCACGGACAATTCTTGATGGCAGGAAACTTATCGCATATTATACTTCATTGATATTTCTTCTGTAAAATTCACCGGGTGTACCCAGTTGTAGTGGTCATATTTCGAAATTAAAAGGTGTTTTGTTTTTGCATTATATGTGTGGGGACATATCTCCTATTCTGTGTGATATTACTATCTAATCTTCAGGGAATTCCAGGTTGAAACTGCATTGTGGGGAGTTTGTTGACTTGCCAATTTATTTACCAAGTAAACTTGCAGAAGTCTGCTCGTGTTAGATCAGGACAATTTTAAAATTTTCAATAAGTATAATATCAGATCTTTATGAGGTTAGTATGAATGCTATGCAATCGATTTTGAATGAAGCCACAAAACACGGTGCTAATATCCAACTCAGTCTAGACGAAGCGATCAAACTAAGATGTCAGAAGTATGTGCTGACGATCTATCGAGATGAGACTCATTTTATTCATAGCATCATCGAGACAATGCCGTCAGGACGCCTGCGTGCTCCTAAGATCAGGTCGTCAAAGGGAACGGACTCGTTTAATCGTGTTTTAGTCCGCATCATAAATGCAAACCTGTTTTAACTCTCTGGTCGCTGTTTTAATTTTCCCTCCTCTGCTCTTCCACAATCTCACGTATTTTATTATAACAATCTGCTTTAGTCTATATATTTTTACACATTTTTACACTACTTTATTGACAGTTTACACCCAGAACAAAAATCATGGTGTTTTTTAATACTCATGACAAATATATGAAATCAATCAAACAATCAATGATACTATCTTGCGGCGGCGTATCCGCAATATTTCTCAAAATTGCATATAATAAGTGAAATGTTAAGAATTCAACAAAAGGTGTTTCTAGGGTGGAACAACGTGCTAAATCCATTTTTAAGGGTGTACCCAGTTGTAGCGATCATGTCAGCGGCGGCACGGCAGCATATCCTCATTTCCTCTAAAACTTGCTTTTAATGAGTGATATATTAAGAGTTTAAATAAAAGGTGTTTCGAGGGTATAATAACATGCTCAATATAAAGAAATAAGGGTGTAACCTAGAACAAGTTTGATCCAATTGCCTGCGTGCCTGTTGCTCCCGATCCACTGGTCAGTGGATTGGAAGCCACTCGGAATGCAGGCAAATGGACCAAACTTGGTCTAGTGTACCCAGTCGTAGCAATCATGTCAGCGGAAGATTGGCAGCGCGGCAGCATATCGCAATTTTTCTCAAAATCGCTTATAATAAGTGAAATGTTACGATTTTTAAGCAAGGGTATATCTAGGGAAGAACAACGTGATGAATCAAAAACTGAGAGTGTACCCGGTTGTAGCAATCATGTCAGCGGCAGCGCGGCAGCATACCTGCAATTTTCTTCACAATCGGTTAGGTAAGTGAAATGTTAAGTGATCAGCAAGAAACACGACTATATGTATGATTTTAACAAGATATTCTATCACATCATTTTAAAAGGTGGTCAGCGACAGCACTACATCTCAATGAGAACAAGACAAAAAGCAGCCTAGACGTGAGACAAATTTGATGTAGGAAAAAAGTGTGTACCCAGTTGATGAGGTCAGCTGCAGCACTACTGCACATCCCAAATATTCACACTATCGATATGTGATTAGTGGGAAGTCAAGAGTTTGATGCAGTTGACACAAGTCGAGACTATAGTCCTGGGTTCTACATTGTATATGTTTTATCATTGCATGTGGTGGTTGGTGAGAGACAGCGCTACTGCATATCCCCGTATCATGTTATTAGCATGTTAGGAAAGTATGCGAAGCTGGCATATCTAAGTTTTTCAGACTCTGACAGTTGGGTTTCTTTGCTGAAAAGTGAGGCACTCATTGAACTCTTTGCTCATGTGTTATGCAAAAGATATCCAGCCGAAAAATGACATAAGAGACAATTGGAACATAAAAAATGTTGTTGGTAATTGCCCCAAGACAGTGGTCTTAAGACCATACAATATCATCATACTCGTCCCATAAGAAGTTTGACATAATTCAATTGAAATTTTTCAATTTGTGCTGGTCTGATACGAGCAGACTTTTCTACAAGTTTACTTCGTGAATTAATTGTCATGTCAACAAATCCCACAATGCAATTTCAACCTGGACTTCCCTGATGATTAGATTTGTTAGACTACACAGAATAGGAGTTATTTCCCCACTCATATAATGCCAAAACAAAACAACTTTTGATTTCTAAATATGACCACTACAACTGGGTACACCCAGTGAATTTTACAGAACATACACCAACGAAGTATAAAACATGATCAATATCCTGCCATCAAATATTGTCCGTGCCATAACAACTTTTGCTATAGCTGCTTCTGGCCTACAGGTTACTAACCTAAATAAAGGCCAGGTTATGGAATCAATGAAATTTTGACTTCACTTTCACAAATCCTGCTGCAGTCTACTTACTACTGGGCCCAACTGATGTCCCAGATGGGCTCCGACCAGCCTTCAAACTGAGAGTAACTTGGCGCCGAATATGGCAGCCGCACTCTTAAGGCACCTGTATTTCTCAGTCCTCGGACAGAGACAAACATGCCATTTCAACCCACATTTAACCAAAATCATTGAATAAATTTTGATGTGACCCATTCGATGAAAAAAACATTATATCTTGACTTTATCCTGACCACCCACCTGGAAAACTAATAAGTTTGGCCGAGCCTTACCCTTTGACCAAGCCCCTTCACAAACTCCAGACATTAATGTATGGTGAAAACCATCAGCTCTACAGTTTTATACAATCTTAGATTGGACATTGGTATCTAGCCTTGAAATAGCCATGATACTGACTGCTTTTGTCAAGATGCCGACGTCTGATTGAAGTCCGACATTTGTTTTTTGGTTTGAAAAGTAATTGCCAGCTTCATTTTTGAAGGTATTAGGCTAGGCTAGGGTGAAGTAGTAGTAGACAAACAGTGCTCCCGGTGGGGTTTGAACCTGGGAACTTATGATCCCTAGTCAGCCGCTCCTAACGCTGAGCTATCCCTGATCCCTAAAGCATCCCTGTTTGTGTAAGCAAAGATTATGACATTTATCCTCTCATTTGTTGGGGTGACAATAAATGCATATTTTAAGTAAAATGAACAAGTGCGTTCAGTCAATCAAAAATATTTAAAAAGGAAGTATTCGGTATCAGTTTTAAGATTAACCCGTAACCCACACACTAAAAAAGTTTTGTTGAATGATACCACTTCTTTCAGCAGAAATGAAATTATCAGAGCATCCGATTTCCAAGTGTTTCGTTGATTAGTGTACAATAAAAATTGTACATCTAATACCAGCCCATGACGTGTTTTCTTCTACGTGGAATATAGACTCTGTGTCTCATTGCATGACAATACGGATTAGTATGAAATAGAATAGATTGTAATATAGCATTATGGGAGTCTGCATGATATGCAAAGCTTTGACCTTTTAAATTTTGTAGTCATCTAATTACAGATACAGCCAGATTTTGTTGAAATGTTCACGCCACGCACGTTTAGCAGGAAATTATGGTTCAGATAGGCCAATAAGTCAACATTTGACAGAAAATTGATGAACACATAATCTACATAAAGCGATAGCCGGAAATATTTTGCCAGATATCAGGAAACGCGTAAGTCTGGATGTTTCCAGGTTATACAGTTAAGTTTCACTGAAAACTTTGCTGCTTCAAAATAGCTCATAACATCCTTTATTATGGATTTCAATGGAGAGTTAAATAATTCATACTGCGATGGCGATCAAATTTGAAAAGAAATTAAAAAAACACAAATCTGGATGTGGCCACTTTATCCTACAACCCAAGTTAATACAGCCTTGTCACGCGGCTACTTTTTCTTTTTTGAATAGCCGAGTGACAATACGCGTTAATCAATACACCAGCAATGAATATTCTGTGCATCACGGTTCCTGAACAGATCGTCCTCTTGGTTACCAAGCCAAGTGCAGTGTCGTTTCCAGATAGCTATCCAATAGAATACTTTATATGTTATTTATAATCTCAAGACGGACAAAATTTTTGCTTGTTTGCTTGTTTATAATGACAGATATACCATTGTCTAAAACATAAAAACTTGCATCAACCAGCTCAAATCATCACTTATGTGTCTCCAAAACAGATTAAAACATCTAAGCTGCAGTTGTCAAAACAGAAATAAAAATATCAAAAGCCTCATGGTCCAAAGTCTGAAAGCTCCTGAAAACCCTTTTAACTTCAAAGTCCACAAAAAGCGGAATGGAAAGCTCGTCAAACGATTTTCAGCAAGCTACAACCTTGCTTACAGGTAAAGCAATGAGGTAAAAACTACAAAAACAATTTCTAAAGTTGATCTTCAATAAAATCCTCTGGTAACAATAAACTGCAACAACAGATGAATTCTCTTTTCGCAATTTTGTGAAAAACCTTGCAATTGACAAGGAATTTCAGTCCATTCAAACTTGGCAGCTCTAACACGATGTTTTCAAAATTTGCTGATAATGCAGAATTAGATCAAAAACCAATTCAGTAAAAACTGGGAGATCAAGCTAGAGACAAGATGAGCATCACTTGTATAATATGTATCCAAGATAAAATTCAGCAGCAGTGTCATATTAATTAAAAACCTCTAATAGTCAGCACAAACAAACGTTACTTGCCAAGTCAGAGCACATAAACTACAAAAACAATTTCTAAAGTTGATCTTCAATAAAATCCTTTGGTAACAGTCAACTGCAACAACACATATATTCTCTTTTCTCAATTTTGTGAAAAACCTTGCAATTGACAAAGAATTTCAGTCCATTCAAACTTGACAGCTCTAACACAACGTTGTCGAAATTTGCTGATAATGCAGAATTACAGCAAAAACCAATTCAGTAAAAACTGGGAGATCAAGCTAGAGACAAGATGAGCATCACTTGTATAATATGTATCCAAGATAAAATTCAGTGTCAGTGTCATATCAATTAAAAACCTCTAATAGTCAGCACAAACAAACATAACTTGCCAAGTCATAGAGCATATAAGGTGAAACGGGTGCTGATCAGAAATCTCCGATGGCTGTAAAAAGCTGATTACTTATTGCCAATACTCCTCGGTACTACACTGAAGTATTCTTAGATCAATTTAAGAGAATATTTGAAGTTTACTGCGATATTTAGCTTTGGCTATTTTTGTGCTTTAGTTTGAATATGAAGTCATGATGTTCATTATTTTGTTATTTCCTATCAAATACTTCCAAAATGTCAATAATGTACCATTTTTTACAGCTCTATAGGATTTGTATTTTCACAATCTCAATGTTATAACAGTCCAGCTGGATGTTCTATATAGGTCAGTGGTTCCGAGGTACCTAAATCAACTAACTATGTTACAACACACTCCTCTGATTGATCAGGGGTATAATGAAATTATACGAGCAGGTGTCATCTTTGAAACTGATATTTCATCTACAGTGGAAAAAGATACAACAATTGTTTACGATCAGTGAAGCCAAAATCACATATACACCCTGGATCTTGAATCGATAGAATGGTTGATTAAAAAAACAGTGTTCCAAACCGGTGATTTGAACTCACAACCTTCAAAACTTTATCGTTATGGCAGACCGGCGCTCTAACCAACTGAGCCACCTCCTACTCCTGCCTGGCATATGAGACGCCATTCTATAAACTTGCATTTACTACATTCTTCTTAGGCAGAATTTTAAGTCAGATTTTTCTGTTAGCTTTTTATTTTATATAAGTCATCACTGAGAGCATTGTTATAAATCGCTTGTTCTTGACATTACTTCCATTAGACGTCATTAATTGGAGATGTAATTAGGTTATTTAATTTAAGCTGAGGCTAAAGGCTGGTTCACATTGTCCCAGATGCCATCCCAGATGCTTATCCCAGATGGTCCCAGTCTTATGTTCACATTATTAAATTCATCTCAGACTAGCAGTTAGGTTTTTGGCAGGGATAGTGCTGGGATGATGTTCACATTGTTTAGGATCGTCCTAGATCGACCTAGATGATCCCAGATCATCCAAATGTCTGGTTCACATAGCACCCGGATGCAAAATGGGTCTGGGTCCGTCTGTGATAGCATCGGGAAAGTTTGACGCTTACAAACTTTCCCGATACTGTCCCAGACGGACCCAGACAGCCTGGCATTGTGTCATTTTCATGTTCACATTGACTGGGATGGCTATCTGGGATGGTCGTCTGAGACAATGTGCCCCAGCCATAAGATTATTTCTCAAAACAAGCTGAAAGATAATACCAAGATAATATAAGCTTCTCATTGTAAGCTATTCATAGCAGCTCTCTTTAAGCTTTCCTATTAGCCAGCAGTGCATAGCTTCTATTGTTGAAGTAACCAGTTTTCATAATGTTATCATTTCTAAAGTTTACCTTCACTTAGATAATGAATTCAATGCTTCTCTGTTTGGATAATTGGGGACTGGAGGCACAGAGATTGACCTGTTCAGTTGAGGATTGATCTAAATACACTGCACTGCTTGTGATTCTCTTTGAGGTGGTGAGTTGTTAATATCGTATTTCTTAACTGCGTAATTCTCCATCTGCAGCATAAAATTCCAACTACGTAGGGTTTTTTGTATTTATATTTACTCGATTGACTAAACAGGTGTTTTAGTCTACTTTTATGAACAAATATTTTTTGCGGCATAGATTAAACAAAATGTTTCTAGGCACCTCTGATCTATTCATTAAAAATAAATGCTTTACATGTTAAATGATAGATGATTACTGGTAAGTTGAACACATCAGCTTTCAAGGACCATAATGATGTAAAATCCTTGTCAAGACTATCTTACGCGATCAGTTATCTTTAATTTCTGAAAAACTTTGATATGAAAACGTGCACAAAACAATAAGGCGCGCACATCGATATATTAAGTTGATTATCCTTTATACCTCTTGTTATACTTTAGATTGTTCCAGTGTAAAAAAAAGGAAGGTGGAATTGTTATAAGCTCTGTACCCACAAGCAACGAGGTTACAAAGGTCACCAAGGTCACCAAGAAAAAATGCCCCCCCCCCCCCCCCCGAGATGCTGATATTGATGACACAGACAGCAGCTAATATGACAAGGTCAGTGTTGCGTTTTTGTTTTAACAACTTGTGATCTGACCGGTGAAAATTGTTGCGTTTAACCAGTTTGTCATTTATGTCATAGGTTATATGTTGTGAGAAATTCTCTTCTGTTGAATGGCTTGCAGACTTGTTTAAAAATTCAGTTATTCTGGAATGTAAATTGATAAACAGCTGACCATAATAAACGCTTGATCTAACATTTCAACTCTTTTGACATTTTGTATAGAGGCAACTCAAATCAAACACTAAACTCTGTTAGTGTCCGGTTCTCTGATGCTGTGGTTATCCTTAGCTGAAACTTTAGGTTAAATTTGAGGTAATGAACAGTTTCTGCTAATGGAAAAGAGACAGATGTGTGATCAGAAGTTGTGTAAACTTGGAAGGTCTTGGCAGAAGACGCTGTAGTTACAACTGAACCAATTCAGCAAGCTGAAAACTCCCGACTACTCTGTCTGCTCTCTGCCCTCTTTTTACAACACTCTATGCAGGTGAGAATTTTGTTGCCACTATTCTTTTCATAAATGTATCAATGTGCTCTTGTGCGTCTCACACAACGGTGAATTTTTTTCACATATAATTTATATCAAGAACAAAGAATAGGAATATGATTGTCCAAATTCAGGTCTTGTGCCATAAAACCATGCTGCTCATGCTTATATTGCTGTGCAGAAAATTTTGTTTTTTTTGGCATCATCCTCATAAAATAGTGATCTATTTAAAATCATGATCCTGATGCCACAAGCTTGAGAATCCAACGTACTGTAAACAATTGTTCTTTGCTAGAATATGATTTAAAATATGAGCACGTGGCTGGTCACTGCGATTATTCTCAAGCTAAAGTAAAATATCCTATGTGTCTGCAGCTTGCCTAACCATAATGTTTTGATTTCTTTCAGCGCAGTATTCCAGATCGGAGTAAGAACATCAAACTGTTAACTGGTGGATAGCTCGTATCAGCTCTCATCTCACCTACTGCCTGTTCGTTATGTGACGGACAGCAATAAATATTGTAACGACAGGTAAGCATAATATATCAATTAGTCTACTCAAACCATTTATATTATATGAATCGGAGGTACAAATCTGACCCTCAGCAGGTGTATGGCTTTTCTGGACCACATTTCTCATCTTTGTTTGGGCCACAAGTTCAGAATCTAGAGAGGCCGACACTTGTAAACTTTTGTCAAGAAGCTTGCCTGAGTTTTTGAAGGTTGTTACTGGGACATCAATCAATGCATTACGTGAAAGATACATAGTTTGATTTAGATCCTGACACAAAACTACATACTGATGACGTATCTCTACAAATAGCCACGCTATGTATTTCACCACTGATCCATAAATTCATATCCATAAGTCTACTCAAATCCTCAAAAACTTTTTAGCTCAATCAAGGCTTGTTTAAAGCTCCCCTGCTTTTACTGTAAAATGTAGTGCCCGGTATCAGCTTTATGCTTTAGGCTTTATCTGTCTTGAATTGTATACCACATTTTGTAGCCAAAAGCACAATCATCAGAGGCATTCAAGTTTGCTGTGGAGATGTTATTAGTAACAGGTGGCTTAAATGCATATGTCAGATGTGTGGTCATATAATGACTGTGGAGAAAAGTTCTGAGAAAATTGAGACACTGCAGCGTCACCCCACACAATACTTATTTATTATATTATTTAAGTTACGTAACGGTATGGGGTAGCTTTGCACACAGAGCTTCAGCTCCACAGACCCTAGATATAATAATTTGCTCATGCCAAGTTTGATTGCCTTGACAAACCAATTTTTCCGTCTTTAATCATTAAGAATTCCTGCCACTTAACTGTTATAGGTCAATCTGGTCGTCCGCTTTCATCGCCCAATTTCAAATGAAAATTTACAGTTTCCGTTATTTTTCAGATAAGCTTAAAAACTGCAATTAAGAAACAATATACACCTGATCTCCTGTGCGACGAGAATTTTAACAGTAACCACATCACATCAGTGACATTCAGAGAACGAGGAAAGGCCATGGAAGAAGGGAAGAAAATTTAGTATCAAAACCTATTGATTAATTTCTCTAGGCAACACAAATTCAGTAAGTTGATCCCATCACCTTTCAAATACGATAGTAGTTTCTGATGTAAAAATCCTTGTCATGACTATCATTTGCGATCAGTTTTCTTTTAAATATGAAAAACTTTGATTAGAAATTGTCCAAAAAACATGAAAAGCAGACTGTGCTATATTGAGATGCTTGTCAATAACACCCTTTGGTATATTTTGGTTGTTTCAGCCCATCACAATGAAGATGGAGCTCTGTTCCAACAAGTTATAACGACAATCAAGCAGAGATCAGGGCAATTCTGAATTAACATCTTGCAGTTCCCGGTATGTTATGCACAAGTACAAAGACCACCTCAAGATGCTCATGCTGATAACACAAACGGCAGCCGATATGACAAGGTGAGATTTGTTTTTCTCTTAACAACTTGGGATCTGACCGGTAAACGCCGTTGCAGTTGAGCCAGTTTGTGTTTATGTTATAAAAAATTCTATACTGTTGAATGAGTTGCAAACCTGTATAAAAAATTCAGTCATTATGGTCCGTAAATTGATAAACTGGCCATAAAAAAACGCTGATTATGAAGGATTGATAGAAAAGCCTAATCTAACAATACTCTAGCATTGGAGTTGAATTTTAGTAAGCATTTTTATATATGCTCTTGTAATTTATGATGACATAAACTGCTAAATAAAACATTTAAACTTTTGTGGCATTTTGTATTGGGGCAACTCAAATCAAACACTAAAATCAATCCCGCAATTCACCAGTATTATTGTGTACATCCTACAATGAGTTTATTATAAGAGCTATGTATACAATGGTCAGCATTTCTGTTGGTGTCCGGTCCTCTGATATTGTGGTAATCCCTAGTTCGAACGTTAATTTAAATTTCAGGTAATGACCATTTATTGCTAATAGAAAAGAGGCAGTGATGTGATCAGAGGCTCTACATTCATAATGTTGCAAAAAACTGATGCAACTAGCTGGAAACTCCTGACTACTCTGTCTGCTCTCTGCCATTATTTTACAACACTCGATGAACGTAAGAATTTTGTTGCCAGTATTATTTCCATAAATTTTCACTGAGCTCTTATGCTTCTTACATAATAACAATTTTGTTCGCACTAAATTTATTACAAGAGCCTCCCAACAAGACCGTGATTGTCCCAATCCAGGTCTTGTGCCATAAAACCATACCACTAATGCTTATATAGCTGCGTTGAAAATGTTGTTGTTTTTAGCATCATCCTCATAAAATGGTGATTTATTTAAAGTCATGATCCTGATGCCACAAGCTTGTGGATCCAAAGCACTGTTATTTTCTAGAATATGAATTAAAATATGAACACGTGACTAGACATTGTGATACTTTTCAAGATACGTTAACCATAGTATATGTCTGCAGCTTTCTATCCAAAACGTTTTTTTTTCTTTCAGCACAATATCAGAAGTCTGAGTAAGTGCACCATGCTGTTAACTGCTGGATAGTTTGTATCAGCGTCCATCTTACCTACTGGCTGTTTGTTATGTGACGGACAACAATACAGATTCTAACGATCGGTAAGCCTATATCAATTAGTCTGCTCAAACCAAACACTCAAACAACTTTTGAGACCAATCAATGCTTGTTTAAAGCTCCCTGCTCTTACTGTAGAAGGTTTCAGCTTTATAATTTAACCATTGAATTCTATATCTGGAATAGCATCAAAAGCTTCCTTTTACCAAACAATGGGCTTGCAAAAATAGCCAGACTCTGGTAACATTCTATGCAAGCCCGAAATCATTGACGCTGAAAGCATTTTGTTTCTGTTCGCAGTTTTGTAAACATTGAAATTTCCAAGCTTATATTATTCATGCTAGTAGGGACAGCCAATCAGTTTGATGTCAGATGATCTGTGTTGAGCTTTCTAGCAGTATAATGTTATGATACTAATTCTGTTCCATAAGAAGAATTTAATTCAGTGAATTTAACCTATTTGGCTTTATCCGTCTTGAATAATATGCCACATTTTGTAGCCATAAGCACCAACTTTTGGAACATTCAAGTCAACTGTGGAGATGATATTAGTAACAGGTGGCTTAAATGCATATATGACAGATAGCCTGGACAGGCTGTCGGGGGCTGTCAGGCTGTCGACAGATTTACCCCACACAATACTTATATTTTATTATGTAAGTAAAGTGATTGTATGGGGTAGCTTTGCACACAAAGCTTCAGCTCCATAGACCCTAGATATATTAATTTGCTCAGTGCCCAGTTTGATTGCCTAGACAAACAAATATTTTCATCTTTAATTATTAAGGATTCCTGTCACTTGAATGTTATAGATCAGGTCAATCTGGTCGTCAGCAGTCATCGACAAATATCAAATGAAAAATTTACAATTTCCCTTTTATTTTCAGATAAGCTTGAAAACTGCACCTGCACTCCTGGGAGACAACGGCAGTAACAACATCACATCAGTGACACTCAACCAGGAATCTAACAGAAGTAGGGAGTAGTAAGGAAGACATTATGAAGAAGATTTAATATCAAAACCTACACACGGCTATTTTCCCAAGGCAACTCGAATTCAGTAAGTTAAACCCTGCGTCTTCCAAATACTATATTGGTTTTCGAAAAAATACGAATGATTGATTTTCTTAAGTGAGCAAAGTACGATAGAAATTGAGGGTGGTTCAAGTACATTGATATTTATTGTTGCGGGTATGTTTATCAGACATTTTGTTACACTTTAGATATGTTTTGATACAGTCCATAATGATGAGATTGAGTTGTGATGAGCTCTGAACCAACAGGTGCCTTCAGGGTTTTAAACAACTTCCAAACAGAAAATAGGGCAATAAAGTCTGAATACAGATCTCACAGTTTTAACTAAGAATACTGGTATACCATGTACAGGAATGGTCAACACCTCAAGATGCTTATGTTTATAACACCAATATGTCATAATGAGAGTTGTGTTCTTCTCTCAACAACTTGTGATCTGACCTTTAAAAATTGTTGCGGTTGAGTCATTTTTATGTTAAATGTTATAGGAAAATTCTACTCCGCTAATGAATTGCAAACTTGTTTCAAAAATCCATATATTTCATACTTGTTTCAGTTTCAGATTCGGTGAAGTTTATTTATACATTCGGCAAAATGAGAATAATAAAGTTGTATGGTTACATTACTTAAAAAATGGACTCGGAAAAAGCGAAACATAGATAAAGTTTATAAACAAAAAATTGCAAAGGTTGTACGTCAAAACAAGGCATCATGGTTGGAAAAAATGATTTGGTACCTTTTTGAGTCTTGCAGATCTAAGTTCAGAAAATAGCATTATGACGAGAGGATGTACTTCTGCTGTTTATATGTATGTACATATTTTCTATTAATTTTCATGATAAAATTGGTTGCTTTCCTGAGTGCTCGTTCTAAAATATAGGCATAAGAATTCTCAATAATAAATGAGTGAGAATAAGTATAAAATGAGTTATGAAAAGATAGAGTTTAACAGTCTTGATCTTAAACAGAATTTTCTGGCATTTACTCGGTATTTTGGCACACAGTATGTACCAGATGGCAATTTTTCGAAGTCTATGATAGTGTCTAGTCCACAAGCAAACATTTGGTTTTGAAAGCTTTGTTGTATACTCCGCTGATGTTTGTACTGGAGATTTGGTGTTGGCTTAGAGGAAATGCTACAGTGATGGTGTGGTTGTACTGTTTCATGTCATCTTGATTTAAGTGTCCATAGATTATGGATAGATGGTAAGATAAGGACACTTTCTATAAATATGGTGTAAGCTAGCTGAATTGTGGTTGCGATGACATTGAGGTAGGCTAATTGTTTCACGATGAATAATCTTTTGTTAGACTTCTCCACTAGCTTCAATGTATGGTGTTCAGTGAGAGTTTTCTTTCCAGTGTTGTTCCGAGGTGTTTGTACTCATTAACTCTCTCTATGTCTACGTCATTGATAGTAAGTTGTATGAGATCAGGGTGATCTCGTTTATTACAGAAACTAGTTCTTTTGTCTTTGATGAGTTGATTTCATATTACTCAACTAAAAATTTGGTACTCTGGATCATTTTCTATTTTATTAAAATGTCTCTTGCTCAGATAGAAAATCAATTCAGATAAGGTTTGAAAACAAAAAAGTATCAGCCTTTCCTCATAGCTATGGGCTGGAAAAATAGTTCTTGTAGTGTGAGAAACGGACTGGGCCGTGTACACAACAGGGTGTAGTTAGCTTGCTCCGAGACTACTCTGATGAGCGAGAGGGCTTTTATATTTAGTTTAGGGTTATATTTAGTTTAGCACTGAAAGCCATCGCTCGAATTATGAACCATAATATAACCCACAGAAGGGTTTCAAAGATAGGCTGATACACAATACACGGATCTACTATAGGCTGATACACAATACACTGTTGTGACAAATTCTGATGGTCATCAATGAACGATATCAATTAATTTCCTGACAAAATGTAATACACGCACTGTTTATCTACTCATGAGCTTAATTCACTAGACGTCGTCACGAGTGTTAACTTAAATTCAATTCAAGATTATTATAATACACAGTCTATTTAATTCATCACAAGTTATATATATTCCAACTTTTGATATCCGTTTATGATCTATTACATGAAAGCGCCGACAAGGCCGTCTACAAGTGCGTGAAGTTTGGATTGCCTTTGAATACACAATTGCGACTACTAAAGAGTCAAGCGGCTTTGATTACCAATTATTTATGTCAACCAGTCAGGCATAAAACTAATCTGTTTAGACTAAGACTATTTATTTAATTACCCTGACCATTTATATTTCTATAAGGTTAAATATATTAAAAAGGCGTTCTGAATATTCTAACCTGACTGTCTTTGCACTCTCATCCTTGGTTATATGTCAGAATGCGAGATGAATGCTGATTTAGTCACTGATCTATGATCGCACAGATAAGTTGGTATAACTTCGAATTACACAACAATACAATATATTATGATACAATCAATTATTTTACTTCACAATCTATGACACTGCTAAAATGGACAACGGTCCTGTTGCTTTCCTGTCTTAATACTAACTGCTTAAATGATACCGTAAAGGACGACGGTCCTGTTGCTACTGCCTGAAGCTGTGGCTGCTGCATATCTTTATTGGTGTGTTCAATGGTGTATACATGATGCAGCTTTGTCAGGCAGTTTCACTTTGATGATGATATAATTGTTGTGCAAGCAGGTAGTTTCACTTTGATGATATAAGTAGCAGGCAAGATGTAGCTGGTGCAAGTATTATTGAAGTTGGTGGTGACTTGTAGTTATATTCTCTTTCTTCTTGTAGTGCGTGTAGTGTGTAGTATGATATTATTTCAATTCTCGTTCATCGCATCATATATAGCAGAAGGCAGAGACGCAATAATAAGCTGATGCTAAAATAGAAATCTCCGCAAACCAAGGTTAATTTACAGTTGTAATAAAACACCATTAAGTGTTGTTTTTATCTAAATAAAATCCTATCTACTGATAGGCTGTTAATAATTCTGTGTACTTTCAATTTCAACGTTAGTTTCACAATAAAATCCCAACACCTTAAAATTCAACTATAATGTAAAATCATTAATATTTATAAGATTATGGATTTATGGATTTAGATATGGATATGGATTTATGGATTTATGGACTGTACCATCACCTCTTGTTCAAAATGAGGTTTGAAGGAAGATGATGTTGTGTGTCTCATTATTTTGTCACGTTTTAAAAAAACGTCAGCAACTTTCCCCACCCTAGCTCCTTTTCCATGGATCAAGCCCAGTTACTTGCATGCAGTTGGAAGCGTTCGCTTAGATCTCTCAAAAAAAAATTTTAGTACTAAGATCTCTGCATATGCTTTTATCATGGTAGCGACTACCCTCAAAGATGGTGATGCACACATTTTCTCTGGTTGAGCTATCACCGCAGAAAATTGTTATTGTCGGTTTATCATGGTAGCGACTACCCTCAGAGATGGTGTTGAAAACATTCTCTCTGGTTGAGCTATCACCACAGAAAGTTGCTATTGTTGGTTTTTTGCCATTCCTTCGGTACAGTAATTCTGTCTGGTATTTATCCTGTCTGATAACGAATCTCAAGAAATATATCAATTTGTACTGGTGTATGTTTTAAAAATTGGTCACCCTAACATAATATATCAAATTGTTTATAGTACTGGTGCATGCTTTTAAAAATTGTCACTCTGACATAATATATCAATTTGTTTATAGTACTGGTGCATGCTTTAAAAATTGTCACCCTGACAGTAGCAGCCCTTTTAATTCTTTCTAAAGAAGATTTATCACCATCTAGCATAAGTGAAAACCAAACTGCAATGCATAAGTTAAAATTGACCGTAAATGTTTGCCAAGTAAAAATTCTTCAACCTTTTTTAATTCATTCAATACTTTCAGTTGACACATCGAAAACTACATCGCATATAAATATAGTGTTGAAACATGGGTCTAAATTGGAGTTATGCTTTCGCTGTTCTATTATTCAAGTGTTAAAGATGGGATTATTATTTTAAGTGTCTGCCAAGTCAACAACACATTGTCAAATCTGTGGCAAGCAAAATTATCGATACATGGAAAAGTGTTGTATGAAGTAGTCCTTGACTGAAGTTGCAGCAGTTACTGATACTTTATTGATAACAATGGCTGATCTAAATAATGCATAAAATAATGAAATATATTACATATAGCCTGACCAGATAAATCTTTGGGTCATTGAAACCTCGAAGCATCAAATACGTGTACAATTAAAAAGTTTGATACTATTAATGGCTGTACACAAATTTCAGATAAAGAAGAAAAGAAGGCATATTGATTGAAGGATTTAAAAGCACAATTGTTTTCTCAATTGAAGGAACAAAAAATTCCCAGCATACTGGACAGCTTTGTACTTCTGTATGAAATCTGCCAATGGTACATAATACATTATATCAGACAGTTGTCGGTATAAACATCCTGCTGTTGCCTGACTAGAACCTAAATCTCTCTCTTCAGTCTTCATACCGCTTGCAGTCAAAAATCAGTCTCCTTGTTCACTAATATGATGTTTTGCGCTTTATAGTGTTTCCCATCTGAGGTCGCAATCGGTTCCCCTGCTTTGACTTTTTCCTTCCATTCAGTCACTCCTCCGCTAACGCTGTCCAGAGAGGTTAATGGTTGGTCTGCTGGGAACTAAAACGGCATTGAAGATCAGTGTCAGCATAATTATGTATAAAAAATTAAATTAAAGTTCAAGCATTAAGGATAGTTGACTTTTTAGATTAACTGCAAAATCAAAGTGGGCATGGTTACACGATCTCCAATGACACAACCAAAGGTCTGCTGACCACACTGATCAAGTGATATACTAATTGGTATTGGTATTGGTTTATTTTCACTTATCTATCAAACCAAGGTTCGATAACATTGAAATGCCGTGCTCGTTTTACTCAATATAAATGTTGTCATTATTAAAAAATCTCATATAAAACTGAAAAAGTTTTTTGAGCATTCCTGGGTTTGGGAAATTTCTGGACGGTATTTAGTGCATACATTATTAGCAGCGGAAGATCTCTTGAAATTATTAAAACTAATGCGACTAAAAGTGGATGAGAGTGGCTACTAGCAAAGCTGCTGGAAAATATGAAATCATTGAGTGGCGAAATAGAATGGAAAGCTAATATCTAACAACTTTGTTTGATCATAAAGTAAAAGAAATATCTCACTATTACAGGATGAGACAAGAGATTCTACATGTTTATTAAAAGATGAATGATTATCAATGTCATACCTAAATACTTGGCAATCTGAGATGGTGAATCACGGACTCAAATTCACAGGATCGATATACTCATTATGGTAACTCAGCAAAACATTTATTATACCAGTATTGTAAGCATTCAGTAGCATATTATTATCATCAGCCACCATTGTATCATAAAAAGCTGCGGCAATAGAGTCTGTGCTATTCTCTCCGAAACGTTTGTAAAATGTAGTATCATCTGCATACTTCACTAATCTAAAATCCTCAACATTCAAGTTGTTAACATTAAAAAGCCATAGCAGGTGCCCAAGCTTAGTGCCCTGTGGTGCCCTAACAGAGATATCAATGTAATCAGAAAAGGTGCTATTGAATTTTACACATTGTTTCCTATGTACTAGAAATTCAGCTAATAGATCCAGTAGGGTTTCATTCGCACCATAATTTACATTTTACTTAGAACGATACTTGGCTGAAGCCTATCAAGTGCTCTAGAAAAATCAACAGCCCCCTATAATTGTACTTGAGTATTGTGAGCCAAATCTAAATCTGATTTTATATCATCAAAAAGCTGTAAAATAGCGTCTAATGTCCCAACAAAAAGCATACTGATTGCAACCGATGAGATGTTTCACACAAAACTTGATCTTGTCAACGATAACCTGTTCACAGACTTTGCCTAAAAGATGCAGCAAAGAAACTTTGATCCAATAACTGGGTTTAAAAACACCTGTGTTAAAAAATTGATCAATCACTAAAATCACTAAAAATTAAGTAGGCAAGAATATCTGTTGGTGACTATTAATGTTTGTAGCTGAAATGTACAACTACTTGTTGTGGTAACCCTTAGTCCTAATCCTGAACAGGGTAACAATAGCTTCTCAGCTCTAGGGTGGTGATTGGTGGCATCTTGAGATCTATTATATCACCTGATAAACACCTAACAGTTCTGCCCATTCAGCTTCATTCACTGCAAGACATACTATATTCTTACCTGTTCTTTTTTTAAGTTATACTATCAAACACTGGGTAACGAACTAAGTTGCGTTGCTTGTAATGTTCATATTAGCTTCAATTAACCCGCGAGTGAGTAGCGCAAAGGTTTGGACTATAGGTTATGATATTTGAACACTCTGAAGTCTAACCCGTAAGAGACTGTGTTTGTTACAAAGTGGGGTCACTTCCGCTAGTCTGGTCCTTTGAGTTTATTGTCAAGAGCACTCTCTATCCCTCAAAGTTTTTAAGCCTCAGTGCCTTGGAGATTTTTCTTGTAGAGGGACTTTTTTTATTCAAAGGTGTATCCTAGTAAGTTGAGTCATGCCTTTTGTTGAACTTTGAAATGCACCGCACTCAAAATGAATCTTACAACAGCCAATCAGCTGCTTGGGTAGGTCACTTTGTTATTCATTCAACTATTGGAGCCAAACACTGTAAAATTCGAAAATCTATACTTTTTTTTGGATAAATCAACAAGCCAGGCAGGACATTTCAGGGGGTTCTCGACATATAAGTAATAGTATTATCTCCACATATCTGATTACTACTTATTCCCGATTTCGATCTTATCATATTGCGCAACCATGTGACTGTAAATATCTTCTTTTTTTTATGGCAGCTGTCAAAGTCAGAAGCCTACAACACAGGCATATACCTGTGTGGCGTTGTTGTGGTTCGATACCCAATGGAATGCTGCTTTTCTTTCTTTCTGGTCTTCTTTTTTTTATCGCAGCTGTCAAAGTCAGAAGCTTGCAAGAATTTTTTTTACCAGGCTGTGTCACTTTGTTTGTTCGATACCCAGCGGTATGCTGCTTTTCTTTTTTTATCGCAGCTGTCAAAGTTCAAAGCTTGCAACAATTTTTTACCATGCAGTGGTTATTGACAGACAGGCATCTACCTGTGTTGCTTTGTTGTTTCGATTTTCAGAGTTTTGCTGCTCTTCTTTTTTATTTCATAGCAGCTGTCAAATTCAGACCCTTACCACAACTTGTTTTATCAGGCGGCACTTTTTGATAGGCATCTACCTATATTGCAATAACAGTTTCATAACAAACTGCATAGTTAGCAACGGGTTAAGTTGGGAGGGTTGCTGCGCTTCTCTTGTACTCATACTCTGTAAATTTGTTGACTCAACTTGCCATAACTTTGTTTCACCAGGCAGCACCTTATAGAAGACAGATACCTGTGCATTATGTTGCAATTACTTTTCCTAAACAAACCCATTTGTCTCCTGTAGTTTCAATTTTCAGAAAGTTGGACTGCCCTGCTTTATTCTACTCATAGCTTTTCATCATGTCTCTGTGAATGCCTTAGTTTTTGAAACAACCATAGCTCCCATTCTCACAGCATTGCAGTGAACCTCGCAGGCAGTGTGCCATGTCTATGTATAATAAGCAGGGACTGCGGCATCAAACTTCCTATGCCAGTAGAAATTACTATCAGCGCCAGGCAGCTAGGAAGATTTTCTTTCCTGACCCTACCAATGTTGGCAATGGAGATGATTATGTCAATCCACTGCCATATCAAGACCCTCGCCCACTATCTCCTCAATCTGTTAACTTTGACGACCTTGTGTTCCTTTACAAAATGCTGCTCACGATGATGATGGATGAAGACATGATATGACATTGAACAATACTGACCCTGACCCTCAGTTTCTCCAACTTCTGCGAAAGTTCTCTCACAAATTCAATGATATCAGTCAACTTGTTCGCCAATATTGTAGCAAAGGATCTCTTCTGAAAACTGTGCAAGAGGGATAACTTTTCTGACCAAAACAAACATTTGACCAGGCCCCTACTGTCCCTGAGCTTTATGGACTTACACAATCTGAACAGATGCCAGGTCAATCCAAACATGTCACTGTTGCGTCTGTCTCGTGGCGGTCGATTCGCGTTCTGTGGCCATGTTCTCAATGATCCACAAGACATTAATACATTCATTACCAATCTGCCCAGAAGAGTTGACCAAATTATAATCCAGACTTGTCCCCTGCATATTTTACTGTAAATAGACACTGTGTATTATCACGATATCATAATCTTTGCGCCCTGCCCTGATCACAATATTAGTCAGTGAAGTGGTCATCCACTTTTCGAACAGCTTTCCTGATCTCGTCGAATCGTCTATCATAATCGGTGGATGATTTTGTCTTTCCCAGTGCACTGAATCGGTTTGTCAGAAGTTCTGTTCGTTTTGTCACAAAGTTTTAGACATTTTGGGAATTTAAAGTGAAGATAATATATCCTCACCCATTTCATAATTTCTCTAAACAGAGAAGATATCACTTGGGATTTGGTCGTTGCATAGGCTTCCAGGCAATGAGGATAATGGTGATGGTGTACCTGAAAATGAGTCTGAACATCTGGCATATTGTTGAGTGTGGTTTGTGCTGTTTGGTGGTACTGCTAGCTTAGGAACAATGTTGTTTACTATGGTGTTCTCGATGAGGTTTCCTATGGATGAAGCTTTGGCATCCTGAATATGGATTGTCCCAGATTTTAATATAGTGATATGCACATCAAGGTTTATTGATGTCATCATGTGCCCATTATTGTAATTTACTGGGCGTTGTTTGCCGTTGGACAAGAATGCCAGTTTTTCTATTTCCCATGAAAAAAATCTTGCTATAGTCTATATCGTACACACAGAAACTTCCAGTATGCTCTACACAGTATCTTTAGAGGTGTAGCTGATTAAGATATTCATCAGGAGCGTACAGTTTGAGTCGGTTTTAGTTGTTGGATTTCAAGAGCATTCATGCTTTTTTGCTGGAACAAAAGACTTGTTCGTTCTTGATCGATACCTGCACTAACAGCTTGCGTACATCTGCACAAAATCATCATCTGATATGAGATCAGTCATGGCTGACCCAGAAAAGGAAAAACCACTAGGGAAGCCCAAATAAAACGAAGATAACTTTGGGGCAGCTGGATATTAACAGCACAGACTCGCCAGTCCAAGACTGATGTAAAATTTTGTCAAAAATATGATTATTATATATAATTATTATTATGTTTATTGGTGATGTTTGAGGATTTTATTTGGGAGCAATAACAGAGGCATCTCGCATGTAGCGTGGTTGACATAAAAAGGAAATAGCCACAGCATTGTGGTAATCATAATAGACAATTGAATACGACATCACATCCTGTCCTGCTGGTTAACTTCATTCCTATGCTATGATATGTGGATTGGCGATTTGAAAAAAGACCAAAACCTGTTTGGGAAGAGACATACAGCAAACCTTACATGAAGAACGTAGTGCTCTCCAAAACAAGATTCACAGGTTTTGTGCTCATATTCTCCTCAATATTTTGTTCGCTTTTTTCTTCACATTTTCATTTTTTCACTTTTACAGTAGCAGACCACCATAGATTTATTGGTGATGAGGCCCATTCATGAAGCAATCGCGCAGTCACAATTGACTGTTGATTCATAATACCCTTACCCTTACCCCATATCTTAAGTTTGGTCGGCAAAATTGGGGAAGTCATGGATTCACTTATTGCCACAGAGCATGAAATAACACAATAGTTGGAATCCTGCCATGCAACCTGATAATTACCCTGTGCATTATTGCATACCTGATTTAGACCATGAAGATTTGGTCAATATCTACCAAAAACACAAGCTGTAAAGGTTAAACATGATGGCCAGCAGAAGCGCAGGTTTTTTTTTCAATTTACCACTGGAGTATTCACAATGATGCCCAAGGCTTCTGGGAAAATTCAGCAGTCACTGTCTGTCATGTTGGCGTTGCAACCCTGAATTCCAGACAACAAAGGTTGGCATGTTTATTACCATTACATGCTGCTAGACATGACCATTCCTCTTTCCTGCCAGTCTTCAGACATTATCTTTCAGATGCAGAGGTCAAATACTGGTTTAGGCCAACGGAGAGGAGATAAAGCGATCCTCCAGATCCATCCTCGCTATCCCTATGACCCTAATGATCCATCACTGGCATTGCTGCATGTAATTCCTCATTCTTCACATACCTTTTCGACCATGGGCACATGTCACTGTTGGCTTTGGCAAGAGGAAGAGATGCCAAATGAAAATCAGGTTTACCGACCCATGAGCCTTATAGTAGCCAGATGACCAACTCATCAATTCAGTACATGCAGATTTTTATGGCTTGCTCATACCCAACCAAATCAGCATCTCATTCAACCATCCTGCTCACGCCTCACACAATCAAAAATGCAAATCCTCCCAACCCGCCTGTTGTTTTGCTTGGCACAGACTATGACCCTCAGAAGCTGAGCGCCGAGAAGAGGAGGTGCTTTTATTTTCAGATCAGCTCAAAAACTGCCTTTTAAAGCCAGTGAACATCTGCTCTCCTGCGCAACGACTGCGACAGTAATAGCATGATATCAGTGACGCATAAAGAACCGCAACAAACCATAGAAAAAGTGAGTAGGCAGTCTAATTATGGAGAAAATCGAGTATCAAACACAATATTGACTACTCATTTTCTTAGGCCACAAAAACTCAGTGAGTCGCATCTCCTTCCAAAGAACTTAGTGATTTGTGACAGAAAATTTTCTTGCCAAATTTATCATACCTTGTCACTTTTTTTTGAATAATGCTGTTTGAAAATCTGCAATAAACCATGAAGCATATAAATCATCCACCTGTTTTTCTATTGTGACTGGAGATATAGGGTCTGAAGGGTGGTTCAAGTACCCTGCTATATCGCGATTGTCATTTTCATCCTTTGCTATGTTTTAGGTTGATCCATTCAATAACAACGGATATGAAGCTGTGGTCAGCTCTGTACCAACAAGGCTGTCAAGCTGGAAATAGGTAAATGTAGCTTGAACAAGATGACTGCAGACAACACATCTGATTAAAGACGTGTCGCTGCAAATGTAAGTAACTATCATAATCATTGACCTGATGTCTCATGATAGTGTACCCACCAACTATGTCTTTATAAAAGTACTTTAATTTTTTTAATTAACTTAGGTTAACTAGAGATTCGAATCAATGGTTAATCATTTGGTGTCATGATCCACAAGCCCGGCACATCCTAAGCACTCACAGAAATCCGGAGCAGTGTAAGTTCTGGAAAAAGTAAATAAAATTCAGCATGCATGCAAGCATTTTCCCTGTATAAATTGTAATGGTAAATCAAATATCTGATTTGTCCGTGAAAGTCAATGTGTTTATAAGTTTTGAGACTTCATACTTACAGATTAAAGTTGGCGCATCATGCTGAAAGCCGTTGGATAATTGGCACTGGTATCGGCCTCCTGGCATTAATCCATCATGAGACATAATAGATAGCGGAAGCAGGTGAAGAGTGAGAAGGTAGGATACTTTTTACAGGATTTGAGATAAGTTTGACAATAAAGAGTGGTCTAGACCAACATGTTAGCACAATCGATACTTATTTATGTAAAACTACCCTGCTTTTATTGTCGAGGTATAACCAGGTACCCGTTTCACATTCAATTATTATTTTTTATCCACTGACACCTGTATCATGAATGATATGCCACATACATATTGCAGCCAGATGCAGAAGCATCTGTGATAGTCGAGTCCATTGTGAAGAAGGTTATGGGAACCGGCAGCTCATACGTGAATATGACAGAAGTGTAACATCATTATGACTAAAACAAAGCAACTTAAGCATTGTCCACTCAGAAATTCTACAGAGAAAGTTATGGTAAGATAACATCATAGCTAACTTGGTCAAGGATGATTCAAGCTTCAAGCCCCAAACTCCAACCTCATAAGATAGAATATCAATATCATTGCCGCTTTAAATTGCCTAAATAATATAATAATATTGCCACAATGAGATCTGATGCATTTTAAGTTTAACTTACTTGGTTCCTGTCACTCACTATGCCTTTTTGTTTGTTTTTATAATCGCATCCCTCAAATTTCTAGGGGTTCAAGAAGAGTGATTGGTTCCTCGATCTGCTCGATCGCTCTGCTGCCCTTGCAATCTTCAAAGGTCAATGGTGCTTTAACACATTGAACTGTTAAGCCTGAGCTGAAATATATATTATGTATATATATAAACATATAAATAGATATGCCATGTAAATGATGAGGTAGTTCTTGACTTATTCCAGTCCAACTAGAATAGATAATACCTGGTCTTCATGTTTACATACTATTAAAATTAATAATTTGGTTGAATTTGGTTGAACCAAAACCTGCAAAAACAATTAATTTACAGAATTCTATGTCAACTTTGCACTGATCAAAAAGATACAAAGTAATTTTGATGCGTTTATATTACTAATGGCTTTATGCTGTCAAAAAAGCCTTGCTTGTTATTCCTGCACAAACTGACTGTCAACTATCCACTGACCACATTTACAGGTATAATAGGACTGTTAGGAATAACATGATACACTGAGTGATAGTCAAACTTTACTTAATGTGTTATGATACCTATTGGAAGTTAGGATGACTGCCTGTTATTGTAGGCTGAGTAAATGTGCTCACCACAGTGTGTTATTACTGTAGGTGAAATGCTGCGTGTAACTTGTACATTGTGGGCAATGAGATGTTCAGTCCTAGTATATATACGGCGATCTCTGTAACTGTTTCAAAGTAAGTACATATTATAATATGCATGACACATAAATTAAAGTGACACATGAATTTCATATCACAACTTGTGAATGACCGATTGGAGTACATTCAGGTGTCAAATCTAGATGGGGATTTCAGCGCCCATTTCCACCATAGGCAATAGAGCAAAAATATTCTAGCAAACAATTTAAATCTCCTCCATTTGTAATTTGTAGCATTGTGTGCCCTACAACCTAACAATATGCATCCGAATGTATTGGAGTGAACTAGAAACCAACACCAAATAACTTGGTCAACAGCTCCAGGTAGATTCATTCTTTCATCAATAATAGAATGCTCAGATTAGATCATGAATAAATCATATTAATATCAATACAGTTTAGATTGACTCATAAAGAGGCAATAACAGTTTATTTCAAGTATCCATGAGCAAGGCAGCTTGGCAATATTCTTCAAGATATTGTATTTCTTTTATTGTATGTTGAATAAACGAGGCCATAAGTGGCACCTTGATCATACTTGTTTGTGCATAATTATTCGGTTTTGCAAGGCTTATTATTTTGGGTCTGTGTGTACAGTCTGTGGCATTATTGTGCAAAAACTGCATTGCATTATACAATAAATATTCATCACAAAAGAAGTTTAAAGATAGTGCAAAGAATTGGAACAATGTTGCTCAGATGAGACTTCAACCTAAACTGGAAAAAATCCAAAACTGATCACACAATTCGGCATTCCTTTTTCTCAATGCAGCAATCAATCATCATTTTGGTACCAACACATTCTTTAAATAATATCCTGACATTCTTTCTTCCCTTGTCAACACTTTCTTATAGTACTTACCTTTACTCACCTTCATTGTGATGAATACCTAAGACTACTATCCTACTTGCTTTTGCTCGCAAATACTGACTCCGCTTGCCTACACTTACTACACTTGCTTCCACTGACCTACATTCACTTTCCCATGCCTACAACTGTCTTCAATTAAAGCCAATTGCCTGCACTGGCCTCCACTCACCATCCATTTACTTCTACTTGCATCCACTTGCTTTCACTTAATTCCACTTGCGCCATCGCTTACGTCCACCAACTCGAACTTGCCTTTACTTTCATCCACTTACATCCAACTTGCTTCCACTTGCGTGTGCTTACTACACTTGCCTACACTAACTTCCGCTTGCCTACACTAACTTCCGTTTGCATACACTGACTTCCTCTTGCATACACATGCTTTTGCTTGCCTAAACTGCCATTCCCTTGCCCACACATATTTCTGCTTGATTACACTGAATTCCACTTGCCTACACTTCTGCTTACACTACACTAACTCGCCGCTTGCATCCACTTGCCTACACTTACTTCCTCTTGCCTTCACCTATTCCCACTTGCTTCCACTTGCATACACGCCTTTCACTTCTTACCGCTTGCTTACTGATGTGTCCGCTAGCGTACACTCCGTTCAACTTGCATACACTCCCTTCAACTTGCCTACACTTCCTTTCTCTTGCCCGCTTGTATACGCATATTTCCGCTTGCCCACACTTACATTCACTCGCATCCATTTGCAACCACTTGCCTTACTTACTCTCGCTTGCCTTCACTTACTCTCGCTTGCCCTCACTTACTCCCTCTTGCGTTTACTTAGTCTCACTTGCCTTTACTTAGTCTCGCTTGCCTTTACTTATTCTCGCTTGCATTCAATTAGTATTGCTTGCCTTCAATTACTCTCACTTACTCTCACCTGCCTTTGCTTACTCTCACTTGCTTCCACTTACTTACACTTGCCTTCGCTTACTCTTACTGCTTCCAGTTATTTCCACTTGCTTCCATTTGCCTTTACTTATTCTCACTTGCCTATACTTATTCTCACTTGCCTTCACTTATTTGCACTTGCATACATTTATTCTCATGTGCCTTCACTTATTCTCACTTTTCTTTACTTATTCTCACTTGCCTTGACTTACTTGCGCTTACTCTCACTTGCCTTCACTTACTTGCACTTAATCTCGTTTGCCTTCGCTTACTCTCATTTACTCTCACTTGCCTTCACTTGCACTCAGTTGCCTTCACTTGCTCTCACTTGCCTTCACTTGCTCTCACTTGCCTTCACTTGCTCTCACTTGCCTTCACTTATTCTCAATTGCAATCACTTGCCTTCACTTGCCTTCACTTGCTCTCACTTGCCTTCACTTGCTCTCACTTGCCTTCACTTATTCTCAATTGCCATCACTTGCCTTCACTTGCCTTCACTTGCCTTCACTTACTCTCACTTGGCTTCACTTACTCTCACTTGCCTTCACTTGCTCTCAGTTGCCTTCACTTGCTCTCACGTGCCTTCACTTGCCTTCACTTGCCTTCACTTGCCTTCACTTGCCTTCACTTGCCTTCACTTGCCTTCATTTGCCTTCACTTGCCTTGACTTGCCTTCACTTGCCTTGACTTGCCTTCACTTGCCTTCACTTGCCTTCACTTGCCTTCACTTGCCTTCACTTGCCTTCACTTGCCTTCACTTGCCTTCACTTGCCTTCACTTGCCTTCACTTGCCATCACTTGCCATCACTTGCCATCACTTGCCATCACTTGCCATCACTTGCCATCACTTGCCATCACTTGCCATCACTTGCAATCACTTGCCATCACTTGCCATCACTTGCCATCACTTGCCATCACTTGCCATCACTTGCCATCACTTGCCATCACTTGCCATCACTTGCCATCACTTGCCATCACTTGCCATCACTTGCCATCACTTGCCATCACTTGCCATCACTTGCCATCACTTGCCATCACTTGCCATCACTTGCCATCACTTGCCATCACTTGCCATCACTTGCCATCACTTGCCATCACTTGCCATCACTTGCCATCACTTGCCATCACTTACTCTCACTTGCTCTCACTTGCTCTCACTTGCCTTCACTTGCCTTCACTTGCCTTCACTTGCTCTCACTTGCCTTCACCAGCTCTCGCTCATCTTTGCTTGCTCTCGGTTACTCTCACTTACCGTCGCTTGCCTTCACTTACTTGCACTTACTCTCACTTGCCTTCGCTTGCCTCACTTACTCTCACTTGCTCTCACTTGCTCTCACTTGCCTTCACTTGCCTTCACTTGCCTTCACTTGCTCTCACTTGCCTTCACCAGCTCTCGCTCATCTTTGCTTGCTCTCGGTTACTCTCACTTACCGTCGCTTGCCTTCACTTACTTGCACTTACTCTCACTTGCCTTCGCTTGCCTTCACTTACTCTTGCTTGCCTTCATTTACTCTTGCTAGCCTTCACTTACTCTTGTTTGCCTTCACTCACTCTCATCTGCTTCTGCTTGATTCCACTTGCATCTACTTACTTCTACTTACCAACACTTACTGCCGCTTGCTTCCACGTACTTCCGCTTATTTCTGCTTGCTTCCACTTGCTTCAACTTACTTCCGCTTACTTCGACTTATTTCCATTTGCCTACACTTACTTCCCTTGCTTTGACTTACATCCGCTTGCATCCACTTGCTTCCGCTTGCATCCACTTACTTCCGCTTGCTTTCACTTACAACCACTTGATTCCACTTACTTCCGCTTCCTCCCACCTACTTCCATTTACTTCCACTAGCATCTACTTCCTTCCACTTGCCTACAGTTATCCCCACTCACCAATACTTACCTTAACATGCTTCCACATGCTTAAACTGGCTCCAACACGCTCCTGCTTGCCTCCACTTACTCCCACTTGCTCCCGAGGGCAAGTGGGGGCAAGTGGGGGCAAGTGGGGGCAAGTGGGGGCAAGTGGGGGCAAGTGGGGGCAAGTGGGGGCAAGTGGGGGCAAGTGGGGGCAAGTGGGGGCAAGTGGGGGCAAGTGGGGGCAAGTGGGGGCAAGTGGGGGCAAGTGGGGGCAAGTGGGGGCAAGTGGGGGCAAGTGGGGGCAAGTGGGGGCAAGTGGGGGCAAGTGGGGGCAAGTGGGGGCAAGTGGGGGCAAGTGGGGGCAAGTGGGGGCAAGTGGGGGCAAGTGGGGGCAAGTGGGGGCAAGTGGGGGCAAGTGGGGGCAAGTGGGGGCAAGTGGGGGCAAGTGGGGGCAAGTGGGGGCAAGTGGGGGCAAGTGGGGGCAAGTGGGGGCAAGTGGGGGCAAGTGGGGGCAAGTGGGGGCAAGTGGGGGCAAGTGGGGGCAAGTGGGGGCAAGTGGGGGCAAGTGGGGGCAAGTGGGGGCAAGTGGGGGCAAGTGGGGGCAAGTGGGGGCAAGTGGGGGCAAGTGGGGGCAAGTGGGGGCAAGTGGGGGCAAGTGGGGGCAAGTGGGGGCAAGTGGGGGCAAGTGGGGGCAAGTGGGGGCAAGTGGGGGCAAGTGGGGGCAAGTGGGGGCAAGTGGGGGCAAGTGGGGGCAAGTGGGGGCAAGTGGGGGCAAGTGGGGGCAAGTGGGGGCAAGTGGGGGCAAGTGGGGGCAAGTGGGGGCAAGTGGGGGCAAGTGGGGGCAAGTGGGGGCAAGTGGGGGCAAGTGGGGGCAAGTGGGGGCAAGTGGGGGCAAGTGGGGGCAAGTGGGGGCAAGTGGGGGCAAGTGGGGGCAAGTGGGGGCAAGTGGGGGCAAGTGGGGGCAAGTGGGGGCAAGTGGGGGCAAGTGGGGGCAAGTGGGGGCAAGTGGGGGCAAGTGGGGGCAAGTGGGGGCAAGTTCTTCCCCCGCATCGAATCTGGGCGTTTGAGAGGGGGCAAGTTCTTCCCCCGCATCGAATCTGGGCGTTTGAGAGGGGGCAAGTTCTTCCCCCGCATCGAATCTGGGCGTTTGAGAGGGGGCAAGTTCTTCCCCCGCATCGAATCTGGGCGTTTGAGAGGGGGCAAGTTCTTCCCCCGCATCGAATCTGGGCGTTTGAGAGGGGGCAAGTTCTTCCCCCGCATCGAATCTGGGCGTTTGAGAGGGGGCAAGTTCTTCCCCCGCATCGAATCTGGGCGTTTGAGAGGGGGCAAGTTCTTCCCCCGCATCGAATCTGGGCGTTTGAGAGGGGGCAAGTTCTTCCCCCGCATCGAATCTGGGCGTTTGAGAGGGGGCAAGTTCTTCCCCCGCATCGAATCTGGGCGTTTGAGAGGGGGCAAGTTCTTCCCCCGCATCGAATCTGGGCGTTTGAGAGGGGGCAAGTTCTTCCCCCGCATCGAATCTGGGCGTTTGAGAGGGGGCAAGTTCTTCCCCCGCATCGAATCTGGGCGTTTGAGAGGGGGCAAGTTCTTCCCCCGCATCGAATCTGGGCGTTTGAGAGGGGGCAAGTTCTTCCCCCGCATCGAATCTGGGCGTTTGAGAGGGGGCAAGTTCTTCCCCCGCATCGAATCTGGGCGTTTGAGAGGGGGCAAGTTCTTCCCCCGCATCGAATCTGGGCGTTTGAGAGGGGGCAAGTTCTTCCCCCGCATCGAATCTGGGCGTTTGAGAGGGGGCAAGTTCTTCCCCCGCATCGAATCTGGGCGTTTGAGAGGGGGCAAGTTCTTCCCCCGCATCGAATCTGGGCGTTTGAGAGGGGGCAAGTTCTTCCCCCGCATCGAATCTGGGCGTTTGAGAGGGGGCAAGGCATCGAATCTGGGCGTTTGAGAGGGGGCAAGTTCTTCCCCCGCATCGAATCTGGGCGTTTGAGAGGGGGCAAGTTCTTCCCCCGCATCGAATCTGGGCGTTTGAGAGGGGGCAAGTTCTTCCCCCGCATCGAATCTGGGCGTTTGAGAGGGGGCAAGTTCTTCCCCCGCATCGAATCTGGGCGTTTGAGAGGGGGCAAGTTCTTCCCCCGCATCGAATCTGGGCGTTTGAGAGGGGGCAAGTTCTTCCCCCGCATCGAATCTGGGCGTTTGAGAGGGGGCAAGTTCTTCCCCCGCATCGAATCTGGGCGTTTGAGAGGGGGCAAGTTCTTCCCCCGCATCGAATCTGGGCGTTTGAGAGGGGGCAAGTTCTTCCCCCGCATCGAATCTGGGCGTTTGAGAGGGGGCAAGTTCTTCCCCCGCATCGAATCTGGGCGTTTGAGAGGGGGCAAGTTCTTCCCCCGCATCGAATCTGGGCGTTTGAGAGGGGGCAAGTTCTTCCCCCGCATCGAATCTGGGCGTTTGAGAGGGGTCAAGTTCTTCCCCCGCATCGAATCTGGGCGTTTGAGAGGGGTCAAGTTCTTCCCCCGCATCGAATCTGGGCGTTTGAGAGGGGGCAAGTTCTTCCCCCGCATCGAATCTGGGCGTTTGAGAGGGGGCAAGCTCTTCCCCCGCATCGAATCTGGGCGTTTGAGAGGGGGCAAGCTCTTCCCCCGCATCGAATCTGGGCGTTTGAGAGGGGGCAAGCTCTTCCCCCGCATCGAATCTGGGCGTTTGAGAGGGGGCAAGCTCTTCCCCCGCATCGAATCTGGGCGTTTGAGAGGGGGCAAGCTCTTCCCCCGCATCGAATCTGGGCGTTTGAGAGGGGGCAAGCTCTTCCCCCGCATCGAATCTGGGCGTTTGAGAGGGGGCAAGCTCTTCCCCCGCATCGAATCTGGGCGTTTGAGAGGGGGCAAGCTCTTCCCCCGCATCGAATCTGGGCGTTTGAGAGGGGGCAAGCTCTTCCCCCGCATCGAATCTGGGCGTTTGAGAGGGGGCAAGCTCTTCCCCCGCATCGAATCTGGGCGTTTGAGAGGGGGCAAGCTCTTCCCCCGCATCGAATCTGGGCGTTTGAGAGGGGGCAAGCTCTTCCCCCGCATCGAATCTGGGCGTTTGAGAGGGGGCAAGCTCTTCCCCCGCATCGAATCTGGGCGTTTGAGAGGGGGCAAGCTCTTCCCCCGCATCGAATCTGGGCGTTTGAGAGGGGGCAAGCTCTTCCCCCGCATCGAATCTGGGCGTTTGAGAGGGGGCAAGCTCTTCCCCCGCATCGAATCTGGGCGTTTGAGAGGGGGCAAGCTCTTCCCCCGCATCGAATCTGGGCGTTTGAGAGGGGGCAAGCTCTTCCCCCGCATCGAATCTGGGCGTTTGAGAGGGGGCAAGCTCTTCCCCCGCATCGAATCTGGGCGTTTGAGAGGGGGCAAGCTCTTCCCCCGCATCGAATCTGGGCCACGCTGCGAAGGGCTGGGGCCCTCCTTGCGCGTCCAGCTTCCCCCGCATCGAATCTGGGCCACGCTGCGAAGGGCTGGGGCCCTCCTTGCGCGTCCAGCTTCCCCCGCATCGAATCTGGGCCACGCTGCGAAGGGCTGGGGCCCTCCTTGCGCGTCCAGCTTCCCCCGCATCGAATCTGGGCCACGCTGCGAAGGGCTGGGGCCCTCCTTGCGCGTCCAGCTTCCCCCGCATCGAATCTGGGCCACGCTGCGAAGGGCTGGGGCCCTCCTTGCGCGTCCAGCTTCCCCCGCATCGAATCTGGGCCACGCTGCGAAGGGCTGGGGCCCTCCTTGCGCGTCCAGCTTCCCCCGCATCGAATCTGGGCCACGCTGCGAAGGGCTGGGGCCCTCCTTGCGCGTCCAGCTTCCCCCGCATCGAATCTGGGCCACGCTGCGAAGGGCTGGGGCCCTCCTTGCGCGTCCAGCTTCCCCCGCATCGAATCTGGGCCACGCTGCGAAGGGCTGGGGCCCTCCTTGCGCGTCCAGCTTCCCCCGCATCGAATCTGGGCCACGCTGCGAAGGGCTGGGGCCCTCCTTGCGCGTCCAGCTTCCCCCGCATCGAATCTGGGCCACGCTGCGAAGGGCTGGGGCCCTCCTTGCGCGTCCAGCTTCCCCCGCATCGAATCTGGGCCACGCTGCGAAGGGCTGGGGCCCTCCTTGCGCGTCCAGCTTCCCCCGCATCGAATCTGGGCCACGCTGCGAAGGGCTGGGGCCCTCCTTGCGCGTCCAGCTTCCCCCGCATCGAATCTGGGCCACGCTGCGAAGGGCTGGGGCCCTCCTTGCGCGTCCAGCTTCCCCCGCATCGAATCTGGGCCACGCTGCGAAGGGCTGGGGCCCTCCTTGCGCGTCCAGCTTCCCCCGCATCGAATCTGGGCCACGCTGCGAAGGGCTGGGGCCCTCCTTGCGCGTCCAGCTTCCCCCGCATCGAATCTGGGCCACGCTGCGAAGGGCTGGGGCCCTCCTTGCGCGTCCAGCTTCCCCCGCATCGAATCTGGGCCACGCTGCGAAGGGCTGGGGCCCTCCTTGCGCGTCCAGCTTCCCCCGCATCGAATCTGGGCCACGCTGCGAAGGGCTGGGGCCCTCCTTGCGCGTCCAGCTTCCCCCGCATCGAATCTGGGCCACGCTGCGAAGGGCTGGGGCCCTCCTTGCGCGTCCAGCTTCCCACGCTGCGAAGGGCTGGGGCCCTCCTTGCGCGTCCAGCTTCCCCCGCATCGAATCTGGGCCACGCTGCGAAGGGCTGGGGCCCTCCTTGCGCGTCCAGCTTCCCCCGCATCGAATCTGGGCCACGCTGCGACGGGCTGGGGCCCTCCTTGCGCGTCCAGCTTCCCCCGCATCGAATCTGGGCCACGCTGCGAAGGGCTGGGGCCCTCCTTGCGCGTCCAGCTTCCCCCGCATCGAATCTGGGCCACGCTGCGAAGGGCTGGGGCCCTCCTTGCGCGTCCAGCTTCCCCCGCATCGAATCTGGGCCACGCTGCGAAGGGCTGGGGCCCTCCTTGCGCGTCCAGCTTCCCCCGCAACGAATCTGGGCCACGCTGCGAAGGGCTGGGGCCCTCCTTGCGCGTCCAGCTTCCCCCGCAACGAATCTGGGCCACGCTGCGAAGGGCTGGGGCCCTCCTTGCGCGTCCAGCTTCCCCCGCATCGAATCTGGGCCACGCTGCGAAGGGCTGGGGCCCTCCTTGCGCGTCCAGCTTCCCCCGCATCGAATCTGGGCCACGCTGCGAAGGGCTGGGGCCCTCCTTGCGCGTCCAGCTTCCCCCGCATCGAATCTGGGCCACGCTGCGAAGGGCTGGGGCCCTCCTTGCGCGTCCAGCTTCCCCCGCATCGAATCTGGGCCACGCTGCGAAGGGCTGGGGCCCTCCTTGCGCGTCCAGCTTCCCCCGCATCGAATCTGGGCCACGCTGCGAAGGGCTGGGGCCCTCCTTGCGCGTTCTAAGGGAAACAGCACACCATCATTACCAAGTTTACCAGTGACACCACAACTTCAGCAGAAAATCTGGGCCAATTTTCAGAAATTGTATGGTGTTTACAAACCTGATAATCGAGGAAGAAACAAAAAGGACACATTATCAGTTTCGCTATTGATGACAAATACCACATTACTATAGCAGATGTAGAGCTGCTAATCTCAGAACGAAATGAAATATCTCACCTATCATCCACCTGGCATTATTCACTAAGCTGATAATTGGGTAAACACCAATTAACATACTATAACATAGGTAGCTGTAATTTGTGTACCAGATTATAATCCACAAGAAGTTTTGCCACTGCATTGGTCTTTTCTATCACATTGACTAGACTCCACCATTAATCCATGGGATAGGCTGTACCTGATTATCGTCTACTCACCATGACTTAGTATTTTTGTTTATGCATTCACTTTCGACAAGGGACAGCAGGTGCTCCTTGCTTTGAATAGGTAGTTTATTGCATCGGCACAGTGGACTGGGCAACAAACAAAATTGACACAAACACGGCAAATGTAGGCAGTTTTTGATGCAAATGACTTAGTTAAAATAACTGACTCTGAACATTGGTAGAAGCAACTCTGCTGATTATCCAAATAACACATCACATATCATCGGCAGACACATCATAATTTAGTACCAAGAAGAGAACACATCAAACCTATCCCAATATCCTGGTGTCAAATCTCCTTACTGGTGCTGATCTAATTATTAGGGCAAACAGCACATGTTTACTAGCGACCCCGCAACTTAAGTTGTGATCATATGATCATCTCACTCTCCAAGTGCCTGATCGTATGTGTCCTCATGTCATCAGCTCGACACCAAATACAGCCAGATGCCAATAGGCCTAGGCTAGAAATCTATCAAACAATTCACACAACTTCCTAACAGAGCAGTTTAATTTAAATTAGAGGTTAGCAGGCCCATGGTCAAGGGGAGCCAGCGACGCACTGCCTCCCCTAGAATGCTAAATACAGTGGCCTAAAACCACTGTAATTGAATAATCCATGTCAGAATCAGCTCCTCTGGGATTTCAAATCGCTTGATATAGGCCTTTAATTGCTTGGGGGAGCTTACAGCCCCCTCCCTGTGATACTTAGCACTCGTCTGGTACTTTTGCCTCCCCTACCATTTTTTCTAAGCTACGGCCCTGGTTAGGTTCAACTTTTTTGACAACAGTTTGCCAAATTTTCCATACACTTGATAATTTAAATATACCTAGAGGAAATGCTCCGTTCATAAACAGCTGAGGATGTGTTTGCTCTGTAAGCCATTGTAACAGGTCCGGTCACCAAAGTCTAGAGAGCAATTTATAGGGCGCTGCGAGTGAATTACATTGTTTTTTTTTCAGAGTTCAGATCATCATCATCATCATCATAATCATTACTAACTGCATCCTGGTTTTATGTTTCATATATTACAACATCATAATATAATATCATATCATATAATCATAAAAGTAGACCATACTGAGGACCATACTGAGACGACTTCCCCATGAAAAGAAGAGTCGAAAATACCCTGAGTTGCCTATGTTTAAACCATAAACCTTTGTAATTCGGGATAAATCTGAGTGGTTGAAAGCCCTGACAACAATTATATGCAGGGTCAAAGAAGGGTATTTATAGAGTTATGTGACCATTCAGAGAGAGAACAACTCCGATAAAATAGAAAAACCTAGTGTAGAAAACGCAACGTAAAATCATAGTGTAAGATGGATGCCACAGCTATGAATACAGGACTGTGAGCTGTTTCCTTCTTGTAGTGTTACTTTAGAGTATTCTGATTTGTGTTTTGCATGTACTATTGGGAGAGGTTTCAGCAAAATATATAATGCATAACTATTTATATGGTCCGCTGCATAGTTCAATGCTGCACAAAACTTGACTTACTGAGTTGCAATAAAACTCATGGTATCTTGTGTCGACTTACGAAAGTTTATGACATAAATCCTTCCTCTATATTTATAGTCTGACACCAGTGCTGTAGTAGGAGTTAGCCACATTGCACTCTCCATCAGTGACCATCTGCATGTCTCTAGACTTGATGTTACTATTGTAAAACTATGTTTCCTGCAAACTCCCAACAGATTCCCTATGAAAAAAAGGTTGAAGATTTTAGCTGAGTAACTTGCAGATAAATGAGGCACACTTTAAAAAAAATTAACTTCACAAACAATAACGCATCACTCTCTCTGGAATGGACCCTCTTCAGTTTCAACTCCCGATGCGGATACTCATATGCATGCAAAGAGTAACATAACAAGATGTACAGTTTTTAATGATTCATGAACGAATGATCAGGAACACGGAGCGTACCAGTAGTTATGTTATACAGTATTACACTATCTTTGCCCTTATCAGCTACCATTAAAAGGTTAGGGATTGAGGGATTAATCTCAATAACTCCTCCTATGTCACGTAAACTCGGCTCCTGATTATTGTCATAGCTATGAATCGCCCCTGTATCATAGTACTGATGTATCTCAGCTGTGTATGGCTTTAGTCTGAAAATAGAATGTTTTTACATGATGATTGGTTAGTCAGTTCAATTTTTTCTGCAATAAGAAACAAAGTAGACCACCACCCTTGTTCTTCTTTGTAGGTCTATCCATCCTTACACTCTGTTAACAACTTAAATGAAACTGATGACTTGGCTTTTTCACTTTAAGGAAAGTTTCAGACAGACAGAAAACTTTTTGTGTAGCCACAATGTCATATACTTCATCATTTGAAATACTCAAACTGTATTACTTGAGTTACTGAGTTACTGAGTTACTTAATCCCTATCAATATTAGAACAGAAATACTTTCAAATGACTGCATAACCTACACCGCTTTCTGTATCGCAAGACTACACTACTAAACTAACATATTGGGAGTGGTGTTCCTTTGCATTTCAGTGCACTGAACATGCCCTTCAATTAGCAAGTTTCACATTCAATGATTGCAATGCAATTGCTATACCTTACTCTCAGCCAGCCTTGAACATCAATAACCAGTGAGGTCTTAAACCACTGCTGCCACAGCTGGGCTTTGCCCACCATAGCCACCAGTCAAAAATTAATATAGAGAGTTGTGGCATCAAAATATCTAGCCAGTAGCTTTGCATGGAGTTATATGAGCTCTCAAAATGTAGGGAGTATCTTCCTCCCCAGTCATCAACAATTAGTGATGACAAATGTTGTTGTTAACCAATCAGGTGCCTTTTAAATCTAGCCGAGATCCAAAACTAGTAAAAATGTTTGATCTTAGCAAGATTTTAAAGGCACCTGATTGGTCAACAAAGACATGTGTCATCAGTAATAGTGGATGACTGGGAAAGAAGATACTCTGTATATTTTGAGAGCTCATATAGCTCCATGTAAAGCTACTGGCTAGATATTTTGATGCCACAACTCTCCATTTAAATCTTTGACTGGTGGCTCTGCTAGGCAAAGCCCAGCTGTGTCATCAGTGGTTTAACAAGGTATTTTCTCTAGATTTCTCCGTATAACTAGAAATTTAAGTTTAGGTCCCATTTTTTGAATTCAATATTGAAGTAAATTTGTTAATGGAATGTGCAATTGAGGGGTCATCGACTGTTGTACAATAATATGAAAGCCATCGTTATTTCTAGAGTGTAATTCATCACCTGCAATAATTGTCCCAGGTCTCAAGAAGTTTGTGGTATTAAAATTCTTCTCCTATGCTTTTAATTTTGTGGTGCCATTTTTATGTTACAGGGAATTACAAATACCTTATAAAAAGTAAAAGTCTACAAATGCAGACAACATTTATGAAATTGTTTGAAAATTTAACGGTAATTATCAGATTAATGTTTGATTTACTAAAGATGTTAATAAATTATAAATTTGCACGAATAGAATGAGAAGCATAATGTCTAGAGTGGATAATAATTTTATGGACATTTATGAAAATTCTTGTGAGCTATAACATCAAAGAGATTTGCTATATCATTATATGAATCCCTTTGCAAGAAGTTCAACAGTGTTTGTTATGGTGTTGCAGTGTTTTTAATGGTAGTGAAAGGGTTTTGCCTTTCAGTTTGAGAAAATAATTTCTGCTATTGAAACTCAATGAATATGAGAGTTTTTCATTCAATGCGCGATCCTCTAAATTAGATCTGCATTGCTGCCTGGTCAGGTTTTTACAAAGACCTAAGCCACTGTTGTGGTGGAGAAGTTTGGCAAAAGTCAGTTATTGATGTGCCTTTTAACTCAGTTGGTTCTAGAGGTAACTCTACTTACAATGGGTAACTGAAAATATAAAAAAAAACATACCTGTATCGCCAAGCAACGGTTGCCAATTGGGATTGAAGTGAAGAAAAAATTGTTTGTAACAAATTTATTCGAGGAGTTTTTTTCAATAGGAGGCTGTAGAGACAAGATCCTCACTATTTGCATTGTTGTATACATAGCTTCTACAGTTAAATTGGCTGAGTAAACTCACACACAAAACATCGACCATATATAAACTCTATAACTTTTCAGTATTACTCATATCATCAGTATAGCTCTATAAATTTAAGTGACACATCCGTAATCCAGTCATGATTGTTTAATACTGCATGTTTACTGTTCTTATGGGGATGCAACTCCAACATGTCATTGAGAATCTTACTGCAGTGCTGAGATACAGAAAGTGGTGAGGACGGAATGAAAGCAGGCAATACCATAAAGGAAGTCTTTCTATGTGACTAGTTTTGTATATTTTTGTGTACATTTCTTCTCACAAGAATGAACCATAAGTTGAAGATAATCCAAAGTTTATTTTCTCTACTTTGATGCGGGGACTGAAATACCAAATTTCTTCTGACAAGAATGAACCATAAGTTTAATATAATTTGAAGTTTACATACCGTATGGCGTGTTATGGTAAACCATATTAGAGTTTATGGCACTTTCCTTCGTCAATGATCCATAAATAACATCTGAGTAAGCACTGGCCTCACTGGCTGAAACAACCAATCTTTTGTTACTTCCATAGATTAAAGATAGGTAAATACCCTAAAATTAAATGAAGAGAACACTATTCATACTGCAATACCACTCTTTAAAGATTTGATCGTTATTAGACGACTCTCAAAGTTTTGGTCGCCAATGGTATGTGGTAGGAAAATCAAATCAAAAGCTTATTAAAACCGACTTAAAAGAGAATGATAATTATAATTGTTGGATAAACATGTTTCATACCATGATAATAATCCATATCTCAAATCACCCAAAACAAATTAAACTGTCAAACGTTTGAAATCTGCAGTCTCTAGTCAATCAATTTGATTGTCTTTGCTATTATTTTCCTCAGTACAAAAGAAAAAGAATGCTAACAAAGAAATAAGGGAACTTGACAGTAGATTTAGTAATCACCAACCTGTGGAATACATTAAATCTCTTTCATGGAAATTCAAGAATAAGAGTTGTAATTTGAAACCCAAAAAGAACAAAACATTTTTAAGAAGCTGAGTATTTCTGTACTATTTAAGCCCATCTCTGTTTTTATTCTATGATCATATTTGCATAGAGGATGTATATATTTATAATAATTATGTGAATTATTTCTCAAAAGAAGATTTTTATGTAAAGAATGTGCAATCAAACTAGATTCAAACTAAGCTCCTCACTATACAGGGCAAAATTGTAGCATTCTATGTGAATAAAATTGCTTCATCGACTCTCAAATGGGCCCGATAAAACAAAGAAGTTGCGGTTAGAAAACTCCAACATTGTCATGCCTGTTACTTCTCTTCGGGTTCCAAATTGGCTCATATCTAAGGTTCCATTCCCACACCGTCCTGCACCTACAGTCACATAGCAGATACGCGTGCACTAGCAGTGGAAATGAGTATTTGATGAATGACCAAAAAGCAAGGAGTAGTTTGTCTATCCTATACTACATGATCATGAACATCAGTATCTGAATGATCTGCCAACGCATACAACTACACTTCTCACCATAGTAGTATATTGAGAGAAAAAGGAGAGAGAGGGGAATAGTTGGGCTCTAGAAAAGTAATAATCACTTCTTTTAATAACGTTGACCATGCCTCAATTCTACAGTATACGACCAATAACAATATTCACTCATCATCAGAAAATTGTAGCATTTATGATCGCGAGACTTCATGTATATACCATTTCTAAGTTTTGCTTCAAACACAATGGAAATGACCAAGTGCTACAAAAGAACCAACCAAGCCATGTCAGTACTGGAAGTTCAATTTTAAGCTTAAGCCGGCGTACACATGACCGTGTGTCAACAAAATGCAACCACTCTCCATCTAACTGCTGATATGCAGACAATGGGACAACCATATGTGCTTCAGTACCGATACCATCATTGTATTGGCTTGGTCCCCTCCTCCGCTCCAAGTTTCCAGCAAGATCTTAAATTAAAATCGGTTATCAGTTGCCACATTGGTCCATTACGATTACGATGTAAGACACAAAGCAAAAGTCATATTTAATAAGGAAAAGTGAATAGTTTGATCACTAAAAGTTGGACGATAGGAAAGCTTATCAGACACAAATGGAATTGTTATCAAAAGGAGTCTGACTGGTTATGGATAGGCCTGTACTGCATGTTGACCAAGCGTAGCCTATCTAAATACGGTGTGTGTAGCCAAACCTTGACTTTATGAGCATTATTTAATGTTATCTTTGGAAAGTAAATGCATTGTTTATTTCCTAACCATCAAAGAAACAGATAATAATCTAGTTCAGTCGAGATCACACATTGATTTTTTTTTTCAGTCACACAATCAATCCCAACGCATCTTATAGCCATACCAAGTTTGGGGAATCTGATAATCACATGTGAATGCTTCTTCATGTTACGATGCATTGCAAAAGAGATCTGTAAAAAAACCATGTTCCTTACAAACGAAATTGCTCATTTTCCCTAGACGATAATAGCCAATTGCACCCTCTCCAGCTCTTTCCCACTGTCTGTGACCAACAATAAGCACAGATGGGTCACCTAGCTTCTTCTATAAAATAGAAATTCAGAAAATAATTCTCTTCTCAAACAGCTATCCAGCATCATCTCTTGTGTTATGTAAAAAAACTTAAGAATACTTCTCTATAATCAAATAATAATTAAAGTAACAATTTTCACTAGTTATTATTACTTCCACTTAGCATAATATGCATTTTCAGTGCCTGCTTAGTTGATAATATGATAGTTAATCATCTGATTGCTCATGCAATCGGTGTAACTTACCAAGAGAAATCCAGATCCTACCCGAGCATTATATGGTGGAGTGTGCTCTACCCCAATCTGCATGACTGTGTTCTTCACATAGTCCAACAAAAAATATCTTCTGAAAATTATAGAGCAAGTATTCATCACAAACTATGTATGTACTAGTTTGTTCCATTTGTTATGTAGAAGATCAAAGCAGATTCTAGAGATTATGAATTTGATAGCTATATTACAAAAAGTACCGTTATTAGCAACAACTTAACAAAGGATACAAAGTATTTCCCAAACAAAATTTGAACTCACTGTATATTGCACCTTTCACCTCTCCAGCCAGCAGTACACATACATATAACCCTATTGGTGACATCTGTTGTACATTGTCCATGACCATTGCATTTGCTAGGGCTGCAGATAGCTGTAAAAAAAACATGTGAATTCAGTTTTTCATGTCCAGGTTTTCTTTATCTGTCTCTATTTGTATTTTTTATGACAAGATAAGAAATTGAATTTGCTATTTACCATGATAGTGCAATGAGTCTATTTGATTGATGAAAGGAATGAGAAACAGGATGAGTTAGAACAAGTATTCGACAATAAGTGCTGTAGCTGCAATGAGAACTAACGGACATCACAATCTGGACCTTCGTAGCCGATTGAGCATACACAGTTGACACCCTCCCTTGTATCATAACACGTAGGTGATCCTTGTGCATGCCAGCATTTATCACATCTATTGTGGCGCTGTTCCATATTGTTGGCTTAAAAAACAAGCAAATACAAGTTGATTATCGCAAAGAACTATTGATGAACGAGCATAATGTTGACTTGATGTTTGAGCTGTTATAAAAGCAAAACTCTCGCATGTCACCATTTAGGAAACCAATAAACTTTCGTTTTTCACCATATCCCTTGCCTTTGCCTCAACCCATTTACAAAGCGCTGGAATTAGGGCAACAAAAGAAGTTGTGCACTCATGGTAATAATCTAATTAATCTGGCTTGTACGAACAGCACACCTGTGCTGACCCGGGCCATACATGCCTCACCAGGTAAGGTTGATTATAATACTAAATGGCAATTTAGTTTACCATGCCTGCACATTTAGAAATATGAACAAGATTTCTTGCTTATCACCTCTAGTTTACATTTGAACCTACCAGCAATTCAGCTGTGGATAATGCACGTCGATTATCACTATGAATAGTCATTTGAATACAAAATCTAAACAAACTAAACATGAACATACTGATTTGATGAATCAACCATGCTGTTCTATCCACCACAAGCGCAGACAATGATGAACCACCGACCCTCCTGGTGCTCTTCGATGATGTGAACCGACAGTAAGGTTCATTACTGGTTGTAAAAATATAAACAGAGCCTGTAGCTCGACTGCAGTATTGCCGGACATCACCTGAAACAAATAAACTACATATAGTGCATCAAGATACTAATTTTGACTTGAAAGATTACAACAAATGCCGAGCAAAAACTAGTGATAGCAATGATGAAATAATTATTGGTTATTTATACTAACCAGTCCCAGTATTGAGTCAAAAGATTGAAGCTAGTTTCCAATCGGTGACCATCAGGAATTCATGGTATGGATGGTATGGATCAATATGGATGTTGGGACACATGACCATTGCTGAAGCTCATTTTAAAGTTTCTTGTTCTGAAGTTGTAATTGTATATTGCTCCAATACCAGACTTCTTGATTCTGTCAGTCCTCTTGATGCTATAGGGTCTCCGCAAGCTACAAGTATTGACAATGAAAATGATGGAATAACATCAGAAAATTGATCAAATTGAAGGTGAGATGAAAACAAATATTATTGAAACAGCAATCAACTCAGCACTTATATATGGAAACGAAGATACGGCAGTTATTTGTACAACTAAAATAAGGGTGCTTTGGCAGATTTAAAATTAAGACTAGAGGAACATGAGAGTAATGGAACAGGCTGCGATAAAGATGATAGCAGTAATTAATGGTGATTGCTTTTGAATTTTATAATTTTATATTATATCCTCTCAGCAAATTTCCATTTACCTTATTACACTCTCTCTGTACATCTTCAAACTACTGCTGCCACACCGGCAAATGTGTGCTAATGAAATGATTATGTGTAGTTCAAAACTAATAATATGAGGCTGCAATTTCAGTATAATCACTTAAAGGGCAAATAATTTGCACAAACCAAAGCACGCTATGAATGAATTATCTAGCGTAAATATTGGTGTTGTCACCACCTCTTCATCACCTAGTTTGTTAATTTCATACTCTGAGTTTGTGCATATTATTAAACTTTTTATTTTTTAACACTTCTAACCATCAGGTGACAATTTTGAGATTGAAGCCTCAATAAGTTTTCTTTGAGCTAAACAGAATTATTTGATTCGCATGAGTGATTGCTGTACTTCAAGTTTGGTAAATATTTATTAGAAGGTGTAAAAATTTAATTTGATTGAAAGAATTTAGAAGCAACTTAGTAACAGTCAAGTTATCTAAACACATCATGAACCTTCATTGGAATAAGCTCGAACATGCAGCATATTAACTTGATCAAGATTCAGGTAAAGCAATCATAGTAACTATTAAGCTGCGTTTACACGTTCGACAAATCGGCTAATAATAAGAACTCCGACATAGATTATGAATTTGCTCTATAATCGTTGTCTGTCAACATGTCAACGATACGCTATTTACACACTGTTCATGCCTAACCGATTTCAACACAAAGTTCCAACTCAACTTGTCTCTGATTGGCTAGTGAGACAACTAGTTGGTTTATTCAGTAGTAGTATTAGCTAGTAACTAGTTAGTAATTCATAGCTGGAGAGTGGAGACTGGAGACTCCTTCACTAGTCTCCCTAGTTGAAAGGCTACTAAAAGATTTAACTAACTAACTAACTGAAAGGCTACTGTTGTGCCCCTGCAGACTGAGACTGAGACTGACAGAGAGTCATGTATAGTAATGATTCATCATCTGATGAAGATGTTATAATAATAGCAGCAGCAGCAGCAATAACTGTTATAACAGCTGTACAAGTTGCTGCTAGGACAAGGAAAGGGTGAGAGAAATATAATGATCATCATTACTTATACTCATTTATTGGCTGAACCATTCATAATCGTTAAGATCTGTCGTTCACTTGTGACATTGTCATAAGTGAACGATTTTGAACAATACAGATTTAAACACCGATTTAAACACAGATTAACTGTTTACACGGTCAGTCAAATCGGTGACCCGTGTCGGAGTTGTTATTATTAGCCGATTTGTCGCACATGTAAACGCAGCTTTATCACTGCCCTCAACTCAATTTTATCGCTTGTCATTGAAATATCTGTAAATTCGTAAGAAGCCACACCTGAAAGATATAGCAGAAATAAGTGATAAGCTTGCTATTATTTCCCTATTACTCAAAAAAAAGATGCCTGATGTTGATTTTTTCCTCTTGATTTGAATAAAGTCTTACAATATCAGCTCGCAATTTTGTTCAAGGCAAAAACATGTTAACATGTGTAAAAATCAGATCTGGAAGTATGTAGTATGTGGCTAAACACATGTGAAAGAGCATCTTGACCATTATGTTTGAATATTGAACTACTGTGGATTAAGGGGCGTAACACATGGGATAAATGGGGTGTTTTCATGTGCCATGGCGTTTTTGTATGTATGTATGTATGTATTGCATTGTCTCAGGAAGAGAAATAAAAATGTTTATGTGGGTGATCTCTTATAATATTCTCTAAAAGTAAGCTCAGTTGGTTTGTAATGTAAAAATATATGGATATAAAACGATATATGGAAATAAATAATTGTATATAAAAATTCTTTTTCAAATCTATTTACGAAAAACTATGTTCACATATCTGACGGAGTGGGCCCTAAAACTGTTAAAGAGTAGCTGAGTTTGTTGTTATATTGCCTGAAACCGGCGTTTTTAATGTTGGCACTGGGTCATAACGGTTGCCAGGTTTTTCAGTTTATGTGCATACGTATTGTGTCTTAGGAATGATTGACCGCCTGCTAGGTAATATGCAGTACTGATAAGATGTTCTAGTTTTCGATGAGAGTCTGATTTGAGATGTTTAAGACTACCACTAGATTTTAACAATTTCTATAAAAGGTTTGTAACAAGTTCGTATGATTTTCTCGTTTATGCCTAGATAGTAGAGGTTGGCAAGTAAGTATTCTTGATGGTCTTCTCGGTATTAAGAGTAAAGTCTAGTTTATTAGATCAAACTGTGCCCGGATAGGTGAATGAGTTCACAACTTCGATGTTACTATTGTTGATGATTAGTTACGGCGCTGGCAGAGGGTTACCTCTTACATTGCTGAATACTAGCTCCTTCGTTTTCTTGGCATTGAGAAGAAGGTCGTTGCAGAAACACCAGTTTTCTAGATGGGTAGCTTCTTCTTGTGACTTTGTTTGTGTTGTTTCAGAAAGATATTCTAGTAGAACTGTGTCGCCAGCATTTTTATAACAGTTGTTGATTGATGGACTAAAGGCATCTGTGCTACAGACAGAGAGAACAGGAACAGACTCAGGACACAGCCCTGTGGATGTGTTGATGTTTTAATTGTGTTGGTTGATGTTATTACCTTCTGTTTTCGGTCGGTCAGGAAACTATAAACCCAATTAACTATGTTTGGATGAAAGTCATAGCCACCGAGTTTATATGTGAGTAATTTTGGATCGATAGTATTGAAGGCACTTGTAAAATGGATGAATAGAGCTCTGACATGGTTCTTGGCATTCATACACACAGAAAAAATTAGCGTTGTTTAGATTCTAAGATAGTTCCCCTACTTCTCAGTTATTTAAAGTCAAAAATGCTCAGCTGTAGTTATCTCCTCTTTACTTTTCCAAAAGCTATCTCCTTCCTACAGTTTTTAATTCAGAATAACCACATTTGGTCACCTGGATCGTTAGTCAATCAGCTAACTATTCATTTATTTTTTTTCTGCAAAAAGCTCCAAATCTGACAAAAAGTCTCCAAGTTCATGTTTTTCTGCTTGGGCAGAATTACATTTCGACATGGTACTCACAGAGATCTGGTTTTTTTTGGAGCATCAGCTCATCACATTATCTAAATGAGCTTTTGAGGGCATGTTTGAAATATTTTTTAACATATTTAAAATTCCGATTTACTTTTTCATTACAGTGTTTATTTCATCCATCAGTGCAGTGGCAATGTTGCGCAAGGCAGTGCAAAGAGCCTATATATTTGTAGTTTCTATGCCATTGTATACAGTTTCAAAAACATTTTAATTGCCTTTAATCAAAGGAGTGGAGCAATTTACAATATTTCTGTTGATTGATATAAGTTTTCAGTATAGATAGTGGTGACTCATCAGAACACATCAAATTCTATCAGAATGACGATATACCTCAAAATAATTAATCTTCATCATTCTACATACATATTAAGAAATTTCCAGAATCTATATCCGATTCGATACTATGTTTGTCTTGTAGTATTGCACTTTTAGCCAGTCAGATCTGCACGTTTACCTCGATAGAACTTTTTATTTATATATGCAGCGTTAGGTATTTTGTAATTCCTGCTCAGACCAAATATATTTTCCAACCAGTATTCCAAGCCCAAAACCCCAGTTCTGATACAAAAATTGGCCCATTTTGAGTGTGTCCCGTTTTTTACACCAATTATATTGCATTTAAGATATCATATCATATTATTATGTTGAATCAATAGGCTCTAGTGGCTGGCTGCTCATTAATTTAGTTTTTGAAATCGACCATGATACCTTGTCGACATTCAATTATCCACACTCTCTTTACTCAACAAAATCATGGTCCATGCTTCTAAAAAAAGTGATACAAGGTTGCGATCACTTCACTCTTGGCTAGCTGGGTAGACCTTCTTCCGGGAGTTATTGCACAATCAAGTAGGCGGTGCTCGGGGAGAGGTGTTTATGCTATACCATCCTCACTTTGTATGTTTCTATATTCCGAAAAATGGTTTGGATTTGGCTTTTTCATTGGATACTGTTCAATGATAGCATTTTCTAAATACACCCAAATGTTTGAGCTTAAATTTTACACGAATGTCATCCCATATTTTCATTATTGAAATTATGCTGGATGCGTATAGGATTATGATAACTGTCTGTCTGGAGGGCTCACCCCTAATAACACACAAAATATTCTTTGTGAAATATTTTGCTGAATTTTCAGTGAGCTGGTATCTGTATGGTCGACCTTGATGTATTTATCACCATTTAGGAATTGCAGTCCTGAAATAACCATTGACAGCATTCATGTTATGGTTGAATTTGTACATTTTTTTAAAAAAATAGTGTCCTGGGACTTCATCTATACTGCAACAAGTTATAATAGTGTTACTTTTGAGGATTCGGTTAGCCAAACAGGTGGGCCGCCTCAAGAAACAACAAATCTGAGATGGCCTCCAAACAAAATTGGACGCAATTCTTCACGCAGTGCATTGAAACGATCCAAGTACAATTGAGACCTAAGCTGGATGAAGATATCAGTTAGAGCAATAACAGACATTGTTTGCTCAGAGTAAGTTTTCTAATCCCTCAAGAAAATCTTATAACCAGTTGGATTGCAGTCTCTGTCTTTCATTACAGGAAAGAATTTGTAACTGTTGTGCCTTGTTTATCTTTTCCAAAGGATCTAAAGGCAATGTAATATCAAAACCTAAGGATTACCTTTGTGTCTTAAGACCTGTTGGTTCTTATGATATTTATGTATTATAGCATTTTACATCAGATTAAAATTGAAGGTTGATTTAAATCAGATGTCTTGTCACAAGCAACATCCTGGAGCATAGGCGGTAAAATTTGTTGCCTAAGAGGCCAGGCCGCAATATCTGCGCCAGGTTGCTCTCTGTTTGCAGGCAGGTCGGAGCACACCTGGGTGCCTCCCAAAGCCCAGTGCTATATAATTTGTAATTCCTGCTCAGTCCAAACATATTTCCCAACCAGTATTCCAAGCCCGAAACCCCAGTTCTGACACAAAAGTTGGCCCATATTGAGTGTACTCCGTTGTTTCATACCGATTTTATTGTATCTAAAATATCATATTATGTTGAACCAATAGGCTCTAGTGGATGGCTACTCATATATTTACATTTTTGCAATCAACCATGACGCCTTGTCGACATTCAATTATCCACAATCTATTTACTCAACAACACCGTGGTCCATGCTTCTAAAATTTATACAAGGTTGCAATCACTTCACTCTTGGCTAGCCGGGTAAACCTTCTTCCGGGAGCTATTGCACAATCAAGTAGAGGGTGCCCTGGGACTGCATCTATACTGCAACAAGTTATAATGTTGTTACTTTTGAGGATTCAGTTCGCCAAACAGGTGTGCTGCCTCAATAAACAAGAAATCTGAGATGGCCTCCAAACAAAATTGGAAGCAATTCTCTACGCGGTGCATTGAAACGACCCAAGTACAATTGAGACCTAAGCTGGATGAAGATATCAGTTAGAGCAATTACAGACATTGTTTTCTCAGAGTAAATTTTCTATTCCCTCAAGAAAATCTTATTTTTAAACAACCAGTTGTATTGCAGTGTCTGTGTTTCATTACAGGGAAAGAATTTTTTACTGTTGTGCCTTGATAATCTTTTCCAAAGGATTCAAAGGCAATGTAATATTAGAACATCAAAACCTGAGCATAACCTTTGTGTATCAAGACTGATTAAAATTGAAGGTTGATTTAAATCAGATGTCTTGTCACAAGCCACACCCCGGAGCAAAGGCGGCGAAATTTGTTGCCTTAGTGGCCAGGCCACAATATCTGCGCTGGGTTGCTTTCTGTTTGCAGGCAGGTCGGAGCGCACCTGGGTGCCAACCAAAGCCCAGTAGACGATGGACCACAGATACATTTGATATGAGGCCCATTCGATAAATTTAAGGTTCAATGATCGCAAAGACCAAGGGTGCATTGTAGCAGCATCATTCAAGGATTGTAATAGTTAATCCTATTGTTAAAACTGCCATAATACTGCCTTCCTAGCTCTACTCACCTTATCAATTTCGCTAGAATAGTTAGGTGTAATTTAAGCATGAAACAGCAAGTCTATTTGTGGAGTAAGGCTGTACAAAAAGAATTTTTTATGGGAGAGCCTGCATATTCTATTTTTTACTGTAATCAAAAGCTTTGAATTCAGATCATTCTCCAGAACCCTATAGTTGTGACAAATAGATGAAAGGAGTTTTTGGCATCAAGTTTCACATAACTTTCCCCTTGACACAAAGCTTGCAGGTACCTTGACCAAGGAGTAAAAAAACTCTGTCTTTGACTATTGTTAAAAAATTTACTCTGTACCCCTTTACTCTGTGGAGCAGTCTAGCCAAATGCTTGAAACTAAAATGTTTTAGACATATAGATAGATGGGGTGATAACTCTATACTGCAAATGAGCCACCAAATTTCAACAATAAGAGAAGACAACTTCTTAGCCTAAGATTTGCCAAAATTGAACTGAGTTCACCCTTGCAATGAATTATTTTGATGCTAAAATGACCTGCTAATTGAAAAACAATCAGCTGTGATTTGATACTCTGAATTAATCAACTGTCTTTTGAAACTGGCCAAAGGTGATAAAAGAGTAAAATTAACTCTAAAATATGATTCTTATTTGATTAATTTTAAGGGTGAAGTGGGGGAACTATCTTGGACTCAAAACAACTTTTATTTGATGCTAAAATGCCTTTTGATTATGAGCTAGGATCATTCTGATTCTAAAATTTCTTTGTGTGTATCCTGAGGTTCACTGATCTTGTCAATCAAAATAATAAGAGCGTCTTCAGTTGACCTTTTTGGTTTGTACGCAAACTGCGATGAGTCATTCAGCTTTGGTGACATTCTTTTGATAACTAGTTTTTCCAGGCATTTACCGACAATTGATTTTAGAGCTATCGGTCTAAAATCTTTTGGTTCGTTTGCACCAGCACATTTAGGTATGGGCTTGATACTTGCCATTTTCCACACTGTAGGCAAGCATCCCTGTTTGATCGACATGTTGAACAGGTCAGTGATTTGGCTGTGATATTATCTGGCCCTGGGCTCTTGTTCAGTTTGTCGCGGTAGCATCGAGAGAGCGCCCTTTCACATTGGACTTGATCTTCAAAATACTTTTCAACTGTGGCCATGCCATTCTACAGTTTGATTTCACATTTTGCTCTATTTCCTGAACATGTTCTTTTTTGGCACGTCTGATGGCATTCTGAGTTCGAAATTTCAGTTTACGGTAATCATTTCTATTGTTTAAAAAAGCACAATTTCTCTGCTCAATCAACCTACGAACTTCAGGAGTTATCCAGTCTTTGTCTCTGAGATATAACTTCACCTGTTTAATTGGTATGCATTCATCTATGCAAAAGTTAAGGTGCGATTTTTGTTTCTGTTGCTCTAAAAAAAGAAATGGTAGTTCCAATCCCTCTTAATTTGAGACACCTAAGTACAGGGGTTGTTGGTGTAAAACATCTGGTTGGGCGTGCCTGTTTGTTTTATGAGGAAGTTTTTATAAGGGCTGATCCTCTTAACAGCAATAATACCTGTCTGCAAAACATTATATATCACAGTGGGTTAACCGCCCTTTTTGGTTATTAATGCCTTACTCTTTCCCAACAGAATCTTGAGAATGAAAAAAGGGTATTGTTATGGCCAGTTCAAAGAATGCAAACTGCTATGCATACATAAATATTGTGATATCTCATGTTGTACACATGGTATACTATACTATACTTGATCATACATTTATTAAAGGCGAAGTTCTTCTTCCTGTTGTCTAATTTTTCGTCAAGTTACAATGTATATTGTCAAACTAAGTCCAATAGTATGAAATTTACAGCCAACTAATCGGCCCAATTTTCACACAGCTCTTACACCCTTTTGAAGTGGTGCATGATTGTTTCAAGATGATGTAATCACAAATTTCATAGAAACAGGATGGGTATGATCCCCTCACCATATGCCAACTTCTGAAACACCTTAACATTATTATAGGTGTCCTTAGTGATCATTCCAGGTTCAAAGCCAATGTGATTGTGTGCAGTTGTTTGAAGAGTTGAGACTTGCCGCCATGTAGCTCCACTCCAAGGATAAATATAAAGTCCCTTGAAAATATACATGCAAATGAATATTCATATTATTTATTCAGTATGATATCAAGGCTTTTTGCCTGAGGCCTCCGAACTGTATAATATAACAATCTATTTAACAATTTTCATAGTCGAAGCATCGATAAGGTCTGTGTACCATATCAACAATCAGACGCCAGGCATAGTTGCATCAGTCATAAGCTATACATGAAATGTTTCGCTAGGGTAAAAATACTGACAAAGTGCTAAATAGAATCCAGAAGACTGGCATCATCCCTGGTGAGTGGTATGCGTATGAATGATTTGAGCTTACCAAAAGATTGGTAGGCGGTGGACCTAGTGCAGTTATGACAAATATCATGGCTTTAAAGTTGACGGCAAGAATTTCTTAAACATGCTGGCAAAGTGCCTGACGGGGGTTAAAATTGCAAGTTTGTCTCGTTCCAAAGAGAAATACAGGTGCCTTAAGGGCACAGCCGCCATATTTCGCGCCAAGTTGCTCTCAGTTTGCACGCAGGTTGGAGCACACCTGGGTGTCAATTGAGCCCAGTAGCTTCACTGCATGGACTGCATGAATTTATAGAGGGGTGTGCAATGTGGTTCAATAGCCCATCACCATATGACACAGGGAGGGTTGTGAAGGTCCGTGAATGAATATTGTACAGGGGCTATTGCAGCAATCAATATTTGGAATTTTACATTAAAGGGCATCCTGACATACAGCTTTTGATCGGTTATCTGATACACCTTAGCCCTCTACTACCTGTAGTGTGGAGACTGTTATAAATGGGTCTCAGTGCATACTGATTGCAGATACCTGCAGTAATAATCTTTATGACTGGTGATCCTTGCAGCCCATTTACACCCATCGGCTCGCTTTTGGCATGTTGACCGTTTTTCCGCTCAAATGAAAATGCCCAGTATCTGAAATATATTATAATATAAATTAATACAATCAATAAAGGTCTTTGCACTGAAATTATGGTGCTAATGCTTGCCTACTGGTTATCATAGCTAATAAAGACCTGGGGTGGTCTACTGATTATGTAGTAATCAAGTTTTTTTCTGAGCTAATAACCATATATTGTTTGATTATGCAGTAGATTCAGCAGTATTTTTCCGCATATAAAGTATGCTGTTGCCATAAAACAATAGTACATGCTTGCTTGTGAATTTGAAGAACCTTCGTTCCTTTCATGGTGCTGCAAAAATGCCTATTGATAAATAACACTAAATTTGAGCCAGGTAGGATTAACAGGATATTATTGAATAGTATTTAAAGTTTTGTCTTTTTTTAATGAAAGTAGTATCTAGTAATTTGCACACTGAATGGCTCCAGTAAAATTGCTCAGATTGCATGGTATAATATTAATCCATAGACCAGGGGTGCCCAACCTGTGGCTCATGAGCCACCTCGGCTCATTTTTGCTTTTTGGGTGGCTCATTTTAATATTTGCAAATTTCACACGCTTTTTTGCGCGAATTTCATGCATTCAATTCATTCATGTACAATGTACATTAAATGTATGTATAGTGTATACAGGTTCATTGTACTGGGTGCCTGCATTGTACAAATGTGTGTAGAGTTGTCTTCTTGCAGACTTGCCAACCTAAATTTTCTAAAATGCTAATAAAAATTTGCAAACTGCTTAAAATGCTTACAAAACTCCAGGGCGCCTCATATGACCAGAAATTGCCTCAAAAAGATTTTCGCGCTACGCGCATAATCTAACACAGTGACTTTGCTTTGGTCATTTTGCCAGCACTTATACATGAATGAATATTATACATATATATCACTGACTGTTTCCATGTTGTCTACACGTGATGCGACGTGGTCAGCTCATTTGGTGTGATTGATTTTTTAAATGGCTCATGTGAGAGATAAGGTTGGGCACCCCTGCCATAGACTATCTAAACACTCTCTCTGCTGGATTAAGGTAAAACCATAGAGTTATTATATTCTCTAGAGTGGTCAATGTGTACAAAAATAGCATCAGTTTTTGTCCTACTTAATTATTGCGAAATCCATGACGCGACGCTATCTGGTTGTGCATGGCCAGTGCCTGTATCATATAATTTATCATTGAGAATATAGGAATTGGGTATGAAAATTTAAGTTTTAGTGCGCTTATTGCCATTTTTTCGGAAAAATTTTCATGACACACTATGTGGAACACTTGTAGGTATTTTCACTTGCAGCAATTGGAAAAATTTTCTATTTTTTCCCATCAAAATAAGCCAAAACCCCAACCGCAAACACATCATTGTGATGAAAAAAAATTACCGGGCTAGCTTGTTTTTTCTACTGCCACTTGCCAGCCATATAAGCTGTGTCCTGTCTCTCTTGCTCATATGTTACACATTCAGTGGGTTTATTTTATTTTTGATTAAATGAAGAACGAGTAGCCTGTGAACAAGTGATCAGAGGTGTAAAAGTTTGCAGCTTGCCTCGTTTTCAGTCACAGTTTACATAATGTCAAGATTCAGATTTGCTCTCCAGATAACGTTACTATATTGAGGGTATTATTATCGGTTTTTTGTTTCTTATGTCAAAGAAGGTCAATTAAGATTGGTGCTAAAATCAGATGTGGCGTTACTGTCAGTCCTCATTGCTCATTAGATCACTTTTTGGCTGCCTCTCTTATATTGTTATAGCATCAATCTATTTCTGCCGGAGAATCACAGCTGTATGAAATACTAACTCTGGTCATTTCAAAGGATTGAACACTTCTACTAATACTACATTAATCCCCCCTTCCCTCAAAACTATGCAAACAAATACACATGTATACGTCAACTGCCAGCGCCTTTACTGGAGTATATACAAAATATTATGAATAATGCTGAAGTTGCCATCCCAACTAATTTACAAACACAAACAAACAACCATAGTCTTAATAATCATACCAGAAATTTGTATCAAACATCCCCAACTACTGCTCTGAAGCAAATGGTCCCTTATTTCAAGTATGGTGAGAAATCAGAAATATCCGTCAACTTAAAATGTCACATAAGTGTGTATTGTTCTGAAAAATCTGGAGTCAGTCTGGAAAGGTATGTATGTGAGTTTTCCATTCAAAGATGCACTTGATACTCAGTGACTTATCAAAAAAGTTTGTTACAAAATGCATTCATTTATATGCTTTCAAAACCTGCTGTGTATGGTTGAATGGTTTTGCGAATTCATCAACTAGAGGACACCACCGGAGAGGAAATTTAGAGCTCTAAATGGCATAGCCAAATCTAAACGCCGAATCTTAGTCAGAACCGTATGTAACTAACTTCTGCAAATGGCGGAACTTAGCGGCCAACTTTTAACCTCCAGACAGCTTTTCCACAAGCTATATGTACACCTTATACTGATCAAATAACATTAAATCACTTGTTGGCTAACATATGAGTAAAAGAGACAGAATCCAACTTATGGTTGAGAGAAACGTGGAAAAAAGAAGCTAGCCCGGTAATTTTTTTTCATCACAATGATGTGTTTGCGGTTGGGGTTTTGGCTTATTTTGAAATAGAAAATTTTTCCAATGGATGCAAGTGAAAATACCTATAAGTGTTCCACATAGTGTGCCATGAAAATGTTTCCGAAAAGATGGCTATAAGCGCTCTAAAACTTAAATTTTCATACCCAATTCCTGAATTCTCAATGCTAAATTATATGATACAGGCACTGGCCATGCACAACCAGATTGCGTCGCGTCATGGATTTCGCAATAATTAAGTAGGACAAAAACTGATGCTATTTTTGTACACATTGACCACTCTAGAGTATATAATAACTCTATGGGTAAAACATAGATCTGTGAGCAAAAAAAAGTCGGAGTTCTCCACCCAATCTTAGTGTGTGGACAACTCCTTTTGTTATTACATATAAGCCACGCCTACATAAAGAAGTTGTCCAATGACAGTGCAGCACTGATGTTAATATTATTTTTGTATCAGATGTCGTCAGTATAGTTAGTTGGCACCATAGAGTTATTATATACTCTAGAGCGGACAATGTGTACAAAAATAGCATCAGTTTTTGTCCTACTTAATTATTTTGAAATCCATGACGCGACGCAATCTGGTTGTGCGTGGCCAGTGCCTGTACCATATAATTTATCATTGAGAATTTAGGAATTGGGTATGAAAATTTAAGTTTTAGAACACTTAAAGCCAATTTTTCGGAAAAATTTTCACTTGCAGCCATTGATATGAATTCATATCAGTGATTTGAATATATATCAGTGCTTGCAGCCATTGGAAAAATTTTCTATGGTTTCCCATGAAAATAAGCCAAAGCCCCAACCGCAAACACATTATTGTGATGAAAATAAATTACCGGGCTAGCTTGTTTTTCCTACTGCCACTTGCCAGCCATATAAGCTGTGTCCTGACTCTCTCACTAATAACATGTTACACATTCCGTGGGTTTATTTTATTTTTGATTAAATGAAGTACAAGTAGCCTGTGTAAAAGTGAAGGGGAGTGTAAAACTTTGCCGCTTGCCTCATTTTCAGTCATAGCATACATAATGTCAAGATTCAGATTTGCTCTCCAGATAACATTACTTTATTGAGGGTATTATTATAAGCTTTTTTGTTTCTTATGTCAAAAATGATCAATTAAGATTGGTGCTAAAATCAGATGTGGTGTTACTGTCAGTCCTCATTGCTCATAAGACCACTTTCTGGTTGCCTCTCTTATATTTTTATAGCATCAATCCATTTCTGACAGAGAATCACAGCTGTATGAAATGCTAACTCTGGTCATTTCAAAGGATTGAGCACTACTACACTAATCCCCCTTCCCTCAAAACTATGCAAACAAATACACATGTATACGTCAGCTGCCAGCCCCTTTACCGAAGTATATACAAAATATTATGTATGATGCTGATGTTGCCATCTCAACTAATTTACAAACATAAACACAAACCAACAACCATAGTCTTAATAATCATACCAGAAAATTCTATCAAACATCCACAACGACCGCTCTGAAGCAAATGGTCCCTTATTTCAAGTGTGGTGAAAAATCAGAAATATCCGTCCACTTAAAATGTCACATTAGTGAGTGTTTGTTCTGAAAAATCTGGAGTCAGTCAGGATAGGTATGTATGTGAGTTTTCTATTCAAAGATTCACTTGATACTCAGCGACTTATCAAAAGAGTTTGTTACAAAATACCTTCATTTATATGCTTTCAAAACCTGCTGTGTATGGTTGAATGGTTTTGCAAATTCAAAAAACTAGAGGACATCACCGGGGAGGAAATTTAGAGCTTTAAATGACATAGCCAAATCTAAACGCCGAATCTTAGTCAAAACCGTATGTAAATTGCTTCTGCAAATGGCGGAACTTAGCGGCCGACTTTTAACCTCCAGTCAGCTTTTCCACAAGCTATGTGTACACCTTATACTTAACAAATAACATTAACTCACTTGATGGATAACATATGAGTAAAAGAGACAGAATCCAACTTATGGTTGAGAGAAACGTGGAAAAAACAAGCTAACCCGGTTTTTCATCACAAGGATGTGTTTGCGGTTGGGGTTTTGGCTTATTTTCATGGGAAAACATAGCAAAATTTTCCAATGGCTGCAAGTGAAAATACCTACAAGTGTTCAACATGGTGTGACATGAAAAATTTTCCAAAAAAATGGCTATTAGCGCTCTAAAACATAAATTTTCATGCTCAATTCCTCAATTTCTCAAAGATAACTTATATGATACAGGCACTAGCCATGCACAACCAGATTGCGTCGAGTTATGAATTTCGCAATAATTAAGTAGGACGTTTTGAGCACTGCATTGTCCACTCTAGAGTATATAATAACTCTATGGTTGGCACTGGTAGTATTTGAATGTTTAGTAGAACATGCTCTAGCTAGAACATATCACTAGTACTAGTGCTATATTGAATATTAGTCAAATTCTAATAGCCATCATATATTTCTTTGGAGCTGCCCCACCACACATAAATGAAGGCAACTCCCTCCCATTTTTATATGTAGTTGGAATACAAAGGTATAAATAATAAATAATACTCAGCCAGAAACCAGTCAGTCATATAACGGCAACCAGATAGGGCAGACTACTATCATATTTCGTACTGAGGAATCATATCATATTTGTACCAACTGCATATATATATATACATCATTGTATATTATGGATCAAAACAAATCAACCAAAAACTTGTAGGACGCTACAACAAAAACAGAAAATAAAAACCGACAGAAAAAGCAAAAGAAAAAAAGGAAGAAGGCAAGAATGGGAAAGGGACTCTACTTATAACTGCTTACTGTACAACATGTATACTCATGAGGACAGCTAGATTACTCATATGAGGATTATATTACTTGTAGAGTCACCCAGAAGGCTGGCGGCTAGTAGAGAGGACAATCCACTGATAGCTGTGTACTGAGAAGATCTTGCTTGAGCAAGTCAGACATTTGTAACAGTGATTTGAGGTGAGCCTGTTCTATCGATTGTATTGAGTTTAGTTGTATCGGTTATTCTAAAACCCCTTAGTTTCAGATATAACACTAGCAATTATTCACACTCACATGAGAGAGCTGCAACTATGGATGGATGTTGAGGTCAGTCAGCACTAAGGTAATAAAATATGATTTTATTCATACGTATTACTATTTGCTGTGTGTATGGACAGAGATGAGAGACAGTGTGTTGCCTCTGTCTCACTCAGAGACTAGAGAGAGGCAACACTCACCAAACATGAGACAGAGACTAGAGAGTTTTTGTTAGATATGTGTTTGTGTGCGGGCGTGTGTGTCGGCCTTTATTACATCCAGTATCCATAGGCATATGCCTGCTGTAATTAGCATTATTATCATTTTCTTATTGAGCCGTTCCAGTTTGACCATATGCCTATCAATAAATAAGGCCCACTGCAGCTTGGCATATTAAGTTTCGTGGTTGGGGCCACTAGCAAGTTGACTTGCACAACAATCTGCAGGTAATCCGTGAGATTGTGACAAAGAAGGTAGTGTAATGACTGCTCTAGCCCCAAACCACATTTAAAAAAGGCCTATTTGTGGTATGTTGAGTCAGATCAGTTCAAACAAGGAATTCTCCTTGGTTCAACTTATTACAGAATAACAGTGATGATGACAGCATAATTTTGTGTTTGAAACAAAAACACCAACAGGCCTAGCTAGCCCATCCTGACACCTACTAAGCTTCATTCCATAATCCATTACAATCAATGCATTCAATTTTTGGACTGTTAAATTGACATAATTATGAATAGGGGCAACACAATGCAATTATAATCATAAGTATACAGTCAATTGGTAGGCTGAAAAGGAATACTCAATTCAGTTTATAATTACATAGTAACATTACTTGGACCCAAAACACAGCATGCTACGCATGTTTGCTAAAAGTTAACCAACTAATGCTGTGAATGTATTGGCGTAGATACAATAGGCCTAATTGAGCAAAGTTAGTTTTGAAGTACTTCAGCAGCTTATCTTGACTTTGGCTTAGCTTGTCAATACAGGCTAAGGTTGGCCTCAATCCACTCTCTCCTCCATCATTGTCATCACATTTGCCGAATTTTTTGGGTTGTTGCTGGCGAAGAGGCGTAGTGGTAATTTCTAGGTCTTTTTAATGTTTCTTGGTTACTAAGGCTACAGTGAATAGAGTGATTTACAATCCAGTTAAAATTGCATCACGCATACTATTCCGAAAATAAAATTTAGCAGTCCTAAAATTTGGTCGGTTCATCATGTAACATTTGCTTCCGTCGTGAGGTTGGTATTAGACCTCGAACTAAACATCTTGCTCGAGTCAGAGTGTGTGATTCAGGGTCAGAAGTAGCCCAGTTGATAGAGCACCGGTCTCACAATCGCGAGGGATCAGACTCTTGACCACTAAGCCCAGCTGACCGAAAATCTAATTACATGCTTTCCACAACCAGTCGCATTAGCAACAATTCTGTTCTGTGCTGGTGACCCAAAACAGAAAAGTTTTATTATCTATTACCAAGTATCCTGATATTATCTTGCGTTACCTCAGGTAGATATGGGAAAACTTGTAATGAATGATCTCCCCACAATGAATAGCAGACCCTTCACTATGGAAGTGCTCAGTATTTATTGAAAAATGTTGAAGATAGCTAAATTCTGGGTTAAGTTGGCTAAATAGGTCTAGTGACATCATTAAACACAAACCCCAGAATTGTATTATCATGCTATTTGCACCACAGAGTTTCCATCATAGTTCATTTCACTTTTTTTTTATACTCTTAATGTTCTTGTTTATAGATATTAACTCAAGTCAAAGAACCGTGCCATTAATAGGGATACCCACCTAACGAGACCATAGCTACGAAAGGCGAAGCATCTGTTGAGGCTCGACTTTCACTCCAGCATGTCATTGCTAGGTCACTCTTAGGAATTACGGTTGGTGCGTTACCTCCCATCAGTTAACATGACTTCAAACATTTCCATCACTCACAACATAATATATTTATATTTCAACTATTGTTGCCTATCTTTTTATATAGAATAGAGGATTGTCAGATATCAGTTTTGATCATTGTTATAATGATCTAGGCCTACTGATAAATTGTCAGTGCCAACTCTCGATTCTGCATCCAAAAACTTTGTTGACAATTGAGAAGCTCTAGGTTCCACAAAAGTCACTACCCGCTTTGAATTGTCCTCTCAAATTTCTATGGTTAATGTTTTTCAGTCGATTTAGATTTAGATGAGTCCACAGGAACAAGGATTGACTTAGAAGCTGTCTTGACTCTACTCTACCCACTTGGATAGTCTGTAAGCTTTCCAATATCAGGTAAGGTATCTACCAGATAAACATTACTTTATTCTCCGGTCATTCAGTTATTGATTCCCAATTTCAGTGTTGGTTTATACGTCTGCATATTATACAACTTGTTCATTTCCTGGTGTCACAAAAGCTGCAGCAAGTGAAGGTCAACCTGCAAATTACAGCTCTTAAAAAAAAGTTTCATCTCTCTGCTAGATTTGTGTAGGAGTTTCCTTCCCGTGAAAAAGTTAAAGACTTTGTTTGAGGCGGCTTATTTGTATCACATCTTATTCTCCATATTTTATTCTAACATGTGAGCGATTTCTAGCTTTATAATCCAAACATTGAGGAAGTTATGGCCTCTCAAACTTCCAAGGTGACGGCAATTTATCGGCAGTAAGAATCAGCCGGCAATCCCAGGGTACGTCACTAATATTGATGATCAAAATGTTCAAATCTATAACGGTCTCGAACCCAGGTCCAAATGGCTTTGCAGGCGACGCCGCTAATACTGATCTATATTGTCTACTGGCTAACCCAGTTGGTCCAAGTGGCGTGATGGTAGCGTCGTCGTTGCCTGTAGGTATTGGGACCCGGGTTCCCACCCAGGTCTGAATTTTGATCATCATCTTATCTGTGTGATTATTAGTGTATTAACTAATAACTCATAATGTCTATGCCACATGTCTATGGTTGTGACATACCCCAGGGGAAACATCCGCTTATTCCCGATGCCGATTGAAGGCAATCACCCTGGAAGTTTGAGAGGCCATAACTTCCTCAATATTTGGATTCTAAAGCTGAAAATCGCTCACATGATAGAATAAAATATGGAGAATAAGATGTGATACAAAAGAGCAGCCTCAAAATAAGTCTTTAAGGGTAGACAACTTTGTAATGGGATGAATTCATCGCTAGCTATCAATTGTCTACTCTCAAAACAGAGAAGGAAAACTCTTTGCAAATCACACTTTCACCAAAGTCAAAATTTAATTGGCTCTCCCTGGTGTCATGCGCCCTGAGGTTAGGGTCCTACAATACTCCAAGATTAGTCCATTGTCTCTATTATTCCAACCACACTTTTTTAAGTCATTCAGCCTCATAACACTTAGATTTAATTTCTTCAATGTTTGATGAAGTTATGTTGTTCTTTGCAGGAAAAGATTTTTATTTACAAGCACGTGAATGATAACATCTCACAGATCCTATCATTGAATGAGTTGTAAGTAGAACACTTAACAGGTTTCAAGCTCCTTCCAATCATATCACATGAGGCTCTAATAAGCAAATGTAGTATACATTATTCAAGACTGAGTGATGCATGGAGCAGCGGTTGTTTCCTTAATTTGTTGTAAACTATGGTGAATTACTGATATATATATATATATATATTTATATATATATATATCTATATATATCTCATCCCTTCAAATCTTGTCTTTTTTCTACAGAAGCATTGGGTGGGCATATGCAGAAAAAGTGAAATCGCCCAGCATCAAAAAAAATTGAGATCTGTTTGTATGTGAGAAATTCTATAACATCATTTAATACAAAATCTAATTTTGCATTACAGAATTTGACACATACAAATTTGAAGTACGACGTAATTTTACCAAGGAGTAACTGGGGGCTGGTACTCATTGTTGATTTGTTCCTTTGATTAGCAAGTATTCGCAAAATTTCATTGCATTCTTCTAGTTATCTGCATAAATGTATCAGCTTGATTATTACTTTCCAGAAGATCTAGTAGGGTTGCCGAAAGCAAGAGTTGAATTATGTGCTGTCTTGACCCTACCCTTCATTTAACTAGCCTTCTCGGATAGTCTTCTAACATCAGGTAAGACATCGATCTGATAAACATTCGGCCTTATATATTCGCCCAGTCCCTCAGGCATCACTTACAAATTTCCGTATTTGCCCAACTAGCTGAGAATATAAATCTCATCATACGATGTCCTTGGCCTTGTCTAATAGCAGTGGAAGGAGTTTTAGCTGCAATATTAAGACATCTTCATTTTAAATTTGATGAGGTGTAGGTGTAGTCAGGTTTTGTGTAACTATTCCCTGTCAATAACCAATCAAAGATAAATAGGACTCACTGATAATTTTCTTGTGTCAAATGTAAACCCTTCAGGTTTACCCTCATACTCCTTAGCACGTTCTCTAATGCCTCCGAGGAGAGAACAGTTCTGGTAAATTCAATATTTATTTTTTTTAGCTTGAATTCAGGATGGCTTTTAACACACTCCTTGCACTTGAGTACTACATGGCGAAATTTATCAGTTCGATGAAGCTGGTTCCAGGACTCTGTTGAAAATGCCTCATGGAAGTCTTTCATAGATGAAGCAGTGGAGTTTTCAAAATATTTCCTGTAGCAAGGAGGAAGAAAATCTCTGCAGTAGGTACTAAACATGCAAAATTTTATGTATCATAAGGTTCATAATGAAAATTGAATCACAGAGTGAGAATATGCAGAGGGGATACTTCAACGATAGTCTTCATAGTCTCTTTAGTTTTTGATTGGGGGGGGAGGGGATTCGTCAAGCTAGCTACATTCAAGATTTATTAATCATGTAAATTACAATGGCAATTTGTCATGCATACATACCTACCTATGATAGACCAAGTTTTGCCCTTTGGAAGTTCCTCCCCATCCACCAGCAGAAAGGAGCAACTGGAATACAAGCAATTGGATTAAACTTGATCTAACCTATGGCGGGCATAATATTGTTGACATTAATCATGACAACTCACTGGTTTGCAACTTTTTTGTAATGTCCACATTTCAACCTATCGCACACCATATAATTGTCATTTTGGCTATGAGTTATTTGGGGTAACAAAATAAGTCTTATCATAAATATTTATGTGTGAGCTGAGTCAGTACACGGACATTTCCTGAATTTGTTGCCCGAAGTCTATCAACTGTCAAAACATAAATATCTATGTGAGATAACCTATTTCAAGAACCCATATAACACAGTGACTATGTATCCTAGCCCAAAATACCAACAATATGGTATAGTTTGAAGGTTGGACATTTTACAAATGCTGGAAACCAGTTTTTAGGATAAATATCAAACAAGTTATGGCTCATCATAGGTAGGTATGCCTGCAAGAAAAAGGCCACTGTAACATATAGAGATGACAAGCTGTACACAACTTTCCCCTAGCCAATCCAAAATCCACAGACACTATAACTATCAGAAATTTCCCCTGTGTCTGTATATCCCTGCTATCACTACTGCAACCAGGCCTAGTGAAGAAGGTCTGAAATATCCCGGCAATAACAAAACCTAGTTGGCCGTATGCTATGTATGTATTAAAAAAAGTGCTTGTATGAGAATATCCCACAATGCAATTTATCGGGAATTCCTCATTAACATAGAAATACTCTAGACTGGAAACTACAGGCTAAGAGCGTCCTCCTACATTTTCTCGCTTCTTTTTTTCATTTTTAAATGTTATGATGATGGGTCTTTCATATATCTTTAGGCTGAGGACATGAGGCTCGGAAGAACTTTTGGCGCAGCTGCAATCACTAAAGATTTCCGATACACTCGGCCTTGCATATAAGGGTATGTAATCAAACTACAAAGCAGAACACTTCTGTAGAGGTATTTTCTCCTGCAACTTATCTTTTCACATTTGAAATTGGTCTCCATTATAGGAATATTTTGATTTAACTTGTAACACAGTTCTCTGGATTTTATAGCGAGGTTAATGGGAACATTGTAATGCTGGTAATTTTAGAAAAAGTGGCATTGGCTGAATACTGTTTACCACTCTTTTCCAATTTAACTATTGTGATCACCTACATCTGTTGGATGCAGATGGCGGTGTTCTATCCAGATTTCAACTTGATCCCTGCTGTACATTGATGTTGTTTACTCTAGTGGAGAAATTGGCTTTGCGTCTGAATTTTTCAGAAACCATTTATGCGAATTCGTTTTTGTTTCTATCGGCAATTGAAAAACTTTATTTACATTTCATGAAGCCCTGACACCATTCGTAAATAAGTATTGATTATCGTCTGTGGGAGGAAAAATCATCAGGCATTTATTTTTTGTGATCAAACTCATCTAAGATCCAGTGCTTTTTAATTGGATCTAACATGACATAGATAAACCTCTGTAAAGCACCCTTATCAGTAATTTGTGGGCAGAGGAATTCAAAACAAATTTAATCCTGTTTCCGTTGTACCATGAAAAAAAGCCATGGAGCTATATCTGTCTCAGAGAAGAAAAAATCAAAATTGTTTTTTGAATGATATACATAAATAAAAGAGCCCTCAGGACTATTTCTGTTAATTAGGGGAGAGTTTGTTGGCATCCTTTGATCGGTTTCCTATAACAGTTTGGCTATTTCAGTTCAACAGGAATCATGCTGAGATAATAGAGTAAATATTTGACTTTCTTTTCATGGTGGTTGCGAAATCTAATAATACCTCTCTGTCAATAGACACTCTGTCTATTAATTTTATTTGCAGCTACTAAGATTATAAGAAGTTAGGGCTGGGTATTATTTAACTTTGGGTGCTTCACTTACTATTGTTACGATTTATAAATAACTTGACAGACAGCTGGGGAGATTTCTATCATGTTGAAAGCGAGAGGACACGCACACGAATACTGTTGTTTATATAATTCAAAGGCGTATTCATCTGGCTGTTATGTCCATTAGATGTGGTATAATGGAATTCTAGTTTTTTGCCCATTGTGGCATCATGTCTGTTTTCCTCATCATTGCTTTATGAATCGAAGCCATCTTTATATCCTGTAGCTAAAACAAAATAAATCAGTCAGCTTGTAAACGCCAATCAATCAAAACCTGATCTAAATTACAACAAATACCGCGCGGCGCGTAGTACAATGGTCAATGCCCGAGAGAATTTTTCTGCATATTTTTTGAATGAACTGGTGAGGTAATTCCTTGTATGATGTTGTTTTTTATAGATTGAGATTTTAGTGGACATCTTATATGACTGGACCTATTGCGATTTGAAAAAACAGTACCATGCTAGAGCCGAGATCGATTACTCTATCGCCTAAACAAAGCCTTTACAGTGCTCCCCGGTGAATGACTTCATCTCAAGATGCTGCTCGAACGACTCCCACTCCGTATGCCTGGCTCTGTTTTTTTGCAAGTGGCCGTAATTTTGTTGCATAAAAGACGCTTCTACAAGGTATTAGGCTGTGTTTTCTTTGCTTGATGTTAGCTGTCTTACAAAACTTGTTCAATGAAAATGTGAAAATGGTTTTGCAACTTATTATATTACCATGACTTCCTTATTAGCAGGTACTGCCAGCTATTGAGTTAAATTTTCTCTAGAAGTATATATATGTATATAGTTGTTTATCCATATTCACTATTCTATTTTCTCCATATTCAGCAAATAAATCTTAGTATTATAGAGTCAGACAACGATATTCTCGAGTTTTGATTCAGATTTAGTTTTGTCATGTTAACTCTAGAACAAAATTAATCGAATTGCCTGCATTCCTGTTGCTCCCTTTCATATGGACCAAGCTTTGTCTATGTCAACTCTGATGATAGGAGCTGGTGATATGAGGGATTATCATTTGTCATGTAGTTTAGATTCACCATGAGGTTTGGCATGTAAGTCTGACTAGACAAGGGGAATGGGGCTCAGTATTTTTGATACCATATACCTATGACTGGCCTGCCACTAATTGTTTGCTGCTAGGCTGTGCCTTTTATTTAGCCACAACCTTGGCTGGAATCAAGGCAACACCATCACCGGGTAGGAAAATTGTTTGATTCTTTTTTGTTGATTGAAGATTGGTATCTTAGTTTAATGGTCACTGCTTGCTCATAGTAGCATCAGAGACTATGGATAATAGTCTCTGGTATCATACCACAGTTTGCCAGACAAAGCAAACATTTTTCAATGTCAATGCTCACAAAATATCTCATAGCCTAAGTTTCATATCATAGTTATTCATCGCTATTATGCTCTAACCACAAGTACATGTATGGAGATCATCACTTGGACGTTATGCTGTGTATTTGCTCTTGTGATAGCATGTTGGAACTGTGCCAAAACAGAACAATTTGTCGATTGATAATGTATATGCGCCAATGTTTAGTCATTCACATATAGCTCAGTGGTATTGCTTTGGTTTCGCATGCACAAGTTCTTAGGTTCTACTCCCAGGATGGGAAAGGATTTTTGTATTTGAGGTAAAAGCTTCAAAACTTCTCATCTTGGACAACGTTCTGACCTTAACTACACTGTGTGAAGGTATCAATTCCAATTAAATCTTACGATTTATTTACGTACAAACTGAGCATTGTTCTCAAACCTGTAAACATTTCATCCTCAAACTGACCAAATCTCAACCTGCTATCTATCTTTGAATTTTACATTGTCAGCGACTCAGCGTTGGGAATTTGTTCCATTGATAACAGATACACATTAAAACAAAAGAAAAGCTTCATACCCACAGTGATCACATGCACTAGACAAAGATCAACCTTATAATTCAGCTCAGAAACCGGTGATTCACTTTTTCTTCTGATTTTATTATTTCATTATCATGCACACAGACACATAAAACTAATAAAAAAACGTCCATAATAATGCAATTGAAAATCAGTGTAGGTCAATTATGCACCATTCTAAGACAGCTTGGGGAGATGAACCTTCAGTTAATTGTTGTATGATCTATCTAGCCTTGTCACACTGCTTCTTGGTAGGCGTGTGACAAGGCTAGATATGCATTGTCAAACACTAATTTGATCATGTAGTGCTACTGACTGCACTTGCAGCAGTCTCAACACTTGAAACAGAGAAAAACCACTGATAATACAATTCACTTTGTACTGGCATGTTACAAAAAGGGTGGCTACTGTGACAAGGCTCGAATTCACTGCATAACTTTCAGATCCCAGCAAAATTGATTATTTTACTTTCTATTCATGCTGGTGCACAATTTAGTAACGCTTCTCTATCAATAAACACATCCCTAATATTTTATTTCTAGTTAGAGTGCTGGAATATATAACTTTAGAGTCAGAGCAGGCTCCTCTTGATGTAATTATTATATGCAACAATATGTAATGTAATATGAATATGAAATATGTATGTAATTTTAATTAAACCAGTCTATGAATTAAACCTATTTTGGGTTGATTTTGATCAGATTGGAATGCCTGCCTAGCCTACAGCTGTGTCGCCATCTCTTTTCCTGATGACGAAAGCTTCATAATGTAAAACAGGAGAGAACTCAAGACGATATGCCATCTCAAATAGAATGATGAGTAGCTAGGTAGCTATCGCACCGAACAAATCCTGAAAATGAAGAAAAGAAGTGTAATGTTTAGTAGTGTTGTCCTTTTTTCTGTCAGACAGAAAATAAACCACTGCAATAAAAATTCATTCACTGTTCGGCCTTGCTTCAGTCAAGGACTAAAAGAGTTCTTTTACACCTTGCTCCAGTTATGCCTCGCCTTGTTAGTATAGCAAGATGGATACTGTTTGAGAGTCTTCGGCAAGTCTCTGATAGAGTTTTGTGGCCAATTAACAATGCCTAATATACCTGCAGCTAAATTTGAAACGATGTTTTATCAGAGACTATGATTTAATGTCACAGCTGTCAAGCTGTGGTCAAGCTGTGGTCTCTGCGGTAAACTCTTTGGTACCACAAGAACAGATGGGATAACTATGAGAACAGTTGAAAGGCTTACAGATTTATAGATTTATTTGCATTCCACTGTTGAAATACTGTTATTTGGCTAAAATATGAGTCAGTGGCATTATCAACCACATTCTAAGTCTGAGCGTACAGTAACCTTCAATATCTCAATTCACTTGCATACAAAATCATTGCAACGCTACAACTAAGTGGATAGAGCAGTGTCGCTGCTGCTCTGAATAAGTAAGGAAACTTTCTAGCTTGTACATTCCAGTCTAGAGCATTCGTATGTTTCTGGTGATAACACAAACTCAAACACAAGTAGATTGATCAGACCTTAGTCTACGAATAACCTGTGTATCCAAGTCTGATGGGCATAGCTTGATTTTGGTTGCAAAACCCTAGAAATATAATGCACCATGGGCATATCATCCCTGGCTACAAATCTGTCTATTCCTACCCCATTATTAAGATAACAAGCACAAGAAGTAATTGCAAATTGTTGAGGGATCAATACTAGCTACTAGCTCGAGTTCAGCTAGCAAGGAGGCATAGGCATCTGGAGTTACAAACGTGTATAATTTGTCAATGTCCAGTATCAATACCCCCCCCCCCCCAAACGGGGTGACTTAATGTTAGCAAGTACTAAATTAGTGTCGCTCTATATAAATTCAAGATGCTGAGTAAATGTTAGCTAGCTTTGAATTTAGCTGTGTGCAATAAGGTGAGCTTTTGCTCCGGCGGTTACTCTTCAAGGATATAAAATATTGATGCAATTGTTTTCCAGTGTCTAAAGAACTTGGCATTCTTGGGACCAACATTACCATGTAATCACAGACAAACCCTATACCCTTAATTATGCTGATTTTGTCTAAACAAAACTTTTGCCATGACTTGTTATGAAAGTATCAAATTTTTCATCTTTGCTACAGGACTTTCCATATCTGAGAATGGAATGTTGAGGAGGTAGCATCACATAACCGATACCGCGGTAGTTATTGAGTACACTTTACCATGGGATGTTTACTACACCGGTCCCACCTATTGTTGTGTGACAGTTTATTGGTCTACTAAATAAGGCCAACAAACACAATTAACACAGTCCCGCTGAGAGAAAAAAATCCTTCTGCTGTGCGCTTAGCCTAGTGTCTTCCCGTAACGTATGACATATAAAACACGAAAAATGGCATGTTACCAATACTGGGATCGAAACGTTGCGCAGTGTAAATCTTTCACTAGATGCTCTTAGCTGTGTAAGCTTTTTAGGGAATTCTTTTTTGTTTGAGAGATTGAATTTATGAGAAAGACAACTATGAGACATAATGTGCAGAGCGACCATTTATCATGGCCATGACCAACCAGCCCAGTGGCCAGAAAATCTCTGCAATAATCTCATTATCCACAACACAATAATATTTGACACGAAAACCCTGATTAATTGCAGAAGGCAATACAACTGATTTAAAAAAGATTGGGTTATGCCTCGGTGTCCTTAGATAGGTTAAGGTACAACCTGGATTGATGTGATACTTACTTTATAGGCATGAAGAGCATGATTGCTCAACCACAGTTACTTTCTCAATCGAGGCCTCCAGAAGCTAGTTTCTCGGCATCTGATCTTCTCGAACATCTGAGGGGACAAGAAATATTCTGGTGTCTGCTATTGCCTTCATAAGAGGGCAGTGGTATACTGACAAATAATCCTTGAATTATGTTGAATATCCCATGTTAGGCAGTTTGTAATTAGTCTGTTGAAGATAGAATCTGTGCTCATTCATAGTTTCCCTGACATTCAATATCCTCCAGCAGTGAACTGTATACTATATCTTATCATTCTAAAGATAGAAGAAATTAATAAAGGCAATTAGCAACAAGCCACAAAACATCCACCTAACCATCTCCACCTCCATCTAACTAGGTGAGGTGACTCAATGTAAGCTAGCTGGATATACCGCCTAGCTGTGGTGGGAGTCTATATAAAGTAATTTTGGTGAGTACATTTGCTTGAAATAGCAAATCCCCTGCCAATAGTGCAATCCTCTAGGGTATGAAGTTTATCAAACACATATTTTCGATGGAACACAAGACGCCATCGGATTAGCTTTTTTTGGTTTTGCCCGGTTGTTTTTGTCATTCCCAGTCGTTATTCAATAAGTTTTAGTGTTGATGGTAGGGAGGCTTACATTGAGAATAAATGAGCCTTGCATGAGGCTCTCATCATCAGAATCACTTGCTCAGAAATACTTGGTTATTCAATTAGAAACATTCAGTTCCATATCGCTCACTCAGGATACAAAGCCTACAGCTCCATCTAGCAGTGAGTGGTTTGTGAACGGGAACACACCTCTTCATTTCACTCAGATAGCATTTTGGGCTATTTATTTGTAATTGGAACACACCTGACCCGTCATTGGGGTGGTTGATGTACTTGAAATTGTCAACATCCTTTATTGCTATTCAACGATATGTTATCAACATGATCAACAACGTTAATGATATTCTATTCAATTTCCTTTCTGGTTTTTCTGTGTTGCTATTTTTTTCTGGCACTGAGTGCATAATATCTCCAATAAGGCGACTTTGGTTGCCAATAGAAGTATTTATTTATACATTGAAATGGTACTTACACTACTGGCAATTCGACGGGAGCATAGTTGCTCTACTGCAGGAACATTCTCAATCTCAGCAAGTTGTTGTTTATTTACTAGCCTATATCTCATCAGTCATTGCATCAAGCAAATCCTCAAATTCTATCCTGACGTCTGGTGTCCTGCCTTGCAGTTGAGGACTGAACGAGCCCTCCGTCTCATTTGCCTGAGGTATACTGATATGTATGTCTTGCATTTTGTTGAAATTGTGACAATAGGCTGCTTGCAAATAATAAATCCAGAAATATTGTGCTCCCACACATTCCAGTGGGCAGTATCAGCTTCAGCAATTACACTACATTACACTACACTAATTAGGCTACATGTAACTACTACAGTTATTTGCAAAGAGGGGTTATAGAGTGACATCCCATTATTAACCCAGTTACCATTTGCTGAGTAAACCCAGACAGGTCACAAAGTCGATAATACTCCGTTTAATATTCAGCATATATTTCATATGGAGTCTATGAGCTTCAACCGTCCTGCGCTGTATCAGTTTGATATGCTTGACCGATTTCAATGGCAGGTCTGTCTTATAAGTCTGCTAGCAGGCGCTTATATTGAATTATAATGTAATACGTTTTCCTGGTGTAGCTTGCAATAAAATGAACTTTTTTTAGAAAAACATTGTGATCCTTGTTCGGCTTTTTTAACGAGTAGATCCGTATGAATAAAAAAAATCAAGGTAAGAGAATTACAGAGGGGGGTGAATGTTTTTTGCTAGATGATAATATATACAAAAATGCAGGAGAGGCAGATAGGAAAATTGTACACAACGTGGGGGAGATAAGCCGTAACTCATAAATTACCTTAAACCAGCAGAGCTAGGATAATTGTACTATCTAAATTGATTGTTGCTTGTTGGATTGGTATGTATCGTGAAAGACATTCCACATTCTTATCAATCTAAAAATCAATGGCCATTGACAAATCTTCTTTCATACAAAAATTTACTCAGTTACTATGCTTTCATCTGACGGTTATTTATCTAAAACTTACACAATGGCTGGTCCGAAGCGACATATAGTAGCTGGTAAGTGGCAGGCCATATGAAAATTTGGTGGACAGTCATTGTGTGTTCTGACGTATCTTACTAGAGAAAGCTGAAGTAGTCCAGCTGCTCTGCAAATGTCCGTTTCTGTGATTGATCTGTTAAAGATAAAATTTAACATCTATGAATTCAACACCACTCCATTCATCGAAAATAAAATCTACTGACATTCCCTGTACCGCATGGCTTTGATGCCATTTCAATTTCAGCCGCAGAAAGTCGCAACGTGATAGAGCTGACATTCTTTCTGTGACATGGAAAGAAAATGCAAAATGATACCCCGTATCTACCGTTGATCAGCTAATCACCTAAATGCTTCCATCAATACCTTTAGATACACTTGCACCAAAAATAGCTATATAATTCCAAATGATGAAGCATTGAAAATATAATGGTCGTACAAATTGGCAATGATCGAGATGGAACTCCATGCCTATGCTTGATATCCCAAACGATGATTTATCGAATTAAACTGGAAAAATGCTAGCCTACATCATCATGGAATTAATTGCTGTTATGCACCTTGGTATAACATGTGGAGATGTCTTTCTTTCTCCCCCTGAAGGCCCAGTTAGTGGTTTTCCTAAGTCTGTGCTGAGAAATAAGAAGCTGAATTGGTGCACACTGGTAGCCTGGGATTCAGTCCAACAATGAGGCCTTGTTGTAACAGCCATCACCTGTCATGTACCAGGTCCTGACAGTGACCGTTCTGGCTGTCACTGAAAATGCCATATGATATTCATTTCTTATTCACTTCCAGTGGCAGAAATAATGACATTTTAATAGACATTTATTGCAATAACGATGACCAAATAATGGGCTGTGTCCTGGTGTGTGAGATTACGCTTTGTCATCTCGATCAGTGGGAGCCAATTAATTGTAGCTTTGCTATTACCTAGTTTTTGCAATTCATTGATATCATAATGATGTCCTGTTTTTACATATTTTTGGTAGTACTATATAGGAGATAGTTTTTACTCCGTTCAGTATGTTTTGTTTGAGAGAGCAATCAAGATGCTGATGTACAATAAAAAGTCTCGTCAATTCGCCCTAGTAACCGCTCAGTGTGAGGCATAGAGGTTTAGTGCCGTCACATTGGCTGCGTTATTGGTGATGTTGGATATTGCTTCTGTGGTGTTATCTGCTCATGTATCACTAGTATGTGCTTGTGTTTTGTTTTGATTGGCTGACAGGTTTTGGTTTGTTATTGTGTGGAGTTATCTGCAACCTGAAACTTTTAAATCTCCTGGTACCATCATGAAGACCCTTCATGAACTGGATTGTCATACAAGAGTGTTGAACTCTTTGACAGGTCTGATAGGGCGTAAAAAGACACATAAAATTGTCCATTGTTCTGGACTACAAGGCTTCTTGATCTATTTACACAGATTTGAGAGATTACTTATAGTATCACAGGATCACAGGTTTTATTCTAATTCCCGAAGGTTCCGTGAAACTGGAATAGAAAATGGTGCAATTAATGTGGTGCATAAAAATGTGCCTCGTTCAATAAAAATGCCATCAATAATTAACTATTCAATTTAACGCAAACTATAAGAAACAATATACTCAAAGATCAAATAAACACAAATCTAGACCCTATTAATTAATTTTGAATGTACCAAGAAAAAAAAGAGATATTAAGTCAAGTGAGCTTGGAGTCGAATTATTTTAACCTACAGAAAACAGAATTAAATTTATAACATACCTTTTTGCTCCTTTAGTAAATCCCCAAATATTACCTTTGCCAAGAAAAATAGATAAGTATAGTTAAAGTTTATACGCAACTCAAGTTTACTGAGCCTGGGAGGAAAACCTCAAACACCAAGGCTCACAGGGCAACTAAAGGCTTGAGGAATTTGCTCGCCAAATTAATCCATCAGTGTAGATAATTGGACACAAAGCACAATAGCCCGGTACCGCACAAAGCTATGCAGCTAAGGCCAATTAGGCACAACTCCCAGTGAATGGCAAAGGATCTAAACCGCCGTGAAGCAGCCACATCCATCTATGGCTTGGCCGATTCCAAAACAATAGCCAGTGAATAATCTTGGTATAGGCCTATTGGATGGGTTTCTACATTATATTATTTGGGGCCTGAACAAAGACTATTTCAAATTCACCAGTATCCCTTACCATACTCATTGATATGTAAATCATCATGATATATATAATACACATGTATACTGGGTAGGCGATAATCCGACCCTACAAATATGGATCTAATACGTGCTCTGTCTCTTACAGTTAGTATTATTTCAATTTGGATGTAAACCAAGACTATAAAATGACAGTCTTTGTCACTGTTACTGTCACTTAGAAACTGACAGTCATAAACCTATGTTGACTAAACTTTTTAGACTTATGGAAATGGCGCTGGATATGGCTTGTTGTCCTGAATTGTGTTATGTCCAACCTGACTTTGATTCCGCTGGGCTCTTGACTCTTGCAACAACTGGTGTTTTCCCGAACTTTTATTTGGGCCTTGGTATATTGTACAGTGTAGATACGATATATGGTATTATTTTCCTGGAATTTTGACATTGGCATATCATGCTCTCTGCGCATTTTGTCCTGATGGTATTTTGACCACGGCATTATGGCCAGGTTATGACTTTACCGCTGGATACCCCAGCACATGTTTGACAATAATGACTCACCTGAAAAATGCACTTCAACAATTACTCATGATGTGGTTTTCAATCAAAAGGTCTGTCATCATTACTGTGTAGCTAGTCTGAGCCCCCTTGACTCGTGCCCCCACATCTCACGGCCCCATGCCGGGGCAGCACTTGTACTCATTACAACTCAAATAAAATAAAATCACTGTTGGTTCTTTGATGAAGTTTTATTGTTTTGTAGCTAAAATTATGATAGAAAATGATGTTTTCAAAGGAATTCATCATATTCTTAGGTCAGAAGGGAATAGTGAAGTACTTGCGCAGCTTTTCCGTTCTGGTGATGGCGGATGTATCAACTACCTGAAAGACGCAAATAAGGATATATTTTAGTGAATCTGACAAAGCTAAGAAAGCAGTTCTCTACTTTGATGCTATCTTAAGTCCTGGTGTAAATCATTTAATTTAAGTCACAGTGTCTCTATCATATTGTTTGGTATTGTTTTTGGAAGTTCCCAGTCTAATTTAACGTGCGTAAGCAACCTTTGACATTCACTAAGTTCCCATTCATTGTGTTCACATTGACTTGAGGAGCTATGGAATCATGGCAAAAGCATTGGTTCAATTTAGTTGTGTATTGGTTTGTGTTCCTTCGTTAGATTAGGGCCGAGCGCAGTGGATAGCATCAAAGACTGGTCCAATTCCCTTTGTCCGACGCCCCCCCCCCCCCTTCCAAATTGTAATCAACAAAGAGATCTGAGTCATGGAAATAAAAGAGAGGGAGTAATCAGTGATTCCAGAGAGTAAGAATTATATTGAATTACAAAGATTAAGAAACAAACAACTCTATCAAATGCAATGAAATTTGGTGTCAGGGACGAAGTGTCATGGAAGAAGCAGTCATTTGTTATTATATTCTATTATTAAATCAAATTAAAATTCAAGGGCTAATCAAACCAATTGAAAATGATTACATAAAATGTCACAAAAATATCTATTCTTGTGACTTTTAGCAACGCCAGGATACAATGATCGACTCCATTTCAGCTTCAAATATCTATTTTAGATGACACTGCACTATTTTTGCCAAGGTCAACCACTTAAAATTCATCATTGGCTCTCAGTTGTTCTCTAAAGGAGTGGTTGAGGATGTAAGGGCTCCCATGTGTGACTATGGGTACTACAATAGCTGCACAATGACGATATCCTGTAGAGGTCGTGTTCTGTTTTGGTCTTTTTGCTGAATATATTTTAGTGAATTTGACAAAGCTAAGAAATCAGTTCTCTACTTTGATGCTATCAAAGGCCCTGGTGTAAATCATTTAATTTAAGACACAGTGTCGCTATCATATTGTTTGGTATTGTTTTGAAGTTCTCAGTCTAATTTAATGTGCGTCAGCAACCTTTGACGTTCACTAAGTTCCCATTCATTGTGTTCACATTGACTTGAGGAGCTATGGAATCATGGCGAAAGCATTGGTTCAATTTAGTTGTGAATTGGTTTGTGTTCCTTCGTTAGATTAGGGATGAGCGCAGTGGATAGCATCAAAGACTGGTCCAATTCCCTTTGTCTGACGCCCCCCCCCCCCCCTTCTAAATTGTAATCAACAAAGAGATCTGAGTCATGGAAATAAAAGAGAGGGAGTCATCAGTGATTCCAGAGAGTAAGAATTATATTGAATTACAAAGATTAAGAAACAAACAACTCTATCAAATGCAATGAAATTTGGTGTCAGGGACGAAGTGTCATGGAAGAAGCAGTCATTTGTTATTATATTCTATTATTAAATCAAATTAAAATTCAAGGGCTAATCAAACCAATTGAAAATGATTACATAAAATGTCACAAAAATATCTATTCTTGTGACTTTTATCAACGCCAGGATACAATGATCGACTCCATTTCAGCTTCAAATATCTATTTTAGGTGACACTGCACTATTTTTGCCAAGGTCAACCACTTAAAATTCATCATTGGCTCTCAGTTGTTCTCTAAAGGAGTGGTTGAGGATGTAAGGGCTCCCATGTGTGACTATGGGTACTACATTAGCTGCACAATGACGATATCATGTAGAGGTCGTGTTCTGTTTTGGTCTTTTGCTGAATATATTTTAGTGAATTTGATGCTCTGATGCTATCAAAGGTCCTGGTGTAAATCATTTAATTTGGTTCAATTTAGTTGTGTTCCTTCGTTAGATTAGGGCCGAGCACAGTGGATAGCATCAAAGACTGGTTCATCAAATGCAATGAAATTTGGTGTCAGGGACGAAGTGTCATGGAAGAAGCATTCATCTTTTATTATATTCTATTATTAGATCAAATTAAAATTCAAGGGCTTATCAAACCAATTGAAAATGATTACATAAAAGGTCATAAAAATATCTATTCTTGTGACTTTTATCAAGGTCAGGATACAATGATCGACGCTTTTTCAGCTTCAAATATCTATGTTAGATGACACTGCGCTATTTTTGCCAAGGTCACTCACTTAAAATTCATCATTGGATCTCAGTTGTTCTTTAAAGGAGTGGTTGAGGATGTAAAGGCTCCAATATGTGACTATGGGTACTACAATAGCTGCACAATGACGATATCCTGTAGAGGTTGTGTTCTGTTTTGGTCATTTTGCTGAAATCGGGCCAAGTTTTTACCAAAGACGTAACCAACATAGACCTACTAATAATAGATAAATTTATTTAATAAATAAATTTATTATTAGTAGGTCTATGGTAATCAATGATTACTAGTCAAGCCATTCCTTTCGATTTCCTCAATTTCCTGTTTTCCGATTGGTCTGAATAAGTAAAATAACATGGCAAAATGATCACTTGGTTGGGAAAATTCAAACCAAAAGAGAACGTCCAAATTTTACACTCGGTCTTTGGGAGGATAACTCTTACAAATAAGTATTTGTGCGTTGCCAACAAAAACTGTATCACAGTATTCAGGAGTTTGATTGTTGGATTAACCCAGTGGGTGTATGGGGGGAAGAGGTTTATTCTGTTGTACTGTATCATGGGGCGCTTTTATTTTATTTGAATTAATGCTGTTGTATTCATTATAAAATCAGGTCAGTATAGGGCCTTTAATTGTTGTCTATGCTTCCCTCCTAGTTCTTGCTTACCGAGCCTCAGGGTCCTGCAGCTTTTAATGTGAGAAGGCAGGGTCCCCGCATTGTGTATCTGAGTAATGAACACGCTCAAACTAGAAGCAGTCATATTTTAACAAATATGTACCCGCAAGGTTCACAAGAAAAACTAATCCCTACAAGCGTTAGTATTGATCACCTTGACACCATAGTAGTGGTAATAAATCAGCGGCCCCCCTAAGTGCCTGAGCTATGCGCCACCCCTGGGCTGGGAGTATTACCTTAATACTGTTTAATATTGGTTACAGTGCCAACAAAATAACCATGTTAATGCTGATACAGCTTTTCAGCTGATATTAAATTAGCTCTTCTCGCTTGTGTATAATAAAAAATAATATATTCACCCTATAGCCACAGATCACTTTAAGTTAGTTTCATGTATTTTTAGGCACTCATATGAGACCCTCAATATCAGTGCTTGACTTGAGAAGGTTACAGGCTATGAGCCAGAGATAAAAGGTAAAGTAGGCCGGTTCAATATAAGGTTAGCTAGAGAAGAGTTCCACATACTCTGTTGGGTCGCTGTCTTTGTTCATGTTGGACTTCTGCTGATATACTGAATCTTACAGGTGAGACACATTCTCATGATTGGATCCGTAGGGCGCTGACAGACAGGTTGATATTAACAGACCTTTTCTAGATTAGTTACTTCTTCTGGAGGTTTGTCTTAGCTTGTCTTTCCCTATATTGGATAGATGGCAGGCTGGAGTTTAACACCAGTCTGGCATGGGTTCAGATCTCTGTGACCAACAGATCTCACAGAAACTTTTTTTTAAGTCTTTATTCGACAAATCGACCCGGAGATGTAGTCAATCTGAAGTTTTAACGCATGTCGACTGGGCTGCTCCTGTAGCAATGAAATTACAAATTGAGATGCTGTGTCTTTGGATTGAGCACATTTTGAGACCGAGGCACAGTTGGCCATCAGTAGATGTCAGGGTTGTGATATATGATTTTTGTCACTGTTGTTTAATGAGCTGGAAGTGCTGGTTTCACCGATTTAAGATGTAACGTCTGTCTGCTACGGCCCGGGTCCCGTCATCTGAATTTTATTATTTATATATTAATTATTACATGAAGCCATAGGCTATAGGAGATTTATGGACTGTGATATTATCTGAGCCCTTAATCTTTGTATTTAGTATCTCACACATGTGCTGCACCATACCACCTCCCTTTTTATACTTGTTCGTAATTTGCTCAGTTATCTTTAGCTATCAATTTTAGGCATGAGCATTTTATTCCATATTCCTATTCATTACATTACATTACGTTACGTTACGTTACATGACATTACATTAAATTACATTACATTACATTATATTACATTACATTGCATTACATTACATTACATTACATGCACATGCATATAATTGACAATGGTTTGTTAACTTTGCAGGACCTTGCAATTCTAATCCCATCTTTGACACTTGCATAATAGACCTGTGAAAGCATCACTCCAAGTTAGACCCATATTTCAAAAATACATACATGGAGAAGGAGAATGCTGAGCAGGAGAATGCTGACCAGGAGATAGAAGATAGCCACAGAGCAGGAGATAAAGGCGAAGTTAACGACGAAGATAAAATCCCAACAGATAAATACGAGTTTGTAGATGGGGGTAAGTGTGGTTCAATTGTTCAGGCGTCAGAAGCAGGGTCACCATATATAGTTTGAATATGCTAAAAAAGTTACATAACCTCGCATGTTCACAAGAGGTTGACAACTTCTCTGCAATTTTAAGAATTTGTTGTAAAAATTGAAATTTAATTTCGAAGTTGCCCCCGTCCAAGTTATCTAGTATTATAAAGCATTTTTGGATGATCACTCTCTTTTTCTGTTGAGCATGCCTCATGCTCTTATTTCCTCTGCTCTTCTATGTCCGCTTTCGGCAGGGGTGATAAACCTCTCTATAATTTGTGGCAGGTTTGATGCATGCACACAAGGTCCCTCTGGTCTAGTCTCTAGTCTGATTGTGAGCTTAACAACGATATAAGAAAAAGTATGGCTGCCATATAGCCTTTAACAGAATTTTACACAGCTCTGTCGTTTGTGTTCAAAAACTGTATCTTATCATAAATATCTACCTTCAGTTTTAAGTTTTTCCCTACCAAAAGAAAGCATTGACGTGTTCTTTATTTTATAGGATATGGCTGGGTTATAGTTCTGAGCTGCTTTGTATTCTTGATGATTGCGGACGGCATCACATTGTCTTTTGGAGTTCTGTATGATGACCTGGTGACTAGATACAACACAAGCAGAACAGCAGCATTCTGGTTGCTGTCTATGCAAATTGGAATCAGAAGTATTTCAGGTACAAATTGTCAGGAACCTTCATTTCTGAGGTACAAGTACCAAGTGATGTAATACAACTTTAATACTAATTTCTTTGGATACTCTTCGACCTAGAAATTGGGAGACAACCAGGGACAAAGCAACATGCAGCAGTATTTAAACCGAATCGATTACCTATAGATTACCTATAACAATACATCAACCATTCAATTTTTAATTTGTATTGTATTGAAATTGTATTGGTATTCTTGGTTTCCTAACATAAACCACAATTAGAGTTTGTGATAGATATTGGTTATCGTGAGGGTCTATTCGCAGTGTGCTTAGGAGTGTAGAATCCTGGTACTGGCTTACGTTTGCACATTTATGATAAGACATATTCATTGCCTACAGTATGCATAGAGCGTACACTTCAAAAGGACAGGACATCCCGCCTGTCCAAGTGATGGATAGGGAGGGAAGGATATCGTCACATTTGTAAGGGGTTAACATAGTATAAGAATGTAAAACGTTCATGTTTCAATCCAAGCTGAAGCCTTCCCATATTTGGGATCATATTCTGCGCCATGGCCTGCCTAAAAAACAAACCTTTGGGCCCAACTCATCCTCCTTTCATCATATAATGCTCACCGATTTTTTTCAATTCTTAGTGTCAATCACAGTAGGGGTCTGATGATGCCCCTTCCTGTTACACTGAAATCCGAGGCTAATTTCTTGTCAATTTTCTTCTTAAAAAGGGATGAAATGCCTTAAAATTGTCTCTGATTTGTAAATTTTTTCTTGAGGCAGGCCCCCCCCCCCATACCCCCTTTGGGGAAGGCGCTATAGCACCCCTCCCACACCCACCTGGCCTGGCCCTACCACTTCAAAACATATGGATACAGCCCTGCAGTGTTAACGTTTTTCTACCACAACGGTCCCCCCCCCCCCTCTTCATCGCTCAATAACATGAGACATTTATGAATTTATCAAATTTCAAATTATGATCCCCTGAAGCTGAGGAAGTCTCTAAATTTTAATTATGATCATTTTCATATGATCAACCATAATTTTTTAACCAAGCAAACATCACAGTCCCAAAACACTACTATTGCTTTAATTGTTGATTGACTTTAAACTGTAAATGCCCCTGTATATATATTTACTGTGATTGTTTCAGGTGTATTTGTGAGTGGAGTTATAAACACATATGGTGCACGCGTTGTCGGAGTTTTAGGATCATTACTTCTAGCATCTGGAACTTTGATATGTGCTCATGCTCCAAATATATACACCTTATACATCTCATATGGCTTCATCAATGGTGAGTCGGTTGTTTGTCAGTTTAAACAATTCATTGTCTCAGGGGATGTTCAGAACTCGACTTACAGTGGGGTGTTTTTGGGGCCTTTAACATTTAACTTTTAGACATTTTGATTGTCCATGACTAAAGTTCTCTGAGGAGTTTTCGAAAAATTGACAGTCTTCATGAACCACAAACATATTGTCACCGCTTAAACATATATAATCTGGTTAAATAATGAACACAGACAGGTAGCTCTCTAAAAAACAACAAAATAGTAAAAATAAAACATCAACAGAAACAGCTTAGTGTTGACTAGCCTTTAGGTTGCAGAAATTGAGTCAAATTTATCTTGTCATTGCATCAAATTCTAATCTACAATCTACATATTTTGAATCAAAAACCAGGTTTTCCAATCAAACGATAGATTTTGAAAAAGGAGCAGGCTACAAAGTTAAAAAAAGGATAGTATTTGGCTCATTATAATCTTTTTTTTGAACACCTAGCTGCTATGTAAGGATACAGGGTGTTAGTAGCACTGATATCTTTAGGGACTAATGAAAATAATTTTTACTTTTTCTGTAGGTCTTGGAATCAACATGCTCCTACATACTGGTAGTGTTATATCAAATCACTATTTCAGACAGAAGAGAGGTCTCGCTTCCTGCATCATCTCATGTGGAAGTGGGTTTGGCATTCTAACATTCCCTCTTATGACTTCTCACCTGCTTTATGTGTTTGGTCTCAATGGAACATTTTATATGTTAGCCGGAGCCACCCTACAAGGAATTGTTCTCAGTTCCGCAATAATTCCGCCACATCAGACCCTTCGCTTAAAACTTTATGCTAGAGGAAAAGGGAGAAAATCTGACAGACAGACACCAGAACCAGATACTAAACTTTCAGCTCATTACCCAGTTTGTCAAATGAAAACAACAGAGACATCTGACAATACTCAGGGGACACCATCATTCTTGGATAATATGAAGCTTGTCCTGAGAAAATCTGCAGATATCAAGCTACTGCGTAATCCAGTCTATTTAATATTTTGCATGAATTCGGCATCTCTTCGATTTTGCACTGTAGCACCGATCGTTTTGTTACCAGCAAGAGCATCAGACTTTGGTCTGTCATCAGAGAGTGGAGCTCTCCTGGTTTCAATAGTAGGGATAAGTAGCATAGTAGGGCGCTTTTGTTACGGATTGACAGCAGATACAGCTGCTGTGAGGCCATATCGTCTTTATCTCTATGTATCTACATTCTTAGGAGCCGGTCTCATCTCAATGGTGAACTTCGGTGAGAAGTTTTATCATCAGGCTATCTATGCAGGAAGCTTTGGGTTCTTCTTTGGTAAGTCATTGATTAGGATAATTAAATAGTATCTGCTTCTATCTGGTTATGCTTTAATATCAGGACTTAGAAAATGGTCGCCTGGTACAGCAGACAGGTAGACGATAGACTTTTACCTTTCTCAGATTACATGTGCACTAACTATGGAGTAAACACAGAGTAGCTGGAATGGCAAAGTACTGAGTGAAAACCCTTGAGCGAAATACTCACTTATATTAATTATGATTGTTATGTTCATCCATTATCATTTACAGGAGCACCATTCAGTTTGAGATATATGGTATTAGCTGACCTGATTGGGGTAGAAAATCTCATCACCGGATCTGGAATGCTTTCTCTCACAGATACAGTGTTTATATTACTTGGTCCCAGTGTGGGAGGTAAGTGATTCTTGTTTATGAGATTGGTAACTTTACTGTAGGAAGTAAATGGAGCTCTCTTTGTATTAGTAGCAGCATATAAGATATTTTGGCATTGACTGACAGCAGATCTGTAGACTGAAGTGCCACTTGTCTCTACCTGTGTGTGACTATGCTGCACATTGACTCTCACTGTTTTTCTATGGCTGGAGGTCTGTCAGTCTGTCAGTCAAGCAAACCATTAGTATGTGTTAAATGTGATTGAATTCAAAGGATTTAGGGATATAATCAATTTATGTTACAGCATGGCTGTATGAAGTGTCTGGTAGCTATGATGTAACATATGCTGTATTTGGATCTTCCTTCATTTTCGGTGGAGTAGTGCTCCTTCTCATTCCTCTTGTCAGGAAATTTCGTTGGTGTTCTAAGCATGATATTTTTGAGGAAGGAGTAGATGCAGCCTATGCTAAGCCTAGTGGAAATATCAACAAAGCTTACGAAGAATGAGAAAAGAATGCATAAAAGTGGCAACTTTCATATCTGATTAATTATGCATAGCCAGACATTGACCATTAGAATATATAGCTGGCAATCAATCGAAAAATAAGACGACTCTACTGTCAAATCTGAGTTATTGTTTTGTGAGATTATAATGGTTCAAAGCGAACTAAAGAAACCGAGTTTTACTTTTAATGCGGTGAGAATGTTTTTTTTTGTTTTAACATCTTTTCTCACTATAATTCCGCCTAGCCAGGCATTGATCTCATATTCAGTTTGTTATTTTTGTCTAAAATCCTTGTGGTTGCCTTTTAAAAACAAATATTAGGCAATCAATCAAAAATCAAAACCAAGTCTTCGGAATTTCCTTTTAGAAGTGCAAATACATGATTGGCGGCATCCCATTGTATGTATGTATGTATATATTTGTATCAATTCTCATGATAAAATCAATGTTTCTCTTGTGCTCTGTGAATAAAAATAAAGTTTTAAAAATTATAATAAAACATTGACTAGATTTATAATAAATGAATCAAGCTATTCGATTGAGCAGTTTTACACATAATGAGCGAAAACAGTATTTACGGCAGTTTACACGGTAGGCTGGCACTCTGTATCTACCAGATGGGAGTTACTCTAGCGTTATGACAGTGTCTTTGCCCGAAGCGAACATTCTCAGGCATTTAGTTTTGAAGAATTTATCGAATATATCGTCTGTGGTTGTAACTTCAAGCCTGCCTTTGCTTAGTCTACGTTCTGTGTTGATGAGGTGATTGTACTGGTTCTTAATATCAGATGAGAGGTGTCCGTATATAATACATAGGTGATATTGTAGGACACTTTCGAGAAATGAGGTGTATGCCAGCTTGATGGTAGTGTTGTCTTGACATTCATAAAGGCTAGCTGCTTCATGATGAACAGTGGTTTGTTAGCTTTGCTGATGATGTTTTTGGTGTTCGTATTGAAGTTAAGCTTATGATTGAGTGTGGTGCCAAGATATTTGTATTCATCTACTCGTTCGATGGCGGAGTTGTTGATCATGATGGGTGGAGGGTCAGGATCATCGCGTAGATTACAGAAAACAACAACTTATAAGCTACCATCTCATGTTGTTGACTAAAGGTCATCAACTGTTTTCACCACTTGATGTTAATGTGGAAAATTCTTTGTTTCCATGGCAACAGAAGCACAACACATTTTCTATACACAGGCAGAGGAGAGGTGTATATTTGCTTATGAAACCTAGACAGAAAAAGCGCATTTTAATAGGGTTTGGAATTATGTTCCATAGGAGAACATATTGCATAAAGCAGGACTTGATGATGCACTGCTGCTGCTGCTGCTGTTATAGTAAATCATCGGAGTCCTCCCAAGACATTCATGTGTCTATAATGTTGTCGGATCGAGAAAGATCACGACAGTTCACTGCTGGCAGAGTTCATATGAGATTACCTTCTATTACTGAATGTAGTTTTTCGGCAGTTTGATGATTTTATTACTGAACTACACCCTGGGGCAAATGCCCCAGGCAACTGAGAAATTGCAACGCCAAGTTGTAACTGTCACACGTAACTCCCGATCGTAACTCGCAATTGTAACTGATTCTTCAGAGCAAAAACCACTGTTCTTTATACTGACCTGTATAAATAGGTCGTAAAAATAAAAACGGGTGGGATGATAACGTCATTATTTTGATGGCCAACCGCATTTAGATGGTAATTAAATGTGCAAAAAATAGAAGTAAATGCGGAAGAGTATAACAATTAATCAGATTAGGACCATGGCAACCACGACAGTGCAATATACAACGCCTATCTTCATGCAGAGTCATGCACCTAGGCGTGTCACATACAGTGTATGTGACACGCCTAGGTGTATGTGACAATGTGATTATCAATCTCATCAAGCTATCAAACAGGATTCTAGAGTATGTTTTTGGCAATTGTTTTTTAAATCCACTCTAGTTTTATTTAATATCAAATAGAGTCAATAGCTGCATTATACAATTAAAACCTTCCACATTCAATTATTCAATTATTTAGGAGTTACCTAGCCATGAAGAAAACAACTTGATTTTGGGGTCTACCCTTACCTTTGGAGCAATTGGAATTAAACTGGATGAAAAAGAGAGGAATTTGCTAATTTCAAGTTATTAAAACATGTTAAAGTTATGCACTATCAAAGAAATTTCTAATTTTCTTGAAAATCTTGCAAAGCAGATTTCTGAATGAAAATTTTTCATTCTTCATATAACATTACCAGTAAAGCGATGTGAAGCATACATCAATCAAATATCCACAATCTATCTGCACCGCCTAGGCCTACTCCTACTCCAACTGATAGGACCAAAGTTCACTATCCCCTCTTCAAGCAGCTCGGCAGGAGGGTGCAACTCCAAACATAGGTGAATTGGATCATGCATGACCAAGGGCCACAAGCGGCTGATCACAGTCACCGGTCTACAATCGATCATCATTTGAAGGTACGCATGGAGATAACCATAACCGACATCGACTAGCAATTGCTTTATGATATAACCCCTTTTGTCGGCTGGAAGTTGAAATTGAGGCTCAAAAAGAGTTTATTTTAATTGTTATGAATAAATATTCTATTTTCAAGCAGAATGCTTGCTTACAAAAGACTTCGAATTAGAAGCCTGAGTGTATGCTAGTTCGCAATGCATTTATGATATCACTGGGAAGGTAAATATCGTATTTACGAATCGTCAATTGTCCTGCTTGGTGATGGAGTCTTAGATAAAACCTATAGCCAGGCAAGATCATGTAGATAGATCATGTTACATGTCTGATTTAATTAAAGTTTCGGTAAAACTTCTTCACACAAACAAGTTACTTATTGGGAAAAATTTGTTTGTCATTTCACAGTTATTTGCATAAAATCAAATAAAATCATAAATATCATCTGAATTTTCCCGTCCATCAGTTTGTTTTGTTTCATTGCGGTTAGTTACCTATGTAAACATACCAAGCGTGATTTTCAACCAGTTGCTACCATTATCACATGCTTTATTTAACAGCGAGTAACCAAAACCACAATTCTGTCTGATTACTAATTGTCTCGGTCATTAAATACTCAATGAAAAGCAGTGAAAACCATTACCCTCCAAACAAGATTATTCTATCATTGAAAATGGCACATTCAAAGAATTTGAAGCATGAAATCTTCTTGGATCACATCTTATCGTCCAAACTTTTGTCCATCAAGTTAGCATGTCGCTGGAGCAGCTCCGCAAAATGGTTAGAAAACTCAGTTGTAGAGAACACTGCACATATTGAGCCAGAGTAACGTTATCAGGTGAGAGAGACAACGATGCTAGGGCGAGCTGCCATCATCATCAGACTCAATTCTCCAGATAACCTACGATGAAAGATGATCACTCACATCTTCTAACGCTTGTTTGTAAATTCAATCATGACGATGCCATTGATTTTATGTCCATCAGTAATAGATTGTTACCAGCTCCATTTCAATGCTAAGTGATTCCGAAAACTTGTTAACTGGCAAGGGCTCTTCAGACGCTTAAACGTTCAAACGCTCAAAGATGGGTAGATCACAGTAAAGATGTGTACTGGAACGGTGGCAAAAAATCTGATTAATCTTGATTGTTTTCTTTTTTATGACATATGGGATGCCTGCCTTCCATTGCAGTCAATATGTTTGGTTTTGTCAATTGAAAAGCTAAAGAAAACGATAGTTCAAATCTTAGTTACAAGATGTGCTAGAGATAAAATTTTACAGGAGAGCAACAAATGTACTCAGAGAGAAGGAGAAAGTGAACAGAATGATTCACATAATTTGCCACAAGATTCATTATTTCGTTTGTTGAGTAGAGCTATGGAATAAACTGAAGGTTTTGCCATTTCTTTTTTTATGGGATACAGCAACAAATTTCGTGTCCGAGACATGCATCGGTGCCGATAAAATTGAAAAGTGACCCTTTGGGTTGAATTCAATATGGTACAGAAATTACTTTGGCATGTTGATATTAACACTTTGGAAGATCAATATAATACAGTATAGTTAGGTGTTGTCTGTACATTTGGCACATTGAGTAATCATCATAACAATGTTTATAATTAAGAGGTCACGACATACTACTGTCTCGGCGATATGGGGCAGTGTCTGGAGGAGACAAGTCTCATGTGATTGAGACCGATACATTGCCATCACATGTTGAAATGCTAGATTATCACGTTTAATAACATCAATATATTTATATGTATATGCATTGATATTAATCAATGGATTTGTGGTAAAATACAATATATGGCTATTTGTTGAGAAATTACATCTCTATATAACTCTGTGTCAGTATTTGGATCTAACTGAAATTCTGGCAGCCTCTATGTTATGGATTGACTGGCGCCTCAGTAAATACCTTCAAAAACTCAAGCAAGCTTGGTAACAAAAGTTTACGGCCGGCTGTACCATTAATGAACTTTTGGACTAATAAAATATGAGAAATTATTTCCAGCAACCATGCATAAATCGCCAAATGCTTGTTCAGGGTCAGATATGTTCACCTAATCAATGAACATATATATCAGTGAGTATCACTAAATTTTGTTGCCCCCTGAAACCTTGATATTATTGTAAAACACATTGCTCAACAGACGTAGTTATGGGAAGGTAGATTAAAGGCAACATACTTATATTTTACATACCATTGGCTGGCGTATGAATTTATTGTTATAACAAATCGATATTGCATGTTTGAAGCGCTGGAAATATTAAGAGCCTCTCAATTTAAAATTTTCTCAGTTTCTCTCCCTTGATTGAGAAGAGACATGGAGATAATAGGTTTAATGATCACCCTGGTAATAGTCTGTACTGGGCTTACTGTTGCAAAATATGAAGCAGCTTCGTTTGAGATTCTTATGGTCGACAACACACCTCAAACATCATAGCTCACATCATCTGGAATCAAATGCGCACTAGCTTGCCATGTCAGATCAGAATGCCAGGATACAGTTGCCCAAAACCACCAATTTTTCCCACATATTATCCACAGTGCCTGTAATTATGGCGGTTTTGGTCGACCAAAACCGCCACTGTAGCTGCAAATCATACTTGTTTTCTTTTTTAGTGGGGGCGTTGGTCGATCAAAACCGCCACTGTAGTTGCAAATCATACTTGTTTTCTTTTGAGTGGCGGTTTTGGTCGACCGAAGCCGCCACTGTAGCTGCAAATCATACTTGTTTTCATTTGAGCGGCGGTTTTGGTCGACCAAAACTGCCAATAAAGAATGTTTATTTCAGACAGGTGAGCACAACTCCGACCATAAATAGACTGATCATGTGATATATACTTTTCGTAAGTTCTTCAAGACCGGAAACCTTGCCAGTGCTAGGTACTAGTGACTAGTGCTTTGCAATTTAGCTTGTAATAGTTGGGAAATAGAAACATGGCTAGTGCTTATGGTTTCTATGATCGATGCCAATTATTTGACTGTTATTACATGGGATCAGCCAACCACAGCTATGGATGTGGTCATCCAGCATCTCATCATTCATGTAAGTCAACTGCAGTACAAGTTTCACAATATTATTATAGTAATGCTAAACTAGTAAGTATGTTATTATGTATGTATGATCAAGGAGTAACAGGTCATCCTTGGTAGTCACTAGTTTCTAGCACTGGGAATATGTCCGGTCTTGAGGAAATTCCGAAGAGTATATGTCACATGATCAGTTTATGTATGGTGGGAGTTGTGCTCACCTGTCTGAAATACGAATTCTTTATTGGCGGTTTTGGTCGACAAAAAGCAAGTATGATTTGCAGCTACAGTGGCGGTTTTGGTCGACTGAAACCACCACAAAAAAGAAAACACGTATGATTGGCAGCTAAAATGGCGGTTTTGGTCGGCCAAAACCGCCATTATTACAGGCACTGGGGATATTTTGTGGGAAAAGTTGGTGGTTTTGGTCAACCGTAGCCAGGGATACAACTATTCATCACAGATAGAGGATACAGATGTTAATTGTTTCATGTATGAGTGGCTGATGCCTGGCAGAGGAGATGTCAAAGTTTTTGCTACTAGACCAACTGTAATCACATCACATCCTCTGATATTTGGTTAGCATGTCAAGCTTTCTTTCCCTTCACGTTGGAATAAAATCATTATGAGTGATTGTGATCCTTTTCTCTATGGAAGACATAAAAGACAGCTTTGACTAGTTTTATCGTTTGTGATATTTTTGTTAGTCATTCTATTCAAACAACATAACACTGATATACATGATATATGAACTGTTTTAGCTTTAGAGGATACTGCAGAGCTATCGACTACAGGTACAGTAGGTAATCTTCATGCATCAAACGCAATAGACGGGATATATGATGGCAGCTCAAAGTCTATTGCCCACAGTCAGATAGAGCATTCACCTTGGCTGCAGATCAACCTAGATGAACCAGCTGTGGTGAGAGGAGTAAAGATCTGGAATCGTGTCGCTGATAGCAACCCAGGTATGCAGTAGCTCATTGGATTTGTCAGAAATTTTCCTGCGTTTAACGCTACAGTTCACAGTTAACGCATTGTCTAAGAATAGTGCCAAATTTGAGATTCATTGCGCCTAATTTCATTGAAACAGCATAATTTAGCTCTTAAGTGTTAAGGCAGTATATTTTCACACAGGGATGAAATATTTGGATCTTTTTCCTTTTTTCAATGCAACATGCATCTTTTACTATTTCTTGAGATAAGGTAATAAAGTTTAATTTTGATAAAATCTTTGAGTCTTGCTAATCTCTTCTAAAACTTTTAAGTTTGTGCTGCAGACTTTAAAGTGTATTATCCTAGTCTTGAGTGATTGTTTTATTGCATTACTTTATTTTTACAATATGACATATCACATCAAAGGGTGGCTTTGGTTAGTATAATCATACCACTGTTCAGAACCAATGACTAGCGAAGAGCTAGAGCGCTAATCAATTACACTCGCTCCCCATCTTTAATAAAGAATATTCGACGCTGTGATTAGCATGCTCACTTTTTACCACTCACAGTCAAATAATTGCCCCGCCCCTACCACCCCCACATAATGTGTAAAAATATTTCGTCGCTTGCATGGCTCAATTCTTGGTTCCCTGATTAGTTGGCTATGGGCAAGTGCATAACCATCTGTGACCAATACTTTCATCAATTCTTTGTCTCAGTTATTGGACTGAGACTTCAGAATGTGTTAATAACAGTTGCTATGTCATTTGATGATGAGGGATTCGGAGAGCGCCTTACTGACTCAGCATGCTCATATTCTCCAGGAGTTCAGCCCCCTGTAGGGATACACCTGTGTTATAAAGCTATGGGTGGTAAATGTGTGAGAATCACAGCTGCTAGTGTAAACGATTATCTTAATTTGTGGGAGATCGAGATTCATGTGTATTAAAAGTTGCATTTGTACTTACTATTAAGCACTGATACTTAACTGATAACATAATTATATGTTTTGTGAAAAGTTGCTATCCTAGATGCCAATAAATAAAGTTTATAACTTAAGATGTTGGAAAGTAATGTGGGATAAACAATTACTAAATTAGGTTTTATAATTAAATCGATATTATAATAATAGGATCAGTGGATATCATAATGAAAAAAATTATTGTGACCTGACACTGAAAATGCAATCCTAATATTATTTACCTCTGGTTCAACACTCTACTGGCTGGCCTCTCAATCTTTTCATCAAAAATTGTCCAGTTGAGAGAAACTTGGAGAAAAAAAAAACCTTTAGATAATAACCTACACTAGGATAGAGTAACTATTATATAAAGCAAGCAATAAAATTATATAGAAATTGCCTTTTACGATTACGATTATTACTCTGATTCAATCTGATTCGCCTCTCTTTCTGTCTGAGATTATATTGTAATGATTATTATATATACGATATTTATTTGTAATGTGAAATAGAGCTGACTATGAGCTTTGTTTATAGATGTTGTGGATGGGACTTACTCGAAATGAAAATGCTTTTCAGAGAAGCTAATACAATAATCTACAAAACAGTTATTTCCCAATATAAAAAAACAATTGCTTAATTATACCACACCTTATGTCATATCTATATGTAAAGGAAAACATGCTGAGGGTGTGGTGGTAATCTTATTAAATTTTAATTTGTCCTACACTTAGTAAAAAAGCTTCAATATCACAATGTATGTATGTATGTATGTATGTATGTATGTATGTATGTATGTATGTATGTATGTATGTATGTATGTATGTATGTATGTATGTATGTATGTATGTATGTATGTATGTATGTATGTATGTATGTATGTATGTATGTATGTATGTATGTATGTATGTATGTATGTATGTATGTATGTATGTATGTATGTATGTATGTATGTATGTATGTATGTATGCATGCATGCATGCATGCATGCATGAATGCATGCATGCATGCATGTATGTATGTATGTATGTACCTTTATTATATAACTACTGATAAATAGAATTGCTGGACTGCTGATAAAACTGTAAAATGAGCTCATAAAATGCAGGTATAAATAGAAAAAAATAAAAGTGGAGAGGCAAATTTAAAATTTTCAATAAGTATATTGTCATATCTTTATGAGGTTAGTATGATACTGTCTTGCGGCAGCATATCCGCAATATTTCTCAAAATTGCATAATTATAATAAGTGAGATGTTAAGAATTCAATAAAAGATGTTTCTAGGGTGGAACAACGTGCTGAATCCAATATTAAGGGTGTACCCAGTTGTAGCGATCATGTCAGCGGCAGCATATCCTCATTTCCTCTAAAAATTGCTTTTAACGAGTGAAATATTATTAAGAGTTTAAATAAAAGGTGTTTCAAGGGTATAATAACGTGCTGAATATAAAGAAATAAGGGTGTAACCTAGAACAAGTTTGATCCAATTGCCTGCATGCCTGTTGCTTCCGATTCACTGGTCACGCCGCGGCGTGACCATTGGATTGGAAGCCACTCGGAATACAGGCAAATGGACCAAGCTTGGTCTAGTGTACCCGGTCGTAGCAATCATGTCAGCGGAAGATCGGCAGCGCGACAGCATATCGCAATTTTTCTCAAAATCGCTTATAATAAGTGAAATGTTACAAGATTTAAACAAGGGTATATCTAGGGTAGAACAACGTGCTGAATCTAAAACTGAGAGTGTACCCGGATGTCAGCGGCAGCGCGGCAGCATACCTGCAATTTTCTTCACAATCGGTTAGGACAGTGAAATGTTAAGTGATTAAAATGGTCAGCAGGAAACACGACTATATGTATAATTTTAAAAGGTGGTCAGAAACAGCACTACATCTCAATGAGAACAAGACAAAAAGCAGCCTAGACGTGAGACAAATTTGATGTAGGAAAAAAGTGTGTACCCAGTTGAAGAGGTCATCTAAGTTTTTCAGACTCTGACAGCTGGGTTTCTTTGCTGAAAAGTGAGGCACTCATTGAACTCCTTGCTCATGGGTTATGCAAAAGATATCCAGCCACAAAATGTCATAAGAGGCAATTGAGACATCAAAAATGTTGTTGGTAATTGCCCCAAGACAGTGGTCTTAAGACCATACAATATCATACTAGTCCCATACTGGTCTGATACGAGCAGACTTCTCTACAAGTTTACTTCGTGAATTGATAATGCAATGCAATTTCAACCTGGAATTTCCTGATGATGAGATTAGTTAGACTACACAGAATAGGAGTTATTTCCCCACATATATAATGCCAAAACAAAAGACCTTTTAATTTCTAAATATGACCACTACAACTGGGTACACCCAGTGAATTTTACAGAACATACACCAATGAAGTATAAAACGTGATCAATATCCTGCCATTGAATATTGTCCGTGCCATAACAACATATGCTATAGCTGCTTCTGACCTACAACCTTTTCTGAGATATTGAAGAGGCTATAAATAGTCATTCACAACATGTATAGGTATTTTATTTCAACAAAGATAAAACTTACTGTTTTGGGTATCTGTTGTGCACTTTGTCAATCAGTGCCTGGCAGTGGTATCTGACCACTTTTCTCCTGTACAATCTCTCAAACTCTGCTTAAAGAATGATAAACTTAAAAACAGGTAATGAACTCATCATAAGTTTTGGTTTGAGACAATATAGTGATTTAGTTATGCGTTCTGTAAGTATCTTAGGTGACACCCCAAATATCAACAGCATCAGACACAGGAACAGCAAATGACCACAAATTTTGGCACGGATATTTGGTTTATCTGTTATTCTGTAAAGCAGAATGCTCCGAACCTCCTCAAGTCAGCCTTTGTTGAACAATCTGTTGAGGAAAAGTGAAATTGAGGGCTAAGTTCTAAGTTCTGTGGCTATTTTCTGTATGTACTATGCTTAATCTAACAGCTTTGTTTGTGCAAAAGAAATATTGGTAGGACCACAATATTGTTCTCTTTGGCGGTATGTTTGCTGTCAGGAGCAAATGACCGATATTGGTGGTATACGGTGATACACGCTATACAGTAGAAGTTGATGGCTATATCTTTGATATGATATTCTACGCTCTATCTCAGTATAGTAAACAAGCCACCTCAGGTTCAATGTCAAAAAATCTAAGCAAAAGCGTAAATTGAACTAAAATTCTAAGAACAAATAATAGCACCTGTACTGAAAAGTCTTGCAATGAATTTAAATCCGCCATCCAGCTACTGTAAAATGAAACAATGCCACCGCACCTAATTTCTGTTGCATTAGTCACATTTGTAAAGTAGCTCCGATGCTTTCTGACCGTAAATGGTTTGTTGTATTTGGAATTGCCTATTGATATCACTTTCAACAACACGTTTGGTTTCTCATTGCTAGGATATAGCTATGCCGGTCTGCAAGCTCGTATATTATGTGCCTGTGGGAACTCGTATGGACGCTATGGTCCAGCTGTTGACAACTCACAATGTGCATCAAATTGTCCATCAGGTCCTGGGAAATGTGGTTATACTTGGAGGAATTTGATCTATAAAACAGCGGCACTAGGTGGACGCCATCTAGGATGCTATAAAGATGCACTCACACTCCGAGATCTACCGTGGAGCTCATTTGTTGGAAGCTCTAATACAGTCTCTACGTGTATACAGTCTTGCAAATATAACGGTGAGTTCAATCTGTAAATAGGCGAATTGAGCCACATATCGTTGCATTGTTTCTACTGTGTAGAAATAAAATTTATAGACTGCTGAGAGCTACCTAGAAGAATACTCACCATTCATAGCCGGAGTGTAATGACAAATTCTCCTTCTGTGAATTATTTACTCATGCCCTGCACCCTGCCAAAGCCAGATGGCAAATATTCCAATCCAACTTGCTGTTTTAATTTCAATTTGTATTTTTGCAGGATATCGATATGCTGGGTTGCAAGCAGGCACCTACTGCAAGTGTGGTAACTCATATGGTCGTTACGGGACCGCCCCTAGCAGTCAGTGTGGTCGTAATTGCCCGGCAGCTCCAACCTTCAAGTGTGGTGGAGTTTTGAGAAGCAATATCTATGAGATCACACTGTAGACAGACAGACAGACAGACAGACAGACAGAACGAGTATTTGTTGACATTGATCAGTGTGAAAAACAATTCTTTCAAATTTAGAAAATAAAATGTTAAATACATAAATCAATATCTACTTTCGTTTTTAAACCATATAATCAGACTTAAAAATAAATGCGTTTAACCATGGCCCTGATTTTGGCTAGCTAAGAGTTAGACTCCTTCATCGTCATTTAAAAATAAATCTTGATATTCGCAGCCAAAATCATTTAAAGGGATCATCTAAGTCAGACACGATACATTTTAGTAGGGTTTTATGTTACTACATAATTACTTTAGGCATAGGGGAGTAATATTGTGCACACAAAAAAAATTTCAAACGATACAACATGCATAATTTTGGAGATGAAAATATTCACCCAACCTAAATGAAGTCACAATGGAAAACCTCTTGGGAAAACTATGGAACCACATAATCCCATGTAGAAAACTATAGCTTCACACAATCAGCCAAGCATACTCTTTGATTTCATAAACAACACAGGCATTGTAGACACATAAGTCTAAGTCTGTAGGACAGGAGAAGTTTCAGCAATCATAAATAGTTCATTGCTTTCAGCTGCAGCAGTGGTATTAGAAAATATTGATCTGATCTTGTTTGTGTTCATGTACTTGTAAAATGAGATTGATAACATGTGTGATAGTCTTCTCACAGTCTTCCATGATTAAATATAGTGTTATATCACCATATCGTTTCACCTGTCGGAATCAAGATGTGGTTGTTTGAAGACAATTCAAATATAGCAAGACAACATGGTAGAAATAATTATGCTGAAATCTAAATCGGCGACATAGATGGCAAGATCAAAACCTCCTATCATGACTTCTGCAAAGTTTACACAACTTCGGAGCCTAATTCGCCACTATGTATGGATGTACCCATTCCTATCATCAGCATTAAATATGATGTGCTGGAGGTGATAAGACAACAATCTGTGAGCACAGCAGATTTTCCACACCCAACAGTTTTAATTTGAACTTGTAAACTGCATGAGTGACATTCAAAAACTTGCAACCTCACTCAGGCTCCTCATAAGATTTGTTGGTTGAGCAAGCATCCTACACTTGATAACATCACTTATCAACAAAATATATAATACATAATACATATTTGTCGATTTTGAATCATTTGTGCAAGTTAATGATGTTTGCAATTCCCAACAGCAGACAAAACTAGGCCAATATATTATTATGAAAAAATGTCCTCACGCGAAATTTATGGATTTATGGATTTATCTCCAAATCCTCTAGTGCCACCAGTTCTCTCAAATTACTCACCTGCTAGTAATGTTAAAGTCATTTTATCATCTCATAATCCTCCAAGGTAACATGGGCTGAGCAAACATTGTAGCTGCGTCCTGATGTTAAGTCTTTATGCTTACACCTGAGAGAAGCCAGCCATGAAGCATATCAACCTGGGTGCCTCTGCAGTAGGAAATATATCCCAGTATGTACTATGGAAGCGACTCCCATTGAACACTCTCTTTCTTCGAGCAGAGCCCTGCACAGCATTGTTCGAAGTTGATGACAAATCCTGTAAAAAAAAGTGCATCATAATTGCCACAGCAATGATCTGCAGTTCTTTGAAATGGATGACAATTGATATGCTGGCAATGTCAATGTTCCAGTATCAACCACCTACTGGACATTAGGCAAAGTCAAGGCATGTATCACGTAAGTCCCTGGAGCCCATGCCTCTGCAGCTGAGTGATGGGAAAGCTCACATATGCTAACATGAGCTCATCGCTGAACTGAAGCTGGCAAACAACAATTCTATTGCTTTAATGAGCTGACACTGACAGTGTACTCAGTTAGGTTACAAACATCAAAGTCATTGTTGTTGTTTCATTTTAGTTTATCTCTCTCAACGTGTGCCCCACAAAAGCAGGCACTATAGCTAAGCTCTCGGATTATTGGGGGGCCGACCCATCAGAAGAGACAACAATGATAAGATCTAATACCTTGGTCTTTTGTATTACAGCCAACCAAGTGACCCAACCCTTCCCCACGCAAGGCCAATAATAATGAGAACGAAATCAATGAAGCCTGTTACTCCTTGACACAAGTATATTATTATGATAAATTGGCTACTCACCAGTGCAGAAGATGGAGTAAATGTCTGATGCTCTGTTTTGCCAAACAGTTCTGACAGTAAACAATATAAGCTTGCAATGAAATCAAGAGGAAGGAGAGATTTGAGTTCAGTTCAGTTTGAAAGTTCAGTTTGTTGAATGGAAAAAGGTGCCAATTCCCTCATGTAGGGTATACCGTATTCATACACACATTGGCAGCCTAGCTAAATTTTTTCCTCTCCTACTTAAAATTTCAAAATTTTTTTAATTGAATGTTTTCAGAATCATCATAGAAACATTTTTTTTTATTGTGATTTCTGTAAAAAAATATGTATTTACTGAAAAAATCAAAATTGAAAATTGTGCGTTATATTTTATGAATGGCCTTTGTTTATGAGAGTACTACTTATGATTTCACAGACGACTGGAAAATGTACACCCACCCTGCATGATGTCATAAGGGCCAAAATGTAGGACATGTTTATGGTCGTTACTTTGTGTTCTATCATCTTAGCAGCAGACCAGACTTTATCAATCTGGCTTAGAGCATTTCTTTAAGTTTCAAATAGTAGTAAAAACAGTGAGGAAAATCAAAGAGGAAAATGTCAGGGAAGCCAGTAGACCAATATATTGACACAGGATTACTTCTGAGAAATTTAAAAATTCACTAGGCTGAAATTCTTGACATTTCTGACATTATTTTTACTACAGAACAGACAAATATAAATATACATATACATACATAAATTGTGCTTCTGTAACAGCCATCACCTGTCATGTATCAGGTCATGACAGTGACCGTTCTGGCTGTCACTGGAAATGCCATAAAAATAAACATAGAAATGATAACCTTTTAATAGACATTTATTACGTTAATAATGACCAACTTATGGGTTGTGTCCTGGCGTGTGGTGTTACACTTTTCCGTCTTGATGAGGGTGAGCCAATTAATTATCACTTTGCTATTACCTAGTTTTTGCAATTTAATTGATATCATATGATATCCTATTTTCACATCCTTTCGGTAATACTATATAAGAGGTAGTTTTTACTCAGTTTAGTGAGTGTTGTTTGAGAGGACAATAAAGATGCTGGTGTGCCATTAAAAGTCTCATCAATTCGCTCTAGTAACCGCTCAGTGTGCGGCATAGAGGTTTAGTGCTGTCACACTTCCTATTTATAACTCAATGTTTGTTCTTTCAGATCATGCTTTTTGGATATCAATGATTATAGCGCTTGAAAGTTTTCTCAAGATGTCTCAAGAGTGTTATGTAAGAATAAGGAAGACACCCATATTAAAAGTTGAATTGCATTTTATGAATTGTTATTGTTATTTGATAAGTTTCCTTGTTGCGATGGCTCATAACATTGTGAGATTTTTGGATTTTATGACAGTGCCAAACTTTGATCCTGGCAACAGTATCTAGGCAATTTTTATCACCATAAATCTTAAGCGTCCAAATTAATCAATAAGAACCCATATAATTTGGCGGGATTATTTGAAATAAATTTTACCAGGCAAATCAAAGTTTATTTTCACCTCTTTGGATAAGAATTGGTCATTGATCATTTTGATTAGCATTTATATAGCCTGGATAGCTCAGCTCGTAATCTGCGGGACCATGGTCCGAGTCCCTGCTTAGGCGGAGGCTTAGTTTTGAGAGCATCACAGATTTGGCAGAGATTTTGGTAGAGTTCTCACTCAAAACTTCCCAGTCAACCAGCACTCTCTTGCATGCATGATAGTAATTTCAGCCGGAGGCGCTTGAAACCTTCTTATCCAAAAACTTTGGACACTCTCTCAGAGCTTGGACTGCAATGATTGGTGGCACTATCTGCGATGTGATGTCACTGTAATTTGAAGTCACTGTAAGCTCTGCTGCCAAAAAAGGAGGCATCAGGGAAGGGGGATTCAGACGTCACTGTGACGTCTGAATAAACATCTTCCTTTTCCCAACCAAATCATCGATATACAGTTGTACACTCAAAGAAAGATTTGAGTTAAAGCGTGACAACCTGACAAAATGACCAACATGGCCCTGTCCAAGCTTGGCCTGAGCAAAACCTGGCCCCAAATACAAAATTTGGCCCCATTTAATAGAGCTTGGCCCCAGATATGAACTTGGCCCCATACACTGACACTCGCCCCAAAGACAAAACTCAGCGCCATCAGTAGAACAAAAATTAGTAAAACTTTGCCCCATATACTACTTCTTGGCCAATAAATACAAAACTTGATCCAGATGGACAAACTTGGCCCCATATACTGAAACTTGGCCCAAATTAGTAAAACTTGGCCCCAGATATAAAACTTGGCCCCATGTACTGCTAATTCAAAGATCAATAAAATCAGAAAGTCACATAATATTGATCCTGCTGGCCCTACTACCCCAAAAACATACTGAAGTTGTTGCTTCCACATTTTTGCATTTTGGAAATTAATACCCAGTGGGCACAAACACGTTGGGAACCCGTGTATTTTACGGACTCAACACGTGCTGGTTTTGTGGAAATCCGCTGGTATATGTAACGGATTTCCACGTAGAAATGTACCAAACCAACACCACCACGTTGTGAACACGTGAATAACACGACAATATCTCGTGGGGCAAAAATTGAGTTCTACCAGATCAACACCTCTACGTTGCACACACGGTTATATTACGTGGTGATGTGGTGTTGTCTGAATAAGTCTGGTTAAACTTAACCATATGAACACCTCCACGTTGCATACTCGGTAATATAACGTGGTGACGTGGTGTTGTCCGAATTGGTTTGATTAAACTTAACCATATGAACACCTCCACGTTGCATACTCGGCTATATAACGTGGTGATGTTGTGTTGTCCGAATTGGTCTGATTGAACTTAACCATATCAACACCTCCACGTTGTATGTCCGGCTATATCACGTGGCATTGCGGTGTTGTTTGTATTATTCTGCTTTAATTTCACCTAATCAGCACATCTACTTTGCATACTTGTTTATTTAACATGAGATGATGTATTGTTCTTTTTGAATTCTGTTTCTGGTTAGGCTATATGCAGCAGAATAGTGGCGTAATAGTCATTTTACAGCCTTGTTTGGGTATATCACAATATATACATCAAATAAAAAACATTATATGCAAGTGACAATTAATTGGGTAGTAAGAACAAAATGTTAACCGGGTTGAAATATCTGTTTCGAGAATAGGCATTAAAATGAATTAAGGCTGCAGATTGAATTAAATTGAACATGGGTAATTAATATTTAAATATCAGATAAAAAAGAGAATGAGAGGAAATATGAATATCAGGCGTTGCTGGTAGTTACGTCTGTCTGACTAGCTTCCAGTGCCACTGCTTCGCCCAGCCTAGAATACAAGAAAGAAAATAACATTGACTGCTGTACCAATACATTTATGTTGCCATTTTTATCGCCTCACATTAGATTGACCCAACTTGCGTAGAGACACTCAATACCCTGCAAGTAACCTTGTGAGATGCTAATGGGAACAATTTGATGGCAGACTAACTACAGACTACTAACAATTATAAATTCTCTCTACCTACCATCTTCTTCAACTCGTTTTTGACGCGGTTGCTTGCTTGCTTAATCACTTCGGCCATCTCTCGGCTGATCTTATCCTCTGTCCAGAGAGACTCACAGAACAATATTATGAACTAGAAGTCTCACAGACATGGGTATAATATTCTACACTATACACTACGGATAAGATAGTTGCCAACAATGGAAACAGAGTACTATGAAAGTACTATTCAATTCAGATATATACTTCCACCAGCCGCCGCTTTCTAAAAGATACACCAGTACCCATGAATTCCCACCATGGTGGTAACAGCAAGTTGGGGCCAGTGTTAATGAGAAAGCTTTCAACTCTGATTCATGTCTGGTTGCAGCAAATGGAGCACAGGGATTCAATTTGAAATGACTAACTTTTGGACAAAATTTGACGATGTTGAAATGTGACATCACACTTGACATAATGTTTTGTCACAAAGGTAGGTAGGCCTATGCATTGAGTCCTTTCCTAACATATCCAGTCATTCTAACTATGAACTGCGACGGGTAGCAATTCTCCACACCGATGACAATAAGTGAGCGGAATGACATGACATGTTAGAGCATTAAAAAGACACATGTGAGAGCATTATAAGACGACGACCTAACGACATGAATGGCATGGACTAAATTCACAAGCGAGTAGTAATATACAACTGGAATCCCCCATAACTTATTATACCAGTAGCATGGTAATATTTGCATCAACTACATATCCATAAGTTGAACATGGATATACCATTCGATAACATATTAGCACAGGCTACATGATAAGCCATGATAAATTTGTGTTCGGCAGGAGGAGATAACTCTTATTTAAAACAGGGCACAGAAAAGTGTCAGATGTCGTGTATTGATTGCCATAACAGTGTCAATAATTACTCATCCGACTTCATAAGAAGAATCAACGTTTTTAAACCAAACTATTGGATCGGGCATTAGCCTACTCTCACATTGCTATAATGTACAGCCAAGAAACAAGCAGGTTGTAAAGTCATTGAATGACTATACTATGAAATACTACTAGGCCTAAGTGATATATACAACACAAGATATCATCAGGAGATACTATCAGCATGTGTGGCGTGGCCAGCCAGTGCCCCATCTACACAATATTGATTGTCGTAGAATAAGTCATGCAAGCAAGAGTGAGTAGTAGGCCTACAAGATGAAATAGTAGTACAAATACTGACTCGTCTGAGGCCAGTCACTCACCCTTCAAACGAGTCTGTTAGCAATCACGGTGGTTGGTTGTTGTACTGTTCCAAGAAGACTTTCAACTTCAATCACGGTGGTAGTTGTAAGTAGTTAGATATGATCCAGAGGAGATGCAGGGTCGATATTCCAATGAGAGTTGTGCTGATAATAATTGTCTCTCTACTAGTAGACAGTTTAGTTGTGATAAGTTTGAGTAACAACATCAAATGAAGATGATGCATGATGATTCCACAGCATTTATACCAGCACCAATAGATTTATGAAGGGCTGCACTAGGTAGTGGTAGTAGTTACACCAGTTCTACAATTCAAACTAAGCGCTAGCTAATAACCCTTCCCACAATTCAGTGCACTTTGCTAGTCGACCAATGAAATGAGCATAGAGCAAAGTCACAGTGCAGGGGATTAATTGACCAAGTGTGTAAAGCAAAACAATTATAATTGTGTAGTAGCATTGTATATTTAGTATCTGTGTAAAGGTACTGTATAGGAGTTGTATAATAGCAATGATGATCATAGTAGGTGTAGACATTGGCAACGTAATGATATTTAGATAGTAGGACTAAAATTCCGTTTGTCACACCAACTCTGGTCAAGTTGTAAGGTTTACAAAATTTTAAAGTTATATCTGTGTCACATAACCCTTTTTCAAATGGCAACCAAATTCCTCTTTCAGGCTCTGGAATATGTGAAATATAAATTATTTGTTGCGGATCAAGCTTAAATACCTTACGCCACCGACCTGGCATGCCAGAGAGGGTGTTAGTTAGTCTCAAACTCGTTAAAATTACTATAATATATAACAGAAATGAGACAGATATGCTTTGTGTTTTAGATGCCTAAATGATCGCTTGCCATGGGCTACAATAAAAATGCACAATGTGTCCTACCCCAAACCTGTAACCAAATATTTGCTGATGTTGACTCAACATGACTTTGCAATTTGGTAAAGAAGACATCACTAGGTGGCACAAATCCAAAGTTATCGATAGTTGTACCAATCTACATTGAAAACTTTGTTGAGCAGGCAAAGTATCTATCTAAGGTGCACAGCTGAGTTGCGAAGTTCAGACATGCACGAAACCTGATTAATTTTCTGGTAGGAGACATCATGCATTCAGTTTGCAATGCGATTATGTACACTTTGACCTCCAAAGCCACCTAGAGCTATGGCAAATATAATTGACGTCCTGGCACCATAATCTATCACACCCCAGTCATCGGTAGCTTAAGTATGGTATGTTCCATATTGCGCAAAATTTACTTCAATATTTTCCTACAATAGCAAAGCATAGTAAACTAGGCCTTTGATAGGATTGTAGTATACCACAGCTACGTGGCATTCCTACGCTAAGCTAGGCTCCCTATTCACAAATAAAATGTTGTGCTTTATGGTAATCCTCTCAGCCTTGGAGACGTGGCAATGGCTGTAGCATGGTGGTGCCTCTCAACAACAACAGCCTGACACAGGAATTGAATAACTCCTTTTGTTCCAATATAGAGCATATTAGTCTAACAATTGGCAGTGGGCTTTATTCCAAATACTATTTACTCAACCAGTGAAAATACTATTTACTCAGCCAGCCATACAGGATTTTAGTGAGTGAATACTATAATGACTCATAATGCAGTGTTGCTTTCAATAATAATCTTGCTCTTGCCATTTAAACAATTTGAAATAACTTCGATCTTACTGATTAGAAGCCTTGTTTATTATTATAAATTCACATCACTACCCCCATTATATTTGGTGTTGTTTTCTTGGATAGTTTATTGGCATAAAACACCATAGCCACACGTGGTCCACACGGGTTAGTCTGGTCAGGTGAAAGTCTTTACCATTTCAACACGTGATCACCACGTTTGTGGGTGGTTGATCTTGGCATTTTAACATTGGAAATAACATTTAAATCTAACTGATAAGAAGTCATATTTATAACTATAATTTCATGTCGCTATCCCCATTGTATTTGGTGTTATTTTCTCGGATAGTTAATTGGCATAAAACACCATAGCCACATGTGGTCCACACGGGTTAGTCTGGTCAGGTGAAAGTCTTTACCATTTCAACACGTGATCACCACGTTTGTGGGTGGTTGAGCTGGCCATTTAAACATTTTTGAAATAATTGAAATCTGACAGATTAGAAGCCTTAGATTTTACTGTAATTTCAAGTAACAACCACCGGTATATTAAGTGATTGATTATTTTGAAGATTCAGGGGTAAACAACACCATAGCCACACGTGGTCAACACATGTTTGACTGGTCTGGTGTTAATTACACCCGGCTGTCACGTGTACCACGCGTAAAACTGCTACGTAGAGTTTTTACCATATCACCACTAGTGTTATTTTGGTGTGTGCCCACTGGGTATGATCCCAGTATTTATACTTATGATGATTTAAATATTGATCCTCATATCATTCACATTTTCCACTATGGCAGACATGAGCAGAATAATTGGCTGGAAAATGTTTCATTATCGCTTTAGATATTAAACTTGAGACAATGTATACGGGACAAACTACCATGCTATCCGTTAAGAAAATATTAAGTTGCAAAATTGCTATTCCACAAATCATTTTGTAGTTGTAGTCTCATGCCATGGACATATTAACATAAATGAGCTGATGTGTTTCCAGCATGTGAAATATCTACTGAAAATCGAAATGCCAATAATAATTGCTGAATGAGACAATAACAAGTTATCAATTAATATTTTGTCAGGTAAGAAGAAGGACCAAGAAGCTATCTATCACAGTTTTGACAATAACTGGGTTTGGTATGGTAAGTATTGCAATTTCACTGGTATCATGTTCAGGACAAAAGTTAAGTTGTTATAATATAACAGGTTTCAGAGGCATTTTAGGTAGTAATCGATGTTAGGGAGTATCATATCGCTGGCCCAGCGCGAGAATGTACTATCTGGACATTTTTCCAACTTGCAGAAACTCAAATCAATAGGTTGACAGGCCTGTTTCTTGAAAATTTTAAGCTGATAGTTTTGTAATTTTACCTATGTGACTTTCTCATGAAATGATATAATTACAATGAGTTGAAATTTCTATACAAGAATTACAAACAAACATTATGTCACTAGTTCCTCATTGATAACATAACATGATTTGACAATGAACACATGATTGACCAATTAAATTGAATGAAGCCAGATAGATCTAAATTGTGCTGAGGAAATATTTAAACTCTACCAGTTAGAACAAAGTCCCACCAGATATCTGGAGAACGGACAGAGATAGAAGAAAAATTTTCAACAATTTTTGAAATCTTGAGCATAAAAAAATCTCATTGCTAAAATTAGAATAGATTTTTTGGGTTTTGCCAGATAGCACTTTGTCGCGCTGGGCCAGCGATATACAGACAAAGCTATTATTTCTTTATCAGTCTCAGATATTGATATAACTAATACTGTCAAGTCAGCATTGGTAGATGAAGATATATGCTACTGATTTTTCAGGTTATTGTCTGTCACAGGGGCATTATCGTCATCATAAAGTTGGAAATAAGAACACAATGTAAAAAAAAAGAAGCTTTTGAAGACAGCATGCTGTTAATGCCCATAGACTTCAACCTCAAAAAGCGTGAAACTCTTATCAACTGTTTGTTGCACAACCTTCATATACCTTCCATAGACAGGTGAAGTATACTCCACTCTCTCAATTGAATCAAGGAGGCAATTTCTCAAGGCGCAGAGGACATAACTCCCGTATTGTCCATCTTTTGCAACAGTGAGTTTCAAGTCCTGTGCATATGTACAAATTTGATCATAAGCTGTCATGTTTTTCATTATTGCCGATCGCAGAAAGGCTGACTAAAGTTGATTAAAAGGATGATTAAAAAAAAGGTTGATTAAAATCAGATGTCTTATCACTCGCCCATCCTGAGGCATTGGCGGTAAAACATTAGTGCCTCATTGGCAAGGCCGCAATATCTGCGCCAATTTGCTCTGCTTTGCAGGCAGGTCGGAGCACACCTGGGGGCCAACCAATCCCAGTAGAAGATGGACTGCAGGGGGAGTCAAACCCACGGCATGTTGAAGTCAGGCGCTCTAACCAACTGAGCCACCTCCTACTAAAGGGGAAATAGAGTTTAAGGCATATATTAATATTCATAATTTGTGTGAAGAACAGAACATTTGATTGTTTAAACGCTCAAGAAAAATCAGCACAATTATTTTTGAGGATTTGATCTGCTGAAAAAGAATTTGTGCTTACTATTTGGGTTGTGAAAATATAGATAAAAAGTTGAGGAGCCTAATTTTAACATAGAATCAATAATATCCCCATCCAGCGGCGCAGCGCCGCGCCATTGAATTTTGCAGTATCAATTTGATCAAGCAGTTCCCAATCTGTGAATTATAGTGATAGCCCAGTTTTGAGATTGATTTTGGACTTTTCAGCAAAGTTGATTTGGCTGACAACTGAAAACTTTGATTGCGAACAGCGAATCAATAATAACCTCCATAGCCATCCGATATTTAAAGTTGATTTACTTCTCCTAGGTCTTAGCCCAAGCTTTATGCCCTCGTTACGGAAGTCACCATTGAGGTCGATCCCAAATCATAGATCTTGTTGCTGATACAAAACCATCAATGAGTCATGTTCTAAAAGTCCACTCTGCTCTTGTGTGTAATACCCATCCACAATATCAGAACCAGTAAAGTCATAGGAGCTGACATGTACAGTACTGTATGTCACTTCTTTTCCTAAAATCAGTTTGTAAAGCACTTACGTTTTAGCACATTATCAAGACTCCTATACTATCACATTATCAAAGGCAAAAAGAAATGGCTAAATTCAGGGTAAATAACTATTCAGTTAATCGACTCATCAGTTCAGACACCATATTTGAGTCTTGTGAATGATTAAGGTGTGCAGGGTCGTTTCCATGGGCTTTGAAGTGCGATGCCAAATCGCATGGTTATATGAATAAAAGTAATAATAATACAATAACACTTTGCAAAAATAATAATTTCCTGATATCCAGCTCTCTGTGAGGTTCTTATACACACGATCGGTTAGTTTGAACCCATTGATTGTAAGTGATAATGTCCTCATCCATTTCGCGGTCTCTTATTTTTGTTGATAGCTTTTCAGTTAGACCCTCCCTGTACTTGGTAAGTCTTCGCATCTTCCTAGCATGCAGTCTGCATTCACCGTACCACCACCAAATATTGCAATGTGTTTATCAAGCAAATACCTTGTTGCTGCCACTAGAGCCAGAAAGTCTACAGCTTTTTGTGAGGCAATCCTGATTCAAGCAATTTGTCAAGAGTTCCTCAAAGTCCAATTCTGCCCACAATAGCAGATAGGAGGTCTTCCATCCATCAATGCTGGGAATTTGTTTACTTTTGGGTCACCATACATGTCTGCTCAATCAGTGTCTGATCTTCGTCCTTACAACTGCAGGTCTTGAGGTCTGAGGCTCGATTGATATTAATGACTCAAAATAAATGCAGAATAAATCTATTGCGCAAATTGCGAAAAAATGTGTTATTCCGGGATTTTGAAAAATATTTTAATATTACAAGGATAAAATAGAAATTTACTCTGACACAATCCAAGTAGAGGCTATATTCCAAATTGTAGTGCTGCATATAATAGGGCAGCTGAGTCATTATGTGCTATTATAGAATATTACTCAATAATTTCAGAACAATATCAAAATAATTATCCAGATTACATGATGGTATTAATGATGCTGAAGAAGTCATGAGAACATTGCCTAAGACTCAGTTACAAAAATCATGAGCGATGATAAAAATGGTAAATATGTAATAATTTTGCAGGGTAAAAAAATCATGCATGATATGGCATTCACTGAGCAGGCTTTCCATTTGAAGTTGCAAACCTTTTTATCAGCTTATATAGAGTAAATCGCTATCTTAAAAACAACCTATGCAACCATACCCTACTTCTGCAGTACTCTCATCAGACCATGGGTTGATGAAGGCGCATATAGTGTCCATCAACCTCTGCACATATCTCTGATCCCATAGTATCATTCATAAAGAGTAACATTCGTTCAATTTAGCACTGACAAATGAAACAAGCGCCCATACCCATATCGATTGCAACAAATAATTGGCATTTTTGGGCTCCATATCCCTAACAGAGAAAGGCACTGCAGATTTAATGGACATAAATTGATTACTTTCCATATTCTAGAGTTACGGGTTACTAAGTTATTATAATGTGTGTCAATGAAAACAACCATTGACAATCACTCACCTTTTTTTTAAACTGAACTCCGATTTTAGACAATCCAGATTTTCTAGGACAGATGCAATTGATGCCTTGTCTAGTTGTTGCCAAATCCACCTCTGATTTACTATGCAAATTACACTGAATGAGACATGATCATTAGCAATACCAATATATCCGTCATGCACCTTAATATCATTAACAGCAATTTGTAGGATACATTTTTGACAGTCCCAACAAACCCAACTTGCAGCTCCTGTGATATTGAAAATTGTAATGGAAAATCAAGATAAGTGATCATACCTTTTGAGAGTTGGATATCTCATATCCAGCCAGTCACTATCCCTTTTGTTTGTTGTCTCATTAGTTTGATCAGAGCCATTAAGCTGAATCCTGTTTTATCTGGTCGTTTAGTCATCCAACTGCCACGATTAGTGATTACTATAAAAACGCATGCCCTGTCTCGCTGTGTTGTTCAATTTAGTTAGGTTATGTGACTCACCAGAGGTCCCTAGTTAGTATTATCACAATCCTTTGTGATCTGTGCTAATATGCTAGTAAATTGTAGTTATGTTCCCTTTTATTTTATGTTGAGATATCCCATAATCCCACGGTCAAGTCATGTGACATGTAGTTTCAGTTTCTTTCATAAAGTTTCAGTTGTTGTTTTGCAATTGTAGTGTGGAGAGGATTTTTCTACTGCCTTAGTTAGGCTTTGCAGTTCATAAGAATACAACATTCAGTATCTTACATATAACTCAGTGTGTCATATTCTACATCCTTAATGTCTGACATTGCATAATTTGTTGGTTTAGATGATCGATGTTTGACACATTATGATTGATAGGGCGATTAGCAAGACACTATCTGGATCGGCAATAAATCTGTTGTCATTATTCCATTCAGTTTCAACTCTCGTATTTTCCCATATTAACTCACTATGACGTCATTTGTTGATATTTTCCAGTGGGCCAACCAACTAGGGATTCCCAAGAATGTGCACAAACAATACACGCAGAACCTAACTCTTATACACAATTTATCTTAAAATCTATGCAGACAGGCCATGTGTGTGTACCTATAGTTGATTGCGAAGCCCAGAGTGAGTGTGCCTCTTGCAACTGTAACATTTCCCAGCCAATAGACAGCTGCATACCTGAATGTATCATTGTTAATTATTGCTTTGCTCGTTATTCCATATTTTAATGTATTCCGTTCATTAATATATTTAGTAGATTTATTGACATTGATATTAACATATTTCACATTCATGGATGCTAGAGCAGCAATTCGTGACTTAAACAGGATGTTGGAGGGAGCTGTTCATCCGGATTGCTTTTCTGAGAAAAGATGTCATCTAGCAGAAAATATGAGAGGATTTTTATTAACTTAGGTTTGAACATACTCCCAGTGTCTTTTGCCTGCAGAATTTTTTTTCGCAGGTATTTTCCAACATGTTTATTTTTCCCTTATATGTACTATTAATTGACAACCAAAGTCATCTCTTTGGAAATGTTTTGCTCTCGGTGCCAGAAAAAGAAATTGAATAAAAAAGAAACAGAAAGGAAATAATATCAATTATTGATGTTGGCATGTCAATAACATCAAAAATCACTAACATGGATTAGTATGTGGCTGTTTCTTAATCCACATTTTCCAGTTGGCATAATAAGATACGCATGTGACTTCTTACGGCCAAAAGCTGAGCTTGGCATCAGTCAAACTTTGGCTGGCATACCATGTTGCTCAACTTAACAAAATGAATGTCAAGTTAGTTTTGACTTGATTCAAGTGCAGCCTCACACTGTTGTGGCCAAGAATGGGCCTCAGAGCGCGAATAAGAGAACATGGATGTGTCCACTTCCTTCTGTGTGATGCATGAAATAGCCATCAAGTATTCTGTCTGCTGCTATTGTAGAACTCCCTGAGGAGAGCGCGAGCGATGAAAATTTGTTTTTAATCATTTTAGTCTTACGCTGACAGACGATCTCCTAAGCTGATGTTCTGGAGTGATACTGGTCTGATAAGCCTCCGATGGGAGTAACAATGCAAATAATGGCAAGGAGAACATAGCTTTTATCATGAGTGCCTGTTGAGGGATGAACGGTTTATGTCTATAGTCACTTTTTTTAAGTTGCCTGATCTTCAACGCATGGTTCGGCCTGATAGCTATTGAATCATTAGTACAGTGCGATCCCTTCAACAGGTGATTGAAGTAAAGTTCTATAGCTTTAGCGAAAAATTTATCTTTGATTTTGTGTTATTTGCAAAAATCCGATATGCCTTTAACTGCCAAGCTGTACGATTGTCTACTGGTGGACGCAACTGAGTTATGTATCAGGTCATCAGCTGTAGCTTGAAGTTCTTCCAAGCCTGACATAAAATCAAGGTTTTTAGGAAACCTAAATGTCTAGACATGGGAGAAATTCTGACAACGCCTCTTGGCACTGCTGATGGCTCGGCGGTTATATCAAAAGGTCATCAATGTTATTGAAAATTTCACAGTCTGGATATGCTTTCTCAAATAAAGAAGTGAGGCTGTTTGATATGGTTTGGAATATAGCTTTGAACAATGCATCACAGGTGACACAATGTGTTAACAGGCCCTTTTATAGGCTATTTCTGTCAGATGGACAACATCAGACCTCAAAATCATTTGTTGGTAAAACTTCTTCGACCATCTCCAGCCAATTTAACCTGGTTCGAACGTTTGGTAATGAGATCATATAAGTCAGTCGATCTGTTGATATATTCTGTACATTGACAGAGAAACTCGCAATTAAAACTTTGGAGGCAAATTGGGCATACGGGTGGGCATAGTCCCTTAAATTAGCGTATATACTGCTTGGAGCAATCCTGTCTCCAAGATTGTTCGATCCTATCACTATGATGACCCTATCATATTGTTGTTGGTTAGCTGGGGCCTCTAAATAGTTGGTCCAAGTTCCTCCGCAGCACCTTAAATACTCGATGGACAGAGTTCTTCTGCAGAAGTACACCCCAGCTTAATCACTCAGCCATCGAGCATGCGGGTCCCCGATGAATTCTACCTTCAGGGAGTTACAGGCCTTCCATCTCAGTGTAAATTCAGGAATACAGAATTTCTGAATGACCCCATAGTCTTTACCGAACAGGCAAATATCACTCAATCTAGTTATTAAGTTCAAAAAATTGTTTCATCAATTGCTTCTTTACCAATCCACAGGGCCTATTATATCCGACAGCACCAGAAAAACTCATCAATGAGATCATTCATTGGGCAAAGGATAAGTTTTTTTATGGTGTTCCTTTTGAAGTAATGACAATGGATGATGAGTAAATGGCGATATGACTACAAAGGATCACAGATCTGACTGTAATCGACGCTGATAAAGATAGAGAAAGGACCAAAGTGCCAAAAGGAAGTTGGCTAGGAAAATACAGGGGATATCTGTGATGTGTATTGTTGTACTAGTAAAGAAGCTTGCCACTGAACATATTATTATTTTGTTGGATGTTCTTAGATTATGAGATCATTTTCATAGACCACGTCAAATCACTGCTAAATATAAACAGTATAAGATGTTGACATGGATAAGCAAACATTCTCTTACTTACTCTTGTTGATTAAAAAAAAATCAGATGTCTGATCACTCGCCACATCCCGAAGCATGGGCGGCGAAATAGTAGTTGCCTTTTTAGCAATGCCGCAATATCTGCTCCAGGTTGCTCTCTGTTTGCAGGCAGGTCGGAGCACACCTGGGGGCCAACCAAACCCCGGTAGTCAATGGTCTGCAGTAAGATTCGAGCCCACATGCTGGAGTTATCTTGGCTTATTGGGAAGGCGAGACGTCTCGAAATATTGAAGATCCAAAGTGATACTTGATCAATTGTTTAGGATTTATTTCAGTCTAAAAAACAACTGAAGGATAGTTTGGTTTCTCTTCTATGGATGATAGAGCATTTATATGTGTCCCGCTGCCTCCTTTCAGAATCCTCACTTTGTTGGCCTCATTACTGACTAAACGTGCCCAATTAGGAATGGGTGTGGCATCTGAATGTAGGTCAAGTGGTTTACCTATCTTATACCTCTGACTGTTTTTGATTGAACCTGGTTATCATAGCAATCAACTACAACGTTGATACGACCAAGGAGCAAAATTTGAACTACTGAGCAAATTCTTGAGCCATAGTCACCAAAATTTAGGCCAGTTTGAACTCTATTCTTTTCTTTTAGGGCCATGACGTCAATGATGTACGTTTTATCAATATCTGCAGAGTCTCAGTGGAGTGGTACACAACAGAGATGTTTTCCTCAATTTCTGTGACCAGTTTACTATTATTTTCACAGTGCAAAGTTCTTGGCTAAATGCTAATAACAGTGGATATGATACCAACTCATGATAGTAAAGTTTATGATAGTCAAAGAGTAGTGCTGAGCATCAAAAATGAAGTAGATTAAGGCATCGGCCTAGACTTTATATTGGTCTGAATTGATTTCAGCTTCAAAACTATAAGCCCAGCTAGTCTAATCCTCAAAATGGTAAAGAAGGGAGTTGATAACAACATCATTAACTGTTCTTACAACTTTCTTACAGTCCACTCTCATAAAATAAAAGCCAATGGTGAAACATCAGTAAGCATCACAGCCAGTTACCAAGTTGAAAGCTATAAATACCTGATGCCAATATCAGCAAAGCCGAGATGAAACTTTTCATTATCAAATAGATAGCTAATCTGAAAATGAACCCGTCAACTTTACAATCGGTGTAATAGATATTTAGAAAGTGTTTTATTATATCACCGTCAAATCATATATGGTCCTCTATTTGCTGAAAACATCCAGCAGTACAACCGCGTCATTAAATTTGTATGTCGCCTCAGACGCGGACAATCATTAGATGCAGACTAAATCAATAACATTGCAACTAAAGTATAACCTGCTGTGATGCTCAAAGTGTTCTAGTTTTTAAAAACTTCCCTCTGGCAAGGCTTAAGACAGCAAATTTCGTGATGATGCCAGGAAGTTAAATTTCCGTGCAAAATGTGTTTGTTTTTAAGAATAATTTTCAATTGAATTTTCACAAGTGTATATTATCATTGTTTTCAACAGAGCACTCACAGAACAATGATTTTTTCACGATATATGCTGTGGTTTAATGTCTTATTCACGCGCGAAATGTTAGCTTCTGATCCTTTAGACGTAACTGTCGGATCGCCCCCTTTGCCTTCAATGCAAGCCTCGCCATCAGATTCCATGTATCGGATTTTGCTTTTGTTTGCACATTCAGCCTTTTCGCTTAGCCTGCAGTAGATGGATTTCACCAAATGACAGTATGCAAGCTTTGTAGTTATTCCGAAAATGTTCTTGTCAACACTGACACGGTCACATTGTAAGCGGCTGAGATCCTTCATCATATTTAGCAAAGATACTGAGGACAAACTCCCCATAGCTCTCTTCCTTCCCGTAGCTTGAAGCAAAATAGCTCCATAATATTTATAAGATATGTCAGATAAGATCTGTGATGAGCGGGTAATGTTTCTTCACAGGTTCATAAAGATCCTGATGAAAGACTCCTCCGCTGCTGCGTGGTCATTGGCTAGGTCGTCAAAGAATAAAACGACAGAATCTCTATTCACACTGTTCCCATCTGGGAATATTTTGAAAACCAGGTGGATCGTATCACCATCATGCAGATGATAGCAGGTCCGTCCTTCTGACTGCCACAAACCACCACTTGATAAGGGCCCAGGGTTTGCTGCATTGTTTAATGCAGAGAGATTTGAGATGCAATTGAATAAATATGAAGTGCAATCCTCTTTAGTGTAGGCACAGTTTTCCCACTGATCACTTCATAACAGTCTTCCAATGATGGTACTTCAGCTGCTGGCTAGGGTTGTCTCCAACCCATTCTGAGAACATTCCCTAAGGTAACTTGGGCTGCAGTTCTCACATTTTCCATCGAGATATGAGAAGTTATTTATTTTGCATACTACTGTCTTAGCAAGCTTGAGCTCATTGAGAGCTTGTTTGGCGCAGCAAGGTTTTCTCTGAACATGGTAAACCTCATTGCTCTATTCAGCATTGTGATATTGTCACATACCCCATATACCCACACCTGGACCCACTCGGCATACTTCATCAGCTTCAGACTCCTTGATTTTAGCTGTCCAAGGTTGTTATGTCGCAAATGGTATCTGGAAATCCTTGTTTAAACACACTGTAAGCTGTCTTACAAGAGTATCTTATCACGCTTAATGCAAAGCCAGATTTGGTAGTATTTGGGTATGTTATAATAAAATTCTCCCTTAGATAAACTTCAACAGACAACCCAACGGACATTTTAGATATTCTTGGTATCATGCCCCTCCCAATAGAAGTATAGATTTTGGCTTAAACTCCAGCAGTAGCATTAGCATCTGCAGATTCAGCAGGTGACGGTGTATTGTATGGTTGGTTGCAGTTAATACATGTATTCTATTATTACTGTAACAACAACATACAAAAATTAAATGACGAAGACAAACATGAAACGTGTACATGTCAATAAAAATAACGATAAAGAAAATCACAAAATTATACATACAGAAATAAGTGGTTGATATCTACTTGATAACCTATCACCAAAAACAATCAGTAACAAACCTTACTGGGGTCTTATAATACCCATAGATAAATAATCAGGAATAGAGTGATGTTGGTTTTGTGATAATAGAGCTCCATGTATCTAGGAATAATGATAAAAGCTCAGAATGATTGCAAGTTAAATAATCCGTAACAAGTTATAAACACATGTATGTTTATACTTATATTTTATAACGAGTCCTCCTTTAGGTGTTTAGGGAAAAAAATCAACCACTGTTCATATCAAGGTTTTCCCTTGAACAAAAACAGTGAATTTACTCGCACATGATCATCTTCAATTTCAAAGTACGAAACCGGGGGTCTAGAAGGGACTAGAGTATCTCACTCCACTGTAGCAGATTCACACTAAAATTAGGATCCACTTACAGTATAACAGTGAGCCTAGCCTAGGTTTGCCTAGCACAGTTAAAAGTCTGTTCTACTTACACTAGAAATGATCAAAAAACAGTATTGGACAAAGGTAGCGTAGTCAAAGATACTTTAGTGTTTATCCGTAACAGGGGAGATAACATACTCTAGACCCTTCCAGACCCTTGGTTTCACACTTTAAATTAGGTTACATCATTCAAAAAAGTCCTTCTACGAAAAACTTTTTTGTTCATTGCTATGGCAAAGCTTTGATATAAACAGTGGTTGTCTTTTGCTTTCCTAAACACTTTAATACGAAGGAAAGGTGTTGAACAAGAAATGAATAGTAATAAAAATGTATACGCTAAGTTACACACCTTTACAAGATAAGTGAATACAATCCGCCCACTACAGCTAATAGCTGACAACAATTCCAATTAGCTGTCCGGTAGTATTATGTTAAAATTTTATATTGAAATGTTTTTCAAGAGAAAATTAGTCGCTTGTCCTTACACAAGTCACCTCATTAAATCTGTGAGGAGAGCAGTAAAATAACTAGGGACACAACAAAAAATTTTGAGGCCCAATGAACATGTCAACATTTTGGGAACAGCTAAGACCAAGAACAAAAACGCACTGTTACCGAACTTGCTGGGCAATGCCAGCACATTCCCCCGGCCAGACGGAGTCAAAAGGTGCCCACAGTAAGCAACAATGTGTCCAAGGCTAACAGCAGCACTGAACTCAATCAAAGAGCACAAGATCACAATTACACATGACACCATTTAGAGACTTGCACTCAACTACAGAAAGAATTCACTGTCAATAAAAATTCAATAGTCACCTTTTGCCTTCAACATCTATTATGAGAAATGGTATGTCCCTAGTAGTATTGTTTCCGAATAATCTACCTTTGATAAAATGTATAATTTGAGATTCCTATATAATGGTAAAATAACATCACAAAAAATGACAACGATACCGATACAAATAATTTTGAGAACATATCATACAGCTCTAGAAAAATACACAATAATTGCGTCGGACATCACAAAGTACTCAATACGATCTGCATGAGAGAAATGCGAGGTGCAGGTTACAAGAAATAGTGTCTTAATTGATTTTCTAAAAAGGGTAAGTCCATGATACATCCCTCAGCTTTGCTTGCACTTCCAGTTTGTGGATTGGACATTGTAGTGTTGTTGTTGTCAAAGTTTTTAGGTCGGGTGAATGATCACCAATTACCAACCCAACATATCTGGTATGAATCTCCCTACTCGGCGAATATTCCGTTAATCTACCTTACGACTTTTCCAGAATGATATGGGAATAGCTTCATCTTTGATACTAACTATATCGCCAATTTTCACATTTCGCTGGGGAGTCTGCCATTGTTGGCGAGACTGGATATTACACAGATACCCCTTGCGCCGCGGGTTCCAGAACCCGGTGACTATTGATTGGACCTTAAGCCACCTTTTACTGGAATGAACAATCTCGTCATAAAACATACATGTCCGGTATATAACAATTGATATCTCTGAGGACCGTCAGGGCATTACTAAATACTGAATGCTATACTGTCTACTGGGCTTAATATTATATAAAATTATATTATTTTATAATTACTGTTATTACATCTCTGATTGCATGTTGCATACAAAATTTTGCTTCTGCAGGATAATAGTTTCACTGGATGGCAGGTAATCAAAAAGTGTTTTTTAAGGTATTTAAGCTAAATTATTTGGGACCCTAAACTTCCTCTCAGTATTAATATGCCTTGCATGACACTGAGGTGACATAGATAGCTTTTACACTTCTTGGCTGTCGTAGTGGCATATTCTTTCACTCCATCACTCCACCTGCGTTGCACCATGCCGTGCCGTGCCGTGCCGTGCCATGCCAAAACCAAATCCAAGAAAACAAGTATGATTTGCAGCTACTGTGGAGGTTCTGGTCGACCTAAACTGCCATAATTAAAGGCACTGGGGATATTACGTGGGAAAATTTGGCGGTTTTGGTCGACCATACATATGACCGCTCTAGCAACTTTTAAACACAGCAAATAATCATTTTATAGTTTTAAACTTTAATACACTAGCTAGTTGATAAAAAGCAAAACACATAGGATATGCTGTCTATGATAGAACTTATTGTTTGATATTTTTAATCTAAAAAAGGTGTCAACCAATATTAAATATCATCCAGGTAAAAAGATTTTTTTCGTCAAGACAATATATGTTTCATAAGTTGTATTGTTCTTATTTTACGGAGCAAAATTCTATTGAAATATATTACAAATAATTGAAAACACTATAGCTACCACTTTTAATAATTTACCAATTCACAAGAATCGAGCACGTCCATATCACATTTTTAAGAGATCTTCCAGATTTTATTTCTCACCAACTAAGCATTAGCATCTTTGTGACTTTATTTTCTTCTTTTCATTTTTCATATTTTGTAAAATATTCTCAAAGGATGAGTATTATCCAAAAATGATCTTTCTGGCTAGAGAGACAACTCCAATTTCATTCCTTCCAACCAATGGTTTCCTGGATACAGAATTCATGAGGCAGCCAATTTTCTATCTAATTAAGTGAAATATCCAAATTATTACATTCAGAAAAAAATTTAATATAAACTAATTCATTGTTCTTGAATTTTTATCGGTGACCTTATTCATGGATTACCTCTGTTTCTCCGTTGATACTTGGCCAGGGTGCAATGAGTGGGGAATAAGTCTTTCCATCAATAAGTCCCATGTTTGTTTCGGTGGCACAGAAAGTAATGTCAAGATTTCTCAGAATTGAAGTAACACTATAGATTAACATAAATCTTTCTCATTGACTAGATTTCCTAGGCTGCTGTTCTGTTCCATAGTGCCATCGTTGAGCAGCATTGACAAGCACTTACCTGTGGTACAACCAAGCATGACTGTGATGATAATAGGAGAGGTTTTGATAGATATGGAATGTTAGGACATTCATATCATCCAAAGGATTGATATTCAGAGTTTAGCCGTTATTTTTTCATGAATAGAGTAATATTAGGTAGGGCATGACCTTCACACATCACTATCTATGCTGTCATATGTTTGACAGTATAAGTGACATCTAAGTAAAAGGTGTTTCAATATTTTACAACTTCACTATCATAATAGCTGTGGGCCGATCAAGTTTGCTTAGCAATCTTCAGGATTTGAGAGATTAATATTGTTGTAGTCTCCAGACCCAAGACTTGGTAGGTGTGGAGTAGATGCTACATCAAAATTGGACCGGCATTAAGGTGTAAATGAAATCCATATTTGTGAACTAATCCAGTTTATGTGATCATTTTAAAAAGCCAAAAATAAAATATCTCGCTGAAAAGGAAACATAACTACAAGATTCGACTCAGACAATGGAAATACCTGGCATTCATTGAAGGTGTATTTTTGTGGAGACCACAAGTTGTGCGACCTAGTAAGAATGACTAACTTTTAGTTCCGAAATCTCTGGCAAAGTTTTCTTCTACCCTCGGTATGGCGGGGTATTCTCATCTTGCTACGCTCACTTTGCTGGCAGCTTTTGCCAATGGCTTTTGGTAAGTGAACATTCGTCAAATCTCTAGTCTAAACACTCAAACTGTGTTCTTTTCATCAGTGAGTCAGGGTTAGATACAAGTCCTGTTTGATCGTGAGAAATAAAGGATGCAGCAAGGAAAGTGAGTGATCAAAACTGAGCTTTAGAAATACTTGCTGATATCCAGTTTATGGTGTATCACAAATGTGAAGGTTCCCTTTAATACAACAAGAGTAATTGAACTAGTCTCTTAAATCTTTTACCAGGAACATTTGAACATCTAAAAACAAACTATATTTAACCCTAATGATATTTTAGTCACTCTGACTAGCTACTTATTCAGTTTCTATCTGTTTAGGTGTCGAACTTGGCCGAATCTAGAGTATTATAACATGGATAGTTTCGGCTGGGAAATGTCGGTTATCACAGGAGTTAATAGTCTTGATTTTACAGACAACTTCATGATAGTGAGTAATAGTATTATTATCTATGCACCGCTTATTGTTAGATGTTTATGTGTGAAAAACTTTACGGTTCAATAACCTTTAACTTAAATGCCAACTTGCTGTTGACTGGTTAACGATAATAACTGCCTGAATCGATTTCTTTTAGCCGATGCGGCATGACCCAATGCAAATCATGGTAGGAAATGGGAATGGATATTCCCCTAGCACTGGTGAGGGATGCATACAAATATACTACCTGCGAAATAGAACTAAATCAGTGAGAAGTGAGTCAATAGTTTGTTAGAATCATACTTTCTCTGTTTCTTCTCAGAGATTTCTAGCATGGTTGACCTCTCTGAATGAGCCAAGAGTGTGTTAAAATAGTTGCAATTAGAAGTAGGAGGTGGCACAAATGTTTAGAGCGCCGGGCTTCAGCACGAAAGTGTTGAAGGTATTAAGTTCAAGTCCCACTTCAGTCCACTGACTACTTGGATTGTTGGACCCCCAGGTGTGCTTCGACCTGCCTAGAAACTGAGAGCAATTTGGCACAGATATTACGGGCTCGTCCTTTAGACACCCCTCAACTCTATTTCGCTACCCATTCTCCAGGATGTGGTGAGTGATGGAACCTTGCGATTTTAACAGATTCTTTAACCAACAATTCTCAAATTAATATGTATTGGCTCTATGGCCTACCAATGTTGATTTGTGAAAGACAATGCTTTTCTGTTTCCCGTCTCCTTGCATCATATTATTGATATGCATCATTGGCTAGCCATCGGGAATGAAGCGGATATAATTAAAAATAAAGTTTTTGGTACAAAAAATATTTTTTTCTGCCCTTATTACACTTTCCTTGTCTTGGCAATCAGTCCCGAGACAAAGCAAATAACCAAGGTCAACTGAATAAGAAGTTGCCCTCCCTCAACCACCTAAGGAAAACTTATTGGTAAGGAAAACTTGGAACTACTGTTCACAGGCAATGCTAGGCTTTTATGTTATTCACATCTTCTTTCCTTCAATCTGATATCCGGTCAGCATGCCAGTATTGAAAGAAAAAGGTCTGCTCGAAATCCCCTCCCACCTCCCTTTCACTAAGCTATGTCGTACATCGTTGAAATTCTAACAATTTCATGATGATTGTGTTCATTTGTTTGTCATTTCTGCACCAGATTTAACAACATCTAATACTTTGGCTAGTACCCTGGCTACCAAACAACATATACAGCGGCGTTGATCGTCACTTTCGGGTACAAATGCGTGCAGCGCCCAATATTTTTTCGGCTATAATATGTAACATTATAAGAAAGAAAAAAATATTGTGAAACATGCTCCATTTTAGAGATTGCCGGTAAATGTTCCCGCCATATTCAAAGTAACTTCAGATACAAGAATGGCTATGGGTTAGCAGCAGAACTGATGTGGCCTGACCATGGTTATATGACTAAGGATAGACAGTGGATTCTATTCGTGGATAACCAGAGATGTGCACGAAGGATGAGGACCAGAACATTTGAAGTCTTAACTGTTATAGGTATAACAAACAGATGAGCCATAATTTGGTATGCCATATTTCGATTAGCTTGACTCTGAGAAAGGAAGGTTGGGTTTGCTAAGTGGCGCCGTATACCAATTCCTTTTCGGGATGATAGGCCTCTCTCTATTGGTATACTGTTCGGCACACTCAACATATAAGATGGAGCTGAAATGTGCATGTTTTGAAAATAGGAAATAAATAATTTTTGGTTCAGCATAGGCGCCATTGAAAACTGAAAGGGACAAGTTTTTGGGAAGTTTTTTTGGTGCTCTAATGCTTATCGATCTCAATTGCTGATTGTGTGGTTGACAACTATTCTGGAGTTTTTCATTCATTTGTCACTTAAAGCTCAAAAATAATTTGAAACACCTGGTCACTTTAACATATCAATAGTGTAGATGCTAGGTCTGAAATGTTTTGCATACAAATTAGATTTCTATCTGGTCAAATCAATTTTTAACAATATTTTGGATGGAAAGAATAAAGGCTCAGGCACAGCTCTGAAACTGTCTTAATGTGTAGCAGTGATTGATGGAGCTTGAAGTTTTTCTGCTAAGCAGCACCTTGAAAATTGCAAATTTTTTTAATTGCTTCATTTTAGAAATAAGTGAATAGATATAGCTGAGGATATTATCGTTTAAATATTTCAGTGAATTGCCCTTCGTAGTCTTTGATGAGTGAGCTCTCATATGAAAGAATAACTCCAATGTGACAGTGATATAGTCCCTATACGTTTTTTTTTCTAACTTCCAAATTGCATTAGATGTAGAAACAAGAACATACACGTTGTATAAAGCACTTGTCGAATTAATTATTACTGTCACTGTCACTGTCAATTTGCGAAATATTTCAATGTTATCAGGTAGCTGTCATAATGGACTTAATCATGGTTCACATGGCACTAATCGGAAGGTGATAGGGATGGTATTTCTTGATGAAAAAAATCTTTGGGTCTTCTTCATGAGTTCGGTAAGTGTTCACTTGCTACAACAATGGATTACATGTACATAGTTTTGTAGAAATAATTTGAAAATTCATGACAGACTTGCCAGGTCAACCAAAGCTCCCAACTAAATAGCTGCATACCAGATGTTTGTCAAGATGCCAAAAGCAAGCCAGTGGGTGTATATGGGCTGCAAGGGTCACCAGTCATAAAGATTATTACTGCAGGTATCTGCAATCAGTATGCACTGAGACCCTTTTATAACAGTCTCCACACTACAGGTAGTAGAGGGCTAAGGTGTACCAGATAACCAATCAAAAGCTGTATGTCAGGATGCCCTTCAATGTAAAATTCCAAATATTGATTGCTGCAATAGCCCTTGTACAACATTCATTCACTGACCTTCACAACCCTACCTGTGTCATATGGTGATGGGCTATTGAATCACATTGCACACCCCTCTATAAATTTATTCAGTCCATGCAGCGAAGCTACAACCTGCACAATGTCTGGTGCTGTAATTGTAAAACCTCAGTCACTCTAACAATCAGTTATACGGTAATACGGTACGACTCAACACTGATGCTGACACTGACAGTGTTTTCTGTGGTTAACTTTTAGTAGTGAATCGCCTTTTGAGCTTTTTCATAATAGCGCTTTACCACAAAGCAATTCTTCTCGGGCACCCAGCTAGTGTGTTGACACAAATTGTGTTGTGTGGTACAGAACCACAGTGATCATCTAAGTTTGACAAATTTATACCTCCAGGTAGATCTTCTCTTATTAAGCGAACCTCATTGCTGCCAATATCCTGTTCACACATGTAAGATATCAAAAGATTCCTCGGATGCCTGACTTCTGAACTTGTTAATCAATGAGTCAATTAGGAGTAGGAGGTAGCTCAGTTGGTTTGAGCACCTGACCGCTGGTGCGCAAGCTTTTGAGGTCTCGGGTCCAAATCCCTTAGCAGTCTACTGACTACTGGGCTCAATTGACACCCAGGCGTGCTCCAACCTGCGTGCAAACTGAGAGCAACTTGGCGCCAAATATGGCGGCCGTGCCCTTAAGCCACTTGTATTTCTCTTCGGAACGAGACAAATTTAACCCCCGTCAGGCACTTTGCCAGCATGTTTAAGAAAATCTCCCCAGCAACTTTAAAGCCATGATATTGGTCATAACTGCACTAGGTCCACCGCCTACCAATCTTTTGGTAAGCTCAAATCATTCATACACATACCACTCACAAGGGATGATGCCAGTCTTCTGGATTCTATTTAGCACTTTGTCAGTATTTCTACCTAGCGGAACATTTCATGTATAGCTTATGACTGATGCAACTATGCCTGGCGTCTGATTGTTGATATGGTACACAGACCTTATCGATGCCTTGACTATGAAAATTGTTAAAATAGATTGTCATATTATACAGTTAGGTAGCCTCAGGCAAAAAGCCTTGATATCATACTGAATAAATAAAATGAATTTTCATTTGCATGTATATTTTCAAGGGACTTTATATTTATCCTTGGAGTGGAGCTACATGGCGGCAAGTCTCAACTCTTCAAACAAATGCACACAATCACTTTGGCTTTGAACCTGGAATGATCACCAAGGGCACCTATAATAATTTCAAGGTGTTTCAGAAGTTGGCATATGGTGAGAGGATCATATCCATCCTGTTTCTATAAAATTTGTGATTACATCATCTTGAAACAATCATGCACCACTTCAAAAGGGTGTAAGAGCTGTGTGACAATTGGGCCGATTAGTTGGCTGTAAATTTCATATTATTGGAACTAGTTTGGCAATATACATTGTATCTTGACGAAAAATTAGACAAGAGGAAGAAGAACTTCGCCATTAATAAATGTATGATCAAGTATAGTATAGTATATTAGGTGTAAAACATGAGAAATCACAATATTTATGTATGCATACCAGTTTGCATTCGTTGAACTGGCCATAACAATATCTTCCTTCATTCTCAAGATTCTGTTGGGAAAAAAATGAGCGCGAGTAAGGCATTAATAACCAAATAGGGCGGTCAACCCACTGTGATATATATTGTAGTGCAGACAGGTATTATTGCTGTTAAGAGGATCAGCCCTTATTAAAACTTCATCATAAAATAAACAGGGACGCCCAACCAGATGTTTAACACCAACAACCCCTGTACTTAGGTGTCCAAAATCAAGAGGGATTGGAACTACCATTTCTTTTTTTAGAGCAATAGAAACAAAAACTTGCACCTTAACTTTTGCATAGCTGAATGCATACCAACTTAGCAGATGGAATTATATCTCAGAGAGAAAAACCGGGTAACTCCTGAAATTCGTAGGTTGATTGAGCAGAGAAATTGTGATTTTTTAAACAATATAAATGATTACCGTAAACTGAAATCTCAAACTCAGAATTCCATCAGACGTGCCAATAAAGAACATGCTCAGGAAATAGAGCAAAATATGACATCAAACAGTAGAATGGCATGGTCGCAGTTGAAAAGTATTTTGAAGATCAAGTCCAATGTGAAAGGGTGCTCTCTCGATGCGAACACTTGGAATCAGTTTTTTAATATATTTGATAAGCCATGTGATGTACCTGTTTTACCATCTCTTTTGCCATATTGTGATGAGTTTCTTAGCGTATTTCACTCTGTGCGGCGTCAAACTGAACAAGAGCCCAGGGCCAGATACTATCACACCCCGTCTACTCAAATCATCAGCGCAAACCCTTGCTTGACCACTCACTGAACTGTTCAACATGTCGATCAAACAGGGAGGCATGCCTACAGTGTGGAAAATGGCAAGTATCAAACCCATACCTAAATGTGCTGGTGCAAATGAACCAAAAGACTTTAGACCGAAAGCTCTTAAATCGATTGTCGATAAATGCCTGGAAAAACTAGTTATCAAAAGAATGTCACCAAAGCTAAATGACTCATCACAGTTTGCGTACAAACCAAAAAGGTCAACTGAAGACGCTCTTATCACTTTGATTGACAAGATCAGTGAACCTCTGGATATGAATGCCAAGAACCATGTCAGAGCTCTATTCACCCATCATACAAGTGCCTTCAATACCATCATTCGAAAATCACTCACAGATAAACTCGGTGACTATGACGTCCATCCAAACATAGTTAATTTGGTTTATAGTTTCTTGACCGACCGAAAACAGAAGGTAATAACATCAACCAACACATCCCAAATCATCAGCACGTCCACAGGGCTGTGTCCTGAGTCCGTTCCTGTTCTCTCTGTCTGTAGCACAGATGCCTTTAGTCCATCAATCAACAACTGTTATAAAAAATGCTGACGACACCGTTCTACTAGAATATCTTTCTGAAACAACACAAAGTTACAAGAAGAAGCTACCCATCTAGGAAACTGGTGCTTCTCCAACGTCCTTCTTCTCAATGCCAAGAAAATGAAGGAGCTATTATTCAGCAATGTAAGAGGTAACTCTCTGCCAGCGCCGTCATTAATCATCAACAATAGTAACATCGAGGTTGTGAACTCATTCACCTATCCAGGCAGAGTTTTATCTAATAAACTAGACTTTACACTTAAGGCCATCAAGAATACTTACTTGCCAACCTGTACCATCTAGGCATAAACGAGATAATAATATGAACGTGTTACAAATCATTTATAGAAAGTGTTATCAGCTACAATCTAGTGGTAGTCTTTAAACATCTCAAATCAGACTCTCATTGAAAACTAAAACATCTTATCAGTACTGCATAATACCTAGCCGGCGGTTAATTTTTCCTAATACACAATACCTATGCACATAAACTGAAAAACCAAGAGCCTGAGAATGGTTGCTGGCAACCATTATGACCAAGTGCTAACATGAACAACGCTTCCATCAGGCAGGTTTCAGGCAATATAACAACAAACTTAGCTACGCCTCAACAGTTTTAGGGCATGCTCCGTCAGATATTTGAACACAGTTTTTCGTAAATAGATTTGAAAAAAAAAATTTATATACAATTATTTATTTCCATATATTGTTTTATATCCATATATTTTTACATTACAATCAAACTGAGCTTACTTTTAGAGAATATTTTTAGAGAGCATCCACATAAACGTTTTTATTTCTCTTCCTGAGACAATGCAATACATACATACATACATACATACAAAAACGCCATGGCACATGAAAACACCCCATTTATCCCGTGTGTTACGCCCCTTAAACCACAGTAGTCCAATATTCAAACATCATGGTCAAGATGCTCTTTCACATGAGTTTAGCCATATACTACATACTTTCAGATCTGATTTATACACATGTAAACATGTTTTTGCCTTGAACAAAACTGCGAGCTTATATTGTAAGACTTTATTCAAATCAAGAGGAAAAAATCAACATCAGGCATTTTCCTTTGAGTAATAGGGAAATAATAGCAAGCTCAACACTTATTTCTGCTATATCTTTCAGGTGTGACTTCTTACGACTTTACAGATATTTCAATGACAAGCGATAATTCTGTAGATACAACTAGAATATTCAAGTGGGTTTTATTTGGATCTTTTATGTAATTGGTCACAAGTTGAGGGTAGGGATAATAGTTACTACGCTTGCTACTGAATCCTGATCAAGTTAATATGCTGCATGTTCGAGCTTATTCCAATGAAGGTTCATGATGTCTTTAGATAACTTGACTGTTACTAAGTTGCTTCTAAATTCTTTCAATCAAATTAAATCTTTACTCCTTCTTATAAGTCTTTACCAAACCTGAAGTGCAGCTATCACTCATGCGAATTAAATAATTCTGTTTGGCTCAAAGAAATCTTATTGAGGCTTCAATCTCAAAATTGTCACCTGATTGTTAAAAGTGTTAAAAAATAATAGTTAAATAATATGCACAAACTCAGAGTATGAAATTAACGCACTAGGTGATGAAGAAGTGGTGACAATAGATAATTCATTCATAGCGTGATTTGGTTTGTGCAAATATTTGCCCTTTACGTGATTATACTGAAATTGCAGCCTCATATTATTAGTTTTGAGCTGTACATAATCATTTCATTAGCACACATTTGCCGGTGTGGCAGCAGTAGTCTGAAGATGTATAGAGAGAGTGTAATAAGGTCAATGAACATTTGCTGAGAGGATATAACATAAAATTATAAAATTCAAATGGAGTCACCATTAATTACTGCTATCATCTTTATCGCAGCCTGTTCCATTACTCTCATGTTCCTCCAGTCTTAATTGTAAATCTGCCAAAGCACCCTTATTTTAGTTGTACAAATAACTATTCTCTTCTGGGTCATTAGCCGTATCTTCGTTTCCATATAGAAGTGCTGAGCTGATTGCTGTTTCAATAATATTTGTTTTCATCTCACCTTCAATTTGATCAGTTTTCTGATGTTATTACATCATTTTCATTGTCAATACTTGTAGCTTGCGGAGACCCTATAGCATCAAGAGGACTGACAGAATCAAGAAGTCTGGTAGTGGAGCAATATACAATTACAACTTCAGAACAAGAAATTTTAAAATGAGCCCCAGCAATGGTCATGTGTCCCAACATCCATATTACCATGAACTCCTGATGGTCACCGATTGGAAACTAGCTTCAATCTTTTTACTCAATACTGGGACTGGTTAGTATAAATATCCAATAATTATTTCATCATTGCGATCACTAGTTTTTGTACGGCATTTGTTGTAATCTTTCAAGTCAAAATTAGTATCTTTATGCACTATATGTAGTTTATTTGTTTCAGGTGATGTCCGGCAATACTGCAGTCGAGCTACAGGCTCTGTTTATATTTTTACAACCAGTAATGAACCTTACTGTCGGTTCACATCATTGAAGAGCACCATGTGGGTCGGTGGGTCATCATTGTCTGCGCTTGTGGTGGATAGAACAGCATGGTTGATTCATCAAATTATGCTCAGTATGTTCATGTTTAGTTCGTTTAGATTATGTATTCAAATAACTATTCATAGTGATGATCGACGTGCATTATCCACAGCTGAATTGCTGGTAGGTTCAAATGTCAACTAGAGGTGATAAGCAAGAAATCTTGTTCATATTTCTAAATGTGCAGGCATGGTAAACTAAATTGCCATTTAGTATTAAAATCAACCTTACCTGGTGAGGCATATATGGCCCGGGTCAGCACAGGTGTGTTGTTCGTACAAGCAAGATTTATTAGATTAGTACCATGAGTGCACAACTTCTTTTGTGGCCCTAATTCCAGCGCTTTGTAAATGGGTTGAGGCAAAGGCAAGGGATATGGTGAAAAACGAAAGTTTATTGGTTTCCTAAATGGTGACATGTGAGATTTTTGCTTTTATAACAGCTCAAACATCAAGTCAACATTATGCTCGTTCATCAATAGTTCTATGCGATAATCCACTTGTATTTGCTTCTTTTTTAAGCCAACAATATGGAACAGCGCCACAATAGATGTGATAAATGCTGGCATGCACCAGGATCACCTACGTGTTATGATACAAGGGAGGGTGTCAACTGTGTATGCTCAATCGGCTATGAAGGTTCAGATTGTGATATCCGTTAGTTGTCATTGCAGCTACAGCAATTATTGCCGAATACTTGTTCTAACTCATCCTGTTTCTCATTCCTTTCATCAATCAAATAGACTCATTGCACTATCATGGTAAATAGCAAATTCAATTTCTTATCTTGTCATAAAAAATACAGATAGAGACAGATAAAGAAAACCTGTACATGAAAAACTGAATTCACCATGGTTTTTTTACAGCTATCTGCAGCCCTAGTAAATGCAATGGTCATGGACAATGTACAACGGATGTCACCAATAGGGTTATATGTATGTGTACTGCTGGCTGGAGAGGTGAAAGGTGCAATATACAGTGAGTTCAAATTTTGTTTGGGAAATACTTTGTATCCTTTGTTAAGTTGTTGCTAATAACGGTCCTTTTTGTAATATAGCTATCAAATTCATAATCTCTGAAATCTGCTTTGATCTTCTACATAACAACTCGAACAAACTAGTACATACAAAGTTTGTGATGTATACTTGCTCTATCATTTTCAGAAGATATTTTTTGTTGGACTATGTGAAGAACACAGTCATGCAGATTGGGGTAGAGCACACTCCACCATATAATGCTCGGGTAGGATCTGGATTTCTCTTGGTAAGTTACACCGATTGCATGAGCAATCAGATGATTAACTATCATTTTCTCAACAAAGCAGGCACTGAAAATGCATATTATGCTAAGTGGAAGTAATAATAACTAGTGAACATTGTTACTTTAATTATTATTTGATTATAGAAAAGAATTCTTAAGTTTTTTTACATAACACAAGAGATGATGCTGGATAGCTGTTTGAGAAGAGAATTATTTTCTGAATTTCTATTTTATAGAAGAAGCTAGGTGACCCATCTGTGCTTATTGTTGGTCACAGACAGTGGGACAGAGCTGGAGAGGGTGCAATTGGCTATTATCGTCTAGGGAGAATGAGCAATTTCGTTTGTAAGGAACATGGTTTTTTTGCATATCTCTTTTGCAATGCATCGTAACATGAAGAAGCATTCACATGTAATTATCAGATTCCCCAAACTTGGTGTGGCTATAAGATGCGTTGGGATTGATTGCGTGACTGAGAAAAAAATCAATGTGTGATCTCGACTGAACTAGATAATTATCTGTTTCTTTGATGGTTAGGAAATAAACAATGCATTTACTTTCCAAAGATAACATTAAATGCTCATAAAGTCAAGGTTTGGCTACACGCACCGTATTTTAGATAGGCTACGCTTGGTCAACATGCAGCACAGGCCTATCCATAACCAGTCAAACTCCTTTCGATAACAATTCCATTTGTGTCTGATAAGATTTCCTATCGTCCAACATTAACTGATCAAACTATTCCCTTTTCCTTATTAAATAAGACTTTTGCTTTGTGATTACATCGTAATCGCTGCAGAAATGCATGGACCAATTTGGCAACTGATAACCGATTTTAATTTAAGATCTTGCTGGAAACTTGGAGCGGAGGTGGGGACCAAGCCAATACAATGATGGTATCGGTACTGAAGCACATATGGTTGTCCCATTGTTTGCATATCAGCAGTTAGATGGAGAGTGGTTGCATTTTGTTGACACATGGTCATGCGTACGCCGGCTTAAGCTTAAAATTGAACTTCAAGTACTGACATGGCTTGGTTGGTTCTTTTGTAGCACTTGGTCATTTCCATCATGTTTCAAGCAAAACTTATAATTGATATATACATGAAGTCACGCGATCATAGATGCTACAATTTTCTGATGATGAGTGAATATTGTTATTGGTCAGCACGTATACAGTAGAATTGAGGCATGGTCAATGTTATTAAGAGAGTCTGATTATTACCTTTCTTGAGCCCAACCATTGCCCTCTCTCTCTCTTCTCTCAATATACTAATATGCTGAGAAGGGTAGCTGTATGTGTTGGCGGATCATTCAGATACTGATGTTCATGATCATGTAGTAGAGGATAGACAAACTACTTCTTGCTTATTGGTCATTCATCAAATACTCATTTCCACTGCTAGTGCACGCGTATCTGCTATGTGACTGTAGGTGTAGGACGGTGTGGGAATGGAACTTTAGATATGAGCCAATATGGAACCCGAAGAGAAGTAACAGGCATGACAATGTTGGAGTTTTCTAACCGCAGCTTCTTTGTTTTCTCGGGCCCATTTGTGAGTCAATGAAGCAATTTTATTCTCATAGAATGCTACAATTTTGACCTGTATAGTGAGGAGATTAGTTTGAATCTAGTTTGATCGCACATTCTTTACATAAAAATCTTCTTTTGAGAAATAATTCAAATAATTATTATAAATATGTACATCTCTTATGCAAATATGATCATAGAATGAAAACAGAGATGGGCTTAAATAGTACAGGCATGACAATCTGAATTACTCAGCTTCTTAAAAATGTATTGTTCTCTTTGGGTTTCAAATTACAACTCTTATTCTTGAATTTCCATGAAAGAGATTTAATGTATTCCACAGGTTGGTGATTAATAAATCTACTGTCAAGTTCCCTTATTCCTTTGTTAGCATTCTTTTTCTTTTCTACTGAGGAAAATAATAGCAAAGACAATCAAATTGATGACTAGAGACTGCAGATTTAAAATGTTTGACAGTTTAATTTGTTTTGGGTGATTTGAGATATGGATTAATATCATGGTATGAAACATGTTTATTCAACAATTATATCATTCTTTTTTAAGTCGATTTTATTAAGCTTTTGATTAGATTTTCCTACCACATACCAATTTGAGAGTCCTCTAATAACGATCAAATCTTTAAAGATGTGGTATTGCAGTATGAATAGTGTTCTCTTCATTTAATTTTAGGGTATTTACCTATCTTCAATCTATGGAAGTAACAAAAGATTGGTTGTTTCAGCCAGTGAGGCCAGTGCTTACTCAGATGTTATTTATGGATCATTGACGAAGGAAAGTGCCATAAACTCTAATATGGTTTACCATAACACGCCATACGGTATGTAAACTTTAAATTATATTAAACTTATGGTTCATTTTTGTCAGAAGACATTTGCTATTTCAGTCCCGGCATCAAAATAGAAAAAATAAACTTTGGATTATCTTCAACTTATGGTTCATTCTTGTGAGAAGAAATGTACACAAAAATATACAAGACTAGGCACAAAGAATGACTTCCTTTATGGTATTGCCTGCTTTCATTCCGTCCACACTACTTTCTGTATCTCAACTCTGCAGTAAGATCCTCAATGACATGTTGGAGTTGCATCCCCATAAGAACAGTAAGCATGCAGTATTAAACAATTGTGACTGGATTACGAATGTGTCACTTAAATTTATCGAGCTATAGTGTCGATATGAGTAATACTGAATAGTTATTGAGTTTATATATGGTCGATGTTTTGTGTGTGAGTTTACTCAGCCAATTTAATTGTAGAAGTTATGTATATTTTTTTCTTCACTTCAATCCCAATTGGCAACCGTTGCTTGGCAATACAGGTTTGTTTTTTTGAAATTTTCAGTTACCCATCATAAGAACAGTTACCTCTAGAACCAACTGAGTTAAAAGGCACATCAATAACTGACTTTTGCCAAACTTCTCCACCACAACAGTCCTTGTAAAAACCTGACCAGGCAGCAATGAAGATCTAATTTAGAGGATCGCGCATTGAATGAAAAACCCTAATATTCATTGAGTTTCAATAGCAGAAATTAATTTTCCCAAACTGAAAGGCAAAACCCACTCACTACCATTAAAAACACTGCAACACCATAACAAACACTGCCAAACTTCTTGCAAAGGGATTCATATAATAATATAGCAAAAATGTTTGATGTTATAACTCACAAGAATTTTATGTCGTGTCCATAAAATTAGTATCCACTCTTGACATTCTGCTTCTCATTCTATTCTAAAATTTGTAATTAATTAACATCTTTAGTAAATCAAACATTAATCTGATAATTACCGTTCAATTTTCAAACAATTTCATAAATGTTGTCTACATTGTAGACTTTTACTTTTATAAGGTATTTATAATTCCCTGTAACATAAAAATGGCACTACAAAATTAAAAGCATAGGCGAAGAATTTTAATACCACAAACTTCTTGAGACCTAGGACAATTATTGCAGGTGATTAATTACACTCTAGAAAATTTCATGCTATTATACAACAGTCGATGACCCCTCAATTGCACATTCCATTAACAAAGTTACTTCAGTATTGAATTAAAAAATGGGACCTGAACTTAAATTTCTAGTTATACGGAGAAATCTAGAGAAAATACCTTGTCAAAACCACTTCTGACACAGCTGGACTTTGCCTAGCAAAGCCACCAGTCAAAAATTTAAATAGAGAGTTGTGGCATCAAAATATCTAGCTAGTAGCTTTGCATGGAGTTGTATGAGCTCTCAAAATGTAGGGAGTATCTTCTTTCCAAGCCATCCACTATTACTGATGACACATGTTCTTGTTGACCAATCAGGTGCCTTTAAAATCTAGGTAAGATCAAACATTTGTATTAACTTTGGATCTCAGCTAGATTTAAAAGGCACCTGATTGGTTAACAACAACATTTGTCATCACTAATTGTTGATGACTGGGGAAGAAGATACTCCCTACATTTTGAGAGCTCATATAACTCCATGGAAAGCTACTGGCTAGATATTTTGATACCACAACTCTCTATCTTAATTTTTGACTGGTGGCTATGGTGGGCAAAGCCCAGCTGTGGCAGCAGTGGTTTAACACCTCACTGGTTTTTGATGTTCAAGGCTGGCTGAGAGTAAGGTATAGAATTTGCATTGCAATCATTGAATGTTAAACTTGCTAATTTAAGGGCATGTTCAGTGCACTAAAATGCAAAGGGACACAAATTCGTAATATGTTAGTTTAGAAGTGTAGACTTGCGATACAGAAAGCGGTGTAGGCTATGCAGTCATTTGAAAGTATTTCCATTCTAATATTGATAGGAATCACAGCGTATGACTTTGATCGCGTCACTGAATTGGGCATTGAACCATCTGTCACCAGAGTTGCAAGGTGAGCAAACACTTTCACAAAGATGTATTTATTTTCTCAACCAGCCTCGGTAAATGTCTTTCAGTTCACCCACTCTTTGCATTGGTTTTAGATGACCATGCTGGCTAAAATCGAATAGTGAAGTAGCTCATCATATTCAAAAGTAAAATGGGTGATAGAAGGTCACGGCGAGTCAGCTCTCAGTCACTATGCAGGTGGGGGTACTTGTTGGGGCTCCTGCAGTCCCTGTTGTTAGTGTGGGGTAGTGGGATTAGAATTCATGACAATGAAAATGGCATAGTGGTTTCTGTTGGAGCTCGTGCCTACAAATTTATTGTGATTTGATTGGGCCCTATAATAGCATATAGTGGTATTGGTTCAATGAAATGCACATAAAAATGGTAAACAAAAGATTGATAAGGTGGCATAAAAAATGGTGTTAAATTTTCGTTTTCTTGTTAAAATGTAGGCCTAGCCTGTTCAAAATATACAGCTATGCTAAGAATGATGCCACAGAAAGTTAGAAATCTGTTACTCATGAAAACAATGAAAGCGTATGAATATCATATCAATACACTAAAAATTAAAATTAAGAGACTTTCCAACTGCCAAAGATATAGAGAGAAATTTTTTATGATGGAAATAGTAATACAGTTTGAGTATTTCAAATGATGAAGAATATTACATTGTGGCTACACAAAAACTTAAAGTTTTCTGCCTGTCTGAAACTTTCCTCCAAGGAAAGAGCCAAGTCATCAGTTTCATTTAAGTTGTTATCAGAGTGTAAGGATGGATAGACCTACAAAGAAGAACAAGGTGTGGTGGTCTGCTTTGTTTCTTATTGCAGAAAAAATTGAACAGACTAGGCATATCACAAACGTATGTGTTAATTTGTTGCTTTTTTTTAGATTGTGATATTTCTACAGAATATTTTTACTCTTATCGGAAGCTTTTTTTGAAATGATTACGGCAGATAAGATAAATGTATTAAAAGTTTAAAACTTCCATCAGTTATTTAAACCAATCATCATGTAAAAACATTCTATTTTCAGACTAAAGCCATACACAGCTGAGATACATCAGTTCTATGATACAGGGGCGATTCATAGCTATGACAATAATCAGGAGCCGAGTTTACGTGACATCGGAGGAGTTATTGAGATTAATCCCTCAATCTCTAACCTTTTAATGGTAGCTGATAAGGGCAAAGATAGTGTAATACTGTATAACATAACTACCGGTACGCTCCGTGTTCCTGATCATTCGTTCATGAATCATTAAAAACTGTACATCTTGTTATGTTACTCTTTGCATGCATATGAGTATCCGCATCGGGAGTTGAAACTGAAGAGGGTCCATTCCAGAGAGAGTGATGCGTTATTGTTTGTGAAGTTATTTTTTTTTTAAGTGTGCCCCATTTATCTGCAAGTAACTCAGCTGAAATCTTCAACCTTTTTTTCATAGGGAATCTGTTGGGAGTTTGCAGGAAACATAGTTTTACAATAGTAACATCAAGTCTAGAGACATGCAGATGGTCAATGATGCAGAGTGCAATGTGGCTTACTCCTACTACAGCACTGGTGTCAGACTATAAATATAGAGGAAGGATTTATGTCATCAACTTTCGTAAGTCGACACAAGATACCATGAGTTTTATTGCAACTCAGTAAGTCAAGTTTTGTGCAGCATTGAACTATGCAGCGGACCATATAAATAGTTATGCATTATATATTTTGCTGAAACTTCTCCCAATAGCACATGCAAACACAAATCAGAATACTCTAAAGTAACACTACAAGAAGGAAACAGCTCACAGTCCTGTATTCATAGCTGTGGCATCCATCTTACACTACGATTTTACGTTGCGCTTTCTACACTAGGTATTTCTATTTTATCGGAGTTATTCTCTCTCTGAATGGTCACATAACTCTATAAATACCCTTCTTTGACCCTGCATATAATTGTTGTCAGGGCTTTCAACCACTCAGATTTATCCCGAATTACAAAGGTTTATGGTTTAAACATAGGCAACTCAGGGTATTTTCGACTCTTCTTTTCATGGGGAAGTGGTCTCAGTATGGTCCTCAGTATGGTCTACTTTTATGATTATATGATATGATATTATATTATGATGTTGTAATATATGAAACATAAAACCAGGATGCAGTTAGTAATGATTATGATGATGCAATGATGATGATCTGAACTCTGAAAAAAAACAATGTAATTCACTCGCAGCGCGGTGTATTTAAATTATCAAGTGTATGGGAAATTTGGCAAACTGTTGTGATGTTTTAATAAATTGAACCTAACCAGGGCCGTAGCTTAGAAAGAATGGTAGGGGAGGCAAAAGTACTAGACGAGTGCTAAGTATCACAGGGAGGGGGCTGTAAGCTCCCCCAAGCAATTAAAGGCCTATATTAAGCGATTTGAAATCCCAGAGGAGCTGATTCTGACATGGATTATTTAATTACAGTGGTTTTAGGCCACTGTATTTAGCATTCTAGGGGAGGCAGTGCGTCGCTGGCTCCCCTTGACCATGGGCCTGCTAACCTCTAATATAAATTAAACTGCTCTGTTAGGAAGTTGTGTGAATTGTTTGATAGATTTCTAGCCTAGGCCTATTGGCATCTGGCTGTATTTGGTGTCGAGCTGATGACATGAGGACACATACGATCAGGCACTTGGAGAGTGAGATGATCATATGATCACAACTTAAGTTGCGGGGTCGCTAGTAAACATGTGCTGTTTGCCCTAATAATTAGATCAGAACCAGTAAGGAGAATTGACACCAGGATATTGGGATAGGTTTGATGTGTTCTTATCTTGGTACTAAATTATGATGTGTCAGCCGATGATATGTGATGTGTTATTTGGATAATCAGCAGAGTTGCTTCTACTAATGTTCAGAGTCAGTTATTTTAACTAAGTCATTTGCATCAAAAACTGCCTACATTTGCCGTGTTTGTGTCAATTTTGTTTGTTGCCCAGTCCACTGTGCCGATGCAATAAACTACCTATTCAAAGCAAGGAGCACCTGCTGTCCCTTGTCGAAAGTGAATGCATAAACAAAAATACTAAGTCATGGTGAGTAGACGATAATCAGGCACAGCCTATCCCATGGATTAATGGTGGAGTCTAGTCAATGAGATAGAAAAGACCAATGCAGTGGCAAAACTTCTTGTGGATTATAATCTGGTACACAAATTACAGCTACCTATGTTCTAGTATGTTAATTGGTGTTTACCCAATTATCAGCTTAGTGCATAATGCCAGGTGGATGATAGGTGAGAGATTTCATTTCGTTCTGAGATTAGCAGCTCTACATCTGCTATAGTTATGTGGTATTTGTCATCAAATAGCGAAACTGATAATGTGTCCTTTTTGTTTCTTCCTCGATTATCAGGTTTGTCAACACCATACCATTTCTGAAAATTGGCCCGGATTTTCTGCTGAAGTTGTGGTATCACTGGTAAACTTGGTAATGATGGTGTGCTGTTTTCCCTTAGAACTACATCATCTCACAGTAAGGACACACAACACAGGTTTAGGGATAGGTCTGTTGTGCTCTGTATTCTTGATACTCAAATCTCGAGATGTCTCTCCATATTATTAGGTTTACTAGTGGAATAATCAGGAGAGTTGTTGCTACCGATGTCAGATTATATCAACAGAGTTATTTGCAACAAACAACTGCCTATGTCTTGCCATGTTTTGGTCAGTTTAGTTCATTGCCCAGACCGCTCTGCTGGTATTTTATACTGGCTACTACAAGTGAAAGCGTAGACAAAAAGACTTAGTCAATATGAGTAGATCATAATCAGTCACAGCCTATTTCATGTATTAATGGTTAGGTCCACAAAGGACAATGCATTGACAAAAACTTGTTGTTGGTTATGATCAGGTATGTTAGTTTAATGTAATGCATTATTACTTTAATTGGTATTCGCACAGTTATCAGCTCAGCAATTATCAGCTTAGTGAATAACATCAGCTAGATGATTAGTGAAAGATTGCAGTTACCTGCTTTAGTTATTTGGTATAATTGGTATCAAAACTTATTTAACTTATGCATAATCCTCTTCCTCATTGTTTGTCCCTCAATTACCAGCATAGTAAACACAGTACCAAATCTGGAATTAGACCCAGATTTTCTACCCTCAGCATTAGCTTTGGCATTAGTAACATTGTATAGCCAAACTTAGCGTAGAAGCTGACAACTAAAGATTAACATGAATAGTTTTGCTGGAGATCTAAGAATTTCAGAATTTAAATCTTCTGTTCGTATCTTTGATCCCTAAGACTTAATGTTCTACTGTTTGTATAAAGTTCTGACCAAAGTATTGGAGTCCAGACACCTTCTTCGACAGTGATAGCATACAGACATTACCACCAATTCAATTGCAATTTACCTGCTGTTATAGATTAGGATCGCTTATTCGGATATTTAGAACTTCGCAGCGATCACCATCATGACTGACAATGTAAGTGAAAATGACCGAACACTCTGTGCATGTGAGTGAGTAATAGCTCATACTCGTAGCTAAATCTTTGTCGTGCACTTATTATAAAATATTTCCTAAGCAGATCAGTAAGCCTTAAGATCACTCATTAGGCTAAGTAGTTTCTCTTTGCAATGTGTCATCTCTAAGTATCTGCTTGTGATTGAGTGAATTAAATTTGGATGATTGTACTACTAAAAATATGATACTTGATATTTATATCTTCAGTAATAAGTGACACTGATAAATAGTTAAATATTTAATGTTGTAGACGAGTAGGCTACCAAGCTAGCCCTCTAAGTGAGTAAAGGATTTAAAGAAAAACTGCCTGGTTTGACTAAATTATAGTACCCACCCTGGTCTTAATTCTTACCCTCAAGGATTCTGATTTTGCCAAAACTTATTCTACGGCCCTTGGTGTTGTCTGGTCTAAAATTTCATGTAATCATTTTTAAAATCAAGCTTCCTTCAAATGAGTTAACAACCCTGCATGAAGTAATGTCAGCAGTTTTGCCATGGGAGAAAAGGTTAGGGGCAGCAAGACGATCAAGATCTATTGGGGACACCACATGTCCTTCACATATGCAGTGTGATTCATTGAGTTTTCTGAAGTCTTGTTTGAGGGCTACCTTTTCATTGACGGAGTGCTATTGAGTGAAAACCAAAGTCGGTACCTGCGTACGAGGCCCTAAGCGGCCATGAATAATATGCCTTGCGGTCAAAACTTTTCTCATAATTTGCACACCGTGTTGAAAACAATTTACTACCTATGCATAAAAAGAAATTCCACTTGACTCTCTATTTATGTTAAAATCGTCGTGCAGGGCGGTATCACAGTATACGGTCACACCAGCCCGGTCTCACCCAAATGCTGCATAATACCTGGCCTATTTCACTCATTCTTAATATTACATAAATGAGAAACATAGGATGATGTGTGTATTAAAATTCACAATTTTGTACCTATATGAATAGACAGACAATCATCAAATCTATCCAACTCATAGGGATCGGAAACTCACGCCGGTGAGCTGTATCAGCCGAAAATATTCGAAGGTGTTGTCAACAACCCATCCGTCTTTTAACACAAATTGAACCTGCTAATCTGTGATTTTCTCTTGTTCTAAATCAGGAAGAGCTTCATAGTTTCTTCACCATAAAATTTAGCTGTGTCTAATGCTGAATATAATTGATTTCTCTCAGATTATCACATGGATTTAAAGTGGAATATTAATGTCATGCTCAATTCAATCAACAAGCCCTTGATTGTATGATAAGATAGATCATAACAACAAAATCCCTGATTTCTATTCAGGAATGACCTCACCTGTAATTTAAAATGATAAGTCATTCTTTTTTTAAGTTATCAATTGTTGAGATAGCTCATGCCCGTCTAAGTAATTCGATCAAAATTGTAGCGATATTTTATTCTTTTGGTAATCTGCTTATGAACTTTCACCATAGACACTCATCTAAAACCAGACAATTTAATTTTTATGGCCCTCAATTGCTCTCTAGGCTTACAGTGCCTCCCCCCACAAAACCTTCCAGCTGGTTTTACTTTGACGCTTCAAGCCCTCAAGACAGTCAGGATTGGCAGGGTAACAAATTGAAAGCTAGAAAAAACACCCTCTCATCATGATAGAATATGGTTTGCGATGAATTATTTTGCAAATCAACTGAATGCTGATACATACAATTACTGTGCGCGTTTCAGTAAATGGTAAACTAAATAATTGAAAATTCCTTTGACAGAGTGCTGTAGTGGTTTGACTGTTGGATTGATGCTGGACTTGCTTGGCTTTGTGACTCCTTATCAGCTTGAATAGGCTCTAATGTTTGTTTTTTCACGTGGGGACAACTCCTAATTCAATTCGTAATAATCTAGTGTAGACAACGCATCGTAAAATCCTAGTGTTAGCACTAGACAAGCCCAGAGTGCTCTGATTTACCATTTAGTAGTAAGTCTAAGTCTTCATCGCCAAGAGGGTTTTCCCATCTATTGAAATTGAAATTGGTTGTATCAAAAATTATCCTTTCAACATAAGCAAGATATAGGCTGACACATGTTTTCAGGTAAATTGAGTTTTTTTCATTCCCTTTTAAATGCAGGGGTTGGTGCCGATGACTGTGCCAGCGCGCCTTGTGGTCCTCATGGAATTTGTTCTGACTCATGGCGAGGATATGGCTTTGAATGTTTATGTCATGACGACTGGTCTGGCTCAACATGTTCAATATGTAAGTTCAAATTTTCCTCAATACTTGGAGCGTTCAAATCAAAAACATGTGTCTGCAGATCTAATGGCTGAATAAAATTCAGGGGTGTTATCACTCGCCATCCCGAAGCATGGTCGGCAAAGTATTAGTGCTTTATTAGCACATACCATCATGTTTACATGTTCTCCTGATTTGTATCATTGTTCTATTTTCTTTGGTTACAGATTCTCCAAGAACTGGTGAGTGCTTATGACAATATTACTGTACCTAGGAGTACCAATGGGTCTCTACTATATTTATCAGAACCGGAGTGCAACAAATTTTGACCTGAAACTTGTTTATCCAAAATTATTTGTCTACTCAAATTTGTAAGCGTTGCATGTATCAGAACCCCAATGATACTGTCTGTAAGCAAATTTTGAGGATTTGTATGCAAACATGACCTGTAAATGGTGTTAAATGTGACTGTAAACTATTTTAATTATCTAGGCGCAGTTTTTCCTGTACTCGGAGCCTTTGATGAAGGTGGTCATCTGATGAGCATGGGCACATCAAGGAGTGAGACCTTCTCAATCTTAATGTTCGCTGCTGCTTTAACTTCCTGTTACCTTCATTTATCTGAACACCATTGATTACCGTGTTCTTTTCCTGACTGTTTATCAAATATTCAAACAAACTAACTGACTTTTAAGAATTAGCAAGTAATCTCAATTATGTCTAGTAAAATTTTAAGCACAAATTATTCACAAACAAGTAAATTCAATGAATGTTTTGTAGCAGTTTTCGCCTAAATATATCTTTAGGAAACAAAACATTTTACGATTTTATGATACTGCCTCATCTTTAATTTCTTTGTCGAATACAGTCTGTATTGATACAGTCTGTAGGGCAAAAATGAAACAGACAAGTAATATCGAGGTTTCAAACAAAAGGAGCGAGACTATAAATGTGCGTGAGTGTTTCATCTGCCAGCATTCCTACACTGTTATCCAAACGGTTCCAATTGAACATTCCAAATGACTAAAACGTTCCAAATGGTCATCATACATGTCATATGGGACCTAAAACAGTCATTTGGAACTTTAAATTGTAGATTTGAAGTTCCAAATGACTTTTAAGGTCCCATAAATTCCAATTACAGTGAGTAAACAAGTCTAAGGATTTAACATCCCAGCAACATGCAATGGGGACAGGTCATAAAATAGTTGGGCAAAGGTGAGATATTTCTGAAATTTGTTAATCACATAAAAGTGAAAGTTGTAATCCCCACATACAAAATATTATTTTGAGTGCATATTTGAGTACCAAAATGCTTGACAATAGGTACACACAAAGAAATTTTAGAATCAGAATGATTCTAGCTCATAATCAAAAGGCAAATAAGCATCAAATAAAAGTTGTTTTGATTCCAAGATAGTTCCCCCACTTCACCCTTAGAATTAATCAAATAAGAATCCTATTTTAGAGTTAATTTTACTCTTTTATCACCTTTGGCCAATTTCAAAAGACAGTTGGTTAATTCAGAGTATCAAATCACAGCTGATTGTTTTTCAATTAGCAGGTCATTTTAGCGTCAAAATAATTCATTCCAAGGGTGATGTAGGGGAACTATCTCAGAATCAAAACAACGCTATAATAGTAATAGTAATAGTAATAATAATAGCATAGCCATTTCCACCCTTGTGCTCAGACAATGAAGAAGTTCATCACTTACAAACCTACAGCCAGAAATAATTCTACTGTGATCGGATATTTATACTTCTCTAAACAGATACTTTATTCTTCTCCAGTTTATTCCAAGATCTGCTCTGGACTCAGGTAATTTTCATTAATTTACGGTATGTTCATTCTCATAAGATAACAGTTAATGGCGCAATTATGCAATTTAAGTCCAGCTAAGGTGATGGTATGAAGTAGTCTTCATTTTCGAGCTCCATATTGCTACTAAAACAACTCATAAATGAATCGATCTAGATTATGATCTAATTAATGATCTTTGGGCAGCTAAGGTGGTGATTGCAAGCTTCAGTATGAAACAAACTCAAAGTCCACAGAGATGTTCATATAAGAGATTTTTAGAGCTTGACTGGAAGGCGCGTGAATTTCATTCACTTTCAAAAGTGGCATGATATTAGAAATATGATTAGTAGGCATTGCTAGTGGAAAGGCGAACTAGAAAAGTAATGATTGATTGATAAACTGAATGGGGTTAAGTAACGGAATTTTTGCACATGACACTCTGTTGCTGGCAGACTAGGACAGTAGTGATTCTATAAATGAATTCTACTATGTGTTTGATGATTGTGTAATTTCATGCTTTGGAATGTCACCACATCTGCACTGGCTTAGCTATGTGATTAGATGCACATGATACCATAATGTTTCAATCAAATATGTTGTATCAAAAATTTGAGGACGACTAAAATTTTGATACTATTCATGGGCAGGAAGGTGTTGTTTTAAAGTTGCAGTATGATCTTATTCTGAGCCCACCGTGCTTCTTATATTACCTTTGTGTGGAGGTTCACCGGTTCACCGTAGGGTGCCTGGTATTGAAGCATATTTCCACTCTAAACTTGTTTTCTTGAGTTCTATCCTCAAATTTCTAGGCTTATTAGTAGAAATATGTTTGTCATGATAGACCGTCGCTGTTTGACTGTTGATTTCAGACTCAAACAACATTGACTATGATCAGGATTGTAATAATTTTAGTATGTAATGGGTCATAGCTCACCTATGCACGGAATTTGTACTGAAATATTTTACCTAAACTCTCGGATATCAGTTGAATGGACCAGGGGGGGAATTCTAGCCTTCAATTGTGGCCCTGCCATTTTTTACTGTCCCGCGCAGCTTAGCTGTGCACCAAGGCCACATAGCGCCCGAGAAAGCCCAGCCGGGTCTTAGCCCCCCAGCGGGGCAGAGGTTTTGGAGGAGTGTCTTAGGTGAAAGTTAACAAGCTAAAAGAATAAAGCAGTCAACCTATATATGCAGCATGGCTACACACTGTCAGAGCTGCCATTTTGATTAGGTGGGCATGAGCTGTTGCAACAGAAGTGATTACTGATAAAAATAATCACTTGACAATTTACATGACAATTGTTGGCCGACATTAGGTTATTCCTGAAAACACTCAGTTAACTCTTGACGCAGCCATCCCTTATCGGCTTTAGGGATGGCAAACGCCATTAATGACAGGCTGTGGATTTTGTTTGTTACGATCTATCTCATCATACAATCAAGGTGCTGTGTTCTACAACAAAGCAAAAAGTCCACATACAAAAGATATATAGCAGAAATCCCAGAGGCAAAGCTGAGCAAAACAACTTTCTACAAACTGAGACCTAAACATGTGAAGTTAATGAAAGCCGCCCGCTGGCTACAGAGCGTTAGTGACATTTGCGACTCGATAGCAATGATGTGCAAGTCAATCAGGCTTTCTATGGCAAGAACTGGACTACATTCTTCTGACTTTAGCTTTCCTGGTAGGGAGATGGACTTGGCAGCAAAGACAGTTTATGATCTAAAAAATGAAGCGTGTCTCAGAAGAAGTTGTAAGAAATGCTCAGCTGAGGGATGTTTTTTTCAGCGATTGGTTAGCGAGATGCGATGATGGTGGTGGTGACGTGCGAGAATCCGGCAGATGTAATCAAAGCACTAGTCACTAGAATGGCAAACTTTACTTTGCATATCTCAAATGCTGTAGCATAACTGCCTTCATACAAAAGGTGTAAGGAGAACCTCTCAACAGATGAGGCTGTCTGCGTTATCGATTTTGCAGAGAACTATGTTTGCAGACAATCCTCGGAAGCCCAATCAGCGTACTATGTTCGAAATTCTGTTACCATACACCCTATGGTGATTGTGTTTAGTCCCTGTTCCGATGTAAAGAGAGATTCATTTGTGAGCATAACAGCATATAAAACACGTGCACATCTGGTCAGACGGGTGCAGTGCACAGTATAAATCTCACATTCCCCTATTCAACTTATCCACTTCCTTCGAGGTCCCACTAAAGTTTACATGGAATTACTACGGCTCACGGCATGGAAAATCTGAAGGTGAGGAGAGCGGTGTTGTTAAAACTTATTTGGAAGCAATGTTGTTATCATCGATTTGCAGTCCCGATACCAGGCTTTTTAATTATAATTAGTCAATTTCAATCCAAATAAATTACTGCAAATAAATGATAGCACCATTGCTACTACACAATTTAATGTCGTAATGTCACCCACTATTAATCACTCGGCGCATGTGCGAACTGTTGAGGTATAAGTTCGTCTCTGCAGCATAGGGCTTGAATTAATCAACATAAACCGAGTACCTAAATTGGGTAAAAATGAAAACCCGTAATTTGGAAATATTTGGGCCTTAAGGTAAGGCTGGTAGGGGTTGGCTACCCTAGAAGAAGTGGGCTGTGGGATCAGCTCATACCTCAGTCGCATACCTACCTCACACTGCTCTATCTGTTATCAGTCATGGAAACACTTAATAATTGTATACCGTTGGATCACTGCTAAGGCAGTCCAATCTCACTTTCACTCTCGTCTCACTTATTACGATGGATATAGGATCAAATGCAAATTTTGTGATACGATATGAAATGGTAACCTGGTCCTATTTTTCCTATTGTAAACTATTTTACCGTGTTTGATTCACTGAAAAATACAGTAACAATTTTGTTATGTTGCCATGCTAATTCCGAATGCTAATGCGAATTACAGGGTAGTCGGGGAAGTCTCCAAAGGAATTATGTCCTCACAGACAAAAGGGTTTCTCTCCACTCTGTGTGGCAGACCTCAACCTCCCCAAAACAAGGCCACTACAATTTGCGGCACCATATGGCATCTTGTGATAGAGATGAAAAAAAAACTGCTCATATAATCGTGTATTATACAATCTGATGCCGTTTATATTTGTATCACAAAAATAATAATTATAATGCTTTATTCTGTAATAGTAATCCCTCAAAATAATTAGCTGTTCTCATTTGATCTACCCCCTCTTGCTTAGACAATGTTATTAACTTTACAGCCATATGTCCAGCCGGAACCTCAAAGAACAGTAACAGTAAGCTGTATGTCACCAGCTGTCAGTACGCCTCCAGCTAACCAACCAGAATGCTGTATTACGCCAGTTCTTGGGTCACCATATCCGGGTATAGACAGTCATGTGAGAATCATTTGGAACAGGTTGGCTAATTTTAGAGAACATGCAATGAGTCTGTAATATGTAATCTGATCTCAATTGAACATTCCGTCCGTTGTTGCTCCCAACAGCAGATTAAATAGAAAAAACTGTGAAAGTTTGCATTTTAGGTTAGGTATATTGGTGGGTCACGCTGCCCATCTCAAGTAGACTCTCCATTATTCTGACGCAATATTTGACCAATAACATTTTTTAACCCTCATATACAGCTTTGAAATAATGTTTTTAATTGGCGTGGTATAAATTCTGTGACAATTAACTTATGACACAAAAAATTATTCCGAAGAAAAATTACCAAGTAATGGAAACCATACATTATCAGATCAATGCCATTAAACCTCCTGAGACCCAGTTTTGTTCGTCCTTTGATCATCATTAATTACCATCATTCTAGTGTGGAGACATTCGTCTACACTAAAACCTTCAGTAATATAGTGGCACAAGTTGGAAGAGTGGATGCGTATGACGGTATCTTAAGGTTAGAACGGATTTTGCAGCAGTACATAAGGTCATACCATCACCTGGCAGTTCTGCAACTTCAGCGTACAAAGTCCAAATCCAATGGCAGCAAAATCAGGTATATTAGTCATGTCTCATTACTGTAATGTTGTAATTTCAATCTAATTTTAAATCCTAGAGAAAGTTCACCATTCCACACAGGCTTGAAAAAATGAAATTCATAACTAGCAAACATCTTATTTGTTATTTTATTTTTATTTATTAAATGTATGTAAGTGTAAATTTCACCAACACTTCCCGATCTATCTTCAATTTAAACTATCGGATAATGTGAATTCCATTCATTCCAGTCTGAGGTATGATTCGATTGATGTCAAAAGCGCACCATAGGACGTTATGTGCTCATCAGAGTAGTTGATACGCTGAGATAGAAGATCAGGCAGAAATCAAGAGCGGAAGATATGTCCACACTGGTTGCAATGAGGGAGGAAGTACTTGATGAGCCAAGCATCCGAGAGGTCGAACACCACCAAAATCAAAGATTTGGGCTCACTCACACCACTGTAGAATTCTACAAATTTATGTTGATGTTGATCGGTACTGGTGGTCAAACTTCTCACCAACTGGAGCTGACTCAATAAAAGCTATGCAAGGTAATTAAAAAATGGAGAATTCTGAACCACGCTGTAGGTTTCTCTCCTCCGAGAATTCTTGTTAAACGGCAACCTGTACAACTAGACCTGACCGCAGTCCATTGCCGTACGTACTCTAAGCTGAAAACTTTTTGACAAATGACATACTAATGGTTACTTACATTGTATCTGCAAGCTTGGGCCAAAAAAATGTGCCCACCAAGTATTTGTGGACTCAGATAGCCGGATTGCAATAGTTCATTCTTGTAACCATGCTTAAATTTCTTTATAGACCTACTTCTCGTCTCAAAAGAATTAGAAGCCAAGTTCTCTGCCCTGCATGGTAAACTACCAACTCACGAGAAGAGAGGTTAGTATTCTTGAAAATTATGTTCGAAACCGCTACACATTTTGCATGAGCAACCCCTTTAGAAGGAGATCAGCTACATAAGTCTGATTTTCATGTTCTGTTCTATTCATTTCAGAGATCTATAGTATGGTGATCGATGCCTTCGTAAATACATCAGGAAGAGAATTCAGAAAGGCAACCAACGAAAATGTGGAGAAGAAAAAATCACAGAGAGTGGAGGTAAATAACTATGCGTAAATAGAAAGTCAATCGTTAAAAAAATTACAAGTTGGAGCATTAGTACTCCAGAACCTTTCTCATATTAATAATATTTTTCTTTAGGTATGGGCTGCTACGAAACGCAGAAAAAAACCAATTCAAATAATGAGAACTGCGGAATATGTCAGAAAAATGATTCAAGTGATAACGATGGTGACAGGTGGATTCTGTGTCCTAGGTGTACCAACTGGTTCCGTCACAAGTGCTCGGAACTTACAGATGAGCAGTTTGTATGCAAAAAATAGCAGTGGTAAACAGTGGTCAGATACATACACAAGTATGAGTAAAAATATTTTACGTTTGAGATTGTGTATTGCCTAATTTGTAATATCCATCCTGTAATAGGTTGATAGCATCAAAACCCTTATAGTCGAGATCCAAGGGTCAACATCCATGTTGAAAGTCTGAAAGCTGAGATTCATACATTATCGAGTAGAAGTGTTATATTATGTATTCCACCCTCAGAACAGGAATCACAAGGGGTTCTTCTGTTTATTTTGCTGTTTAATATTTTGCAATTGATGACCTTGATTTTTGTTGTCATCAGATTTATGTAAATTGACATGCAAATAATGATTACACTTTTATTTTTTGAGCTATCAATTTTGAATGCAAAACATCTTTTTTTTTACCACTTTCATTGCACCAAATTTGTTGTATTAACAGACATTTAGGGTCAGGAGTTGAGTTGTCCTTGAATGACAAGGTTATACTTGATATTTAGCATTAAAAAAGCGAGATGAACCCTCGTCTTACACACAATCACAGCAGGAGCAGAAATCATTGTTTTTTATTGGAAAACTCACTTTCATGAGGAGAGGGTTAATACAAACTCCAAGTAACTGTCGGAGGAGATTAATTTTTGATTGTTAGATATACAAATATAATAAAACGAGGAACCAACTACTCCAACACTGTGAAATCCGCTATTATAAAACCACTACCCAAAGTAAAAAATCCACAAGAACTGAAACACTATTATCATCAATTTGCATATAGATCAGACCGTTCTACACAAGATGCCATTCTCTGCTTGACTACCACAGTAACCACCAATTATGCAAGATGCTTATTTCTAGACTTTTCGTCAGCCTTCAATACAATCAATGTCTCCAGTCTCATATCACAACTCCAGCACCTCGACTCTGCTGTCACTGAGTGGATATCTAGCTTTCTCAGTGACAGAGTACAAAGAACTATGGTAGACGGCAATCTATCTCGACCCATCAAGACAAACACTGGTACACCTCAAGGCTCCGTTTTAAGTCCTCTTTTGTTTTCCATATATACGGACCGGATTACATCTGAATTGAGCAATGTTACCATAATCAAGTATGCTGATGACACCTGTATCAGTGGCTGCATTTCTAATCAACATGATCTAGACTCATACTTTAACGAGATAGACAAGATTTCTAAGCAATGTACTGATTATGATCTTTTATTGAATGCCAGCAAAACTCAGGAAATATTATTTTCTACTCAGCGAACGAAGCCCCATACCCCTCCTATTGTTTTAAATGGTGAAAGCATTACTATGTGTGACAAAGTCACTTATCTTGGTATTATGTTAGATCAAAAACTCGCCAGCTATATCTATTGACCCCACATTAAACCTCGGTGATTTTTATGTGACTCCAATCACACACAGGAATGTATTAGTAAAATCTTGGAAATCTGGTAATCCTGCTTGCTTCTGTGGCCCAATGCTCATACACTTTCACAAAACTTTTGCTGCATACCATTCATTGATGGCAGAAATTAAGAAGCTGTGCCCGGCTTTAGAAAACCTGTGTGCCTATGGTACAGACGGGGAGGGGAAGTTAATCAAGGCCCTAAAAACTGTATTTCCCATTGCCAGACAGGTACGCTGTTATTTACATGTCGAAAAAAACCTTGTTTCAAAAGTGGTTCTTGGCATTCGTACAACAGTGAAGAGTGCATTGTATGACCTTTGCACATCTACAGACTTTGATGATTCATATGAACATACTGTGAACCTCTTCACTGAAGTTTGTCCTAGCCCTGAAGCTGTCAAGTACCTGAATAATAATAGAAACATGCTGAAACAAAACGTCAATTGCGCTAACAACAATGGTCAACTGTTCTATAATAACCCATCTGAATCTGTCAACCAAAAAATAAAACATGTCATGAAACACAGGTCAGCGCAGCACGTATGTAGCCCATAACTGCTGCTGATTTGTGATAGAAAGGCAGCACAATGTGCTACACCACAAAAGCTCACAAAAACTGTGATTTGCACTCCACTTAACCATACTGACTCTCGTGATCTGACTGGGCATGTAGATCACTGATAAACTAGGCTATCATTACCACAAAGCAGGTGTCGTAAGGCTAAGTATGCATCATGCGTGACTTGAACTTGCGCATGTGCAAGAACAATGAGTTTAGTTTGGGTTCTGATTGCAACATTGGAAAGGGGAATTGGGATACCCCCTGCATAAACTGTCAATCAACATCAGCTAATAATGACAAGAAAGGATAACTATTAATAAGAAATCCGCACGCTTTGGGGATTATGTCACCAGAGCAGGTAGCCAATCAGATGGCTTCGGAATTCCGAGACTCAATTTTGCAGAGATCAGCTCATGCCCAGAGCTGAGCATGCGCAGAATGCCACTTAACAAAGCCTTATCGGAGGCCTACCAGGGTATTGGGATTCTAGGCAATTGTGCTCAGTTGTCATTCATTGGTCTGTTCCAATAGTAGTAGATGGACTATTCTGCATTGTCTAAGGGCTTAGGCAGTGTTGGTTGCATGGTTGGCTAAAAATTGTCTAAACCATTAGGAGTACATTCTGAATTATCTCATTGCTAGAATTTTTAGGAGTTATGATTCCATGGAAATGAAGAGTACAATTTTCAATGCAGCTGTAACTGGAAATTATAATTCAAAACGGCGGCCCCCATGCAAAAAGAAAAGTTTTCACAAGGGAGAGGAAAAAGCAAGGAAACATGGTAAGTTCAGTCAGTTCACTGACCTAAATGGGTTACTTACATGTGCTGGGAGTACTGTTAGTATATGCACTTACATACTGTTAGCATATGCACTTGCATTTTGCATTTAGTTTGGAAATCAAATGCTAAGACTGAAATATCTGATAACAGGCCTGTCGGCAGGTCGGCAAAGTTCCGGCGCCGTCCATCATCCAGGCTCTTGCAAGAAAGGAAGTTGGCATGCAGCCATTTTGGTAGGGTATCATTGGATATATCACATCATGGTTTTTTTTTCAGCAGGACAGGATTGGATTTAATCCATGCAACAACATCAAATTTGGCTGCCATCAGTTTTTATACTTATTTCTATCATTCTGCCAAGATGACTAGCTAGTAGAAGAATAGTTTGGCTTGCTAGTGTTAGCTAACAAGGCATTTAATAGACTTTCCCTATGCTAGCTAAATAATGGGGACATCTAAGTTACGTTAACCTCGATTATGGGGACATGTAAGTTACTTTAACCTCGATTATGGGCACATCTAAGTTACCTTAACTTCGATTATGGGGACATCTAAGTTACGTTAACCTCGATTATGGGGACACAAAATCATAATGAGTTCTAAATATTGCAATTATGTAATCATTTTAAGGGTGTAGATTATTTGAACATCGATATGCCCAATCTTAGTGGAGGGTTTCATCCAAATTAAAAAGTCTATTGACGCAATATGGACGGAAAAACTCCTGTATAATTCTTAATTAATTGATTCTAAAGCAGGAAACTATTGCTCTATGCCATGATGGCTTCATCTACCAGAAGCAAAGCTCAACTGGTGAGTCTTTGTATATGATCATTTCCGAAGGACCGTTGTTGAAAACATTTAGGCAAGCAATTGTGCTACCCTTGGATGTACCAATTGTTGCTGTTGTGTTAGATAATAATAAATATACACTAAAGGCAAACATAATATTATAATTCCTAGACCCAATAGCTTTTGAAATCATGCTAATGATGATGTGGGAGAGCGTCACTAACCCCAAACATATGTTAGGAACTTGTCACATATATGTCAAGTTTGGTGGGTTTTCCTTCCATCATATTTTCTATCCCTCCTCAGTTCTAACTGAGCCTTATTCTCTTATCGATATTCTCAGAGTTTAGCCTGAGGAAGGCAGACATGAACATTCACGAGATAGAGATACCAGCTACTCGGGGCCTGGGTGAAGGTTGGCTCTAAGTATCTTCATCAGACCGACCATTGTAGACAGACATACTTTCCCTATAGCTGTACTTATTAGGTAAGTTAATATAGACACAACATGACACACAAAGATGTGTAGTAGTCTAGAGCGGACCGAACCTTTCCCTGCGCGAGTTGTAGCTTGCCCGGACAAATGAAGGCTTTTATTTTGCAGTTCATGTGAATTTTCCTCACTGAAAGTCCACACCGTATAGTGGTAGGTGAAATAAGCTCATTTTGTGCAGTCTGCTGCGCGGTTTCGCTATCCTCAGAATAAAATCCTCAGAATAAGAACATAATAGATATGAGTTTAGTTTTAGTTTTCTGTTGTTTGAGTATAGACATGTTTTCTTGTTGTACCCTGTGTTAGTTCTATGAGTATTACACTATTAGGCTTGCTGCGAGATGAACGAATAGTCTAGACGGCTCGCCTGATACTTAGTTCAGCAGTGAGTGTGTGTTGTTGAGCAAGGTTTCAGGTGTGCTGTACACGACAAGTCAACCTCCCTGAAGTCCCAACGTAGTTCCTTCCAAACAATCCGTTGATTGGCACATTTGCAATGCATTCCATTCTATCATAATATTATGCATCATCCCCATGGGTTTGGTCCCAGTGTAGACTATAGTTTGATAGATTTTATTTACACCAATCTTAATCTTGATGAGTAAGACTTTTTATATATTCTCTTATCTCTCTCTCTTTATTGAGCTGATTATCTAGAGGTACTCACTCACACAATGATACATTTGTTTTATATTCCCTGAATAATCTGTAGTCATGTGTCCCTGGAAGTCAATAAAATATTTTATTATGTAATTATAATCCTGATTAGGAAACAAATTAAAAGTATAAATTACCATCCTGTCACTAATCTGCTTTGTTTGAGATATAAATTGGCCCACCAACCACCTGCAAGTCAATGTTTACTTTTTCAGTTTGCAATAATGATGTGCTTTATTCTTTAATATTGATAGATGATATTGATGAAGAGTAATCGATAAAACAATTTTAGCAATCTTTATGGAACAGGTGTTGATAGTGAGCTGTTACAGCGTAGGCTTAAAGAAGAAGCCAAAGAGGAGGAAGACGCCAAACTCGAGGCAGCGTGTACCCTTGTCACACTTGGTTCGGTAAGCATAGCATGAAATATTCAAGTTGGTGAGTCGTGGTGCAATTTTGTACATTTATACATGTACTGTATTTGTACATTTATGACTCTGAACCGATATATCGTTTACTTTGTTTTAGTGTGGGGATCCTCCAGATTCACTGTTTTCGGAACGTGAGAATTGCCATACATAATCATTTGGAGTCATTCGTCTGGAGTCATTCGTCTTTAATTGTTTTATTTGCATACTCCTGCAAAATCGAAAAACAAAAATATAAGAAGGAAGTTTATATTCATAGATAAGTACTTATTTTGCTCATTTACCTAACTCCTTTGATCAAGTCCCCATAGTTTGAGCTTTTATAGATACATTGTTACGTCATTAGCTTAGCTTAGCTCAGTTTCCTCCCATAGTTTGTAATTTTGTAATGATGTGATATATCTGGTCAAGAAATAACATCCTCATAACTGAGAATTTTTCCCTATCTGAGTTTTGTATTGGCTGGCTGCGAAAATATAGAGACTTTCCTTTACTTCAATTTATTCGAACCCAAAGAGCCTATTGTCGTCCACACCAACACCATTCCATTCATGTTTCATCAATAGCAGTAAATCTTCAGTCTGAGACTACCAAGAATCAACATCTCACTGTGTGTTGTAAGATTGAATGCATATCCATACCAATTGACCCCATAATTCAAATTGCAAGTTTACAAACAGAAATATTTATGTAGTTAGTTACCAATCTCTTTGCAATCAATCAACTATAAGAAGCCCAAAAGTGGTTAAAAGATAATTAGATTGTGAACCACAATGCTGCCTTTAGAGAGTTAATGTGAGATAACCAGAAAATTATTTAGTCAATCTGATTGATTTTTTCTCAGTAATTTTGCGCTTTCTCGAGAATTTCATCACAGCCACAACCATTTTTTGCTGCATAATATATTGAGAATTTAACCTTTGACCTTGTCACTAAATACATTTATCTAGTTGTCTAGTTGTCCCCGCAGTTGGTAATACACTGCTTCACAAGTCCCCACAATTACAGTTTTTTCATCTCCAACAGGATCACACTGTAAATTAGTATTCAATTAGTATGCGTTGTATAGTAATGTTAATTAGTATTATTAGTATCAATCATGCCATTTCCTATCCCATGTTCTTTGACAAGCTGTTTCACTTGTGTAGTCTCATGGTTTTGCCTACACAGCATATTGAGCATTAACTTTTGACCTTTGACCTGCCATCTCTCAACAACTGATAGTTGTCTATTAGTCCCCGCAGTCGGTAATACACTGCTTCACAAGTCCCACAATTTCAATTTTTTATTTCATGATTTTATCATTGTAACTTTCTCAATAAATGTTCATCTCCAATAGGATCAAGCGGTAAAACTATGTAAAAGTTTTACACTGAATTGTATACTAGTATTAGTCAGTATTATTAATAATTATGTTATTGTATCAATCATGCCATTTCCGATTCCATGTTCTTCGAAAGGCTTTGTTACCTGTGTAGTCCTCATCAGTTTAATTACGCAAAATATTGTCCATTAACTTTTGACTTTTGCTCTGCCATCTCTAAATACCTGGTAAGTAATTGTCTAGTAGACTCAGCAGTTGGTAATACACTGCTTCACAAGTTCCACAATTTCATTTTTATTTCATGGTGGCTTGGCAATAACTATTCATCTCAAACATGATCACATGGCATAACTAAGTACAGGTTTTTGCACTGAATTGTATACTAGTATTAATCAGTTTAAGTTGGTTTTTGTAGGTTCATGCCATTTCCTCTGCCAATTTTTAAATCTCTAGTACCGACAGTTGGTAATACATTGTTTCACAAGTTTATGCCAGCTGCTTGAACACGTCTCCCCATCTAACAAAGTTCCTTAAGAATATATCTTCAAATTCCGAAGAAGGAGAAAGCTACCTGAGATTTATTTATCAATAATGTTACTCACGTAGGATTTATTTCCACCCATAAGATTTACCGTCAGAACATTTGTACCATATACATTGTGCAAGTTCTGTAGTTTGCCATGCCATGTAGCCATGTAGTTTGTGCCAACCATGCTTTGGATCACAGGTTACTTGAATTAACTTGGAACAATAACTGTATACAGTTACTTCAAGTAACCTGTCATTGAAAGACTTACAGTTTCAACCCTTGTAATACAGTTAAAACTGCAAGCCGTTAATGGTTGACTAACATATAACTGGCATTTAGATTTAGCCCTTGAGTCCAAGTACATTCCAGGGCCCTCACCATTGTAGCCTGAATATTGCTGGTCCGTCAACTGCTGTTGTCCTGAGCGACCTTTTGTGATGAAATAGTCAGCAAACATATACACTCGGTCCAACAAGCTCATATCACGCAATAGAGCGATGTTATGCAACAACTTAATCTCTCGAGCAGGCTTAGATTCTTTAGGTGGGATAAGGCTAATCTGTACGCCCATATTTAAGAAACCAACCGTGGGCTTCTGGATTCACCTAGGGGAGGACACCAAAATATCTAAAAAATATAACTTGGAAATCCAACTCCTAGTTCTTGCGTTAAGATAAGAACATGAATATTTGTCATCATCAGTCTTTCGCACTGAACTACTGTTCTAATCAGCAGCGCAAAAACCTGGAGTCAAACCGCGGATTCCAGCATGGGAATCCGTGGATTCAACCATCAATCCAGTGCCTTTCCTATCTTGCAGTTGTATTTATTAGAAGGTACCTAAACATGAGTAGACCGAGCCGGAAACGATCTGCCAATGAAGTAAGTTTGACATTTCATTTTTGCCCTTAAATTAAAAAAATTTATAATTACAATGATTGGGCTTTTGAAACAAGAGCATAAATCATCAGCATGAATTTATCCGCTTGTGACGGTAGTAGCTGGAAGATGCACATCTAATTATCATCATTATCTAGTCTGTAGGGCGACACACACACCAGGCATGGTGAGTCGGGGACATTGTCCAGGCCATACAGATGACATCAATAACCGTTCGACCTCCTCAGCCTTAGGAGAGAATCGACAGACGCCTGGAAATGACATCAACATCTACTAAACTTCCTCAGCCATGAGAGATGACAGCCAGACGAGAGAGGAGCCTGAACACCCTGTGTCTGGGACCAACACTCTACCGGGTAAGCCGTGTTTGAAGCAATGATACTCTAGTAAAATCGTTTTCCCATTCTTCACATTTAAACCGCACCACTTGTTCACTGCAACTAGCAACTCGATGAATAAGGAAGTACTAGCCTATGTACTAAGCCAACAAAGTGTGCAAGTGGGCGGGAATGTTTTTTTTTTGGTATTGGGGTTGGATTCGGCACATAGGAGTGGAATTCCAGCGTTTAAGCTCCAAAACCACACTAGATAATTCAGAATATTGTAATTTTATTTAACAGGCAGCACTTTTTTTGAATGGAAAAATTACAGGGCTGTAATAGCCTTGTAATTTTTCCATTCCAATCCATTAATGGACTTGTAGTGTGGCACATTTTTCATTTTCACCTGTTCTATCCTAAGCCAACCACCACAAACATAAATCACTGGTCGGCTTCAAACCTAGGCTAAGAACGCATGTGTGTTGCATGAGTTCCCAAGTAGAGTCTTGTAAATAAATTCTCTTAATCCATGGTGTTAATTTTTACAGGCTTCAATACTTTATGTCAGCCTTTCCAGGGGCCTCATCTTGAACCCATCAAGAGCAGCAAAACAGGTAGCTGTATAAGATCAGTATTACTACCGTATCTCAAAAAAATGCATACTTAAGTTTAATCTTTACATAATATCTCTATCATGTGTACATTTTTACGTTAGTTGGCGTGGATTCAAACAACTATACTTAGTTGATCCCATAACGATGTCATCTATTTTAGGCCAGTCATTAGCTTGTGAATTTGATGATGTTGAAGCAGCGGGACTGCCTTCACCTCGCGCGGGAGCCGGTAGGTTTGAATAACCCTCCTCAAAAATTATAATTTCTATGGATAATTTTTGTTACAACAACAATTCAAACTAGACTATTCTGACAAATTGAAGAAATGCAGAATAAAAAGACCTTTGACAATTTGTTTTAGGTTCACTATCAGTTTTCGACTTCGAAGAACAGGATGAACTTGAAGATCTATCAGCAACCGTCAGAGACGCGTTTGAGACGCTGGAAAATAGATCTGGAGGTAGCAATCACGAACATATACTTGGTTCGGATTGGTACATTATTGGCTTTCAGTCCATGAACCTGAAAGAGTCTGTTGTAAGTTTTAATATGAGTTTTTTTCCAAGATGACCTATCATGTAGTAAAATCATACTTCTTACCTAATCAAGCGAGCCAATCTGAACATTTTTTCTTAGTGTCCGATGATTCAGACATTGACTCAGATTATTCTGAATATGAAATGGCAGAGCCATCAGATGGTAGCGACGAATACTACAGCGATGGTGGAAGTAAACAGCGGAGGTAGGTTTGTTGATCTGATCTCATCGTCTTAGGTCTGAATTCTTTTTGACAATGTTGAATTTGGTTGGATTAACTTTGCTGAAGGGTGGAGATTCATCGGCAATGAGTTGATTATGCAATTGAGAACTCCACAGTGTAGTTAAGGTCAGATCTTTGTCCAAGATGAGAAGTTTTGAAGCTTTTACCTCAAACACAAAAATCCCTGCCCTACCTGGGAGTCGAACCCAGGACCTTATGCATTCTAAGCTAAAGCCATACCACTGCGCTATACTTGACACGCTATCACAGGATCAAATACACAGCAAGAAGTCCAAGTGATGATCTCCATACAAGTAATTGTGGTTAGTGCTATGAGTAGTTGTGGTTGTGGTTAGAGCTATGAATAGCGATGAATAACTATGATATGAAGCTTACGCTATGAAATATTTTGTGAGCAGTGACATTGAAAAATGTTTGCATTTGTCTGGCAAACTGTGGTATGATACCAGAGACTATTATCTATAGTCTCTGATGATACTACGGGCAAGCAGTGACCATTAAACTGAGCTGGAAAGTCGTGGGGTCGATTGTGTTGAAATGCTCAAGCCAGAGATGAAACTGAGGCTCTAAAAAAAACTCGCTGGCATCAAAAAACTGCCTGCATTGCTCTGTGGGCCAAATGGAAACAGGGATCTAGTATTGGAGTATGAGGTTTCCCAGTTAAAAACTCTTCATGATCTGAAGACAATGATAGGTATAAATCAGTTATAATCCTACACTATGCTAGTTTTTGAGGCTGCTTGATTGAAATCTCTTTTATTGTGTACGCTGCTGGCTGCTGCCGTTGTAAATCTCAGCATTGGCTAGACAAAGCTTCAGCCGTAACAGAGACTATAGATATTATCTATAGTCTCTGAACGTAATACAAATTTATTCCCTAATGATATCACACCATGTCTTGCTTGTAGATATTGAATGATAGTTCATAAAACATTTACTACCAGTTTTATCAATTACCAGACCGCAAGCACGATGTCTACTGCCTATGTGGTCAAGTTGTGGTTTCTGACTGCAGGCAATGTATTCAAGGAAATGTTGTTTGTTGTATCGCAGCAGCTTCAAGAGTTACTAAAATCAGTACCAAAGATTGGCGACATTGAAAAATGTTTGCTTTTGTCTGGCAAACTGTGGTATGGTACCAGAGACTATTATCTATAGTCTCTGATGATACTACGAGCAAGCGGTGACCATTAAACTAAGATACCAATCTTCAATCGGACAAAACAGAATCAAACAGTCTTCCTACCCGGTGACAGTGTTACCTTGATTCCAGCCAAGGTCGTGGCTAAAGAAAATGCACAGCCTAGCAGCAAACAATTAGTGGCAGGCCAGTCATAGGTATACGGTATCAAAAATACTGACCCCCTTTCCCCTTGTCTAGTCAGACTAACATGCCAAACCTCTTGGTAAATCTAAACTACATGACAAATGATAATCCCTTATATCACCAACTCCTATCATCAGGGTTGACATAGACCAAGCTTGGTCCATTTGCCTGGATCCCAATCCACTAGTCACGCCGCAGGCCTGCGGCGTTACCAGTGGAAGGGAGCAACAGGAATGCAGACAATTGTATTAATCTTGTTCTAGAGTTAACATGACAAAACTAAATCTGAATCAAAACTCGAGAATATCGTTGTCTGACTCTATAATACTAAGATTTATTTGCTGAATACGGAGAAAATAGAATAGTGAATATGGATAAAAAACTATATATATACTTCAAGAGAAAGTTTAGCTCAATAACTGGCAGTACCTGCTAATAAGGAAGTCATGGTAATATAATAAGTTGCAAAACCATTTTCATATTTTCATTGAACAAGTTTTGTAAGACAGCTAACATCGAGCAACGCAAACACAGCCTAATCCCTTGAAGAAGTGTCTTTAATGCAACAAAAGTACGGCCACTTGCAAAAAAACAGAGCCAGGCATAGGGAGTCGTTCGAGCAGCATCTTGAGATGAAGTCATTCATCGGGAAGCACTGTAAAGTCTTTGTTTAGGCGATAGAGTAATCACTTTCGGCTCTTGCACAGTACTATTTTTTCAATACGCAATAGGTCCAGTCATATAAGATGTCCACTAAAATCTCAATCTATAAAAAAAAACATCATACAAGGAATTACCTCACCAGTTCATTCAAAAGATATGCAGAAAAAATTCTCACGGACATTGACCAGTGGACTACACACAGTTTTCGTGTGCGTGTCCTCTCGCTTTCAACATGATAGAAATCTCCCCAGCGGTCTGTCAAGTTATTTATAAATCTTAACAATAGTAAGTGAAGCACCCAAAGTTAAATAATACCCAGCCCTAACTTTTTATAATCTTAGTAGCTGCAAAAAAAATAGATAGTGTGTCTATTTGACAGAGAGGTATTATTGAATTGCGCAACCACCATGAAAAGAAAGTCAAATATTAAATAAATTATCTCAGCATGATTCCTGTTGAACTGTAATAGCCAAACTGTTATTGGAAAACGATCAAAGGATGCCAACAAACTCTCCCCTAATTAACAAAAATAGACCTGAGGGCTCTTTTATTTATGTATATCATTCAAAAATAATTGTGATTTTCTCTTCTCTGAGACAGATATAGCTCCGTGGCTTTTTTTCATGGTACAACGGAAACTGGATTGAATGTTTTTTTAATTCCTCTGTCCACAAATTACTGTTAAGGGTGCTTTAGTCGGGATTTTACAGAGGTTTATCTATGTCATGTTAGATTAGTGCTGCACGATATGAGCTACACAACAATTCGATTTTGAGACAACAAGAGTTATCGTTATCGCCTATTATCGTTAGTGGAAGTTGTCCCCTCTTACGATAACGCATACGATAAATTATCGTGTTTTGGCAAAGAGTGGACAACTCACATTTATGGCTGTGCAAATAAAATAGGACACAACTCCCAAATCCTAACAAATAAATTCAAGGGCACACCAGGGAAGTGTCATCCCACCAAAGAAATAAACTCGGACTTTGATACACGGGCTTACAGTTTTCTTTGTAGAGTACCCACCTGAAGGCAGTTCACTTCAACAGAGAATATTCACAGAACACCGACTCATACTTGCAGATCATGACTTTATATGATTGTATTTATTTGTTTGTTGTTTATCAAATACAATGATGATACTAAAGAAATATGGCATACATACAACAGGAATACTTAGGCGAGACTTGGGCACAAATCATTTAAAGCAAGCGTATCGATTACGATACCTTTTAAGTTTTACAGAGAGCCGTTCCAGTAGTTAAAATATTCAAACAATTTACAAGATAAGGAAAGACAAAAGAAACAATACGGTTTGAAGAATGTTGGGTTTGGCTGGCCATGTTCTACATTTTTGACACTAGAGTTTTAGAAATTAAGAGTCTCTCTGATCACAGCCTAGCACAATGAATACTTGAAGCATAAATATGTAACATCAAGCGATTCGAGAGCTAAAACAAGGGCCTGCATATCTCTCTACCAAGATATCTTATCAGTTTACAACCAGCCCTTCCAGTAGTTAACATATTTAAAGTATGTACAAACAAGCAGAACATAGACGATACAGAAGATACAAATGGTTGAAGAATGCGGGGTTAGGCTAAGTTTGACATTTGTGACACTAGAGTTTTAGAAATTAACAGTCTCTCTGGTCACAGCTTAGAAGAATGAATACTTAAAGCGTAAATCTGTAACAACAAGTGATAAGAGAGCTAAAACAAGGGCCTGCTTAACTATCAAGATATGTTATAAGTTTACAAACTGCCCTACCAGTAGTTAACATATTTAAAGTATGTACAAACTGACAGAACATAGACGATACAGAAGATACAAATGGTTGAAGAATGCGGGGTTGGGCTAAGTTTGACATTTGTGACACTAGAGTTTTAGAAATTGACAGTCTCTCTGGTCACAGCGTAGAAGAATGAATACTTAAAGCGTAAATCTGTATCATCAAGTGATTCGAGAGGTAAAACAAGGGCCTGCAAATCAATATATGTTATGGGTTTACAAACAGGGTTGGGCTTAGTTTGACATTTGTGACAATTTATATGGATATTCAGATTTAAAGACGAGTCTCTCTGGTCACATAGTCTCTAGTCCAAGCAAGTAAAGTTAATTCAAGTTTATGACTTTCGGTAATGAAAAATGAACAATTCTAAAGCCATCAAATTTGACAATAATAAAGAAGTCAAATTTATTTATTGAAAGCTAGAAAGACTAGCATATCGACCATTGATGGTTTTAGAGAGTTTCTTCGCTTAGAGACTATGTGACCAGAGAGACTAAAAAGCCTCTCACTGGCCACACTGGTTGCGTTTACACAAAGGACATATCTCGCTAAGGTAGCCATCAGTGGTAGCTCCGCCATGTGAGACCCCCACCATCCAAGAACATTACATTCGCTAGACACCGATGGTAATGTTAAATAAAAGTCTAGCTCCCTTCTGATCCTGACTTCTAGAGAAGTAGTAGCGGAAATTGGTTGTGATGCTGGGGATTTTCGTGATTTGCTGAGAAGCAGATCGACCAGCGACTTCGACTTTTTTGTTGGTGGAGGGGTATGATCGTCAACATCCGACTGAGCCTCAGGTTGTTCTGGCGCCAAACTAGTACATAGCCGCACCAGCTCGTCCTGTACAGCTGGCTGTGTGGGTAGTTTTATAAACATATCATCATCGCCGTCCTCACCAAGTTCTTCTAAATTAGATAAATCATACACACATACTATACAAAAAAAACAAGTGTCCTAACTCCTAACCAATGATCTTGATATGATGTTGATTGATACATGCATAATATTGTTATATATAACTGCGGGTTTCACTACTCACTATCTAACTTTGTGGAACATGATATCTAAGTCACCAGTGGGTATGATTGGGTAGGGTTCCATATGACCATGAGCTAGTACCGGTCTCTACAAACAAACACCTTAGTTGAAACTCCCTCACCTTCAGTAGCTGAATTAGCCTTAACCAAGTCCAGATATCTCGGGTCTAGCATCTCGGCTACGCAGAGAAATATAAGAAGTTCTTCATCCGGTTCTAGTCTGGTTTTGAAGTAGTTTGTTATATCGCCCTTTATTTTCTTGCCCAGTTCGTCTGCCTCGGTATCACCGCCACATAGAGTGTTGATATGTCTTAGGGTAGGAATAACACTCGATATAGTGACTTCTTTTTCGCCTGACAAGTGGTCAGTCAGTACCTGAAATCAGAATACAATATCCACATAATCAATCAGGTTGGTTGGGCATGACGGAATAAGCAACACAACTCATAATCGCAACCGATCGATCAACCAGCTAGAACTCTGTTTGGTCACCATTTCTGATTGAGGCACCCTGCCTGGTGGAGCTGCGACAAGAAAAAACAAGGCCAATTTAAGCTAGCCCTAAACCCAATAGCTTTTTAAGTCCTGATTTTGATGGCCATTAAACAAAAAATATGTTAGGCACTTTGCATATATATGTTAGGTTTGGTTGGTTTTCTTTTCCTTCCATCCATTGGAGACTGGGTCACTGGAAGCACTATGTTATTTACAAACGAATGGAGGAAAGTGGAATCAATTCACCAAATACTTTAAGCACCGGCGTAAAATATAATGCCAGCAGCAACAATGGATCAAATTATTTATTGAGTATTGACACCTTGAAATCCAGCTACACTACAACAAACCAAACTAACCATAAATCCTTCTAATCCGGTGATGACTGAATCAATGATGTTGGCATCCTGCCAATTTATTGATAGGTGCCTATATTTTCTATCATCTAGGAACATCTTGTTTATGGCGGGCATCTGCTGTTTTATTCTGGTAAGCATTTTCAGCTTACTACCCCATCTCGTTGACACATCATTTACAAGCTGCAGTTGTGGTAGCTTTAAGTCCTTCTGCGTCTTAAGTAGTAGCTGTCTGTAGTTATTCGAGGAATGTATCAGACTAACAATACTACGGCAGATCCCTAGAACTCTGGTAATTCTTGTGTCGGTGAGAGACGTTGTGACTGCATTGTGCATCATATGCCCGATACACGGTATCCGTCGAAGTTCTGTGACAAGGAGGAGAAAAAGTTATGCAAAATCTAGAATGAATCTGAACTGCACTGCTGTAGATTTCAGACATATTAGTCTCAGGATATTTGGCATGCACCCAACTGGCTCAACTGAGAAACAAACGGCAGATAGAAGTATTACAGTGCGGCAACATAAATCAAAATCACAGCGAAGTCACTGATTGATTGCAGGGAATGAATTGAAAACTACAGCAATTGCTTCAAGATGGATAAAAAATCTGCAACTTGCATAGGAGAGGGGACATCAAAATGATGGAACAAATAACAGTCAGTAGAATAATGGGGTAGAGTTTGATTTAAGATAGCAAAACTTAAGATTAATTTATTTTACATACTGGCTTCTCTAGCTGCAGCGACCATATTGGCGGCAGAGTCTGTGGTGATAGCTGCTATGTTTCCTCTGGTCAGCCCATACTCTTTCAGCGATTCTACCAGGAAGTTAGATATATTATTAGCGGTGTGGGATTCGGGATGATACTGTGTCTTCAGACACGCTGTGCGAAGTGTCCAGTCACGGCTGATGTAGTGAGCTGTTAAACTCATATAAGAATCTCCCGTTATGGAAGACCACCCGTCAGATGTGATACTCACACTGTAAATAGATATGTTCACCAGTGTTACATTATAGGTGTAGTATATATATCCAGAACAGAGACGCTGCATGATTCTAGTGGTAGGATTAAAATGCACCCTTGTGGTAGCTGGCTATATTAGACAAGTTTCTAATGTTTATGTGTTTGGGGTTAGTGACATCAGCCCCTTAAAAGCCTTAGCAGTATTTGTAACATAAGTCTATGCTATCTCACAGCTTTATTTTGGCTTTGGCCAGCGCTATGTTCGCTAGACAAATCATTGCTTTTATAGCACACTGAAAAACAATGATATAAAGAATATCATTTTATACTGATACACGTTTCAACCAGGCAATATATCACATACAATGGTTCAATTGTAACGATTATGGGTAGTGGACTGGGCACTATAACACATTACCTCTCTGCATTCTTGATTTCTTTTGTGAGTTCTGCTTTCTTCTTTGAGTATAATTGTGGTACAGCTATCTTTGAAAAATGGTTTCGTCCTGGTAGGTTATATCTGTGGTCAAAAACTTTTACCATCTCCCTGAAGGCTTGTCCATCTACCGTGTAGAGAGGGACGGAACCTAAATAATCAAAAGAAAAGTGACATGTGAATCAAGTGTCAAAATTAACATCAAATAAAATTACATTTGTCGCTTGCTTTATTGCATTGCTTTTGAATCTAGATCAATCTTTCAATATCTTGTAATTAGCAGCAGGGGCTAAACTTAGAGAAAGAAACAATCTAAAAACAGTGTCTTACCATTTTCCATCGCAACATTTCTGTTGGTGACCAAACTAACCAATGAATCAATTTACCATATTCATAAAATTTCACTGAAAAAATATTGATGGCTAGTAATAAAACCGTAGATCCTAAAGTTTCACTGAAAGTGATATGAAAGCCCACTGATCAGTCACAAGCACAGCGATTGTGATTGCGTGAATGATTATATGTAGGTCATGAAGATGGGTAGTGATACGAGAAACAAAGAGTCCGAATAAAATATGACACCAACCTGATATTAGGTACCCGGTGACTGCAGCAGTTAAATTCTTGGCCCGATCTGAGTCCTTATGGTAAGGTGTACGATTCAGCAGTGATTCCTTGATCGAGGGTTGGTCGTCTGCTCTAGACTTTGATGACTTAGACGAATTGGCTGTACTTGATAATGGCGTTGAAGTTGAAGGGGGGTGATAGCTCTTTATCTCAGCGTGCCGAGTAGGGTGGTTATGTTTTAAATGAGCGAAAAGGTTGGTTGTACTGGAGTCTTTAGTTTTTATATGTTTGTCACAAATGTCACACTTTGCCTAATCACGTTCGCCTTCGGGTGCAGTGAAGAATGCCCAGACTGGCGATCTTCTGCGTCTGGAGGAGTGAGGCGTGGCTACAACTTCACTCTCAGTAGTATCATCATCTTGCTCTTCCGACTCCGAGATATCAATTACAGCATCAGCATCCGCCATCTCTAAAGAATGGAAAAAATTAGTATGTCTTGCTCACTTTTGAGTTTTGAGTTCAAAAGCTACTACTTAAGCTAGGCCGGCTGGCTGCAGGCAATCAGAATGCTTCTTCCTCCCCCTAACTCACTGTTGGTAGACCTGATTTAGCTAATCAAAATACAGAATTCAGAAAAGATGATAACTCAGCTCACTCAATGACTATTGTACATTCTAACACTACAGACCGATAAATCTGACGAAGAATGTAGCCATCAAATTGATCAAATCTTTGTTCAGCCAGGCTGACCAAGGCTGACTCATCCTTCACTTTGAAATGAAAGTGTTGTTGAAACTTCCTAATTAATGATCTTATCTACCTAATTTCTATCATTGCTATGTACATGACATACACACACACACTCAACAGTCATGACCCCAGGGCAGAAAATGCAGTCGGATAGAAAGACTCAGACTGCATAGATAGCTAGTAATTACAGGAGTTGGTAGAAGTAGGAGCAGTAGTAATAGTAGAAGTGTGCTGTGTTTGACTGACTAAGTAACCTAACCTAGTAGTCAACTGGCTGGCTAGTAGTAGTACTAGTACAATAATCTAATGTCAATAAAATTCAACCTCCTGGTGTTGTAAGTAAATGCATGATGATACATGCAGCTAGTAAGTAAGTTTAGTCAGTTTCAGTTTCCCTTCCCCAAGATCAAAGCAGCATGGTGGTGTTGGAGTAGACTGAAATGAAAATCAGGCCTGCCAACTCTCACTCACTCACACACATTTGAAGTGATACAATTACAACAATACTACTCAGTACTCACTCAATCAATTGAATTGCCCAGCTCAAAAAAGTGACAATCTATGAGTGAGACAATAGCCCAACCTTCGGTGAGAAACAGTCCTTGCCTTGACTGACTAAGTTTATATGTGTATCATCATCACTGATTGTGAGGAGAATTGCCAATCTCACTCAACCACACACTTGCTTTGCCTTACCACCACCACCAACCATGAGGCTGACATACATTGGCAGCACTTCATTCATCATCATCATCATCATGAATATGATGAAGAGAAGACTGGCTGGGTTGTTCCATTTCTACTTCTACCTACTACTAACTCATCCATTCACTTTAACATTATGACACATAGATGAATGGAGTAGACATAATGCAATGAATTCACAAATAATTCTTTTAACTGTAGGAGGAAAAGTCAATACTCTTACCTAGTTTAGCAGTTAACTTCAAACCTGATGACAACCAGAAAATATCAATTAATGGCGGTTCTTAAAGCTCCATCTGGTGCCAGCTAAAATAACCTGCTGATTGGTCAACTGAAAAGAAACTGCCAATAAGAATTCATAAACATGATTTAGACTGTTTATTTGGACGATAAATTATCGTAATAAATATCGATTAACATGAGACGATAACTCCTGATTGCAAAAATGTGACATTTAACATACGATATTCCTTTCTTATCGTTACATATCGTTCTATATCGTTTTATCGTGCAGCACTATGTTAGATCCAATTAACAAGCACCGGACGTAGATGAGTTTGATCACAAAGAACAAATGCCTGATGATTTTTCCTCCCGCAGGCGATAACCAATACTTATTTACGAATGGTGTCAGGGCTTCATGAAATGTAAATAAAGTTTTCCAAATGCTGATAGAAACAAAAAGGAATTCGCATAAATGGTTTCTGAAATATTCAGACGCAAAGCCAATTTCTCCACTAGAGTAAACAACATCAATGTACAGCAGGGATCAAGTTGAAATCTGGATAGAACACCGCCATCTGCATCCCACAGATGTAGGTGATCACAATAGATAAATTGGAAAGGAGTGGTAAACAGTATTCAGCCAATGCCACTTTTTCTAAAATTACCAGCATTACAATGTTCCCATTAACCTGGTCTCTCTATAAAATCCAGAGAACTGTGTTACAAGTTAAATCAAAATATTCCTATAATGGAGACCAATTTCAAATGTGAAAAGATAAGTTGCAGGAGGAAATACCTCTACAGAAGTTTTCTGCTTTGTAGTTTGATTACATACCCTTATATGCAAGGCCGAGTGTATCTGAAATCTTTAGTGATTGCAGCTGCGCCAGAAGTTCTTCCGAGCCTCATGTCCTCAGCCTAAAGATATATGAAATACCCATCATCATAACATTTAAAAATGGAAAAAAAAAGCGAGAAAATGTAACTAACCATGAAGAGAGCAACGATATGTTCATCATAGCATGGATGCCCGGGAGATGTCAATGCCCTTAAAAACAACAAGATGGACACTACCGCTACAAGTTCATACCGGTAAAAAAAAACCAAATAGATAAGCATCCTTTTAGCAACTTTGCATTTAGAGCTTATGAGTGGCACTGTCACTGTGAAAAAGGCAGGCTCCGTTCCAAGGATCTGAACCTGTTTATGTTTGTTCTCTACATAAATGCGAAATTGCGATCTGGCAGCAACAGCTTCACTTCTCAGTTGGATACATCATATTATATGGTGTCGATGCTCACGTAAAAAATGATGACTATCAATAAATGTTTAATTGAGGAAACTTCTATATTAAAATACAATTTAATAGTAGGCCTGCGATTCGACTGTCCTAACATTTGTTTCAGTTTGTCATTGTACTCACCCTGCAATTGGTACATCCTCCGCTGATCTGATATCATCATGAGACTCGATATGATTGCCCGGTGGTGTACTGTATTTAGTAAGAAGAGCCATCCCATACAAAACATACATACTTCCTAGTTCGTAAAATCCGATTCAATCCATGTCAGCAAGTCAGAGTACAATTGTTCTCAATTTATAGCAACTTCCCTATCCAGTATCAGTGATTGCTGGAGCAATTTAAGTTCTTCCCTGAGCAGCCGGCCTAAATACTGTAGAATGATTATCACCACTGGACAGTCTTGCAAAATAGGCAGTTACTAGCTGCACCTAGCATGCTCTGCAAGTGTGATCAAGGATGATCAACAAGTGCTCAATGGACCATGAATTAACACACTCTCAATTACAGCATATAACGCATTCGATAGGCAGGCATGCTACAATATAAATTATCATTGCCCAAATAATGGCTAGAAAATTTATCATGAAAAATGGATGTTACTCACCTATGAAAGCCTCTCACCCCTTTAATATTATATCAAATGGCATAAGATTAAAAATGTACAGAAGATAAATATGTTTTCTACCATCTGAGAAACATCCATAGTGATAAGTTCAGCAGGAAAGAAATTAAATCAGGTGGGTTAAAGGCATGTTTTTTTACCCTAAAAATACCCTTTTACCCCAAAAAGTGATAAAAATTTTGGGTCAACCCTCATGAAAGACAAAATGTACAATGACCCATTAAAAAACCCTTCGAATGATAGCTCAAATGTCCAAATCGGACAACAACTGCTCAAGTTATCGCAGGTGGGTTAATCTCCATTGAAGTCTATATGTCGCAAAAAAAGGCACAGATCTGACCTTAACTACACTGTGTCATTTTATTTTATCAATTTTTATCATTTAGAAGCTGCCAGCGAAAGGTGCAGTGAAGGCTAATGAGCGCAAAGAAGATAAATCTGAAGGGGAACAAGAGGTGATGCCTGAAGTCGATGAAATTGAGGTTAATAACGCAGTGAAGTGTACAAAAGAGAAGGAAAATAAATCTCTGTGTGTGTATGCATAGTTTGTAACCCTAAGTATCATGCTTTGCTGTTGCTGATTGACCAGTAACGTGCAACCAAATACTAGGTAAAATAATACAATGTGATCAAATGGTTGTTTAGCCCCATATATTCAGTACACAGAGTTATTAGATTCGAAATTAGGTCTACCACATGCAGTTCTTTAGGGGAATACCCTATCAGCATAATATGTTTCAATTAAGTATTTGTAAGTATTATTATGTATTATAAGTCAACAACGGGATGATCTACAGTACTTGATGGATTGAGAAAGGATGGATACTTCAAGCACAACCAGAAGGTCATTGAAGGAGGGGAAGGGGGCCTCATTGTGGAGCGACGAAGCTCATCTCACAGTTACCAGCCGGAAAACTATCGTCCATGTTACGGTTGCCGTGGTTGGTATCATCACAACACTCTGAAGAAACATGTCGATAAATGTATCGGCGAAGGCAAATTTGATAAAAGAAGCAGAGATGACATGTACCATGCTGTGTTTGCAAGAGATATCCAAGATTATTTTGAACCAGACAAGTTCACAGACAATGTAAAACAAGATGCCATAATACTCCAGCATGGGCAGGAGATATACAAGCGACATAATTACAAGAAACCTCATCTAGCATCAAACCCACGAGGCAGCTGGCAAAGCTCCTAAACCAGGTCCGAATTGACAGAAATGAGACCAGGACAACCATGATAGAGCTCATTCGACCAGAAAACTTCCATTCAGTTGTCAAAGGAGTACGGAATCTCTGCAAATTCAACTCAGAAAAGAAAGAGTCTATACCGAGCCTGGCCATGAAGCTTGGGCATGCCGTCAAATCGTGTGCAGCTAGGTAAACCAAGGGATTATTTTTACAATTTAGTGTTGTGATTTTAACTAAAGACAAAATAGTTTGACTTGATTAGAGATCAAATCAAAACAGTTGTGATTACATGAATACTTGACCATTCATGAATGGCACCTCTGGACAATTCATTATGCAACATCATAATGCTTAACCAATGCTCTATGTTCCTACATGTTCACGAATAAATTATCAGAATATAATAATATTATGCCTTTAACAGCGTTTTTTTCCAGCGCTCATAAGAAATGGGCATATACGGCAGTCGAGTAGGGAAGGTCAGGACACTATAACGCAGTACCTGCTTCTCCATGACAGCGAATGGAACAAGATAACACGCTAAGCATTAGATGCGCTCGAGGAAAAGAAATCAGATGAGGCAAACATCCTGCCTATTACAGGAGATCCTCAGGTAAATAGTTACTTTTAATCCTTTTCTTCCTGAATGTTTTATCATTGCGATGGGTCGGTCTGATTGATGCAAAGTTTGAAACGGGACACCTGGAGAAAGATTTCTCGGTAGATTATTATCATTATTTTCCATGAGTGATTATTCCAATTGTTATCCCTTGCATATTTACCATTTTACGGCAAACGATGAGGCCCAGCAAAATGTTCGCATTATACTCAAGTATCCTACATTTCAAATCTCAGACCTCTACTGCGATTAGTTTGCAACCGACGGACCTCTAAAATCTTGATTTTCTTATACGTTATCATTGGGGAGCAAATAAATAGTACACCAGAAGTGGAAACTGAAGAGAAAATCTGGAGGTTACATCAGCCGGGTTCTATCTGACTTCTTCCAATAATAGCATATGAAAAACAAGGATTTTGGAGATCCGCTGCTTGCAAACTTATCATAGCAGAGGTTTGAAATTTGAAATGCAGGTTACTTGGGGTTCAAGTAGTAGTTGTGTCCGATGAATATTTTCTGGACCTCACCATTCGCTAAAAATTGCAAATATGCAAGGCGGTTAACTTCTAGTCAAGCTCGAGAGCATAACTCCCGATGCTTGTAAATAACCTTCTTCTATAAGCGTATATAAGACACTACACTTTCGCAGTGTAATCAGGGATCAAATAGATTTCTTAGGTCTCCAGCATGAGGATTTTCATGGCCTTAATCATGGCTGTGGACAGTACCTGATCATGTTACATGCCCAAGTTGTCTATTGCATACCGCTCTTTTGGAAAGTCAATATGTTTTTATTTTATTTTATTTATTTATTGAGGTTTTCTAAAAGTTTATAATTAAAGCAAATTAAAAACAACTTGACCTCGTTTTACATTTGCAAAAATCAGTTGAATGGTGGTTAACTAAAATAAACAAAGAAAGCTGCCAGATATGCTTTGCTTTGAACACATGTGCATATTCTACATGGGTGTTGCATAAAAAATCTTATGCACATACTTTACCGACCTAAAATGTTTTAATGCTGCCCGCAGCCAAGGCACAGGGAGTTAGTGGCACCAGGCTATCAAACTCCTATCCCCATATTCAATATGATCTCTCAAATGTAAATGTAGATGATGGCAGCTATGGGGGTCAATGGAGCTGAGAAAAACCATACATAGGCGACTGATGACAATTCTGGTTTAAAGTGGAAAACTAATATTACTGGGACCATTTTGAATATACAGCACTTGGATTAAATTTCACTACCAATAGTACTTTCCCCTAGCCAGACACTCAAAGTAAATAAAGACATGTGCTTACATTCATATTTCATGCTATTTTATGGGTGCTGAGAAAGGAAAGGACGACACATTTCGGAGTGCATATGGCAGACTCTACAGCTTGCACTCCTTTCTGAGGAGTGTGCCTTTCATGTGTATGTCAGCCACTGCCTCTGATGATACCATAGACTATGTCAAGACATCACTAAACATTGTGCCAAATATTTTCAAAGTTTCTATCAATAAGAAGAATATGATGTAAGTCATATTATTTTAAGTGTGTATAATTTTTAATGCTTAAATTCGGGAGCATCTAGCTAGTTCCACACGTGGATGTTAATATCTGCTCAGACTCCAAGGTGCAGGGAGTTACCTGTGCCATCTATCAAACTATCAAACAGAGGAGTTTGATAGCTGGCGCAGGTAACTCCCTGCGCCTTGGAGTCTGAGCTCTTAGACTATTCCCAGTGTGTCGCAATGCTTTCCTGTTCAATTTTTAAGTGCTGACATTGGCCAACACTTGCAGTTACTCTCAGCCCAGTGACAGTTCAGTTCAGCTGGTGATGGTGTCAACCTTGCGGTTGTCAACGTCTCAATTCAGCTTCATTTTCATAAAAAAATACAAGTTACAAGTTACAGGGAACATTCTTGCAGATTTTAAATTGTTGTGTGACCTGATTAATTCTAGACTGCTAGACCTTCCTAGAATTATGATATTCTTCACAAACATCAACACCTTAGTGGATGCTTACCAGTACATCACACTTAACACGCATCAACCTGTAGGTTCTACCACCGCCAGAGTGGTTATGTACCACTTGATAACAGACAGCAACATCAAGTCAAGAATATTGGCTGACTTTGGCAATTCATCTGGTCATGTTAAAGTATCTCTCTGTTCTAGCGGTCTATCAATGGGGCTCAATTTGAGAAACATTGTATATGTCATTCATTACGGTGTTCCCACCACTGCTGGTGCGTTTCCAGGAATCTGGTCGTGCTTCTAGGGAGTGCGAAGTTGTTGCACATTCTTTTATATTAACATATCCCAGAATGGCAAATGGACTAAATTAGATCAGACCATGAAGAGCTATGCGCTTGCTGTGATGTTTGTGACCCTGATATCTCTTGCCATGTAAAAACCCAGATAGTAGTCTTATGACAGACAGTTTTAGTGACTCGCTATCAGTTGCATCATTTGGAGATATCAGCTGCTCCAGTTCAGAGGGTGTTTAGTATCAAGTGCCCTTACTAAGAGCATTGACTTATATTACTCAGTCATGTAGATGCATACCAAGGTGGTATCAATCCAGTGCCCTATCCTCTGTGTTAAGTTATTGTCTCGAGTGCCCTTGCTCAGAACATTGATTCATATGGTCTAAGTGCTCGGACTACTAGGTGCAGGGAGTTACACTCCCTACTCGTTGGAGACTGAGCACTTAGACTATGATTTACATTACTAGGTCAGGTATATGCATACCATTCCAGGGCCATATTCTCTATGTTTTTTATTACTGTCTCAAGAAAGACTTTACTCTGAACATTTATTTTTATTTGGTACTCGGCCTTGTGCATACTCCTATTTTGACTACTGGACATACTGCGCTTCTTAATATTTATAAGTCATTTGCCCTTGTTTTGGAATACCATTTGAATACTTCACAATAGAGCTATCTGGTTACAGGCTGTGCTAAACAAACTCACATATTGTCATATATATCAAAACTGGCTGATGTACATGTATGACAATGTGCATGTTTGCAATATATTTCCTTTATTTATGAAGCAAGCATATCTGGGGTCATCAGATTGAGAGGTTGATCGATATGTATTCTAAAACTTTATCTTCATAATTCATTCTGTATTAATCCTAATTCCAACCTTCAAGCTATACACCATATTGTTGTAATTTTTTGCTAGGATACATAGGCTATGAGCTATCTGCATTTGTACATTTGTACAGTTGGACATTTCAACAAAGTTGGAAATCAGTCTTTAGGATAAATACAGACTGAATTATGGCCCATCAAAGGTAGGGATGTCTGCAAGAAAAATGACACTATAACATATAGAGATAATGAGTTTGTGGCATCCAGCTGGGGACAATTTTCCCCCACTGAATCAAAAACCATAGGCACTTTGACTATCATTGAAGCATCCCCTCTGTATATCCCTATATCCTATATATCCTTATACTCTGTGATGTGTATGTTATCAAAGAATATGTTACTGTCTCATATAACTGTGATCCATATAGCAATCATTATCTTTGCACGGTTGAGTGCACTAAAAATTAACCTAAGTTCTACAACTTAAGTTTGCTGCAAGTTATGTGCCTAAGGCTATTTTTAATTTTCAGAGTTGCTTCTTGATGATTTTGTGAAATTGAGGAGGCAACTCTGAATTGTGAGGCTGTTGAGATAATAGGTTTTTGCTCAGACGGAGAAGGGGAGAGGAGTTTGATAGCTTGCGCAAGTAACTCCCTGCGCCTTGGAGTCTGAGCACTTAGACTAGCCCGAACTAGGTCTAGTTTGCTGGATAAGGGGAGGATGGGAATTGAGAGTAACATGGCCCCGAGGGAAATCATTCAACAAAATACGAACAATAATAACCTTCTCACTATGACCGATACATCTGGGGAGTTTAAAAACTGTACACTAATATATAACTTGAAACGTTCTGTGAAAGATAAGCTGTGGGTTGATGAGCTACTATGGGCCATAAACGATCAAAAAGAAAGAGAGGGCAGTCCTATAGCTAACATATGCATGACGGGAAAGTGTCAGTTGGCCATTACTCTTGCCACTGATACACAATTTCATTTCATTGAACAATTTTGCACTGGAGAATCTGCTGGCATCCTCGGAATTGACATGACGTACACTATTGGACGGTACTTTGTTGCACCCACTACAATATGTCACCCTCTGCTCATACACACGGTTACTAAGGTTGAACCAACTCTCTTGGGTCCCACATTGATTCACACTGAACACAACGAGCATTGTTATCGTTATTTTGCTAGTAGCATTGTGAACTTGAACTCTAAACTAAAGTATATCCGTTTCTTGGGATCAGATAGGGCACTTGAGACTGTGAATGGGTTCAAAATTCACATGCCTTTACTACAGCACATTGTATGTTTTTAACACCTCAAAGACAATGTAGAGTCGTACTTAAAATCAAAGTTATGTGACGCTGAAAATAACAAAATTCATTATGACATGTTCACCACCCTTCTAGACAGTAACACTGAAACAGAGTTTGAAGAGGTGTTGGAAGCTCTGCTGTCATCATGGAACTCCATAAACCCCGATATTACTAAATGGTTTATTAGATATCAAGCAAAATCATTCAAAAGCTTGGTTAGGGAGAATAGACAGGCTGCTGGGCTTAATGACAACTAATAACAGCAATGAATCAGTAAACAAGGAGCTCAAACGAAATCTCACCAGAAAATCGTCTCCAAAGGTAATAATAGAGGAGTGGGAAAAGCAGGGAAATAACCAAAAAAACAGTTGTGAAAGACCAGTTTTGAGTAAGGGTTTGTTCAAGCTTAAATCGAAGTGCAGTAGAATGTCATACGACCCTCAGGAGTTTTGCAAGCTCAGTAGTGAAGAGAGAAAAAGAATTCTAGCATCCGTATTTAAATACCCCTCAATGACAAGTGATGGCGGTACTGAAACACTAACCCAAGCAGTTACCAGAAACTGCAACAAACGGGTTGGAAGGAAGCTGAATGAGAATCAGAGGAAGAGAAAGAAAGCAAGCCATGCTTCTCAATTCTGTGCATTTGAGAGCAAACACCAGTCGCATGTCTCCTTCAGATTTAGTACTGATTGCCGTGCCAAAAAATGTTATGTCTGTGACGAGCTGTTCAAAAAAGAGGGAAATGAGCTGTTAGGGGTGGTGATGACTTATCAAAAATACAGGGCGAAAGATTCTGGCACATTGAATTCCATATCTGGAATAGCATCATTAGCTTTCTTTTGCAAAACGAAGGGCTTGCAAAAATAGCCAGTCCCTAGTAGCAATCTAGAAATGCCCTAATCATCGACACTGTATGGGGTATAATTACTGTTTGCAATTTTGTAAACAAGACAATTTCTCAGGCTTATTATTCATGCTACTAGGGACAGCCAATCAGATAACAGTCAGATGGGTCCCTGTGTTTAGTGTCCTAACCGTATAACGCTATGATACTATTTCAATTCTAAGAGAAGAATCTAATTCAGTGTCCTGGCACTATAACCATACCAAAGACCCCCCAGAATACCTACTGCCATCTTAAATGCCTGGACTGGCGTGAGGATTTCAGAAAACCTTACCACATGTGTAACTACCTTAATATATCTGTGTCTCTGGATTATTTAGCTGAAATTGAGAAGCATGGAAATTCACTGACGGAGATAGGGCTAATATGGTGGAGCGAATTACGGTGTACTCTGTCAAGGTGTGTGTTTGACTATTAGTGGTAGTGACTGTATTCATATGTATCTGCAAGTACAGCACATATCCTTAGTTGGAAATTAAAGCGTTCATCATCGTAATGTCACATTTATACCCAGGTTAACAGGGTAGGAAATGTTTTGTATATTGTTGTATCTGTTTGTAAGTATGTTTGTACATTGTAAACTCATGGTTTGATTTTTTTTATTGTTTATGTATCCGACTGTTTTGTGATATTAGAAGTACGCATTGACATAATATGTTGATAGCATGTTTTCAAATTTGCTTGCAAATTCATTCCGTGATGAGTTGAGTCAATTACTACCTGCCAGGGGCATGACAGGTCTAGTACCGCCATATCAGTTCAATGAATGTCTGACTGCCAACTTGCTGTTTGAAAGAGATAAACATCTATGTGTACTTCTGCATTGACAGAACAGCCGGCCAGCACACTAGGCCTTCTACTATCGAAAGCTACTGACAATGTATCGATGTAGGGGTATTTCTCACGGGAAGGTGGGAGTAAAGCGTTACTCCCACTTACAATGGTTTCAAGGATGTAGATATCAGGGTTATCCTTTCTTCTTTGTCGGCTCATTTAATTTGGCCAGAGACGGGCCAGAGACACTGCGACCGAGGTGGAATTATCCAGAATGTCCCACAGTGCAGCGTTCACAGCAGAAGGTATGTAATATGTAATGTAATATGAGTGGATAAAAGCAGAAGCATAGTCTTTTGATTAAAGCACTTTTATCACCTTTGAGGTTTCAGTATGCATTAGAAGCTTTGCAGTGATTGGCTTGGGAAGAATTGGCCTAGCTTGAACACCATTTTGAGCACTTCTATGTCAGATCGTAGCTCCAAATGCCTCACTTATCGTTACTGAAAAGCCATTGGAGGTGTTCATCATTGCTAAAAAGTGGTTTGTGATTAAAACCAAGGTGCTTGGGTATTTCTTTGTCGACTCCCTTAGATGATTCAGGCCATAACACAAACATGCAAATCTCAACAGATACATTGCTGTGCTTGTTTATAGACACAGTGCATGGAATAAACTATCCTCAGAGCAGAACTACATGGGATGATGACACCATAACAACTATATTCCTGATAAAAACCCAGGGTTGCTGAGCCGCATAGAACCAAACGGCGACAGCCATATAACAGGTAACATTCAAATCAACACAATAACTGAGTCATGCCAGTTGAATCTTTACTATGTCAAAAAAACAACTGCACATGAATATGTTGATCACCACTGGGTCACACTAACCACGAGGAAAAAGACATATTTTAAAGATATTGGAGAGATCGCTCAGAGGAATATGACCTGGGCAAAATTTTTACCAACGTTAAAACATAAACGGCACCGTACAAGGTCTGAGGTAATTGGCATTGATGTTATCATTGGGAATATTCTCTCTTCAACATTTGCCGTGGCGTGTCTCAGTTCTTATTTTATATTTCAATTTGGTTTAGATGCACAGGATTTGACATCACATTTATGTAGAAAATATTTATAAAGATGTTGGTTGATCAACTCTGATGGGAAAATTTCTTGTTTGGCATTTAACAAACAATACAATATGAAAATGAGGTATAAGTGCACATCAAAACTCTCGCTGAATGCCTGAACTGATAAGATCAGTGACCACCGAAAGGAAGCAAAACTCTTCGGCTTAGTTGGACAGATAATACATATGCCAGAAAACCGAACAGTTTTCTGGAAGAATATGCCAGTTGGGACCGGAAATGATCTGATAAATAATAGAGAGTAATGCCAGAAACTTTTGCTGACCTGTTATGTATTTTATCTGGCAATTTTTTTTGGCAATTTTAATTCGCAAATTTTATTTACCCCTTTACTATTTTACAGAGTTGATATTTATGTTTATCTCATGATTTAGCCAGTATTTGGCTTTTCTCATTATCCAATATCTAAATATAATTAAATATAGCAAGTAAATCCATGAAGAATTTGGTTTCAATCCTAAATGGAATGTCTTGAAGATCACCTATCTAGATAACAAGTTATGCAACTGAATTACGCTCTGTTAAACAGACATAAACTGCAAGCAAAACACAATATCAGCTGATAACGACTTTTACCAGCAGAATTCATTGAGGCATTGTTACACTGAATGCTCGCATAACTCATTGGGATGGATTAATATGAAGCCAGATTAACAATTATAAATTTAATTGCCGTCATATTGTTGGCATTGTTGACACACACCTTAGCACTGAAACATTTCGCATTTACTTGAAAACTCTATCCTGGCTATCAGAAAGATTAAAAAATGTGGTGATAACGAGTTTTACCCGCAGAGGGCAGAATAGCTTAGTTCATTGATCAATTTCAATTAATTTCTCTGTATTCCAAATTGTAGACAGTGGAAGACAAACCAATACGTTCCTTGCGTATTTACGCTGAAGGTGGCAGTCGAGTTTAAATCTTTTTTTAACAAATATAGGACAGTAAGCTCTATACATCGGGTGATCTTATGTATAAGGCCTCGGCAACTTCTCATGAAAATAAATAACCAAAGAGTGAGCTTTGTCAAGGGTTTATGAAGGCTACATAACATAAATTCCCTCCCCTTTATTTTCGTAGTACCATGTTCAATTAATTCACTCTCTCATATGAATTAGGGCGGAGATATATTTAATGAGAGTGCCTGGTAGAAAACCAGCCTAGATGGTCATATTCCTAGCCTTCAACTGTCCTGTCAGGCTGCCTTTTACAAACTGTTGTCTCCTTTTACCTACTACCATACCCACCATACGACGAACTAGAGGTGCTCCATTGTATCAAGGTGCTTAATCATGGGTGGAAAAAATAGCAGACTCTTAAGCTATTGGTATGAAAGTATGATCATGGGGACCCTTACATTTGTAGAGGACCGGAAAACACTTGCCAATGCTGAATCATAAACCACCTAAAAGGTTGACTCATTTTGAGTTACAGTTACGGACTAATATCCTCAACAAGCAAACTAGGAGGGTAAGTACAGAGAAATAAAAACCTGATGGAGGTTGTACTTCAACCAGTCTATAACTTGTTGCAAAAGAGAGAGGCTGCCTGGAGTCATTAATTGTCAAATGATGTGATATATTGTACTGGCCTTTGGCGACACGATTTAATGCTGTCTTGATCTGTTCATAATGCTGTCTTGATCTTGATCTGTCTATAAATGCTGCTTTACATAGGAAAATAATGTTAAAATGTATCCCATTCCACAGGATTCAACGACTGTATGTTAATATTTGGAAATATTGCAATATTGTTTCAAATCATTTCAAAACATTACAGGCAGAAATTGAGAAGTAAAACTTCTAAGATCTACCATCACAAAACAATATTCTGCTGGACCCATAACATCTGTTTAGATTTTGAAGCATTCAAAAAATCTCTTGTTCTATATTGCATAACAGCAGCACTCCGAGAATAAAAGTTGAAACTTTAGAAAAGTTTGAACTGAGGTAGATGTGGATGTGGCAGATACACCAGCAGCAGACTTAGCAATTGCTGGGAGCGAGATGAAAGTCAGTTCTTTGAATCTATTAAGCCTTAATGAGACACTCACAACCCCAGAGCTGGCAGACAGGCTCATGGAGAATGATGGTGAATATTTGGGGCTAATGAATGAGACTTAAAAAGTTGAGAGGGGATCAGTAGGGCTTTGCTAAGCCAGAAGCTTTGGCTTGGCCCTAACACTAGTAGCTCAGTCACAAGAATTACATCTAAGAGGGTAGTCAGGTAATCACGTGCAAAAAAGGTCTATATGTATTTTTTTCAAAATTTCTTTTTCTTTGTTATTCAAATTAAGCTAGTTTTTTTGGCTTTCTAACGCTATCAAGAACTCTCTGAAACTCCTACCAGAAATTGGAAAAAAACTGTTTGAAATTTCTTTTGTTCACAAATAGCCAGAAAGCTTCGAGCAAAAAAGGTCTATAAGTTGTTTTTTTCTCAATGACAATGAAAGCCATGCTCAATTGACCGTGAATGCATTCATTTGAACAATGCAATTACGATTATAATGACTGTACTTGGTAACAATGACTCGTTTTGAATGACAATTGATGCAGATAGACCGTTTTTGCCCGAAGAAATAGCCAAATCTGAATTTTGTTGCGATATCTTTTGAGCCGCTGGTTTGATCATTAATTAATTAACGCCAAAGAAATCGTCCTAATTTTTCGCATATAAAAGTATATTTGCAATGATTTTTTTGTTAATTAGAAACTTGGAAATTTGGAAAACGTGTTTTACCAGGAATATTTCAATCCGCAGATAGTATGTTTAGTTAGGCTTGTTACACAGAGTAAACTTTTGACTACATTATTATTATTATTATTCTTATTATTATATCCATAGCGCATCCATTTTCTACATCTCAGTGGTTTAGTTAAAGTTGAACATTGATTACCCTGCTGTACAATAACTTATTAAATTATTATCATTGGTTGATTATATCACTAACATCTGTAATTTTCTTGCTATTGTAGGTTACACAACCGAAGCTATTGGGGAGTATCATGCTCAGTTAAGAAAAAAATATAAATGTGGCACATCAAAGATCTCGCTGGAAGCTGATCTTAAAGAAAAAGACTAGAGCCGAGGCTGAGATCAAGATTGTAGACACAACAATCACTGTAATCACAGAGATGAGAAAAACAATACGGGGAAAACAATGTGAGTGTAGAACATTGGTGATATGATGACGGTGGCCTCGAAATGATTCATGGAGTAAGGCTGTGGATAGAACTCTGTGTTGAAAGAATCCCAAGTTTCTCAAAATGATGATAGCAAACCGATGTGTAACATTAATGATTAACATCGGAGACGTACTGAGCTTCCTGGCAGACAAAAAAGATTTGATCATCACGGTGAATGGATATGAGAAAAAAAAGAGGATCCATCAATATCAAAACAACGGGTGTTTGAGCCAAATTATCAGCCACTTATAGTGGCTACACTCTCACAGCAGAGATATTTCAGGTGGGAAAAAAACATTGAACCTTACAAAAAAGTTGTTGTGTTTATTTACGAGGATATACATGAGTTCGAGAAAGGCAGAAAGGCCAGTAGAGGAGAGACCTGCACCAAAGTTCGGTACTGTAGAGGAGCTGATTGAATTCAGTCCGGATACTGAGAAGCAGAAGCATTTGGTGAGTAGCATAGTGATTACTGAGAGCAAATTATGTTGCTATAAAGTGACATTCATGACCGCTCTCATGGAATCACTGACTTGTATTACTTCAATTCAATGTGATATCGATAACGTAGGTGTACACTCGAAACTTTGAGACGATTTAAATATTGGTTATCTCATTGCCAGCCTCAGGAGGAAATTGCAATTTCACACAGTATGACCAAGGCTTATTCTACCCACGCTGATATATTGCTGTTGTCTGCCCTGGTCATCATATCAGATGTATACAAGAACCAGCTTTGTTACACGGCTACAATAAACCCACCTCGGGAAGTTCCCCTGACAAGAGAAACGATTCTACATGCCAAGTGCAAAACACAATGTAACTTTTATTCAGGGCGGAGGTTTTTTATTTGTTAGCTCTCTCGTATATATCGTTGCAAGGACATGTGGGTGGGGATTTTAGGCTTGATTTTATTTATGACCAATATGACCTAAATGTCTGGACAACATTGTTTGTGTATAGGTATAAATTACTCTTGTTTTGTAGCGTTCTAGTCAAGGGAGTATTGTATCATGTAGGGTAGGTCTGTCGAGCTAGTATTGTTAAGTAGCTGTTTGTCAACATTGAAGAAAACACAAAGTGAACAATCAGTGACGCAGTAAATTGCAATGCTAACTTGGTTTGATGACCCTCGGGAATACCAGAAGAATTTTGTGGATGGACTGGTCTGGTTTTGTATTCACTATAAAACAGCTGAGAGGTACGATATATTCTAATGTTCAGTTTGTGTTTCAGATGCTGGCTGAGGTACGGTGCGTAGGCCTGAGTGCTGCAAGAGCCAACAAAAAGGCAAAGAAAGCAGTGGATATGGCAGAAGTAAAAAAGCTGAGATTAATATTACATAATATTACAAACAAAAGTTTTTCAAAAATATTTGCTTTATTTACCTACGTCTGATAACCTCGTGTCTGTAACTGAAATGTATAGCAAGTAATCTGGTTTCAATACTCAACTAGTAATATTTGTTTTTAATTTACGCCATCCCCAATTACTGATGCTATGTGGGGTAAAAATCTTGAGATTTCCTACCTGGAATATGTTTTTAATATCAGTGAATTTTTGAGCAGACATTTGCTCATTGCACTTAGACTTATTTGCCTTTATTGTTTAGCAGGATAACTTAATGACTTAACTTTAAAGGTCTAAATAGCATGGTTGTTAGATAAGCTTAGGTAGGGAAGGGTAGGTTTTTAGTTAAATTTTTTTTTTCCAATGTTTATTATTTTATACTGGTGGACACTCGTGTAGATGTAAGCATTAGTTTTCGTGGTCTCAACTTAAATTGTTCTGTTTCAACTCTTAACATTGCTGTATGTAGTGTGTGCTACTTGAGGTACATTCTGTTTATTAATAAACCTTCTTTATCCATCAACTGCTAAATCAAATGAACCAACCCCAGCCAAATTCTTGAGGTACGGCCTTACCCAAGCCAGGTTCAAAATGACCTGTTCTGACTCAAAATCTGTGGAATGGATCATAGAAATTACTAACAAAATTCCACCTCTTGAAGGCAGAACTTACTGTGCACATAGAGGGAATGAGCTGCCAAAGCTACTCACCATGACCACCCACTGCCCACGAAAAGGTGGTAGAGACTTTGCTTCAACTAGGCATATACTCCAAAGATCAAACCCACATCTAAACATCAGCTCGTGGAAAGTGTATTGGGGTTTCAAAAAAGAGAACACTACAATGTTATAATGGATTCCTGAAAGTGAAGAGAAGAAGCTCAGGGAGGCTGAACATTCAGCCTTCTTTGGGCTTTCCACTGTCGCTTGCAATCATGCCAGGTACACCAATGCCCCACCCGGCCGAGTAGGATACCAAGGCGTTAAAAACCTACCGGCAAATCAACCCCCAAACAACCCAAGATCAGAAATCACAAACCCAACAACAACAAGGCAAACAGCAGAGCCCCTGATCCAAAACAATAGGGAAAGCTCTGCCAATAAGTCACACAGGCAAAGAACAACAAACAAACATCCGTCAACTCAAAACAACCAATCCACACGGCCTAACCCAATTCAAAACAGAAACCATCATAATCAAACAAGTAGAAATTCCCCCGCCCCAATAACCCACAAAACACCTATTAATAGTCCTAAATCGACACCAACCTCACTTATGAGCCTAAAGTTTCAAACACTTCCTCGAAGGGGTGCACTGCTGCCTTACTCACAAGGTGATTGGTCTGGTTGGGGGGGGGGGGGGGGCTAATCCTCGCAATAACTCAAATAAACGATACAAACCAGTACACATTTGAAAAAAAGAGGTGACCATTTCTGCTGGTTAACCAGCAAGGAAGAAAATGTTACCATATCAGCTTTCCTTAAGCATTTGAAGGGTGCTAGAGGTTTTCAGCCGCCATACTGGATGTCAGATGATTCTGATGCACAACAGGCTGCTAAAAAACAACTCTATCCAGGTAAATAATTATTGATTGATGATTATTTTATTAATTAATCTGAATACATAGAAAATGTGTATCATTGCTCTGATTTACATAACAAATATTAACAAATATATAACAAATTATCATTCAATATATGCCAGTGTTTACATTGAAACAATTTTACTTGCCTTTGTGATGGATCTAACTGACTACAACAGCAGCTGAATTGTCATGAACAAACATTACTCACCATTTTTAGAATCCATCTATTATTTTTATTTACACTTGTTGTCATAACTACCTTTCCTACCTCCACGAGTCCACACACATAACAATATCAGCAATCAGTAGTAACTTTTCTCTCTTTAACGACACTTATTTTTATACCTTCAGGTCTACAGTATTGTTGGCATGGCAACTATTCTGGTTATATTCCATGACGTATTGTTGTAATTTTCAACAGCTAGGGGCATGTTTCTTTCATAGTTTTAATAACTGAGCAATAGTATATTCGGACAGTATCTTTTGGCAATCAAACAGGATGTATCTGTTAAACTCTTCTAGTCAGTAACTCAATAAAATCTCTAAGAATACAACTTAACCAATCTACTAAAGTAAGTGTTTTGAATCACCTGTTGGCAGACCTCCCTGCCTTGATATCGGATTGCCTTGTGCCTTGTTGAACTGTAGCCTCCCATGGGTAGTAGATAGAGGCCTAGTGATAACCCCCCTTTGCCCACTGTATCCATTGATTGACCTGAATCCAGTCCAGTTCCTACCAGCTAGTTGTATAACTCCAAGCCATTCCCTTCCCCCCATTAATTAATTATTATATCAATACCCCTTCCCCCCAATAATTGTATTGTTCCAAACCTCCTCCCCCGGTCCATTTGTTCCTTTTTGTCTGGTCAGACGCATAATTAATAATTGTATTGTCCATATACCTCCCCCTCCCCAATTTGTCTGGTAGGATAAATAAGGCTATTCCCTTTCACCTATACATCCCTCCCCAAGGTCAGGTCAATATTAGTACCAGTAGGATAAAGTCGTCGTACTCGTATTAGTAGAGAGTCGTTGTACTCGTGTCATTGGAGAGTCGTCGTACTCGTATTACTAAAGAGTCGCCGTACTCGTATCATTAGAGAGTCGTCGTACTCGTATTATTAGAGAGTAGTCGTACTCATATTTTTGGAGAGTCGTCCTACTCGTGTTATCAGAGTCGTCGTACTCGTGTTATTATAGAGTCGTCGTACTCGTGTTATTATAGAGTCGTCCTACTCGTATTATTAAAGAGTCGTCGTACTCGTATTATTTGAGAGTCGTCGTACTCAGCAAGATCTATAAGTGCATGGTAACTTTGGGTGGGATTCACAGCCTTAGGGAAGACCCCCCCCCCTAGAAATCCTCTACACCTTGGAATTTTGTTGTTGCAGCTAACTTGAGACACGGCTGCTACCAAGATGCACCATTGTAGATGCATAATTGCAAGAAGGAGCAACTGTCTGAGTTGCATTTCTGTCCGAGTTGCAGTATTGAGAGGCGTTGAGATTGGGTGCTGTGATAGGGTTTTTATAAATGGTCTTTCAGAAATTTCTCAATTTCAATTGGTGAGTAACTGTTGTGTATGTGAACAAACAAGCAGCATCGACTCAGACTCAACCTCAGATTTGTGAAAAGTTGCAAATTGCAGTTGGAAGTTGCGAGTCGCTTCAACGTAAACACAGCTTTAACCTCTATGAAATGTTAAAATCAAAGTGCTTATTTATAGTCAGCAGATTTTGAAGAGTGCTTGTCATAAATTTGATTACAATGACCACTCATTATTTGCATGTTTGTTGAATAACGTAGGGATCCACTAAATGTCATTGATGTATTTGCAGCCTGCAACATACAGACACGCGCAGAAAGATGGTCTGATGGCTGTGTTGAAAAAGATAAAGAACTCTAATGAAGAGAAAGAACTGAATGAGACTGTATTTGAGGAGTTAGTTTTTTCCCTGAGACAAGAAGAAGAGAAAGAAAGCAACAAGAAGAGCCCATTGGCAATAAATGTGATGAGCTAAGATAATACACTTAAAATGGTTGACACACAAGGAGGTAATAACATATCAACAGTCTGCACTCTTAGCAAATTTCCAGTTCCGTGAATGGCAGAAGTTTGGTTTGGGGGCCTGAAGCAACTCATTTTATTAATCCGATAATAGAACAGCACAATGGCTCAAAATACCGATAGCTATTTTGTTTTTTTGACAATACCTCCTACTATTTTTACTAAGAATTTTCGGCCTTGTTTACTTTGACAATAGATCTTAAATAACATATTTGATTCAAATGCTTGTTTTAAACCTGTCTGTCAATGATATGGTACAGCCACCTAAATAGAATATGGATGTTCGCTATAAAACGCATATGCCCACTCTCGCTGTATTATTCAGTATAAACATAATCCGCAATGCCTGACATTTCACAATTTGTTGGTTTAGATGATCGATGTTTGACACACTATCTTGATCGACCATAAATATTTGTCATATTCATGTACAGTTTCAATTCTCGTCATTTCCCAAATAATCTCACTATGACATCATTGTTGACATTCTTGATGGGCTGACTTACTTGGGATTCCCAAGATTTTTCACGAACATAACATACAGTTTAAACAACTCTTATGGAAAAATTATCATAATATTACTTCCAATGCAGACAGGCCATATGTGTATAGCTATAGCTCTTTGTGTTTCTTTAATTGAGCTCCACTGTCACTTGATCAGAAGCGACGCATGTTCAAAAAATATACAAAAATTTTAACATAAAATATCAATCTTTGCAAAATGTTAATTATACGCCTATGTATGCTATGTTACAAGAAGTCAGGTACATCTGATTTAACTTCTCCATACATTCTGAAGTGTTGGAGATGTGGGTTAAGTATCATCGTAAAAACAGACTCAAGCCAAATATACACATTATTAATGGACTGGAGAGATTGAATAGGACTTTCAAGCAGATTACAGGGGTTGACAAAGGTAGCAATATAGGCTTTAGAACGTGTCATGACTCAAACTTCACTCTCACAAAAATTTTATGTGACGCATTACTCATTTCTGGTGAGAGACGAAAACGGGAGTCGGGAGTTGAATGCAGCTCCTGTTCTCAGAGGGTAAGTAAATAAAATTAGTACAAATGATAGTATGCATAGTCGCCATTTATTTTGCCAGAATATTATTACGGAGCCTTGATCTTTACTTACAATAATACATTTATTATGAAATGAAAATAGCTCATCATGCCGACTGCTTGAATATAATTTTTGTATTTCTTTTGCTTACCATGATTTATGGAGTGCGGCCTGCAGCTGTATGGCGTTTGCCGAAATCAAACCAATCAATAGAAATTCACCATAACCAATTTTATCACTAACCAATAATTTGAGATGTTATCTAATAGTGGACAATCTCACTTATTCCATCAGATATTTTCACTATAACCAATTTTATCACTAACCAATAAATCGAGATGTTAACTAATAGTGGACAATGTCACTAGTCCCTAGCAGGCAAGGAGTGTGTTAAAAGCCGTCCTGAGTTCAGGCTAATATAAATCAACATTGAATGTACCAGAACCCCACAAGTTCTGCAGTCAATCCATGTCAGCATTGAATGCAATGAGACAACACCGCAACAGCAACTAACAGTTACCAACATTCCTCTTCATATAAATAAACAGATTATCAAGAAGTCAAGACAGCAGCAGCAAACAGATCTGATGCAGCCTAACAAGAGGGCTTTGTTTAGTGAAAAATTGTCTATATCAAGCTACGAAAGGCAACGTATGAAGGCTCACAGCACACATGTACAACATGCCAAAAAAGCTCACATCGGACCGCTAGACAGCTACGCCTTTGACAGAGACCGAGTATGCACTGAATTGGAATTTTAGGCAGATGAAAATAAGGATTTGAGTGACAGAATGAATAGAAGCTGGAGTAGGTAAGCGAGAGATCCTGGGTTGATATCGAAAGACAGGAAAACACTTAATGCTTCACAGGTATGTTTCAATTAGTCTTGATAGATGCAAGGACAAACACTAATGTCAAATTTGATTAGGAATAAGTTATTGCCAATTTTCCTATTCAAATAGACAGATATTTTATTTTGGTAATTTTGTCAAAGCTTTGTCTGTCATGCTTTGAATGAGTTGTCCGCTCCCGAATCGTGTGAAGAATGCTTGCAATTTTAATGATGATAAATCTTCAAAAAAAATGTTACGATTGCAAATTCAACTCAGGCCTCCCGCTCAGATATCTGTGTCACTATCCATTATCCAGTATCGATACTCATTTTGAAACATTACGCCTTCTAATTTCAAATAAAGAAATGGTTTTATTGTGAAGTTAACCTAAACGCTTTTCTCACGTATTGATAAGCCCTAAAATTAACCTAATATGAAGTGAATAAGCAGTCAAAATAAAATGTAACCAACAGTGTTGACCAATCAAAAGCCTTGATGGCTGCCCAGAATCCACATAAAAAGCGCTACCAAATTGGGCTCTGAAGCAGATCAGATCAGATATCGATAACCACACTTTCAGCATGAATGCTGCAAGTAGGACAGTCGCTAAAATTAAACTTATTTTTTCATGGTACAAAGAAAGAAATTGACACACCAAGAGGACAAGCAACGAGGCAATTTGGCGTTGTGGTACAGCAAAACAGTGATCTCTAGATCCTATCCAGATCATTCCACGGTACTGATGAGGGACTACCAGAGACATCTTGTAACCAAGGCAATCGATTGCACCACAAAATACAATGGATTTCTGAACATGTTCAGGATGAACATTCACACCGCATTAGACATTGAGGTAAGTATTACAGGTATCAAATTTTTTTAGAAAGCACTTGGCAAACGATGGCTTTTTCAACTCAACATTGAACGCAGCTATTTCTTAAATTTAAATACCATAAATAACAAACAATCCTGTATTTATAAAAATCGTCGTGCTAACGTTTTAATTTGCCTATTAGGTTAAATGCCCAAAAAGAACTGGCCTCATGATCGATAAAACAGAGCTGGCGTGTTTGCTTTGATCATAGGAATGTTGGCCGTTTGCTGGGTAGTGCACTTGTATACAACTCAATAGTGATACAAAATCTCAAAAATAAATTGACATACAGCTGATTTGCGAGTATAATGTGCAGCTAAGAAAAAATAAAAATGCATCACATGAGCTATGAGAGCACATCGTAACTCTGACTAAACGCAAAACTTCGTAAACAAAACCTTCAATGTAGGCCGAGATCAAGACTACAGGACACAAAAAGCAGTGCAATCAAAGAGACCATCAACGCAAGCAACTGCATCTATGTAAGTGTGGAACTTGGGAAACAATGACTATGATCTCTAAATGATTATCAGGGTAAGGCTGAGGATGGATCTCTTGCTGTAAGGATTTACATGCTGCTCGAAAGGAAAACATAAAACTGATGTGTTATATCATTAGGCTGAGCTGCCTTACAGAAAAAAAGCTTTGTTGATCATTAACATGAGTTGATATGAGAAAAACGGAGGCTCCTTCGGTGAAAAAATTACTGGTGGTGGAGCCAAGTTATCAGCCACACAGAACAGCTTCACTCTCATAGCACACTGAGTCGGTTGCGAAAAAAAAACCAGGATGGTTGGTGTGATTTGTGGATGTATATCAGAGTCAAACCTCACAAATAATACAAACACGTAAAAAAACAACCTGCATAGTAATTGGTGTAGCCAGATGCGAGATTACCAAAGGATATCAAAAGAAAGTCAGACACAGCAGGTTTGTCCGAGTTGATATATGGCATTGCAGGCGTAAATATTTTAAGATTGATATTTGCTGATACATGCTCATCTTTTGTTACAGTCTCTCAGCTACACAGAGCTGAAGATCATCGATGCCTTCAGTAAGGATGATTTTGTATTGCTAACCAAGGAGCTGACTGATAAAGGATATCAGCATTTATTTATTGACCCAATTCTCAAAATAATGAACGAGGAGATACAACACTACTCCACTGACAACACCTCCACTCTCCACAAGTCTGACGCCGATAATGTGGCTGATTTCTCTCTACCATCCCATCTCATTGTTGAGTTCGAAATAAAGCTATCTACGCTCATGAGTACCATCCAAAGAGGGGAAGATGCTTTCAGCTGGGACAACCAATCAAACTCGCTCTGAGTTGATGACAAGCTGACAAATGACGGACAATGGAAATATGAGTAATCATCTAGCTTTCCAATTAGTGCCAGAAAGCATCAACGTTCTACTTTCAAGAAACCTTGGATGACTATGCAATTATTTACACTTACAAAAGAACGTACTAAGCTTCACAAAATGAGCAAATTACAACCATTCAATGGTGAATTACAAACACGGTATAGGAAATTCAGAAATCACGTAACAAACTGCGTAAACACGGCAAGGAAAGAGCATTACAAAGCCAATGAAAAATGGAGATTTGTCATGAGTTTTATTAAAAAAGATACCAATGGTTCAGATGAGAAAATTCATCTCGGACATGATGGTGATCAGAGCTTTTCTGTAGCTGATAAATTTAATGATTTCTGTATTAATGTTGGTACTAATCTGGCAGAAAATCTTCCAGCCACTGCAACCAAATTTTCAAAGTATTTTCTTAAAATTGATAATGCTTTTGCAGCTGAATTTTCTTTCACTGAAATTGAGACCTCGGCTACTCTTAAAATAATTGATAGCTTCTCCAATAAGAAGGCTACAGGGCCTGATAGAATACCAATGCAAGCTTTAAAAGATTATAAATTAACCCTGGCACCAGTTATAACCTACTCAGCTAACCTGATGATAAAAACCTCGATTTTCCCAGACTGCTTAAAAATTGCTCGTATGAAGCCACTTTTTAAAAAGGGAGATAAAAATTAGATGTAATAATTACAGACCCATTTCAATTTTAAATTCGACATAATATATTGATACACTGATTATTTATTGAATGGTAAAGTTGTTGTCCAAACTTGATATACTTTGAAAACCCCTATTCTGCGTTATTTATGCTGAACTGTTTTTTTAATTGACAGGTCTATGAGAAGGCTTCAGAACGAAAAGACCTGAAACTCTAAGAATACAGGAGAATCCCAGAAATCAGTATCATGGTGCGGTCATATCTTGCCATTCAGGCAACCAGCAGTGCTTCTGGGCTGCTGTTCAGCAAGGCAGGCTTCATTGTGAATATATATAGGACCAGTTTGAAAAGTGAAATATATCCATGCTAACCTTCCTTGCGACAATTTCAGATTAATCACTTAACACTTTCCTCATCATTCACTCTCTATTTCACAGCTGGTCTACTCAAAAAAACCTGGGCCTCGGGCAATGATTCACTGGCTCTGGTTGGGTTTTTTTTTGGTTGTATCTGTAGTGCAAGGTATAATAGACTGCCGGTAGTAAATAGGGAAAGACAGATAAGAGTGCTGCATAAGAACTCGGGCTACATCCGGGAATGCGCAGGAAAGAGGCATTAATAATGACACTGGCTTAGAGAGGAGAGGAGAATGAGAGAAGACAATGGAGTTGTAGCAATACTGGACACCTCAGCATATCTCATGTAAGTTGAATACACTACATGGTGTCAGGAGTAAACTAGAGAGTATTAGTGAAGGTTTTGATCTAATGAGTGGCAGAGGAGGCCATATTTGAGAGAGAGGAATAGTGAGGTCTTTGAATCAATAACCGACATTGATCACGTTACAAACATGGACAATAAATTCGGAAGGAGTGTTAAGACTCCAGTGTTTAGCATGGAGAATGGTGCTGAGTTGGAATGTTGGAGGAAGTTTATCAGACGTTTTGAAATAGCTGTGATTGGTGTAGGGTTGAGATACAAGGACAGTGGTGGAATTAGGTCCAGGAGAAAGGCAGAAGATGGTCAAGTAGAGAAGTTTGAAATAGAGCAGAGAAAGGCGGCATTACTGCTAGATAGCATGGGGGAGTATGCTATGAACATCTTTGAGACATGGGATGGTGATGTGGATGCCATGCAATATGAGCAACTGAAAGTGGCGTTTGACAACCATTTTGCAAGCAGAGAAAACATAGTTGCGACCAGACACAGGTTCTTGTGTATGGAGCAGAGGAGGGATGAGAGATTAGACTAGTATATAGAAAGGGTAGAAAGGAGTGTCAGTACATGCAGATGGGGCGGATTGGAAGAAGACATAAACACCCTCATTGTTATCAAAGGAATGCATGTAGATAAGATAAGAGGTGAGCTGCTGTTGAAAAAGGAGTTAACTTTAGACAAGGTGAAAAACATGTGCAGTAGATATGAATCAGCCCAGGCTGCAGCCAAAATTATCAAGTCAGGAGAATCTAAGCCTGTTTCAGAAGTTGACATAGTTGAAGTTAATCAGGAGAACTCAACAGTTGGTAAAGAGCAAGCAGATATAGACAGGGTTGGAGCAAGTAATTTTAGTTCAGGATTCAGAGATCGTGGAGGAAGCAGAGGCCGGGGCAGAGGCCGGGTTTGTTGGACATGCGGACGCTACGGGGGTCATGATTACAGATCGTGTGATGAGAAGGTGAGGAATGAGAAAGGAGAAAAGAGTGGTCAAAGGGAGGCCCCAAAATGTTATGTGTGTGGAGAGCCTTTGCACATAGCTAAATTCTGTCCGAACAAGTTTGCAGGCAGAGAAACAGGAAAAGGGGAGATAAATGCTGTAGCAGGATCCTCCAGCGATGAATTGTTATGACTAGGAAGGAAGAAAGACAATGAATTTGAAATCAAGCTGAGATCTTCTAAGAAGATGGTTAAATTCATTGTGGATACTGGAGCGGATGTGAAAGTTAACAACAAAGAGACGGCGCTGAGGCTAGGATTAGATATGCGCCCGACTCGACGTGATTTTAGAGGAGCAGGTGGGAGTAAATTAGAGATTCACTTCAAGGCTTACCTTCCCCTTATCTCTGTATGGGGTCAGGAAGTAAGAGGTAAAGTGTACATCCTAGAAGGGGCACGTAACAATTTACTAGGAAAGCCAGAGATTCGGAAGTTCAAATTGGTGAAGACAATAAGGAGCATTAGCGAGGAGGTAGAGTTGAAACATCCCAAGTTATTTGGTAAATTGGGAGTATTACCTGATGTGTTCAAGATAAAAATCAAGGAGGGCGCAAATCCGTTGTGCTTGAACGTCCCACGAAGGTTACCTATAGGATTGAGAAAGGCCACAAAGGATGAGTTAGAAAAGATGGAGGAGTTGGGTGTTATAGAGAAGGTAGAGAAGCCAACTTCTTGGTGTTCTGGCATGGTGGTAGCACCTAAATCTAATGGAAAGGTCAGAATATGCGTTGATCTGACCCAACTGAATAAGAGTGTGATGAGGGAGACATATCCATTACCCCATCTGGAAGACACCCTTGCATCGTTAAAAGGCAGTCGATACTTTAGCAAGATGGATGCAAACTCAGGATTCAGGCTGATTGATTTGGCGGAGGGGTCACAAGAGTATACCACTTTTATAACACCTTTTGGTCGTTATCAATACCTGAAAATTCCGTTTGGAATTTCTGCTGCCCCGGAATTTTTCCAAAGGCAAATAACAAAATATTAGAGGGACTAACAGGAGTGCTGTGTATGATGGACGAAATTTTGGTTGTTGGAAAGAGCAAGGAGGAGCATGATGCAAGATTAGCGGAAGTTCTGAAGAAAGTCGAAGAAGCGGGGATGACATTAAACAAAGAGAAGTGTGTATTCGGAGTTCAGGAAGTGAAATTCCTGGGGCACATACTGACTAAGAATGGTATAGGGGTTGACCCGGAGAAGGAGAGGGCCATCCGCGAGATGCCGGCACCGACTGATAGGAAGGGGTTGCAGAGATTTTTAGCTATCAGAAGTAGAGGTGCCTCTGAGAGAATTAGACAGGAAAAAGAATGATTGGATATGGCTAGAGATACATCAGAGGAGTTTTGATAAGGTTAAGGAGCTGATTACATCTTCTTCGTTGTTGGATTTGTTTGACTACAATAAAAGTCACAGGGTAACAGCTGACGCAAGTTGTCACTCTCTGGGGGCAGCGCTGTTACAGGATCAGGGAGATGGAGAATGGAAACCAGTGGCTTACGCCTCTAGGAAGCTCACAGATGCTGAAAAGAGATATGGTCAAATTGAGAAGGAAGCCCTGGCGATCACATGGGCATGTGAAAAATTCGACTTTTATCTAGTTGGAAGACGTTTTGAAGTAGAGACAGACCACAAGCCATTGATTCCTCTGCTTGGGTCTAAGGATTTGTCAGAGTTGCCGCTGAGGATTCAACGATTAAAGATGAGACTTATGAGATATGACTATAAAATTTTCCATACACCTGGGAGTAAAATGTTTATTGCTGTTTTACTCTCAAGGCCACCGACCGAACAAGAAGTAGCTAGGATAGCAAGGGTGGAAATTCACATTAGGACTTTGATATCTGCGGAAGGAGATGCGTTGGTGGAAGAGATAAAAAGACATGCCAAAGTAGATGACGATTATCAGGTGAATTTGAAGGCTATGAAAGAGGGGTGGCCAAGAACATTAAAGGGAGAGCTGAAGAAGGTGAAGGGCAACATGGCTCTTCTGAGTGAGAAAGACGGCCTAATTGTGATGAACTCCAGACTGTTCATTCCTACAGCAATGCGCAAGAACATGCTGCTGCGCTTACATTCCGGTCACCAGGGTATGGCCAAAACGTATCGCAGGAGTCAAGACTCGGTGTGGTGGCCGTCTATAAGAAAGGAGATCATTGAGATGGAAGAAGAATGCCCGAAATGTATTAAATTTAGACGAATGAGGAATCTTCCATTACACCAAACGGAGCTGCCAGAAGCCCCGTGGAGTCATGTAGCTTCGGATTTGTTTGAGTTTAGAGGGAAGGTTTATGCTTTGTTTGTTGACTACTACTCCCGGTGGATTGAAGTTGTAGGGATGAGTGGACAAACAGGGGCGGAATTAGCCAAGAAGTTCAGACCAGTTATTGCGAGTTATGGAGCCCCAGATAGGATAGGGACGGATAATGGCCCTTGTTATGTTTCTAAAGAGTTGAGAGATTTGATGGAAGAATACAGCGTTATCCATGTTACTAGTAGCCCACATCATCATGAGGCTAACGGTCTGGCAGAGAGGAGTGTGGAGACTATTAAAGGACTTTGGAATAAAAAAGAAGATAAGAATAAGGCCCTGATGGCATATCGTACCACCCCACTAGAGAGCAGCTGCAGACCAGACGAGCTTCTATTAGGCAGGAGAATGCGGAACGAATTACCTATCCAGCATCAGAAGGCATGTGATACTGAGGGCTTTAGAAAACGAGACACTACTTTAAAGGAAAGACAGAAGAGGAACTTTGACAAATCGAGGAGAGCTTCAGATTTCGCAGATTTACAAGAGGGTCAGACAGTATGGGTTAAAATTAGTCACGCAGACAAGGGCAAGAGAGGCATGGTGAAATACAAGGCCGAAGAGCCCGATAGCTATTGGATTGAGACAGACAAAAGACTTGTGAGAAGGACTAGGAAACATTTACGAATATTGCCGAAGGATGACATAGAAGGTGGTGAGGAGAGTCCAGCAGATGAGGACGACAACCGAGATCAAGGGAGAATAGAGACAGAACAAAACATCCAGCCAAGTGCCCCTAGGCCACCAAGTACAAGAAACGCTAAGAAGGTCAAAAACCCTGATTATGTGTGGTACAAGAATCATTTGCGTTGAGAGGGAGGAATAGCAGAAGGAGTATTAGACAGGAATGGAATAGATAGTAAGGGAACAGGTCAGTTAGGGACCTGAGAGAGAGTGCGTAGTATTAGCCAGGAAGGAAAGAAGAGTGCGTAGTATTAGCCAAGAAGGATAAAAGAGTGCATAGTATCAGCCAGGAAGGATATACGAGTAAGAAGAATACTAGAATCAAGGTCTAAGGGATATTAGACAGGAACACTTATACACTATATAGATTTCTACTACCAGGACTTCGGAATCGGTTATATTACCCACAACAAGGACTATCAATAACAATATAGAAAGAGAGGAGGATGTAGTGCAAGGTATAATAGACTGCCGGTAGTAAATAGGGAAAGACAGATAAGAGTGCTGCATAAGAACTCAGGCTACATCCGGGAATGCGCAGGAAAGAGGCAATAATAATGACACTGGCTTAGAGAGGAGAAGAGAATGAGAGAAGACAAAGGAGTTGTACCAATACTGGACACCTCAGCATATCTCATCTAAGTTGAATACACTACAGTATCAACCATCAATTACCTTCAAACAAGAACCCTTTGCAGTCTGAAATATGAAATCAGTTGTGCTGTATATTAGAGTGAACCACATTGGATGATACTCAAATCAACAATCTGGGATTATCAAGTCATAAACGATATGATATAATCAGCGGGAAAATTGTATCTAGCAAATTATTGGCTTTACATATTCCTGCTAGCCAAGAAGACTGTGTCACAACTCCATCCAAGAAGAAAAGGAAAATCACATGTGGCACCCTAAAACCTAAACTCAAGCCACATGGTATGTCAAAAACACCCAAAATTAGATAAATGTATATGCATGTCCTGTTTGGGGACTGTGTCCATGGATTATTGCTTTTCTACGCAAATAACTGTTTTTTTATAATAGTACTTGCATCTCACAGCAAATAAATTGGATAGATAAATCAGGAGTATTTGGCTCCAAAATAAAATATTAACTTCATCAATATTGTAGGCACTACAAAGGATTTTTTTCAAAATGATCGGGTCAACTCGAAAATGGCACCATTGGAAAGCTCTAGGTGTGAAATTTCCAAATATATTTTTAATTTTGCACTGAGAGCAATATGAGCCAAGCAAATCCAAAATTCATTTTCATTTTGGCAGTAAAAATTATCATCTGAAAATTACAATATGAGGCTCCAGGCAGAAGCAAAAAAAAGTGCAGTGTGACGTTGTGCAGTCATTGCGTAAGGTGATTCTGATGCGCAGGCACTGCTGTAGTAGCCTACTACTATAACAATTCTCCTTTATAAAGCATTGAAGGACATACCATTATGATTGTGATTATAGTTTCTATGATTATAATTGATTTATTTATACCACACCACCTATACACACCAGCCAGATTGGGATCAGAGTAAGACCTCTATGAATTTTGTGACGATATTTGAAAAATGAATATTGTTTTAGGATTAAAAGCTTGTGACGCATTAGATTAAAGTATGTCTCTAAATTTCTCTATATCAGAGGATACATTAACCTCTGTGAACCCGAGGGTTATTGAGAACTGGAACAATCAACATTAAGAGCTCCTCCAGTAGGATCAGAGAATAAATTTATCTCCGAGTTATAGTTGCATGAATATGAAATTTAGAAATGTAAATTGATTGTCATTTTGAAGCTGCGTGCTGAAGGTAAGATTATCGTCACATCCTCTGAGTTTGTGTCTCTGTATGCAAGAATCTCCGAGCCATAACGCTGGAGTGCAATGCAGAGGGGATCTGGGTGGCAGTTTCAACCCACAGATAGTAGTTAAATTAATTATGAAACAATTAGACCAAGGGTTACAAAAATAGAGTATTGGTTACAAAAATAGAATATGAATACAAAAATAGAAAATGAAATAAAAAAATAATAGTGAATCAATGCCCGGCCAATTGACTTTGAACATCTACAGCAGTGCATACAGCTTGCCTTATGGAGAGGAAGAACCGGAACATCCCACGGTCATTAAGGTGGACGCCATCCCCGCTAATGTCTGTTAACTTGAGGGTATGGCGCCACAAAATAACGTGAGATGCTCCAGCACATCTCTCCTCCAGCCTTGCATTGAACCGCTGTAGATGTTCAAAAAAATTGGCCGGGACTTGATGATGCTTAATGAAAGACCCCTCCGCGCGAACTATTTCAGTACAGAGTACGACCAAAGGTGCCGCGTAGAGAAATCTTTCAAAAAGGGTATCTGCTACTCTCTCTGGATTGGCATTGCCACCCAGATCATTCCCTCCACATTGCACTACAATCACATCCTGTCTGATTGCTGGCACCTATAACAGAAAAAATCCTTTTTAGTTCTAAAGAAAATATTTGTAAGACTTACGTTGCAGTCGGTTATTTTTCAGTTTCATCATATTTATTAGAAGTCATTTCAGCTGTAACTTACTGGTATCCGGCCAGTCCTTGCCCCACTGATCCCAATCTGGCTGGTGTGTATAGGCGTGGGCCACTCCCAGGTCGCTTTACCGTCCTTTAAAGGAAAATTGTTTGGTAATAAAGCGTCAAGTTTGAATATATACCATAAAATCTCACAAGACTATCACAATTGTGTCGGAGAGTAAATATTAGCTTGAGTTTAGTTTAGCTAGTTGGTGGATGATTTAATGTCAGCTAGCACTTAATTCTTTGTGAGCTAATTTGGTAGCGTATTATTAAAGTAAAGAGGGTGAGTCAATGTCAGCTTCCATTAAATTTAGCTATGTAACTTCTGCAAAAAAATTTAATCCTCTTAGGTAGATGAATGGACGACTTACTGGTACTAAACTACAGCTAACTTACCCTGATATACCGCTCTAGTCTTGATATGAAAGAGTGTCCAATAATGATAACGTGCTTCATTTTATCTAAAATGTAAAATTGATAGTTTGAGAATTCAAGGTATTTTCGTCAAGTGATAGAAAGAATTTAAAAAAAAAGTACCCGACTGGTTGCATGTCATTGAAGTCTAAGGCTTATGACATAAGTTTTCGACTTCAATGGCATGAAAAAATAACCAGCCCCAAGACACCTCGCTTTTTAAGCTTGATATCTCGGCCTCTATCCCGACTGTTTGGTGTTAAATACAGTCGCTTTCTCTGATTGACAGTGTAACTCATCACAGCGTAAGTATTTAATGTCTTCTCTATATACAATGTTATAAAAAATAAAAATATTTACAATGTTATGTTACACTTATAATGTTATGTTACATTTATAATGTTATGTTACATTTATAATGTTTTGTTAATACTAACTCAACAGCCTTTTACTAGCACACCACATGGCATGGAAAGGCTGGAGTGTTTATACATGCATGCAGTTACAGTAAATGATAGAAATAAATATAAAAATAGAAGGCTGATGATGGTGGTTTGAGAGTTTAACAAATTCCAGGACCTGACTGCTGTAAACTCCTTAAGGGGAGGGTTCTTTTCCCTGGGGGAAGGGGGTACTATTCTTTAAGGGGCGATTTCACAAAATATTACATCTCCTTCAACTACATCAACAACAAATCCAAGCAAATCAAATGTTATGTCATCGGCCTGATCAAATGATCCATCACTATCCCAATACGCAGCCTCAAACTGGATTTTTTTATTCTTCACAATTTTCTTTTCTACTTTATAATTCCATCTCTTAGCATCTCCATTTTCCTCATTCCAAATCCAAACAAACTCTTCACCAGCTAAACAATGGGGGTCAGATACATACATAAGGGCTCTATTTAGCTTTTCATCAGAAACATCTGGCCTAAGCTCCTTGACCTTACTACTAAATTTGGCAGCATCCTGAATACAGTCTTTAACTCCTCTAGTAAATTTATTCCTATTTGCATTACTGCGCTCCTGACCCTTTACATGCATTCGCCTTTGAATCTCTAAACAAACATCATGCTCCTGAACCTTTGACCTCTCTTTTAGCTCTCTAGATAATTTAACAGCCAGCATTATATCAACATTTGATTTATCTAGGTAATCAGCAGTATTATTTATAGCAAACATAGTTTTAGAAGCGACATAAGAACTCGAAGCATTGGAGCACTTGCGCATTAGCCAATCAGTAAGTCCTAGAATACTCTCTGCAACAATGTTATCGGCGGGGGCACTACTAACCTGCGCTCTATCTACATCACTCAATAATGTTAGCTCCCCGCCGACTGGATACCTGGATGCTTGCCTCTCTACAACTTTTAGAAATACCTCTGCTGCTCTTTTCGCTAGGTCAAGGCTAATATCATCAGGGGTGCCAGATGCTAAAGAATCATGCACAAGATCATCGTCGGGGTTATCAAAATCAAAACAGTTGAACTTCCATAATTCCATAATTTACTGGGGTCATCAATTAGCTCTCTTAGATTACGGACAACACATTGTAGGAGTCCACAGCAGTCCAGATTCACCATTTCTTTCTTCCTATACATTGCCTTCATCCATGGCCCTGTCACAGTTTTACCAAGCAAGCCACCAACTTCAAGCTCCTTTACAATAATATCGGAATCCATATCATTTATAATACTAGTACGGTAATCTACACTTTTGACACAAAAATCTTTCAAAAACTCTCTGAGCTGGGATCTGAGATGAAATATACTACCACACAAATAAAAGAATATGTGAAATCTGTTACCTACATACCTTACTATTAGATTCTTGTCTAGTTTCCGCAAAAAAGGCACTAAAAGTCGATGGATCTCCCTTCCCTTGTTTTAACTTGAGTTTTGAAATAGTTTGAACTAACCTTACAACATATGCTTCTTTACCAAATAGGGTACCTTTATAAGACTTCTCCTCCTCAAAATCCTTACATAACTTTCTGAAACCAATTGCCAAACTATCGATGGGATACTATGACCCAAATAATCCTCTAGCTTTCTTATTACTGCATGATTTACAATAGCTCTATCGCTGATTGTTGAGGTGATTTTACTTTTAATCTGAGACACAACTTGACTAACATCTATTTTATGAAGCTTACCGTAGATACTAGCAGATTCTTCAATAGCATATTTAATGTGATTCATGTAATCATCTGCTGTACCTGAAGCCAACTGGCCGACATCGAGCAAAAAGGACTTTCCATAAGCATTTATATGTACCTCATTTATGTGTTTCTCATTGATTGAAGTTGCATCCCATCCTAAATTCACATGCTCTGACTCAAGAATAACACTAACAGCCTGCTCCATTGCAATACACCTCATCTCATTACTCATATTACAAACAGTTGACACACTAGGAAGAGAGGTAGGAGCAACCTCACACAAGTTTTCACAAACAAACTGAACAACACTACTAATATGACACACAGGCACCTGTTTACGGCTACAATAGTATACCGTTTTCCTAAGACTTTCATTGTACTTGCCTCCGGGGAGCGTTGTCTCGACCCGCGTGATTGCCTTCTTCAAATCCTCCAAATCCTCATCTAACTTACTAATCTCGTGATCATAGGACTTTAAACTCGCACTTAACTTTTTAACTTTAGCTTGTGACTGAGAGAGGGACTGATCAGATTTTCTTTTTAGCACTACTTTACTTTCATGAACTCTAGCTGTTTTTTTAACCACACAATTTTTCATTTTTTTAATTTCCTCTTTAGCTGACTCAAACTGTTTCTTTAGCCTGTCCTTAGATTTTTTTGAAGTATTTGCATTGTCAGGATCTATATTTTGTTGCTGTCACGTTTAGCTTAGTTTCAAGTTCTCCCAAATTCTTGACCAATTTAGCATTTTCAGTTTCCAAATCAATGACCTGTTTTGTTAGACTAGATATTTTTACTTGCTCCCTTCTTTGATCACGAGATGAAACCGAATCGACTACACTAGAACAGCTACTACTAGAACTAGCGGAACTACTACAATATCTGGAAGAAAGGAACTCAATTAAAACTTTTTTACCGTTGGCTCTCTGTCTACTCTTATTTAAGTGCTGATAAGTTTTGAACAAAACTCTAAGATCACTAATATTTTTACTATAAGTAACATTTATACTACTAAGAGCCTCATGAGCACCTTGATAACTTTGGTGTTTAACTAAGTAAACTGCATGTCCATTACATACATGATCTACACTACTATTAGAATCTACTTTATACATATCAACTAATTCGTCAGCTGTGATACGAGACATATTACGCTGTGATGGGTGTTACTGTCCAAATAAACAAAGTCTCAACTCAAACAAGAACACCAACAAAGACCAACGCACAACCAAGCAGTAACAAGCAGGCTCGCAAAACAGTGCGATAAAGATAGACTAAATAAATGCTGAGATAAACAGTAGCTGTGTTTGATAGCAGTATTGACAACTGAGTGATAGCTTAGTGGAATTGACCCAATAAGATATGACCTGGGGAGAACGCTTGCACGTAAAATTTTTATCTGAAAAAGACCACCAAGAAATCCCGTTTTTAAACTGTCCCTCAAATGATGTTAGTTGGCAGGGCAGTTAAAACACAGCCTAGCCAAGATCCCATCCTATAACAATCGTTACTCCCTGTTCCCCCTCTAGACATATGATGTCATATGCCTAAATACAGCTTTAAAAAAAAAAGTTGTGTAACAAACAGTCTCAGACTGTTTGTAACTCAGCTGAGTCTGTTCTCAGCTCAGTTTCACTCAGCTTAGCGAGACTCAGCTCATTGAGACACAATCACTGAGTCAGCTGTGTCTCACTCAGCTGAGTCACTCTCACTTACCTCAGTCTGACTCAGCTGAGTCTCACTCAGCTGAGTGTCTGAGAGATAGGCCTACTATTTGTATTTAAATATTATTAATCAATTATGTATACATGACCTATCCCAGCCATAGAGTTATCCCCCTAGAGCTATGACTCAATGTTTACTTCCTGTGGAGGCATGTGTATCCGGCGGCCATATTGGATTTGTGTAGCAACATATAAACAAATCACTATAGACTGTTGAACAAAATATAATTCTATGGTGAGGAGTTAGCTTTTTAAGATTTAGCATTGATGCTAGAAAGAAGATAGATAGATGCTTCTTCCATAAATGTATTCCATTGCTCCTATCAAGCACAGACTGATACACAGATATAATATTTTAATTCATAGACAATAATGAAATAGATCATAAACATAAAACAAATTGGATTAGATAATATCAGATTACAAGCAGAGTGCATTATGCAAGACTATATATTATTATGTTTAAATACACCAAGACCACTCAACTTTGATTGATCCTTTCCCTTACTCCCATGAATAACTGTTTTGTTGTTATGCTTTACATAGTGCTCTATACGAATATCAAAATATTTTCTGGCTATTTCCCTGATCAACTGTTTGCTGTGATACAAACTATCCTCGCACAGCTAGGAGTAAAATTTACTCATAGCTGTGAGCTTTGGGAGGGAAATAATGACAGAGGATTTTCTACAATTACACTGCGGAATAACAAAGCCACAAACAGATTTATGTGATTTTCTTTACGTAGAAATTTCTGATCGACATATAGTTCTATGATGGACTCACACCGCTTTATAATATTATTCACAGACTGTGGGACAGCCACAAGGCCACCGCCATCCTTTATGTTCAGTTACTGTGTGGATTTGTTACTGATGTGACTTTGATAGTCATGATCTAAGACACAGTGACCTCGTTTCTCAACCAAAGCTTCGGCACATAAGATGTGCTGGAAAAGTGACCACTGAAGGAACGGCATCAGGTTTAGATATGACTGTCTCGGCACTACGGCGTAATCACTATCTTTAAAATGGTCGGAGCACAATTTTGTCGACTTCTCAGCATTGAAGCCCTCTCTCTTCGTCGCAACCACCAATATTTTGGTTAGCTCAGGGTCTTTCAGTGGAAATCTAAATAACAATGCATCGTAACAACGATTATTATTTGATTATGTATTCAAGTCTGATTCAATAACTACACAAAAACGCTAGTGGTAATACATCCGTGAGTCTATTGATTGGCCTGAATGATACTGTTACGTTTTTGGTGCCCTTGAATTCTAAAGCTCTGCTCTGACAAATGCAAAGAGTACAAAATAACAGTCATTGGTACCATTGAAGGTTTGGTCCCCCACCAGTGGTCGAGCGCCCACCAAACAGCCCCCCCCCCCCCCATCACAAGCAACCAACAAAAGACACAACTTCTCTTGTTGATTGGTGGTGGTTTTTTGAGGGGCACTAAACCACTGGACGGGAATCAAACCCACAGGTGCCTGCAAAACTCAATTTTACACCAAATTTTGCTGCCATGGATCTTAGCTATATCTTAGTACTTGTTCTTAGGGCATCTGGGTTAGTGCGATGCTACTTGGCTATTTTGCATGTGAGGAGCCCATGGCCTTATGCTTCTAAAGAGAAAAAAGCACTAAGTCTGAAGCCCAGAAAAAGGTAATAAGATCTAAGATTTATGGCAGCAAAAGTTGGTGTAAAATTTGCCCAGTGCCCATGATAAGTGTTTCGAGTAATAGTACATAAATAATTCATTGTAAATTATAATATAAAAAAACTCACCAGTGGAATCTTTTAGATGAATGAATTGAAGAGTTGAATCAGTTCACTGCACAGTGAATGTGGGTAATCCAAAACTGTCTTAGCTGCAGAAAGAAATAAATGAATACACACAAATATGCCAATTATGTTATATATTTGACTAGCTGGGGGGACTTTCAATTAGAAACAGCCAAAATCGCAATCTTATCGCTCACTCACTGAGTGAGCGACACCTGCTAGGGGTCTCGCTTTCAGATCGCTCAGTCACTTGATGGAACTATATACATTCAGAGTGGTTTTGGGAATGATTTTCTCTAATTGAAACACCAAGTGAGTGATAATTTTGAGCGATGTGATAGTGATGTGATAGCGATAACTTGCCCAGTCTGACAATGATATCCATTCTATTGGTCTTTCTACACTCAGTCTTGCAATTATGCAGGGTTAGCTGAAAAAAAGATAGTAGAAAGGCAAACAGATGGGATCAGGGGGGGGATAGGAATGCTGGACAACAACAACATTGAATGAAGAATGAAATTGAAAATGAAGAACGCATGCTTGCTATCCAAACAAATAACGATTCTGCAAATCACAAGTCCAATTAAAGGCAGAATGAGAATGTTTTAGTGTATGTGATGTGATAGGAAACAACTCAGCTTCTCAGAATATGCAAGATTTATGCACCTACCTTGTCTTCCAGTTACACTTTTTTTTCCACCCAAGACCATGCTTCACTGAAACATCTATATATTTTACTCAACATCAGTTCCAAATCATACAAATACAGCTAGAAGATCTTTGTTATTTACCTGGGTTCTTCAATCTATGCCTGGGTTCATCAAATGTTGAGATCAGAAAAGAAGACCCCAGAGAAATCCATAAATTTGGTACCACAACTATAGAGCACAATGGAATGTTTATGTGTTGCTCCCCAAATCAAATATGGCTGACACCATACACACGCCTCCACAGGAAACGCAATGCTATTAGTCAATGAGTCATAGCTCTAGGGGGATAACTCTATGATGCTATGACAATACATGAATCAATATCTGATGATGATTCATTTGATTGGCATTCACGGTTCACAATGCACTATTTAATCCCTAAACTATATAGCTATGATTATGTTTAGTGAGATAAAAGGTATCGGTCAATAAAAATCCATCAGCATCAGCAACACAAACTTTATCTTAAGCCAAAGTGAAACTACTACTCATGCATCATTTGTTTACAAAAATGGACCAATCAGATCACAGCAGTGGCCATGCTGAATTTTTCTTGAAAAAATCTGTGTTGATGAAACATGGAATTTTAAAACAAAGATTGCAAGCAGTTCCATATAGCTACATGACAATTCATACACATCAACAGAATCAGAAATCTTTGATCTTATCAGATAATGGTTAGTGAAGAATGCATATTCAGTTTTATTATGAAAATTTGTGCAATAATTTGAGACCAAAGTTCAGACATGCTTACCTTTGTTTTGCGTGAAGTGTTCGGACTTTTTCGTGATTGCACAAGGTGCGCACGGATGTTTTCTATTTCCTGTCAAAATCTCAAGTCTCTGGGAGGAATACAAACTGAGATATCTGGGTTTAAAAAACTTGTGTTTTCGAAAATCTGCGCAGTTTTTAGGCCCTGTCGAGAGTATAAGAATTTGATGACACTTTTTCAAAACGGAAGTTGGTGCATTTGTAGTGCCTACATAGTAGAATTCATTTATAGAATCACTACTGTCCTAGTCTGCCAGCAACAGAGTGTCATGTGCAAAAATTCCGTTACATAACCCCATTCAGTTTATCAATCAATCATTACTTTTCTAGTTCGCCTTTCCACTAGCAATGCCTACGAATCATATTTCTAATATCATGCCAATTTTGAAAGTGAATGAAATTCACGCGCCTTCCAGTCAAGCTCATAAAATCTCTTATATGAACATCTCTGTGGACTTTGAGTTTGTTTCATACTGAAGCTTGGAATCACCACCTTAGCTGCCCAAAAATCATTAATTAGATCATAATCTAGATCGATTCATTTATGAGTTGTTTTAGTAGCAATATGGAGCTCGAAAATGAAGACTACTTCATACCATCACCTTAGCTGGACTTAAATTGCATAATTGCGCCATTTACTGTTATCTTATGAGAATGAACATACCGTAAATTAATGAAAATTACCTGAGTCCAGAGCAGATCTTGGAATCAACTGGAGAAGAATAAAGTATATGTTAAGAGAAGTATAAATATCCGATCGCAGTAGAATTATTTCTGGCTGAAGGTTTGTAAGTGATGAACTTCTTCATTGTCTGAGCACAAGGGTGGAAATGACTATGCTATTATTATTACTATTACTATTACTATTATAGCGTTGTTTTGATTCTGAGATAGTTCCCCTACATCACCCTTGCAATGAATTATTTTGACGCTAAAATGACCTGCTAATTGAAAAACAATCAGCTGTGATTTGATACTCTGAATTAACCAATTGTCTTATGAAATTGGCCAAAGGTGATAAAAGAGTAAAATTAATTCTAAGGGTGAAGTGGGGGAACTATCTTGGAATGAAAACAACTTTTATTTGATGCTAATTTGCCTTTTGATTATGAGCTAGAATCATTCTGATTCTAAAATTTCTTTGTGTGTACCTATTGTCAAGCATTTTGGTACTCAAATATGCACTCAAAATAATATTTTGTATGTGGGGATTACAACTTTCACTTTTATGTGATCAACAAATTTCAGAAATATCTCACCTTTGCCCTACTATTTTATGACCTGTCCCCATTGTATGTTGCTGGGATGTTAAATCCTTAGACTTGTTTACTCACTGTAATTGGAATTTATGGGACCTTAAAAGTCATTTAAAACTTCAAATCTACAATTTAAAGGTCCAAATGACTGTTTTAGGTCCCATATGACATGTATGATGACCATTTGGAAAGTTTTAGTCATTGGGAACGTTCAGTTGGAACCGTTTGGATAACAGTGTAGGAATTCTGACAGATGAAACACTCACGCACATTTATAATCTCGCTCCTTTTGTTTGAAACCTCGATATTACTTATCTGTTTCATTTTTGCCCTGTATTCGACATTGAAAATTAAAGATGAGGCAGTATCATAAAATCGTAAAATGTTATGTTTCCTAAAGATATATTTAGGCGAAAACTGCTACAAAACATTCATTGAATTTACTTGTTTGTGAATAATTTGTGCTTAAAATTTTACTAGACATAATTGAGATTACTTGCTAATTCTTAAAAGTCAGTTAGTTTGTTTGAATATTTGATAAACAGTCAGGAAAAGAACACGGTAATCAATGGTGTTCAGATAAATGAAGGTAACAGGAAGTTAAAGCAGCAGCGAACATTAAGATTGAGAAGGTCTCACTCCTTGATGTGCCCATGCTCATCAGATGACCACCTTCATCAAAGGCTCCGAGTACAGGAAAAACTGCGCCTAGATAATTAAAATAGTTTACAGTCACACTTAACACCATTTACAGGTCATGTTTGCATACAAATCCTCAAAATTTGCTTACAGACAGTATCATTGGGGTTCTGATACATGCAACACATAAAAATTTGAGTAGACAAATAATTTTGGATAAACAAGTTTCAGGTCCAAATTTGTTGTACTCCGGTTCTGGTAAATATAGTAGAGACCCATTGGTACTCCTAGGTACAGTAATATTGTCATAAGCACTCACCAGTTCTTGGAGAATCTGTAACCAAAGAAAATGGAACAATGATACAAATCAGGAGAACATGTAAACATGATGGTATGTGCTAATAAAGCACTAATATTTTGCCGACCATGCTTTGGGATGGCGAGTGATAAGACCCCTGAATTTTAATCGGCTATTAGATCTGCAGACACAAGTTTTTGATTTGAACGCTCCAACCATTGAGGAAAATTTGAACTTACATATTGAACATGTTGAGCCAGACCAGTCGACATGACATAAACATTCAAAGCCATTTCCTCGCCATGAGTCAGAAAAAATTCCATGAGTACCACAAGGCCCGCTGGCACAGTCATCGGCTCCAACCCCTGCATTTAAAAGGGAATGAAAAAACTCAATTTACCTGAATGTGTCAGCCTATATCTTGCTTATGTTGAAAGGATAATTTTTGATACAACCAATTTTAATTTCAATAGAGGGGAAAACCCTCTTGGCGATGAAGGCTTAGACTTACTACTAAATGGTAAATCAGAGCACTCTGGGCTTGTCTAGTGCTAACACTACGATTTTACGATGTGTTGTCTACACTAGATTATTACGAATTGAATTAGGAGTTGTCCCCACGTGAATAAACAAACATTAGAGCCTATTCAAGCTGATAAGGAGTCACAAAACCAAGCAAGTTCACCATCAATACAACAATCAAACCACTACAGCACTCTGTCAAAGGAATTTTCAATTATTTAGTTTACCATTTACTGAAACACTCACAGTAATTGTATGTATCAGCATTAAGTTGATTTGCAAAATGATTCATCGCAAACCATATTCTATCATGATGAGAGGGTGTTTTTTCTAGCTTTCAATTTGTTACCCTGCCAATCCTGACTGTCTTGAGGGCTTGAAGCGTCAAAGTAAAACCAGCTGGAAGGTTTTGTGGGGGGAGGCACTTTAAGCCTAGAGAGCAATTGAGGGCCATAAAAATTAAATTGTCTGGGTTTTAGATGAGTGTCTATGGTGAAAGTTCATAAGCAGATTACCAAAAGAATAAAATCGTCGCTACAATTTTGATCGAATTACTTAGACGGGCATGAGCTATCTGAACAATTGATAACTTAAAAAAAGAATGACTTATCATTTTACATTACAGGTGAGGTCATTCCTGAATAGAAATCAGGGATTTTGTTGTTATGATCTATCTTATCATACAATCAAGGGCTTGTTGATTGAATTGAGCATGACATTAATATTCCACTTTAAATCCATGTGATAATCTGAGAGAAATCAATTATATTCAGCATTAGACACAGCTAAATTTTATGGTGAAGAAACTATGAAGCTCTTCCTGATTTAGAACAAGAGAAAATCACAGATTAGCAGGTTCAATTTGTGTTAAAAGACGGATGGGTTGTTGACAACACCTTCGAATATTTTCGGCTGATACAACTCACCGGCGTGAGTTTCCGATCCCTATGAGTTGGATAGATTTGATGATTGTTTGTCTATTCATATAGGTAAAAAATTGTCAATGTCAATACACACATCATCCTATGTTTCTCATTTACGTAATATTAAGAATTAGTGAAATAGGCCAGGTATAATGCAGCATTTGGGTGAGACCGGGCTGGTGTGACCATATACTGTGATACTGCCCTGCACGACGATTTTAACATAAATAGAGAGTCAAGTGGAATTTCTTTTTATGCATAGGTAGTAAATTGTTTTCAACACGATGTGCAAATTATGAGAAAAGTTCTGACTGCAAGGCATATTCTTCAGTGCCGCAGGTACCGACTTTGGTTTTCACTCAAAAGCACTCCGTCAACGAAAAGGTAGCCCTCAAACATGACTTCAGAAAACTTAAAGAATCACACTTCATATTTGAAGGACATGTGGTTTCCCCGATAGATCTTGATCGTCTTGCTGTCCCCAACCTTTTCTCCCATGGCAAACTGCTGACATTACTTCATGCAGGGTTGTTAACTCATGTGAAGGAAGCTTGATTTTGAAAATGATTACATGAAATTTTGGACCAGACAACACCAAGGGCCGTAGAATAAGTTTCGGCAAAATCAGAATCCTTTAGGGTAAGAATTAAGACCAGGTGGGGTACTATAATTTAATCAAACCAGGCAGTTTTTCTTTAAATCCTTTACTCACTTAGAGGGCTAGCTTGGTAGCCTACTCGTATGCAACAATGAATATTTAACTATTTATCAGTGTCACTTATTACTGAAGATATAAATATCAAGTATCGTATTTTTAGTAGTACAACCAACCAAATTTAATTCACTCAATCACAAACGGATACTTAGAGATGACACATTGCAAAGAGAAACTACTTAGCCTAATGAGTGATCTTAAGGCTTACTGATCTGCTTAGTAAATATTTTAAAATAAGTGTACGACAAAGATTTAGCTACGAGTATGAGCTATTACTCACTCACATGCACAGAGTGTTCGGTCATTTTCACTTACATTGTCAGTCATGATGGTGATCGCTGCGAAGTTCTAAATATCCGAATAAGCGATCCTAATCTATAACAGCAGGTAAATTGTAATTGAATTGGTGGTAATGTCTGTATGCTATCACTGTCGAAGAAGGTGTCTGGACTCCAATACCTTGGTCAGAACTTTATACAAACAGTAGAACCTTAAGTCTTAGGGATCAAAGATACGAACAGAAGATTTAAATTCTGGAATTCTTAGATCTCCAGCAAAACTCTTCATGTTAATCTTTTGTTGTCAGCTTCTACGCTAAGTTTGGCTATACAATGTTACTAATGCCAAAGCTAATGCTGAGGGTAGAAAATTGGGACTAATTCCAGATTTGGTACGGTGTTTATTATGCTGGTAATTGAGGGAGAAACAATGAGGAAGATGATTTGGCATAAGTTTAATAAGTTTTGATAGCAATTATACCAAATAACTAAAGCAGGTAACTGCAATCTTTCACTAATCATCTAGCTGATGTTATTCACTGAGCTGATACTTGCTGAGCTGATAACTGTGCGAATACCAATTAAAGTAATAATGCATTACATTTAACTAACATACCTGATCATAACCAACAACAAGTTTTTGTCAATGCATTGTCCTTTGTGGACCTAACCATTAATCCATGAAATAGGCTGTGACTAATTATGATCTACTCATATTGACTAAGTCTTACGCTTTCACTTGTAGTAGCCAGTATAAAATACCAGCAGAGCAGTCTGGGCAATGAACTAAACTGACCAAAACATGGCAAGACATAGGCAGTTGTTTGATGCAAATAACTTTGTTGATATAATCTGACATCGGTAGCAACAACTCTCCTGATTATTCAACTAGTAAACCTAATAATATGGAGAGACATCTCCAGATTTGAGTATCAAGAATACAGAGCACAACAGACCTATCACTAAACCTGTGTTGTGTGTCCTTACTGTGAGATGATGTAGTTCTAAGGGAAAACAGCACACCATCATTACCAAGTTTACCAGTGACACCACAACTTCAGCAGAAAATCTGGGCCAATTTTCAGAAATGGTATGGTGTTTACAAACCTGATAATCGAGGAAGAAACAAAAAGGACACATTATCAGTTTCTCTATTTGATGACAAATACCACATAACTATAGCAGATGTAGAGCTGCTAATCTCAGAACGAAATGAAATCTCTCACCTATCATCCACCTGGCATTATTCACTAAGCTGATTATCAGGTAAACACCAATTAACATACTAGAACATAGGTAGCTGTAATTTGTGTACCAGATTATAATCTACAAGAAGTTTTGCCACTGCATTGGTATTTTCTATCACATTGACTAGACTCCACCATTAATCCATGGTATAGGCTGTGCCTGATTATCGTTTACTCACCATGACTTAATATCTTTGTTTATGCATTCACTTCCGACAAGGGACAGCAGGTGCTCCTTGCTTTGAATAGGTAGTTTATTGCATCGGCACAGTGGACTGGGCAACAAACAAAATTGACACAAACACGGCAAATGCAGGCAGTTTTTGATGCAAATGACTTAGTTGAAATAACTGACTCTGAACATTGGTAGAAGCAACTCTCCTGATTATCCAAATAACACATCACATATCATCGGCAGACACATCATAATTTAGTACCAAGAAGAGAACACATCAAACCTATCCCAATATCCTGGTGTCAAATCTCCTTACTGGTGCTGATCTAATTATTAGGGCAAACAGCACATGTTTACTAGCGACCTCGCAACTTAAGTTGTGATCATATGATCATCTCACTCTCCAAGTGCCTGATCATATGTGTCCTCATGTCATCAGCTCGACACCAAATACAGCCAGATGCCAATAGGCCTAGGCTAGAAATCTATCAAACAATTCACACAACTTCCTAACAGAGCAGTTTAATTTATATTAGAGGTTAGCAGGCCCATGGTCAAGGGGAGCCAGCGACGCACTGCCTCCCCTAGAATGCTAAATACAGTGGCCCAAAACCACTGTAATTGAATAATCCATGTCAGAATCAGCTCCTCTGGGATTTCAAATCGCTTAATATAGGCCATTAATTGTTTGGGGGAGCTTACAGCCCCCTTCCTGTGATACTTAGCGCTCGTCTAGTACTTTTGCCTCCTCTACCATTTTTTCTAAGCTACGCCCCTGGTCAGGTTCAATTTATTAAAACATCACAACAGTTTGCCAAATTTTCCATACACTTGATAATTTTAATATACCTAGAGGAAATGCTCCATTCATAAACAGCTGGAATGGACCCTCTTCAGCTTCAACTCCCGATGCGGATACTCATATGCATGCAAAGAGTAGCATAACAAGATGTACAATTTTTAATGATTCATGAATGAATGATCAGGAACACGGAGCGTACCGGTAGTTATGTTATACAGTATTACACTATCTTTGCCCTTATCAGCTACCATTAAAAGGTTAGGGATTGAGGGATTAATCTCAATAACTCCTCCGATGTCACGTAAACTCGGCTCCTGATTATTGTCATAGCTATGAATCGCCCCTGTATCATAGTACTGATGTATCTCAGCTGTGAATGGCTTTAGTCTGAATTTTTTTACATGATGATTGGTTTAAATAACTGATGAAGTTTTAAACTTTTAATACATTTATCTTGTCTGCCGTAATCATTTCAAAAAAAGCTTCCAACAAGAGTCAAAAATTCTCAAGAAATATCACATACTAAAAAAAAGCGACAAATTTAACACATACGTTTGTGATATGCCTAGTCAGTTCAATTTTTTCTGCAATAAGAAACAAAGCAGACCACCACCCTTGTTCTTCTTTGTAGGTCTATCCATCCTTACACTCTGATAACAACCTAAATGGAACTGATGACTTGGCTCTTTCACTTGAAGGAAAGTTTCAGACAGACAGAAAACTTTAAGTTTTTGTGTAGCCACAATGTAATATTCTTCATCATTTGAAATACTCAAACTGTATTACTATTTCCATCATAAAAAATTTCTCTCTATATCTTTGGCAGTTGGAAAGTCTCTTAATTTTAATTTTTAGTGTATTGATATGATATTCATACCGTTTCATTGTTTTCATGAGTAACAGATTCCTAACTTTCTGTGGCAACATTCTTAGCATAGCTGTATATTATTTTGAACAGGCTAGGCCTACATTTTAACAAGAAAACGAAAATTTAACACCATTTTTTATGCCACCTTATCAATCTTATGTTTACCATTTTTATGTGCATTTCATTGAACCAATTACCACTATATGCTATTTTAATCACAATAAATTTGTAGTCGTGAGCTCCAACAGAAACCACTATGCCATTTTCATTGTCATGAATTCTAATCCCACTGCCCCACACTAACAACAGGGACTGCAGGAGCCCCAAAAAGTACTCCCACCTGCATGGTGACTGAGAGCAGACTCGCCGTGACCTTCAATCACCCATTTTATTTTTGAATATGATGAGTTACTTTACAATTCGATTTTAGCCAGCATGGTCATCTAAAACCAATGCAAAGAGTGGGTGAACTGAAAGACATTTACCGAGGCTGGTTGAGAAAATAAATACCTCTTTGTGAAAGTGTTTGCTTACCTTGCAGCTCTGGTGACAGATGGTTCAATGCCAATTCAGTGACGCGATCAAAGTCATACGCTGTGATTCCTATCAATATTAGAACGGAAATACTTTCAAATGACTGCATAGCCTACACCGCTTTCTGTATCGCAAGTCTACACTTCTAAACTAACATAGTAGGAGTTGTGTCCCTTTGCATTTTAGTGCACTGAACATGCCCTTAAATTAGCAAGTTTCACATTCAATGATTGCAATGCAAATTCTATACCTTACTCTCAGCCAGCCTTGAACATCAATAACCAGAGAGGTGTTAAACCACTGCCGCCACAGCTGGGTATTTGCCCACCATAGCCACCAGTCAAAAATTAAGATAGAGAGTTGTGGCATCAAAATATCTAGCCAGTAGCTTTCCATGGAGTTATATAAGCTCTCAAAATGTAGGGAGTATCTTCTTCCCCAGTCATCAACAATTATAGATGACAAATGTTGTTGTTAACCAATCAGCTGCCTTTTAAATCTAGCTGAGATCCAAAGCTAATGTTTGATCTTAGCTAGATTTTAAAGGCACCGGATTGGTCAACAAAAACATTCGTCATCAGTAATAGTGGATGGCTGGGAAAGAAGATACTCCCTACATTTTGAGAGCTCATACAACTCCATGCAAAGCTACTGGCTAGATATTTTGATGCCACAACTCTCTATTTGAATTTTTGAATGGTGGCTCTGCTAGGCAAAGTCAAGCTGTGACAGAAGTGGTTTAACAAGGTATTTTCTCTAGATTTCTCCGTATAACTAGAAATTTAAGTTCAGGTCCCATTTTTTAATTCAATACTGAAGTAACTTTGTTAATGGAATGTGCAATTGAGGGGTCATCGACTGTTGTATAATAATATGAAATTTTCCTTTAGTAAAGCCATCAGTATTTCTAGAGTGTCATTCATCACCTGCAATAAATGTCCAAGGTCTCAAGAAGTTTGTGGTATTAAAATTCTTCGCCTATGCTTTTAATTTTGTATTGCCATTTTTATGTTACAGGGAATTATAAATACCTTATAAAAGTAAAAGTCTACAAATGTAGACAACATTTATGAAATTGTTTGAAAATTTAACCGTAATTATCAGATTAATGTTTGATTTACTAAAGATGTTAATTAATTATAAATTTGCACGAATAGAATGAGAAGCAGAATGTCAAGAGTGGATACTAATTTTATGGACACGACATAACATTCTTGTGAGCTATAACATCAAACATTTTTGCTATATTATTATATGAATCCCTTTGCAAGAAGTTCGGCAGTGTTTGTTATGGTGTTGCAGTGTTTTTAATGGTTGTGAGTGGGTTTTGCCTTTCAGTTTGGGAAAATTAATTTCTGCTATTGAAACTCAATGAATATTAGAGTTTTTCATTCAATGCGCGATCCTCTAAATTAGATATTCATTGCTGCCTGGTCAGGTTTTTACAAGGACCTAAGCCACTGTTGTGGTGGAGAAGTTTGGCAAAAGTCAGTTATTGATGTGCCTTTTAACTCAGTTGGTTCTAGAGGTAACTGTTCTTATGATGGGTAACTGAAAACTTCAAAAAAACAAACCTGTATTACCAAGCAACGGTTGCCAATTGGGATTGAAGTGAAGAAAAAAATTGTTTGGAAAAAATTTATTCGAGGAGTTTTTTTCAATAGGATGCTGTAGAGACAAGATCCTCGCTATTTGCATTGTTCTATACATAACTTCTACAATTAAATTGGCTGAGTAAACTCACTCACAAAACATTGACCATATATAAACTCTATGATTATTCAGTATTACTCATATCGACACTATAGCTTGATAAATTTAAGTGACACATCCGTAATCCAGTCACAATTGTTTAATACTGCATGCTTACTGCTCTTATGGGGATGCAACTCCAACATGTCATTGAGAATCTTACTGCAGAGTTGAGATACAGAAAGTAGTGTGGACGGAATGAAAGCAGGCAATACCATAAAGGAAGTCATTCTTTGTGACTAGTCTTGTATATTTTCGTGTACATTTCTTCTCACAAGAATTAACCTACATACCTACATACCGTATGGCGTGTTATGGTAAACCATATTAGAGTTTATGGCACTTTCCTTCGTCAATGATCCATAAATAACATCTGAGTAAGCACTGGCCTCACTGGCTGAAACAACCAATCTTTTGTTACTTCCATAGATTGAAGATAGGTAAATACCCTAAAATTAAATGAAGAGAACACTATTCATACTGCAATACCACATCTTTAAAGATTTGATCGTTATTAGAGGACTCTCAAATTGGTATGTGGAAGGAAAATCTAATCAAAAGCTTAATAAAATCGACTTAAAAAAGAATGATATAATTGTTGAATAAACATGTTTCATACCATGATATTAATCCATATCTCAAATCACCCAAAACAAATTAAACTGTCAAACATTTGAAATCTGCAGTCTCTAGTCATCAATTTGATTGTCTTTGCTATTATTTTCCTCAGTAGAGAAGAAATAGAATGCTAACAAAGAAATAAGGGAGCTTGACAGTAGATTTATTAATCACCAACCTGTGGAATACATTAAATCTCTTTCATGGAAATTCAAGATTAAGAGTTGTAATTTGAAACCCAAAGAGAACAAAACATTTTCAAGAAGCTGAGTAATTCTGATCGTCATGCCTGTACTATTTAAGCCCATCTCTGTTTTCATTCTATGATCATATCGGCATAAGAGATGTACATATTTATAATAATTATTTGAATTATTTCTCAAAAGAAGATTTTTATGTAAAGAATGTGCGATCAAACTAGATTCAAACTTATCTCCTCACTATACAGGTCAAAATTGTAGCATTCTATGAGAATAAATTTGCTTCATTGTCTCACAAATGGGCCCGAAAAAACAAAGAAGTTGCGGTTAGAAAACTCCAACATTGTCATGCCTGTTACTTCTCTTCGGGTTCCATATTGGCTCACATCTAAGGTTCCATTCCCACACCGTCCTACACCTACAGTCACATAGCAGATACGCGTGCACTAGCAGTGGAAATGAGTATTTGGTGAATGACCAATAAGCAAGGAGTAGTTTGTCTATCCTCTACTACATGATCATGAACATCAGTATCTGAATGATCTGCCAACAAATACAGCTACCCTTCTCAGCATATTAGTATATTGAGAGAAGAGAGAGAGAGGGCAATGGTTGGGCTCAAGAAAGGTAATAATCAGCCTCTCTTAATAACGTTGACCATGCCTCAATTCTACTGTATACGTGCTGACCAATAACAATATTCACTCATCATCAGAAAATTGTAGCATTTATGATCGCGTGACTTCATGTATATATCAATTATAAGTTTTGCTTGAAACACGATGGAAATGACCAAGTGCTTCAAAAGAACCAACCAAGCAATGTCAGTACTTGAAGTTCAATCTTAAGCTTAAGCCGGCGTACGCATGACCATGTGTCAACAAAATGCAACCACTCTCCATCTAACTGCTGATATGCAAACAATAGGACAACAATATGTGCTTCAGTACCGATACCATCATTGTATTCGCTTGGTCCCCACCTCCGCTCCAAGTTTCTAGCAAGGTCTTAAATTAAAATTGGTTATCAGTTGCCACATTGGTCCATGCAGTTCTGCAGCGATTACGATGTAAGACACAAAGCAAAAGTCATATTTAATAAGGAAAAGTGAATAGTTTGATCAGTTAAAGTTGGACGATAGGAAAGCTTATCAGACACAAATGGAATTGTCATCGAAAGGAGTCTGACTGGTTATGGATAGGCCTGTACTGCATGTTGACCAAGCCGTAGCCTATCTAAAATACGGTGTGTGTAGCCAAACCTTTACTTTATGAGCATGTTATCTTTGGAAAGTAAATGCATTGTTTATTTCCTAATCATCAAAGAAACAGATAATTAACTAGCTCAGTCGAGATCACGCATTGATTTTTTTCTCAGTCACACAATCAATCCCAACGCATCTTATAGCTATACCAAGTTTGGGGAATCTGATAATCACATGTGAATGCTTCTTCATGTTACGTTGCATTGCAAAAGAGATAAGCAAAAAAACCATGTTCCTTACAAACGAAATTGCTCATTCTCCCTAGACGATAATAGCCAATTGCACACTCTCCAGCTCTGTCCCACTGTCTGTGACCAACAATAAGAACAGATGGGTCACCTAGCTTCTTCTATAAAATAGAAATTCAGATAATAATAATCTTCTCAAACAGCTATCCAGCATCATCTCTTGTGTTATGTAAAAAAACTTAAGAATACTTTTCTATAATCAAATAATAATTAAAGTAACAATGTTCACTAGCTATTATTACTTCCACTTAGCATAATATGCATTTTCAGTGCCTGCTTTGTTGATAATGTGATAGTTAATCATCTGATTGCTCATGCAATCGGTGTAACTTACCAAGAGAAACCCAGATCCTACCCGAGCATTATATGGTGGGGTGTGCTCTACCCCAATCTGCATGACTGTGTTCTTCACATAGTCCAACAAAAAACATCTTCTGAAAATGATAGAGCAAGTATACATCACAAACTATGTATGTACTAGTTTGTTCCGTTTGTTATGTAGAAGATCAAAGCAGATTTCAGAGTGTATGAATTTGATAGCTATATTACAAAAAGGACCGTTATTAGCAACAACTTAACAAAGGATACAAAGTATTTCCCAAACAAAATTTGAACTCACTGTATATTGCACCTTTCACCTCTCCAGCCAGCAGTACACATACATATAACCCTATTGGTGACATCCGTTGTACATTGTCCATGACCATTGCATTTACTAGGGCTGCAGATAGCTGTAAAAAAAAAACATGGTGAATTCAGTTTTCCATGTACAGGTTTTCTTTATCTGTCTCTATCTGTATTTTTTATGACAAGATAAGAAATTGAATTTGCTATTTACCATGATAGTGCAATGAGTCTATTTGATTGATGAAAGGAATGAGAAACAGGATGAGTTAGAACAATTATTCGACAATAATTGCTGTAGCTGCAATGAGAACTAACGGATATCACAATCTGGACCTTCGTAGCCGATTGAGCATACACAGTTGACACCCTCCCTTGTATCATAACACGCAGGTGATCCTGGTCTCCGCAAGCTACAAGTATTGACAATGAAAATGATGTAATAACATCAGAAAATTGATCAAATTGAAGGTGAGATGAAAACAAATATTATTGAAACAGCAATCAACTCAGCACTTATATATGGAAACGAAGATACGGCTAAGAGGAACATGAGAGTAACGGAACAGGCTTCGATAAAGATGATAGCAGTAATTAATGGTGATTTCATTTGAATTTTATAATTTTATGTTATATCATCTCAGCAAATTTTCATTTACCTTATTACACTCTCTCTATACATCTTCAAACTACTGCTGCCACACCGGCAAATGTGTGCTAATAAAATGCTTATGTACGGTTCAAAACTAATAATATGAGGCTGCAATTTCAGTATAATCACGTAAAGGGCAAATAATTTGCACAAACCAAATCACGCTATGAATGAATTATCTAGCGTAAATATTGGTGTTGTCACCACTTCTTCATCACCTAGTGCGTTAATTTCATACTAGTTTGTGCATATTATTTAACTTTTATTTTTTAACACTTTTCACCATCAGGTGACAATTTTGAGATTGAAGCCTCATTAAGATTTCTTTGAGCCGAACAGAATTATTTAATTTGCATGAGTGATAGCTGTACTTCAAGTTTGGTAAAGACTTATTAGAAGGAGTAAAGATTTAATTTGATTGAAAGAATTTAGAAGCAACTTACTAACAGTCAAGTTATCTAAACACATCATGAACCTTCATTGGAACAAGCTCGAACATGCAGCATATTAACCTGATCAAGATTCAGGTAAAGCATTCATAGTAACTATTATCCCTACTCTCAACTTGTGACCAATTACATAAAAGATCCAAATAGAACCCACTTGAATATTCTAGTTGTATCTACAGAATTATCGCTTGTCATTGAAATATCTGTAAAGTCGTAAGAAGTCACACCTGAAAGATATAGCAGAAATAAGTGTTAAGCTTGCTATTTTTTCTCTTTTACTAAATAAAAAGATGCCTGATGTTGATTTTTTCCTCTTGAGTTGAATAAAGTCTTACAATATAAGCTCGCAATTTTGTTCAAGGCAAAATCATGTTAACATGTGTAAAAATCAGATCTGAAAGTATGTAGTATATGGCTAAACACATGTGAAAGAGCATCTTGACCATGATGTTTGAATATTGAACTACTGTGGTTTAAGGGGCATAACACATGGGATAAATGGGGTGTTTTCATGTGCCATGGCGTTTTTGTATGTATGTATGTATGTATTGCATTGTCTCAGGAAGAGAAATAAAAATGTTTATGTGGGTGATCTCTTATAATATTCTCTAAAAGTAAGCTCAGTTGGATTGTAATGTAAAAATATATGGATATAAAACGATATATGGAAATAAATAATTGTATATAAAAATTCTTTTTCAAATCTATTTACGAAAAACTATGTTCACATATCTGACGGAGTGGGCCCTAAAACTGTTAAAGAGTAGCTGAGTTTGTTGTTATATTGCCTGAAACCGGCGTGTTTAATGTTGGCACGGGGTCATAACGGTTGCCATGTTTTTCAGTTTATGTGCATATGTATTGTGTCTTAGGAATGATTGACCGCCTGCTAGGTATTATGCAGTACTGATAAGATGTTTTAGTTTTCGATGAGAGTCTGATTTGAGATGTTTAAGACTACCACTAGATTTTAACTGATAACAATTTCTATAAAAGGTTTGTAACAAGTTCGTATGATTTTCTCGTTTATGCCTAGATAGTAGAGGTTGGCAAGAAAGTATTCTTGATGGTCTTCTCGGTATTAAGGGTAAAGTCTAGTTTATTAGATCAAACTGTGCCCGGATAGGTGAATGAGTTCATAACTTCGATGTTACTATTGTTGATGATTAGATACGGCGCTGGCAGAGGGTTACCTCTTACATTGCTGAATACTAGCTCCTTCGTTTTCTTGGCATTGAGAAGAAGGTCGTTGCAGAAACACCAGTTTTCTAGATGGGTAGCTTCTTCTTGTAACTTTGTTTGTGTTGTTTCAGAAAGATATTCTAGTAGAACTGTGTCGCCAGCATTTTCATAACAGTTGTTGATTGATGGACTAAAGGCATCTGTGCTACAGTCAGAGAGAACAGGAACAGACTCAGGACACAGCCCTGTGGACGTGTTGATGTTTTAATTGTGTTGGTTGATGTTATTACCTTCTGTTTTCGGTCGGTCAGGAAACTATAAACCCATTTAACTATGTTTGGATGGAAGTCATAGCCACCGAGTTTATATGTGAGTAATTTTGGATTGATAGTATTGAAGGCACTTGTAAAATGGATGAATAGAGCTCTGACATGGTTCTTGGCATTCATACACACAGAAAAAATTAGCGTTGTTTTGATTCTGAGATAGTTCCCCTACTTCTCAGTTATTTAAAGTCAAAAATGCTCAGCTTAAGTTATCTCCTCCTTACTTTTCCAAAAGCTATTTCCTTCCTACAGTTTTTAATTCAGAATAACCACATTTGGTCATCTGGATCGTTAGTCAATCAGCTAACTATTCATTTATTTTTTTCTGCAAAAAACTCCAAATCTGACAAAAAATCTCCAAGTTCATATTTTTCTGCTTGGGCAGAATTACATTCTGACATGGTAACTCATAGAGATCTGGTTTCTTTTGGGGCATCAGTTCATCACATTATCTAAATGAGCTTTTGAGGGCATGTTTGAAATATTTTTTTAACATATTTAAAATTGCAATTTACTTTTTCATTACAGTGTTTATTTCATCCATCAGTGCAGTGGCAATGTTGCGCAAGGCAGCGCAAAGAGCCTATATATTTGTAGTTTCTGTGCCATTGTATACAGTTTCAAAAACATTTTAATTGCCTTTAATCAAAGGAGTAGAGCAATTTACAAATGACAATGGAGATGCTACACTGAACTTAAACAAAGGAATATTTCTGTTGATTGATATAAGTTTTCAGTATAGATTGTGGTGACTCATCAGACACCCATCAAATTCTATCAGAGTGACGATATACCTCAAAATAATTAATCTTCATCATTCTACATACATATTTAGAAATTTCCAGAATCCATATCGGATTCGATACTCTGTTTGTCTTGTAGTATTGCACTTTTAGCCAGTCAGATCTGCACGTTTACCTCGATAGAATTTTTGATTTATATATGCAGCGTTAGGTATTTTGTAATTCCTGCTCAGACCAAATATATTTTCCAACCAGTATTCCAAGCCCGAAACCCCAGTTCTGATACAAAAATTGACCCATTTTGAGTGTGTCCCGTTTTTTATACCAATTATATTGCATCTAAGATATCATATCATATTATTGTGTTGAATCAATAGGCTCTAGTGGCTGGCTGCTCATTAATTTAGTTTTTGAAATCGACCATGATACCTTGTCGACATTCAATTATCCACACTCTCTTTACTCAACAAAACCATGGTCCATGCTTCTAAGAAAAGTGATACAAGGTTGCGATCACTTCACTCTTGGCTAGCCGGGTAAACCTTCTTCCGGGAGTTATTGCACAATCAAGTAGACGGTGCTTGGGGAGAGGTGTTTATGCTATCCCATCCTCACTTTGTATGTTTCTATATTCCGAAACAAGGTTTGGATTTGGCTTTTTCAGTGGATACTGTTCAATGATAGCATTTTCAAAATACACCCAAATGTTTGAGCTTAAATTTTACACGAATGTCATCACATATTTTCATTATTGAAATTATGCTGGATGCGTATAGGATTACGATAACTGTCTGTCTGGAGGGCTCACCCCTAATAACACACATGATATTTTTACTGTCCATACTTTTAACAAGAGAGCACTCACATGAAGCATTTTTTTTCTCTAAACACATCATCATCATCATCATTCTTTGTGAAATATTCTGCTGAATTTTCTGTGGGCTGGTATCTGTATGGTCGACCTTGGTGTATTTATCACCATTTAGGAATTGCAGTCCTGAAATAACCGTTGACAGCATTCATGTTACGGTTGAATTTGTACATTTTTTTTAAAAATCGTGTCCTTGGACTGCATCTATACTGCAACAAGTTATAATGTTGTTACTTTTGAGGATTCGGTTAGCCAAACAGGTGGGCTGCCTCAAGAAACAACAAATCTGAGATGGCCTCCAAACAAAATTGGAAGCAATTCTTCACGCAGGGCATTGAAACAATCCAAGTACAATTAAGACCTAAGCTGGATGAAGACATCAGTTAGAGCAATAACAGACATTGTTTTCTCAGAGTAAATTTTCTAATCCCTCAAGAAAATCTTATTTGTAAACAACCAGTTGTATTGCAGTCACTGTCTTTCATTGCAGGAAATAATTTGTAACTGTTGTGCCTTGTTTATCTTTTCCAAAGGATCTAAAGGCAATGTCATCAGATTAAAATTGAAGGTTGATTTAAATCAGATGTCTTGTCACAAGCAACATCCTGGAGCATAGGCGGTAAAATTTGTTGCCTAAGAGGCCAGGTCGCAATATCTGCGCCAGGTTGCTCTCTGTTTGCAGGCAGGTCGGAGCACACCTGGGTGCCTCCCAAAGCCCAGTGCTAGATAATTTGTAATTCCTGCTCAGTCCAAACATATTTTCCAACCAGTATTCCAAGCCCGAAACCCCAGTTCTTACACAAAAGTTGGCCCATATTGAGTGTACTCCGTTGTTTCGTACCAATTTTATTGTATCTAACACAGGAAGGGAGCAACAGGAATGCAGACAATTGGATTAATCTTGTTCTAGAGTTAACATGACAAAACTAAATCTGAATCAAAACTTGAGAATATCGTTGTCTGACTCTATAATGCTAAGATTTATTTGCTGAATATGGAGAAAATAGAATAGTGAATATGGATAAAAAACTTTATATATATATACTTCAAGAGAAAGTTTAACTCAATAACTGGCAGTACCTGCTAATAAGGAAGTCATGGTAATATAATAAGTTGCAAAACCATTTTCATATTTTCATTGAACAAGTTTTGTAAGACAGCTAACATCGAGCAAAGAAAACACAGCCTAATCCCTTGAAGAAGTGTCTTTTATGCAACAAAAGTACGGCCACTTGCAAAAAAACAGAGCCAGGCATAGGGAGTCGTTCGAGCAGCATCTTGAGATGAAGTCATTCATCGGGAAGCACTGTAAAGGCTTTGTTTAGGCGATAGAGTAATCGATCTTGGCTCTTGCACAGTACTGTTTTTTCAAAACGCAATAGGTCCAGTCATATAAGATTTCCACTAAAATCCCAATCTAAAAAAAACAACATCATACAAGGAATTACCTCACCGGTTCATTCAAAACATATGCAGAAAAAATTCTCACGGGCATTGACCATTGGACTACACACAGTTTTCATGTGCATGTCCTCTCGCTTTCAACATGATAGAAACCTCCCCAGCGGTCTGTCAAGTTATTTATAAATCTTAACAATAGTAAGTGAAGCACCCAAAGTTAATTAATACCCAGCCCTAACTTCTTATAATCTTAGTAGCTGAAAAAAAAAAATAGATAGTGTGTCTATTTGACAGAGAGGTATTATTAAATTGCGCAACCACCATGAAAAGAAAGTCAAATATTTACTATATTATCACAGCATGATTCCTGTTGAACTGCAATAGCCAAACTGTTATTGAAAAACGATCAAAGGATGCCAACAAACTCTCCCCTAATTAACAGAAATAGACCTGAGGGCTCTTTTATTTGTGTGTATCATTAAAAAATGATTGTGCTTTTCTCTTCTCTGAGACAGATATAGCTCCGTGGCTTTTTTTCATAGTACAACGAAAACTGGATTAAATTTTTTTTTGAGTTCCTCTGTCCACAAATTACTGATAAGGGTGCTTTAGTCGGGATATTACAGAGGTTTATCTATGTCATGTTAGATCCAATTAACAAGCACAGGATCGTAGATGACTTTGATCACAAAAAACAAATGCCTGATGATTTTTCCTCCCGCAGACGATAACCAATACTTATTTACGAATGGTGTCAGGGCTTCATGAAATGTAAATAAAGTTTTTCAATTGCTGATAGAAACAAAAGCAAATTCTCATAAAAGGTTTCTGAAATATTCAGACGCAAAGCCAATTTCTCCACAAGAGTAAACAACATCAATGTACAGCAGGGACCAAGTTGAAATCTGGATAGAACACCGCTATCTGCATCCCACAGATGTAGGTGATCACAATAGTTAAATTGGAAAGGAGTGGTAAACAGTATTCAGCCAATGCCACTTTTTCTAAAGTTACCAGAATTACAATGTTCCCATTAACCTGGACTCTCTATAAAATCCAGAGAACTGTGTTACAAGTTAAATCAAAAAATTCCTATAATGGAGACCAATTTCAAATGTGAAAAGATAAGTTGCAGGAGAAAATACCTCTACAGAAGTTCTCTGCTTTGTAGTTTGATTAAATACCCTCATATGCAAGGCCGAGTGTATCGGAAATCTTTAGTGATTGCAGCTGCGCCAGAAGTTCTTCCGAGCCTCATGTCCTCAGCCTAAAGATATATGAAAGACCCATCATCATAACATTTAAAAATGGAAAAAAAAGCGAGAAAATGTAACTAACCATGAAGAGAGCAACGATATGTTCATTATATCATGGATGCCCGGGAGATGTCAATGCCCTTAACAACAAAAAGATGGACAATACCGCTACAAGTTCATACCGGTAAAAAGAAAACAAATTGATTTGTTAAGGCTCATAAAATTGATAAGCATCCTTTTAGCAACTTTGTATTTAGAGCTTATGAGTGGCACTGTCACTGTGAAAAAGGCAGGCTCCGTTCCAAGGATCTGAACCTGTTTATGTTTGTTCTCTACATACATGCGGAATTGCGATCTGGCAGCAACAGCTTCACTTCTCAGTTGGATACATCATATTATATGGTGTCGATGCTCACGTAAAAAATGATGACTATCAATAAATGTTTAATTGAGGAAACTTCTATATTAAAATACAATTTAATAGTAGGCCTGCGATTCGACTGTCCTAACATTTGATTCAGTTTGTAATTGTACTTACCCTGCAATTGGTACATCCTCCGCTGATCTGATATCATCATGAGACTCGATATGATTGCCCGATGGTGTACTGTATTTAGTAAGAAGAGCCATCCCATACAAAACATACATACTTCCTAGTTCGTAAAATCCGATTCAATCTATGTCAGCAAGTCAGAGTACAATTGTTCTCAATTTATAGCAACTTCCCTATCCAGTATCAGTGATTGCTGGAGCAATTTAAGTTCTTCCCTGAGCAGCCGGCCTAAATACTGTAGAACGATTATCACCACTGGACAGTCTTGCAAAATAGGCAGTTACTAGCTGCATCTAGCATGCTCTGCAAGCGTGATCAACGATGATCAACAAGTGCTCAATGGACCATGAATTAACACACCGCTTCAATTACAGCATAATATAACGCATTCGATAGGCAGGCGTGCTACAATATAAATTATCATTGCCCAAATAATGGCTAGAAAATTTATCATGAAAAATGGATGTTACTCACCTATGAAAGCCTCTCACCCATTTAATATTATATCAAATGGCATAAGATTAAAAATGTACAAAAGATAAATATGTTTTCTACCATCTGAGAAACATCCATAGTGATAAGTTCAACAGGAAAGAAATTAAATCAGGTGGGTTAAGTGCATGTTTTTTGACCCTAAAAATACCCTTTTTCCCCCAAAAGTGATAAACATTTTGGGTGAACCCTCATGAAAGACAAAATGTACAATGACCCATTGAAAAACCTTTCAAATGATAGCTCAAATGTCCAAATCGGACAACAACTGGTCAAGTTATCGCAGTTTGGTTAATCTCCATTGAAGTCTATATGTCGCAAAAAAAGGCACAGATCTGACCTTAACTACACTGTGAAAATATCATATTATGTTGAACCAATAGGCTCTTGTGGCTGGCTACTTATATATTTACATTTTTGCAATCGACCATGACACCTTGTCGACATTCAATTATCCACACTCTCTTTACTCAACAACACCATGGTCCATGCTTCTAAAAATTTATACAAGGTTGCGATCACTTCACTCTTCGCTAGCCGGGTAAACCTTCTTCCGAGAGCTATTGCACAATCAAGTAGAGGGTGCCCTGGGACTGCATCTATACTGCAACAAGTTATAATGTTGTTACTTTTGAGGATTCAGTTAGCCAAACAGGTGGGCTGCCTCAATAAACAACAAATCTGAGATGGCCTCCAAACAAAATTGGAAGCAATTCTCTACGCGGTGCATTGAAACGACCCAAGTACAATTGAGACCTAACCTGGATGAAGATATCAGTTAGAGCAATTACAGACATTGTTTTCTCAGATTAAATTTTCTATTCCCTCAAGAAAATCTTATTTGTAAACAACCAGTTGTATTGCAGTGTCTGTGTTTCATTACAGGGAAAGAATTTTTTACTGTTGTGCCTTGATAATCTTTTCAAAAGGATTTAAAGGCAATGTAATATTAGAACATCAAAACTGAGCATAACCTTTGTGTCTCAAGACTGATTAAAATTGAAGGTTGATTTAAATCAGATGTCTTGTCACAAGCCACACCCCGGAGCATATGCGGCGAAATTCGTTGCCTTAGTGGCCAGGCCACAATATCTGCGCTGGGTTGCTCTCTGTTTGCAGGCAGGTCGGAGCGCACCTGGGTGCCAACCAAAGCCCAGTAGACGATGGACTGCAGATACATTTGATATGAGGCCCTTTCGATAAATTTAAGGTTCAATGATCGCACAGACCAAGGGTGCATTGTAGCAGCATCATTCAAGGATTGTAATAGTTAATCCTATTGTAAAAACTGCCATATTACTGCCTTCCTAGCTCTACTCACCTTATCAATTTAGCTAGAATAGTTAGGTGTAATTTAAGCATGAAACATCAAGTCTAATTGTGGAGTAAGGCTGTACAAAAATAAATTTTTATGGGAGAGCCTGCATATTCTATTTTTTACTGTAATCAAAAGCTTTGAATTCAGTTCATTCTCCAGAACCCTATAATTGTGACAAATAGATGAAAGGAGTTTTTGGCATCAAGCTTCACATAACTTTCCCCTTGACACAAAGCTTGCAGGTACCTTGACCAAGGAGTAAAAAAACTCTGTCTTTGACTACTGTTAAAAAATTTACTCTGTACCCCTTTACTCTGTGGAGCAGTCTAGCCAAATGCTTGAAACTAAAATGTTTTAGACAGATAGATAGATAGGGTGATAACTCTATACTGCAAATGAGCCACCAAATTTCAACAATAAGAGAAGACAACTTCTTAGCCTAAGATTTGCCAAAATTGACTGGCTGAGTTCACCCTTGCAATGAATTATTTTGATGCTAAAATGACCTGCTAATTGAAAAACAAACAGCTGTGATTTGATACTCTGAATTAATCAACTGTCTTTTGAAACTGGCCAAAGGTGATAAAAGAGTAAAATTAACTCTAAAATATGATTATTATTTGATTAATTGTAAGGGTGAAGTGGGGGAACTATCTTGGAATCAAAACAACTTTTATTTGATGCTAAAATGCCTTTTGATTATGAGCTAGGATCATTCTGATTCTAAAATTTCTTTGTGTGTATCCAGAGGTTCACTGATCTTGTCAATCAAAATAATAAGAGCGTCTTCAGTTGACCTTTTTGGTTTGTACGCAAACTGCGATGAGTCATTCAGCTTTGGTGACATTCTTTTAATAACTAGTTTTTCCAGGCATTTACCGACAATTGATTTTAGAGCTATCGGTCTAAAATCTTTTGGTTCGTTTGCACCAGCACATTTAGGTATGGGCTTGATACTTGCCATTTTCCACACTGTAGGCAAGCATCCCTGTTTGATCGACATGTTGAACAGGTCAGTGATTGGGCTGTGATATTGTCTTGCCCTGGGCTCTTGTTCAGTTTGTCGCGGTAGAGTGGAATACACTAAAAACTCATCACAATATGGCAAATGAGATGGTAAAACAAGTACATCACATGGCTTATCAAATATATTAAAAAACTGATTCCAAGTGTTTGCATCGAGAGAGCGCCCTTTCACATTGGACTTGATCTTCAAAACACTTTTCAACTGTGGCCATGCCATTCTACAGTTTGATGTCATATTTTGCTCTATTTCCTTAACATGTTCTTTTTTGGCACGTCTGATGGCATTCTGAGTTTGAAATTTCAGTTTACGGTAATCATTCTATTGTTTAAAAAAGCACAATTTCTCTGCTCAATCAACCTACGAACTTCAGGAGTTATCCAGTCTTTGTCTCCGAGATATAACTTCACCTGTTTAATTGGTATGCATTCATCTATGCAAAAGTTAAGGTGCGATTTTTGTTTCTGTTGCTCTAAAAAAAGAAATGGTAGTTCCAATCCCTCTTAATTTGAGACACCTAAGTACAGGGGTTGTTGGTGTAAAACATCTGGTTGGGCGTGCCTGTTTGTTTTATGATGAAGTTTTAATAAGGGCTGATCCTCTTAACAGCAATAATACCTGTCTGCATAACATTATATATCACAGTGGGTTAACCACCCTTTTTGGTTATTAATGCCTTACTCGCACTCATTTCTTTCCCAACAGAATCTTGAGAATGAAAAAAGGGTATTGTTATTGCCAGTTCAAAGAATGCAAACTGCTATGCATACATAAATATTGTGATATCTCATGTTGTACACATGGTATGCTATACTATACTTGATCATACATTTATTAAAGGCGAAGTTCTTCTTCCTCTTGTCTAATTTTTCGTCAAGATACAATGTATATTGTCAAACTAATTCCAATAGTATGAAATTTACAGCCAACTAATCGGCCCAATTTTCACACAGCTCTTACACCCTTTTGAAGTGGTGAATGATTGTTTCAAGATGATGTAATCACAAATTTCATAGAAACAGGATGGGTATGATCCTCTCACCATATGCCAACTTCTGAAACACCTTAAAATTATTATAGGTGTCCTTAGTGATCATTCCAGGTTCAAAGCTAATGTGATTGTGTGCAGTTGTTTGAAGAGTTGAGACTTGCCGCCATGTAGCTCCACTCCAAGGATAAATATAAAGTCCCTTGAAAATATACATGCAAATGAATATTCATATTATTTATTCAGTATGATATCAAGGCTTTTTGCCTGAGGCTTCCGAACTGTATAATATAACAAACTATTTCAACAATTTTCATAGTCGAAGCATTGATAAGGTCTGTGTACCATATCAACAATCAGACGCCAGGCATAGTTGCATCAGTCATAAGCTATACATGAAATGTTTCGCTAGGGTAGAAATACTGACAAAGTGCTAAATAGAATCCAGAAGACTGGCATCATCCCTGGTGAGTGGTATGTGTATGAATGATTTGAGCTTACCAAAAGATTGGTAGGCGGTGGACCTAGTGCAGTTATGACCAATATCATGGCTTTAAAGTTGCTGGCAAGATTTTCTTAAACATGCTGGCAAAGTGCCTGACAGGGGTTAAAATTGCAAGTTTGTCTCGTTCCGAAGAGAAATACAGGTGCCTTAAGGGCACGGCCGCCATATTTCGCGCCAAGTTGCTCTCAGTTTGCACGCAGGTTGGAGCACACCTGGGTGTCAATTGAGCCCAGTAGCCAGTAGACTGCTAAGGGATTCGGACCCAAGACCTCAAAAGCTTGCGCACCAGCGGGCAGGTGCTCAAACAAACAGAGCTACCTCCTACTTCTAATTGACTCATTGATTAACAAGTTCAGAAGTCAGGCATCCGAGGAATCTTTAGATATCTTACATGTGTGAACAGGATATTGCCAGCAATGAGGTTCGCTTAATAAGAGAAGATCTATCTGGAGGTATAAATTTGTCAGACTTAGATAATCACTGCGGTTCTGTACCACACAGCACAATTTGTGTCAACACACTAGCTGGGTGCCCGAGAAGAATTGCTTTGTGGTAAAGCGCTATTATGAAAAAGCTCAAAAGGCGAATCACTACTAAAAGTTAACCATGGACAACACTGTCAGTCTAAGCATCAGCGTTGAGTCATACCATATCACCGTATCACTGATTGTTAGAGTGACTGAGGTTTTAAAATTACAGCACCAGACATTGTGCGGATTGTAGCTTCACTGCATGGACTGCATGAATTTATAGAGGGGTGTGCAATGTGGTTCAATAGCCCATCACCATATGACACAGGGAGGGTTGTGAAGGTCCGTGAATGAATATTGTACAGGGGCTATTGCAGCAATCAATATTTGGAATTTTACATTAAAGGGCATCCTGACATACAGCTTTTGATCGGTTATCTGATACACCTTAGCCCTCTACTACCTGTAGTGTGGAGACTGCTATAGATGGGTCTCAGTGCATACTGAATGCAGATACCTGCAGTAATAATCTTTATGACTGGTGATCCTTGCAGCCCATTTACACCCATCGGCTCGCTTTTGGCATGTTGACCGTTTTTCCGCTCAAAATAAAATGCCCTGTATCTGAAATATATTATAATATAAATTAATACAATCAATAAAGGTCTTTGCACTGAAATTATGGTGCTAATGCTTGCCTACTGGTTATCATAGCTAATAAAAACCTGGGGTGGTCTACTGATTATGTAGTAATCAAGTTTTTTTCTGAGCTAATAACCATATATTGTTTGATTATGCAGTAGATTCAGCAGTATTTTTCCGCATATAAAGTATGCTGTTGCCATAAAACAATAGCACATGCTTGCTTGTGAATTTGAAGAACCTTCGTTCCTTCCTATTGATATATAACACTAAATTTGAGCCAGGTAGGATTAACAGGATATTATTGAATAGTACTTAAATTTTTGTCTTTTATTAATGAAAATAGTATCTAGTAATTTGCACACTGAATTACCAAATTTTGGCTCCAGTAAAATTGCTCAGATTGCATGGTATAATATTAATCCAGAGACTATCTAAACACTCTCTCTGCTGGATTAAGGTAAAACCATAGAGTTATTATATACTCTAGAGTGGTCAATGTGTACAAAAATAGCATCAGTTTTTGTCCTACTTAATTATTGCGAAATCCATGACGCGACGCAATCTGGTTGTGCATGGCCAGTGCCTGTATCATATAATTTATCATTGAGAGTTTAGGAATTGAGTATGAAAATTTAAGTTTTAGTGCGCTTATTGCCATTTTTTCGGAAAAATTTTCATGACACACTATGTGGAACACTTGTAGGTATTTTCACTTGCAGCAATTGGAAAAATTTTCTATTTTTTCCCATCAAAATAAGCCAAAACCGCAAACACATCATTGTGATGAAAAAAAATTACCGGGCTAGCTTGTTTTTTCTACTGCCACTTGCCAGCCATATAAGCTGTGTCCTGTCTCTCTTGCTCATATGTTACACATTCAGTGGGTTTATTTTATTTTTGATTAAATGAAGAACAAGTAGCCTGTGAACAAGTGATCAGAGGTGTAAAAGTTTGCAGCTTGCCTCGTTTTCAGTCACAGTTTACATAATGTCAAGATTCAGATTTGCTCTCCAGATAATGTTACTTTATTGAGGGTATTATTATCGGTTTTTTGTTTCTTATGTCAAAGAAGGTCAATTAAGATTGGTGCTAAAATCAGATGTGGCGTTACTGTCAGTCCTCATTGCTCATTAGATCACTTTTTGGCTGCCTCTCTTATATTGTTATAGCATCAATCTATTTCTGCCGGAGAATCATAGCTGTATGAAATACTAACCCTGGTCATTTCAAAGGATTGAACACTTCTACTAGTACTACACTAATCCTCCCTTCCCTCAAAACTATGCAAACAAATACACATGTATACGTCAACTGCCAGCGCCTTTACTGGAGTATATACAAAATATTATGAATGATGCTGAAGTTGCCATCTCAACTAATTTACAAACACAAACAAACAACCATAGTCTTAATAATCATACCAGAAATTTGTATCAAACATCCACAACTACTGCTCTGAAGCAAATGGTCCCTTATTTCAAGTATGGTGAGAAATCAGAAATATCCGTCAACTTAAAATGTCACATTAGTGTGTATTGTTCTAAAAAGTCTGGAGTCAGTCTGGAAAGGTATGTATGTGAGTTTTCCATTCAAAGATGCACTTGATACTCAGTGACTTATCAAAAAAGTTTGTTACAAAATGCATTCATTTATATGCTTTCAAAACCTGCTGTGTATGGTTGAATGGTTTTGCGAATTCATCAACTAGAGGACACCACCGGAGAGGGAATTTAGAGCTCTAAATGGCATAGCCAAATCTAAACGCCGAATCTTAGTCAGAACCGTATGTAACTAACTTCTGCAAATGGCGGAACTTAGCGGCCAACTTTTAACCTCCAGACAGCGTTTCCACAAGCTATATGTACACCTTATACTGAACAAATAACATTAACTCACTTGATGGCTAACATATGAGTAAAAGAGACAGAATCCAACTAATGGTTGAGAGAAACGTGGAAAAAACAAGCTAGCCCGGTAATTTTTTTTCATCACAATGACGTGTTTGCGGTTGGGGTTTTGGCTTATTTTGGTGGGAAAAAATAGAAAATTTTTCCAATGGATGCAAGTGAAAATACCTATAAGTGTTCCACATAGTGTGCCATGAAAACTTTTCCGAAAAGATGGCTATAAGCGCTCTAAAACTTAAATTTTCATACCCAATTCCTAAATTCTCAATGCTATATTATATGATACAGGCACTGGCCATGCACAACCAGATTGCGTCGCGTCATGGATTTCGCAATAATTAAGTAGGACATTTTGAGCACTGCATTGTCCACTCTAGAGTATATAATAACTCTATGGGTAAAACATAGACCTGTGAGCAAAAAAAAGTCGGAGTTCTCCACCCAATCTTAGTGTGTGGACAACTCCTTTTGTTATTACATATAAGCCACGCCTACATACAGAAGTTGTCCAATGACAGTGCAGCACTGATGTTAATATTATTTGTGTATCAGATGTCGTCAGTATAGTTAGTTGGCACCATAGAGTTATTATATACTCTAGAGTGGACAATGTGTACAAAAATAGCATCAGTTTTTGTCCTACTTAATTATTGCGAAATCCATGACGCGACGCAATCTGTTTGTGCATGGCCAGTGCCTGTACCATATAATTGATCATTTAGAATTTAGGAATTGGGTATGAAAATTTAAGTTTTAGAGCACTTAAAGCCATTTTTTCGGAAAAATTTTCATGGCACACTATGTGGAACACCTGTAGGTATTTTCACTAGCAGCCATTGATATGAATTCATATCAGTGATTTGAATATATATCAGTGCTTGCAGCCATTGGACAAATTTTCTATGTTTTCCCATGAAAATAAGCCAAAGCCCCAACCGCAAACACATTATTGTGATGAAAATAAATTACCGGGCTAGCTTGTTTTTTCTACTGCCACTTGCCAGCCATCTAAGCTGTGTCCTGACTCTCTCACTAATAACATGTTACACATTCCGTGGGTTTATTTTATTTTTGATAAAATGAAGTACAAGTAGCCTGTGTAAAAGTGAAGGGGAGTGTAAAACTTTGCGGCTTGCCTCATTTTCAGTCACAGCGTACATAATGTCAAGATTCAGATTTGCTCTCCAGATAACATTACTTTATTGAGGGTATTATTATAAGCTTTTTTGTTTCTTATGTCAAAGAAGATCAATTAAGATTGGTGCTAAAATCAGATGTGGTGTTACTGTCAGTCCTCATTGCTCATAAGATCACTTTCTGGTTGCCTCTCTTATATTTTTATAGCATCAATCCATTTCTGACAGAGAATCACAGCTGTATGAAATGCTAACTCTGGTCATTTCAAAGGATTGAACACTACTACACTAATCCCCCTTCCCTCAAAACTATGCAAATAAATACACATGTATACGTCAGCTGCCAGCGCCTTTACCGGAGTATGTACAAAATATTATGTATGATGCTGATGTTGCCATCTCAACTAATTTACAAACACAAACACAAACCAACAACCATAGTCATAATAATCATACCAGAAAATTCTATCAAACATCCACAACGACCGCTCTGAAGCAAATGGTCCCTTATTTCAAGTGTGGTGAGAAATCAGAAATATCCGTCCACTTAAAATGTCACATTAGTGAGTGTTTATTCTGAAAAATCTGGAGTCAGTCAGGATAGGTATGTATGTGAGTTTTCCATTCAAAGATTCACTTGATACTCAGCGACTTATCAAAAGAGTTTGTTACAAAATACCTTCATTTATATGCTTTCAAAACCTGCTGTGTATGGTTGAATGGTTTTGCAAATTCAAAAAACTAGAGGACATCACCGGGGAGGAAATTTAGAGCTTTAAATGACATAGCCAAATCTAAACGCCGAATCTTAGTCAAAACCGTATGTAAATTGCTTCTGCAAATGGCGGAACTTAGCGGCCGACTTTTAACCTCCAGTCAGCTTTTCCACAAGCGATGTGTACACCTTATACTTAACAAATAACATTAACTCACTTGATGGATAACATATGAGTAAAAGAGACAGAATCCAACTTATGGTTGAGAGAAACGTGGAAAAAACAAGCTAACCCGGTTTTTCATCACAAGGATGTGTTTGCGGTTGGGGTTTTGGCTTATTTTCATGGGAAAACATAGCAAAATTTTCCAATGGCTGCAAGTGAAAATACCTACAAGTGTTCAACATGGTGTGACATGAAAAATTTTCCAAAAAAATTGGCTATTAGCGCTCTAAAACATAAATTTTCATGCTCAATTCCTCAATTTCTCAAAGATAACTTATATGATACAGGCACTAGCCATGCACAACCAGATTGCGTCGAGTTATGAATTTCGCAATAATTAAGTAGGACGTTTTGAGCACTGCATTGTCCACTCTAGAGTATATAATAACTCTATGGTTGGCACTGGTAGTATTTGAATGTTTAGTAGAACATGCTCTAGCTAGAACATATCACTAGTACTAGTGCTATATTGAATATTAGTCAAATTCTAATAGCCATCATATATTTCTTTGGAGCTGCCCCACCACACATAAATGAAGGCAACTCCCTCCCATTTTTATATGTAGTTGGAATACAAAGGTATAAATAATAAATAATACTCAGCCAGAAACCAGTCAGTCATATAACGGCAACCAGATAGGGCAGACTACTATCATATTTCGTACTGAGGAATCATATCATATTTGTACCAACTGCATATATATATATACATCATTGTATATTATGGATCAAAACAAATCAACCAAAAACTTGTAGGACGCTACAACAAAAACAGAAAATAAAAACCGACAGAAAAAGCAAAAGAAAAGAAGGAAGAAGGCAAGAATGGGAAAGGGACTCTACTTATAACTGCTTACTGTACAACATGTATACTCATGAGGACAGCTAGATTACTCATATGAGGATTATATTACTTGTAGAGTCACCCAGAAGGCTGGCGGCTAGTAGAGAGGACAATCCACTGATAGCTGTGTACTGAGAAGATCTTGCTTGAGCAAGTCAGACATTTGTAACAGTGATTTGAGGTGAGCCTGTTCTATCGATTGTATTGAGTTTAGTTGTATCGGTTATTCTAAAACCCCTTAGTTTCAGATATAACACTAGCAATTATTCACACTCACATGAGAGAGCTGCAACTATGGATGGATGTTGAGGTCAGTCAGCACTAAGGTAATAAATATGATTTTATTCATACGTATTACTATTTGCTGTGTGTATGGACAGAGATGAGAGACAGTGTGTTGCCTCTGTCTCACTCAGAGACTAGAGAGAGGCAACACTCACCAAACATGAGACAGAGACTAGAGAGTTTTTGTTAGATATGTGTTTGTGTGCGGGCGTGTGTGTCGGCCTTTATTACATCCAGTATCCATAGGCATATGCCTGCTGTAATTAGCATTATTATCATTTTCTTATTGAGCCGTTCCAGTTTGACCATATGCCTATCAATAAATAAGGCCCACTGCAGCTTGACATATTAAGTTTCGTGGTTGGGGCCACTAGCAAGTTGACTTGCACAACAATCTGCAGGTAATCCGTGAGATTGTGACAAAGAAGGTAGTGTAATGACTGCTCTAGCCCCAAACCACATTTAAAAAAGGCCTATTTGTGGTATGTTGAGTCAGATCAGTTCAAACAAGGAATTCTCCTTGGTTCAACTTATTACAGAATAACAGTGATGATGACAGCATAATTTTGTGTTTGAAACAAAAACACCAACAGGCCTAGCTAGCCCATCCTGACACCTACTAAGCTTCATTCCATAATCCATTACAATCAATGCATTCAATTTTTGGACTGTTAAATTGACATAATTATGAATAGGGGCAACACAATGCAATTATAATCATAAGTATACAGTCAATTGGTAGGCTGAAAAGGAATACTCAATTCAGTTTATACTTACATAGTAACATTACTGGGACCCAAAACACAGCATGCTACGCATGTTTGCTAAAAGTTAACCAACTAATGCTGTGAATGTATTGGCGTAGATACAATAGGCCTAATTGAGCAAAGTTAGTTTTGAAGTACTTCAGCAGCTTATCTTGACTTTGGCTTAGCTTGTCAATACAGGCTAAGGTTGGCCTCAATCCACTCTCTCCTCCATCATTGTCATCACATTTGCCGAATTTTTTGGGTTGTTGCTGGCGAAGAGGCGTAGTGGTAATTTCTAGGTCTTTTTAATGTTTCTTGGTTACTAAGGCTACAGTGAATAGAGTGATTTACAATCCAGTTAAAATTGCATCACGCATACTATTCCGAAAATAAAATTTAGCAGTCCTAAAATTTGGTCGGTTCATCATGTAACATTTGCTTCCGTCGTGAGGTTGGTATTAGACCTCGAACTAAACATCTTGCTCGAGTCAGAGTTAGTTTACTAGCCCTGTATGGAATTTGTGCAATTTATGTAATAGTAATATTCATAGTTACTCTAGTGTTCAGAAGTAGGCTTGTTGTTAGTGTGGATCTAAGTAAAACAAGCACATTAGGTCGATCTTAATGTAGTCCCAGATTAACTCCTAACCATGTCTACACTGTGTGTGATTCAGGGTCAGAAGTAGCCCAGTTGATAGAGCACCGGTCTCACAATCGCGAGGGATCAGACTCTTGACCACTAAGCCCAGCTGACCGAAAATCTAATTACATGCTTTCCACAACCAGTCGCATTAGCAACAATTCTGTTCTGTGCTGGTGACCCAAAACAGAAAAGTTTTATTATCTATTACCAAGTATCCTGATATTATCTTGCGTTACCTCAGGTAGATATGGGAAAACTTGTAATGAATGATCTCCCCACAATGAATAGCAGACCCTTCACTATGGAAGTGCTCAGTATTTATTGAAAAATGTTGAAGATAGCTAAATTCTGGGTTAAGTTGGCTAAATAGGTCTAGTGACATCATTAAACACAAACCCCAGAATTGTATTATCATGCTATTTGCACCACAGAGTTTCCATCATAGTTCATTTCACTTTTTTTTTATACTCTTTATGTTCTTGTTTATAGATATTAACTCAAGTCAAAGAACCGTGCCATTAATAGGGATACCCACCTAACGAGACCATAGCTACGAAAGGCGAAGCATCTGTTGAGGCTCGACTTTCACTCCAGCATGTCATTGCTAGGTCACTCTTAGGAATTACGGTTGGTGCGTTACCTCCCATCAGTTAACATGACTTCAAACATTTCCATCACTCACAACATAATATATTTATATTTCAACTATTGTTGCCTATCTTTTTATATAGAATAGAGGATTGTCAGATATCAGTTTTGATCATTGTTATAATGATCTAGGCCTACTGATAAATTGTCAGTGCCAACTCTCGATTCTGCATCCAAAAACTTTGTTGACAATTGAGAAGCTCTAGGTTCCACAAAAGTCACTACCCGCTTTGAATTGTCTTCTCAAATTTCTATGGTTAATGTTTTTCAGTCGATTTAGATTTAGATGAGTCCACAGGAACAAGGATTGACTTAGAAGCTGTCTTGACTCTACTCTACCCACTTGGATAGTCTGTAAGCTTTCCAATATCAGGTAAGGTATCTACCAGATAAACATTACTTTATTCTCCGGTCATTCAGTTATTGATTCCCAATTTCAGTGTTGGTTTATACGTCTGCATATTATACAACTTGTTCATTTCCTGGTGTCACAAAAGCTGCAGCAAGTGAAGGTCAACCTGCAAATTACAGCTCTTAAAAAAAAGTTTCATCTCTCTGCTAGATTTGTGTAGGAGTTTCCTTCCCGTGAAAAAGTTAAAGACTTTGTTTGAGGCGGCTTATTTGTATCACATCTTATTCTCCATATTTTATTCTAACATGTGAGCGATTTCTAGCTTTATAATCCAAACATTGAGGAAGTTATGGCCTCTCAAACTTCCAAGGTGACGGCAATTTATCGGCAGTAAGAATCAGCCGGCAATCCCAGGGTACGTCACTAATATTGATGATCAAAATGTTCAAATCTATAACGGTCTCGAACCCAGGTCCAAATGGCTTTGCAGGCGACGCCGCTAATACTGATCTATATTGTCTACTGGCTAACCCAGTTGGTCCAAGTGGCGTGATGGTAGCGTCGTCGTTGCCTGTAGGTATTGGGACCCGGGTTCCCACCCAGGTCTGAATTTTGATCATCATCTTATCTGTGTGATTATTAGTGTATTAACTAATAACTCATAATGTCTATGCCACATGTCTATGGTTGTGACATACCCCAGGGGAAACATCCGCTTATTCCCAATGCCGATTGAAGGCAATCACCCTGGAAGTTTGAGAGGCCATAACTTCCTCAATATTTGGATTCTAAAGCTGAAAATCGCTCACATGATAGAATAAAATATGGAGAATAAGATGTGATACAAAAGAGCAGCCTCAAACAAAGTCTTTAAGGGTAGACAACTTTGTAATGGGATGAATTCATCGCTAGCTATCAATTGTCTACTCTCAAAACAGAGAAGGAAAACTCTTTGCAAATCACACTTTCACCAAAGTCAAAATTTAATTGGCTCTCCCTGGTGTCATGCGCCCTGAGGTTAGGGTCCTACAATACTCCAAGATTAGTCCATTGTCTCTATTATTCCAACCACACTTTTTTAAGTCATTCAGCCTCATAACACTTAGATTTAATTTCTTCAATGTTTGATGAAGTTATGTTGTTCTTTGCAGGAAAAGATTTTTATTTACAAGCACGTGAATGATAACATCTCACAGATCCTATCATTGAATGAGTTGTAAGTAGAACACTTAACAGGTTTCAAGCTCCTTCCAAATCATATCACATGAGGCTCTAATAAGCAAATGTAGTATACATTATTCAAGACTGAGTGATGCATGGCGCAGCGGTTGTTTCCTTAATTTGTTGTAAACTATGGTGAATTACTGATATATATATATATATATTTATATATATATATCTATATATATCTCATCCCTTCAAATCTTGTCTTTTTTCTACAGAAGCATTGGGTGGGCATATGCAGAAAAAGTGAAATCGCCCAGCATCAAAAAAAATTGAGATCTGTTTGTATGTGAGAAATTCTATAACATCATTTAATACAAAATCTAATTTTGCATTACAGAATTTGACACATACAAATTTGAAGTACGACGTAATTCTACCAAGGAGTAACTGGGGGCTGGTACTCATTGTTGATTTGTTCCTTTGATTAGCAAGTATTCGCAAAATTTCATTGCATTCTTCTAGTTATCTGCATAAATGTATCAGCTTGATTATTACTTTCCAGAAGATCTAGTAGGGTTGCCGAAAGCAAGAGTTGAATTATGAGCTGTCTTGACCCTACCCTTCATTTAACTAGCCTTCTCGGATAGTCTTCTAACATCAGGTAAGACATCGATCTGATAAACATTCGGCCTTATATATTCGCCCAGTCCCTCAGGCATCACTTACAAATTTCCGTATTTGCCCAACTAGCTGAGAATATAAATCTCATCATACGATGTCCTTGGCCTTGTCTAATAGCAGTGGAAGGAGTTTTAGCTGCAATATTAAGACATCTTCATTTTAAATTTGATGAGGTGTAGGTGTAGTCAGGTTTTGTGTAACTATTCCCTGTCAATAACCAATCAAAGATAAATAGGACTCACTGATAATTTTCTTGTGTCAAATGTAAACCCTTCAGGTTTACCCTCATACTCCTTAGCACGTTCTCTAATGCCTCCGAGGAGAGAACAGTTCTGGTAAATTCAATATTTATTTTTTTTAGCTTGAATTCAGGATGGCTTTTAACACACTCCTTGCACTTGAGTACTACATGGCGAAATTTATCAGTTCGATGAAGCTGGTTCCAGGACTCTGTTGAAAATGCCTCATGGAAGTCTTTCATAGATGAAGCAGTGGAGTTTTCAAAATATTTCCTGTAGCAAGGAGGAAGAAAATCTCTGCAGTAGGTACTAAACATGCAAAATTTTATGTATCAAAAGGTTCATAATGAAAATTGAATCACAGAGTGAGAATATGCAGAGGGGATACTTCAACGATAGTCTTCATAGTCTCTTTAGTTTTTGATTGGGAGGGGAGGGGATTCGTCAAGCTAGCTACATTCAAGATTTACTAATCATGTAAATTGCAATGGCAATTTGTCATGCATACATACCTACCTATGATAGACCAAGTTTTGCCCTTTGGAAGTTCCTCCCCATCCACCAGCAGAAAGGAGCAACTGGAATACAAGCAATTGGATTAAACTTGATCTAACCTATGGCGGGCATAATATTGTTGACATTAATCATGACAACTCACTGGTTTGCAACTTTTTTGTAATGTCCACATTTCAACCTATCGCACACCATATAATTGTCATTTTGGCTATGAGTTATTTGGGGTAACAAAATAAGTCTTATCATAAATATTTATGTGTGAGCTGAGTCAGTACACGGACATTTCCTGAATTTGTTGCCCGAAGTCTATCAACTGTCAAAACATAAATATCTATGTGAGATAACCTATTTCAAGAACCCATATAACACAGTGACTATGTATCCTAGCCCAAAATACCAACAATATGGTATAGTTTGAAGGTTGGACATTTTACAAATGCTGGAAACCAGTTTTTAGGATAAATATCAAACAAGTTATGGCTCATCATAGGTAGGTATGCCTGCAAGAAAAAGGCCACTGTAACATATAGAGATGACAAGCTGTACACAACTTTCCCCTAGCCAATCCAAAATCCACAGACACTATAACTATCAGAAATTTCCCCTGTGTCTGTATATCCCTGCTATCACTACTGCAACCAGGCCTAGTGAAGAAGGTCTGAAATATCCCGGCAATAACAAAACCTAGTTGGCCGTATGCTATGTATGTATTAAAAAAAGTGCTTGTATGAGAATATCCCACAATGCAATTTATCGGGAATTCCTCATTAACATAGAAATACTCTAGACTGGAAACTACAGGCTAAGAGCGTCCTCCTACATTTTCTCGCTTCTTTTTTTCATTTTTAAATGTTATGATGATGGGTCTTATATATATCTTTAGGCTGAGGACATGAGGCTCGGAAGAACTTCTGGCGCAGCTGCAATCACTAAAGATTTCCGATACACTCGGCCTTGCATATAAGGGTATGTAATCAAACTACAAAGCAGAACACTTCTGTAGAGGTATTTTCTCCTGCAACTTATCTTTTCACATTTGAAATTGGTCTCCATTATAGGAATATTTTGATTTAACTTGTAACACAGTTCTCTGGATTTTATAGCGAGGTTAATGGGAACATTGTAATGCTGGTAATTTTAGAAAAAGTGGCATTGGCTGAATACTGTTTACCACTCTTTTCCAATTTAACTATTGTGATCACCTACATCTGTTGGATGCAGATGGCGGTGTTCTATCCAGATTTCAACTTGATCCCTGCTGTACATTGATGTTGTTTACTCTAGTGGAGAAATTGGCTTTGCGTCTGAATTTTTCAGAAACCATTTATGCGAATTCGTTTTTGTTTCTATCGGCAATTGAAAAACTTTATTTACATTTCATGAAGCCCTGACACCATTCGTAAATAAGTATTGATTATCGTCTGTGGGAGGAAAAATCATCAGGCATTTATTTTTTGTGATCAAACTCATCTAAGATCCAGTGCTTTTTAATTGGATCTAACATGACATAGATAAACCTCTGTAAAGCACCCTTATCAATAATTTGTGGGCAGAGGAATTCAAAACAAATTTAATCCTGTTTCAGTTGTACCATGAAAAAAAGCCATGGAGCTATATCTGTCTCAGAGAAGAAAAAATCAAAATTGTTTTTGAATGATATACATAAATAAAAGAGCCCTCAGGACTATTTCTGTTAATTAGGGGAGAGTTTGTTGGCATCCTTTGATCGGTTTCCTATAACAGTTTGGCTATTTCAGTTCAACAGGAATCATGCTGAGATAATAGAGTAAATATTTGACTTTCTTTTCATGGTGGTTGCGAAATCTAATAATACCTCTCTGTCAATAGACACTCTGTCTATTAATTTTATTTGCAGCTACTAAGATTATAAGAAGTTAGGGCTGGGTATTATTTAACTTTGGGTGCTTCACTTACTATTGTTACGATTTATAAATAACTTGACAGACAGCTGGGGAGATTTCTATCATGTTGAAAGCGAGAGGACACGCACACGAATACTGTTGTTTATATAATTCAAAGGCGTATTCATCTGGCTGTTATGTCCATTAGATGTGGTATAATGGAATTCTAGTTTTTTGCCCATTGTGGCATCATGTCTGTTTTCCTCATCATTGCTTTATGAATCGAAGCCATCTTTTTATCCTGTAGCTAAAACAAAATAAATCAGTCAGCTTGTAAACGCCAATCAATCAAAACCTGATCTAAATTACAACAAATACCGCGCGGCGCGTAGTACAATGGTCAATGCCCGAGAGAATTTTTCTGCATATTTTTTGAATGAACTGGTGAGGTAATTCCTTGTATGATGTTGTTTTTTATAGATTGAGATTTTAGTGGACATCTTATATGACTGGACCTATTGCGATTTGAAAAAACAGTACCATGCTAGAGCCGAGATCGATTACTCTATCGCCTAAACAAAGCCTTTACAGTGCTCCCCGGTGAATGACTTCATCTCAAGATGCTGCTCGAACGACTCCCACTCCGTATGCCTGGCTCTGTTTTTTTGCAAGTGGCCGTAATTTTGTTGCATAAAAGACGCTTCTACAAGGTATTAGGCTGTGTTTTCTTTGCTTGATGTTAGCTGTCTTACAAAACTTGTTCAATGAAAATGTGAAAATGGTTTTGCAACTTATTATATTACCATGACTTCCTTATTAGCAGGTACTGCCAGCTATTGAGTTAAATTTTCTCTAGAAGTATATATATGTATATAGTTGTTTATCCATATTCACTATTCTATTTTCTCCATATTCAGCAAATAAATCTTAGTATTATAGAGTCAGACAACGATATTCTCGAGTTTTGATTCAGATTTAGTTTTGTCATGTTAACTCTAGAACAAGATTAATCCAATTGCCTGCATTCCTGTTGCTCCCTTTCATATGGACCAAGCTTTGTCTATGTCAACTCTGATGATAGGAGCTGGTGATATGAGGGATTATTATTTGTCATGTAGTTTAGATTCACCATGAGGTTTGGCATGTAAGTCTGACTAGACAAGGGGAATGGGGCTCAGTATTTTTGATACCATATACCTATGACTGGCCTGCCACTAATTGTTTGCTGCTAGGCTGTGCCTTTTATTTAGCCACAACCTTGGCTGGAATCAAGGCAACACCATCACCGGGTAGGAAAATTGTTTGATTCTTTTTTGTTGATTGAAGATTGGTATCTTAGTTTAATGGTCACTGCTTGCTCATAGTAGCATCAGAGACTATGGATAATAGTCTCTGGTATCATACCACAGTTTGCCAGACAAAGCAGACATTTTTCAATGTCAATGCTCACAAAATATCTCATAGCCTAAGTTTCATATCATAGTTATTCATCGCTATTATGCTCTAACCACAAGTACTTGTATGGAGATCATCACTTGGACGTTATGCTGTGTATTTGCTCTTGTGATAGCATGTTGGAACTGTGCGAAAACAGAACAATTTGTCGATTGATAATGTATATGCGCCAATGTTTAGTCATTCACATATAGCTCAGTGGTATTGCTTTGGTTTCGCATGCACAAGTTCTTAGGTTCTACTCCCAGGATGGGAAAGGATTTTTGTATTTGAGGTAAAAGCTTCAAAACTTCTCATCTTGGACAACGTTCTGACCTTAACTACACTGTGTGAAGGTATCAATTCCAATTAAATCTTACGATTTATTTACGTACAAACTGAGCATTGTTCTCAAACCTGTAAACATTTCATCCTCAAACTGACCAAATCTCAACCTGCTATCTATCTTTGAATTTTACATTGTCAGCGACTCAGCGTTGGGAATTTGTTCCATTGATAACAGATACACATTAAAACAAAAGAAAAGCTTCATACCCACAGTGATCACATGCACTAGACAAAGATCAACCTTATAATTCAGCTCAGAAACCGGTGATTCACTTTTTCTTCTGATTTTATTATTTCATTATCATGCACACAGACACATAAAACTAATAAAAAAACGTCCATAATAATGCAATTGAAAATCAGTGTAGGTCAATTATGCACCATTCTAAGACAGCTTGGGGAGATGAACCTTCAGTTAATTGTTGTATGATCTATCTAGCCTTGTCACACTGCTTCTTGGTAGGCGTGTGACAAGGCTAGATATGCATTGTCAAACACTAATTTGATCATGTAGTGCTACTGACTGCACTTGCAGCAGTCTCAACACTTGAAACAGAGAAAAACCACTGATAATACAATTCACTTTGTACTGGCATGTTACAAAAAGGGTGGCTACTGTGACAAGGCTCGAATTCACTGCATAACTTTCAGATCCCAGCAAAATTGATTATTTTACTTTCTATTCATGCTGGTGCACAATTTAGTAACGCTTCTCTATCAATAAACACATCCCTAATATTTTATTTCTAGTTAGAGTGCTGGAATATATAACTTTAGAGTCAGAGCAGGCTCCTCTTGATGTAATTATTATATGCAACAATATGTAATGTAATATGAATATGAAATATGTATGTAATTTTAATTAAACCAGTCTATGAATTAAACCTATTTTGGGTTGATTTTGATCAGATTGGAATGCCTGCCTAGCCTACAGCTGTGTCGCCATCTCTTTTCCTGATGACGAAAGCTTCATAATGTAAAACAGGAGAGAACTCAAGACGATATGCCATCTCAAATAGAATGATGAGTAGCTAGGTAGCTATCGCACCGAACAAATCCTGAAAATGAAGAAAAGAAGTGTAATGTTTAGTAGTGTTGTCCTTTTTTCTGTCAGACAGAAAATAAACCACTGCAATAAAAATTCATTCACTGTTCGGCCTTGCTTCAGTCAAGGACTAAAAGAGTTCTTTTACACCTTGCTCCAGTTATGCCTCGCCTTGTTAGTATAGCAAGATGGATACTGTTTGAGAGTCTTCGGCAAGTCTCTGATAGAGTTTTGTGGCCAATTAACAATGCCTAATATACCTGCAGCTAAATTTGAAACGATGTTTTATCAGAGACTATGATTTAATGTCACAGCTGTCAAGCTGTGGTCAAGCTGTGGTCTCTGCGGTAAACTCTTTGGTACCACAAGAACAGATGGGATAACTATGAGAACAGTTGAAAGGCTTACAGATTTATAGATTTATTTGCATTCCACTGTTGAAATACTGTTATTTGGCTAAAATATGAGTCAGTGGCATTATCAACCACATTCTAAGTCTGAGCGTACAGTAACCTTCAATATCTCAATTCACTTGCATACAAAATCATTGCAACGCTACAACTAAGTGGATAGAGCAGTGTCGCTGCTGCTCTGAATAAGTAAGGAAACTTTCTAGCTTGTACATTCCAGTCTAGAGCATTCGTATGTTTCTGGTGATAACACAAACTCAAACACAAGTAGATTGATCAGACCTTAGTCTACGAATAACCTGTGTATCCAAGTCTGATGGGCATAGCTTGATTTTGGTTGCAAAACCCTAGAAATATAATGCACCATGGGCATATCATCCCTGGCTACAAATCTGTCTATTCCTACCCCATTATTAAGATAACAAGCACAAGAAGTAATTGCAAATTGTTGAGGGATCAATACTAGCTACTAGCTCGAGTTCAGCTAGCAAGGAGGCATAGGCATCTGGAGTTACAAACGTGTATAATTTGTCAATGTCCAGTATCAATACCCCCCCCCCCCAAACGGGGTGACTTAATGTTAGCAAGTACTAAATTAGTGTCGCTCTATATAAATTCAAGATGCTGAGTAAATGTTAGCTAGCTTTGAATTTAGCTGTGTGCAATAAGGTGAGCTTTAGCTCCTGCGGTTACTCTTCAAGGATATAAAATATTGATGCAATTGTTTTCCAGTGTCTAAAGAACTTGGCATTCTTGGGACCAACATTACCATGTAATCACAGACAAACCCCATACCCTTAATTATGCTGATTTTGTCTAAACAAAACTTTTGCCATGACTTGTTATGAAAGTATCAAATTTTTCATCTTTGCTACAGGACTTTCCATATCTGAGAATGGAATGTTGAGGAGGTAGCATCACATAACCGATACCGCGGTAGTTATTGAGTACACTTTACCATGGGGTGTTTACTACACCGGTCCCACCTATTGTTGTGTGACAGTTTATTGGTCTACTAAATAAGGCCAACAAACACAATTAACACAGTCCCGCTGAGACAAAAAAATCCTTCTGCTGTGCGCTTAGCCTAGTGTCTTCCCGTAACGTATGACATATAAAACACGAAAAATGGCATGTTACCAATACTGGGATCGAAACGTTGCGCAGTGTAAATCTTTCACTAGATGCTCTTAGCTGTGTAAGCTTTTTAGGGAATTCTTTTTTGTTTGAGAGATTGAATTTATGAGAAAGACAACTATGAGACATAATGTGCAGAGCGACCATTTATCATGGCCATGACCAACCAGCCCAGTGGCCAGAAAATCTCTGCAATAATCTCATTATCCACAACACAATAATATTTGACACGAAAACCCTGATTAATTGCAGAAGGCAATACAACTGATTTAAAAAAGATTGGGTTATGCCTCGGTGTCCTTAGATAGGTTAAGGTACAACCTGGATTGATGTGATACTTACTTTATAGGCATGAAGAGCATGATTGCTCAACCACAGTTACTTTCTCAATCGAGGCCTCCAGAAGCTAGTTTCTCGGCATCTGATCTTCTCGAACATTTGAGGGGACAAGAAATATTCTGGTGTCTGCTATTGCCTTCATAAAAGGGCAGTAGTATACTGACAAATAATCCTTGAATTATGCTGAATAGCCCATGTTAGGCAGTTTGTAATTAGTCTGTTGAAGATAGAATCTGTGCTCATTCATAGTTTCCCTGACATTCAATATCCTCCAGCAGTGAACTGTATACTATATCTTATCATTCTAGAGATAGAAGAAATTAATAAAGGCAATTAGCAACAAGCCACAAAACATCCACCTAACCATCTCCACCTCCATCTAACTAGGTGAGGAGACTCAATGTAAGCTAGCTGGATATACCGCCTAGCTGTGGTGGGAGTCTATATAAAGTAATTTTGGTGAGTACATTTGCTTGAAATAGCAAATCCCCTGCCAATAGTGCAATCCTCTAGGGTATGAAGTTTATCAAACACATATTTTCGATGGAACACAAGACGCCATCGGATTAGCTTTTTTTGGTTTTGCCCGGTTGTTTTTGTCATTCCCAGTCGTTATTCAATAAGTTTTAGTGTTGATGGTAGGGGGGCTTACATTGAGAATAAATGAGCCTTGCATGAGGCTCTCATCATCAGAATCACTTGCTCAGAAATACTTGGTTATTCAATTAGAAACATTCAGTTCCATATCGCTCACTCAGGATACAAAGCCTACAGCTCCATCTAGCAGTGAGTGGTTTGTGAACGGGAACACACCTCTTCATTTCACTCAGATAGCATTTTGGGCTATTTATTTGTAATTGGAACACACCTGACCCGTCATTGGGGTGGTTGATGTACTTGAAATTGTCAACATCCTTTATTGCTATTCAACGATATGTTATCAACATGATCAACAACGTTAATGATATTCTATTCAATTTCCTTTCTGGTTTTTCTGTGTTGCTATTTTTTTCTGGCACTGAGTGCATAATAACTCCAATAAGGCAACTTTGGTTGCCAATAGAAGTATTTATTTATACATTGAAATGGTACTTACACTACTGGCAATTCGACGGGAGCATAGTTGCTCTACTGCAGGAACATTCTCAATCTCAGCAAGTTGTTGTTTATTTACTAGCCTATATCTCATCAGTCATTGCATCAAGCAAATCCTCAAATTCTATCCTGACGTCTGGTGTCCTGCCTTGCAGTTGAGGACTGAACGAGCCCTCCGTCTCATTTGCCTGAGGTATACTGATATGTATGTCTTGCATTTTGTTGAAATTGTGACAATAGGCTGCTTGCAAATAATAAATCCAGAAATATTGTGCTCCCACACATTCCAGTGGGCAGTATCAGCTTCAGCAATTACACTACATTACACTACACTAATTAGGCTACATGTAACTACTACAGTTATTTGCAAAGAGGGGTTATAGAGTGACATCCCATTATTAACCCAGTTACCATTTGCTGAGTAAACCCAGACAGGTCACAAAGTCGATAATACTCCGTTTAATATTCAGCATATATTTCATATGGAGTCTATGAGCTTCAACCGTCCTGCGCTGTATCAGTTTGATATGCTTGACCGATTTCAATGGCAGGTCTGTCTTATAAGTCTGCTAGCAGGCGCTTATATTGAATTATAATGTAATATGTTTTCCTGGTGTAGCTTGCAATAAGATGAACTTTTTTTAGAAAAACATTGTGATCCTTGTTCGGCTTTTTTAACGAGTAAATCCGTATGAATAAAAAAAATCAAGGTAAGAGAATTACAGAGGGGGGTGATTGTTTTTTGCTAGATGATAATATATACAAAAATGCAGGAGAGGCAGATAGGAAAATTGTACACAACGTGGGGGAGATAAGCCGTAACTCATAAATTACCTTAAACCAGCAGAGCTAGGATAATTGTACTATCTAAATTGATTGTTGCTTGTTGGATTGGTATGTATCGTGAAAGACATTCCACATTCTTATCAATCTAAAAATCAATGGCCATTGACAAATCTTCTTTCATACAAAAATTTACTCAGTTACTATGCTTTCATCTGACGGTTATTTATCTAAAACTTACACAATGGCTGGTCCGAAGCGACATATAGTAGCTGGTAAGTGGCAGGCCATATGAAAATTTGGTGGACAGTCATTGTGTGTTCTGACATAACTTACTAGAGAAAGCTGAAGTAGTCCAGCTGCTCTGCAAATGTCCGTTTCTGTGATTGATCTGTTAAAGATAAAATTTAACATCTATGAATTCAACACCACTCCATTCATCGAAAATAAAATCTACTGACATTCCCTGTACCGCATGGCTTTGATGCCATTTCAATTTCAGCCGCAGAAAGTCGCAACGTGATAGAGCTGACATTCTTTCTGTGACATGGAAAGAAAATGCAAAATGATACCCCGTATCTACCGTTGATCAGCTAATCACCTAAATCCCTCCATCAATACCTTTAGATACACTTGCACCAAAAATAGCTATATAATTCCAAATGATGAAGCATTGAAAATATAATGGTCGTACAAATTGGCAATGATCGAGATGGAACTCCATGCCTATGCTTGATATCCCAAACGATGATTTATCGAATTAAACTGGAAAAATGCTAGCCTACATCATCATGGAATTAATTGCTGTTATGCACCTTGGTATAACATGTGGAGATGTCTTTCTTTCTCCCCCTGAAGGCCCAGTTAGTGGTTTTTCTAAGTCTATGCTGAGAAATAAGAAGCTGAATTGGTGCACACTGGTAGCCTGGGATTCAGTCCAACAATGAGGCCTTGTTGTAACAGCCATCACCTGTCATGTACCAGGTCCTGACAGTGACCATTCTGGCTGTCACTGGAAATGCCATATGATATTCATTTCTTATTCACTTCCAGTGGCAGAAATAATGACATTTTAATAGACATTTATTGCAATAACGATGATCAAATAATGGGCTGTGTCCTGGTGTGTGAGATTACGCTTTGTCATCTCGATCAGTGGGAGCCAATTAATTGTAGCTTTGCTATTACCTAGTTTTTGCAATTCATTGATATCATAATGATGTCCTGTTTTTACATATTTTTGGTAGTACTATATAGGAGATAGTTTTTACTCCGTTCAGTATGTTTTGTTTGAGAGAGCAATCAAGATGCTGATGTTCAATAAAAAGTCTCGTCAATTCGCCCTAGTAACCGCTCGGTGTGCGGCATAGAGGTTTAGTGCCGTCACATTGTCTGCGTTATTGGTGATGTTGGATATTGCTTCTGTGGTGTTATCTGCTCATGTATCACTAGTATTGTACCCTTATAAATGGACCCGTGTGCTTGTGTTTTGTTTTGGTATATTTTACAGTGTAGATGCGATCTATGGTATTATTTTCCTGGAATTTTGGCATTGGCATATCATGCTCTCTGCGCATTTTGTCCTGATGGTATTTTGACCACGACATTATGGCCAGGTTATGACTTTACCGCTGGATACCCCAGCACAATTACTTATGATGTGGTTTTCAATCAAAAGGTCTGTCATCATTACTGTGTAGCTAGTCTGAGCCCCCTAGACTCGTGCCCCCACATCTGACGGCCCCCTGCCGGTGCAGCACTTGTACTCATTACAACTTAAATAAAATAAAATCACTGTTGGTTCTTTCATGAAGTTTTATTGTTTTGTAGTTAAAATTATGATAGAAAATGATGTTTTCAAAGGAATTCATCATATTCTTAGGTCAGCGCAGCTTTTCCGTTCTGGTGATGGCGGATGTATCAACTACCTGGAAGACGCAAATAAGGATATATTCTAGTGAATCTGACAAAGCTAAGAAAGCAGTTCTCTACTTTGATGCTATCTTAAGTCCTGGTGTAAATCATTTAATTTAAGTCACAGTGTCGCTATCATATTGCTTGGTATTGTTTTGAAGTTCCCAGTCTAATTTAACGTGCGTAAGCAACCTTTGACATTCACTAAGTTCCCATTCATTGTGTTCACATTGACTTGAGGAGCTATGGAATCATGGCAAAAGCATTGCTTCAATTTAGTTGTGTATTGGTTTGTGTTCCTTCGTTAGATTAGGGCCGAGCGCAGTGGATAGCATCAAAGACTGGTCCAATTCCCTTTGTCCGACGCCCCCCCCCCTTCTAAATTGTAATCAACAAAGAGATCTGAGTCATGGAAATAAAAGAGAGGGAGTCATCAGTGATTCCAGAGAGTAAGAATTATATTGAATTACAAAGATTAAGAAACAAACAACTCTATCAAATGCAATGAAATTTGGTGTCAGGGACGAAGTGTCATGGAAGAAGCAGTCATTTGTTATTATATTCTATTATTAAATCAAATTAAAATTCAAGGGCTAATCAAACCAATTGAAAATGATTACATAAAATGTCACAAAAATATCTATTCTTGTGACTTTTATCAACGCCAGGATACAATGATCGACTCCATTTCAGCTTCAAATATCTATTTTAGATGACACTGCACTATTTTTGCCAAGGTCAACCACTTAAAATTCATCATTGGCTCTCAGTTGTTCTCTAAAGGAGTGGTTGAGGATGTAAGGGCTCCCATGTGTGACTATGGGTACTACAATAGCTGCACAATGACGATAGCATGTAGAGGTCGTGTTCTGGTTTGGTCTTTTTGCTGAATATATTTTAGTGAATTTGACAAAGCTAAGAAAGCAGTTCTCTACTTTGATGCTATCAAAGGCCCTGGTGTAAATCATTTAGTTTAAGTCACAGTGTCGCTATCATATTGTTTGGTATTGTTTTGAAGTTCTAAGTCTAATTTAACATGTGTCAGCAACCTTTGACGTTCACTAAGTTCCCATTCATTGTGTTCACATTGACTTGAGGAGCTATGGAATCATGGCAAAAGCATTGGTTCAATTTAGTTGTGTACTGGTTTGTGTTCCTTCGTTAGATTAGGGCCAAGCACAGTGGATAGCATCAAAGACTGGTCCAATTCCCTTTGTCCGGCGCCCCCCCCCCTTCTAAATTGTAATCAACAAAGATATCTGAGCCATGGAAATAAAAGAGAGGGAGTCATCAGTGATTCCAGAGAGTAAGAATTATATTGAATTACAAAGATTAAGAAACAAACAACTCTATCAAATGCAATGAAATTTGGTGTCAGGGACGAAGTGTCATGGAAGAAGCAGTCATTTGTTATTATATTCTATTATTAAATCAAATTAAAATTCAAGGGCTAATCAAACCAATTGAAAATGATTACATAAAATGTCACAAAAATATCTATTCTTGTGACTTTTATCAACGCCAGGATACATTGATCGACTCCATTTCAGCTTCAAATATCTATTTTAGGTGACACTGCACTATTTTTGCCAAGGTCACTCACTTAAAATTCATCATTGGATCTCAGTTGTTCTCTAAAGGAGTGGTTGAGGATGTAAGGGCTCCCATGTGTGACTATGGGTACTACAATAGCTGCACAATGACGATAGCATGTAGAGGTCGTGTTCTGTTTTGGTCTTTTTGCTGAATATATTTTAGTGAATTTGACAAAGCTAAGAAAGCAGTTCTCTACTTTGATGCTATCAAAGGTCCTGGTGTAAATCATTTAATTTAAGTCACAGTGTCGCTATCATATTGTTTGGTATTGTTTTGAAGTTCTCAGTCTAATTTAACGTGCGTCAGCAACCTTTGACGCTCACTAAGTTCCCATTCATTGTGTTCACATTGACTTGAGGAGCTATGGAATCATGGCAAAAGCATTGGTTCAATTTAGTTGTGTATTGGTTTGTGTTCCTTCGTTAGATTAGGGCCGAGCACAATGGATAGCATCAAAGACTGGTTCATCAAATGCAATGAAATTTGGTGTCAGGGACGAAGTGTGATGGAAGAAGCATTCATCTTTTATTATATTCTATTTTTAAATCAAATTAAAATTCAAGGGCTTATCAAACAATTGAAAATGATTACATAAAATGTCCTAAAAATATCTATACTTGTGACTTTTATCCAGGTCAGGATACAATGATCGACTCCATTTCAGCTTCAAATATCTATGTTAGATGACACTGCGCTATTTTTGCCAAGGTCACTCACTTAAAATTCATCATTGGATCTCAGTTGTTCTTTAAAGGAGTGGTTGAGGATGTAAAGGCTCCAATATGTGACTATGGGTACTACAATAGCTGCACAATGACGATATCCTGTAGAGGTTGTGTCCTGGTTTGGTCATTTTGCTGAAATCGGGCCAAGTTTTTACCAAAGACGTAACCAACATAGACCTACTAATAATAGATAAATTTATCTAATAAATAAATTTATTATTAGTAGGTCTATGGTAATCAATGATTACTAGTCAAGCCATTCCTTTCGATTTCCTCAATTTCCTGTTTTCCGATTGGTCTGAATAAGTAGAATAACATGGCAAAATGATCACTTGGTTGGGAAAATTCAAACCAAAAGAGAACGTCCAAATTTTACACTCGGTCTTTGGGAGGATAACTCTTACAAATAAGTATTTGTGCGTCGCCAACAAAATCTGTATCACAGTATTCAGGAGTTTGATTGTTGGATTAACCCAGTGGGTGTATGGGGGGAAGAGGTTTATTCTGTTGTACTGTACCATGGGGCGCTTTTATTTTATTTGAATTAATGCATATTGTATTCATTATAAAAACAGGTCAGTATAGGACGTTTAATTGTTGTCTATGCTTCCCTCCTAGTTCTTGCTTACCGAGCCTTACGGTCCTGCAGCTTTTAATGTGAGAAGGCAGGGTCCCCGCATTGTGTATCTGAGTAATGAACACGCTCAAACTAGAAGCAGTTTAATTTTAACAAATATGTACCCACAAGGTTCACAAGAAAATCTAATCCCTACAAGCATTAGTATTGATAAATCTTGACACCATAGTAGTGGTAATAAATCAGAGGCCCCCCTAAGTGCCTGAGCTATGCGCCACCCCTGGGCTGGGAGTATTACCTTAATACTGTTTAATATTGGTTACAGTGCCAACAAAATAACCATGTTAATGCTGATACGGCTTTTCAGCTGATATTAAATTAGCTCTTCTCGCTTGTGTATAATAAAAATAATATATTCACCCTATAGCCACAGATCACTTCAAGTTAGTTTCATGTATTTTCAGGCACTCATATGAGACCCTCAATATCAGTGCTTGACTTGAGAAGGTTACAGGCTATGAGCCAGAGATAAAAGGTAAAGTAGGCCGGTTCAATATAAGTTTAGCTAGAGAAGAGTTCCATACACTCTGTTGGGTCGCTGTCTTTGTTCATGTTGGACTTCTGCTGATATACTGAATCTTACAGGTGAGGCACGTTCTCATGATTGGATCCGTAGGGCGCTGGCAGTCAGGTTGATATTAACAGACCTTTTCTAGATTAGTTACTTCTTCTGGAGGTTTGTCTTAGCTTGTCTTTCCCTGTATTGGATAGATGGCAGGCTGGAATTTATCACCAGTCTGGCATGGGTTCAGATCTCTGTGACCAACAGATCTCACAGAAACTTTTTTTAAGTCTGTATTCGACAAATCGACCCGGAGATGTAGTCAATCTGAAGTTTTAACGCATGTCGACTGGGCTGCTCCTGTAGCAATGAAATTACAAATTGAGATGCTGTGTCTTTGGATTGAGCACATTTTGAGACCGAGGCACAGTTGGCCATCAGTAGATGTCAGGGTTGTGATATATGATTTTTGTCACTGTTGTTTATAGAGCTGGAAGTGCTGGTTTCACCGATTTAAGATGTAACGTCTGTCTGCTACGGCCGGGTCCCGTCATCTGAATTTTATTATTTATATATTAAGTATTACATGAAGCCATAGGCTATAGGAGATTTATGGACCATGATATTATCTGAGCCCTTAATCTTTGTATTTAGTATCTCGCACATGTGCTGCACCATACCACCTTCCTTTTTATACTCGTTCGTAATTTGCTCAGTTATCTTTAGCTATCAATTTTAGGCATGAGCATTTTATTCCATATTCCTATTCATTACATTACATTACGTTACGTTACGTTACATGACATTACATAACATTAAATTACATTACATTACATTATATTACATTACATTACATTACATTACATTACATTACATGCACATGCATATAATTGACAATGGTTTGTTAACTTTGCAGGACCTTGCAATTCTAATCCCATCTTTGACACTTGCATAATAGACCTGTGAAAGCATCACTCCAAGTTAGACCCATATTTCAAAAATACATACATGGAGAAGGATAATGCTGAGCAGGAGATAGAAGATAGCCACAGAGCAGGAGAGAAAGGCGAAGATAACGACAAAGATGAAATCCCAACAGATAAATACGAGTTTGTAGATGGGGGTAAGTGTGGTTCAATTGTTCAGGCGTCAGAAGCAGGGTCACCATATATAATTTGAATATGCTAAAAAAGTTACATAACCTCGCATGTTCACAAGAGGTTGACAACTTCTCTGCAATTTTAAGAATTTGTTGTAAAAAAATTGAAATTTAATTTCGAAGTTGCCCCCATCCAAGTTTAGTATTATAAAGCATTTTTGGATGATCACTCTCTTTTTCTGTTGAGCATGCCTCATGCTCTCATTTCCTCTGCTCTTCTATGTCCGCTTTCGGCAGGGGTGATAAACCCTGGATTTGCTCCATTGTGGCCCAACAAGCGCTAGAACTTTTATATCTCTATAATTTATGGCAGGTTTGATGCATGCACACAAGGTCCCTCTGGTCTAGTCCCTAGTCTGATTGTGAGCTTAACAACAATATAAGAAAAAGTATAGCTGCCATATAGCCTTTAACAGAATTTTACACAGCTCTGTCGTTTGTGTTCAAAAACTGTATCTTATCATAAATATCTACCTTCAGTTTTAAGTTTTTCCCTACCAAAAGAAAGCATTGACGTGTTCTTCATTTTATAGGATATGGCTGGGTTATAGTTCTGAGCTGCTTTGTATTCTTGATGATTGCGGACGGCATTACATTGTCTTTTGGAGTTCTGTATGATGACCTGGTGACTAGATACAACACAAGCAGAACAGCAGCATTCTGGTTGCTGTCTATGCAAATTGGAATCAGAAGTATTTCAGGTACAAATTGTCAGGAACCTTCATTTCTGAGGTACAAGTACCAAGTGATGTAATACAACTTTAATGCTAATTTCTTTGGATACTCTTCGACCTAGAAATTGGGAGACAACCAGGGACGAAGCAACATGCAGCAGTATTTAAACCGAATCGATTACCTATAACAATACATCAACCATTGAAATTTTAATTTGTATTGTATTGAAATTGTATTGGTATTGAGTTTGTGATAGATATTGGTTATCGTGAGGGTCTATTCGCAGTGTGCTTAGGAGTGTAGAATCCTGGTACTGGCTTACGTTTGCACATTTATGATAAGACATATTCATTGTCCTACAGTATGCATAGAGCGTACACTTCAAAAGGACAGGACATCCCGCTTGTCCAAGTGATGGATAGGGAGGGAAGGATATCGTCACATCTGTAAGCGGTTAACATAGTATAAGAATGTAAAACGTTCATGTTTCAATCCAAGCTGAAGCCTTCCCATATTTGGGATCATATTCTGCGCCATGGCCCGCCTAAAAAACAAACCTTTGGGCCCAACTCATCCTCTTTTCATCATATAATGCTCACCGATTTTTTTCAATTCTTAGTGTCAATCACATTAGGGGTCTGATGATGCCCCTTCCTGTTACACTGAAATCCGAGGCTAATTTCTTGTCAATTTTCTTCTTAAAAAGGGATGAAATGCCTTAAAATTGTCTCTGATTTTTAAATTTTTTCTTGAGGCAGGCCCCCCCCATATCCCCTTTGGGGAAGGCGCTATAGCACCCCTCCCACACCCACCTGGTCTGGCCCTACCACTTCAAAACATATGGATACAGTGTTAACTTTTTCTACCACAACAGTCCCCCCCTCTTCATTGCTCAATAACATAGAGACATTTATGAATTTATCAAATTTCAAATTATAATCCCCTGAAGCTGAGGAAGTCTCTAAATTTTAATTATGATCATTGGCATATGATCAACCATAATTTTTTAACCAAGCAAACATCACAGTCCCAAAACACTACTATTGCTTTAATTGTTGATTGACTTTGAACTGTAAATGCCCCTGTATATATATTTGCTGTGATTGTTTGTTTCAGGTGTATTTGTGAGTGGAGTTATAAACACATATGGTGCACGCGTTGTAGGAGTTTTAGGATCATTACTTCTAGCATCTGGAACTTTGATATGTGCTCATGCTCCAAATATATACACCTTATACATCTCATATGGCTTCATCAATGGTGAGTCGGCTGTTTGTCAGTTTAAAAATTTCATTGTCTCAGGGGATGTTCAGAACTCGACTTACAGTAGGGTGTTTTTGGGGCCTTTAACATTTAACTTTTAGACATTTTGTTTGTCCATGACTAAAGTTCTCTGAGGAGTTTTCGAAAAATTGACAGTGTTCATGAACCACAAAAATATTGTCACCGCTTAAACATATATAATCTGGTTAAACAATGAACACAGACAGGTAGCTCTCTAAAATACAACAAAATAGTAACAATAAAACATCGACAGAAACAGCTTAGTGTTGACTAGCCTTTAGGTTGCAGAAATTGAGTCAAATTTATCTTGTCATTGCATCAAATTTCTAATCTACACATACACATATTTTGAATCAAAAACCAGGTTTTCCAATCAAACGAGCCATGAATAGATTTTGAAAAAGGAGCAGGCTACAAAGTTAAAAAAACAGGATAGTATTTGGCTCATTATAATCTTTTTTTGAACACCTATCTGCTATGTATGGGTACAGGGTGTTAGTAGCACTGATATCTTTAGGGACTAGTGAAAATGATTTTTACTTTTTCTGTAGGTCTTGGAATCAACATGCTACTACATACTGGTAGTGTTATATCAAATCACTATTTCAGACAGAGGAGAGGTCTCGCTTCCTGCATCATCTCATGTGGAAGTGGGTTTGGCATTCTAACATTCCCTCTTATGACTTCTCACCTGCTTTATGTGTTTGGTCTCAATGGAACATTTTATATGTTAGCCGGAGCCACCCTACAAGGAATTGTTCTCAGTTCCGCAATAATTCCGCCACATCAGACCCTTCGCTTAAAACTTTATGCTAGAGGAAAAGGGACAAAATCTGACAGACAGACACCAGAACCAGATACTAAACTTTCAGCTCATTACCCAGTTTGTCAAATGAAAACAACAGAGACATCTGACAATACTCAGGGGACACCATCGTTCTTGGATAATATGAAGCTTGTCCTGAGAAAATCTGCAGATATCAAGCTACTACGTAATCCAGTCTATTTAATATTTTGCATGAATTCGGCATCTCTTCGATTTTGCACTGTAGCACCGATCGTTTTGTTACCAGCAAGAGCATCAGACTTTGGTCTGTCATCAGAGAGTGGAGCTCTCCTGGTTTCAATAGTAGGGATAAGTAGCATAGTAGGGCGCTTTTGTTACGGATTGACAGCAGATACAGCTGCTGTGAGGCCATATCGTCTTTATCTCTATGTATCTACATTCTTAGGAGCTGGTCTCATCTCAATGGTGAACTTCGGTGAGAAGTTTTATCATCAGGCTATCTATGCAGGAAGCTTTGGGTTCTTCTTTGGTAAGTCATTGATTAGGATAATTAAATAGTATCTGTTTCTATCTGGTTATGCTTTAATATCAGGACTTAGAAAATGGTCGCCTGGTACAGCAGACAGGTAGACGATAGACTTTTACCTTTCTCAGATTACATGTGCACTAACTATGGAGTAAACATAGAGTAGCTGGAATTGCAAAGTACTGAGTGAAAACCCTTGAGCAAAATACTCACTTATATTAATTATGATTGTTATGTTCATCCATTATCATTTACAGGAGCACCATTCAGTTTGAGATATATGGTATTAGCTGACCTGATTGGGGTAGAAAATCTCATCACCGGATCTGGAATGCTTTCTCTCACAGATACAGTGTTTATATTACTTGGCCCCAGTGTGGGAGGTAAGTGATGCCTGTGTATGAGATTGGTAACTTTACTGTAGGAAGTAAATGGAGCTCTCTTTGTATTAGTAGCAGCATATAAGATATTTTGGCATTGACTGACAGCAGATCTGTAGACTGAGGTGCCACTTGTCTCTACCTGTGTGTGACTATGCTGCACATTGACTCTCACTGTTTTTCTATGGTTTGAGGTCTGTCAGTCTGTCAGTCAAGCAAACCATTAGTATGTGATAAATGTGATTCAAAGGATTTAGGGATATAATCAATTTATGTTACAGCATGGCTGTATGAAGTGTCTGGTAGCTATGATGTAACATATGCTGTATTTGGATCTTCCTTCATTTTCGGTGGAGTAGTGCTTCTTCTCATTCCTCTTGTCAGGAAATTTTGTTGGTGTTCTAAGCATGATATTTTGGAGGAAGGAGTAGATGCAGCCTATGCTAAGCCTAGTGGAAATATCAACAAAGCTTACGAAGAATGAGAAAAGAATGCATAAAAGTGGCAATTTTCATATCTGATTCATTATGCATAGCCAGACATTGACCATTAAAATATATAGCTGGCAATCAATCAAAATTAAGACGACTCTACTGTCAAATCTGAGTTATTGTTTTGTGAGATTATAATGGTTCAAACTGAACAATAGAAACCGAGTTTTACTTTTAATGCGGTGAGAATGCATTTTTGTTTTAACATCTTTTCTCACTATAATTCCGCCTAGCCAGGCATTGACCTCATACTCAGTTTGTTATTTTTGTCTAAAATCCTTGTGGTTGCCTTTTAAAAACAAATATTAGGCAATGAATCAAAAATCAAAACCAAGTCTTCGGAATTTCCTTTTAGAAGTGCAAATACATGATTGACGGCATCCCATTAACAACTTATAAGCTACCATCTCATATTGTTGACTAAAGGTCATCAACTGTTTTCACCACTTGATGTTAATGTGGAAAGTTCTTTGTTTCCATGGCAACAGAAGCACAAGACGTTTTCTATACACAGGCAGAGGAGAGGTGTATATTTGCTTATGAAACCTAGACAGAAAAAGCACATTTTAATAGGGTTTGGAATTATGTTCCATACGAGAACATATTGCATAAAGCAGGACTTGATGATGCACTGCTGCTGCTGCTGTTATAGTAAATCATCGGAGTCCTCCCAAGACATTCATGTGTCTATAATGTTGTCGGATCGAGAAAGATCACGACAGTTCACTGCTGGTAGAGTTCATATGAGATTACTTTATAATACTGAATGCAGTTTTTCAACAGATTGATGATTTTATTACTGAACTACACCCTGGGGCAAATGCCCCAGGCAACTGATAAATTGCAACACCAAGTTGTAACTGTCACATGTAACTCTCGATCGTAACTCGCAATTGTAACTGATTCTTCAGAGCAAAAACCACTGTTCTTTATACTGACCTGTATAAATAGGAAGTAAAAATAGAAACAGGTGGGATGATAAGTCGCTATTTTGATGGCCAACCTCTGCATTTAGATGGTAATTAAATGTGCAAAAAATGGAAGTAAATGCAGAAGAGTATAACAATTAATCAGATTAGGACCATGGCAACCATGACAGTGCAATATACAACGCCTAGCTTCATGTAGAGTCATGCACCTAGGCGTGTCACATACAGCGTATGTGACACATGCACCCCCCTGGTTGCGATCGTCCTCGATTGCTTTTACTGGTTCAAAAAACATTATAGCTTATGTCACACAAGGATAATCATTGCAATATAAATTTAAAACCTCAAAATGAAATACAAAAAAATGAAAAAATGTCATGCATAAAAGATGGTCATAACAAAATCATGACATTCCCTTCCAAGGCTGAAGAACCTTAACAACTGCTTCAGGTCCATTGACAAAAAAAATATATCCCACTTTCCTCTCAACTCTAGATCTACGAACCTAAGCTTTGCTTAGATTACTGGACAGACGAAGGTATAATATTCATGAAATATTATAATGCTGCTTTCCTGCACAACTATCATTAAAAAACCGGCATTGCAGGAAATTCAAACAATAAATATATAAAGTGCATGATCAAGGTTGTGTCGATGGTAATAATATCAAATAATTCATTAACTCCTAACTAATACAGTGACCATATTATTTCATGGTGATCCTTGCACTAATACTGCTGCTATATGAAGATCAGTTGCCAGTCGGTTGTAGTCAGCTGCATTCCATAATCTTTTACTCTTAACGGATCTTAGGTTACGGTTGCCTAATGTTTTTATAGAAGTGTTTCTATTTTTTTGAGTTACAGTGCTCACACCACCAGATTAGTTTGTCTGCTGTTGTAGACTGAGACTGAATAGAGCTGGTTGAATAAAATCAGGAAATTGCAGAGGTACCTTGTCAGTTGGTGAATCATGAGCAGAAGATCAAATGTCATCACTAGTATATCAGCTTCCATATATTTTGTCTCTACATCATCTAGAGAGTCCGTCTCCATTTCTCCTAATAGTAATGTAGACGATGTAGACACATATGGTTCCATTATATTGCTTGTATTAGATCATCTACTCCAAGTCCACAATCTCAAGCCTCTTTCTTGTATATTCAACGCTATCAGTCTCATAATCTGAAGGTGTGAAGTTCTCTCCTCACTCGGTTGGGCACCAATTGTCGGATCGAGAAAGATCACGACAGTTCACTGCTGGCAGAGTTCATATGAGATTACTTTCTATTACTGAATGCAGTTTTTCGGCAGTTTGATGATTTTATTACTGAACTACACCCTGGGCAAATGCCCCAGGCAACTGATAAATTGCAACGCCAAGTTGTAACTGTCACACGTAACTCCCGATCGTAACTCGCAATTGTAACTGATTCTTCAGAGCAAAAACCACTGTTCTTTATACTGACCTGTATAAATAGGTAGTAAAAATAGAAACGGGTGGGATGATACGTCATTATTTTGATGGCCAACCTCTGCATTTAGATGGTAATTAAATGTGCAAAAAATGGAAGTAAATGCGGAAGAGTATAAAAATTAATCAGATTAGGACCATGGCAACCATGACAGTGCAAGATACAACGCCTAACTTCATTCAGAGTCATGCACCTAGGCGTGTCACATACAGTGTATGTGACACGCCTAGGTGTATGTGACAATGTGATTATTAATCTCATCAAGCTATCAAACAGGATTCTAGAGTATGTTTTTGGCAATTGTTTTTTAAATCCACTCTAGTTTTAATTATATCAAATAGAGTCAATAGCTGCGTTATACAATTAAAACCTTCCACATTCAATTATTCAATTATTCAGGAGTTACCTAGCCATGAAGAAAACAACTTGATTTTGGGGTCTACCCTTACCTTTGGAGCAATTGGAAATAAACTGGATGAAAAAGAGAGGAATTTGCTAATTTCAAGTTATTAAAACATGTTAAAGTCATGCACTATCAAAAAAATTTCTAATTTTCTTGAAAATCTTGCAAAGCAGATTTCTGAATGAAAATTTTACATTCTTCATATAATATTATCAGTCAAGCGATGCGAAGCATACATCAATCAAATATCCACAATCTATCTGCACCGCCTAGGCCTACTCCTACTCCAAGTGATAGGACCAAAGTTCACTATCCCCTCTTCAAGCAGCTCGGCAGGAGGGTGCAACTCCAAACATAGGCAAATTGGATCATGCATGACCAAGGGCCACAAGCGGCTGATCACAGTCACCGATCTACAATGGATCATCATTTGAAGGAATGCATGGAGATAACCTTTTTGCTGAAAAAGTGGGTAGCGCCATAACTGACATCGACTAGCAATTGCTTTGTGATATAACCCCTTTTGTCAGCTGGAAGTTGAAATTGAGGCTCAAAAAGAGTTTATTTTAATTGTTATGAATAAATATTCTATTTTCAAGCAGAATGCTTGCTTACAAAAGACTTCGAATTAGAAGCCTGAGTGTATGCTAGTTCGCAATGCATTTATGATATCACTGGGAAGGTAAATATCGTATTTACGAATCGTCAATTGTCCTGCTTGGTGATGGAGTCTTAGATAAAACCTATAGCCAGGCAAGATCATGTAGATGGATCATGTTAAATGTCTGATTTAATCAAAGTTTCGGTAAAACTTCTTCACACAAACAAGTTACTTATTGGGAAAAATTTGTTTGTCATTTCACAGTTAATCAAAATTGTAAACATACCAAGCGTGATTTTCTACCAGTTGCTACCATTATCGCATGCTTGATTTAACAGCGAGTAACCAAAACCACAATTCTGTCTGATTACTAATTGTCTCGGTCATTAAATACTCATATAAAAAACCATTACACTCCAAACAAGATATTCTATCATTGAAAATGGCACATTCAAAGAATTTGAAGCATGAAATCTTCTTGGATCACATCTTATCGTCAAAACTTTGGTCCATCAAGTTAGCATGTCGCTGGAGCAGCTCCGCAAAATGGTTAGAAAACTCAGTTGAATGGAATATTCCCCATCGAGGCCAATTAGTTCAGTTTGACAAACTTGTCATTTTGTACTTTGAAGCGCAGGGCCAGCAAAGTTTCAGCATAAGAAAAGATAAATTGTAAATAACATGAAGAGACTCTTAATAGCATTATTGGCCTGAATTCTGGACTATAAATTCACTGAAACATAAAAGTATGTATATAGCGTTATGCTGAGATGCTACTGACATAAGATTAATATATTATAGCACAGCTATTTCATTCCAGTGTAGAGAACACTGCACATATTGAGCCAGAGTAACTTTATCAGGCGAGAGAGACAACGATGCTAGGGCGAGCTGCTATCATCATCAGACTCAATTCTCCAGATATCCTACGATGAAAGATGATCACTCACATCTTCTAACGCTTGTTTGTAAATTCAATCATGACGATGCCATTGATTTTATGTCCACCAGTAATAGATTGTTACCAGCTCCATTTCAATGCTAAGTGATTCAGAAAACTTGTTAACTGGCAAGGGCTGCTCAAACGTTTAAACGTTCAAACGCTCAAAGATGGGTAGATCACATTAAAGATGTGTACTGGAACGGTGGCAACAAATCTGATTAATCTTGATTGTTTTCTTTTTTATGACATATGGGATGCCTGCCTTCCATTGCAGTCAATATGTTTGGTTTTGTCAAATGAAAAGCTGAAGAAAAAATAGTTCAAATCTTAGTTTCATAATGTGCTAGAGATAAAATTTTACAGGAGAGCAACAAATGTACTCAGAGAGAAGGAGAAAGTGAACAGAATGTTTCACATAATTTGCCACAAGATTCATTATTTCGTTTGTCGAGTAGAGCTATGGAATAAACTGAAGGTTTTGCCATTTCTTTTTTTATGGGATACAATACCAGTGTACTAGTATGTGCTGTTATGACCAATTATCTGGCTGTATTTGTTATTACTGTTCAAAGCTCATAACCCAATCCTATAAAATATATTTGTGCCAGCATAGATGATGAACTGTGCATAATGTTCACTACGTAACGTGTTGAAAATAGTGATGGCAAATTGTCAGATTTTGGCGAGATAGTACGAAAACGAGACAGCAATAAATTTCGTGTCCGAGACATACATCGATGCCGATAAAATTTAAAAGTGCCCCTTTGGGTTGAATTCAATATGGTACAGAAATTACGTTGGCATGTTGATATTAACACTTTGGAAGATCAATGGTCACAATAATACAGTATAGTTAGGTGTTGTCTGTACAATTGGCACATTGAGTAATCATCAAAACAATGTTTATAACTAAGAGGTCACGACATACTACTGTCTCGGCGATATGGGACAGTGTCTGGAGGAGACAAGTCTCATGTGATTGAGACCGAGACATTGCCATCACATGTTGAAAAGCTAGATTATCATATTTAATAACATCAATATATTTATATGTATATGCATTGATACTAATCAATGGATTTGTGGTAAAATACAATATATGGCTATTTGTTGAGAAATTACATCTCTATATAACTCTGTGTCAGTATTTGGATCTAACTGAAATTCTGGCAGCCTCTATGTTATGCATTGACTGGCGCCTCAGTAAAAACCTTCAAAAACTCAGGCAAGCTAAGTAACAAAAGTTTACGGCCGGCTGTACCATTAATGAACTTTTGGACTAATAAAATATGAGAAATTATTTCCAGCAACCATGCATAAATTGCCAAATGCTTGTTCAGGGTCAGATATGTTCACCTAATCCATGAACATATATATCAGTGAGTATCACTAAATTCTGTTGCCCCCTGAAACCCTCATATGATTGTAAATCACATTGCTCAACAGACGCAGTTATGGGAAGGTAGATTAAAAGCAAAATACTTATATTTTACATACCATTGGCTGGCGTATGAATTTATTGTTATAACAAATCGATATTGCATGTTTGAAGTGCTTAAAATATTTAGAGCCTCTCAATTGAAAATTTTCTCAATTTCTCTCCATTGACTGAGAAGAGACATGGAGATAATAGGTCTGATGATCACCCTGGTAATAGCCTGTACTGGGCTTACTGCTGCAAAATATGAAGCAGCTTCGTTTGAGATTCTTATGGTCGACAACACACCTCAAACATCACAGCTCATATCATGTAGAATCAAATGCGCACCAGCTTGCCATGTCAGATCAGAATGCCGGGGGGGGGGGGTAAAACTATTAATCACAGATAGAGGATACAGATGTTAATTGTCTCATGTATGAGTGGCTGAAGCCTGGCAGAGGAGATGTCAAAGTTTTTGCTACTAGACCAACTGAAACACATCACATCCTCTGATATTTGGTTAGCATGTCCAACTTTCTTTCCCTTCACGTTGGAACAAAATCATTATGAGTGATTGTGATCCTTTTTTCTATGGAAGACATAAAAGACAGATTTGACTAGTTTTATTGTTTGTGATATTTTTGTTAGTCATTCTATTCAAACAACATAACACAGATATACATGATATATGAACTGTTTTAGCTTTAGAGGATACTGCAGAGCTACCGACTACAGGTACAGTAGGTAATCTTCATGCATCAAACGCAATAGACGGGATATATGATGGCAGCTCAAAGTCTATTGCCCACAGTCCTTCTCCTTCTCCTTGGCTGCATATAAATCTAGATGAACCAGCTGTGGTGAGAGGAGTAAAGATCTGGAATTGTGTTGCTGATAGCAACCCAGGTATGCAGTAGCTCATTGGATTTGTCAGAAACTTTTCTGGGTTTAACGCAACAGTTCACAGTTAACGCATTGTCTAATAATAGTGCCAAATTTGAGATTCATTGCGCCTAATTTCATTGAAACAGCATAATTTAGCTCTTAAGTGTTAAGGCAGTATATTTTCACGCAGGGATGAAATATTTGGATCTTTTTCCTTTTTTCGATGCAACATGCATCTTTTACTATCTCTTGAGATAAGGTAATAAAGTTTAATTTTGATAAAATCTTTGAGTCTTGCTAATCTCTTCTAAAACTTTTAAGTTTGTGCTGCAGACTTTAAAGTGTATTATCCTAGTCTTGAGTGATTGTTTTATTGCATTACTTTATTTTTACAATATGACATATCACATCAAAGGGTGGCTTTGGTTAGTAGAATCATACCACAGTTCAGCACCAATGACCAGTGAAGAGCTAGAGCACTAATCAATCACACTCGCTCCCCATCTTTAATAAAGAATATTCTACGCTGTGATTAGCATGCTCACTTTTTACCACTCACAGTCAAATAATTGCCCCGCCCCTACCATCCCCACATAATGTGTAAAAATATTTCGTTGCTTGCATGGCTAAATTCTTGGTTCCCTGATTAGTTAGCTATGGGCAAGTGCATAACCACCTGTGACCAATACTCTCATCAATTCTTTGTCTCAGTTAGTGGACTGAGACTTCAGAATGTGTTAATAACAGTTGCTATGTCATTTGATGATGAGGGATTCGGAGAGCGCCTTACTGACTCAGCATGCTCATATTCTCCAGGAGTTCAGCCCCCTGTAGGGATACACCTGTGTTATAAAGCTATGGGTGGTAAATGTGTGAGAATCACAGCTGCTGGTGTAAACGATTATCTTAATTTGTGGGAGATCGAGATTCATGTGTATTAAAAGTTGCATTTGTACTTACTATTGAGCACTGATATTAAACTGATAACATAATTATATGTTTTGTGAAAAGTTGCTATCCTAGATGCAAATGAATTAAGTTTATAACTAAAGATGTTGGAAAGTAATGTGGGATAAACAATTACTAAATTAGGTTTTATAATTATATCGATATTATAATAATAGGATCAGTGGATATTATAATGAAAAAAATTATTGTGACCTGACACTGAAAATGCAATCCTAATATTGTTTACCTCTGGTTCAACACTCTACTTGCTGGCCTCTCAATCTTTTCACCAAAAAATGTCCAGTTGAGAGAAACTTGGAGAAAAAAAGCCTTTAGATAATAAACTACACTAGGATAGAGTAACTATTATATAAAGCAAGCAATAAAATTATATAGAAATCGCCTTTTATGATTACGATTATTACTTTGATTCAATCTGATTCGCCTCTCTTTCTGTCTGAGATTATATTGTAATGTTTATTATATATACGATATTTATTTGTAATGTGAAATAGAACTGACTATGAGCTTTGTTTATAGATGTTGTGGATGGGACTTACTCGAAATGAAAATGCTTTTCAGAGAAGCTAATACAATAATCTACAAAACAGTTATTTCCCAATATAAAAAACAATTGCTTAATTATACCTTATGTCATATCTATATGTATAGGAAAACATGCTGAGGGTGTGGTGGTGATCTTATTAAATTTTAATTTGTCCTATACTTAGTAAAAAAGCTTCAATATCACAATGAGTGAATGAAATTGAGAAAATGGAATAATCACAATCCTCCTTATTTTACTCAATGGCACAGGGTTGTTTGCTCTCTGATACCCGTGTGCGTGTGCATGTGCGTGTGCATGTGCGTGTGCATGTGCGTATGCATGTGTGTATGCATGTATGTATGCATGTATGTATGCATGTATGTATGCATGCATGCATGTATATGTATGTATGTATGTATGTATGTATGTATGTATGTATGTATGTATGTATGTATGTATGTATGTATGTATGTATGTATGTATGTATGCATGCATGCATGCATGCATGCATGCATGTATGTATGTATGTATGTATGTCATTGAAATTGAGAAAATGGAATAATCACAATCCTCCTTATTTTTCCTCAATGGCACAGGGTTGTTTGCTCTCTGATACCCCTGTGCGTATGCATGTGCGTGTGCATGTGCGTGTGCATGTGCGTGCGTGTGCGTATGTATGTATGTATGTATGTATGTATGTATGTATGTATGTATGTATGTATGTATGTATGTATGTATGTATGTATGTATGTATGTATGTATGTATGTATGTATGTATGTATGTATGTATGTATGTATGCATGTATGTATGTACCTTTATTATATCACTACTGATAAATAAAATTGCTGGACTGCTGATAAAACTGATAAAATGCAGGTATAAATAGAAAAAAATAAAAGTGGAAAGGACCAATTTAAAATTTTCAATAAGTATAATGTTAGATCTTTATGAGGTTAATATGATACTGTCTTGCGGCAGCATATCCGCAATATTTCACAAAGTTGCATAATTATAATAAGTGAGATGTTAAGAATTCAATAAAAGATGTTTCTAGGGTGGAACAACGTGCTGAATCCAATATTAAGGGTGTACCCGGTTGTAGCAATCGTGTCAGCGGCAGCGCGGCAGCATACCTGCAATTTTCTTCACAATCGGTTAGGTAAGTGAAATGTTAAGTGATTAATATGGTCAGCAGGAAACACGACTATATGTGTGATTTTAACAAGATATTCTATCACATAATTTTAAAAGGTGGTCAGCGACAGCACTACATATCAATGAGAACAAGACAAAAAGCAGCCTAGACGTGAGACAAATTTGATGTATGAAAAAAGTGTGTACCCAGTTGAAGAGGTCAGCCGCAGCACTACTGCATATCCCAAATATTGACACTATCGATATGTGATTAGTGGGAAGTCAAGAGTTTGATGCAGTTCACACAAGTCAAGACTATAGTCCTGGGTTATACATTGTATGTTTTATCATTGCATGAGGTGGTTGGCGAGAGACAGCGCTACCGCATATCCCCATATCATGTCATTAGCATGTTTGGAAAGTATGCGAAGCTTGCATATCTAAGTTTTTCAGACTCTGACAGTTGGGTTTCTTTGCTGAAAAGTGAGGCACTCATTGAACTCTTTGCTCATGGGTTATGCAACAGATATCCAGCCAAAAAATGTCATAAGAGGCAATTGAAACATCAAAAATGTTGTTGGTAATTGCCCCAAGACAGTGGTCTTAAGACCATACAATATCATACTAGTCCCATGAGAAGTTTGACATAATTCAATTGAAATTTTTCAATTTGTGCTGGTCTGATACGATCAGACTTCTCTACAAGTTTACTTCGTGGATTAATAATGCAATGCAATTTCAACCTGGAACTCCCTGATGATTAGATTAGTTAGACTACACAGAATAGGAGTTATTTCCCCACACATATAATGCCAAAACAAAAGACCTTTTAATTTCTAAATATGACCACTACAACTGGGTACACCCAGTGAATTTTACAGAACATACACCAATGAAGTATAAAACGTAATCAATATCGTCCTCTATATGGTCCTCTATTTGCTGAAAACATCCAGCAGTACAACCGCGTCATTAAATTTGTATGTCGCCTCAGACGCGGACAACCATTAGGTGCAGACTAAATCAATTACATTGCAACTAAAGTATAACCTGCTGTGATGCTCAAAGTGTTCTAGTCTTTAAAAACTTCCCTCTGGCAAGGCTTAAGACAGCAAACTTCGTGATGATGCCAGGAAGTTAAATTTCCGTGCAGAATGTGTTTGTTTTTTAGAATAATTTTCAATTGAATTTTCACAAGTGTATATTATCATTGTTTTCAACAGAGCACTCACAGAACAATGATTTTTTCATGATATATGGTGTGGTTTAATGTCTTATTCATACGAGCGAAATGTTAGCTTCTGATCCTTTAGTCGTAACTGTCGGATCGCCCCCTTTGCCTTCAATGCAAGCCTCGCCATCAGATTCCACGTATCGGATTTTGCTTTTGTTTGCACATTCAGCCTTTTCGCTTAGCCTGCAGTAGATGGATTTCACCAAATGACAGTATGCAAGCTTTGTAGTTATTCCGAAAATGTTCTTGTCAACACTGACACGGTCACATTGTAAGCGGCTGAGTTCCTTCATCATATTTAGCAAAGATACTGAGGACAAACTCCCCATAGCTCTCTTCCTTCCCGTAGCTTGAAGCAAAATAGCTCCATAACATTTATAAGATATGTCAGATAAGATCTGTGATGAGCGGTAATGTTTCTTCATAGGTTCATAAAGATCTTGATGAAAGACTCCTCCCCGCTGCTGCGTGGTCATTGGCTAGGTCGTCAAAGAATAAAACGACAGAATCTCTATTCACACTGTTCCGATCTGGGAATATTTTGAAAACCAGGTGGATCGTATCACCATCATGCAGATGATAGCAGGTCCGTTCTTCTGACTGCCACAAACCACCACTTGATAAGGGCCCAGGGTTTGCTACATTGTTTAATGCAGAGAGATTTGAGATGTAATTGAATAATTAATATGAAGTGCAATCCTCTTTAGTGTAGGCACAGTTTTCCCACTGATCACATCATTAACAGTTTTCCAATGATGGTACTTCAGCTGCTGGCTAGGGTTGTCTCCAACCCATTCTGAGAACATTCCCTAAGGTAACTTGGGCTGCAGTTCTCACATTTTCCATCGAGACATGAGTAGTTATTTATTTTGCATACTACTGTCTTAGCAAGTTTGAGCTCATTGAGAGCTTGTTTGGCGCAGCAAGGTTTTCTCTGAACATGGTAAACCTCATGGCTCCAGTCAGCATTGTGATATTGTCACATACCCCATATACCCACACCTGGAACCACTCGGCATACTTCATCAGCTTCAGACTCCTTGATTTTAGCCGTCCAAGGTTGTTATGTCGCAAATGGTATCCGGAAATCCTTGTTTAAACACACTGTAAGCTGTCTTACAAGAGTATCTTATCACGCTTAATGCAAAGCCAGATTTGGTAGTATTTGGGTATGTTATAATAAAATACTCCCTTAGATAAACGTCAACAGACAACCCAACGGCCACTTTAGATATTCTTGGATTCATGCCCATCCCAATAGAAGTATAGACTTTGGCTTAAACCCCAGCAGTAGCATTAGCATCTGCAGATTCAGCAGGTGACGGTGTATTGTATGGTTGGTTGCAGTTATTACATGTATTCTATTAATACTGTAACAACAACATACAGAAATTAAATGACGAAGACAAACATGAAACGTGTACGTGTCAATAAAAATAACGATACAGAAAATCACAAAATTATACATACAGAAATAAGTGGTCGATATCTACTTGATAACCTATCACCAAAAACAATCAGTAACAAACCTCACTGGGGTCTTATAATACCCATAGATAAATAATCAGGAATAGAGTGATGTTGGTTTTGTGATAATAGAGCTGCATGTATCTAGGAATAATGATAAAAGCTCAGAATGATTGTTAAATAATCCGTAACAAGTTATAAACACATGTATGTTTATACTTATATTTTATAACGAGTCCTCCTTTAAGTGTTTAGGGAAAAAAATCAACCACTGTTCATATCAAGGATTTCCCTTGAACAAAAACAGTGAATTTACTCGCACATGATCATCTTCAATTTCAAAGTACGAAAACGGGGGTCTAGAAGGGTCTAGAGTATCTCACTCCACTGTAGCAGATTCACACTAAAATTATGATCCACTTACAGTATAACAGTGAGCCTAGCCTAGGTTTGCCTAGCACAGTTAAAAGTCTGTTCTACTTACACTAGAAATGATCAAAAAACAGTATTGGACAAAGGTAGCGTAGTCAAAGATACTTTAGTGTTTATCCGTCACAGGGGAGATAACATACTCTAGACCCTTCCAGACCCTTGGTTTCACACTTTAAATTAGGTTACATGATTCAAAAAAGTCCTTCTACGAAAAACTTTTTTGTTCATTGCTATGGCAAAGCTTTGATATAAGCAGTGGTTGTCTTTTGCTTTCCTAAACACTTTAATACGAAGGAAAGGTGTTAAACAAGAAATGAATAGTAATAAAACTTTATATGCTAAGTTACACACCTTTACAAGATAAGTGAATAAAATCCGCCCACTACAGCTAATAGCTGACAACAATTCCAATTAGCTGTCCGGTAGTATTATGTTAACATTTTATATTGAAAGGTTTTTCAAGAGAAAATTAGTCGCTTGTTCTTACACAAGTCACCTCATTAAATCTGTGAGGAGAGCAGTAAAATAACTAGGGACACAACAAAAAATTTTGAGGCCCGATGAACATGTCAACATTTTGGGAACAGCTAAGACCAAGAACAAAAACGCACTGTTACCGAACTTGCTGGGCAATGCCAGCACATTCCCCCGGCCAGACGGAGTCAAAAGGTGCCCACAGTAAGCAACAATGTGTCCAAGGCTAACAGCAGCACTGAACTCAATCAAAGAGCACAAGATAACAATTACACATGACACCATTTAGAGACTTGCACTCAACTACAGAAAGAATTCACTGTCACCAAAAATTCAATAGTCACCTTTTGCCTTCAACATCTATTATGAGAAATGGTATGTCCCTAGTAGTATTGTTTCCGAATAATCTACCTTTAATAAAATGTATAATTTGAGATTCCTATATATAATACAATGGTAAAATAACATCACAAAAAATGACAACGATACCGATACAAATAATATTGAGAACATATCATACAGCTCTAGAAAAATACACAATAATTGCGTCGGACATCACAAAGTACTCAATACGATCTGCATGAGAGAAATGCGAGGTGCAGGTTACAAGAAATAGTGCCTAAATTGATTTTCTAAAAAGGGTAAGTCCATGATACATCCCTCAGCTTTGCTTGCACTTCCAGTTTGTGGATTGGACATTGTAGTGTTGTTGTTGTCAAAGTTTTTAGGTCCGGTGAACGATCACCAATTACCAACCCAACCTATCTGGTATGAATCTCCCTACTCGGCGAATATTCCGTAAATCTACCTTACGACTTTTCCAGATTGATCTGGGAATATCTTCATCTTTGATACTAACTATATCGGCAATTTTCACATTTCGCTGGGGAGTCTGCCATTGTTGGCGAGACTGGATATTACACAGATACCCCTTGCGCCGCGGGTTCCAGAACCCGGTGACTATTGATTGGACCTTAAGCCACCTTTTACTGGAATGAACAATCTCGTCATAAAACATACATGTCTGGTATAAAACAATTGATATCTCTGAGGACCGTCAGGGAATTACTGAATACTGAATGCTATACTGTCTACTGGGCTTTATATTATATAAAATTATATTATTTTCTAATCACTGTTATTACATCTCTGATTGCATGTTGCATATAAAGTTTCGCTTCTTTCACTGGATGGCAGGTAATCAAAAATTGTTTTTTAAGGTACTTAAGCTACATTATTTGGGACCCTAAACTTCCTCTCAGTAATAATTGCCTTGCATGGCACTGAGGTGACATAGATAGCTTTTACACTTCTTGGCTGTGGCAGTGGCATATTCTTTCACTCCATCACTCCACCTGCGTTGCACCATGCCACGCCGTGCCGTGCCAAAACCAAATCCAAGAAAACAAGTATGATTTGCAGCTACAGTGGCGGTTCTGGTCGACCTAAACTGCCATAATTAAAGGCACTGGGGATATTATGTGGGAAAATTTGGCGGTTTTGGTCGACCATACATATGACGGCTCTATCAACTTTTAAACACAGCAAATAATCATTTTATATTTTTATACTTTAATCCACTAGCTAGTTAAAAAGCGAAACACATAAGATATGCTGTCTATGATAGAACTTATTGTTTGATATTTTAAATCTAAAAAAGGTGTCAACCAATATTAAATATCATCCAGGTAAAAAGATTTTTTTCGTCAAGACAATATATGTTTCATAAGTTGTATTGTTCTTATTTTACGGAGCAAAATGCTATTGAAATATTACAAAAAAATTGAAAACACTATAGCTACCACTTTTAATAATTTACCAATTCACAAGAATCGAGCCCGTCCATATCACATTTTTAAGAGAGCATCTTTGTGACTTTATTTTCTTCTTTTCATTTTTCATATTTTGAAAAAAATATTCTCAAAGGATGAGTATTATCCAAGAATAATCTTTCTGGCTAGAGAGACAACTCCAATTTCATTCCTTCCAACCAATGGTTTCCTGGATACAGAATTCATGAGGCAGCCAATTTTCTATCTATTTAAGTGAAATATCCAAATTATTACATTCAGAAAAAAATTCAATATAAACTAATTCATTTTTCTTGAATTTTTATCGGTGACCTTATTCATGGATTACCTCTGCTTCTCCGTTGATACTTGGCCAGGGTGCAGTGAGTGGGGAATAAGTCTTTCCATCAATAAGTCCCATGTTTGTTTTGGTGGCACAGAAAGTAATGTCAAGATCTCTCGTCCTTTAGACACACCTCAACTCTACCCATTCTCCAGGATGTGGTGAGTGATGGAACCTTGCGATTTTAACAGATTCTTTAACCAACAATTCTCAAATTAATATGTATTGGCTTTATGGCCTACCAATGTTGATTTGTGAAAGACATTGCTTTTCTGTTTCCCGTCTCCTTGGATCATATTATTGATATGCATCATTGGCTAGCCATCGGGAATGAAGCGGATATAATTAAAAATAAAGTTTTTGGTACAAAAAAGACTTTTTTCTGCCCTTATTACACTCTCCTTGTCTTGGCAATCAGTCCCGAGACAAAGCAAATAACCAAGGTCAACTGAATAAGAAGTTGCTCTCCCTCAACCACCTAAGGAAAACTTATTGGTAAGGATAACTTGGAACTACTGTTCACAGGCAATGCTAGGCTTTTATGTTATTCACATCTTCTTTCCTTCAATCTGATATCCGGTCAGCATGCCAGTATTGAAAGAAAAAGGTCTGCTCGAAATCCCCTCCCACCTCCCTTTCACTAAGCTATGTCGTACATCGTTGAAATTCTAACAATTTCATGATGATTGTGTTCATTTGTTTGTCATTTCTGCACCAGATTTAACAACATCTAATACTTTGGCTAGTACCCTGGCTACCAAACAACATATACAGCGGCGTTGATCGTCACTTTCGGGTACAAATGCGTGCAGCGCCCAATATTTTTTCCGCTATAATATGTGACATTATAAGAAAGAAAAAAATATTGTGAAACATGCTCCATTTTAGAGATTGCCGGTAAATGTTCCCGCCATATTCAAAGTAACTTCAGATACAAGAATGGCTATGGGTTAGCAGCAGAACTGATGTGGCCTGACCATGGTTATATGACTAAGGATAGACAGTGGATTCTATTCGTGGATAACCAGAGATGTGCACGTAGGATGAGGACGAGAACATTTGAAGTCTTGACTGTTATAGGTATAACAAACAGATGAGCCATAATTTGGTATGCCATATTTCGATTAGCTTGACTCTGAGAAAGGAAGGTTGGGTTTGCTAAGTGGCGCCGTATACCAATTCCTTTTCGGGATGATAGGCCTCTCTCTATTGGTATACTGTTCGGCACACTCAACATATAAGATGGAGCTGAAATGTGCATGTTTTGAAAATAGGAAATAAATAATTTTTGGTTCAGCATAGGCGCCATTGAAAACTGAAAGGGACAAGTTTTTGGGAAGTTTTTTTGGTGCTCTAATGCTTATCGATCTCAATTTCTGACTGTGTGGTTGACAACTATTCTGGAGTTTTTCATGCATTTGTCACTTAGAGCTCAAAAATAATTTGAAACACCTGGTCACTTTAACATCTCAATAGTGTAGATGCTAGGTCTGAAATGTTTTGCATACAAATTAGATTTCTATCTGGTCAAATCAATTTTTAACAATATTTTGGATTGAAAGAATAAAGGCTCAGGCACAGCTCTGAAACTGTCTTAATGTGTAGCAGTGATTGATGGAGCTTGAAGTTTTTCTGCCAAGCAGCACCTTGAATATTGCAAATTTTTTTAATTGCTTCATTTTAGAAATAAGTGAATAGATATAGCTGAGGATATTATCGTTTAAATATTTCAGTGAATTGCCCTTCGTAGTCTTTGATGAGTGAGCTCTCATATGAAAGAATAACTCCAATGTGACAGTGATATAGTCCCTATACGTTTTTTTTTCTAACTTCCAAGTTGCATTAGATGTAGAAACAAGAACATACACGTGGTATAAAGCACTTGTCAAATTAATTATTACTGTCACTTGGCTTTTTGCTTTGCTGCTGGTACAACAGGAAAATTTGCGAAATATTTCAATGTTATCAGGTAGCTGTCATAATGGACTTAATCATGGTTCACATGGCACTAATCGGAAGGTGATAGGGATGGTATTTCTTGATGAAAAAAATCTTTGGGTCTTCTTCATGAGTTCGGTAAGTGTTCACTTGCTACAACAATGGATTACATGTACATAGTTTTGTAGAAATAATTTGAAAATTCATGACAGACTTGCCAGGTCAACCAAAGCTCCCAACTAAATAGCTGCATACCAGATGTTTGTCAAGATGCCAAAAGCGAGCCAATGGGTGTATATGGGCTGCAAGGGTCACCAGTCATAAAGATTATTACTGCAGGTATCTGCAATCAGTATGCACTGAGCCCCTTTTATAACAGTCTCCACACTACAGGTAGTAGAGGGCTAAGGTGTACCAGATAACCAATCAAAAGCTGTATGTCAGGATGCCCTTCAATGTAAAATTCCAAATATTGATTGCTGCAATAGCCCTTGTACAACATTCATTCACTGACCTTCACAACCCTACCTGTGTCATATGGTGATGGGCTATTGAATCACATTGCACACCCCTCTATAAATTTATTCAGTCCATGCAGCGAAGCTACAACCTGCACAATGTCTGGTGCTGTAATTGTAAAACCTCAGTCACTCTAACAATCAGTTATACGGTAATACGGTACGACTCAACACTGATGCTGACACTGACAGTGTTTTCTGTGGTTAACTTTTAGTAGTGATTCGCCTTTTGAGCTTTTTCATAATAGCGCTTTACCACAAAGCAATTCTTCTTGGGCACCCAGCTAGTGTGTTGACACAAATTGTGCTGTGTGGTACAGAACCACCGTGATCATCTAAGTTTGACAAATTTATACCTCCAGGTAGATCTTCTCTCATTAAGCGAACCTCATTGCTGCCAATATCCTGTTCCAACAAGTAAGATATCTAAAGATTCCTTGGATGCCTGACTTCTGAACTTGTTAATCAATGAGTCAATTAGGAGTAGGAGGTAGCTCAGTTGGTTTGAGCACGTGCCCGCTGGTGCACAAGCTTTTGAGGTCTTGGGTCCGAATCCCTTAGCAGTCTACTGACTACTGGGCTCAATTGACACCCGGGCGTGCTCCAACCTGCGTGCAAACTGAGAGCAACTTGGCGCCAAATATGGCGGCCGTGCCCTTAAGCCACCAGTATTTCTCTTCGGAACGAGACAAATTTAACCCCCGTCAGGCACTTTGCCAGCATGTTTAAGAAAATCTTGCCAGCAACTTTAAAGCCATGATATCGGTCATAACTGCCCTAGGTCCACCGCCTACCAATCTTTTGGTAAGCTCAAATCATTCATACACATACCACTCACAAGGGATGATGCCAGTCTTCTGGATTCTATTTGGCACTTTGTCAGTATTTCTACCTAGCGGAACATTTCATGTATAGCTTATGACTGATGCAACTATGCCTGGCGTCTGATTGTTGATATGGTACACAGACCTTATCGATGCTTCGACTATGAAAATTGTTAAAATAGATTATCATATTATACAGTTAGGTAGCCTCAGGCAAAAAGCCTTGATATCATACTGAATAAATAATATGAATATTCATTTGCATGTATATTTTCAAGGGACTTTATATTTATCCTTGGAGTGGAGCTACATGGCGGCAAGTCTCAACTCTTCAAACAAATGCACACAATCACTTTGGCTTTGAACCTGGAATGATCACCAAGGGCACCTATAATAATTTCAAGGTGTTTCAGAAGTTGGCATATGGTGAGAGGATCATATCCATCCTGTTTCTATAAAATTTGTGATTACATCATCTTGAAACAATCATGCACCACTTCAAAAGGGTGTAAGAGCTGTGTGACAATTGGGCCGATTAGTTGGCTGTAAATTTCATATTATTGGAACTAGTTTGGCAATATACATTGTATCTTGACGAAAAATTAGACAAGAGGAAGAAATGTATGATCAAGTATAGTATAGTATATTAGGTGTACAACATGAGAAATCACAATATTTATGTATGCATACCAGTTTGCATTCGTTGAACTGGCCATAACAATATCTTTTTTCATTCTCAAGATTCTGTTGGGAAAAAAAATGAGTGCGAGTAAGGCATAAATAAAAAAAATGGGGCGGTCAACCCACTGTGATATATATTGTAGTGCAGACAGGTATTATTGCTGTTAAGAGGATCAGCCCTTGTTAAAACTTCATCATAAAATAAACATGGACGCCCAACCAGATGTTTTACACCGACAACCCCTGTACTTAGGTGTCCAAAATCAAGAGGGATTGGAACCACCATTTCTTCTTTTAGAGCAATAGAAACAAAAACTTGCACCTTAACTTTCGCATAGCTGAATGCATACCAACTTAGCAGATGGAATTATATCTCAGAGAGAAAAACTGGGTAACTCTTGAAGTTCGTAGGTTGTTTGAGCAGAGAAATTGTGATTTTTTAAACGATAGAAATGATTACCGTAAACTGAAATCTCAAACTCAGAATTCCATCAGACGTGCCAATAAAAAACATGCTCAGGAAATAGAGCAAAATATCTCTCTCTCGATGCGAACACTTGGAATCAGTTTTTTTAATATATTTGATAAGCCATGTGATGTACCTGTTTTACCATCTCTTTTTCCATATTGTGATGAGTTTCTTAGCGTATTTCACTCTGTGCGGCGTCAAACTGAACCAGAGCCCAGGGCCAGATACTATCACACCCCGTCTACTCAAATCATCAGCGCCAACCCTTGCTTGACCACTCACTGAACTGTTCAACATGTCGATCAAACAGGGAGGCATGCCTACAGTGTGGAAAATGGCAAGTATCAAACCCATACCTAAATGTGCTGGTGCAAATGAACCAAAGGACTTTAGACCGAAAGCTCTTAAATCGATTGTCGATAAATGCCTGGAAAAACTAGTTATCAAAAGAATGTCACCAAAGCTAAATGACTCATCACAGTTTGCGTGCAAACCAAAAAGGTCAACTGAAGACGCTCTAATCACTTTGATTGACAAGATCGGTGAACCTCTGGATTTGAATGCCAAGAACCATGTCAGAGCTCTTTTCACCCATTATACAAGTGCCTTCAATACCATCAATCGAAAATCACTCACAGATAAACTCGGTGACTATGACGTCCATCCAAACACAGTTAATTTGGTTTATAATTTCTTGACCGACCGAAAACAGAAGGTAATAACATCAACCAACACATCCCAAATCATCAGCACGTCCACAGGGCTGTGTCCTGAGTCCGTTCCTGTTCTCTCTGTCTGTAGCACAGATGCCTTTTGTCCATCAATCAACAACTGTTATAAAAAATGCTGACGACACCGTTCTACTAGAATATCTTTCTGAAACAACACAAAGTTACAAGAAGAAGCTACCCATCTAGGAAACTGGTGCTTCTCCAACGTCCTTCTTCTCAATGCCAAGAAAACGAAGGAGCTATTTCAGCAATGTAAGAGGTAACTCTCTGCCAGCACCGTCATTAATCATCAACAATAGCAACATCGAAGTTGTGAACTCATTCACCTATCCAGACAGAGTTTTATCTAATAAACTAGACTTTACACTTTAGACCATCAAGAATACTTACTTGCCAACCTCTACCATCTAGGCATAAACGAGATAATAATATGAACGTGTCACAGATCATTTATAGAAAGTGTTATCAGCTACAATCTAGTGGTAGTCTTTAAACATCTCAAATCAGACTCTCATTGAAAACTAAAACATCTTATCAGTACTGCATAATACCTAGCCGGCGGTTAATTTTTCCTAAAACACAATACCTATGCACATAAACTGAAAAACCAAGAGCCTGAGAATGGTTGCTGGCAACCATTATGACCAAGTGCTAACATTAACAACGCTTCCATCAGGCAGGTTTCAGGCAATATAATAACAAACTTAGCTACGCCTCAACAGTTTTAGGGCCTGCTCCGTCAGATATTTGAACACAGTTTTTCGTAAAAAGATTTGAAAAAAAAAATTTACATACAATTATTTATTTCCATATATTGTTTTATATCCATATATTTTTACATTACAATCAAACTGAGCTTACTTTTAGAGAATATTTTTAGAGAGCATCCACATAAACGTTTTTATTTCTCTTCCTGAGACAATGCAATACATACATACATACATACATACATACATACAAAAACGCCATGGCACATGAAAACACCCCATTTATCCCGTGTTACGCCCCTTAAACCACAGTAGTCCAATATTCAAACATCATGGTCAAGATGCTCTTTCACATGAGTTTAGCCATATACTACATACTTTCAGATCTGATTTTTACACATGTAAACATGTTTTTGCCTTGAACAAAACTGGGAGCTTATATTGTAAGACTTTATTCAAATCAAGAGGAAAAAATCAACATCAGGCATTTTCTTTTGAGTAATAGGGAAATAATAGCAAGCTTAACACTTATTTCTGCTATATCTTTCAGGTGTGACTTCTTACGACTTTACAGATATTTCAATGACAAGCGATAATTCTGTAGATACAACTAGAATATTCAAGTGGGTTTTATTTGGATCTTTTATGTAATTGGTCACAAGTTGAGGTCAGGGATAATAGTTACTATGGTTGCTTTACCTGAATCCTGATCAAGTTAATATGCTGCATGTTCGAGCTTATTCCAATGAAGGTTCATGATGTCTCTAGATAACTTGACTGTTACTAAGTTGCTTCTAAATTCTTTCAATCAAATTAAATCTTTACTCCTTCTAATAAGTCTTTACCAAACTTGAAGTACAGCTATCACCCATGCGAATTAAATAATTCTGTTTGGCTCAAAGAAATCTTATTGAGGCTTCAATCTCAAAATTGTCACCTGATTGTTAAAAGTGTTAAACAATTATAGTTAAATAATATGCACAAACTCAGAGTATGAAATTAACGCACTAGGTGATGAAGAAGTGGTGACAACACCAATATTTACGCTAGATAATTCATTCATAGCGTGATTTGGTTTGTGCAAATTATTTGCCCTTTACGTGATGATACTGAAATTGCAGCCTCATATTATTAGTTTTGAGCTGTACATAATCATTTCATTAGCACACATTTGCAGCAGTAGTTTGAAGATGTATAGAGAGAGTGTAATAAGGTCAATGAACATTTGCTGAGAGGATATAAGATAAAATTATAAAATTCAAATGGAATCACCATTATTTACTGCTATCATCTTTATCGCAGCCTGCTCCATTACTCTCATGTTCCTCTAGTCTTAATTGTAAATCTGCCAAAGCACCCTTATTTTAGTTGTACAAATAACTATTCTCTTCTGGGTCATTAGCCGTATCTTCGTTTCCATATAATATAAGTGCTGAGTTGATTGCTGTTTCAATAATATTTGTTTTCATCTCACCTTCAATTTGATCAATTTGCTGATGTTATTACATCATTTTCATTGTCAATACTTGTAGCTTGCGGAGACCCTATAGCATCAAGAGGACTGACAGAATCAAGAAGTCTGGTAGTGGAGCAATATACAATTACAACTTCAGAACAAGAAACTTTAAAATGAGCCCCAGCAATGGTCATGTGTCCCAACATCCATATTACCATGAACTCCTGATGGTCACCGATTGGAAACTAGCTTCAATGTTTTTACTCAATACTGGGACTGGTTAGTATAAATATCCAATAATTATTTCATCATTGCGATCACTAGTTTTTGTTCGGCATTTGTTGTAATCTTTCAAGTCAAAATTAGTATCTTTATGCACTAAATGTAGTTTATTTGTTTCAGGTGATGTCCGGCAATACTGCAGTCGAGCTACAGGCTCTGTTTATATTTTTACAACCAGTAATGAACCTTACTGCCGGTTCACATCATTGAAGAGCACCATGTGGGTCGGTGGGTCATCATTGTCTGCGCTTGTGGTGGATAGAACAGCATGGTTGATTCATCAAATTATGCTCAGTATGTTCATGTTTAGATTATGTATTCAAATAACTATTCATAGTGATAATCGACGTGCATTATCCACAGCTGAATTGCTGGTAGGTTCAAATGTAAACTAGAGGTGATAAGCAAGAAATCTTGTTCATATTTCTAAATGTGCAGGCATGTTAAACTGAATTGCCATTTAGTAATAAAATCAACCTTACCTGGTGAGGCATGTGTGCCCGGGTCAGCACAGGTGTGTTGTTCATACAAGCCAGATTAATTAGATTATTACCATGAGTGCACAACTTCCTTTGTGGCCCTAATTCCAGCGCTTTGTAAATGGGTTGAGGCAAAGGCAAGGGATATGGTGAAAAAGAAAGTTTATTGGTTTCCTAAATGGTGACATGTGAGATTTTTGCTTTTATAACAGCTCAAACATCAAGTCAACATTATGCTCGTTCATCAATAGTTCTATGCGATAATCAACTTCTATTTGCTTCTTTTTTAAGCCAACAATATGGAACAGCGCCACAATAGATGTGATAAATGCTGGCATGCACCAGGATCACCTACGTGTTATGATACAAGGGAGGGTGTCAACTGTGTATGCTCAATCGGCTACGAAGGTTCAGATTGTGATATCCGTTAGTTCTCATTGCAGCTACAGCAATTATTGTCGAATACTTGTTCTAACTCATCCTGTTTCTCATTCCTTTCATCAATCAAATAGACTCGTTGCACTATCACGGTAAATAGCAAATTCAATCTCTTATCTTGTCATAAAAAATACAGATATAGACAGATAAAGAAAACCTGTACATGAAAAACTGAATTCACCATGGTATTTTTTTACAGCTATCTGCAGCCCTAGTAAATGCAATGGTCATGGACAATGTACAACGGATGTCACCAATAGGGTTATATGTATGTGTACTGCTGGCTGGAGAGGTGAAAGGTGCAATATACAGTGAGTTCAAATTTTGTTTGGGAAATACTTTGTATCCTTTGTTAAGTTGTTGCTAATAACGGTCCTTTTTGTAATATAGCTATCAAATTCAAAATCTCTGAAATCTGCTTTGATCTTCTACATAACAACTGGAACAAACTAGTACATACATAGTTTGTGATGTATACTTGCTCCATCATTTTCAGAAGATATTTTTTGTTGGACTATGTGAAGAACACAGTCATGCAGATTGGGGTAGAGCACACTCCACCATATAATGCTCGGGTAGGATCTGGATTTCTCTTGGTAAGTTACACCGATTGCATGAGCAATCAGATGATTAACTATCATATTATCAACAAAGCAGGCACTGAAAATGCATATTATGCTAAGTGGAAGTAATTATAATTAGTGAACATTGTTACTTTAATTATTATTTGATTATAGAAAAGTATTCTTAAGTTTTTTTACATAACACAAGAGATGATGCTGGATAGCTGTTTGAGAAGAGAATTATTTTCTGAATTTCTATTTTATAGAAGAAGCTAGGTGACCCATCTGTGCTTATTGTTGGTCACAGACAGTGGGACAGAGCTGGAGAGGGTGCAATTGGCTATTATCGTCTAGGGAGAATGAGCAATTTCGTTTGTAAGGAACATAGTTTTTTTGCATATCTCTTTTGCAATGCATAGTAACATGAAGAAGCATTCACATGTGATTATCAGATTCCCCAAACTTGGTATGGCTATAAGATGCGTTGGGATTGATTGTGTGACTGAGAAAAAATCAATGTGTGATCTCGACTGAACTAGATAATTATCTGTTTCTTTGATGGTTAGGAAATAAACAATGCATTTACTTTCCAAAGATAACATTAAATGCTCATAGAGTCAAGGTTTGGCTACACACACCGCTACGCTTGGTCAACATGCAGCACAGGCCTATCCATAACCAGTCAGACTCCTTTCGATAACAATTCCATTTGTGTCTGATAAGGTTTCCTATCGTCCAACATTAACTGATCAAACTATTCATTTTTCCTTATTAAATAAGACTTTTGCTTTGTGTCTTACATCGTAATCGCTGCAGAACTGCATGGACCAATTTGGCAACTGATAACCGATTTTAATTTAAGATCTTGCTGGAAACTTGGAGCGGAGGTGGGGACCAAGCCAATACAATGATGGTATCGGTACTGAAGCACATATGGTTGTTCCATTGTTTGCATATCAGCAGTTAGATGGAGAGTGGTTGCATTTTGTTGACACATGGTCATGCGTACGCCGGCTTAAGCTTAAAATTGAACTTCAAGTACTGACATGGCTTGGTTGGTTCTTTTGTAGCACTTGGTCATTTCCATCGTGTTTCAAGCAAAACTTATAATTGATATATACATGAAGTCACGCGATCATAAATGCTACAATTTTCTGATGATGAGTGAATATTGTTATTGGTCAGCACGTATACAGTAGAATTGAGGCATGGTCAACGTTATTAAAAGAAGCTGATTATTACTTTCCTTGAGCCCAACCATTGCCCTCTCTCTCTCTTCTCTCAATATACTAATATGCTGAGAAGGGTAGCTGTATGTGTTGGCAGATCTTACAGATACTGATGTTCATGATCATGTAATAGAGGATAGACAAACTACTCCTTGCTTATTGGTCATTCATCAAATACTCATTTCCACTGCTAGTGCACGCGTATCTGCTATTTGAATGTAGGTGTAGGACGGTGTGGGACGGAACCTTAGATATGAGCCAATATGGAACCCGAAGAGAAGTAACAGGCATGACAATGTTGGAGTTCTCTAACCGCAAATTCTTTGTTTTCTCGGGCCCATTTGTGAGTCAATGAAGCAATTTTATTCTCATAGTGAGGAGATTAGTTTGAATCTAGCTTGATCGCACATTCTTTACATTAAAATCTTCTTTTGAGAAATAATTCAAATAATTATTATAAATATGTACATCTCTTATGCAAATATGATCATAGAATGAAAACAGAGATGGGCTTAAATAGTACAGGCATGACAATCAGAATTACTCAGCTTCTTAAAAATGTTTTGTTCTCTTTGGGTTTCAAATTGCAACTCTTATTCTTGAATTTCCATGAAAGAGATTTAATGTATTCCACAGGTTGGTGATTAATAAATCTACTGTCAAGTTCCCTTATTTCTTTGTTAGCATTCTTTTTCTTTTCTACTGAGAAAAATAATAGCAAAGACAATCAAATTGATGACTAGAGACTGCAGATTTCAAATGTATGACAGTTTAATTTGTTTTGGGTGATTTGAGATATTGATTAATATCATGGTATTAAACATGTTTATTCAACAATTATATCATTCTTTTTTAAGTCGATTTTATTAAGCGTTTGATTAGATTTTCCTACCACATACCAATTTGAGAGTCCTCTAATAACGATCAAATCTTTAAAGATGTGGTATTGCAGTATGAATAGTGTTCTCTTCATTTAATTTTAGGGTATTTACCTATCTTCAATCTATGGAAGTAACAAAAGATTGGTTGTTTCAGCCAGTGAGGCCAGTGCTTACTCAGATGTTATTTATGGATCATTGACGAAGGAAAGTGCCATAAACTCTAATATGGTTTACCATAACACGCCATACGGTATGTAAACTTTAAAATAATTTATATTAAACTTATGGTTCATTTTTGTCAGAAGACATTTGCTATTTCAGTCCCGGCATCAAAGTAGAGAAAATAAACTTTGGATTATCTTCAACTTTATTCTTGTGAGAAGAAATGTACACGAAAATATACAAAACTAGTCACAAAGAATGACTTCCCTTATGGGATTGCCTGCTTTAATTCCGTCCGCACCACTTTCTGTATCTCAACTCTGCAGTAAGATTCTCAATGACATGTTGGAGTTGCATCACCATAAAAACAGTGAGCATGCAGTATTAAACAATTGTGACTGGATTACAGATGTGTCACTTAAATTTATAAAGCTATACTGTTGATATGAGTAATACTGAAAATTTATAGAGTTTATATATGGTCGATGTTTTGTGTGTGAGTTTACTCAGCCAATTTAATTGTAAAAGCTATGTATGGAACAATGCAAATAGTGAGGATCTTGTCTCTACAGCATCCTATTGAAAAAAACTCCTCGAATAAATTTTTTACAAACAATTTCTTTCTTCACTTCAATCCCAATTGGCTACCGTTGCTTGGCGAAACAGGTATGTTTTTTTTAAAATTTTCAGTTACCCATCGTAAGTAGAGTTACCTCTAGAACCAACTGAGTTAAAATGCACATCAATAACTGTCTTTTGCCAAACTTCTCCACCACAGCAGTGGCTTAGGTCTTTGTAAAAACCTGACCAGGCAGCAATGCAGATCTAATTTAGAGGATCGCTCATTGAATGAAAAACTCTTATATTCATTGAGTTTCCATAGCAGAAATTAATTTTCCCAAACTGGAAGGCAAAACCCACTCACTTCCATTAAAAGCACTGCAACACCATAACAAACACTGCTGAACTTCTTGCAAAGGGATTCATATAATAATATAGCAAAAATGTTTGATGTTATAGGTCACAAGAATTTTATGTCGTGTCCATAAAATCCGCTCTAGACATTCTGCTTCTCATTCTATTTGTGCAAATTTATAATTAATTAACATCTTCAGTAAATCAAACATTAATCTGATAATTACCGTTAAATTTTCAAACAATTCATAAATGTTGTCTACATTTGTAGACTTTTACTTTTATCAGGTATTTATAATTCCTTGTAACATAAAAATGGCACTACAAAATTAAAAAGCATAGGCGAAGAATTTTACTACCACAAACTTCTTGAGACCTTGGACAATTATTGCAGGTGATGAATCACACTCTAGAAATAACGATGGCTTTACTAAAGGAAAATTTCATATTATTGTACAACAGTCGATGACCCCTCAATTTCGCATTCCATTAACAAATTGACTTCAATATTGAAGTCAAAAATGGGACCTAAAGTTAAATTTCTAGTTATACGGAGAAATCTAGAGAAAATACCTTGTTAAACCATTTCTGACACAGCTGGGCTTTGCCTAGCAGAGCCACCAGTCAAAAATTTAAATAGAGAGTTGTGACATCAAAATATCTAACCAGTTGCTTTGCATGGAGTTATATGAGCTCTCAAAATGTAGGGAGTATCTTCTTTCCCAGCCATCCACTATTACTGATGACACATGTTTTTGTTGACCAATCAGGTGTCTCTAAAATCTAGCTAAGATCAAACATTTTTATTAGTTTTGGATCTCAGCTAGACTTAAAAGGCACCTGATTGGTTAAAAACAACATTATTGTCATCACTAATTGTTGATGACTGGGGAAGAAGACACTCCCTACATTTTGAGAGCTCATATAACTCCAGGCAAAGCTACTGGCTAAATATTTTGATGCCACAACTCTGTATATTAATTTTTGACTGGTGGCTATGGTGGGCAAAGCCCAGCTGTGGCAGCAGTGGTTTAACACCTCACTGTTTATTGATGTTCAAGGCTGGCTGAGGGTAAGGTATAGCATTTGCATTGTAATCATTGAATGCGAAACTTGCTAATTTAAGGGCATGTTCAGTGCACTGAAATGCAAAGGAACACAACTCCCAATATGTTCGTTTAGTAGTGTAGACTTGCGATACAGAAAGCGGTGTAGGCTATGCAGTCATTTGAAAGTATTTCCGTTCTAATATTAATAGGAATCACAGCGTATGACTTTGATCGCGTCACTGAATTGGGCATTGAACCATCTGTCACCAGAGTTGCAAGGTGAGCAAACACTTTCACAAATTGTATTTATTTTCTCAACCAGCCTCGGTAAATGTCTTTCAGTTCACCCACTCTTTGCATTGGTTTCAGATGACCATATTGGCTAAAATCGAATTGTTAAGTAACTCACCATATTCAAAAGTAAAATGGGTGGTTGAAGGTCACGGTAACAATGTCTGTGTCGAGTCTGCTCTCAGTCACTATGCAGGTGGGAGTACTTGTTGGGGCTCCTGCAGTCCCTGTTGTTAGTGTGGAGCAGTGGGATTAGAACTCATGACAATGAAGATGGCATAGTGGTTTATGTTGGAGCTCAAGACTACAAATTTATTGTGATTAGATTGGACCCTAAAATAGCATATAGTGGTAATTGGTTCAATGAACTGCACATAAAAATAGTAAACAAAAGACTGATAAGGTGGCATAAAAAATGGCGTTAAATTTTCGTTTTGTTGTTAAAATGTAGGCCTAGCCTGTTCAAAATATACAGCTATGCTAAGAATGATACCACAGAGAGTTAGGAATGTGTTACTCATGAAAGCAATGAAAGCGTATGAATATCATATCAATACATTAAAAATTAAAATTATGAGACTCTCCAACTGCCAAAGATATAGAGAGAAATTTCTTATGATGGAAATAGTGATACAGTTTAAGTAATTCAAATGATGAAGAATATTACATTGTGGCTACACAAAAAGTTAAAGTTAAAGTTTCTGTCTGAAACTTTCCTTAAAGTGAAAAAGCCAAGTCATCAGTTTCATTTAAGTTGTTATCAGAGTGTAAGGATGGATAGACCTACAAAGAAGAACAAGGGTGGTGGTCTACTTTGTTTCTTATTGCAGAAAAAATTGAACTGACTAAGCATATCACAAACGTATGTGTTAAATTTGTTGCTTTTTTTTAGTATGTGATATTTCTTCAGAATTTTTGACTCTTATTGGAAGCTTTTTTTGAAATGATTACGGCAGGCAAGATAAATGTATTAAAAGTTTAAAACTTCCATCAGTTATTTAAACCAATCATCATGTAAAAACATTCTATTTTCAGACTAAAGCCATACACAGCTGAGATACATCAGTTCTATGATACAGGGGCGATTCATAGCTATGACAATAATCAGGAGCCGAGTTTACGTGACATCGGAGGAGTTATTGAGATTAATCCCTCAATCCCTAACCTTTTAATGGTAGCTGATAAGGGCAAAGATAGTGTAATACTGTATAACATAACTACCGGTACGCTCCGTGTTCCTGATCATTCATTCATGAACCATTAAAAACTGTACATCTTGTTATGTTACTCTTTGCATGCATATGAGTGTCCGCATCGGGAGTTGAAACTGAAGAGGGTCCATTCCAGAGAGAGTGATGCGTTATTGTTTGTGAAGTTAATTTTTTTTTAAGTGTGCCTCATTTATCTGCAAGTAACTCAGCTGATATCTTCAACTTTTTTTCATAGGGAATCTGTTGGGAGTTTGCAGGAAACATAGTTTGACAATAGTAACATCAAGTCTAGAGACATGCAGATGGTCAATGATGCAGAGTGCAATGTGGCTTACTCCTACTACAGCACTGGTGTCAGACTATAAATATAGAGGAAGGATTTATGTCATCAACTTTCGTAAGTCGACACAAGATACCATGAGTTTTATTGCAACTCAGTAAGTCAAGTTTTGTGCAGCATTGAACTATGCAGCGGACCATATAAATAGTCATGCATTATATATTTTGCTGAAACTTCTCCCAATAGTACATGCAAACACAAATCAGAATACTCTAAAGTAACACTACAAGAAGGAAACAGCTCACAGTCCTGTATTCATAGCTGTGGCATCCATCTTACACTACGATTTTACGTTGCGTTTTCTACACTAGGTATTTCTATTTTATCGGAGTTATTCTCTCTCTGAATGGTCACATAACTCTATAAATACCCTTCTTTGACCCTGCATATAATTGTTGTCAGGGCTTTCAACCACTCAGATTTATCCCGAATTACAAAGGTTTATGGTTTAAACATAGGCAACTCAGGGTATTTTCGACTCTTCTTTTCATGGGGAAGTGGTCTCAGTATGGTCCTCAGTATGGTCTACTTTTATGATTATATGATATGATATTATATTATGATGTTGTAATATATGAAACATAAAACCAGGATGCAGTTAGTAATGATTATGATGATGATGCAATGATCTGAACTCTGAAAAAAAACAATGTAATTCACTCGCAGCGCCCTATAAATTGCTCTCTAGACTTCGGTGACCGGACCTGTTACAATGGCTTACAGAGCAAACACATCCTCAGCTGTTTATGAAGGAGCATTTCCTCTAGGTATATTTAAATTATCAAGTGTATGGAAAATTTGGCAAACTGTTGTGATGTTTTAATAAATTGAACCTTACCAGGGCCGTAGCTTAGAAAGAATGGTAGGGGAGGCAAAAGTACTAGACTAGTGCTAAGTATCACAGAAAGGGGGCTGTAAGCTCCCCCAAGCAATTAAAGGCCTATATTAAGCGATTTGAAATCCCAGAGGAGCTGATTCTGACATGGATTATTTAATTACAGTGGTTTTAGGCCACTGTATTTAGCATTCTAGGGGAGGCAGTGCGTCGCTGGCTCCCCTTGACCATGGGCCTGCTAACCTCTAATATAAATTAAACTGCTCTGTTAGGAAGTTGTGTGAATTGTTTGATAGATTTCTAGCCTAGGCCTATTGGCATCTGGCTGTATTTGGTGTCGAGCTGATGACATGAGGACACATACGATCAGGCACTTGGAGAGTGAGATGATCATATGATCACAACTTAAGTTGCGGGGTCGCTAGTAAACATGTGCTGTTTGCCCTAATAATTAGATCAGCACCAGTAAGGAGAATTGACACCAGGATATTGGGATAGGTTTGATGTGTTCTCTTCTTGGTACTAAATTATGATATGTCTGCCGATGATATGTGATGTGTTATTTGGATAATCAGGAGAGTTGCTTCTACCAATGTTCAGAGTCAGTTATTTTAACTAAGTCATTTGCATCAAAAACTGCCTACATTTGCCGTGTTTGTGTCAATTTTGTTTGTTGCCCAGTCCACTGTGCCGATGCAATAAACTACCTATTCAAAGCAAGGAGCACCTGCTGTCCCTTGTCGAAAGTGAATGTATAAACAAAAATACTAAATCATGGTGAGTAGACGATAATCAGGCACAGCCTATCCCATGGATTAATGGTGGAGTCTAGTCAATGTGATAGAAAAGACCAATATCAGTGGCAAAACTTCTTGTGGATTATAATCTGGTACACAAATTACAGCTACCTATGTTCTAGTATGTTAATTGGTGTTTACCCAATTATCAGCTTAGTGAATAATGCCAGGTGGATGATAGGTGAGAGATTTCATTTCGTTCTGAGATTAGCAGCTCTACATCTGCTATAGTTATGTGGTATTTGTCATCAAATAGCGAAACTGATAATGTGTCCTTTTTGTTTCTTCCTCGATTATCAGGTTTGTAAACACCATACAATTTCTGAAAATTGGCCCGGATTTTCTGCTGAAGTTGTGGTATCACTGGTAAACTTGGTAATGATGGTGTGCTGTTTTCCCTTAGAACTACATCATCTCACAGTAAGGACACACAACACAGGTTTAGGGATAGGTCTGTTGTGCTCTGTATTCTTGATGCTCAAATCTGAAGATGTCTCTCCATATTATTAGGTTTACTAGTGGAATAATCAGGAGAGTTGTTGCTACCGATGTCAGATTATATCAACAAAGTTATTTGCATCAAACAACTGCCTATGTCTTGGCATGTTTTGGTCAGTTTAGTTCATTGCCCAGACCGCTCTGCTGGTATTTTATACTGGCTACTGCAAGTGAAAGCGTAAACAAAAAGACTTAGTCAATATGAGTAGATCATAATCAGTCACAGCCTATTTCATGGATTAATGGTTAGGTCCACAAAGGACAATGCATTGACAAAAACTTGTTGTTGGTTATGATCAGGTATGTTAGTTAAATGTAATGCAGTATTACTTTAATTGGTATTCGCACAGTTATCAGCTCAGCAATTATCAGCTCAGTGAATAACATCAGCTAGATGATTAGTGAAAGATTGCAGTTACCTGCTTTAGTTATTTGGTATAATTGGTATCAAAACTTATTTAACTTATGCATAATCCTCTTCCTCATCGTTTCTCCCTCAATTACCAGCATAATAAACACAGTACCAAATCTGGAATTAGACCCAGATTTTCTACCCTCAGCATTAGCTTTGGCATTAGTAACATTGTATAGCCAAACTTAGCGTAGAAGCTGACAACTAGAGATTAACATGAATAGTTTTGCTGGAGATCTAAGAATTCCAGAATTTAAATCTTCTGTTCGTATCTTTGATCCCTAAGACTTAATGTTCTACTGTTTGTATAAAGTTCTGACCAAAGTATTGGAGTCCAGACACCTTCTTCGACAGTGATAGCATACAGACATTACCACCAATTCAATTACAATTTACCTGCTGTTATAGATTAGGATCGCTTATTCGGATATTTAGAACTTCGCAGCGATCACCATCATGACTGACAATGTAAGTGAAAATGACCGAACACTCTGTGCATGTGAGTGAGTAATAGCTCATACTCGTAGCTAAATCTTTGTTGTGCACTTATTTTAAAATATTTCCTAAGCAGATCAGTAAGCCTTAAGATCACTCATTAGGCTAAGTAGTTTCTCTTTGCAATGTGTCATCTCTAAGTATCTGCTTGTGATTGAGTGAATTAAATTTGGATGATTGTACTACTAAAAATATGATACTTGATATTTATATCTTCAGTAATAAGTGACACCGATAAATAGTTAAATATTTAATGCTGTAGACGAGTAGGCTACCAAGCTAGCCCTCTAAGTGAGTAAAGGATTTAAAGAAAAACTGTCTGGTTTGACTAAATTATAGTACCCACCCTGGTCTTAATTCTTACCCTCAAGGATTCTGATTTTGCCAAAACTTATTCTACGGCCCTTGGTGTTGTCTGGTCTAAAATTTCATGTAATCATTTTTAAAATCAAGCTTCCTTCAAATGAGTTAACAACCCTGCATGAAGTAATGTCAGCAGTTTTGCCATGGGAGAAAAGGTTAGGGGCAGCAAGACGATCAAGATCTATTGGGGACACCACATGTCCTTCACATATGCAGTGTGATTCATTGAGTTTTCTGAAGTCTTGTTTGAGGGCTACCTTTTCATTGACGGAGTGCTATTGAGTGAAAACCAAAGTCGGTACCTGCTTACGAGGCCCTAAGCGGCCATGAATAATATGCCTTGCGGTCAAAACTTTTCTCATAATCTGCACACCGTGTTGAAAACAATTTACTACCTATGCATAAAAAGAAATTCCACTTGACTCTCTATTTATGTTAAAATCGTCGTGCAGGGCGGTATCACAGTATACGGTCACACCAGCCCGGTCTCACCCAAATGCTGCATAATACCTGGCTTATTTCACTCATTCTTAATATTACATAAATGAGAAACATAGGATGATGAGTGTATTAAAATTGACAATTTTGTACCTATATGAATAGACAGACAATCATCAAATCTATCCAACTCATAGGGATCGGAAACTCACGCCGGTGAGCTGTATAAGCCGAAAATATTCGAAGGTGTTGTCAACAACCAATCCGTCTTTTAACACAAATTGAACCTGCTAATCTGTGATTTTCTCTTGTTCTAAATCAGGAAGAGCTTCATAGTTTCTTCACCATAAAATTTAGCTGTGTCTAATGCTGAATATAATTGATTTCTCTCAGATTATCACATGGATTTAAAGTAGAATATTAATGTCATGCTCAATTCAATCAACAGGCCCTTGATTGTATGATAAGATAGATCATAACAACAAAATCCCTGATTTCTATTCAGGAATGACCTCACCTGTAATTTAAAATGATAAGTCATTCTTTTTTTAAGTTATCAATTGTTGAGATAGCTCATGCCCGTCTAATTAATTCGATCAAAATTGTAGCGATATTTTATTCTTTTGGTAATCTGCTTATGAACTTTCACCATAGACACTCATCTAAAACCAGACAATTTAATTTTTATGGCCCTCAATTGCTCTTTAGGCTTACAGTGCCTCCCCCCACAAAACCTTCCAGCTGGTTTTACTTTGACGCTTCAAGCCCTCAAGACAGTCAGGATTGGCAGGGTAACAAATTGAAAGCTAGAAAAAACACCCTCTCATCATGATAGAATATGGTTTGCGATGAATTATTTTGCAAATCAACTGAATGCTGATACATACAATTACTGTGCGCGTTTCAGTAAATGGAACTAAATAATTGAAAATTCCTTTGACAGAGTGCTGTAGTGGTTTGACTGTTGGATTGATGCTGGACTTGCTTGGCTTTGTGACTCCTTATCAGCTTGAATAGGCTCTAATGTTTGTTTATTCACGTGGGGACAACTCCTAATTCAATTCGTAATAATCTAGTGTAGACAACGCATCGTAAAATCGTAGTGTTAGCACTAGACAAGCCCAGAGTGCTCTGATTTACCATTTAGTAGTAAGTCTAAGCCTTCATCGCCAAGAGGGTTTTCCCCTCTATTGGAATTGAAATTGGTTGTATCAAAAATTATCCTTTCAGCATAAGCAAGATATAGGCTGACACATTCAGTTAAATTGAGTTTTTTCATTCCCTTTTAAATGCAGGGGTTGGTGCCGATGACTGTGCCAGCGCGCCTTGTGGTCCTCATGGAATTTGTTCTGACTCATGGCGAGGAAATGGCTTTGAATGTTTATGTCATGACGACTGCTCTGGCTCAACATGTTCAATATGTAAGTTCAAATTTTCCTCAATGCTTGGAGCGTTCAAATCAAAAACATGTGTCTGCAGATCTAATGGCTGATTAAAATTCAGGGGTCTTATCACTCGCCATCCCGAAGCATGGTCGGCAAAATATTAGTGCTTTATTAGCACATACCATCATGTTTACATGTTCTCCTGATTTGTATCATTGTTCTATTTTCTTTGGTTACAGATTCTCCAAGAACTGGTGAGTGCTTATGACAATATTACTGTACCTAGGAGTACCAATGGGTCTCTACTATATTTATCAGAACCGGAGTACAACAAAATTGGACCTGAAACTTGTTTATCCAAAATTATTTGTCTACTCAAATTTGTAAGTGTTGCATGTATCAGAACCCCAATGATACTGTCTGTAAGCAAATTTTGAGGATTTGTATGCAAACATGACCTGTAAATGGTGTTAAATGTGACTGTAAACTATTTTAATTATCTAGTCGCAGTTTTTCCTGTACTCGGAGCCTTTGATGAAGGTGGTCATCTGATGAGCATGGGCACATTAAGGAGTGAGACCTTCTCAATCTTAATGTTCGCTGCTGCTTTAACTTCCTGTTACCTTCATTTATCTGAACACCATTGATTACCGTGTTCTTTTCCTGACTGTTTATCAAATATTCAAACAAACTAACTGACTTTTAAGAATTAGCAAGTAATCTCAATTATGTCTAGTAAAATTTTAAGCACAAATTATTCACAAACAAGTAAATTCAATGAATGTTTTGTAGCAGTTTTCGCCTAAATATATCTTTAGGAAACATAACATTTTACAATTTTATGATACTGCCTCATCTTTAATTTCTTTGTCGAATACAGTCTGTATGGCAAAAATGAAACAGACAAGTAATATCGAGGTTTCAAACAAAAGGAGCGAGACTATAAAGGTGCGTGAGTGTTTCATCTGCCAAAATTCCTACACTGTTATCCAAACGGTTCCAACTTAACGTTCCCAATGACTAAAACATTCCAAATGGTCATCATACATGTCATATGGGACCTAAAACAGTCTTTTGGAACTTTAAATTGTAGATTTGAAGTTCCAAATGACTTTTGAGGTCCCATAAATTCCAATTACAGTGAGTAAACAAGTCTAAGGATTTAACATCCCAGCAACATACAATGGGGACAGGTCATAAAATAGTTGGGCAAAGGTGAAATATTTCTGAAATTTGTTAATCACATAAAAGTGAAAGTTGTAATCCCCACATACAAAATATTATTTTGAGTGCATATTTGAGTACCAAAATGCTTGACAATAGGTACACACAAAGAAATTTTAGAATCAGAATGATTCTAGCTCATAATCGAAAGGCAAATAAGCATCAAATAAAAGTTGTTTTGATTCGAAGATAGTTCCCCCACTTCACCCTTAGAATTAATTTTACTCTTTTATCACCTTTGGCCAATTTCAAAAGACAGTTGGCTAATTCAGAGTATCAAATCACAGCTGATTGTTTTTCAATTAGCAGGTCATTTTAGCGTCAAAATAATTCATTGCAAGGGTGATGTAGGGGAACTATCTCAGAATCAAAACAACGCTATAATAGTAATAGTAATAGTAATAATAATAGCATAGTCATTTCCACCCTTGTGCTCAGACAATGAAGAAGTTCATCACTTACAAACCTACAGCCAGAAATAATTCTACTGTGATCGGATATTTATACTTCTCTAAACAGATACTTTATTCTTCTCCAGTTTATTCCAAGATCTGCTCTGGACTCAGGTAATTTTCATTAATTTACGGTATGTTTATTCTCATAAGATAACAGTAAATGGCGCAATTATGCAATTTAAGTCCAGCTAAGGTGATGGTATGAAGTAGTCTTCATTTCTGAGCTCCATATTGCTACTAAAACAACTCATAAATGAATCGATCTAGATTATGATCTAATTAATGATTTTTGGGCAGCTAAGGTGGTGATTCCAAGCTTCAGTATGAAACAAACTCAAAGTCCACAGAGATGTTCATATAAGAGATTTTTAGAGCTTGACTGGAAGGCGCGTGAATTTCATTCACTTTCAAAATTGGCATGATATTAGAAATATGATTCGTAGGCATTGCTAGTGGAAAGGCGCACTAGAAAAGTAATGATTGATTGATCAACTGAATGGGGTTAAGTAACGAAATTTTTGCACATGACACTCTGTTGCTGGCAGACTAGGACAGTAGTGATTCTATAAATGAATTCTACTATGTTTTTGATGATTGTGTAATTTCATGCTTTGGAATGTGACCGCGTCTGTATGAGGATAAGTAACAGACTTGTTGCACATGACCCTCAGTTGCTAGCAGACTAGCACAGTAGTGACTCCATAAGATTATTCAACTATGTGTTTGATTATTGTGTAATTTCATGCTGTGGACTGTCACCACATCTGTACTGGCTTAGCTATGTGATTAGATGCACATGATACCATGTTTCAATCAAATGTGTTGTATCAAAAATTTGAGGACGACTAAAATGTTGATACTATTCATGGGCAGGAAGGTGGTGTTTTAAAGTTGCAGTATGATTTTATTCTGAGCCCATTGTGCTTCTAATATTATCTTTGTGTGGAGGTTCACCGTAAGGTGCCTGGTATTGAAGCATATTTCCACTCTAAATTTGTTTTCTTGAGTTCTATCCTCAAATTTCTAGGCTTATTAGTAGAATTATGTTTGTCATGATAGACCATCGCTGTTTGACTGTTGATTTCAGACTCAAACAACATTGACTATGATCAGGATTGTAAAAATTTTAGTATGTAACGGGTCATAGCTCACCTATGCACGGAATTTGTACTGAAATATTTTACCTAAACTCTCGGATATCAGTTGAATGGACCAGGGGGATTTCTAGCCTTCAATTGTGGCCCTGCCATTTTTTACTGTCCCGTGCAGCGTAGCTGTGCACCAAGGCCACATAGCGCCCGAGAAAACCCAGCCGGGTCTTAGCCCCCCAGCAGGGCTCGGGGCAGAGGTTTTGGAGGAGTGTCTTAGGTGAAAGTCAACAAGCTAAAAGAATAAAGCAGTCAACCTATATATGCAGCATGGCTACATACTGTCAGAGCTGCCATTTTGATTAAGTGGGCATGAGCTGTCGCAACAGAAGTGATTACTGATAAAAATAATCACTTGACAATTTACATGACAATTGTTGGCCAACATTAGGTTATTCCTGAAAACACTCAGTTAACTCTTGACGCAGCCATCCCTTATCGGCTTTCGGGATGGCAAACGCCATTATTGACTGGCTGTGGATTTTGTTTGTTACGATCTATCTCATCATACAATCAAGGTGCTGTGATCTACAACAAAGCAAAAAGTCCACATACAAAAGATATATAGCAGAAAACCCAGAGGCAAAGCTGAGCAAAACAACTTTCTACAAACTGAGACCTAAACATGTGAAGTTAATGAAAGCCGCCCGCTGGCTACAGAGCGTTAGTGACATATGCGACTCGATAGCAATGATGTGCAAGTCAATCAGGCTTTCTATGGCAAGAACTTGACTACATTCTTCTGACCTTAGCTCTCCTGGTAGGTAGATGGACTTGGCAGCGAAGACGGTTTATGATCTAAAAAATGAAGCGTGTCTCAGAAGAAGTTGTAAGAAATGCTCAGCTGAGGGACGTTTTCAGCAATTGGTTAGCGAGATGCGATGGTGGTGGTGGTGACGTGCGAGAATCGGGCAGATGTAATCAAATCACTAGTCACTAGAATGGCAAACTTTACTTTGCATATCTCAAATGCTGTAGCATAACTGCCTTCATACAAAAGGTGTAAGGAGAACCTCTCAGCAGATGAGGCTGTCTGCGTTATCGATTTTGCAGAGAACTATGTTTGCAGACAATCCTCGGAAGCCCAATCAGCGTACTATGCTCGAAATTCTGTTACCATACACCCTATGGTGATTGTGTTTAGTCCCTGTTCCGATGTAAAGAGAGATTCATTTTTGCGCATAACAGCATATAAAACACGTGCACATCTGGTCAGACGGGTGCAGTGCACAGTATAAATCTCACATTCCCCTATTCAACTTATCCACTTCCTTCGAGGTCCCACTAAAGTTTACATGGAATTACTACGGCTCACGGTATGGAAAATCTGAAGGTGAGGAGAGCGGTGTTGTTAAAATTTATTTGGAAGCAATGTTGTTATCATCGATTTGCAGTCCCGATACCAGGCTTTTTAATTATAATTAGTCAATTTCAATCCAAATAAATTATTGCAAATAAATGATAGCACCATTGCTACTACACAATTTTATGTCGTAATGTCACCAACTATTAATCACTCGGCGCATGTGCGAACTGTTGAGGTATAAGTTCGTCTCTGCAGCATAGGGCTTGAATTAATCAATATAAACCGAGTACCTAAATTGGGTAAAAATGAAAACCAGTAATTTGGAAATATTTGGGCCTTAAGGTAAGGCTGGTAGGGGTTGGCTACCCTAGAAGAAGTGGGCTGTGGGATCAGCTCATACCTCAGCCTCATACCTACCTCACACTGCTTTATCTGTTATCAGTCATGGAAACACTTCATAATTGTATACCGTTGGATCACTGCTCAGGCAGTCCAATCTCACTTTCACTCTCCTCTCACTTATTACGATGGATATAGGATCAAATGCAAATTTTGTGATACGATATGAAATGGTAACCTGGTCCTATTTTTCCTACTGTAAACTATTTTACCGTGTTTGATTCACTGAAAAATACAGTAACAATTTTGTTATGTTGCCATGCTAATTCGAATTACAGGGTAGTCGGGGAAGTCTCCAAAGGAATTCTGTCCTCACAGACAAAAGGGTTTCTCTCCACTCTGCGTGGCAGACCTCAACCTCCCCAAAACAAGGCCACTACAATTTGCGGCACTATATGGCATCTTGTGATAGAGATGAAAAAAAAACTGCTCATATAATCGTGTATTATACAATCTGATGCCGTTTATATTTGTATCACAAAAATAATAATTATAATGCTTTATTCTGTAATAGTAATCCCTCAAAATAATTAGCTGTTCTCATTTGATCTACCCCCTCTTGCTTAGACAATGTTATTAACTTTACAGCCATATGTCCAGCCGGAACCTCGTAGAACAGTAACAGTAAGCTGTATGTCACCAGCTGTCAGTACGCCTCCAGCTAACCAACCAGAATGCTGTATTACGCCAGTTCTTGGGTCACCATATCCGGGTATAGACAGTCATGTGAGAATCATTTGGAACAAGTTGGCTAATTTTAGAGAACATGCATTGAGTCTGTAATATGTAATCTGATCTCAATTGAACTTCCGTCCGTTGTTGCTCCCAGCAGATTAAATAGAAAAAACTGTGAAAGTTTGCATTTTAGATTAGGTATATTGGTGGGTCACGCTGCCCATCTCAAGTAGACTCTCCATTATTCTGACGCAATATTTGACCATTAACATTTTTTAACCCTCATATACAGCTTTGAAATAATGTTTTTAATTGGAGTGGTATAAATTCTGTGACTATCAACTTATGACACAAAAAATTATTCCGAAGAAAAATGACCAAGTAATGGAAACCGTACATTATCAGATCAATGCCATTAAACCTCCTGACACCCAGTTTTGTTCGTCCTTTGATCATCATTAATTATCATCATTCTAGTGTGGAAACATTCGTCTACACTAAAACCTTCAGTGATATAGTGGCACAAGTTGGAAGAGTGGATGCGTATGACGCGTATCTTAAGGTTAGAAGGGATTTTGCAGCAGTACATAAGGTCATACCATCACCTGGCAGTTCTGCGACTTCAGCGTACAAAGTCCAAATCCAATGACAGCAAAATCAGGTATATTAGTCATGTCTCATTACTGTAATGTTATAATTTAAATCTAATTTTAAATCCTAGAGAAAGTTCACCATTCGACACAGGCTTGAAAAAATGAAATTCATAACTAGCAAACATCTTATTTGTTATTTTATTTTTATTTATTAAATGTATGTAAGTGTAAATTTCACCAACACTTCCCGATCTATCTTCAATTTAAACTATCGGATAATGTGAAGTCCATTCATTCCAGTCTGAGGTATGATTCGTTTGATGTCACAAGCGCACCATAGGACGTTATGTGCTCATCAGAGTAGTTGATACGCTGAGATAGAAGATCAGGCAGAAATCAAGAGCGGAAGATATGTCCACACTAGTTGCAATGAGGGAGGAAGTACTTGATGAGCCAAGCATCAAAGATTTGGGCTCAGTCACACCACTGTAGAATTCTACGAATTTATGTCTGATGTTGATCGGTACTGGTGGTCAAACTTCTCACTAACTGGAGCTGACTCAATAAAAGCTATGCAAGGTAATTAAAAAATGGAGAATTCTGAAGCACGCTGTAGGTTTCTCTCCTCATAGAATTCTTTTTAAACGGCAACCTGTACAACTAGGCCTGACCGCAGTCCATTGCCGTTAGTACTCTAAGCTGAACACTTTTTGACAAATGACATGCTAATGGTTACTTACATAGTATCTGCAAGCTTGGGCCAAAAAAATGTGCCCACCAAGTATTTGTGGACTCAGATAGCCGGATTGCAATAGTTCATTCTTGTAACCATGCTTAAATTTCTTTATAGACCTACTTCTCGTCTCAAAAGAATTAGGAGCCAAGTTCTCTGCCCTGCATGGTAAACTACCAAATCACGAGAAGAGAGGTTAGTATTCTTGAAAATTATGTTCGAAACCGCTACACATTTTGCATGAGCAACCCCTTTAGAAGGAGATCAGCTACATAAGTCTGATTTTCATGTTCTGTTCTATTCATTTCAGAGATCTATAGTCTGGTGATCGATGCCTTCGTAAATACATCAGGAAGAGAATTCAGAAAGGCAACCAACGAAAATGTGGAGAAGAAAAAATCACGGAGAGTGGAAGTAAATAACTATGCGTAAATAGAAAGTCAATCGTCAAAAAAATCACAAGTTTGAGCATTAGTACTCCAGAACCTTTCTCATATTAATAATATTTTTCTTTAGGTATGGGCTGCTACGAAACGCAGAAAAAAAACAATTCAAATTATGAGAACTGCGGAATATGTCAGAAAGATGATTCAAGTGATAACGATGGTGACAGGTGGATTCTGTGTCCTAGGTGTACCAACTGGTTCCGTCACAAGTGCTTGGAACTTACAGATGAGCAGTTTGTATGAAAACATAGCAGTGGTAAACAGTGGTCAGATACATACACAAGTATGAGTGAAAGTATTTTAAGTTTGAGATTGTGTATTGCCTAATTTCTAATATCCATCCTGTAATAGGTTGATAGCATCAAAACCCTTATAGTCGGGATCCATGTTGAAAGTCTGAAAGCTTAGATTCATACATTATCGAGTAGAAGTGTTATATTATGTATTCCACCCTCAGAACAGGAGTCACAAGGGGTTCTTCTGTTTATTTTGCTGTTTAATATTTTGCAATTGATGAACTTGATTTTTGTTGTCATCAGATTTATGTAAATTGGCATGTAAATAATGATTACACTTTTATTTTTTGAGCTATCAATTTTGAATGCAAAACATCTTTTTATTTTACCACTTTCATTGCACCAAATTTGGTGTATTAACAGACATTTAGGGTCAGGAGTTGAGTTGTCCTTGAATGACAAGGTTATACTTGATATTTAGCATTAAAAAAGCGAGATGAACCCTTGTCATACACACAATTACAGCAGGAGCAGAAATCATTGTTTTTTATTGGAAAACTCACTTTCATGAGGAGAGGGTTAATACAAACTCCAAGTAACTGTCGGAGGAGATTAATTTTTGATTGTTAGATATACAAATATAATAAAATGAGGAACCAACTACTCCAACACTGTGAAATCCGCTATTATAAAACCACTACCTAAAGTAAAAAATCCACAAGAACTGAAACAATATTATCATCAATTTGCATATAGATCAGACCGTTCTACACAAGATGCCATTCTCTGCTTGACTACCACAGTAACCACTTTCATAGACAAACTACCCACCAATTATGCAAGATGCTTATTTCTAGACTTTTCGTCAGTCTTCAATACAATCAATGTCTCCAGTCTCATATCACAACTCCAGCACCTCGACTCTGCTGTCACTGAGTGTATGCTGATGACACCTGTATCATTGGCTGCATTTCCAACCAACAAGATCTAGACTCATACTTTAACGAGATAGACAGGATTTCTAAGCAATGTTCTGATTATGATCTTTTATTGAATGCCAGCAAAACTCAGGAAATATTATTTTCTACTCAACGAACTAAGCCCCATACCCCTCCTATTGTTTTAAATGGTGAAAGCATTACTATGTGTGACAAAGTCACTTATCTTGGTATTATGCTAGATCAAAAACTCGCCAGCTATATCTATTGACCCCACATTAAACCTCGGTGATTTTTATGTGACTCCGATCACACACAGGGATGTATTAGTAAAATCTCGGAAATCTGGTAATCCTGCTTGCCTCTGTGGCCCAATGCTCATACACTTTCACAAAACTTTTGCAGCGTACCATTCATTGATGGCAGAAGTTAAGAAGCTGTGCCCGGCTTTAGAAAACCTGTGTGCCTATGGTACAGACGGGGAGAGGGAGTTTTAATCAAGGCCCTAAAAAGTGTATTTCCCAATGCCAGACAGGTACGCTGTTATTTACATGTCGAAAAAAATCTTGTTTCAAAAGTGGTTCTTGGCATTCGTACAACAGTGAAGAGTGCATTGTATGACCTTTGCACATCTACAGACTTTGATGATTCATATGAACATACTGTGAACCTCTTCACTGAAGTTTGTCCTAGCCCTGAAGCTGTCAAGTACCTGAATGATAATAGAAACATGCTGAAACAAAACGTCAATTGCGCTAACAACAATGGTCAACTGTTCTATAATAATCCATCTGAATCTGTCAACCAAAAAATAAAACATGTCATGAAACACAGGTCAGCGCAGCACGTATGTAGCCCATAACTGCTGCTGATTTGTGATAGAAAGGCAGAACAATGTGCTACCCCACAAAAGCTCACAAAAACTGTGATTTGCACTCCACTCAACAAGGCCTTATCGGAGGCCTACCAGGGTATTGGGATTCTAGGCAATTGTACTCAGTTGTCATTCATTGGTCTGTTCCAATAGTAGTAGATGGACTATTCTGCATTGCCTAGGGGCTTAGGCAGTGTTGGTTGAACGGTTGGCTAAAAATTGTCTAAACATTAGGAGTACATTCTGAATGATCTCATTGCTAGAACTTTTAGGAGTTATGATTCCATGGAAATGAAGAGTACAACTCCCAATGCAGCTGTAACTGGAAATTATAATTCAAATTGGCGGCCCCCATGCGAAAAGAAAAGTTTTCACAAGAGGGAGGAAAAAGCAAGGAAACATGGTAAGTTCAGTCAGTTCACTGACCTAAATGGGTTACCAACATGTGCTGGGGGTACTGTTAGTATATGCACTTACATACTGTTAGCATATGCACTTGCATTTTGCATTTAGGTTGGAAATCAAATGCTAAGACTGAAATTTCTGAGAACAGGCCTGACGGCAGTCGGCAGGTCGGCATAGTTCCGGCGCCGTCCATCATCCATGCTCTTGCAAGAAAGGAAGTTGGCATGCAGCCATTTTGTAGGGTATCATTGGATATATCACATCATGGTTTTTTTTTCAGCAGGACAGGATTGGATTTAATCCATGCAACAACATCAAATTTGGCTGCCATCAGTTTTTATACTTATTTCTATCATTCTGCCAAGATGACTAGCTGGTAGAAGAATAGTTTGGCTTGCTAGTGCTGAGCTAAAAAGGCATTTAATAGACTTTCCCTATGCTAGCTAAATAATCGGGACATCTAAGTTACGTTAACCTCGATTATGGGGACATGTAAGTTACGTTAACCCCGATTATGGGGACATGTAAGTTACGTTAACCTCGATCATGGGCACATCTAAGTCACCCTTACTTCGATTATGGGGACATCTAAGTTACGTTAACCTTGATTATCGGGACATAAAATCATAATGAGTTCTAAATATTGCAATTATGTAATCATTTTAAGGGTGTAGATTATTTGAACATCGATATGCCCAATCTTAGTGGCGGGTTTCATCCAAATTAAAAAGTCTATTGACGCAATATGGACGGAAAAACTCCTGTATAATTCTTAATTATTTGATTCTAAAGCAGGAAACTATTTGCTCTATGCCATGATGGCTTCATCTACCAGAAGCAAAGCTCAACGGGTGAGTCTATGTATATGATCATTTCCGAAGGTCTGTTGTTGAAAACATTTAGGCAAGCAATTGTGCTACCCTTGGATGTACCAATTGTTGCTGTTGTATTAGATAATTAATATACACTAAAGGCAAACATAATATTATAATTCCTAGACCCAATAGCTTTTGAAATCATGCTAATGATGATGTGGGAGAGCGTCACTAACCCCAAACATATTATGTTAGGAACTTGTCACATATATGTCAAGTTTGGTGGGTTTTCCTTCCATCATATTTTCTATCCCTCCTCAGTTCTAACTGAGCCTTATTCTCTTGTCAATATTCTCAGAGTTTAGCCTGAGGAAGGCAGACATGAACATTCACGAGATAGAGATACCAGCTACTCGGGGCCAGGGTGAAGGTTGCGCTCTAAGTATCGTCATCAGACCGACCATTGTAGACGGACATTCCTTCCCTATAGCTGCACTTATTAGGTAAGTTAATATAGACACGACATGACACACAAAGATGTGTAGTAGTCTAGAGCGGACCGAACCTTTCCCTGCACGAGTTGTAGCTTGCCCGGACAAATGAAGGCTTTTATTTTGCAGTTCATGTGAATTTTCCTCACTGAAAGTCCACACCGTATAGTGGTAGGTGAAATAAGCTCATTTTGTGCAGTATGCTGCGCGGTTTCTCTATCCTCAGTATAATATCCCCAGAATAAGAACATAATAGATATGAGTTTAGTTTTAGTTTTCTGTTGTTTGAGTATAGACATGTTTTCTTGTTGTACCCTGTGTTTGTTCTATGAGTATTACACTATTAGGCTTGCTGCGAGATGAACGAATAGTCCAGACGGTTCGCCTGATACTTAGTTCAGCAGTGAATGTGTGTTGTTGAGCAAGGTTTCAGGTGTGCTGTACACGACAAGTCAACCTCCCTGATGTCCCAACATAGTTCCAGGCATGGTGAGTCGGGGACATTGTCCAGGCCATACAGATGACATCAATAACCGTTCGACCTCCTCAGCCTTAGGAGAGAACCGCCAGAGGCCTGGAATCGACATCAACATCTACTCAACTTCCTCAGCCATGAGAGATGACAGCCAGACAAGAGAGGAGCCTGAACACCCTGTGTCTGGGACCAACACTCTACCGGGTAAGCCGTGTTTGAAGCAATGATACTCTAGTAAAATCGTTTTCCCATTCTTCACATTTAAACGGCACCACTTGTTCACTGCAACTAGCAACTCAATGAATAAGGAAGTACTAGCCTATGTACTAAGCCAACAAAGTGTGCAAGTGGGCGGGAATGTTTTTGTTTTGGTATTGGGGTTGGATTCGGCACATAGGAGTGGAATTCCAGCGTTTAAGCTCCAAAACCACACTAGATAATTCAGAATATTGTAATTTTATTTAACAGGCAGCACTTTTTTTGAATGGAAAAATTACAGGGCTGTAATAGCCTTGTAATTTTTCCATTCCAATCCATTAATGGACTTGTAGTGTGACACATTTGTCATTTTCACCTGTTCTATCCTAAGCCAACCACCACAAACATAAATCACTGGTTGGCTTCAAACCTAGGCTAAGAATGCATGTGTGTTGCATGAGTTCCCAAGTAGAGTTTTGTAAATAAATTCTCTTAATCCATGGTGTTAATTTTTACAGGCTTCAATACTTTATGTCAGCCTTTCCAGGGGCCTCATCATGAACCCATCCAGAGCAGCAAAACAGGTAGCTGTATAAGATCAGTATTACTACCGTATCTCAAAAAAATGGATACTAAAGTTTAAATTTTACATAACATCTTTATCATGTGTACATTTTTACGTTAGTTGGCGTGGATTCAAACAACTATACTTAGTTGATCCCATAACGATGTCATCTATTTTAGGCCAGTCATTAGCATGTGAATTCGATGACGTTGAAGCAGCGGGACTGCCTTCACCTCGCGCGGGAGCCGGTAGGTTTGAATAACCCTCCTCAAAAACTTTAATTTCTATGGATAATTTTTGTTACAACAACAATTCAAACTAGACTATTCTGACAATTTGAAGAAATGCAGAATAAAAAGACCTTTGACAATTTGTTTCAGGTTCACTATCAGTTAGTGACTTCGAAGAACAGGATAACTTGAAGATCTATCAGCAACCGTCAGAGACGCGTTTGAGACGCTGGAAAATAGATCTGGAGGTAGCAATCACGAACATATACTTGGTTCGGATTGGTACATTATTGGCTTTCAGTCCATGAACCTGAAAGAGTATGTTGTAAGTTTTAATATGAGTTTTTTTCCAAGATGACCTATCATGTAGTAAAATCATACTTCTTACCTAATCAAGCAAGCCAATCTGTACATTTTTTCTTAGTGTCCGATGATTCAGACATTGACTCAGATTATTCTGAATATGAAATGGCAGAGCCATCTGATGGTAGCGACGAATACTACAGCGATGGTGGAAGTAAACAGCGGAGGTAGGTTTGTTGATCTGATCTCATCGTCTTAGGTCTGAATTCTTTTTGACAATGTTGAATTTGGTTGGATTAACTTTGCTGAAGGGTGGAGATTCATCGGCAATGAGTTGATACGCAATTGAGAACTCATTTTATTTTATCAATTTTCATCATTTAGAAGCTGCCAGCGAAAGGTGCAGTGAAGGCTAAAGAGCGCAAAGAAGATAAATCTGAAGGGGAACAAGAGATGATGCCTGAAGTCGATGAAATTGAGGTTAATAACGCAGTGAAGTGTACAAAAGAGAAGGAAAATAAATCTCTGTGTGTGTATGCATAGTTTGTAACCCTAAGTATCATGCTTTGCTGTTGCTGATTGACCAGTAACGTGCAACCAAATACTAGGTAAAATAATACCACGTGATCAAATGGTTGTTTAGCCCCATATATTCAGTACACAGAGTTATTAGATTAGAAATTAGGTCTACCACATGCAGTTCTTTAGGGGAATACCCTATCAGCATAATATGTTTCAATTAAGTATTTGTAAGTATTATTATGTATTATAAGTCGACAACGGGATGATCTACTTGATGAATTGAGAAAGGATGGATACTTCAAGCACAACCAGAAGGTCATTGAAGGAGGGGAAGGGGGCCTCATTGTGAAGCGACGAAGCTCATCTCACAGTTACCAGCCGGGAAACTATCGTCCATGTTACGGTTGCCGTGGTTGGTATCATCACAACACTCTGAAGAAACATGCCGATAAATGTATCGGCGAAGGCAAATTTGATAAAAGAAGCAGCAATGACATGTACCATGCTGTGTTTGCAAGAGATATCCAAGATTCTTTTGAACTAGACAAGTTCACAGACAATGTAAAACAAGATGCCATAATACTCCAGCATGGGCAGGAGATATACTAGCGACATAATTACAAGAAACCTCATCTAGCATCAAACCCACGAGGCAGCTGGCAAAGCTCCTAAACCAGGTCAGAATTGACAGAAATGAGACCAGGACAACCATGATAGAGCTCATTCGACCAGAAAAATTCGATTCAGTTGTCAAAGGAGTACGGAATCTCTACATATTCAACTCAGAAAAGAAAGAGTCTATACCGAGCCTGGCCATGAAGCTTGGGCATGCCGTCAAATCGTGTGCAGCTAGGTAAACCAAGGGATTATTTTTACAATTTAGTGTTGTGATTTTAACTAAAGACAAAATAGTTTGACTTGATTAGAGATCAAATCAAAACAGTTGTGATTACATGAATACTTGACCATTCATGAAAGGCACCTCTGGACAATTCATGATGCAACATCATAATGCTTAACCAATGCTCTATGTTCCTACATGTTCACGAATAAATTATCAGAATATAATAATATTATGCCTTTGACAGCGTTTTTTTCCAGCGCTCATAAGAAATGGGCATATACAGCAGTCGAGTAGGGAAGGTCAGGACACTATAACGCAGTACCTGCTTCTCCATGACAGCGAATGGAACAAGATAACACGCTACGCATAAGATGCGCTCGAGGAAAAGAAATCAGATGAGGCAAACATCTTGCCTATTACAGGAGTTCTTCAGGTAAATAGTTACTTTCAAACCTTTTCTTCCTGAAGGTTTTATCATTGCGATGGGTCGGTCTGATTGATGCAAAGTTTGAAACGGGACATCTGCAGAAAGATTTCTCGGTCGATTATTATCATTATTTTCCATGAGTGAATATTCCAATTGTTATCCCTTGCATATTTACCATTTTACGGCAAACGATAAGGCCCAGCAAAATGTTCGCATTATGCGATAATCTATACTCAAGTATCCTACATTTCAAATCTCAGACCTCTACTGCGATTAGTTTGCAACCGACGGACCTCCAAAATCTTGATTTTCACATACGCTATCATTGGGGAGCAAATAAATAGTACACCAGAAGTGGAAACTGAAGAAAAAATCTGCAGGTTACATCAGCCGGGTTCTATCTGACTTCTTCCAATAATAGCATATGAAAATCAAGGATTTTGGAGATCCGCTGCTTGCAAACTTATCATAGCAGAGGTTTGAAATTTGCAGGTTACTTGGGGTTCAAGTAGTAGTTGTGTCCGATGAATCTTTTCTGGGCCTTACCATTCGCTAAAAATTGCAAATATGCAAGGTGGTTAACTTCTAGTCAAGCGCGAGAGCATAACTCCCGATGCCTGTAAATAACCTTCTTATATACGCGTATATAAGACACTACACTTGCACACAGTGTAATCAGGGATCAAATAGATTTCGGCTAGGGACATCTTAGGTCTCCAGCATGAGGATTTTCATGGCCTTAATCATGGCTGTGGACAGTACCTGATCATGTTACAGGCCCAAGTTGTCTATTGCATACCGGTCTTTTGGAAAGTCAATATGTTTTTATTTTATTTCATTTATTTATTTATTGAGGTTTTCTAAAAGTTTATAATTAAAGCAAATTAAAAATAACTTGACCTCGTTTTACATTTGCAAAAATCAGTTGAATGGTGGTTAACTAAAATAACCAAAGAAAGCTGCCAGATATGCTTTGCTTTGAACAAATGTGCATGGGTGTTGCATAAAAATCTTATGCACATACTTTACCGACCTAAAGTGCTTTAATGCTGCCCGCAGCCGATTGCACATTTTAAGTAGACATAAGTTTTGTTGTAGTCCATCTGAATGGTTCTCACCGTCACCTGGTTTTCTTTTACAATGTGTGACCTGCACGATTGTGTTTGTTTCAGATCGGTGTCAATGGATGGCTGTATTGACCTAACATTAAATAGTGATACAAAATCAGTGACCAGTAAGCGAGCCTTCAATTGTGTGAATATCGTGAACAGGGATGAATATGACCATTGCCTAAATCCAAGTTTTGGATCTATTTAAAGCAAGCTCCACTCCTTCAATGTGTTCTGAGCACTTAATGGTTTGATCAAATAAATTTTTCCGAGGTCCAATTTCTGCAGTATATATCACTGATTGCTATAATGATTTCGGCAACGGCCATAGTTTTAGCAATAATAAATATAGATATTGATTTATGATACGTGTATGGTTACAGCACTTTGAGTGACTTGTCATACCCTGGTCGTCCATACAAAAGCGCATGATCCGGACCATCCAGCTGATTATAACTGGATGTCTGATTGTTGCAGATGATGCTGAGAAGTATCTAAATGATGATCCAGCTACACCCATTTACAAAGCATCAGCCATTAAAGATCGGATGAGCCAAGTCGATATATTATATAATGCAAGTCGAGGAGCCAACAGAGAAAAAGTTTGTAGCACTGTACCATATCGATGCGTCAGTAATTCATTCTTTATAATTGATGTAGCTCGTTTAGATTTCGCAAAAGACCTTGCTGCTAATGGTTTACCCACCTGGTTGAATTGTTCTAACAAAGACTATAGATTTGCTATCGGGAAAGTTGGCCGTATCAAGGAGTGTGACACTGGGCCATTACTGTTTTGCACAACATATTACGCTCAAAAAAGTAACATCAAAATGACATGACCCATAATGCGTCTTACTCATTCTTCTGGAGATATGGCTATGATCTGCTATATGTTTAATGGGGAAAATTTGTTGAACAGCCCCATGGGAACAGCAAAAAATCAGAAATGTATGCCCGAACTTAGTCTAAGTGCTCAGACTCCAAGGCGCAGGGAGTTACTTGCGCAAGCTATCAAACGCCTCTCCCCTTCTCCGTCTGAGCAAAAACCTGGGGATATAGTGGGATTGTCTTCCCTTTGTTCAGAGCAATTTGCATTGTAAGCAATGACAACTCTGAAACTTTGATCTTCCCCAATAAAACTTGCATGTATTCATAGAGATGAGTCCCCTCTGAACAACATGGGATAACTCTCTTTTTGCGTAAGATCAAGGACACAGTGTAGTTAAGGTCAGATCTGTGCCTTTTTTTGCGACATATAGACTTCAATGGAGATTAACCCACCTGCGATAACTTGACCAGTTATTGTCCGATTTGGACATTTGAGCTATCATTTGAAAGGTTTTTCAATGGGTCATTGTACATTTTGTCTTTCATGAGGGTTGACCCAAAATGTTTATCACTTTTGGGGGAAAAAGGGTATTTTTAGGGTCAAAAAACATGCCGTTAACCCACCTGATTTAATTTCTTTCCTGTTGAACTTATCACTATGGATGTTTCTCAGATGGTAGAAAACATATTTATCTTTTGTACATTTTTAATCTTATGCCATTTGATATAATATTAAATGGGTGAGAGGCTTTCATAGGTGAGTAACATCCATTTTTCATGATAAATTTTCTAGCCATTATTTGGGCAATGATAATTTATATTGTAGCACGCCTGCCTATCGAATGAGTTATATGCTGTAATTGAAGCGGTGTGTTAATTCATGGTCCATTGAGCACTTGTTGATCATCGTTGATCACGCTTGCAGAGCGTGCTAGATGCAGCTAGTAACTGCCTATTTTGCAAGACTGTCCAGTGGTGATAATCGTTCTACAGTATTTAGGCCGGCTGCTCAGGGAAGAACTTAAATTGCTCCAGCAATCACTGATACTGGATAGGGAAGTTGCTATAAATTGAGAACAATTGTATTCTGACTTGCTGACATAGATTGAATCGGATTTTACGAACTAGGAAGTATGTATGTTTTGTATGGGATGGCTCTTCTTACTAAATATAGTACACCCCCGGGCAATCATATCGAGTCTCATGATGATATCAGATCAGCGGAGGATGTACCAATTGCAGGGTAAGTACAATGACAAACTGAATCAAATGTGAGGACAGTCGAATCGCAGGCCTACTATTAAATGTATTTTAATATAGAAGTTTCCTCAATTAAACATTTATTGATAGTCATCATTTTTTACGTGAGCATCGACACCATATAATATGATGTATCCAACTGAGAAGTGAAGCTGTTGCTGTCAGATCGCAATTCCGCATGTATGTAGAGAACAAACATAAACAGGTTCAGATCTTTGGAACGGAGCCTGCCTTTTTCACAGTGACAGTGCCACTCATAAGCTCTAAATACAAAGTTGCTAAAAGGATGCTTATCTATTTTATGAGCCTTAACAAATCAATTTGTTTTCTTTTTACCGGTATGAACTTGTAGCGGTAGTGACCATCTTGTTGTTGTTAAGGGCATTGACATCTCCCGGGCATCCATGCTATGATGAACATATCGTTGCTCTCTTCATGGTTAGTTACATTTTCTCGCTTTTTTTGCCATTTTTAAATGTTATGATGATGGGTATATATCTTTAGGCTGAGGACATGAGGCTCGGAAGAACTTCTGGCGCAGCTGCAATCACTAAAGATTTCCGATACACTCGGCCTTGCATATGAGGGTATTTAATCAAACTACAAAGCAGAGAACTTCTGTAGAGGTATTTTCTCCTGCAACTTATCTTTTCACATTTGAAATTGGTCTCCATTATAGGAATATCCCTGTTCTCTGGATTTTATAGAGAGTCCAGGTTAATGGGAACATTGTAATTCTGGTAACTTTAGAAAAAGTGGCATTGGCTGAATACTGTTTACCACTCCTTTCCAATTTAACTATTGTGATCACCTACATCTGTGGGATGCAGATAGCGGTGTTCTATCCAGATTTCAACTTGATCCCTGCTGTACATTGATGCTGTTTACTCTTGTGGAGAAATTGGCTTTGCGTCTGAATATTTCAGAAACCATTTATGAGAATTTGTTTTTGTTTCTATCAGCAATTGAAAAACTTTATTTACGTTTCATGAAGCCCTGACACCATTCGTAAATAAGTATTGGTTATCGTCTGCGGGAGATAAAATCATCAGGCATTTGTTTTTTGTGATCAAAGTCATCTACGATCCGGTGCTTGTTAATTGGATCTAACATGGCATAGATAAACCTCTCTAAAATCCCGACTAAAGCACCCTTATCAGTAATTTGTGGACAGAGGAACTCAAAAAAAATTTAATCCAGTTTTCGTTGTACTATGAAAAAAAGCCACGGAGCTATATCTGTCTCAGAGAAGAGAAAAGCACAATCATTTTTTAATGATATACACAAATAAAAGAGCCCTCAGGTCTATTTCTGTTAATTAGGGGAGAGTTTGTTGGCATCCTTTGATCGTTTTCCAATAACAGTTTGGCTATTGCAGTTCAACAGGAATCATGCTGAGATAATATAGTAAATATTTGACTTTCTTTTCATGGTGGTTGCGCAATTTAATAATACCTCTCTGTCAAATAGACACACTATCTATTTTTTTTTGCAGCTACTAAATTATAAGAAGTTAGGGCTGGGTATTAATTAACTTTTGGTGCTTCACTTACTATTGTTAAGATTTATAAATAACTTGACAGACCGCTGGGGAGATTTCTATCATGTTGAAAGCGAGAGGACACGCACACGAAGACTGTGTGTAGTCCAATGGTCAATGCCCGTGAGAATTTTTTCTGCATATCTTTTGAATGAACTGGTGAGGTAATCCCTTGTATGATGTTGTTTATTATAGATTGGGATTTTAGTGGACATCTTATATGACTGGACCTATTGCGTTTTGAAAAAACAGTACTGTGCAAGAGCCAAGATCGATTACTCTATCGCCTAAACAAAGCCTTTACAGTGCTTCCCGATGAATGACTTCATCTCAAGTTGCTGCTCGAACGACTCCCTTTGCCTGGCTCTGTTTTTTTGCAAGTGGCCGTACTTTTGTTGCATAAAAGACACTTCTTCAAGGGATTAGGCTGTGTTTTCTTTGCTCGATGTTAGCTGTCTTACTTTTTGGTGTATTTGATTGCAGACACCTTGTTCAAATAGTTGTTGTCCGCATTGATCTTGATTTGAACCACCATTTTTGTTTCATAGGATTCTGTGGGCTCATGTGTGAGGAGATTGACTTATGCGTTGAGCTCAACTGTTCAGAAGGTTAGTTATGGTTATAATGGTTTAGTCCTTGAATATTTATTTTTGGTTCAGAGGTTCATTACTTTAAATTTCACACCAAAACTGATTTTGTAGCAGCACCATTTCATTGCCATTTTTTGCTCAGGATGCTTCATTTTAATGATAACAAAGGACTAAAAGATGAATAAATTCCAAATATTTTATTTTAGTCATCTTTGATTGCAGGGTGGAGGCGTTTTTTTATGTCTCATTTTCGATGTCTGAATAAGGTATTAATTTAGTCTGAACATAGGCATGTTTACTTGCTAGGGCTCAGATGGTTGTCAGCTGTTGATGATTCAAATCGAAGTGATAGGTTAATATTAATACTGTTGGGTGATACTGTTGCCCCTTATATTACAGTGATGACACCAGTTTGAACCTTCACTGCATGATAGGCCCAAGGTCTGAAACCAGAAATAAAATTTAGACCCTTGGCCACCCTCGCATATTTTGTTGATAAGCAATTAAAGCATTTGAATTTTTGGTTGGATATTGTTCACTTAATCTTGTGATCCATATCCCCATTTTTTTTCCAGAATGCCCCATCCCATTTCCTAATTGTAATTCCATTGGTGTCAATGATTAAGAATCTACCCAAGCTCTCGGCAATTCATCTCTCTGCCGCCGCCGCGGTGTTCATATTTACGAGCCCGAAGAGTATTCCCGATGGCAGTGGGAGAAAGGCGTTACAGGAGGGTTTGAATGTGAAGACTGTGTTCATCGACGAATTCCATATCGTTGAGCAATGGTAGTTATTCTTTCTCATCACGCAGTATTCAAATATTATGCCCATGATACATCGTCAATAAGCAAATCTATATGACCTCCTTCTCGGATATGTGTTGTCTGATCCAGATGAAGCGTTTTTAATTAACACTTACTTAGCAATAGCATCATTTATCTCACTGAAAATGACAAGGGAGGAAGTATGATAGTGATTAATTTGTAGTTCAGATAAGATAATTGAGTTTGGCTGAAAGCACTCAGTGGTGATCAGTAGGCATTCAATACCTGTCTCATTTTCATAGCTATCTATATCGTTGCTGATTAAATTGGGTGGATGTGTTTATTTTCTGCTGAAATTGATAGAAGCATCTTTACTCAGATCGTTGTGACATAAGACATAATTATTTGTCCAATGATGTTCCTTGTAACAAAATGTCTAATTTGATGAACTAAGTAATTATCCTCTTCTGCTTTTTCAAAGTAGGAAGACAATTCCTATCTCTAATCACAACAGAGATTTGGGACATAGGAGCAGGGAGTTTATTCAAACCCAGTGATTTGTAACATCGGGGTTTGAGTGATCCTGACAAATTGAGTGCCTGTGCACAAATTCTCATTGTCAAGAGATCTTAACACTCATTAAATGATTGAGTGATAAGTTGCTCCTGTAAAGAATTATATCCAAGCTGATATGTGCAAATTTAAACTAGGGTAATGGTTCAGGGAAGAGATTGTTGACGGAGTTTATCCATGTATATAATGACCTTAATTGTATATTATGGTGCTAAAGAAGAGCTGCTGTGACTGGTAAATTTAGCGCATTTACGCGTTATCCGGGTCCGGACCCGATCCGAGGTTGGATTTATAGACCGATCCAATATCCGATCCGAGGTTGCCCAACCCTGATCCGTTCCACCCCTACCTCCTTCTGCTTCCGGAGTGAAAATAATGAAAATCCAGACAGAAGCCAGCTATAACAGGCATTGAAATATTCACATATTTAGATTTTGTAAATTGAGAAGAAAAAACAAAGGGCCATAATTAACTCATAATAACTGACAATTATCAGGCCTAGTCAAGTGCTCGGACTCCAAGGCACAGGGAGTTAGTGGCACCAGGCTATCAAACTCCTATCCCCATATTCAATATGAGCTCTCAAATGTAAATGTAGATGATGGCAGCTATGGGGGTCAATGGAGCTGAGAAAAACCATACATAGGCGACTGATGACATTTCTGGTTTAAAGTGGAAAACTAATATTACTGGGACCATTTTAAATATACAGCACTTGGATTAAATTTCACTACCAATAGTACTTTCCCCTAGCCAGACACTCAAAGTAAATAAAGACATGTGCTTACACTCATATTTCATGCTATTTTAGGGGTGCTGAGAAAGGAAAGGACGACACATTTCTGAGTGCATATGGCAGACTCTACAGCTTGCACTCCTTTCTGAGGAGTGTGCCTTTCGTGTGTATGTCAGCCACTGCCTCTGATGATACCATAGACTATGTCAAGACATCACTAAACATTGTGCCAAATATTTTCTATAAGTTTCTATCAATAAGAAGAATATGATGTAAGTCATATTATTTTAAGTGTTTATAATTTTTAATGCTTAAATTCGGGAGCATCTAGATAGTTCCACACGTGGATGTTAATATCTGCTCAGACTCCAAGGTGCAGGGAGTTACCTGTGCCATCTATCAAACTATCAAACAGAGGAGTTTGATAGCTGGCGCAGGTAACTCCCTGCGCCTGGAGTCTGAGCTCTTAGACTATTCCCAGTGTGTCGCAATGCTTTCCTGTTCAATTTTTACGTGCTGACATTGGCCAACACTTGCAGTTGCTCTCAGCCCAGTGACAGTTCAGTTCAGCTGGTGATGGTGTCAACCTTGCGGTTGTCAATGTCTCAATTCAGCTTCATTTTCATAAAAAAAATACAAGTTACAAGTTACAGGGAACATTCTTGCCGATTTTAAATTGTTGTGTGACCTGATTAATTCTAGACTGCTAGACGTTCCTAGAATTATGATATTCTTCACAAACATCAACACCTTAGTGGATGCTTACCAGTACATCATACTTAACACGCATCAACCTGTAGGTTCTACCATCGCCAGAGTGGTTATGTACCACTTGATAACAGACAGCAACATCAAGTCAAGAATATTGGCTGACCTTGGCAATTCATCTGGTCATGTTAAAGTATCTCTCTGTTCTAGCGGTCTATCAATGGGGCTCAATTTGAGAAACATTGAATATGTCATTCATTACGGTGTTCCCACCACTGCTGCCGTCATTTGGAGATATCAGCTGCTCCAGTTCAGAGGGTGTTTAGTATCAAGTGCCCTTACTAAGAACATTGACTTATATTACTCAGTCATGTAGATGCATACCAAGGTGGTATCAATCCAGTGCCCTATCCTCTGTGTTAAGTTATTGTCTCGAGTGCCCTTGCTCAGAACATTGATTCATATGGTCTAAGTGCTCAGACTACAAGGTGCAGGGAGTTACACTCCCTACACCTTGGAGACTGAGCACTTAGACTATGATTTACATTAGTAGGTCAGGTATATGCATACCATTCCAGGGCCATATTCTCTATGTTTTTTATTACTGTCTCAAGAAAGACTTTACTCTGAACATTTATTTTTATTTGGTACTCGGCCTTGTGCATACGCCTATTTTGACTACTGGACATACTGCGCTTCTTAATATTTATAAGTCATTTGCCCTTGTTTTGGAATACCATTTGAATACTTCACAGTAGAGCTATCTGGTTACAGGCTGTGCTAAACAAACTCACATATTGGCATATATATCAAAACTGGCTGATGTACATGTATGACAATGTGCATGTTTGCAATAAATATTTCCTTTATTAATGAAGCAAGCATATCTGGGGTCATCAGATTGAGAGGTTGATCGATATGTATTCTAAAACTTCATCCTCATAATTCATTCTGTATTAATCCTAAATACTGATTTCCAACTTGTTGGAATGTCCAACCTTCAAGCTATACACCATATTGTTGTAATTTTTTGCTAGGATACATAGGCTATGAGCTATCTGCATTTGTACATTTGTACAGTTGGACATTTCAACAAAGTTGGAAATCAGTCTTTAGGATAAATACAGACTGAATTATGGCCCATCAAAGGTAGGGATGTCTGCGAGAAAAATGACACTATAACATATAGAGATAATGAGTTCGTGGCATCCAGCTGAATCAAAAACCATAGGCACTTTGACTATCATTGAAGCATCCCCTCTGTATATCCCTATATCCTATATATCCTTATACTCTGTGATGTGTATGTTATCAAAGAATATGTTACTGTCTTGTATAACTGTGATCCATATAGCAATCATTATCTTTGCACGGTTGAGTGCACTAAAAAATAACCTAAGTTCTACAACTTAAGTTTGCTGCAAGTTATGTGCCTAAGGCTATTTTTAATTTTCAGAGTTGCTTCTTGATGATTTTGTGAAATTGAGGAGGCAACTCTGAATTGTGAGCCTGTTGAGATAATAGGTTTTTGCTCATACGGAGAAGGGGAGAGGAGTTCGATAGCTTACGCAAGTAACTCCCTGTGCCTTGGAGTCTGAGCACTTAGTCTAGCCCGAACTAGGCCTAGTTTGCTGGATAAGGGGAGGATGGGAATTGAGAGTAACATGGCCCCGAGGGAAATCATTCAACAAAATATGAACAATAATAACCTTCTCACTATGACCGATACATCTGGGGAGTTTAAAAACTGTACACTAATATATAACTTGAAACGTTCTGTGAAAGATAAGCTGTGGGTTGATGAGCTACTATGGGCCATAAACGATCAAAAAGAAAGAGAGGGCAGTCCTATAGCTAACATATGCATGACGGGAAAGTGTCAGTTGGCCATTACTCTTGCCACTGATACACAATTTCATTTGATTGAACAATTTTGCACTGGAGAATCTGCTGGCATCCTCGGAATTGACATGACGTACGATATTGGACAGTACTTTGTTACACCCACTACAATATGTCACCCTCTGCTCATACCCACAGTTACTAAGGTTGAACCAACTCTCTTGGGTCCCACATTGATTCACACTGAACACAACGAGCATAGTTATCGTTATTTTGCTAGTAGCATTGTGAACTTGAACTCTAAATTAAAGTATATCCGTTTCTTGGGATCAGATAGAGCACTTGAGACTGTGAATGGGCTCAAAATTCACATGCCTTTACTACAGCACATTGTATGTTTTAAACACCTCAAAGACAATGTAGAGTCGTACTTAAAATCAAAGTTATGTGACGCTGAAAATAACAAAATTCATTATGACATGTTCACCACCCTTCTAGACAGTAACACTGAAACAGAGTTTGAAGAGGTGTTGGAAGCTCTGCTGTCATCATGGAACTCCATAAACCCCGATATTACTAAATGGTTTATAAGATATCAAGCAAAATCATTCAAAAGCTTGGTTAGGGAGAATAGACAGGCTGCTGGGCTTAATGACAACTAATAACAGCAATGAATCAGTAAACAAGGAGCTCAAACAAAATCTCACCAGAAAATCGTCTCCAAAGGTAATAATAGAGTGGGAAAAGCAGGGAAATAACCAAAAAAACAATTGTGAAAGAGCAGTTTTGAGTAAGGGTTTGTTCAAGCTTAAATCGAAGTACAGTAGAATGTCATACGACCCTCAGGAGTTTTGCAAGCTCAGTAGTGAAAAGAGAAAAAGAATTCTAGCATCCGTATTTAAATACCCCTCAATGACAAGTGATGGCGGTACTGAAACACTAACCCAAGCAGTTACCAGAAACTGCAACAAACGGGTTGGAAGGAAGCTGAATGAGAATCAGAGGAAGAGAAAGAAAGCAAGCCATGCTTCTCAATTCTGCGCATTTGAGAGCAAACACCAGTCGCATGTCTCCTTCAGATTTAGTACTGATTGCCGTGCCAAAAAATGTTATGTCTGTGACGAGCTGTTCAAAAAAGAGGGAAATGAGCTGTTAGGGGTGGTGATGACTTATCGAAAATACAGGGCGAAAGATTCTGGCACATTGAATTCCATATCTGGAATAGCATCATTAGCTTTCTTTTGCAAAACGAAGGGCTTGCAAAAATAGCCAGTCCCTAGTAGCAATCTAGAAATGCCCTAATCATCGACACTGTATGGGGTATAATTACTGTTTGCAATTTTGTAAACAAGACAATTTCTCAGGCTAATTATTCATGCTACTAGGGACAGCCAATCAGATAACAGTCAGATGGGTCCCTGTGTTTAGTGTCCTAACCGTATAACGCTATGATACTATTTCAATTCTAAGAGAAGAATCTAATTCAGTGTCCTGGCACTATAACCATACCAAAGACCCCCCAGAATACCTACTGCCATCTTAAATGCCTGGACTGGCGTGAGGATTTCAGAAAACCTTACCACATGTGTAACTACCTTAATATATCTGTGTCTCTGGATTATTTAGCTGAAATTGAGAAGCATGGAAATTCACTGACGGAGATAGGGCTAATATGGTGGAGCGAATTACGGTGTACTCTGTCAAGGTGTGTGTGTGACTATTAGTGGTAGTGACTGTATTCATATGTATCTGCAAGTACAGCACATATCCTTAGTTGGAAAGTAAAGCGTTCATCATCGTAATGTCACATTTATACCCAGGTTAACAGGGTAGGAAATGTTTTGTATATTGTTGTATCTGTTTGTAAGTATGTTTGTACATTGTAAACTCATGGTTTGATTTTTTTTATTGTTTATGTATCCGACTGTTTTGTGATATTAGAAGTACGCATTGACATAAAATGTTGATAGCATGTTTTCAAATTTGCTTGCAAATTCATTCCGTGATGAGTTGAGTCAATTACTACCTGCCAGGGGCATGACAGGTCTAGTACCGCCATATCAGTTCAATGAATGTCTGACTGCCAACTTGCTGTTTGAAAGAGATAAACATCTATGTGTACTTCTGCATTGACAGAACAGCCGGCCAGCACACTAGGCCTTCGATACATTGTCAGTAGCTTTCGATAGTAGAAGGCCTAGTGTGCTGGCCGGCTGTTCTGTCAATGCAGAAGTACACATAGATGTTTATCTCTTTCAAACAGCAAGTTGGCAGTCAGACATTCATTGAACTGATATGGCGGTACTAGACCTGTCATGCCCCTGGCAGGTAGTAATTGACTCAACTCATCACGGAATGAATTTGCAAGCAAATTTGAAAACATGCTACCAACATTTTATGTCAATGCGTACTTCTAATATCACAAAACAGTCGGATACATAAACAATAAAAAAAATCAAACCATGAGTTTACAATGTACAAACATACTTACAAACAGATACAACAATATAGGGGTACTTCTCACGGGAAGGAGTAAAGCGTTACTCCCACTTACAATGGTTTCAAGGATGTAGATATCAGGGTTATCCTTTCTTCTTTTTCGGCTCATTTAATTTGGCCAGAGACGGGCCAGAGACACTGCGACCCAGGTGGAATTATCCAGAATGTCCCACAGTGCAGCGTTCACAGCAGAAGGTATGTAATATGTAATGTAATATGAGTGGATAAAAGCAGAAGCATAGTCTTTTGATTAAAGCACTTTTATCACCTTTGAGGTTTCGGTATGCATTAGAAGCTTTGCAGTGATTGGCTTGGGAAGAATTGGCCTAGCTTGAACACCATTTTGAGCACTTCTATGTCAGATCGTAGCTCCAAATGCCTCACTTATCGTTACTGAAAAGCCATTGGAGGTGTTCATCATTGCTAAAAAGTGGTTTGTGATTAAAACCAAGGTGCTTGGGTATTTCTTTGTCGACTCCCTTAGATGATTCAGGCCATAACACAAACATGCAAATCTCAACAGATACATTGCTGCGCTTGTTTATAGACACAGTGCATGGAATAAACTATCCTCAGAGCAGAACTACATGGGATGATGACACCATAACAACTATATTCCTGATAAAAACCCAGGGTTGCTGAGCCGCATAGAACCAAACGGCGACAGCCATATAACAGGTAACATTCAAATCAACACAATAACTGAGTCATGCCAGTTGAATCTTTACTATGTCAAAAAAACAACTGCACATGAATATGTTGATCACCACTGGGTCACACTAACCACGAGGAAAAAGACATATTTTAAAGATATTGGAGAGATCGCTCAGAGGAATATGACCTGGGCAAAATTTTTACCAACGTTAAAACATAAACGGCACCGTACAAGGTCTGAGGTAATTGGCATTGATGTTATCATTGGGAATATTCTCTCTTCAACATTTGCCGTGGCGTGTCTCAGTTCTGATTTTATATTTCAATTTGGTTTAGATGCACAGGATTTGACATCACATTTATGTAGAAAATATTTATAAAGATGTTGGTTGATCAACTCTGATGGGAAAATTTCTTGTTTGGCATTTAACAAACAATACAATATGAAAATGAGGTATAAGTGCACATCAAAACTCTCGCTGAATGCCTGAACTGATAAGATCAGTGACCACCGAAAGGAAGCAAAACTCTTCGGCTTAGTTGGACAGATAATACATATGCCAGAAAACCGAACAGTTTTCTGGAAGAATATGCCAGTTGGGACCGGAAATGATCTGATTAATAATAGAGAGTAATGCCAGAAACTTTTGCTGACCTGTTATGTTTTTTATCTGGCAATTTTTTTTGGCAATTTTAATTCGCAAATTTTATTTACCCCTTTACTATTTTACAGAGTTGATATTTATGTTTATCTCATGATTTAGCCAGTATTTGGCTTTTCTCATTATCCAATATATAAATATAATTAAATATAGCAAGTAAATCCATGAAGAATTTGGTTTCAATCCTAAATGGAATGTCTTGAAGATCACCTATCTAGATAACAAGTTATGCAACTGAATTATGCTCTGTTAAACAGACATAAACTGCAAGCAAAACACAATATCAGCTGATAACGACTTTTACCAGCAGAATTCATTGAGGCATTGTTACACTGAATGCTCGCATAACTCATTGGGATGGATTAATATGAAGCCAGACTAACAAATTATAAATTTAATTGCCGTCATATTGTTGGCATTGTTGACACACACCTTAGCACTGAAACATTTCGCATTTACTTGAAAACTCTATCCTGGCTATCAGAAAGATTAAAAAATGTGGTGATAATGAGTTTTACCCGCAGAGGGCAGAATAGCTTAGTTCATTGATCAATTTCAATTAATTTCTCTGTATTCCAAATTGTAGACAGTGGAAGACAAACCAATACGTTCCTTGCGTATTTACGCTGAAGGTGGCAGTCGAGTTTAAATCTTTTTTTAACAAATATAGGACAGTAAGCTCTATACATAGGGTGATCTTATGTATAAGGCCTCGGCAACTTCTCATGAAAACAAATAACCAAAGAGTGAGCTTTGTCAAGGGTTTATGAAGGCTACATAACATAAATTTATCAAATTTAATGTGAACTGTCATTGAGTTTATTTCTCAATTTGACTACATTTTAGGTCTTCAAGGTGTCAGTCCAAATCATTGACAGTAAGCCACGTCCCCGTGCAGCAGCAGATGGGCAGTGATGACTGCGGATTGTTTGAAGTGGCATACTGCATAGAGTTTCTCGTTTGAGGCGACCCGACATCTTCATTCATACAGTCAGAGATGCGGAATAATCTGTATGACTGTCTCGTTCGTCAGCGCTGGGGCGGTTTCCTCAAAGAAGTCAAGAAACCAAACTCTTCCACAGAGGTAAAATGACAATGAGTAGAAATCTTAGCTAACTTTTTTGGAGTATGATCTTCATCGACCAAGCAAATATGTTTCTTTCATCACTGACTAATTTAAACAGGTCATGTGATGTGAGGCATAAAAATGTTAAACATTTGAAATTTCTCTTCCCTCCCCTTTATTTTCGTAGTACCATGTTCAATTAATTCACTCTCTCATATGAATTAGGGCGGAGATATATTTAATGAGAGTGCCTGGTAGAAAACCAGCCTAGATGGTCATATTCCTAGCCTTCAACTGTCCTGTCAGGCTGCCTTTTACAAACTGTTGTCTCCTTTTACCCACTACCATACCCACCATACGACGAACTAGAGGTGCTCCATTGTATCAAGGTGCTTAATCATGGGTGGAAAAAATAGCGGACTCTTAAGCTATTGGTATGAAAGTATGATCATGGGGACCCTTACATTTGAAGAGGACCGGAAAACACTTGCCAATGCTGAATCATAAACCACCTAAAAGGTTGACTCATTTTGAGTTACAGTTACGGACTAATATCCTCAACAAGCAAACTAGGAGGGTAAGTACAGAGAAATAAAAACCTGATGGAGGTTGTACTTCAACCAGTCTATAACTTGTTGCAAAAGAGAAAGGCTGCCTGGAGTCATTAAGTGTCAAATGATGTGATATATTGTACTGGCCTTTGGCGACACGATTTAATGCTGTCTTGATCTGTTCATAATGCTGTCTTGATCTTGATCTGTCTATAAATGCTGCTTTACATAGGAAAATAATGTTAAAATGTATCCCATTCCACAGGATTCAACGACCGTATGTTAATATTTGGAAATATTGCAATATTGTTTCAAATCATTTCAAAACATTACAGGCAGAAATTGAGAAGTAAAACTTCTAAAATCTACCATCACAAAACAATATTCTGCTGGACCCATAACATCTGTTTAGATTTTGAAGCATTCAAAAAATCTCTTGTTCTATAGTGCATAACAGCAGCACTCCGAGAATAAAAGTTGAAACTTTGGAAAACTTTGAACTGGGGTAGATGTGGATGTGGCAGATACACCAACAGCAGACTCAGCAATTGCTGGGAGCGAGATGAAAGTCAGTTCTTTGAATCTATTAAGCCTTAATGAGACACTCACAACCCCAGAGCTGGCATACAGGCTCATGGAGAATGATGGTGAATATTTGGGGCTAATGAATGAGACTTAAAAAGTTGAGAGGGGATAAGTAGGGCTTTGCTAAGCCAGAAGCTTTGGCTTGGCCCTAACACTAGTAGCTCAGTCACAAGAATTACATCTAAGAGGGTAGTCAGGTAATCACGTGCAAAAAAGGTCTATATGTATTTTTTTCAAAATTTCTTTTTCTTTGTTATTCAAATTAAGCTAGTTTTTTGGCTTTCTAACGCTATCAAGAACTCTCTGAAACTCCTACCAGAAATTGGAAAAAAACCTGTTTGAAATTTCTTTTGTTCACAAATAGCCAGAAAGCTTCGAGCAAAAAAGGTCTATAAGTTGTTTTTTTCTCAATGACAATGAAAGCCATGCTCAATTGACCGTGAATGCATTCATTTGAACAATGCAATTACGATTATAATGACTGTACTTGGTAACAATGACTCGTTTTGAATGACAATTGATGCAGATAGACCGTTTTTGCCCGAAGAAATAGCCAAATCTGAATTTTGTTGCGATATCTTTTGAGCCGCTGGTTTGATCATTAATTAATTAACGCCAAAGAAATCGTCCTAATTTTTCGCATATAAAAGTATATTTGCAATGATTTTTTTGTTAATTAGAAACTTGGAAATTTGGAAAACGTGTTTTACCAGGAATATTTCAATCCGCAGATAGCCCGTTTTTGCCTGTGACATACTGTTTAGTTAGGCTTGTTACACAGAGTAAACTTTTGACTACATTATTATTATTATTCTTATTATTATATCCATAGCGCATCCATTTTCTACATCTCAGTGGTTTAGTTAAAGTTGAACATTGATTACCCTGCTGTACAATAACTTATTAAATTATTATCATTGGTTGATTATATCACTAACATCTGTAATTTTCTTGCTATTGTAGGTTACACAACCGGAGCTATCGGGGAGTATCATGCTCAGTTAAGAAAAAAATATAAATTTGGCACATCAAAGATCTCGCTGGAAGCTGATCTTAAAGAAAAAAAGACTAGAGCCGAGGCTGAGATCAAGATTGTAGAACACAACAATCACTGTAATCACAGAGATGAGAAAAACAATACGGGAAAAAACAATGTGAGTGTAGAGCATTGGTGATATGATGACGGTGGCCTCGAAATGATTCATGGAGTAAGGCTGTGGATAGAACTCTGTGTTGAAAGAATCCCAAGTTTCTCAAAATGATGATAGCAAACCGATGTGTAACATTAATGATTAACATCGGAGACGTACTGAGCTTCCTGGCAGACAAAAAAGATTTGATCATCACGGTGAATGGATATGAGAAAAAAAGAGGATCCATCAATATCAAAACAACGGGTGTTTGAGCCAAATTATCAGCCACTTATAGTGGCTACACTCTCACAGCAGAGATATTTCAGGTGGGAAAAAAACATTGAACCTTACAAAAAAGTTGTTGTGTTTATTTCAGAGGATATACATATGTTGTGTGGGCTTATTCTCGAACTTAAGGAAGATGTGGCCAACCTCAAGGCAGAAAGGCCAGTAGAGGAGAGACCTGCACCAAAGTTCGGTACTGTAGAGAAGCTGATTGAATTCAGTCCGGATACTGAGAAGCAGAAGGATTTGGTGAGTAGCATAGTGATTACTGAGAGCAAATTATGTTGCTATAAAGTGACATTCATGACCGCTCTCATGGAATCACTGACTTGTATTACTTCAATTCAATGTGATATCGATAACGTAGGTGTACACTCGAAACTTTGAGACGATTTAAATATTGGTTATCTCATTGCCAGCCTCAGGAGGAAATTGCAATTTCACACAGTATGACCAAGGCTTATTCTACCCATGCTGATATATTGCTGTTGTCTGCCCTGGTCATCATATCAGATGTATACAAGAACCAGCTTTGTTACACGGCTACAATAAACCCACCTCGGGAAGTTCCCCTGACAAGAGAAACGATTCTACATGCCAAGTGCAAAACACAATGTAACTTTTATTCAGGGCGGAGGTTTTTTATTTGTTAGCTCTCTCGTATATATCGTTGCAAGGACCCTTCATGATACAATACTCCCTTGACTAGAACGCTACAAAACAAGAGTAATTTATACCTATACACAAACAATGTTGTCCAGGCATTTAGGTCATATTGGTCATAAATAAAATCAAGCCTAAAATCCCCACCCACATGACCTAAATGTCTGGACAGCATTGTTTGTGTATAGGTATAAATTACTCTTGTTTTGTAGCGTTCTAGTCAAGGGAGTATTGTATCATGAAGAGTAGGTCTGTCGAGCTAGTATTGTTAAGTAGCTGTTTGCCAACATTGAAGAAAACACAAAGTGAACAATCAGTGACGCAGTAAATTGCAATGCTAACTTGGTTTGATGACCCTCGGGAATACCAGAAGAATTTTGTGGATGGACTGGTTTGGTTTTGTATTCACTAAAACACAGCTGAGAGGTACGATATATTCTAATGTTCAGTTTGTGTTTCAGATGCTGGCTGAGGTACGGTGCGTAGGCCTGAGTGCTGCAAGAGCCAACAAAAAGGCAAAGAAAGCAGTGGATATGAGAGAAGTAAAAAAGCTGAGATTAATATTACTTAATATTACAAACAAAAGTTTTTCAAAAATATTTGCTTTATTTACCTACGCCTGATAACCTCGTGTCTGTAACTGAGATGTATAGCAAGTAATCTGGTTTCAATACTAGTAATATTTGTTTTTAATTTACGCCATCCCCAATTACTGATGCTATGTGGGGTAAAAATCTTGAGATTTCCTACCTGGAATATGTTTTTAATATCAGTGAATTTTTGAGCAGACATTTGCTCATTGCACTTAGACTTATTCGCCTTTATTGTTTAGCAGGATAACTTAATGACTTAACTTTAAAGGTCTAAATAGCATGGTTGTTAGATAAGCTTAGGTGGGGAAGGGTAGGTTTTTAGTTAAATTTTTTTTTTCCAATGTTTATTATTTTATACTGGTGGACACTCGTGTAGATGTAAGCATTAGTTTTAGTTGCATACCAACCAAACATTGGCACTGTAGATGCATTAATAAAACTTCTTGACGACTTCACATCTGAACTTGACAATCCTAACGTGAAGTATATCCAAAGTGCTGCGATGGACTTTTCAAAGGCGTTCGACCGTTTGCGGCCTGCCATTCTCATTGAAAAGATGGAGAGATACAACTTCAATCCTCGTATCATCTCTCTAATATCAAACTTTCTAGATATGAGAATGCAATGTGTCAGGTATGGAGATCGCCAATCAAGCTATATATGCAGCAGTGTAGGCGCCCCTCAGGGAACCAAGCTGGGCCCCGTGTTATGGCTCATATACTCCAATGATCTTTCTGCTGAAGGGTTCAAACATATTAAATACGCTGATGACACCAACTTCTATACGTCAGTCACCAACTATAACAAAACATCAGCAGTTTCACCAGCAGTTATATCCACTCTAAGATGGGCAGCAGATAATAGCATGCAGCTGAACCCAGAACAGACCGAGGTGATGAACTCTTGTTTGAGCCATAAGCATCATTATAAACAAGATGTTGTGGTTGATGATTTATCTTTTTCTCCAAATTCATTTACCAAATTTTTAGGGGTTTTAATTGATAATAAGTTGTCTTTTAACAAACATGTAGACTCTTTAGTATCAGCTTGTAGCTCAAGATTATTTTTAATGAGGAAACTAATGACAATTGGACTAAACAGTGATGGCTTAAAAGCTTTTTATTTGAGCAACATACGCTCAAAGCTTAGCTATGCTGCTCCGGCCTGGTATTCCTTGCTAGGCGAACATAACCGCGACAGACTTGAGAAAATACAAAGAGCAGCTCTGAAGATAATTTTTCCAGATTTAGAATAAGATAATAGATTATCAGTCTTAGGCATCCCAAAACTCTGTGATTTTCTTTTTGATATCTCTTATTCACATTTTCTGCGTATAGTGAATAATGAATCACATCCTCTTTTTAGTGAACTCCAGAATTCCAGAACATCCTCTCGAGCTATACAAATTTTTCGGCCAAAACTCTGCAGGACTGAAAGGCGGAGAAAAGGCTTTTTTAATTTTTTATGACCTATCATGACAACGGTCTAGTATATAAATAATTTTTAGTGTGTTGTTTTTACTATGCCATACCATTGCTCGCATTCTGTACCATCTGTCATGATGATTGAATGAATACAAATCAAATCAAATCAAAATCAAAGTGGTCTCAACTTAAATTGTTCTGTTTCAACTCTTAACATTGCTGTATGTAGTGTGTGCTGCTTGAGGTACATTCTGTTTATTAATAAACCTTCTTTATCCACCAACTGCTAAATCAAATGAACCAACCCCAGCCAAATTCTTGAGGTACAGCCTTACCCAAGCCATGTTCAAAATGACCTGTTCTGACTCAAAATCTGTGGAATGGTTCATAGAAATTACTAACAAAATTCCACCTCTTGAAGGCAGAACTTACTGTGCACATAGAGGGAATGAGCTGCCAAGGCTACTCGCCATGACCACCCACTGCCCACGAAAAGGTGGTAGAGACTTTGGTTCAACTAGGCATATACTCCAAAGATCAAACCCACATCTAAACATCAGCTCATGGAAAGTGTATTGGGGTTTCCAAAAAGAGAACACTACAAATGTTATGATGGATTCCTGAAAGTGAAGAGAAGAAGCCCAGGGAGGCTGAATATTCAGCCTTCTTTGGGCTTTCCACTGTCGCTTGCAATCATGCCAGGTACACCAATGCCCCACCTGGCCGAGTAGGATACCAAGGCGTTAAAAACCTACCGGCAAATCAACCCCCAAACAACCCAAGATCAGAAATCACAAACCCAACAACAACAAGGCAAACAGCAGAGCCCCTGATCCAAAACAATAGGGAAAGCTCTGCCAATAAGTCACACAGGCAAAGAACAACAAACAAACATCCGTCAACTCAAAACAACCAATCCACACGGCCTAACCCAATTCAAAACAGAAACCATCATAATCAAACAAGCAGAAATTCCCCCGCCCCAATAACCCACAAAACACCTATTAATAGTCCTAAATCGACACCAACCTCACTTATGAGCCTAAAGTTTCAAACACTTCCTCGAAGGGGTGCACTGCTGCCTTACTCACAAGGTGATTGGTCTGGTTGGGGGGGGGGGTTAATCCTCGCAATCACTCAAATAAACGATACAAACCAGTACACATTTGAAAAAAAGAGGTGACCATTTCTGCTGGTTAACCAGCAAGGAAGAAAATGTTACCATATCAGCTTTCCTTAAGCATTTGAAGGATGCTAGAGGTTTTCAGCCGCCATACTGGATGTCAGATTATTCTGATGCACAACAGGCTTCTAAAAAACAACTCTATCCAGGTAAATAATTATTGATTGATGATTATTTTATTAATCAATCTGAATACATAGAAAATGTGTATCATTGCTCTGATTTACATAACAAATATTTGGTGTTGTCATAAAATTATCATTCAATATATGCCAGTGTTTACATTGAAACAATTTTACTTCCCTAACTGGATCTAACTGACTACAACAGCAGCTGAATTGTCATGAACAAACATTACTCACCATTTTTAGAATCCATCTATTATTTTTATTTACACTCGTTGTCATAACTACCTTTCCTACCTCCACGAGTCCACACACATAACAATATCAGCAATCAGTAGTAACTTTTCTATCTTTAACGACACTTATTTTTATACCTTCAGGTCTACAGTATTGTTGGCATGGCAACTATTCTGGTTATATTCCATGACGTATTTTTGTAATTTTCCACAGCTAGGGGTATGTTTCTTTCATAGTTTTAATAACTGAGCAATAGTATATTTGAACAATATCTTTTGGCAATCAAACAGGATACATCTGTTAAACTCTTCTAGTCAGTAACTCAATAAAATCTCTGAGAATACAACTTAACCAATCTACTAAAGTAAGTGTTTTGAATCACCTGTTGGCAGACCTCCCTGCCTTGATATCGGATTGCCTTGTGCCTTGTTGATCTGTAGCCTCCCATGGGTAGTAGGTAGAGGCCTAGTGATAACCCCCCTTTGCCCACTGTATCCATTGATTGACCTGAATCCAGTCCAGTTCCTACCAGCTAGTTGTTTAACTCCAAGCCATTCCCTTCCCCCCATTAAGGTAATGTCAAAGACCGATCCGAATATCAACATATCATATACCGTTGGAAAGCTGCCAAGCTACTGAAAATGAATACCTGAACAAAAACTTGATTCGATGACGTCGTGTCATTAAAGGGTGAAAATGAGGCAGAAAACGCTGTTTTTGTCAAAGCAGATGGAGGAGTCAAATTAATTGCAAGAAATTTCAAAACAGGTGGAATGTATACTTAGAGATTGAGTTCATAGTAAAATTTGATTTTCTTTGATATATGTCTAGTCTAAATTGACTTTTTACGTCACGCCATACAACGCATTTTTTTTTGTGAAGCCGTGAAAATATGTGAAATTTCAATTATTAATTCAGAACAGATCATAGGCTCGAAACAAAATTAATTATGATTTCCCCTTAGAACACACTTCAAATGTCATACATATTGACTTTCAACAAATTAGCTTGCATATTGCTATAACAGTGGACTCTCGAATACACCTGATATTTTTCGCAACTATTGCATAACGTCAAATGTGCTGTCCAAATGACCATTATTGTGGCCAAACAAAGTTTTTTTGAAAGTTCTCACATACGAAGCCGCTTTTATTACCCATGGTGCACACAGGAAATGCCAACAGATTTTTTCACTGCATCTTCGTTTTTCTTGAATTTAACGCAAAAGAATGGCCAAAAACACCTCAAAAGTCCCAAAAAATAGCTGTTTTTTGGCATTCTTTTGCGTTAAATTCAAGAAAAACGAAGTTGCAGGAAAAAAATCTATTGGCATTTCCTGTGTGCACCATGGCTAATGAAAGCGGCTTCGTATGTGAGTACTTTCAAAAAAACTTTGTTAGGCCACAATAATGGTCATTTGGACAGAACATTTGATGATATGCAAAAGTTGCAAATAATATTTGCTGTATTTGCACACAAAGAAGTAGGCCTAATACTTATGGGTTATCTGTTGCAAATAACTATTTAACTGCTTTTTGTTGCTGCTTATAACAAATTGCTACTGGTGGTGTGGGTTCGAGGAAGGGCCTGGTTGGTAGGAGTGTGCAGAGGGTTTAGTGTTGACTGCTCATTGTCGCAGTGTTTCCAAAGTTATATTGGTGTCGGCCATGATGTTTGTTCGTTTGCTCCAGTACCTCAAAACCCAGCTGCATGTCATTGACCCATTGTTGGCTTGGATTGTGTAGAGAACGTGTTCATGTTTGAAGCCTAAATAACTCAGGTACGCTGCCTGTGTAACAAATTAGACCGTATAGATGTGTGACTGGTTTTGATGTTTCTGTCTGAATGTTGTTTGATCCTGGTTTAATTTGGCAGCAATGTACAAGAGATAATCAGACTACAGGCAGACTTAAATCGCTCTGTCGCTTTAGACATACATGACAAGATGGCTGGGCTCTATATCTGGTTGTGCATCACCTTGCACGCTGGGTTGGTCCCTGAAAGTCTCCTGCCGGCGTCACACTGCCGCACCCATCTCGCTGAAGCTCTTAAAATTTTGTTTTTTTTGTTAATTATTATGTGATAAGTGTAATTTGCCCCATTCTAGCTAGTGTTTCACAGAGTGTGACTTTGTAATACAGTTAAAAATGAATGCAATTGGTTTAAATAGGTTGAAAACTAGACCTCATGACAAGCTGTGTTATGAGGTATTGAAGTAGACCCTTTCAATAATCGCTCATTATATCGGAAAGCCTGGGTGTAAGGTCACATCAGGGTTTTTGAGCAATATTCGTTATTTTTATGTATATGGAACTGTCAAAGTGAAACCACAAAAAATGTGTTAATATCCTTCGACTTTTTGCTTTGAGTTAATCTCTATTTAATCTCTAATTACTCAGGAGCTATTGTGGATTTCAACTCGTTTCCAAAGTTTCTAATGCTAGGCATATACGCAAAATGTATGTCTATGACATCACACCAATGAACTAAACCTAGTTCATTGATCAAACCCCCTGCGCAAGGTCCTCGAGGGAGCGTCAGCAAGGCCTTACTTGGATAAGTTACAACTTCAGTCCTGATTGACCAATTGAGCTGTTCTTGGGCTCATTTTGAAGCTTACAAGCCAGAGCAGTTCCTCTGATTATTTAAATGTTAATTTCATGCATGCTCTTATATAAGATTTGTAATCACAGTTAACAAAAAAATCACAGTATTTTGATTGCTTCCGAGCCCTGTCTAGGTTTTCATCAGTAGGATACTGTCGGCTAGGTTTTGCCTATGTGATATCTCCCAAACCGTTTCTCTGCATGGATATCCAAGTGGATGGTTTGAGTTTTCTATCTCATCTCAGAAATTTTTGCATTTTTGAATATATGATATGGGAGGGTGTTGTTGTTACTTATAGCGTGAGAAACAGGGGCTTTGTCGTAGAGTTCGAAGGTTATAAGGTGGTGGTCTGAGTAGCCAGATTGGTCAGGACTAGAGTCTTTTGTTTTCATCTTACTTGTCAGTGGTTGGTTTTCTATGAAAAAGAAAAAATAGCTGAGAATAGCTTGTTAGGATTTCAATGAATTTTGGCCTAACATCTCATGAATTGGCTTTTGTCATCGTCATAATGTTACATAATCTTGTCTTTCACTCATTACACCAAAGATTACTAATACTTTGATTACACTATAGCAAATATTATTGACTACTGTGTAGATGTGAATAGTGTTGTTCAAATAGCATAATAACTAAACTGTGAATGTCTGTTTTCTCCTACACACAGAGAAGAACATGACAGGAGAGCCAGGCATAGGTGGATTTTTTCATCCAGCAGTCATTGATGGTTGTGTGTTTAACAGGATGTGTACGAAGAAACACATCACTGTAGGACAGCAGGTAGGAAAAACTATTGTTATTATTCTCATACCTAAAATATGTTAAACAAAACAGCTCATTGCTGACACTTGTGGGGGGGGGGGATGCAAAGCACTGAATTTGAATTGATTTCGCAGCTATTCTCACCTGTACTTTTTTAGAGAAGCAGTAACACCATTATCTAGATCAAATTGTAAGGTAGCTTGATGCTCAGCATCAGGCCACCCACTAAGATGAGGATGAAATCTAGCTGTCACCTAGTGATGACCACAGCTGTCAACTAGTGGTGTATAACATCAGCAGCTAGGTAGAATTATGGCTGATTGGGTACTAACTAAACTGTCATACTTGTTTGTTGCTATCGATCATGGGTGGGCAACCTTTTCTTGAAAAAGGCCACATTTTACGCCAGATCAATTCAAAAGGCCGCAACATATTTTTCGGGGATAAAATTGGAACGAGAGTAGCAATATTGGCATTTCCACTTGTGTAAAAACCGAAACAGATTCATGTCTAAAAACTGCTGTATAAAACCATCAACTCAGCAGAAATACTGGTTTATCTAATCTTCTTGAGTTTTGTGATGTCATTTTAACTCATGATTTGATTGTGTACATGTCTGTATCTCCATGTTTCATGTGTAAGACAAAGAGGAGGGTGGGTGCGGGAGGGGTGCTGTAGCGCCCTCCCAGGGGTCAAAGTGTAAATAAAGTTCATATAGGACTGTTTTGATGGAGAAGGAAGTATTTTCGCGGAGCGAAAAATTTTTTTTAAATATTTTTCGTGTCCTACCAAAGTTTTCACCTCACAGCTCCCGCCCTCTCTCAAAGGAGGGAAATTTTCGCAAATGATTGTGAAATGAAGAATTCAATATGGAACATGTCAGCCATGATGCAGGATCACTTGTCGCAAAGGGAATTTTTGTCCACAGAGACTGTTTTCCAAAAAAAAAATTACTATAATGTTAGAGAAACTTGTAATTTTAACATCCAAAGGTCACTGTTTTGTGTTATTTCGAAAGAACAACAACTTGATAAAGTAGTAAGAGTGGCTGGGAAGCTAAGCTATATGCGTGACTAGCCTATTTAGAAATATTTTGAGCTTACAGAGCGCTATGCATACTTGGTTCTCCACATAAAAAAAGGGGAATAAAAAATAATGTATAAAAAGTTTTACAGGCATAAGGCCACAATTAGGCCGCAAAATATTACCCATTAGGCCGCACTGGCAAAAAGGCCGCAGGTTGCCCACAGCTGCTGTAGATGAATCTTGCTGCTGTAGAAGTCTAAAATCCATGTTCACCAGTTTTGAGAACTGTTTGACTAGTATTTTAACTAAGACAAACCATTTTGATATTTGTAGATTGCAGTAGGCCTACTTGAAGGTACACTGAAGATTTGGGTCTGATATCCATAGTTGAGAACTTAGAACAGGTGACTGACTGCAGGCTATACCTACAGATAATTCCATAGTATGACTCTTCACTGAGCTGTGAGTTTGATTTCAGTTCAAATATTGAGATGTAGTTGAGTAATTTCATAGTATTTCCCCAACGTTTGTTTAAGACCAGTGCTTGATTGTTAGCAGCTAGTTATTTTTTAGGATGTAATATTTTGATCAACTAGAATGTTCCTCATGCTGCATATCCTCAAATTACCAGCTATATTTACCCTAGACTGTCTATGCTTATCGAACTAGATTTACAGCGCTTTATTCGGTGCTAGGCAGGTGCTATTGTACCATATAAGTCACACGGTTAGGCGGGTACCAAATTTTCCCTGTTAGAATTTCTCAAGCTGACCTTACAAGATGTTGGATGGAGGGATTTATTGCTATCACTGACAATAAATCCGTGAAATTCGGTGTATACACTGGCAGAAGACAATACATAGAAAAATCAGGTCTCTGTGGTACAAGTCAAACAAGAATATTTTTAAGTGTGTGAGTCAGATGTCATAAAAGCAGTCTCGACCCCTGGCAACTCTGTACTTAAAGTGGAGTGCGGGCAAGGGGGTGCACGGGGATTAATCATGTGTAGTGACAGGCAAGACCATTGGCTGATCAGTGTAATTAGAGGCGGAGACTGGCCAGTTGACGTTGCATTCGGGTTTTACATGTCAAGCACTTGATATTTTTCTCAAGTGGTCAAGTGCCTTATATAAGAAATTGTGATTTGCAGACACCTATAAATAAAGTTGAATAGCAGCGTATGATATAGCTATTGTTATGTTGGCTCATCACACCTGGGATTATAGGATTACAACGGCCAATTTCAATCATGACAACGGTATCTAGGCAACCTCTGACTCATCAATCATAGACGTCAAAATTGACCAATAAGAGCCCGTAAAATTTGAAGCGGATGATTTGAAATTATTGGGACTGGGCAGTTTTGATGTATTTTCACCACTTTCCAATGTGATTTTTGGAATAAAACTTTATTGGGCAAGTGTATCACACAATTCCGCATTAGTACATCCGATTCCCATTAAAAAAAACCACTACTGCTCCTCTTATTTCCGAAAAAGCCGGAGGAATTTGAATGCTGCTAACCCGATTTGAATTTGATATGGCTGGGTGATCGCTTTACATTGACTGGGCCTTATATACCCGTCAAGCCACTTTAATGGTGCGGTAACGTCCTGAAGAGCATTTATTTAGGAACTCATTTATAAAGTGGTCTTCATCGTGTATGTATCTGAGTTTGAGTGGTCATCAGAGCATCGACATCAGGGTGCTCGATACCTAGCTTAATAGCGCATTTAACAAGTTTACATATGTGCTTCTTATCACTTGCATAGATTGATGTAAGTAAGTATTGAGAGTATTGTAGAGATACAATATAACTTTTAAATAACATATTAGAAAGGCTTGGAACTGAGGTACACAAAACTTTATACAATATACCTCATTTGCGAGGCTGTTGCCATCATTGATTGCACATGTTCTTGAAAACGTAAATTTTCATCAACTGTGATGCCAAGATATCTCACTTTTTCACAATAGTAATATTGGTATCATTAAAAAACAGCTGCTGTAGTATTAGGATTGACAAGCGGAGTTGAAAACATCATTTCTTGTGTCTTAGTATAGGGTTTAAAGTGTTTGTAAAGGGAACAGGTATCTTGGTATCATTTCTGAGCTTGAAATCAGATTAAGACAGCTATCACACTTGCATTTGCATGAAAATAAGTCTTCAGGGTTACTTGGTCTGTTAGGTTTGGGGGTTATAAGTTAACATTATTGAGTTGCCTACTCATGCACAGCACAACTAGTCCAGTCGCTTTGTGATGAGCCTGTTGTTAGGGAAATACAGTAGTATTAGTGACTATTGTGGTTAGATGACAAATTTTGCAAGTAAATGACTATGTCACTAAGTCTGTTGATGACATAAAAGTTCAAAGAAAGTTTAATAATTTGAATGCACACTATTTGATGAGTTCAGACCGCTAATCAAAACAACCATTATTTCTGTTATGAGCCCATGTCAAAGAAAATATTATAAGAACCGCTGTACAACACAATCTATGACGTGAAAACGAGTGATTTTCATTTCAGGCAGCTGTGCTTGTTTGCTCTGTTTAAATAAGATTACAATGGAGCAATGGTCTCTTCCTGCCGACAAAGCCTTGCTCATTTCAGATTTACCCAAAAATACTGCATGCAATGCTTTATAGTTTGTGCAAAATGTTGCGAGAATATCCAAACGCTAGCCTCCAAAATAAGATCCATACTGACGAAATAACTCAAAAACTTGACAATTTAATTTCAAGATTCAAGATTCAAATCACTGCATAGCTTGGATATTCTACTAATCTCATCAAAATAGGAACGAAGATCTGACTGATTGCCTATGCAGCCAATGATGCAGGTGGCATCTGCAAGATACATTACTCAAATCAGAGGTAATCTTATTTGTATGTACATAGAAATCAGAAGGGGGGATAAGCAACAACCCTGGAGAGTGCCAGTGCTAGTCATGATCTGTGTGGGCATTAAGCCGTCAGCTATTGTTCTTTGAGTAAGCTTGGTTAGAAAACTGTATACACATTCAGTTACATTTGAGTCAAGATGAGATAGTTCTGAGATTAAATCTGGTGCATGTATTGTGTTGAATGCCGACAAAAAGTCAAGAAAAGTTGTTTGAAGCCAATGTGACTGATGAATTCGCATTTAAATGCAAAGAATATCTGGTCGATGGTTGGCCAAGATACAAGTAGTTAAGAGGTGAATTGAGGTGTTTATATACTTGTCGTCATAAGTTGTCTGTGCACAAAGGTTCTCTTATGTTTGCTGTCAGACTTTACTTACCTGCTAGTTTGCGTAGTGCCTATATTGATAGGGCACATGCACTCACTCAACAGGTGGTCTGGTGGCTCAATGTGATGTTTGTATCAAAGACATGAGAGTTAAACATGAGCCGTGTCATGAAACTTCACTGCCAATGGGGCCTTGGATTGAGATCGCATCTGACGTTATGGTGTTCGAAAATAAATTGTACTGCATTCTTGTAGACATTTATAGTAAGTGGATTGAGGCTGTGCCTATATCAGCGCAGACGAGTCTAAGGATTATAGGTGCCTTCAAGAAAGTATTTTGTACTCTTGCAGTCCCTAAAAACCTACGAGGTGACAATGGTCCGGGGTATAAAAGCGCTGAATTCCGACAGTTTGGGAGTGACTATGGCTTTAGTCATGCAACGAGTAGCACTCGTTACCCGCAATATAACGGTTTGGCTGAAAGATCTGTAGGTGTTGTCAAGAGAATGTTTCGAAAATGCGGTGATCATGAGAAATGCATGATGTCATATCGAAACACTCCCTTGAATTCTGGGTTTACACAGTTGATGTTTGGGGGAAGGTGCGGGTGCGGGGGAAGCTGGACGCGCAAGGAGGGCCCCAGCCCTTCGCAGCGCGGCCCATATTCGGTGCGGGGGAAGCTGGACGCGCAAGGAGGGCCCCAGCCCTTCGCAGCGCGGCCCATATTCGGTGCGGGGGAAGCTGGACGCGCAAGGAGGGCCCCAGCCCTTCGCAGCGCGGCCCATATTCGGTGCGGGGGAAGCTGGACGCGCAAGGAGGGCCCCAGCCCTTCGCAGCGCGGCCCATATTCGGTGCGGGGGAAGCTGGACGCGCAAGGAGGGCCCCAGCCCTTCGCAGCGCGGCCCATATTCGGTGCGGGGGAAGCTGGACGCGCATGGAGGGCCCCAGCCCTTCGCAGCGCGGCCCATATTCGGTGCGGGGGAAGCTGGACGCGCAAGGAGGGCCCCAGCCCTTCGCAGCGCGGCCCATATTCGGTGCGGGGGAAGCTGGACGCGCAAGGAGGGCCCCAGCCCTTCGCAGCGCGGCCCATATTCGGTGCGGGGGAAGCTGGACGCGCAAGGAGGGCCCCAGCCCTTCGCAGCGCGGCCCATATTCGGTGCGGGGGAAGCTGGACGCGCAAGGAGGGCCCCAGCCCTTCGCAGCGCGGCCCAGATTCGGTGCGGGGGAAGCTGGACGCGCAAGGAGGGCCCCAGCCCTTCGCAGCGCGGCCCATATTCGGTGCGGGGGAAGCTGGACGCGCAAGGAGGGCCCCAGCCCTTCGCAGCGCGGCCCATATTCGGTGCGGGGGAAGCTGGACGCGCAAGGAGGGCCCCAGCCCTTCGCAGCGCGGCCCATATTCGGTGCGGGGGAAGCTGGACGCGCAAGGAGGGCCCCAGCCCTTCGCAGCGCGGCCCATATTCGGTGCGGGGGAAGCTGGACGCGCAAGGAGGGCCCCAGCCCTTCGCAGCGCGGCCCATATTCGGTGCGGGGGAAGCTGGACGCGCAAGGAGGGCCCCAGCCCTTCGCCCTTGCCCCCACTTGCCCCCACTTGCCCCCACTTGCCCCCACTGCCCCCACTTGCCCCCACTTGCCCCCACTTGCCCCCACTGCCCCCACTTGCCCCCACTTGCCCCCACTTGCCCCCACTTGCCCCCACTTGCCCCCACTGCCCCCACTGCCCCCACTTGCCCCCACTTGCCCCCACTTGCCCCCACTTGCCCCCACTTGCCCCCACTGCCCCCACTTGCCCCCACTTGCCCCCACTTGCCCCCACTTGCCCCCACTTGCCCCCACTTGCCCCCACTTGCCCCCACTTGCCCCCACTTGCCCCCACTTGCCCCCACTTGCCCCCACTTGCCCCCACTTGCCCCCACTTGCCCCCACTTGCCCCCACTTGCCCCCACTTGCCCCCACTTGCCCCCACTTGCCCCCACTTGCCCCCACTTGCCCCCACTTGCCCCCACTTGCCCCCACTTGCCCCCACTTGCCCCCACTTGCCCCCACTTGCCCCCACTTGCCCCCACTTGCCCCCACTTGCCCCCACTTGCCCCCACTTGCCCCCACTTGCCCCCACTTGCCCCCACTTGCCCCCACTTGCCCCCACTTGCCCCCACTTGCCCCCACTTGCCCCCACTTGCCCCCACTTGCCCCCACTTGCCCCCACTTGCCCCCACTTGCCCCCACTTGCCCCCACTTGCCCCCACTTGCCCCCACTTGCCCCCACTTGCCCCCACTTGCCCCCACTTGCCCCCACTTGCCCCCACTTGCCCCCACTTGCCCCCACTTGCCCCCACTTGCCCCCACTTGCCCCCACTTGCCCCCACTTGCCCCCACTTGCCCCCACTTGCCCCCACTTGCCCCCACTTGCCCCCACTTGCCCCCACTTGCCCCCACTTGCCCCCACTTGCCCCCACTTGCCCCCACTTGCCCCCACTTGCCCCCACTTGCCCCCACTTGCCCCCACTTGCCCCCACTTGCCCCCACTTGCCCCCACTTGCCCCCACTTGCCCCCACTTGCCCCCACTTGCCCCCACTTGCCCCCACTTGCCCCCACTTGCCCCCACTTGCCCCCACTTGCCCCCACTTGCCCCCACTTGCCCCCACTTGCCCCCACTTGCCCCCACTTGCCCCCACTTGCCCCCACTTGCCCCCACTTGCCCCCACTTGCCCCCACTTGCCCCCACTTGCCCCCACTTGCCCCCACTTGCCCCCACTTGCCCCCACTTGCCCCCACTTGCCCCCACTTGCCCCCACTTGCCCCCACTTGCCCCCACTTGCCCCCACTTGCCCCCACTTGCCCCCACTTGCCCCCACTTGCCCCCACTTGCCCCCACTTGCCCCCACTTGCCCCCACTTGCCCCCACTTGCCCCCACTTGCCCCCACTTGCCCCCACTTGCCCCCACTTGCCCCCACTTGCCCCCACTTGCCCCCACTTGCCCCCACTTGCCCCCACTTGCCCCCACTTGCCCCCACTTGCCCCCACTTGCCCCCACTTGCCCCCACTTGCCCCCACTTGCCCCCACTTGCCCCCACTTGCCCCCACTTGCCCCCACTTGCCCCCACTTGCCCCCACTTGCCCCCACTTGCCCCCACTTGCCCCCACTTGCCCCCACTTGCCCCCACTTGCCCCCACTTGCCCCCACTTGCCCCCACTTGCCCCCACTTGCCCCCACTTGCCCCCACTTGCCCCCACTTGCCCCCACTTGCCCCCACTTGCCCCCACTTGCCCCCACTTGCCCCCACTTGCCCCCACTTGCCCCCACTTGCCCCCACTTGCCCCCACTTGCCCCCACTTGCCCCCACTTGCCCCCACTTGCCCCCACTTGCCCCCACTTGCCCCCACTTGCCCCCACTTGCCCCCACTTGCCCCCACTTGCCCCCACTTGCCCCCACTTGCCCCCACTTGCCCCCACTTGCCCCCACTTGCCCCCACTTGCCCCCACTTGCCCCCACTTGCCCCCACTTGCCCCCACTTGCCCCCACTTGCCCCCACTTGCCCCCACTTGCCCCCACTTGCCCCCACTTGCCCCCACTTGCCCCCACTTGCCCCCACTTGCCCCCACTTGCCCCCACTTGCCCCCACTTGCCCCCACTTGCCCCCACTTGCCCCCACTTGCCCCCACTTGCCCCCACTTGCCCCCACTTGCCCCCACTTGCCCCCACTTGCCCCCACTTGCCCCCACTTGCCCCCACTTGCCCCCACTTGCCCCCACTTGCCCCCACTTGCCCCCACTTGCCCCCACTTGCCCCCACTTGCCCCCACTTGCCCCCACTTGCCCCCACTTGCCCCCACTTGCCCCCACTTGCCCCCACTTGCCCCCACTTGCCCCCACTTGCCCCCACTTGCCCCCACTTGCCCCCACTTGCCCCCACTTGCCCCCACTTGCCCCCACTTGCCCCCACTTGCCCCCACTTGCCCCCACTTGCCCCCACTTGCCCCCACTTGCCCCCACTTGCCCCCACTTGCCCCCACTTGCCCCCACTTGCCCCCACTTGCCCCCACTTGCCCCCACTTGCCCCCACTTGCCCCCACTTGCCCCCACTTGCCCCCACTTGCCCCCACTTGCCCCCACTTGCCCCCACTTGCCCCCACTTGCCCCCACTTGCCCCCACTTGCCCCCACTTGCCCCCACTTGCCCCCACTTGCCCCCACTTGCCCCCACTTGCCCCCACTTGCCCCCACTTGCCCCCACTTGCCCCCACTTGCCCCCACTTGCCCCCACTTGCCCCCACTTGCCCCCACTTGCCCCCACTTGCCCCCACTTGCCCCCACTTGCCCCCACTTGCCCCCACTTGCCCCCACTTGCCCCCACTTGCCCCCACTTGCCCCCACTTGCCCCCACTTGCCCCCACTTGCCCCCACTTGCCCCCACTTGCCCCCACTTGCCCCCACTTGCCCCCACTTGCCCCCACTTGCCCCCACTTGCCCCCACTTGCCCCCACTTGCCCCCCCTTGCCCCCACTTGCCCCCACTTGCCCCCACTTGCCCCCACTTGCCCCCACTTGCCCCCACTTGCCCCCACTTGCCCCCACTTGCCCCCACTTGCCCCCACTTGCCCCCACTTGCCCCCACTTGCCCCCACTTGCCCCCACTTGCCCCCACTTGCCCCCACTTGCCCCCACTTGCCCCCACTTGCCCCCACTTGCCCCCACTTGCCCCCACTTGCCCCCACTTGCCCCCACTTGCCCCCACTTGCCCCCACTTGCCCCCACTTGCCCCCACTTGCCCCCACTTGCCCCCACTTGCCCCCACTTGCCCCCACTTGCCCCCACTTGCCCCCACTTGCCCCCACTTGCCCCCACTTGCCCCCACTTGCCCCCACTTGCCCCCACTTGCCCCCACTTGCCCCCACTTGCCCCCACTTGCCCCCACTTGCCCCCACTTGCCCCCACTTGCCCCCACTTGCCCCCACTTGCCCCCACTTGCCCCCACTTGCCCCCACTTGCCCCCACTTGCCCCCACTTGCCCCCACTTGCCCCCACTTGCCCCCACTTGCCCCCACTTGCCCCCACTTGCCCCCACTTGCCCCCACTTGCCCCCACTTGCCCCCACTTGCCCCCACTTGCCCCCACTTGCCCCCACTTGCCCCCACTTGCCCCCACTTGCCCCCACTTGCCCCCACTTGCCCCCACTTGCCCCCACTTGCCCCCACTTGCCCCCACTTGCCCCCACTTGCCCCCACTTGCCCCCACTTGCCCCCACTTGCCCCCACTTGCCCCCACTTGCCCCCACTTGCCCCCACTTGCCCCCACTTGCCCCCACTTGCCCCCACTTGCCCCCACTTGCCCCCACTTGCCCCCACTTGCCCCCACTTGCCCCCACTTGCCCTCGGGAGCAAGTGGGAGTAAGTGGAGGCAAGCAGGAGCGTGTTGGAGCCAGTTTAAGCATGTGGAAGCATGTTTAGGTAAGTGTTGGTGAGTGGGGATAACTGTAGGCAAGTGGAAGGAAGTAGATGCTAGTGGAAGTAAATGGAAGTAGGTGGGAGGAAGCGGAAGTAAGTGGAATCAAGTGGTTGTAAGTGAAAGCAAGCGGAAGTAAGTGGATGCAAGCGGAAGCAAGTGGATGCAAGCGGATGTAAGTCAAAGCAAGGGAAGTAAGTGTAGGCAAGTGGAGGTAAGTGTAGGCAAATGGAAATAAGTCGAAGTAAGCGGAAGTAAGTTGAAGCAAGTGGAAGCAAGCAGAAATAAGCGGAAGTACGTGGAAGCAAGCGGCAGTAAGTGTTGGTAAGTAGAAGTAAGTAGATGCAAGTGGAATCAAGCAGAAGCAGATGAGAGTGAGTGAAGGCAAACAAGAGTAAGTGAAGGCTAGCAAGAGTAAATGAAGGCAAGCAAGAGTAAGTGAAGGCAAGCGAAGGCAAGTGAGAGTAAGTGCAAGTAAGTGAAGGCAAGCGACGGTAAGTGAGAGTAACCGAGAGCAAGCGAAGATGAGCGAGAGCTGGTGAAGGCAAGTGAGAGCAAGTGAGAGCAAGTGAAGGCAAGTGAGAGCAAGTGAGAGCAAGTGAAGCCAAGTGAGAGTAAGTGAGAGTAAGTGAGAGTAAGTGAGAGTAAGTGAGAGTAAGTGAGAGTAAGTGAGAGTAAGTGAGAGTAAGTGAGAGTAAGTGAGAGTAAGTGAGAGTAAGTGAGAGTAAGTGAGAGTAAGTGAGAGTAAGTGAGAGTAAGTGAGAGTAAGTGAGAGTAAGTGAGAGTAAGTGAAGGCAAGTGAAGGCAAGTGAAAGGCAAGTGAAAGGCAAGTGAAAGGCAAGTGAAAGGCAAGTGAAAGGCAAGTGAAAGGCAAGTGAAAGGCAAGTGAAAGGCAAGTGAAAGGCAAGTGAAAGGCAAGTGAAAGGCAAGTGAAAGGCAAGTGAAAGGCAAGTGAAAGGCAAGTGAAGGCAAGTGAAGGCAAGTGAAGGCAAGTGATGGCAAGTGATGGCAAGTGATGGCAAGTGATGGCAAGTGATGGCAAGTGATGGCAAGTGATGGCAAGTGATGGCAAGTGATGGCAAGTGATGGCAAGTGATGGCAAGTGATGGCAAGTGATGGCAAGTGATGGCAAGTGATGGCAAGTGATGGCAAGTGATGGCAAGTGAAGGCAAGTGAAGGCAAGTGAAGGCAAGTGAAGGCAAGTGAAGGCAAGTCAAGGCAAGTCAAGGCAAGTCAAGGCAAGTCAAGGCAAGTCAAGGCAAGTGAAGGCAAGTGAAGGCAAGTGAAGGCAAGTGAAGGCAAGTGAAGGCAAGTGAAGGCACGTGAGAGCAAGTGAAGGCAACTGAGAGCAAGTGAAGGCAAGTGAGAGTAAGTGAAGCCAAGTGAGAGTAAGTGAAGGCAAGTGAAGGCAAGTGAAGGCAAGTGATGGCAATTGAGAATAAGTGAAGGCAAGTGAGAGCAAGTGAAGGCAAGTGAGAGCAAGTGAAGGCAACTGAGTGCAAGTGAAGGCAAGTGAGAGTAAATGAGAGTAAGCGAAGGCAAACGAGATTAAGTGCAAGTAAGTGAAGGCAAGTGAGAGTAAGCGCAAGTAAGTCAAGGCAAGTGAGAGTAAGTAAAGAAAAGTGAGAATAAGTGAAGGCACATGAGAATAAATGTATGCAAGTGCAAATAAGTGAAGGCAAGTGAGACTAAGTAAAGGCAAGTGAGAATAAGTAAAGGCAAATGGAAGCAAGTGGAAATAACTGGAAGCAGTAAGAGTAAGCGAAGGCAAGTGTAAGTAAGTGGAAGCAAGTGAGAGTAAGCAAAGGCAGGTGAGAGTAAGTGAGAGTAATTGAAGGCAAGCAATACTAATTGAATGCAAGCGAGAATAAGTAAAGGCAAGCGAGACTAAGTAAAGGCAAGTGAGACTAAGTAAACGCAAGCGGGAGTAAGTGAGGGCAAGCGAGAGTAAGTGAAGGCAAGCGAGAGTAAGTAAGGCAAGTGGTTGCAAATGGATGCGAGTGAATGTAAGTGTGGGCAAGCGGAAACATGCGTATACAAGCGGGCAAGAGAAAGGAAGTGTAGGCAAGTTGAAGGGAGTGTATGCAAGTTGAACGGAGTGTACGCTAGCGGACGCATCAGTAAGCAAGCGGTAAGAAGTGAAAGGCGTGTATGCAAGTGGAAGCAAGTGGGAATAGGTGAAGGCAAGAGGAAGTAAGTGTAGGCAAGTGGATGCAAGCGGCGAGTTAGTGTAGTGTAAGCAGAAGTGTAGGCAAGTGGAATTCAGTGTAATCAAGCAGAAATATGTGTGGGCAAGGGAATGGCAGTTTAGGCAAGCAAAAGCATGTGTATGCAAGAGGAAGTCAGTGTATGCAAACGGAAGTTAGTGTAGGCAAGCGGAAGTTAGTGTAGGCAAGTGTAGTAAGCACACGCAAGTGGAAGCAAGTTGGATGTAAGTGGATGAAAGTAAAGGCAAGTTCGAGTTGGTGGACGTAAGCGATGGCGCAAGTGGAATTAAGTGAAAGCAAGTGGATGCAAGTAGAAGTAAATGGATGGTGAGTGGAGGCCAGTGCAGGCAATTGGCTTTAATTGAAGACAGTTGTAGGCATGGGAAAGTGAATGTAGGTCAGTGGAAGCAAGTGTAGTAAGTGTAGGCAAGAGGAGTCAGTATCTGAGTGCAAAAGCAAGTAGGATAGTAGTCTTAGGTATTCATCACAATGAAGGTGAGTAAAGGTAAGTACTATAAGAAAGTGTTGACAAGGGAAGAAAGAATGTCAGGATATTATTTAAAGAATGTGTTGGTACCAAAATGATGATTGATTGCTGCATTGAGAAAAAGGAATGCCGAATTGTGTGATCAGTTTTGGATTTTTTCCAGTTTAGGTTGAAGTCTCATCTGAGCAACATTGTTCCAATTCTTTGCACTATCTTTAAACTTCTTTTGTGATGAATATTTATTGTATAATGCAATGCAGTTTTTGCACAATAATGCCACAGACTGTACACACAGACCCAAAATAATAAGCCTTGCAAAACCAAATAATTATGCACAAACAAGTATGATCAAGGTGCCACTTATGGCCTCGTTTATTCAACATACAATAAAAGAAATACAATATCTTGAAGAATATTGCCAAGCTGCCTTGCTCATGGATACTTGAAATAAACTGTTATTGCCTCTTTATGAGTCAATCTAAACTGTATTGATATTAATATGATTTATTCATGATCTAATCTGAGCATTCTATTATTGATGAAAGAATGAATCTACCTGGAGCTGTTGACCAAGTTATTTGGTGTTGGTTTCTAGTTCACTCCAATACATTCGGATGCATATTTTTAAGTTTTAGGGCACACAATGCTACAAATTACAAATGGAGGAGATTTAAATTGTTTGCAAGAATATTTTTGCTCTATTGCCTATGGTGGAAATGGGCGCTGAAATCCCCATCTAGATTTGACACCTGAATGTACTCCAATCGGTCATTCACAAGTTGTGATATGAAATTCATGTGTCACTTTAATTTATGTGTCATGCATATTATAATATGTACTTACTTTGTAACAGTTACAGAGATCGCCGTATATATACTAGGACTGAACATCTCATTGCCCACAATGTACAAGTTACACGCAGCATTTCACCTACAGTAATAACACACTGTGGTGAGAACATTTACTCAGCCTACAATAACAGGCAGTCATCCTAACTTCCAATAGGTATCATAACACATTAAGTAAAGTTTGACTATCACTCAGTGTATCATGTTATTCCTCACAGTCCTATTATACCTGTAAATGTGGTCAGTGGATAGTTGACAGTCAGTTTGTGCAGGAATAACAAGCAAGGCTTTTTTGACAGCATAAAGCCATTAGTAATATAAACGCATCAAAATTACTTTGTATCTTTTTGATCAGTGCAAAGTTGACATAGAATTCTGTAAATTAATTGTTTTTGCAGGTTTTGTTCAACCAAATTCAACCAAATTATTAATTTTAATAGTATGTAAACATGAAGCCCAGGTATTATCTATTCTAGTTGGACTGGAATAAGTCAAGAACTACCTCATCATTTACATGGCATATCTATTTATATGTTTATATATATACATAATATATATTTCAGCTCAGGCTTAACAGTTCAATATGTTAAAGCACCATTGTCCTTTGAAGATTGCAAGGGCAGCAGAGCGAGCGAGCAGATCGAGATACCAATCACTCTTCTTGAACCCCTAGAAATTTGAGGGATGCGATTATAAAAACAAACAAAAATGCCTTTAAAGATAGTTTCCTATCTTTGATAGCGCCATTCAAGAGCCTTTGATAGTGTTATTGAAGGCATAGTGAGTGACAGGAACCAAGTAAGTTAAACTTAAAATGCATCAGATCTCATTGTGGCAATATTATTATATTATTTAGGCAATTTAAAGCGGCAATGATATTGATATTCTATCTTATGAGGTTGGAGTTTGGGGCTTGAAGCTTGAATCATCCTTGACCAAGTTAGCTATGATGTTATCTTACCATAACTTTCTCTGTAGAATTTCTGAGTGGACAATGCTTAAGTTGCTTTGTTTTAGTCATAATGATGTTACACTTCTGTCACATACACGTATGAGCTGCCGGTTCCCATAACCTTCTTCACAATGGACTCGACTATCACAGATGCTTCTGCATCTGGCTGCAATATGTATGTGGCATATCATTCATGATACAGGTGTCAGTGGATAAAAAATAATAATTAAATGTGAAACGGGTACCTGGTTATACCTCGACAATAAAAGCAGGGTAGTTTTACATAAATAAGTATCGATTGTGCTAACATGTTGGTCTAGACCACTCTTTATTGTCAAACTTATCTCAAATCCTGTAAAAAGTATCCTACCTTCTCACTCTTCACCTGCTTCCGCTATCTATTATGTCTTATGATGGATTAATGCCAGGAGGCCGATACCAGTGCCAATTATCCAACGGCTTTCAGCATGATGAGCCAACTTTAATCTGTAAGTATGCAGTCAGTCTCAACACTTATAAACACATTGACTTTCACGGACAAATCAGATATTTGATTTACCATTACAATTTATACAGGGAAAATGCTTGCATGCATGCTGAATTTTATTTACTTTTTCCAGAACTTACACTGCTCCGGATTTCTGTGAGTGCTTAGGATGTGCCGGGCTTGTGGATCATGACACCAAATGATTAACCATTGGTTCGAATCTCTAGTTAACCTAAGTTAATTAAAAAAATTAATGTACTTTTATAAAGACATAGTTGGTGGGTACACTATCATGAGACATCAGGTCAATGATTATGATAGTTACTTACAGTTGCAGTGACACGTCTTTAATCAGATGTGTTGTCTGCAGTCATCTTGTTCAAGCTACATTTACCTATTTCCAGCTTGACAGCCTTGTTGGTACAGAGCTGACCACAGCTTCATATCCGTTGTTATTGAATGGATCAACCTAAAACATAGCAAAGGATGAAAATGACAATCGCGATATAGCAGGGTACTTGAACCACCCTTCAGACCCTATATCTCCAGTCACAATAGAAAAACAAGTAGATGATTTATATGCTTCATGGTTTTTTGCAGATTTTCAAACAGCATTATTCAAAAAAAAGTGACAGGGTATGATAAATTTGGCAAGAAAATTTTCTGTCACAAATCACTAAGTTCTTTGGAAGGAGATGCGACTCACTGAGTTTTTGTGGCCTAAGAAAATGAGTAGTCAATATTGTGTTTGATACTCGATTTTCTCCATAATTAGACTGCCTACTCACTTTTTCTATGGATTGTTGCGGTTCTTTATGCGTCACTGATATCATGCTATTACTGTCGCAGTCGTTGCGCAAGAGAGCAGATGTTCACTGGCTTTAAAAGGCAGTTTTTGAGCTGATCTGAAAATAAAAGCACCTCCTCTTCTCGGCGCTCAGCTTCTGAGGGTCATAGTCTGTGCCAAGCAAAACAACAGGCGGGTTGGGAGGATTTGCATTTTTGATTGTGTGAGGCGTGAGCAGGATGGTTGAATGAGATGCTGATTTGGTTGGTTATGAGCAAGCCATAAAAATCTGCATGTACTGAATTGATGAGTTGGTCATCTGGCTACTATAAGGCTCATGGGTCGGTAAACCTGATTTTCATTTGGCATCTCTTCCTCTTGCCAAAGCCAACAGTGACATGTGCCCATGGTCGAAAAGGTATGTGAAGAATGAGGAATTACATGCAGCAATGCCAGTGATGGATCATTAGGGTCATAGGGATAGCGAGGATGGATCTGGAGGATCGCTTTATCTCCCCTCCGTTGGCCTAAACCAGTATTTGACCTCTGCATCTGAAAGATAATGTCTGAAGACTGGGAGGAAAGAGGAATGGTCATGTCTAGCAGCATGTAATGGTAATAAACATGCCAACCTTTGTTGTCTGGAATTCAGGGTTGCAACGCCAACATGACAGACAGTGACTGCTGAATTTTCCCAGAAGGCTTGGGCATCATTGTGAATACTCCAGTGGTAAATTGAAAAAAAAACCTGCGCTTCTGCTGGCCATCATGTTTAACCTTTACAGCTTGTGTTTTTGGTAGATATTGACCAAATCTTCATGGTCTAAATCAGGTATGCAATAATGCACAGGGTAATTATCAGGTTGCATGGCAGGATTCCAACTATTGTGTTATTTCCTGCTCTGTGGCAATAAGTGAATCCATGACTTCCCCAATTTTGCCGACCAAACTTAAGATATGGGGTAAGGGTAAGGGTATTATGAATCAACAGTCAATTGTGACTGCGCGATTGCTTCATGAATGGGCCTCATCACCAATAAATCTATGGTGGTCTGCTACTGTAAAAGTGAAAAAATGAAAATGTGAAGAAAAAAGCGAACAAAATATTGAGGAGAATATGAGCACAAAACCTGTGAATCTTGTTTTGGAGAGCACTACGTTCTTCATGTAAGGTTTGCTGTATGTCTCTTCCCAAACAGGTTTTGGTCTTTTTTCAAATCGCCAATCCACATATCATAGCATAGGAATGAAGTTAACCAGCAGGACAGGATGTGATGTCGTATTCTATTGTCTATTATGATTACCACAATGCAGTGGCTATTTCCTTTTTATGTCAACCGCGCTACATGCGAGATGCCTCTGTTATTGCTCCCAATAAATATCCTCAAACATCACCAATAAACCTAATAATAATTATATATAATAATCATACTTTTGACAAAATTTTACATCAGTCTTGGACTGGCGAGTCTGTGCTGTTAATATCCAGCTGCCCCAAAGTTGTCTTCGTTTTTTTTGGGCTTCCCTAGTGGTTTTTCCTTTTCTGGGTCAGCCATGACTGATCTCATATCAGATGATGATTTTGTGCAGATGTACGCAAGCTGTTAGTGCAGGTATCGATCAAGAACGAACAAGTCTTTTGTTTCAGCAAAAAAGCATGAATGCTCTTGAAATCCAACAACTAAAACCGACTCAAACTGTACGCTCCTGATGATTATCTTAATCAGCTACACCTCTAAAGATACTGTGTAGAGCATACTGGCAGTTTCTGTGTGTACAATATAGACTATAGCAAGATTTTTTTCATGGGAAATAGAAAAACTGGCATTCCTTTCCAACTGCAAACAACGCCCAGTAAATTACAATAATGGGCACATGATGACATCAATAAACCTTGATGTGCATATCACTATATTAAAATCTGGGACAATCCATATTCAGGATGCCAAAGCTTCATCCATAGGAAACCTCATCGAGAACACCATAGTAAACAACATTGTTCCTAAGCTAGCAGTACCACCAAACAGCACCAACCACACTCAACAATATGCCAGATGTTCAGACTCATTTTCAGGTACACCATCACCATTATCCTCATTGCCTGGAAGCCTATGCAATGACCAAATCCCAAGTGATATCTTCTCTGTTTAGAGAAATTATGAAATGGGTGAGGATATATTATCTTCACTTTAAATTCCCAAAATGTCTAAAACTTTGTGACAAAACGAACAGAACTTCTGACAAACCGATTCAGTGCACTGGGAAAGACAAAATCATCCACCGATTATGATAGACGATTCGGCGAGATCAGGAAAGCTGTTCGAAAAGTGGATGACCACTTCACTGACTAATATTGTGATCAGGGCAGGGCGCAAAGATTATGATATCGTGATAATACACAGTGTCTATTTACAGTAAAATATGCAGGGGACAAGTCTGGATTATAATTTGGTCAACTCTTCTGGGCAGATTGGTAATGAATGTATTAATGTTTTGTGGATCATTGAGAACATGGCCACAGAACGCGAATCGACCGCCACGAGACAGACGCAACAGTGACATGTTTGGATTGACCTGGCATCTGTTCAGATTGTGTAAGTCCATAAAGCTCAGGGACAGTAGGGGCCTGGTCAAATGTTTGTTTTGGTCAGAAAAGTTATCCCTCTTGCACAGTTTTCAGAAGAGATCCTTTGCTACAATATTGGCGAACAAGTTGACTGATATCATTGAATTTGTGAGAGAACTTTCGCAGAAGTTGGAGAAACTGAGGGTCAGGGTCAGTATTGTTCAATGTCATATCATGTCTTCATCCATCATCATCGTGAGCAGCATTTTGTAAAGGAACACAAGGTCGTCAAAGTTAACAGATTGAGGAGATAGTGGGCGAGGGTCTTGATATGGCAGTGGATTGACATAATCATCTCCCTTGTCAACATTGGTAGGGTCAGGAAAGAAAATCTGCCTAGCTGCCTGGCGCTGATAGTAATTTCTACTGGCATAGGAAGTTTGATGCCGCAGTCCCTGCTTATTATACATAGACATGGCACACTGCCTGCGAGGTTCACTGCAATGCTGTGAGAATGGGAGCTATGGTTGTTTCAAAAACTAAGGCATTCACAGAGACATGATGAAAAGCTATGAGTAGAATAAAGCAGGGCAGTCCAACTTTCTGAAAATTGAAACTACAGGAGACAAATGGGTTGGTTTATGAAAAGTAATTGAAACATAATGCACAGGTATCTGTCTTCTATAAGGTGCTGCCTGGTGAAACAAAGTTATGGCAAGTTGAGTCAACAAAGTTACAGAGTATGAGTACAAGAGAAGCGCAGCAACCCTCCCAACTTAACCCGTTGCTAACTATGCAGTTTGTTATGAAACTGTTATTGCAATATAGGTAGATGCCTATCAAAAAGTGCCGCCTGATAAAACAAGTCGTGGTAAGGGTCTGAATTTGACAGCTGCTATGAAATAAAAAAGAAGAGCAGCAAAACTCTGAAAATCGAAACAACAAAGCAACACAGGTAGATGCCTGTCTGTCAATAACCACTGCATGGTAAAAAATTGTTGCAAGCTTTGAACTTTGACAGCTGCGATAAAAAAAGAAAAGCAGCATACCGCTGGGTATCGAACAAACAAAGTGACACAGCCTGGTAAAAAAAATTCTTGCAAGCTTCTGACTTTGACAGCTGCGATAAAAAAAAGAAGACCAGAAAGAAAGAAAAGCAGCATTCCATTGGGTATCGAACCACAACAACGCCACACAGATATATGCCTGTGTTGTAGGCTTCTGACTTTGACAGCTGCCATAAAAAAAAGAAGATATTTACAGTCACATGGTTGCGCAATATGATAAGATCGAAATCGGGAATAAGTAGTAATCAGATATGTGGAGATAATACTATTACTTATATGTCGAGAACCCCCTGAAATTTCCTGCCTGGCTTGTTGATTTATCCAAAAAAAAGTATAGATTTTCGAATTTTACAGTGTTTGGCTCCAATAGCTGAATGAATAACAAAGTGACCTACCCAAGCAGCTGATTGGCTGTTGTAAGATTCATTTTGAGTGCGGTGCATTTCAAAGTTCAACAAAAGGCATGACTCAACTTACTAGGATACACCTTTGAATAAAAAAAGTCCCTCTACAAGAAAAATCTCCAAGGCACTGAGGCTTAAAAACTTTGAGGGATAGAGAGTGCTCTTGACAATAAACTCAAAGGACCAGACTAGCGGAAGTGACCCCACTTTGTAACAAACACAGTCTCTTACGGGTTAGACTTCAGAGTGTGTGTTCAAATATCATAACCTATAGTCCAAACCTTTGCGCTACTCACTCGCGGGTTAATTGAAGCTAATATGAACATTACAAGCAAAGCAACTTAGTTGGTTACCCAGTGTTTGATAGTATAACTAAAAAAAAGAACAGGTAAGAATATAGTATGTCTTGCAGTGAATGAAGCTGAATGGGCAGAACTGTTAGGTGTTTATCAGGTGATATAATAGATCTCAAGATGCCACCCATCACCACCCTAGAGCTGAGAAGCTATTGTTACCCTGTTCAGGATTAGGACTAAGGGTTACCACAACAAGTAGTTGTACATTTCAGCTACAAACATTAATAGTCACCAACAGATATTCTTGCCTACTTAATTTTTAGTGATTTTAGTGATTGATCAATTTTTTAACACAGGTGTTTTTAAACCCAGTTATTGGATCAAAGTTTCTTTGCTGCATCTTTTAGGCAAAGTCTGTGAACAGGTTATCGTTGACAAGATCAAGTTTTGTGTGAAACATCTCATCGGTTGCAATCAGTATGCTTTTTGTTGGGACATTAGACGCTATTTTACAGCTTTTTGATGATATAAAATCAGATTTAGATTTGGCTCACAATACTCAAGTACAATTATAGGGGGCTGTTGATTTTTCTAGAGCACTTGATAGGCTTCAGCCAAGTATCGTTCTAAGTAAAATGTAAATTATGGTGCGAATGAAACCCTACTGGATCTATTAGCTGAATTTCTAGTACATAGGAAACAATGTGTAAAATTCAATAGCACCTTTTCTGATTACATTGATATCTCTGTTAGGGCACCACAGGGCACCAAGCTTGGGCACCTGCTATTGCTTTTTAATGTTAACAACTTGAATGTTGAGGATTTTAGATTAGTGAAGTATGCAGATGATACTACATTTTACAAACGTTTCGGAGAGAATAGCACCGACTCTATTGCCGCAGCTTTTTATGATACAATGGTGGCTGATGATAATAATATGCTACTGAATGCTTACAATACTGGTATAATAAATGTTTTGCTGAGTTACCATAATGAGTATATCGATCCTGTGAATTTGAGTCCGTGATTCACCATCTCAGATTGCCAAGTATTTAGGTATGACATTGATAATCATTTATCTTTTAATAAACATGTAGAATCTCTTGTCTCATCCTGTAATAGTGAGATATTTCTTTTACTTTATGATCAAACAAAGTTGTTAGATATTAGCTTTCCATTCTATTTCGCCACTCAATGATTTCATATTTTCCAGCAGCTTTGCTAGTAGCCACTCTCATCCACTTTTAGTCGCATTAGTTTTAATAATTTCAAGAGATCTTCCGCTGCTAATAATGTATGCACTAAATACCGTCCAGAAATTTCCCAAACCCAGGAATGCTCAAAAAACTTTTTTCAGTTTTATATGAGATTTTTTAATAATGACAACATTTATATTGAGTAAAACGAGCAAGGCATTTCAATGTTATCGAACCTTGGTTTGATAGAAAAGTGAAAATAAACCAATACCAATACCAATTAGTATATCACTTGATCAGTGTGGTCAGCAGACCTTTCGTTGTGTCATTGGAGATCGTGTAACCATGCCCACTTCGATTTTGCAGTTAATCTAAAAAGTCAACTATCCTTAATGCTTGAACTTTAATTTAATTTTTTATACATAATTATGCTGACACTGATCTTCAATGCCGTTTTAGTTCCCAGCAGACCAACCATTAACCTCTCTGGACAGCGTTAGCGGAGGAGTGACTGAATGGAAGGAAAAAGTCAAAGCAGGGGAACCGATTGCGACCTCAGATGGGAAACACTATAAAGCGCAAAACATCATATTAGTGAACAAGGAGACTGATTTTTGACTGCAAGCGGTATGAAGACTGAAGAGAGAGATTTAGGTTCTAGTCAGGCAACAGCAGGATGTTTATACCGACAACTGTCTGATATAATGTATTATGTACCATTGGCAGATTTCATACAGAAGTACAAAGCTGTCCAGTATGCTGGGAATTTTTTGTTCCTTCAATTGAGAAAACAATTGTGCTTTTAAATCCTTCAATCAATATGCCTTCTTTTCTTCTTTATCTGAAATTTGTGTACAGCCATTAATAGTATCAAACTTTTTAATTGTACACGTATTTGATGCTTCGAGGTTTCAATGACCCAAAGATTTATCTGGTCAGGCTATATGTAATATATTTCATTATTTTATGCATTATTTAGATCAGCCATTGTTATCAATAAAGTATCAGTAACTGCTGCAACTTCAGTCAAGGACTACTTCATGCAACACTTTTCCATGTATCGATAATTTTGCTTGCCACAGATTTGACAATGTGTTGTTGACTTGGCAGATACTTAAAATAATAATCCCATCTTTAACACTTGAATAATAGAACAGCGAAAGCATAACTCCAATTTAGACCCATGTTTCAACACTATATTTATATGCGATGTAGTTTTCGATTTGTCAACTGAAAGTATTGAATGAATTAAAAAAGAATTTTTACTTGGCAAACATTTACGGTCAATTTTAACTTATGCATTGCAGTTTGGTTTTCACTTTTGCTAGATGGTGATAAATCTTCTTTAGAAAGAATTAAAAGGGCTGCTACTGTCAGGGTGACAATTTTTAAAGCATGCACCAGTACTATAAACAAATTGATATATTATGTCAGAGTGACAATTTTTAAAAGCATGCACCAGTACTATAAACAATTTGATATATTATGTTAGGGTGACCAATTTTTAAAACATACACCAGTACAAATTGATATATTTCTTGAGATTCGTTATCAGACAGGATAAATACCAGACAGAATTACTGTACCGAAGGAATGGCAAAAAACCAACAATAGCAACTTTCTGTGGTGATAGCTCAACCAGAGAGAATGTTTTCAACACCATCTCTGAGGGTAGTCGCTACCATGATAAACCGACAATAACAATTTTCTGCGGTGATAGCTCAACCAGAGAAAATGTGTGCATCACCATCTTTGAGGGTAGTCGCTACCATGATAAAAGCATATGCAGAGATCTTAGTATTAAAGTTTTTTTTTGAGAGACCTAAGCGAACGCTTCCAACTGCATGCAAGTAACTGGGCTTGATCCATGGAAAAGAAGCTAGGGTGGGGAAAGTTGCTGACGTTTTTTTAAAACGTGACAAAATAATGAGACACACAACATCATCTTCCTTCAAACCTCATTTTGAACAAGAGGTGATGGTACAGTCCATAAATCCATAAATCCATATCCATATCTAAATCCATAAATCCATAATCTTATAAATATTAATGATTTTACATTATAGTTGAATTTTAAGGTGTTGGGATTTTATTGTGAAACTAACGTTGAAATTAAAAGTACACAGAATTATTAACAGCCTATCAGTAGATAGGATTTTATTTAGATAAAAACAACACTTAATGGTGTTTTATTACAACTGTAAATTAACCTTGGTTTGCGGAGATTTCTATTTTAGCATCAGCTTATTATTGCGTCTCTGCCTTCTGCTATATATGATGCGATGAACGAGAATTGAAATAATATCATACTACACACTACACGCACTACAAGAAGAAAGAGAATATAACTACAAGTCACCACCAACTTCAATAATACTTGCACCAGCTACACCTTGCCTGCTACTTATATCATCAAAGTGAAACTACCTGCTTGCACAACAATTATATCATCATCAAAGTGAAACTGCCTGACAAAGCTGCATCATGTATACACCATTGAACACACCAATAAAGATATGCAGCAGCCACAGCTTCAGGCAGTAGCAACAGGACCGTCGTCCTTCACGGTATCATTTAAGCAGTTAGTATTAAGACAGGAAAGCAACAGGACCGTTGTCCATTTTAGCAGTGTCATAGATTGTGAAGTAAAATAATTGATTGTATCATATAATATATTGTATTGTTGTGTAATTCGAAGTTATACCAACTTATCTGTGCGATCATAGATCAGTGACTAAATCAGCATTCATCTCGCATTCTGACATATAACCAAGGATGAGAGTGCAAAGACAGTCAGGTTAGAATATTCAGAACGCCTTTTTAATATTTTTAACCTTATAGAAATATAAATGGTCAGGGTAATTAAATAAATAGTCTTAGTCTAAACAGATTAGTTTTATGCCTGACTGGTTGACACCAATAATTGGTAATCAAAGCCGCTTGACTCTTTAGCAGTCGCAATTGTGTATTCAAAGGCAATCCAAACTTCACGCACTTGTAGACGGCCTTGTCGGCGCTTTCATGTAATTGATCATAAACAGATATCAAAAGTTGGAATATATATAACTTGTGATGAATTAAATAGACTGTGTATTATAATAATCTTGAATTGAATTTGAGTTAACACTCGTGACGACGTCTAGTGAATTAAGCTCATGAGTAGATAAACAGTGCGTGTATTACATTTTGTCAGGAAATTAATTGATATCGTTCATTGATGACCATCAGAATTTGTCACAACAGTGTATTGTGTATCAGCCTATAGTAGATCCGTGTATTGTGTATCAGCCTATCTTTGAAACCCTTCTGTTGGTTATATAATGATTCATAATTCGAGCGATGGCTTTCAGTGCTAAACTAAATATAACCCTAAACTAAATATAAAAGCCCTCTCGCTCATCAGAGTAGACTCGGAGCAAGCTAACTACACCCTGTTGTGTACACGGCCCAGTCCGTTTCTCACACTACAAGAACTATTTTTCCAGCCCATAGCTATGAGGAAAGGCTGATACTTTTTTGTTTTCAAACCTTATCTGAATTGATTTTCTATCTGAGCAAGAGACATTTTAATAAAATAGAAAATGATCCAGAGTACCAAATTTTTAGTTGAGTAATATGAAATCAACTCATCAAAGACAAAAGAACTAGTTTCTGTAATAAACGAGATCACCCTGATCTCATACAACTTACTATCAATGACGTAGACATAGAGAGAGTTAATGAGTACAAACACCTCGGAACAAAACTGGAAAGAAAACTCTCACTTAACACCATACATTGAAGCTAGTGGAGAAGTCTAACAAAAGATTATTCATCGTGAAACAATTAGCCTACCTCAATGTCATCGCAACCACAATTCAGCTAGCTTACACCATATTTATAGAAAGTGTCCTTATCTTACCATCTATCCATAATCTATGGACACTTAAATCAAGATGACATGAAACAGTACAACCACACCATCACTGTAGCATTTCGTCTAAGCCAACACCAAATCTCCAGTACAAACATTAGCGGAGTATACAACAAAGCTTTCAAAACCAAATGTTTGCGTATGAAATCCTGTGGACTAGACACTATCATAGACTTCGAAAAATTGCCATCTGGTACATACTGTATGCCAAAATACCGAGTAAATGCCAGAAAATTCTGTTTAAGATCAAGACTGTTAAACTCTATCTTTTCATAACTCATTTTATACTTATTCTCACTCATTTATTATTGAGAATTCTTATGCCTATATTTTAGAACGAGCACTCAGGAAAGCAACCAATTTTATCATGAAAATTAATAGAAAATATGTACATACATATAAACAGCAGAAGTACATCCTCTCGTCATAATGCTATTTTCTGAACTTAGATCTGCAAGACTCAAAAAGGTACCAAATCATTTTTTCCAACCATGATGCCTTATTTTGACGTACAACCTTTGCAATTTTTTGTTTATAAACTTTATCTATGTTTCGCTTTTTCCGAGTCCATTTTTTAAGTAATGTAACCATACAACTTTATTATTCTCATTTTGCCGAATGTATAAATAAACTTCACCGAATCTGAAACTGAAACAAGTATGAAATATATGGATTTTTGAAACAAGTTTGCAATTCATTAGCGGAGTAGAATTTCCCTATAACATTTAACATAAAAATTACTCAACCGCAACAATTTTTAAAGGTCAGATCACAAGTTGTTGAGAGAAGAACACAACTCTCATTATGACATATTGGTGTTATAAACATAAGCATCTTGAGGTGTTGACCATTCCTGTACATGGTATACCAGTATTCTTAGTTAAAACTGTGAGATCTGTATTCAGACTTTATTGCCCTATTTTCTGTTTGGAAGTTGTTTAAAACCCTGAAGGCACCTGTTGGTTCAGAGCTCATCACAACTCAATCTCATCATTATGGACTGTATCAAAACATATCTAAAGTGTAACAAAATGTCTGATAAACATACCCGCAACAATAAATATCAATGTACTTGAACCACCCTCAATTTCTATCGTACTTTGCTCACTTAAGAAATTCAATCATTCGTATTTTTTCGAAAACCAATAATAGTATTTGGAAGACGCAGGGTTCAACTTACTGAATTCGAGTTGCCTTGGGAAAATAGCCGTGTGTAGGTTTTGATATTAAATCTTCTTCATAATGTCTTCCTTACTACTCCTACTTCTACTCCTACTTCTAATGGGTTCCTGGTTGAGTGTCACTGATGTGATACTGTTACTGCCGTTGTCTCCCAGGATGCAGGTGCAGTCTTCAAGCTTATCTGAAAATAAAAGGGAAATTGTAAATTTTTCATTTGATATTTGTCGAAGACTGCTGACGACCAGATTGACCTGATCTATAGCATTCAAGTGACAGGAATCCTTAATAATTAAAGATGAAAATATTCGTTTGTCTAGGCAATCAAGCTGGGCACTGAGCAAATTATTATAACAAGGGTCTGTGGAGCTGAAGCTTTGTGTGCAAAGCTACCCCATACAATTACTTTACTTACATAATAAAATATAAGTATTGTGTGGGGTAACTCTATCAAATTGCTTCAAGCTGTCATTATAAGGCTACACATCTTTCATATAGCCTGGGCAGGCTGTCCACAGGCTGACAGCCCCCGACAGCCTGCCCAGGCTATCTGTCATATATGCATTCAAGCCACCTGTTACTAATATCATATCCACAGTTGACTTGAATGTTCCAAAAGTTGGTGCTTATGGCTACAAAATGTGGCATATTATTCAAGACGGATAAAGCCAAATAGGTTATATTCACTGAATTAAATTCTTCTTATGGAACAGAATTAGTATCATAACATCATGCTGCTAGAAAGCTCAAAACAGATCATCTGACATCAAACTGATTGGCTGTCCCTACTAGCATGAATAATATAAGCTGGGAAATTGCATTGTTTACAAAACTGCGAACAGAAACAAAATGCTTTCAGCGTCAATGATTTCGGGCTTGTCTAGAATGTTACTAGAGTCTGGCTATTTTTGCAAGCCCATCGTTTGGCAAAAGGAAGCTTATGATGTTATTCCAGATATGGATTTCAATGGTTAAATTATAAAGCTGAAACCTTCTACAGTAAAAGCAGGGAGCTTTAAACAAGCATTGGTTGGTCTCAAAAGTTGTTTGAGGGTTTGGTTTAAGCAGACTAATTGATATAGGCTTACCGATCGTTAGAATCTGTATTGTTGTCCGTCACATAACAAACAGCCAGTAGGTAAGATAAAAACTGATACCAACTATCCAGCAGTTAACAGCATGATGCACTTACTCAGACTTTTGATATTGTGCTGAAAGATAAAAAAAGCAGCAGATATATACGATAGTTTACGTATCTTGAAAATTATCAAAATGACCAGTAACGTGTTCATATTTTATTTCATATTCTAGATAACAACAGTGCTTTGGATCCACAAGCTTGTGGCATCAGGATCATGACTTTAAATAAATCACCATTTTATGAGGATGATGCCGAAAACAACAACATTTTCAATGCAGCTAAGCATTAGTAGTATGGTTTTATGGCACAAGACCTGAATTGGGACAATCATGGTCTTGTTGGGAGGTTCTTGTAATAAATTTAGTGAGAAAAACATTATTGGTGTGTGCGAAGCATAAGAGCTCAGTGAAAATTTATGGAAATAATACTGGCACCAAAATTCTTACGTTCATAGAGTGTTGTAAAATAATGGCAGAGAGCAGACAGAGTAGTCAGGAGTTTTCAGCTAGTTGCATCAGTTTTTTTTGCAGCTTCATGAATGTAGAGCCTCTGATCACAACACTGTCTCTTTTCTATTAGCAATAAATGGTCATTACCTGAAATTTAAATTAACGTTTGAACTAGGGATTACCACAACATCAGAGGACCGGACAACAACAGAAATTCTGACCAATGTATGCATAGCTCTTATAATAAACTTATTGTAGGATGTACACAATAAAACTGGTGAATTGTGGGATTGATTTTAGTGTTTGATTTAAGTTGCCCCAATACAAAATGTTAGCAGTTTATGTCATCATAAATTACAAGAGCATATATATGCTTACTAAAATTCAACTTCAATGCTAGAGTATTGTTAGATTAAGCTTTTCTATCAATTCTTAATAATCAGCGTTTTTTTATGGCCAGTTTATCAGTTTACAGACCATAATGACTGAATTTTTTATACAGGTTTGCGACTCATTCAACAGTATAGAATTTGTTATAACATGTAGCCAAAGACACAAGCTGGCTCAACTGCAATGGCTTTCACCGGTCAGATCCCAAGTTGTTACGAGAAAAACAAAACTCACCTTGTCATATCGGCTGCCGTCTGTGTTATCAGCATCAGCATCTTGAGGTGGCCTTTGTACTTGTGCATAACATACCGGGAACTGCAAGATGTTAATTCAGAATTGCCCTGATCTCTACTTGATTGTCGTTCAAACTTGTTGGAACAGAGCTCCATCTTCATTGTGAAGGGCTGAAACAACCAAAATATACCTTGTGTTAATGACGATCATCTCAATATAGCACAGTACGCTCTTCATGTTTTGTGGACAACTCCTAATCAAAGTTTTTCATATTTAAAAGAAAACTGATCGCAAATGATAGTCATGACAAAGATTTTTACATCAGAAACTACTATCGTCTTTGAAAGGTGATGCGATCAACTTACTGAATTTGTGTTGCCTAGGGAAATTAGTCAATAGGTTTTGATACTAAATTTTCTTCCCTTCTTCCATGGCCTTTCCTTGTTCTTTGAATGTCACTGATGTGATGGGGTTACTGTTAAAATTTTCGTCGCAGGAGATCAGGTGTATATTGGTTCTTAATTGCAGTTTTTAAGCTTATCTGAAAAAAAACGGAAACTGTAAATTATCATTTGAAATTGGGCGATGAAAGCTGACGACCAGATTGAATTATAATATTAAAGTGACAGGAATCCTTGATGATTAAAGACGGAAACATTGGTTTGTCAAGGCAATCAAACTTGGCACTGAGCAAACTATTATATCTATGGTCTGTGGAGCTGAAGCTCTGTGTGCAAAGCTACCCCATACCGTTTCGTAACTTAAATAATATAATAAATAAGTATTATGTGTGTTAACGTTGCAGTGTCTCAGTTTTCTCCGCAGTCATTATTTATGACCACACATCTGACATATGTATTTAAGCCACCAGTTACTAATATCATCTCCACAGCAAACTTGAATGTCTCTGATGATTGTGCTTTTGGCTACAAAATGTGGTATACAATTCAAGACAGATAAAGCCTAAAGCATATCATAAAGCTGATAGCGGGCACTACATTTTACAGTAAAAGCAGGGGAGCTATAAACAAGCATTGATTGAGCTAGAAAGTCTTTGAGGGTTTGAGTAGACTCATGAATATGAATTTATAGATCAGTGGTGAAATACATAGCGTGGCTATTTGTAGAGATACGCCATCAGTATGAAGTTTTGTGTCAGGATCTAAATCAAACTATGTATCTGGCAGCTTTCACGTAATGCATTGATTGACGTCCCAGTAACAACCTTCAAAAACTCAGGCAAGCTGCTTGACAAAAGTTTACAAGTGTCAGCTTCTCTAGATTCTGAACTTGTGGCCCAATCAAAGATGAGAAATGTGGTCCAGAAAAGCCATACACCTGCTGAGGGTCAGATTTGTACCCCCCATTCATGTAAAATAAATGGTTTGAGTAGACTAATTGATATATGCTTACCTGTCGTTACAATCTGTATTGCTGTCCGTCACATAACGAACAGGCAGTAGGTAAGATGAAAGCTGATACCAACTATCCAGCAGTTAACAGCTTGATGTTCTTACTCAGATATGGAATACTGCGCTGAAAGAAATCAAAACATTATGGTTAGGAAAGCTGCAGACACATAGGATATTTTACTTTAGCATGAGAATAATCGCAGTGACCAGCCACGTGTTGATATTGTAAATCATATTCTAGCAATTAACAATATTGTTTACAGTACGTTGGATTCTCAACCTTGTGGCATAAGGATCATGACTTTAAATAAATCACTATTTTATGAGGATGATGCCAAAAAAAACATTTTCAACACAGCAATATAAGCATGAGCAGCATGGTTTTATGGCACAAGACCTGAATTTGGACAATCAAGGTCCTATTCTTTGTTATTGATATAAATTTAATGGGAAAAAAATTCACTGTTGTGTGAGACGCACAAGAGAACATTGATACATTTATGAAAATAATAGTGGCATCAAAATTCTCACCTGCATAGAGTGTTGTAAAATGAGGGCAGTGAGCAGGCAGAGTAGTCAGGAGTTTTCAGCTTGCTGAATTGGTTCAGTTGTAACTACAGCGTCTTCTGCGAAGACCTTCCAAGTTTACACAACCTCTGATCACACATCTGGCCCTTTTCCATTAGCAAAAACTGTTCATTACCTGAAATTTAAACTAAAGTTTCAGCTAGGGATAACCAGAACATCATAGAACCGGACACCAACAGAAATTCTGACAAATATGTGTATTACTCTTATAATAAATTTATTGTAGGATTTACAAAATAATACTGGTATAACGGTAAAGAGGTGAATTGTGGGATTGAGTTTAGTGTTTGATTTGATTTGCCTCTATACAAAATGTCACAAGAGTTGAAATGTTAGATCAAGCGTTTATTATGGTCAGCTGTTTATCAATTCACAGGCCAGAATAACTGAATTTTTAAACAAGTTTGCAACCCATTCAACAGAAGAGAATTTCTCACAACATATAACCTATGGCATAAATGACAAACTGGTTGAACGGAACAATTTTCACCGCTCAGATCACATGTTGTTGAAACAAAAACGCAACACTGACCTTGTCTTATTGGCTGCTGTCTGTATCATCAATATCAGCATCTTGGGGGGGGGCATTTTTTCTTGGTGACCTTGGTGGCCTTTGTAACCTCGTTGCTTGTGGGTACAGAGCTTATAACAATTCCACTTTCATTGTTTTAGAGTGGAACAATCTAAAGTATAACAAGAGGTATAAATGATAATCAACTTAGTATATCGAGGTGAGCGCCTTCATGTTTATGCATGTTTTCATAGCAAAGTTTTTCACATTTTAAAGAAAACTGATCGCGTAGGATAGTCTTGACAAGGATTTTTACATCAGTATGGTTTTTGAAAGCTGATGAGTTCAACTTACTGAATTGGTGTTGCCTCTTGCAATATATTAGTCATCGTGGTTGATACTCATTTTTCGTCATAATAAGACTACAGATATCATGCTGTTACTGTTGCGTTGTCGCTCAGGAGAACAGATGTTTAAATGGAAACTTCTAAGTTTATCTGAAAATAAAAAGGGCTATATCAAGCTCAATATCAATTGTTGTACCAGTAATTATCGATCATTTAGCATGTAAAGCATTTATTTTTAATGAATAGATCAGAGGTGCCTAAAGAAACATTTTGTTTAATCTATGCCGCAAAAAAAATGTGATCATAAAAGTAGACTAAAAAACCTGTTAAGTCAATTGAGTAAATACAAATACAAAAAACCCTAGTCGTTGGCATTGTATGCTGCAGATGGAGAATTACGCAGTCAAGAGATACGATATTAACAACTCACCACCTCAAAGAGAATCACAAGCAGTGCAGTGTATTTAGATCAATCATCAACTGAACATGTCAAAATCTGCGCCTCCAGTCCTCAATTATCCAAACAGAGAAGCATTGAATTCATTATCTAAGTGAAGGTAAACTTTAGTAAATGATAACATTATGAGAACTGGTTACTTCAACAATAGAAGCTATGCTATGCTGGCTAGTAGGAAAGCTAATTGAGAGCTGCTATGTATAGCTTACAAGGAGAAGGTTATAGTATCTTGGTATTATCTTTCAGCTTGTTTTGAGAAATAATCTTATGGCTGGTGCACATTGTCCCAGACGACCATCCCAGATATCCATCCCAGTCAATGTGAACATGAAAATGAAACAATCCCAGACTGTCTGACTCCGTCTGGGTCCGTCTGGGACAGTATCGGGAAAGTTTGTAAGCGTCAAAATTTCCCGATGCTCTCCCAGACGGACCCAGACTCATTTTGCATCTGGGTGCTATGTGAACCAGACGTTTGGATGATCTGGGATCATCTGGGTCGATCTGGGACGATCCTAAACAATGTGAACATCACCCCAGCACTATCCCAGACAAAAACCTAACTGCTAGTCTGAGACAAATTTTATAATGTTAACATAAGACTGGGACCATCTGGGATAAGCATCTGGGATGGCATCCCAGTGTCATCTGGGACAATGTGAACCAGCCTTTAGCCTCAGCTTAAATTAAATAACCTAATTACATCTCCAATTAATGATGTCTGATGGAAGTAATGTCAAGAACAAGCGTTTAATAACCATGTTCTCAGTGATGGCTTGTGTATAATAAAAAGCTAACGGAAAAAGAATGTAGTAAATGCAAGTTTATAGAATGGCTACTCGTAAGAGGTGGCTCAGTTGGTTAGAGCGCCGGTCTGCCATCACGATAAAGTTTTGAAGGTTGTGGGTTCAAATCACCGGTGTGGAACACTGTTTTTTTAATCAACCATCGACAATTCTATCGATTCAAGATCTAGGGTGTATATGTAATTTTGGCTTCGCTGATCGTAAACAATTGTTGCATCTTTTTCACCTGTAGATGAAATATCAGTTTCAAAGATGACACCAGCTCGTATAATTTCATTATACCCCTGGTGAATTAGAGGAGTGTGTTGTAACATAGTTGATTTAGGTAACCACTGACCTATATAAAACATCCAGCTGGACTGTTATAAAATTGAGATTGTGAAAATACAAATCCTATAGAGCTGTAAAAAATGGTACATTATTGACATTTTAGATGTATTTGATAGGAACTCACAACATAATGAACATCATGACTTCATATTCAAACTAAAGCACAACAATAGCCAAAGCTCAATAATATCGCAGTTAACTTCAATGTTTTCTTAAATTTATCTAAGAATATTTTCAGTGGTGTACCGAGGAGTATTGGCAATAAGTAATCAGCTTTTTACACCCTTCAGAGATTTCTGATCAGCACCTGTTTCACGTTATGCGCTCTGACTTGTGCTGACTATTAGAGGTTTTTAATTGATATGACACTGCTGCTGAATTTCATCTTGGATACATATCATACAAAGTCATGCTCATCTTGTCTCTAGCTTGATCTCCCAGTGCTTACTGAATTGGTTTTTTCTGCAATTCTGCATTATCAGCAAATTTCGACAACGTTGTGTTAGAGCTGTCAAGTTTGAATGGACTGAAATTCTTTGTCAATTGCAAGGTTTTTCACAAAATTGAGAAAAGAGAATTCATGTGTTGTTGCAGTTGACTGTTACCAAAGGATTTTATTGAAGATCAACTTTAGAAATTGTTTTTGTAGTTTATACCTCATTGCTTTACCTGTAAGCAAGGTTGTAGCTAGCTGAAAATCGTTTGACCAGCTTTCCACTCCGCTTTTTGAGGACTATGAAGTTAGGAGGGTTTTCAGGAGCTTTCAGACTTTGGATCATGAGGCTTTTGATATTTTTATTTCTGTTTTGACAACTGCAGCTTAAATGTTTTAATCTGTTTTGGAGACACATAAATGATGATTTGAGCTGGTTGATGCAAGTTTTTATGTTTTAGACAATGATATATCTCTCATTATAAACAAGCAAAACAGCAAACATTTTGTCCGTCTTTGACTGTTACTGATGGCTGTGAGATTATAATTAACATATCAAGTATTCTATTGGATAGCTATCTGGAAACGACACTGCACGTGGCTTGGTAACCAAGAGGATGTATCTGTTCAGGAACCGTGATGCGCAGAATATTCATTGCTAGTGTATTGATTAACGCGTATTGTCACGCGGCTATTCAAAAAAGAAAAAGTAGCCGCGTGACAAGGCTGTATTAACTTGGGTTGTAGGATAAAGTGGCCACATCCAGATTCGTGTTTTTTTAATTTCTTTTCACATTTGTCCGCCATCGCAGTATGAATTATTTAACTCTCCATTGAAATCCATAATAAAAGGATGTTATGAGCTATTTTGAAGCAGCAAAGTTTTCAGTGAAACTTAACTTTATAACTTTGAAACATCCAAACTTTCGTTCCCTGATATCTGGCAAAATATTTCCGGCTATTGCTTATGTAGATTATGTCTTCATCAATTTTCTGTCAATGTTGACGTATTGGCCTATCTGAACCATAAGTTCCTGCTAAATGTGTGTGGCGTGAACATTTCAACAAAATCTGGCTGTATCTGTAATTAGATGACTACAAAATTTAAAAGGTCACAGCTTTGCATATCATACAGACTCCCATAATGCTATATTACAATCTATTCTATTTTATACTGATCCGTAATGTCATGCAATGAGACACAGAGTATATTCCACGTAGAAGAGAACACATCATGGGCTGGTATTAGATTACAATTTTTTATCGTACACTAATGAACGAAACACTTGAATATCGGATGCTCTGATGACTCTATTTCAGCTGAAAGAAGTGGTATCATTCAACAAAACCTTTTTACTGTGTGGGTTACTGGTTAATCTTAAAACTGATACCGAATAGTTGCCTTTTTTAAATATTTTTGATAGACTGAAGCACTTGATCATTTTACTTAAAATATGCATTTATGGTCACCCCAACAAATTACTGGAGAAATGTCATAATCTTTGCTTACACAAACAGGGATGCTTTAGGGATCAGGGATAGCTCAGTGTTAGGAGCGGTTGACTACGGATCATAAGGTCCCATGTTCAAACCCCACCGGGAGCACTGTTTGTCTACTACTACTTCACCCTAGCCTAGCCTAATACCTTCAGAAATGAAGTTGGCAATTACTTTTCAAACCAAAAAAAAAATGTCGGACTTCAATCAGACTTCGGCATCTTGACAGAGGCAGTCCGTATCATGGCTATTCAAGGCTAGATACCAATGTCCAATCTAAGATTGTATAAAACTGTAGAGCTGATGGTTTTCACCATACATTAATGTCTGAAGTTTGTGAAGGAGCTTGGTCAAAGGGTAAGGCTCTGCCAAACTTATTAGTTTTCCAGGTGGGTGGTCAGGATAAAGTCAAGATATAATATCTTTTCATCAAATGGGTCACATCAAAATCTATTCACTGATTAGGGTTAAATGTGGGTTGAAATCGCATGTTTGTCTCTGTCCGAGGACTGAGAAAGACAGGTGCCTTAAGGGTGCGGCTGCCATATTTGGCGCCAAGTTACTCTCAGTTTGCAGGCAGGTTGGAGCACATCTGGGACATCAGTTGGGCCCAGTAGTCAGTAGACTGCAGCAGGATTCGTGAAAGTGAAGTCAAAATATCATTGATTCCATAACCTGGCCTTTATTTAGGTTAGTATCCTGTTGTACCACTGAATTTAAATTCTAGTCACTGTTAATTAAACTGGTATAGTGCCAAGGAGTAATCCATGAGTGTAATTCTAAATTATACACACTTATCCTATAGTTAACATATTTTTGATCAAATCATCAGTAATTGTCTACTTGTTAAGAAACCAACTTTGAATTATCATATCTCAAATAGCAATATTATCTTACAACAATGAATAATATAGATTAACCTGTCAGTTCCAATGCTCAAAAGCAGTGGTATAATTTTCGAAGGAAGCCGAATATTACCTTTGTGTACTTTTAAAGCTCAGAAGATTCGGATGAGGGTTTTGTGAACTTTTGTTGTGGATTCTGATTACTCACATTATGTACTGCAGAGTTCACCAAGATTTATATAAATCCGGATCAGGGAGATCTTACTATAAGAATTTTGGATGTCAATGACATAAAGACCAATTATAACTATCACCTTGTCCAAAACCAGCAATCATTTGGTCTTTCAATAAGACAGTTATAGTTGAAAGACCCTTCAGAGTCGTGGCTATCCCTCTCAGGTTATGTCAGAATGTTACAGCCCACATCTCAGCACATATTCGGTGTTATAGTATGTCAGTATCTGATAAATAATTATCCATGATTAAATGGTTTAGAGGAGAATTCCCATGTTAGATTTATTGACTCTTGGTGTTGCAAGTGACAAACAGATCTAGCACTCAGACGGAGTTAGAGAGAATACGGATCCAACTTGATTTAATATAACATTGCAGGGGGGAAAATTCTTGAGAACATTATATTCACACGGATTTTCCCTCCGGCATCCGATGACTGTTTTGCGCATGTTCAAACTGCAGTCTAGGCCTTCATAAAGTCACCTAGACTGAATTCTTATGTTTGAAAACGATGAAAGCTCGCAATTTTAATTATTTGGGCCTAAATGAAACACTGTTTTCAGTATCTCATTTCCCTGAACTCAGGGAGTTGCCTTTCTTGATAGAAATCAGCGCCACAATTGCTGTGCTGCAAATATATTGTTTGTCACCAGACTATCCTACAGGTAGAATGAACTGATCTGAGGCCCAGCAAAAAATTTTATTCTTACTGTAGATTTATAACAATATATCACATAATGCTGAGTTGTCTTCCTTTTGAACATGGGGACATAATTACAACTCCTTCTATCAGATTATTCTGTGAAACCTCAAGAATTAAATCCTTGCGGCATCATTCAACAAGTTAGCGTATCCCAATAACTGTCATATAATCATTTGATGGTCTTATAACATCACTCAAAAATCGTAAATGTTTATTGGATTGACACCAACAATTGCTTCGATACAAGTTTGATTAGCTGATGTGAAGTTCTTTATTCTGTGAGTGAGTTAGGAAGTAAGTAAAAGCTATATTTTGAGTAATTTGAGTGGCACAGTACTATATTGAAGTTAAAGTTTGGATTCGGCAAAAAACAAAAGGGCAGCTATTTGTTTTGAAAAATAGGTCAAGTTTAAAAATGACACGAGATGATGTTAAAAGCATAAATGTCAAGCTCAGTGTTATGGTGGCATAAAAATTGAATTCAAATTTAGTAATAAACATTGGTTCATTTTTCATTTTTCTCTTGCTCAGTTGAGAAATTTATCATCGCTGTGAATCACAAGAATATATTAACGTCTCTTTCCAGTCCACTTATACCCGATACTTGCTAATCCCGTACTGGGAGAGTACCCAGTGTGCCAGCTGTGACGCCCGTTGTTAGATGAGCCACCAATACCAATAGATCCAGCATCATGAGGAGATCTGCCTGCCCACCAGTTATTGCCAAGTCTGAATCTAATATGAGAAAATGTGGTCGATAATAATTTTGAAATCAAGATGATTCGATATTTTTTGAATTGATCGCCACACACACAAAAATAGCAAAATTTCGACCTCGTTTCATCTACCAACCTCACGTCACAGTGTAGATTCTTTACACCGCAGCAGGCTGTTAATGTAACCTCAAGTGAAGACAAACTTGTTATACAGTTCAGAAAATACTTAGTTATCAACCAATAAAATACTTACTGGGAAGTTGGGAAGTTCCTAGAAAAATAAAATAAAACCAGGGTCACTACCACTACAATGATTCATAGAACTTTGAGCATCAACTTCTTAAAATCTGATTTTAATCAACTTAGTAACCAAACTACTATCTAGGTTATCAACTATTAATAAACTTGAAGATCGTCATGCAAATCTCGTGAACAATAATTCATCACAATTATTACCTAAGTAGGTAATAATATAAGTATACACAAAAGTTCATTTGTCAGTGCATAGGAAGAAGATCACAGTTTTGTTTGGAAGAATGCTAGATCAAAATCTTCTCACCAGTCGAAAGACTGTCGCTTTGATCTCTTCAGGGGTTGAGCAGAACTTATAACAATTAGCGCAACGAAAGTGATACAGAATAGTTTAAGTATCTCCATATTGTTTTTAGTACTGAACTTCAATATAGAAATCACTCTGTACAATGGTGTGTGGTCTGCTCTGAGTGAGTTGCTGCCTTTTATACTAAAAATACGAGGAAGTTTTGATAACAATGTGATCTGTCAAGATTTAATCGGTAATGGCGGTTAGTGCAAGCATTCAAATTCTATGCCCTCCATTTGACCTCAACAACACAACTTGCTGTCAAAATTATCTTCTGCTATGTTTGTTATCACAAGTCCAGTTTTTCCTGGTGATGTGGTTTCACTCTAATTTTCAGCTAAATAGAGATTGGCAACCTCCAAATAAATCTGTAAAAAAAGTCAAGAAATTTATGGGATGGAGTGAAATCACATTCGTGTTGATACATGGAGCGGCAAAATATTTGCTCCCTAGAGTGACGTTATGTCTGTCCAACAGAGGGAATGCCATAATAATCTAATTCCAGAGAAGCGCTCCACAGAGTTTTGATCATCTAACATACATAGGAATGTTTGATATTGATATGGTAGATGGGAGAAGATGCCTCTGAAAGAAAACCATGACATCCTGAGAATGGAATGGAATATTCTCAGATCGAGCCTGCAGAATTTTGCTGCATTACTGAGGCTTAGTGAAGCCTAGTTCTTAGATGACCCGACAACCTTTGGGTGGTATAGAGCTTTACTTACCATTCAGTAATGTTCCAACTGACAGAGCCCCAATAATCTGGAGGACACCCTTTGTGTGTTCATGACTATGGATGGGGATTTGGTAATTATACCAATCGTACAGCTGAGAAGTAAGCTTAAAACGACAGCGAGGAAGATATCCTGGCCAAGCTACTTCTGACTGTCCGAGTGAAAAACACTGCAGGAGTCTTCAATATGGTGAGTAACAACCATGTCATGCGGTACTTACACATCTGGCGATTGGGAGTTGTCAACATAAACCCACTCTAATCTTCGATGCATTATTTTATCTACAAAAGTGATGTTGCACATGGAAATTCATGAAGTTTGTTAAATACTTGCTGAATAGTATAGTTAGTTCATAAATGTCATTTTATTTTATTTTTGCCGAAATGTTTAAAGCTTTGTTATTTTGATAACCTTGTCTGATTTTTCAATCGATGTTTGTTTATTATATGTGTGTAATTCTTGTGACTGTCGGCTCACGTATAAAAGTAAGCTAAGATTAACATTCACTAACTATGAAGGTATTACTGGTGGTGTAATGCTTTAATGCCTTTATATAAAACCTATCTTATGGTTTACATAGTAAGTTTCTGAGTCTGCAAACTTCAAATTAATTTATATTTGACAGATGAAAGATCGAAGGGATCAAGAGAGGGGGCAATGCACAGATTGCACAGATTACAAGCCACCACATGGCAGGTACAAATGCGGGGTTTGAGGGTGTCTACCTGTAAAGCAAGTGAGCAGTTACGCTTTAAACGTAGGATACCGGCCATACCGGAAATGTAGAAACAATAAATAACTTATCCATTAAAATACTGTATCATGCTGAACAAAAATGTGTCCGCTGAGGATCATGTCATGCTTAATGCATTGCAAGTTCAGGTCAGTTTATGCATATATTTGGGGCCACAAATAAAAACATATGCTCTTGACCCGGAATTCCTTGATTGGCTTGGATCTGCAGTCTCTGTACATTGGCGGGGAGATGAGAATACATAACCCGAATGGGAAAGGTGATAGCAGCAGCTCATCCACCTTTGAACGCAACCATGAAGCTGAGCAAAGAGACACTACATAAAGTTACAGACCAGAGGGAGATTTCACTTCAATTGTTAGAGGAAGATGACATGAGACATTTCGGGTTGGATAGTTATCTATATATTTCATATCGAGGAGAGACAAAGTATTGTGAAAAAAGTGTAAAATAAATATAAGGGAAAGAGGAATGGACCAGCTTTGCTATGAGACGCACACTTAATTCTGAGGTGAGCTATTACACTCTCTTATTCTGTTTTGTATACAGAGGATCAGGGAACAACAGCTGAAGACAGCGACAAAGAGCTTCTTATAAAACTTGAAAAAAGAACAACCAAAATCTTTTCAAACGGTTGGATCCGTAAACTGCGAAACTTACCAAAAGGTATCAAATTATGAAGCAGGAGCTCGAGTTTCTACAAAGGTGTACCTCTGCATGATTACAGGATTCTGGGTGGTTCATAAGCGCAAAAAAAGGGAAGGTGCTCATCTATTGTAGAAACAGAAATAATGAAAAGCCTGCAACGAAAAGGAGGTAAGGCAAAAATTTGAAAGACTTGAGGGAAGTGATTGGTTGGGTTATATGTCCACAAAATCTCAGCCTGTAGTGTTTAGGGCTGCACATATAACTTCCTATATACTGCCTGCCATTAACAGGATCAGTCAGTCGGTCGGAGGTCCCCTGGACAGCTTTTATCACTGTTATTATGACCATACATATCATGGTTATATCATTTTTATTTCTCAGTCATATGTACCTACGATCATAGATCAGTGTTAAAAGTTTTCAGATTCTAACTTAGTAGAGGTAACTGATTTTCAGGAACGAGAGAGAGTCTATACCACGAGGTTTGTTTATTTTCTAGGTCGGGTTCTAAGTATTTACAGCACATCAGAAACTAGGCCTGAGTTAAATGACTATCTTCTCAACCCTTTGGAAAGTGTGGCTGGATTTGAATGCTTCGAGGGTGAACTGGTTGCTGAAAAATCAAAGCGAAACAGAATTTTAAGTACTTGAGGAATTTCAAAAAGAGATGCCCAATAATGCCATGAACTAAGAAGTGAATGGGGGATAATATGGCATTAACTGATGGTAGTCTATGTCCCTCTTTGTAGATTTGCAAAGCTGTTGGGAAAAGTGCGGAAATGATTCTCCATAACCGATTTGATCATCTTCCAATAATATGAGAAGTTAACTAATTGTGGGCACTGAGAGGCTCTACAAATTCTTACAATGTCACTTGTTCCATCAGATCTAGAAGTGTCGGTAGGTCCCTTGCAGGCACTTAGTTCAGTATAATAGTTCCTGTTTCTGCATTTTTAGATGAGATCAAAACCATTGGCGGGAAATCAGCAGACGAATGCGTTCTCAGGGCCATAAAGAGGGTCGGGTCCATCAGCGAGGCAGTACAAACATGTATCTGAACCATTCATCCATAAATACCAATTTCTGGCTGATGACAGTACATCCTGTACCGGAATGTAAGTATGCATCAGTGTATTATGTCAGAAAATGAATGTACCTGTTTTTAGGGTTTTGCCTAATCACCATTATAACCAGTTGTGTGAAAGTTTTGAGTTCTTGAGTTAGCAGCTTTGAGTTACCAGTATCAGCTTCACTTCACTTAATACAACATGTCTGAACTCAAAAATCAATACCTGTTCATGGAGAAACCGGTACATTCTGAACAATAATGAATTTCCCACCACACACGATCTTTGGCGGAAGAAGCTTGAACAAAATTTCAAAAATATCGAAAGAACCTAGTGAGCCCTGAGGTACTAGTGATGAGGCAGAAATACACAACAGCCAAGAAAAGCCAATGATTACTTCAAGTTCTGCTGCAGAAGCTATTCCACCGCCATCACCTATGAAAAGAAGCAAGGTACAGCAAATTATATCTGTTATCTCTTGTCAATATACAAAAACCTAGTTTCTCACACACTGTCGTAATTGGGTAAACTGAAACAGAATCTCAGTGCAATGTAATAGCACTGCTACACAACAATCGTATTGCAACACTGAAGTCCATCAATATGTGGCTATATTTTTAGGTTCCTAGTGATGCAGCTGCTGAGACAGAGATAAAATATGTCCAGACTGCACCAGAGAGCAAGGAAGTGCATGAAATGTTGGCCAGAACTCGGGAGAAGCGGATGAAGAACATTAGTGTTGTAGTTCTAAATCCAAAGGCACCTGACAACAGGAGCAAACTACGAGACCATTCATAAGCATTACTGACTCGGGGCATCTACTGTCCGTGGGTTAGTCCACGACGTTAGCGACGCGATCTGGAGACGTATGCAGCCAGTCAATTTGAGACAACCTGAGATACAATGCAAATAGATGCAGACTATTGTGATCTACCAAAGGCAAAGAGTGTTATAATCCAATAGGTATATTATATTCAAAAGATGCAAACCTAGCTATTTGGTGTTATGTATGAAGTGCTGTAGCATACATGGAAAAACACAATTGACCTTGGTTTCAACTACCACTGCAACAGTAAAACCATATCAAAACTGGTTACGCTGGCCGAGCTACATATCAACTCACTGATGCCATTAGCAGAAGAGAGTGGAAGAAATTAACTCATAGTTTTCCAATTTCAAGATGTTGTAGGAAAATGATGAACCAAAACTAGGTGAGTTGTCATTATAGTACCAACACTGGTGGAGATGTACTGTAAGCACCACCTGATAAACTAGAGACAGGCATATCTCAGTGAAGTGTTGATTTAACTCAGCCATTATGGAGTAAGTTATCAAATTGTGTGTGAACGCTTGGAAATAGTAATGTGTGCTAATGGTGTTTGCTAGCACGTAACGCCTGCTACACAGAAAAAATGAAGCCGCTTAGAAACCTTCTGTCAGCGCTATCCCCTCTGAGGTTCTATGTGCGGCCAACTAATATGAATTATCATTGCCTGGTTCTTTAGCCGAGTTGATCTCGGATGACAATTTCATGCTTAAAAATCATAAATAAATAAGTGAGATGTACCCTCGGCTTACACACAAATGCAACAGAAGCGGAAATCATCTTCTTCTACCAGGAACCTCACTAGAGGAGAGGGTTATTACGAGCTTCAAATTTGTAACTTGGCTTTCTATCAGAGGAGATATACAACTGATAAAAAAAGGGAACTACAAATGTGTTGAGATAGGCCAAATTTATGATATCAGCTAGAAGAGCTTCAAATCTCCTGACAGAGTCACTCAAAGGAAGAAAATACCGTTGAAAAAACTGAAAAAGGTTGGTATCAATTTTATGAAAAACAATCGAAAGTTGAACAAATATTTAGGGCTAATGCGAAGTCTTCGAAAGCATAAATTGAATGCATCCTGAAATGTATTTTATCCAAAGAAAAACATGGAGTTGTCCTCCTTTATGGACAGAGAAGACAACTCTTGGTGAATCTGATGGATTCCTTTGAGCAGGAAAAATTAAACAGATAACTCGGACTATGCAGTTACAGACAGTATTCAGGCAAAGCGGAGGGTTCACTATTTATACTTAAGCAGGAAGACTGGTTTATGACAGGTGATATTGAACGAAATGTTGCATAAATTCTTCAATCAACTCAAGAGGGTCAACATTAGATTGCAGGGTCCAACGTAAATTGTGCCGATGGATAGACAAGGGTGTTTGACAGCCTAGGATTGTTTATCAGAAACATCAACTGGAATCAATACAAAGTTCAAATTGGTTTGATTGTTAATTTGACTATGTTTATGCTTTTATGTGGTTTGCTACTTGATGAGATTAAGTGTCATAATGACCAGCGGTGACACATGGTAGAAGTATACACATTTGGAATGGGTGTGAAGTATTTAACCTGTATATATTGTTAATACTGGTATATGTCCATTACAGGAAATCGGGAAGAATTTAACCGATCTGATGCAGGATCTAATAGTGAGAGTCTGCCTGACATTAGCATCCACATCAACAAGGCAACTAAGACTGAACCAAAGTCACCAAGTCCTAAGCCTACGCATGCAGAGTCATCAAAGGGCGAAAATGTGATACATACTATCAGTGATTATGATAAAGCGGTGGAATTTCAAGCATTATTTCCGAGGTAAAAACAGTGTGCCTTTACAAATCTGCCAGCTATATTTCGAAACCCTAGAGGGACAATTCTCACCGACTGACCAGTGTAATGGTACACTGCTAGAGGCTGTAGCCACTATTGGCGGTTTATCTGGCAAAGAATTCAATATGCATTGGCTTCGGGTACTCTTACACATGAGTATTATGAACATATACTTCTCAAATCGATTATTTCTCATTATACACAAGTTGGTGATTGATATCAATTTACCTTGTAGTTTCATTCAGAGTAGAAAAGTTTGATTACATTCAGTGAAACACACACACACACACACACACACACACACATCCCCTTGTAGAGGACGTGTATCTGCGAGTTATACAATGGATGAGAACTAACACTGCTAAGGTCAACCTAGGTCACAAAATGATATGGTCAGAGATACCACCAGCAATATCAACCTGTATCATTGGATATCATCAGCCAGAACCTTTTCTCACCAACTTCTACATTCTAAAGCAGCGAAATGATGCCTTCATTGAGAGGTTCCCTATTTGCTGCCCAAACAGCACTAGAGTTGTAAACGATGCCACGGAGAAGGCCAGTACACAACTTGAAGACAACTTTCCTGAGAGCATGAAAGATAATTCCTAAACCTATGCCATCATTCTTGAAAAATGCCGCACAGGCATAACATGGAGGTTAGTTTTTAGTCCATAAGATTTTAAAAACTGCAGCTGATTACTATACCAGGTCAAGAAGGTTCACAAATTTTATTTTTAACAGTGATTGTATCAATTGTATCACTAATACCATCTGATGTGAAGAGTATTGTGCTATTTCAAACAGATTCAACCACTTGAGCTGAATCATTATATCTCTTCTCAGCATTCATGTCAAAACAAACTTTTCATTTGATGAAAGTTATTGACCTTGTAGTGAGCAAGGTACTTATTTTCATACAATCCAATATCGAAAACTGGAATTAATAAATCCCCTAAAAACATTTGTAGCACCTTTAGTTACATGGCAATTGTTTGACATAATTCATAATTTTCATTTCTAGCCTGTCCAAAGAGAGCAATGAAGAATATCAGAGGTTGTCGGGGGAGGAGACCACGGACTTCAACGCTTTGTATTTAGTTGAAGATGGGAGGGTTGCCATCATGCGGCCTTTTCTATAATATATGCAACAGGCCAGACTCGTCAATAGTAGATGGGGTGATGGAAAATTTGGCTGAGGCCGGATACAAATATTACAAAAAAAAACCACATGGACAGCTACCTCGTTTAAAAAAAAGTGGAGAAGTGGGAAAATCTGAAAGGAAAAAAAGCGATAATAACTTTGATCAAATGATCAATGAGTAGAGTATAAAGGACCAAAAAAAGAGATTAGGGTAGAGGGTACTGTACTTCCACGAGAGACTCTCAAATCAAATCAAATGTGGATGGCCTGATAAGGAGAAACTAGAACTGGAAATCGGCAACTTGGAGTTGTCCTCCATAATGGAAAGATGGGATAACCCTCAGTGTATCAGATAGATACATCAAAAGATAAAAAAAGAGGAGAGCTACGACTTTTCTAGACTAGACAAGGGTATGCAGTTGGCTTGTATCTCTCAAGTTTGTTTATGTTTTGGTATGTTGATTTCCTGTCTCTTTAGTGAGCCGAGCTCAACCTTTTGTTCAAGAGTTAAATTTGGCTAATTGGCTAGCACTATGTTCAGGGGCCAATAAACAATCAGCTAACTTTGGTGATATATAACATGCTAGTCTCTCTGCCACAAGATTGATTGCAGAAATCTGAATTTGTTTAAAGTTGAATAATTTACACAGTAGAGTAAAGTAGCATTAGCAGAACAACATATGATACAGTATGTATGTGTGACACAGTGTGTACAGTACAATAGAATACAATATTACGGCACTCCTACTTCTACAGTTAGGCATTGTGAATGTACACAAGTATCCATGTAACAAATTCATTATTTCTTTCAAAGAAATAGCGGATTTGTTACGAAAGTTTAGTACTATTTGATGTCTCAACTGTTTATGTATCACCATTCAATATATCATCTCTTATCAACCGTCTAGAGCTGCATCTCCACTCGGCACTCTGCGACCACCTTTCCATCATAACCCTCACTCTACATACCATGTTGTGTTACAAACCCGCCAGTTACTGTTGGTACCAATTAACTCACATGACAGTGCAGAATTCACTTTCAGGCAGCGAATGCTCAAATATGGCAGCCTAGCATAATTTGATGGCCTATACCATGCACTAGAGGCTTCATATTTTACCCCGAAGACCAGTTTTCACGCGCGATTTTTGTCCCTAACAGCAGTTTTCACGCGTGATTTTTTCCCCTTTTCCCATTCTCACTCCAATTCCCCCCTCAGGGGTTGGCAGGTCTGTAAATACTTACTTCACTACTTACACACCTCATCACACGAAAAAATAACCAATTAATCATCAGATACTAGTAAATACTCACATGTACTATTTATACAGCATCAATAAGTCCTCTCGCTGCTCCACAAATACACGATCCACGCCGGTCAGTAACCTGCAGCGTCTGATCGTCACTTGAGCCCAGTGGCATTGGTATAATCCATGCTCACAGCATAATGCAGAATGTCAAAGTTCACACATCTAACGATCGATCTGATTGGACAACAAGTTATCCCAACAATAAATGGAATCTAGTACATTTGCAGACAACTCCAATTTTTGCATGTCTTTCTCAAAGGCTTGGGGGATGGACTGGCGGCATAGGGAGGGAATTCAAATCAGAGTATTTAAAGTCAAAGAGGGAAGTGCAACTTGATTCTGAGGATTTTGAAGTTATAAGAGATCAGAGCATTACAACTTGTTATGGCCACACTCTGTGATCAATTTTCCTAATTCAAAATTCCTGTAGAGTCAGCAGCTGTTTGCAATGTAATAGGATTTAGTGTTGTCTGAAAAATTAACTCGATGATATTTTTATCATCAATGCATTTTACAGAATTTCATACATCACCTCGGTGCTGATTACAAGGATGGTTTGAGCAAGGAGTTAAAGACATTTAACTCCTTGGTTTGAGTCACCAATTCAAAGCGTTACATAGAATAGGTGAATTACATGGGAAACCGACCAGATTTGTTGACCGTTGTTTACAAAGCAGCATAGCCTTATCTCAGGAAACCCTCTAAAAACCAGACCAAGGCAAACCATTGGAAAATCATCAGGATACTCTAGTAATCCAAATTAGTATTGTTGTATCATTCATTGCATACATCAGTAATTTGGATAACTCCAATCTTTGTAACATGTCATTCAAAAATTCTCCAAATTCTTTCTGATTTAATATGTTACAGCATCATGAACAGCAAGTCCTTTGTAAAGCAAAAATTCTGCCAAGAGAGGTTTACACCAGAGAGTACTGGGGGCTGGGCTGGAGCAATCAACCTTTGAAGCTCTCCCAAGCGTGCTAACCGATTGCCCCATCTAGCCATCTCGCCAATAATTCTGCCTCAAAAGCTATTTCTGTAACTCAACACACTGCTGTAGAAGCATTGCTGTATAATTGTATAAGACTATACTATCAAGGGGAGTAGAGAATATAAAACAATAAATTTAGTTTATAAACTGATTAACCACACTAGATGAGAATCACAAAATAACCACAATATATTTCCACTGAGCAAAGCAAAGTTTTGACTGGTTTGTTAATAGCGTTTATAATACAGAACTTCCACCCTTCACAGCTGGTCAGCTTCTGTGATATTTATCTACTGGTAACAGCTCACCTAAAAGTGAGGACACAATATTAGCAGATCTGTGAACCAGATTTAAAACACTAAGAGCTCTCATTTGTAAAAAAGATGAATTCAACGATAAGTCAACAGATGATCTGTAGATATAAGGGTGTGTAGATATCAGTGGGACATACTAACTTTTTTACTCGCTGGTTGTTTGACCTGGTATGACGGTGATGCCAGTTAGATATACACTGTCGTCTACTGAGCTGGCCGCTCACACAGAGATAGAAGCTGGGTATGACCACAGCCACAGTCGTGTAGTTTGGTGTAACTTGATTGTTGCATACAGATACAGCCACAAGAGGAGCCGATACTCTCATGTGGTTCCCATTCCCACAGGGGGGAGGAGTTAGGGAGGTGTGACGTCTCTCTACCTGTCCAGTACCACCCTGTACTGTTGGGTCTTAACCCTATCCAGTGACAATTACGTCTCCAGCCTGAAAACACAAACCCATTTACAAATGACATGGATGACAAAAGTGCCCTCGGGTAGCAACCTGTAGATTTGTGACAATTGATAATCGTCCACATTTCGTGTTATATCTTTTCTAAACGAGTCATTTCTTCACAATAGAACAATATTATTTGTTCAGTTTTCCTGATCTAATTATCCAAGAATACTAATATAATACACTATCTGCAAATACAACTTAAAGAATTTGTTTGAGGCTGCTCCTTTGTATCACATCTTATTCTCCATATTTTATTCTATCATGTGAGCGATTTTCAGCTTTATAATCCAAATATTGAGGAAGTTATGGCCACTCAAACTTCCAAGGTGATTGCCTTCAATCGGCATTGGGAATAAGTGGATTTTTCCCCTGGGGTATGTCACAGCCACAGACATGTGGCATAGACATTTTGAGTTATTAGTTAATACACTAATGATCACACAGATAAGATGATGATCAAAATTCAGACCTGGGTGGGAATCGAACCCAGGTCCCAATACCTATAGGCAACGACGCTACCATCACGCCACTTGCATTATTAGCGGCGTCGCCTGCAAAGCCATTTGGACCTGGGTTCGAGACCGTTACAAATTTGAACATTTTGATCATCAATATTAGTGACGTACCCTAGAGATTGCCGGCTGATTCTTACTGCCGATAAATTGCCGTCACCTTGGAAGTTTGAGAGGCCATAACTTCCTCATTATTTGGATTATAAAGCTGAAAATCGCTCACATGATAGAATAAAATATGGAGATTAAGATGTGATACAAAAGAGCAGCCTCAAACAAAGTCTTTAAGCTTACAGTAACAGACAACTCTGGCATAACCGGAAGCGAGCCGTACTTTACAGTCAGTCATCAGTTTTTTTTTAAACGATAGGCCTATTGGTTGTGAAACTCAAGTTAATTAAACAAGAAGAGTGTTTGGTTTGACTCAGTCACTTACTTGACGGTGCTCTGTTTTTAACATAATCCTTGATCCAGTCTAGAGAAGTGTGAGTAGTAAATACAGCTAAGTTATCTCCCTCTGTCTCACATCGAGACTTGGCATTGTTCCAGTTATATCCTGATCCAGCTAGCCTTATACACGTAGATGTGTCTGATTTTAGTACATATGTACTGGGGCAGGTCGGAGCTGTGGCGGCTACAAAACATGGAATGAAGAAGGTCATTGTCTGAGCCATCGTTAGAGGGTTCCATAGAATAAGGAATACCATACTCGACAACAGTAGATTGTTCAAATGAGGGACCTTCTCTGAAACAAGCAGACTACCACACCATATCGATGAATCTCATTATCATACCTGTCAGTGATTGTACTGATAATAGTATGAGGAATGTCTGTAGAGAGTGGAGATAACTCACTTGTAGGAGAGAGATCAGGTAAATTAAATCCTCGACCTTTCTGCATCATTGACGCTGTCATATTCTCCACCACTTGCTCGAATATAACACCGAGCTCTGACTTAAAGTCGTCAATCTTACTGTTATACTTTTGTAGATTTGATGCTGAACCCGACCTTATCTGATTACGGACCTCGGTGATGTCGTTGCGTAGAACACTTACAGAAGTGTCCACCTTTTGGTTGTTACTCTCTGTGACATTCCAGGCTCCTGTTGTTTTAAGATTAATAGATTAAGAGCAGTTTATTGACAGTGAAGCAAAAGCAGATTGATGTGTTTTCACATCTTTGATGGGTCACAAGGTCAGAATTGACCAGAATTTTTTGAAAAACAGGAATTTGCTAGCATATTTCATAAAAGGAGAGGGTGGCGTAATACAGCCCAATAAAATTGGAAGCAAATAACGCTGAAATCTTGGCAAGTATCAGCCTCTGAGTTAAAGACAAACATTGATATTTGTTGGCAGGTCTGAATAGTGAGCAGTAGAAAAGTATGAAAAAACACATCAGTTAAGACTCTCACCTGCCAGTAAAGTCTGCTGTAGTACATTTGTACCGACCATTAGTTTACTCCGGATACGTGAAAAGAAGTCTGAAATCTCAGACTGCCCATTTGTCATCTGCTGAGTTAAACTGTTCAGACCTGCAGTCTGGTTACTCAGACTCTGCCTCAGTATCTGAGAAGTAGACTTGAGAAGCTGTAGGTTATCACCGTTAGCTCTGACATCAGTGTTAGTCTGTATGATGAGTTGTGTGGTGTGGTTTACAGTTTGGAGCAGATCTCTGATCTCAGTAGATAGTAATAGAAGTCCCTGATTATCAGATAAGGTCTGGTTCATGTATGTGCCGATACTGGAGTGAGCTTCTCCTCGTCCATCTCACTTACTACATAGATCAGAGTGACTACTGTAGACACACATGTAATTATAAGTAGTAAGACTACTACAATCACAGCTGGTCTGCTGGAGATAACACAAGGATTGTCTCCTCTTGTTCTACTATAACCTGTAGAAGTAAAGTACTGGCTTGGTTCAGTTTAATAGATATAAGTTGTCAGGTCTGTGCTGTTTGAAATGGGTGGGGCTGAAGGAGGGTAAACAATCAAAAGCTTCAAAAAACTCTAACTTCTTGACCAAACAAATTTTACAAAATTATTGGTTGATTTGGCTGATTCCTTTTCATTTTCACCTAAGATTGTTCTAACTGAAGATGCTTAATAACTTACTGGTGAGTTTAGAATAGCTTGAGCTGGTGCTGCATTCATCAGAGGCAAAAGGCTCATCAAACCCGTCTCCGTCCAGATGGAAAGTCTCCATATCTAAATACCTTCACTGGGTTTATTCTCTGAATTGGCTTGTACGCAGATCTGTGCACTATAAAATTAAATTCAAAATCAGATATTTCCCATTGAAGTCATATGATTATTGTTAACAAGTCAACTGATCTTCTCATTGGCTCAAATGCAAAATTAAATTCACAATTGACACAGCCTGTTAGTAACTTACGTTTGTCAATTTTTCCAGCTTCACACTACACCAGAGCGATAGATCCTATCATGTGATGTTTGGCAACAACAACAGAACTGTTTTATACTTGATGACTACTCTTACTAGTAGAGGGAAAGAACTGCTGACTCGATGACTCACGACACAGAGAACAGATAAATAATAAATGTCAAGTTCCACACAGATGATGTAAGATACACACAAACGATGTAAGGTTCATGCCTGGACAAAACTCAACTGCTGTCAAACTTGTCAGAAACACAAACCTATAAGAGATTCTGTAAACTGTCATCTTATCAGACGTGTTTACTTAGGAGGTCACAGGGTCATGTGGGTTTTATTAGTTTATAAAATAAATCATCTGATAAAACTAACGTCCTGAAAAATACTTAAGGTCCAAGCATATGAATGACACTAATTTGTGTCTTGTTATAGTGATAATTGTATCAGTTTCATCAAAAATTGGCACCGAAACGGGTAAATATACAGAGTGTTCTAAGTGCTCTGGCAGCGCTAACAAACCAATATGATACTAAAGATACATACTTGAACATTGTGTGGATTAAAACAAAGCCGCAGTTGCACCATGAGATACACATTGCAATATTAAAAGGGTTGAAACTCAGTAGGAAGTATTAGAAGTATAATCTGACTAATGTCATCAAAATACATCACTGTGTAAGGTAATACCACCTAAAAGCCTCCTGAGAGGAATGATGAATAAGGCTTATCCATAATTTGTGTAGCAGAGAAACATTTTCCATCTGATTTTATAGTCTGAGTATTTAGACTATTTGACTTCACATGTCACCGCATGACAGTGGCGTATATTAGCACTCACGGCCCACGGATTTCTGTGAGTGGCTGAATAGCTCAGTGTGTAGAGCGTCCGCCTTATAATTACTGTTAATAAGATTGTTGTGTGTTCGAATCCCATCCAGGTCAGTATTTTTTCAAATGGTTGCTTTATAACTGGAGCATTTTTACCGTAATCTTCTACTGCTATTGAGTTGTTTTCTGAAAGTACCCAACAGCTCAGTGAGCCATTGAAATACCTCTCTGCTTGCACTATTTTGCTACCGATATGCAAAAATTTCCGTGGTGGGAGGGCGCTTAAGCGCCCCTCCCACACCCTCCCCGCCACGCCTACGGCATGTGGTTCGGGCAGCGCCCGATTATTATGCTCATCTCTGAAAAGTCGGTGAGTGAAATTTTTTAGAATATACGCCCCTGCCGCATGATCAGCTTTACCGTATCCCTACAATAATATAATACAGTTATCGGGAGAGCGGACAATTTAAGAATTACTGATTTACATAGGCACATATTTACTGTTTACTATGGCTTTATATGACAGTCAAGTATGGGAATGGCAATGGATATAACAAAAAATTCCAGGAATAATTGAATTATTCACAGGTTAAATAATTGTTTGCCAAAGTTGTCTCTCCTTGTCTTCTCCAGTTATCAGAATGTTCAGTCCAATCTAGTTTGATAGTTCGGAGCTGGTAACGCAAGAGACACGGCTAAGTCCAATTTAGCTACTTATTATATTCACACTGATAAGATATTCTTATGTCAACAGTATTCAATATCTAGTAGTGAAAGGTTTACTTAGCTCTCATATCAGAAGCCTGACACACATATATATGATACCAGGCTATATGTTGTTGATACTATTTGAATTACTCTGCTTCATTCGCCCGTCTAAATGTGGTGAAACTGGAGGTGTAGTTCCACAAATAAACCTAGTTTGGCAACGGTTATTGAGCTGAGACTAGCATTTGTACTTGTAAGTACGATGAGAACTGTGATTCCATCATATCCACTACAATGGAGGAACAGAATTTGGAAAATATAGTAGCGATAGAACAACAGATTTTTAACTTCGCTGGTGGAGAAGCTCTCACATCTTACCATTAATGTTTCAAATGATCACTCCACATACTGGAATTCTGCCATTCAAATATGGATATTATCTTGTATTGAATTGTATAAAGTGTAATGGTAAATTTTCTTGTGCCAAGCAAAATTTATGTTATTTATAAAGGCTATTTCTTTCACAGGTTTTATGTTGTGTGACTCTGAATATTTGGTGGTGTATGGATCAGGACACGCAATCTTCAGTTGTTCTGTGAGTTACTTTGTTCTCAGGCTTGATATTCATTTGCAGTGATAATAATAAGTTTCAAATTTGATTTTTTAAGACTGCCCACAATATGAGAGGTTTTTGTGTCACTCCCCGTTAGTGCATGATAAGCTGGGTTGTGCATCAACAAAATTAAGGATCGGTTTTGAAAACAGGCAAAACTTGTTTGTGTTTCAACATTAATTTAGTTTATTGTTAGAAAATATTGAATTATCCTATTGGTCTACGTGGAGCAGCCTCAGCCTCATTCGGGTTATTTACTGTCTTATTTACATATACCAGATACACAAAACATAATGAGAAAACGATCTGCATTTACTTTATGTCTTTATTTACAGATTTGAGAGTTCTACAGCTATAAACTTCACCACCACCACCACCACCACCACAACCACCACTTTTGTCTGGCACATGGAGATCGATATCTACCGACCAAGTAATGTTGTCTACATCGATTGGTACTCACTGAAAACAAGCGATGGTACTTCATCTATCATCATAGCAGGCAACACTACTGAGTACAGTTACAGAGAGGGTAGAGGGACTGAGGCTCAGTTCGGTCCAATCACAGGATTCACACAGATCACGGATAGGCATTTAGTAGTAGTTGATCGTTTTAATCACTGTCTTAGGCTGATTGATCGTCTTACAGATCCACCTCTCTGTTTTGCGGGCAGTGTGAGTCTGGTGAAGAGGTTCTCATTACACTGCTATCTGTAGGAAGCCTGTCTGCATGGTTTGTTTCATTAGGATATGTCACTGATTTTAATTTTGAACACCACTCTATAGTTTTCTGGTTTTCATTCAGTTTATTTCTTATTAATGCCCTTTTAATGCCTCTGATACTACGTTGTACCAAAGCACGCAAAACTTTCCAGAACTTGCATCTCTTTTTAATGCCTTATCCCTGGCTCTAATGAGCTTTTCTATGGCAGTAGAAATCGAAAGTGGCCTGTCCGTTTTATTTTCTAAGTGCGATAGGGGCAATTTTTATCCGGAATTTTGTCAATAACTGAATGATTTAATTCTTTGAAATGAAAAAAGCTGGTGCCGTCAAGTGAGAAAGACAAAATAACTCCTTACCATGCTCATAAGCAAAGATATTTTATTCTGTCTTGAGTAAGTTACCTTTGTTCTACATAAATACTCAATTTATTTTGTGGTTCTTAAGTTCTGATTGATTATTGAGTGCCTCTCTTCCCAGCTTCCTGTCAGAGAATAATACCAGAGTAGCCCTACTCTTCACTGATGCCATGACGGCAAGAGGCTACTCGAAAGCTGACAGCTTGACCATCTCGAAAATGTCCTGCAGAAGGATCCGACAGCGCGGTAGGGTCAAGTCGGAAAGAGAGATTGCGAGGGAGAGAATTAATAAAAAGAAACATCTGGTAAGACAAGGGGTTTCCCAAATTTGATATAAAATTATCATTGTATCATTGAGGCGGGAGGATATACAAAACTAATTGTGTCAATCATACATCATTGTACACTAGAAGCATTGCTGCTGACCCATTGGGTTTCCTGTTTGTTTTGCAGCACTTAAAAATATAGAAATATATGGGTTGGTTGGCAACGTTTGTATACAGGGATGAATTAGGCATATCTATCCAATAAATTGATGACAACACCTCCAGGTATTCCCAAGAAAATGATACATATACCTAATGCATTTGACTCCAAAACAAGATTTCAGCAACAAATTATAAATGCTACTTTATAGAAGCTTGAAGGTCGAAAAAGGGCACAACTGGCGGTAGAGGGTAAACTTTTTCCGTTAGCGTATGAGCTTATGAGCTCTGAGGATGAAGCAGATGTGTTCAGGCTAACATTTATATCAGACAATGCAGCAAGAAACATCAAAAAGGTAAATGGTTGACATTTCTGCTGCTTAGTTTCACAATATTCAGGGTATACTCTCTACTAACTGATATATATGTAGACAAAACAATTTTTCTAATAAGAGCTACCTCTACCCTTTAACATTTTCGGCAGTCATACTTTTGTCATACTGAGTTCAACTCATATAATAGTGTGAATGTTCATACCCAGAGAGTGTAAAATGTACACCATGATGAACGCCAGAAACTCATAGTTGATGGACTGCGTTGGGATTTGAACCTGCATGCTGAAGGAAAGGCGCTCTAACCAACTCTTCCACCTCCTACTCTTGAACCTGTACCTATTATTCATATCGGTTTGTTCTCTTTCAGCTTGACAGGAGACGAGGTGTGATATGCCTCAAGCAAGAGAAACTGTCAAAGAGAGTACCTTCTCTTAAGATCTGGACCAATAACTGTGTGAAATCTGATGTTTATTGTTTTGTTTATGTTGCTGTTAAATTTTTATTTAGCTTAGTCTGACTATGTATCATCAAAGAGCATTGTGCAGGATTCATCTATTCTACAATAAATTTCTTCAATTTGATGCCTGAGAATGCTGACTTAGACCAGTAATTTTGTCGCAAACTCCTGCTTAGATCATGATAGCACAAGAGTTGCCCCCTCCATCAAAAACAGAAGACAATTCTTTGAGCTTATTGGTGATTTGTTATTTAAAACAGTGGTTTGTCTAAAGCAAAATGATGTTGCTGGGCATTCACAACCAAAACATGTGCCTTTAGAATTTTGTTCTCCATAGTAAATAGGCGTTCATTGTCTTACTATAAGGTTTTGTGATAAATACCTGGAAAATCACTAATTGAATAGACAATTAGCATGCGCAAGTGAGTACTTGGGTGAAAGCGTTCCCTTGAACGCAAGCCTCGTTTAATTTCTGATGCTACCATCTATCTTCAAATGATCAGAGCAGATATGACTGAGGAAGGCAAAATATAGTCACATGACTATTCTGCCAGCTGAAAGTGAATTCTAGTTTCCCTCATTTGACATTGTTGACTTTCCGTTCAGGCATTCCAAAGGGTAAGTTGAATCATTTTAACAGCAAACTTATTTTTAATATTTATGCAGATATGTCAACTTGGTTAACATCAGGTTATGTTCTATTGATTTGATTTCTCCAAACAGACAGCTATTTATTAAGAACATGTATTTTGTCTCATAGCAGTTTAGAAATGCACCTATGATGAATATGGATTACAGTTTTATTACAGCAAGGAGCTGAATCTATCATTGGAGGGCAATAAGATGGATATTCTGTTTCTAGGACATATATGGTCAGCGGTGAGTTATTGTTCTATATTTGAAGGAAGCAGGTTGGTGGAATAAAATGCAGCAATTGATTGTTACAATAACAAAAATGAACAGTCTTGCAGTATGAATTCTGACTATGTTTGGTATCTACTACAGTGTCACTCTGTATAATTTCGGTATTCATTCTAAGAGACCTTTCATTAATTACCCCTAGTACATGACAAGTAACTTGAAAATTTAACTGTCAACGACCGAATGAGAGGGTACCCTGATCCTGGAAGACTTTTAGTGACTTATTTACAACAAGTTCAGCTTACTGTCTCTAACTTGTATTGGGAATACCGGTCAGAAAAGAGAATACTGCAGACCTAGTGCTTAGCCCATTTTAAAGTAAATTTGTCAGTTTTGCTATGGTTGCAGTATGCAACCCTGCCACAGGCCAGTTCAATGTTTCTATCTAAATTATTGTAGGATCTCGCTGAGTGGTAAGTGTTTTGTTTGTGAGGGTGAACTTTACATGAGTTATCTTTATTAGAATGTAGTATAGGTGGTCTTGTCATTACATAGAAACACATTACATGTAAAATCAAGCCTATTATATTATATTGTCTTGCACTGTGAAGGCTCATTCTATAACAACACAATAGTGAATGTAATTTATTTAGCATGCAGGTTTAATTAAATGATTATGGAAAGCTGGTTGGTCCATTGTAAGTGGGTCAAATCTCAACAATTCTAGAATTGTACAGAATTGTCCAACAATTCAGGGGCATGAAACGCAGTGAGAGAGAGGTTGGTTCAGACATCCTGCGCAAAGATCCAGTGTGCAAACATTGTCTGCGTCCATGTCAATTAATCGGATCCTGTTATTGAATTCGTCAGCTACAAGTTGTGTTTTGTAACCGATGAATACAAGGACATATGAGGAGTTGAATAAGGAGCTGAGGAGAGAGCCGTCTAGGTAGCCATGAGTAACTGGTGAACCAGAGATAAGTTATATTGTCTTCTCTCTGTATGTGATACAGTAGACTGCTTGCCCAGCAGATATGACATTGAGGTTTCCTGTCTCATCCTGTGTCTGGTGTGTAATTGAATCAAAGATGTCACACTTAATAAAAGTACTGATAGCGCCAGATTTGATATCTACAGTCCTGACAGCCCTGTTATGGGAGTCTGTGACAAACAGCTGCCCGTCATCGTTATTGTCTCTCATCACAGACCAGGGATAGGCAAACTGACCAGGGTGACCATCTGTGTATCCACAGCCTAATGAAGATGTGAGCGGGAAAATTGTGGATCGATCTCAAGAGAATATGATTGTTTTGAATTAGCATAGCCTATGGCGCCAAATGAACGCCCTTCCTAGGAAATTTGGACCATTTACTTCCCTTTCAAGGAAATTTGAACCAATTGCTTTCCTATCAGAGAGAATATTCTATCAGAATTTGGCAGTTACAGTAGCGAGAACGACTAGAATTGTTATCATATCAGTTTAATCAGGCAGTGTGATCTGTCACTCTGCCCAGGTACCTATCTCATCGACCAGAAAAAAAAAACTCCTGAATACAGCATTCTACGAGGAACCATAGGACACAGCTGTCTGCTTAGTTTTTTTTCAATAGCGCCCAATAGGCAATCCTTGCACTGAGGTATAATTTCATAGAGGACGCCATCGCAACCTTATGGTTAATTGCTAGTGGCAAAGCTGCAGCACATTTGCTTGGCTTCAAAAGTCATCCCTGTTGCTTTTCCATCGACATTTCGTGTGAGACTACTGACCTGAGCAAATTACAAATACAGTTATTATAGGAACAGCTTATAGTGGCTGGAAGTCCAAGACTCACAACTACGTCACACTGACATACTTGAAAAAGGCCCAGTAAACAGCAGGAGAGTCTTAAAACACAAGCCATTGTGTGGGGAGAAAATCGGGTTAGGATTAGGAGGGTAGCAATGTATGATATAAACCCATTCACATACAGCAAAGACAGACTCACAGGCGGACAGCATGCGACCATCGATCCCGGAAACCTCCCAGCGGTGAAGTGGTTGACTTGTACAGGACTAGACATAATATTACAATGCTCAACAGTGAGAAAATATAGATGCTCAAAACCTCAATGTCGTAGCACTCACTTGAAACGAGTCCTTAACTACTTGCTGGATAACTGCCAAGGGAATAGACTCTATTGTAGAGAAAGCATACTCTACTCAGCCACCGATGCTACAAATTGGTTTGCCCACCGGGGGGGGGGGAGGTTAGTGCATGAGGCACGTGACAGCATGCTGTTACACCAATCCAGCAAGATGAGCAATCAGTGATTACATTAGACCTTTTTGTCAAACAGACAAAAGTCCATAGTTGGAGCCCATATCATCTGCCTTGGCCTGTGCTCACACGCAATCCAGCATGCCCCAAGCGCAGGAAGACAAAGCCTGATGATCACTGATGCAAATTATAGAATGGGTTCATCAGTTAGGACACCTTAACAGTTTGAGGTAATAAGAGTCAACCCAATCCAACGGCCTACATGAAACCCAGGTAAAGTCACATGGAACTGTACTTATTTGTTTAATGTTGGAAACATCTCGGCAGGCACTCAGTTAAAACAAAGGGTTCATTGAGCTATACATTGATCTAGGAACTCTCTGTAACCAGCCGTTCATTCACTGGATGCAGCATTACATTTTTAACACTTGACTCAGCACTCGTACTTGCTATTCTTATATTTAATAAGGACCAATCAGACCCATTCATGATTCAAGTGAGGAATACTTGAGATAGCCACATCTCAATTTTCATCAGTCCTATGAGTAGTATGTAAGATGAGAGTCATCACTCTCTGTTCGACTCTACTGCTACTGAACTAACTAGTGAGTAAGAAACTGCTCACAGGGCTCTATCTATGGCAAGCAGGAGACACTCATACTGGCAATAAAGATGTAGACCTGAACAAGAAGGATGGAAATTATAGATGTAGATATACCATCTACTTAGTCTAAGTACAAAGCCGAGCCGGCTATGTACTTAGCAGACCTGCCAACCAAAAGCTTTCAAAGTATGTGATTGTGGCAGGAATATGCTGAGGGGGAACCAATCCCTTCAGATGTTTTATGTCCAAAAGTGAAAATGAGTGGCAAAACCACAGTCGGCTCTGGACCACTAATGAGAGGCCTACAGGGGAGAAAAGAGTGAATGAAAGAGATATAGAGTGAATTCTCTCTCTCTATCTACTCATTCTTTCTCTTATTCGCCCACCCACCCTAATTGTATGTATGTATGATAGTGAGTCACCAACTCACCACTCTGAAGTCCAATTGATGGGCAGTCTCAATCCCCACTCTTCGAAGTAGAAGGACAGAGGGGATATGCACGAATGTAGGCTGGCGACTGACACCAATGTTCTCTAAGCAAAGTCTCTACAAAAGCCGCAATCAAACTCTATCAAATCCTAAAAATACATTTGAATGTGTATTGCTGTGTCTTGAGTAGCACAATTTTTTGTTTTGTTTACAATTAGGACACACAGACAGAAACTAGTAATTTATAGTCTCGCAGTTAATATGTTCTGACCAACAGGGGCTGACAACTTCAAAAATTCTCACCAACACACAAGAGAACACAACTCGACAATCATTATTTAGTGCATGATCTCTCAACCAAGCTTGATCCATTGGCCTGCATTCCGAGTGACCAGCATAGGGAGCAACAGGAATGCAGGCAATTAGATTGAACTTGATCTACATTATAAACTGTCATGTAGTAGCAAACCCAGGGAGGTTGGGATGGCCTGGGCAAGCTGTCGGGATGCACCCCCACCCACCCATGAGGCCATGACAGCCTGCCCAGGCCAAGTTTGAAACATGACCCAACTCCCTGGCTAAAAACTCTGAATCCAAGGATCTCATGGCAAGAGGAATGAATTGCTTAGGTGATCATCTGCTATGGCATTGAAATTTATAACTGAATAACTATTTATTTGCTGTAAAATATAAAACGAAAATATCTTTTCCATGATACAAAAAAAGTATGTTAACACTTGTGAATGCACACTTTTAAAACGGTATATGGCAGATAATTACAAACTCTATATGTGTGTGATAAAAGTATTTATAAGTAACAAATACTTACAAAAGCGAAGTCACAAAATGACTAAATGGTTTCAGAGTTAAAACCACCACAGAATCGCCATTTATTTGGTCACGAGTCACTATACCAGCCCACGTCACTACTTGATCACCATAACTCGCTGTATTTTCTTCATATTGAGATGTGGTTTGAGAGACGTCTCATATATAGATTCTATAAGAGATGATATGACAGCCATATTGGGACAAACAGACAGAGAGCTGTGCCACATATCCTCTATTAGATTACCTACCATCGCATTCTCCATGTATACAGGCATCTGTAATCTGAGAAATATGATTTACATATAAATTATATATATATATTTATATAATAAATATATATATATGATTTATATGTTAATCAAATATATCATACATATATAAATAATCTTATACATGAATTATTGAACAAAACCAGAAGTATCAGTATGTAAAGATGTAACGATTGCAGTCATTAATATTAATTATGATTATCTCATTCATTCAGATTATTGTTTTGGTTACATTTATGCCATTATATGTTGGCTGCGTCTTCGATGTAGAGGTTGCTTGTTGAAGAGGCATATTAGTAGAGGCGGCACTAAAATGCATTGGTTTTAAAAACAAAGTTGTTGAGTCTCAAACTATGATATAATATATTTATATAATATACTATGAGTAAGCAATAACTGTTTCTATCAACAGATGATTTCACACCATACAGTTAATTTAACTTACTGACTTTTCCAACTTGGAAACTGAACATTATTTGTCCTTAATTGTAAAAATACAACTCACATTCAATAGGCTCTTTAACTATATAGTACATTACCTCTGTCCTGTCTCTCTGCATGGTAAGGAGAGATGGGTATGGCTGAGTACCAAATGAGAAAATAGCCCACAGTGTTATACCGTACGCCCACCTATGTGAAAATAGACATCAAAGTTGAGTTCAACTAGCATATTGCTAGGAGAGGGGACAGTATCCCTGGTGTGAGGGAGGGACATCCTACTCAAGGATAATTCAATAGACTTGATAGGAGAACCTCTCTCATCTCTATCTTGACAGTGCTGTGACTAGGGTTTGTATCCTTATTTATGTGTATCTCCGTCATAGCTAGATGCCAATTTTAGTACATGAAGGCAAAGGACTAGCATGATTCAAGGAGATCATGGCCTAGTGATACAAGCACACGGTGGTGCTGATGGTGTTTATTGGCTCATTTTCATTACTACACAACTGCTGTTTAAGTATTACATAGTTTGCTTAGAGAACTGTTCAAGTGATATTTTGGCATTAAACATGCTTTGTTGTTGAATCACTGCCCCAACGGACGGCCAAAAAAGTACTCCATATATAACAACTTCCTGGAATCAATCATTGACAACGTTTGCAGCAAATTTATTGCAAGCTGATATAATGTCATTTCATAAAAAATAAATACCACTGTTTTCCTAGATTTTGCAGCTTCATATACTGCTACTGATAGTGTCAATTCGTATACTAGATAATAAATAGTCACACATCACTGGCATGAGTAAACTTTGAATCACTGATAACCTCCGGGGCGAGCCATCTGTAAAGCAAGTTAGTCTTGGTCTGTATCTTATAGAAGAGATTATCTCTAACCAAGTCTGATACCGACACAACATAGCAAAAAAGGGTAAATAAATCTGACTGGCAATCAATTCTATGAGGCGTAGGTCTATCATAAACTGTAGTTGCTGTCTACGCCTGCCTCAAGTGTGAGAGACTCCATATCTGGTGGCATTTATGTACTCTTTGGTGAACAATCCCAATAATATTTTTATGTAAAAACGGCCCATTAAGATTTAGAACAAAGACAGCTTGACCATGTGCACCAATTTAAGACAGGCAGTAGAGCACCGCAGTTCTAAGAGATAGCAACGACACTGCAGTCACTGTAGAGTAAAGAAAGAGATAGGCGTATAGCCAGTTGGAGCTTGTTTCATTCAGGGCTACTTTGAATCAGTCCAAAATTTACACCTCATACCAACGCTATTACTTGTTTGTCTGTTACAGTTCCTCCACACCCTCAACCCTCCAGCGGCCTCATATCCTTCTCTAGAACTCTCAAACTCAGAGGCAACAGACAAGATAACCTTTGGCGCTGAGTAAAGCTTGCCTATGGCAATATTGCTCATTGATATTGGAATTGATTTCCAAGTTATTCTTGGCAAAGTTATTTATTTAAATATTACCCTCCATAAGAGGGTGTTAAAAATTAGTCTATAGACTCATTGTAATGTTCCTCTCCACGGAAATCTTTAGTAAAAGGCGAAAGATTTATGCGTGGATTTGAAGAGAAACCAGAGTTATCTTCTAAAAAAACAATAAAATGATCTGGTATCTGGCCTAATATAAACACAAATAGTGCCATATTGTCAAAGTACAATATTCCAATCCCAAATCCTTGTGAACGATCAAGTTTCACAACTCAAGTGAACTCGGTTACTTTTCTTTGTACTACTCCATTATTATGCACAGTAATACGGCTTATCAAACACGGTTGAACTTTGGGTATTATGAAGCGGAGATAAACCCGATATGCTGGCCATGTCGGTTCACCAACACTGTGTTTCTATTTGTGTTTAATGATTGATGCTTATCTGACCAGCATAGCAATTAACATAAATTAGCGCTTATGGCCAAGCGGTAGTTAATATAATGACGACTCAATTCATTGTTGGCAGAGTGTGACAACTCAGCACATACTAATACATTATTTTTTAGACCTTCACCATATTGGCCTTCATTTTTTGATAATATTTAGGCATCAGGATACCAATGCTATTAAATATTACCACAGTGCACATCATAGACTGTTTCAAATCCATAATTAATCATCACCCAGCAACATGCTCTACTTGCAAGGATATACAGCGGGGGACACATCAATGATTCTTATACAGTCTGATGTTTAAACCCATTGGGGCAGGGGGAGGGCATGCTCACAGCTGATTGCCAACAAATTGTTATTGCCATGTTACAAACGGACCTATCCATGATATGCGATATTGGCAGTGGAATATATCCATACATCCATTCAATGGAATTAAATCACTGCAGTCCCCAATCTGAGATTCTTTCTTTTGTGTCAACTGAATTGAATTATAAAGCATCTGTGAGTGTCTTGTTAATATTGACAATGACTCAGAGTTTAGTATCTTTGGTCTTGATACATTCATCCAATGAGTTCATTGATTGATCTGACCATCTATCTGATAGTAAGATCAATTTCACGCAATTTCAATTTCAATTTAGCGCAAACAAGTCATCTCTCTGACTTGTGTATGAGTTGTACTATGCTCAATGTGGTGAATTTGAGTAGTGAACGAGTGGCACGAGGGGCGGGTGCCTTTACGATAGCAACTTTGCGCCGATGAGTTGATGGAAAGCAAACCTCCCTGCACTGGTTTGGCTTAGAGTATAAGCATGAGGGTGATGGGGCGAACATTGTTGCACTGAAACAATGAAGAGTTGGCAGCCTCCCTGGTTGCGCAACAGCGTAAACACACCAATTATGTCAAACCACCGAAACTTACAAAATGCACTGAGGGATCGATGAGATTGATTGAGATGCTCAGCAACACACAGGGGTGGCTTCATGCTGCTGGGGCCGGCCATGAGGAGGTTGTACTAGAGAAGGCCTCGAAACAGCGTTTGACTCATGGTTTCTAGCTGAAGACCTGTGTGTTGTGCAGTGGTACACGCACCACTGTATGTTGTATCTCTGACCATCTATCTGATAGTAAGATCAATTTCACAATTGTATTGAAACAGCAGTTATGGATGCTGCACACCATTTTGATTCTTGTCAATTTTCAGAGCTGCAAAATTGAAATGCTTTGAGGGTTTGCTTGATATTTAAGTTGAGTGCTCAAACTCTGCCCACGCCTCCTTAGGTACCTAGCGCATTCAATTATCAATCACATCCATCATAGTTGAGAGGTGGTTGAGTGAAAATTAAAGATCAGCAAGCTAGGTCATACTGACTCTCGTGATCTGACTGGGCATGTAGATCACTGATAAACTAGGCTATCATTACCACAAAGAAGTTGTCGTAAGGCTAAGTATGCATCATGCGTGGCTTAAGTTTGCGCATGTGCAAGAACAATGAGTTTAGTCTGGGTTCTGATTGCAATTTTCGTCTGGGGAAATGGGATGTCCCCTGCATAAACTACTGATCATATTTAGCTAATAGTGACAGTAGAAGATAACTCTTTCTAACAATTCCGCACGCATTTGGGAGTGTGCCACCAGAGCAGGTAGCCAATCAGATGGCTTCGGAATTCCGAGGCTCAATTTTGCAGAGATCAGCTCATGCCCAGAGCTGAGCATGCGCAGAATGAAACTAGGTAGAGTTTAAGCACTACATTTTCTTATCTATTCACCTTGCTCACTTTGCTATGCTATAGAGGCTGAGGGGAGTAGGAAAGAATTACCATTGACATATTATGATAGGGCTGACACCAATTTACTTTGTTTAGAACATGACCCTCCATAGGAAGGTGTTAAAAATTAGTCTATAGACTCATTGTAATGTTCCTCTCCACGGAAATCTTTAGTAAAAGGCGAAAGATTTGTGAGTGGAATTGAAGAGAAACCAGAGTTACCCTCTCATAAAAAAAATTCTGGACCCCCTTCTGGCAAAACTGGTCACAGAACAATGCTGATTATAAGCATTTCAATAGAAATTGTCTTTAGCTTCAACATGACAGATTGTGGCAAACCAGAATACACTCACAGATATCTATTGGGTAAATCAAGATCAAACTTTCTTGCTCTTCTTGATATCTGGTTTGTAGGTTATGAGTTTCAATCAAGCGGAGATAAGACCTAGCATATGTTGTATATCACCAATGGCCCTTTGTCTCGCTTGCCTGCAGATATAATGGGCTTTCAAATGGAACACCTCAGTAAAATCATGAAAGGCATACAATCATCAAAGGACAATAGTTTATTCATCTGTTGAATTTAATGTACTCTAGTCTGTAAAGCCTAGCTTGCTATGTTGAATGGAGTTTTTTCCGATCGAGTTGGGCATAATGAAGGAGAACACCGACTTCGGCATCTTGTTGTGGCACTCAACAAGGTTATATGGGACATGAGGTGCCGTATAATTTTTGACAATGGTCTAAGGTCGAGATTTTTGTCTGCTGTTTAACCCTTTTTCAGCAATATCATCGGAGAGAATGAGTAATTTTTTTATGATTGATGGTTAGCGTGCATCAGTAGAGATTCGTTTTTTTGTTTTTTTTTCTTCTCTCATAGTTTTTTTTCCATCAGTCACTCTCAAGGACTGATCCGAAATTTGTTTTTGTTGCCAACTCTTTTGTGAGCCACGGGAAACCTTTTCTGCCGCTAGTGTGTGTTCAGGCAATCGCTGTCTGCATGAGAATTTGTGGTGAGTCGGTCACAGCATACCTAGCAAAAGCTAATACCATACACAAACCTTAATCAAATATCATCTCACTAATTTCCCTGCCTTTCAAAAACATTATTCCCGTGGCTCAGTAGATATTTGAAGAGGGCGATATGGGTTCAATCCCCATTTTTTCCGAGTTTCTGGTTGGAACGTCGTCCTGTTTATCAAAGTTTTGATAACGACGAGGCTTTATAGACCAGTATTTTGTCGATGTTCTGGCGTGCCTTGAACAGGTAATTTCTAAATATAAAAAGACTTAGCTTTGATTTACCTTGGAGCCTTTATTAGAGGTTTTTCTCTAGAATTCTAGGTTAGAGATTGGCTCTAGTTTTACCCTAGGCAATAAGGCTCCGATTTCCATTTTTAAGTTTCTTGTTGGGACATGATCTTACTTATCAAAGAGGTGTCACAGTACATTTCTTTTAGGTCAATGTAGTGGTGTACCATGAGTAGGTTATAGAATGGTCACAACGCAAAGATGAATTACTGCTGCTAGCACAAACACAGATTCTTCCCCAACCCAACTCAACAGTAGAGTTGAAGAACCAATTATAGTGAAATTCAAAATTTTTAGAGCAGCCATTCAAAAGTGAAACCCCTTTTGGTGCTGATGTCAAACGCAGTCCTTCTCAGTACTCGTCACAAGGGAAGGTCCAATGTTGACTGCTGCCATTGGCATCTTGCAATGAGAATTAAGGTAACAGCTCATATGCTGTGCTGCCATACCGTGCAAAAACCTTGAGATGTTGTTTACAGTTTATTTTAATTCAACTAACACCCTCGCGTAAGTCGTCTACGCCGTGCTTAGTTGTGGGCAGTAAGGAGTTGCTACGGCCCAACATAGAGCCTATCACCTACACCCTACACCCTATCACTTTGGTGACATTTACTCTGGTTTCAGTATTTTCCCTATTTACACATTTGTATCATCCTCTTTCAGTTCCGCACATGGAAATTTAGCTTTTTTCTTATCGTGAAGCAGATCATAAATATGATTCTTAAGGCTTTTAATTCAGTGGAAGGCTACACCTCAATCCAAACAACATCTCAATGGCTTTGATTATGGCAAAGTCTGGTATTATGTCCTGACGAGCTAACTGTACCAGCTAACCCTACCTACCTTACACACGACATCCTCACTTAGTAGTATATTTCTTGCTGCCAAGTCTCTGTGAACTATCTTCCTCGAGTGGAGATATTCGACACCACGAGCAATCTCCAAGGCCCACTTATAGAAGACTGGCACTGAAGCTTCTCTGTCACACTCAGGGATATACGAGATTCTCCACAGGAAATGCTTGAGGTCACCTGTATAATGTGATAATAATATAGTATATAATAATAGTATATAATATAGTATATAATATATAATATATTATAACATGTTGTATTATAATTTAATAATAATGTAGATGATTCAGGTGTTGATACTTTGGCATGGGGAGGGGGTGTAACAAAAAGTCTGGGTAAAGAAAATTTTAGAGCACTGTCTTCGAGAGTTAGTCCCTGGGAACCACATGAAGATGGCAAACACCATTGTCATCTTTGTTTTCAATCTGTAGTTGTAATCTACCAATGATGACATCATATTTTTTGTAAAAAATATGGAAAGGTACTAAATTCAGGATATGAGATAAGAATATTTTAACTCATTATGATTGATTGATTGATTGATTGTATTCTATCACTAACATAAATAATATGTTGCGAGATAGGGGTGTTCATACTGAAAGGGAGCCAGCACATACAAGGAAAAATAAGTTTAAACACTGATGGATGATTAAAAGAGAATATCATTTAAAATATGGATAGCATGCCTCAAAAAACAGTCTTTACCAAGGGCACTTCTGTGTTTAATTGTTTGATACCTGCCTGAGGGGCATTTAGCAAGAAAGTTGTTCATAAAGTGGTCATCGTCATGGATATATCGGAGGGCATTATTCATATTTATGTAGAGTTAGGAGAATTATAGGGCAGAATCCCTTCAATTTCAAAGTTGACTATAGAACTTGAATTAATAATCAATCAGATTAATAAAATACCCTTTTCAATGTATTTAGATCCTATAATAAAGTACTCATCAATCATCTATCAATCATTGGCTTAGAATGACAAACTCCAGATTTGATTGGTGCAATGTGTACGCAATGTCAGACGTTAACTATAAAACTTGTCTAAATTTGTCTCGTAATCAGCTGGGAGTTGTGGCGTGCTCCTGTAATCCAGTTACTTGGAGGCTAGGTTTGGTGGACGGCTTGAGGGCAGGGGTTCTGCTGCAGGTCCACCTATGTCGATTGGGCCTCCGCACTAAGCACGGTGTCAATATGGTAACCTTGGGGGAGCTCATGGTGACCAGGTTGTTTAAGGAGGAGCGTACCGGCCCAGGGTGGAAACACAGCAGGCAAAAGCTTCCGCATGGTGCAGTAGTGGGATAGCGCCCATGAATAGGAGTTCTGTGGTAGCCTGTCCAACACAGTTGGACCCATTCCTTTTTGTATAGTCAGTTTCAAATTGAAATAATTTACAATTATTTTGCTCTTCTATCTGTTAGATGCTTGGTTTTATGCCCTATGGTTGGACAAGTTAAATCGAATTATAAGCTTGTAGAGTTGTTTCCCCTTTTTTATATAATGGTTAGGGGTCAGCTTTTATGTGGTCAGTCTAACACGCATGAGTAGCGCCAATTCCTTGGGTACTCCATTGCTATGTGCTTACGCTGCACCAAGAAACCAGAAAAAACAGGCAGATTAATTTGCTTTGCTCTCAAAATATTGGTTTCTGTCATCAGTAAACCTTAATAATAATATGTTCATCTTTTACTGATTCAAAACAATGGTGACAATGATGGTTGCCATCTTTATGTGGTTACAAGGGATTAAATCTTTAAGTCTGTGATCACTCAATGTACAGCATCGAGTTTGATGCATACTGCATGCTTTGCTGCTCAGTACAATCATGCAGCTTGTTTGCCAGATATGAAATTAGCTAGTTTTTATTATCATCAGTAAACCCGTTCTTAGAAGAAAATTGAGAAAAACTCACCATGTCTGCAGTATTCAGTGGCGATGAAAGGACTCTTTTTGTCCAGGCAGACAGAGATTATGGACACAATGTTCCTGTGTTGCCCTACCATAGCCGGACAAGACGCTTCCAGTACCAAGTCCTTGAGAGACTCGAATGTGGCATTTTCTGCAATGTGATGTGCAGACTTTCAATATTTCGTTGAGTAATATTATCACCAATAGAAGGCATGTCGCCAGCAACATATTTTGTGACCCCGACAGATGTGGTTTTGGTTCCAATCAACAATGACCAACAGTCAAAATAACATTCTGTATCATCCACACAACCACTTGATTAAGTTTTTAGCTAAGAGCCGCATGATGGCAGCATGTTTTCCTACTTTTCACTACTTTGACAGCAACCACATCTCCGCTACCATAGGGTGTGGCCTTGTGAACCACTCCAAAGTTTCCTGAGCCTATCTCGTCACCAAACTCCAACCTGTAAATCAATCAGACTTCAAATTAAAACACACAAAATCTACATCCCTATTGATTTATATTTTGTCTTGATTACTGAGGCAGGACGCTACTTGAGTGGTGGGCATCTACATAGCAAGTGCCTACATAGCAGCTCCAATTATAAATACAATTAATCAATCAGAGCAAAAACGTTAGCTAACATAATTCTAGTCTTAGCAATTATTTTAGTAACGCCTAAGACTCAAAGGTGACCATTTGCAGTTTTCCATTGCCGGGCATTCAGACGAGGGAAGAGGTGGAGAAAGGGATTGAGAGCTCAAACTAACAGAACACTCTTCCTAGTTTAATCGCTTAAATTACACGATCTTCCAGGCTATCACTTTCATGTCATGTTAACATCAAACTCAGTGCTCAAAAAAACAGAGCTTCAGACCTGTTAGATTTGACTTTATAACTCTGGAGTATTTCTGGAGCGTCGATCTTAAACGTCTGTTCTGTAGTAGTACTTTGTTGGTTTTTCCCTCCAACCTAGTAAAGGTCGCCTCAAAAGGATCAGACTCAACAGCACCAAACTACAAAAGCCAGACATCAACATTTTATTATGTGGTTGATAGAAGGCATGCACAACTTTCATTTGCACTTGTACTTTTTTTAAAATGAATCCATATCTACCCATCTATACCATCTTACTGTAGATGGTTATCCCTTCTGACATCATAAACACGGCTCTGTTCAGTGTACATTTCAGTAAGCCACCCAGATTGGGTTGTACTTCAAACGTGCTGGTCAGCGTGACATTAAAATAGAGTCGCTCATCTGGAGGTACACTACGATACGGCTCGGCTATTGGGTTTTCGCCTTCCACCAGAAAACTAACGAGGGTCTTGTTCAATCACTCTATTTCCAATCTGTAATACATAATCATAGGTCCTCATGTCACATCACGTTTGGTTCTAAGAATTCTGTAGAACCGGCTCCGACTGTTTCTGTATTCACTGGGATGGTGCACAGCAAAATATTTCTGTGCATATAGATATGCTTATTACGAGGCACTTTTTGAAGTTGTTGTCCCTTGCTTTAGTTCGTAATCATTTACAACTGAGATAACCTTTTGAGAATGGCCACAGTTGCTCTCATGTTGCAGACATGTTTAGGAACTTGATGAAGGCTTAGGAAAGGTTGTCAAGTAATTAAAATCAATTACTACCAACCGTCTTAACCACTTTAAGAACTACAACATGACAAAGGTAGAGATATTTTCAAGGACCCAACTAATTTCCTTGGCAAAGAATTGATGTTCAATAGAGTCAAGTGCAACTCATTACCAGTCTGGAAGTGTATTATCAAAGCTAAAATAATCCTCGTCATACTCAAGCTTGTTCTGTGTCCAATTACTAATCCACAGGAGCTGCATATCTAAAAATCTACAAATAATCAAACATGACATCTACAAGAATATTCCTCTAACACAGATCATCTCTCTGGTATCACTTACAAACTTCTTCTGGGCAGGACAATCAATAGCCCACAATGCAATTTTCTTGAATTCCCAGTGAGACCATGTCTATAACTAACGATAACTAAAGCATTTATGTATATGGATATCATACTGGAAGATGCATTGATGAAACGTTGTAGGCATACTGCTTTATATAAAAATTAAATGCAAATGTGTGGATTTCTATTCACACATTTTGGGAAATATGGGTAGATGAAAACAATAAATATTAGACAATCGGAAAATACATCAACAATCCAATCTTAAAACCAATGCTGCCAACTACAATTTACTGTTCTGAGCATCGACGGCGAAGTGAAAGCAATGGTAAAAGGGTTAAAGGTTCATAATAGAAGACAATAAATGGCTTCGACAATAATAGGATGACACCTGGTACCTGATTTGGAAGACATAGTTCGGGTTGTACTCATATTGTTCTGTGCATTCAGCCTCATCAGTTGTCTTGGTCACAGCATGAACATTGAACTCGAGATCTTTCACAGCGGTCCGGTTGAAATCCCCTTCATAATATGCATCTTCAAATATCAAGAAAGTTGTCGTCAGTGAAGGTTTTCGCCTACAACTGCTGGTCTGATCATGAATGGGTTTTCACAATGAGGACTATCTTTAGAAGAGTAAGCTTCTTACAGGTTTAATACGTTATAATTGAGCTGGAAGCTGGAGCTGAGCTGAGATTCTGTCTCTAGACTAGCAGGATTATTGGCAGAGAAGATAACTTGGGAACTCACCTGTCATCACATAAGGAAGTCGTGGAAAGTGGAACCCCACACCGTTTATGGTCTCATTAACCTCAGGCTCACCAGTAGTGCTCTGATATTAAATATAATTAATAAATGTTATGGAAACTGTTTTTATGCAGGGAAATTGCTTTGTTATGAAATGTAATACTAGGGTGTGAGGACAAGCCCAAGCCCCAGTCTTAGCTGCCTTGTCACCATTACAGTAGGAGGTCAATATAGAATCAATTAGACAACTTATAAACAATAACATATATAGCAAATATTTATTCTGGCGTAAGAACGATGTGCATGGCACTTGTAACTAGAAATACAAAGAATAAAATGAAACAATTTTTTTTTAGATGTGTATAAAGACAGTTACGATAATGGCGTCCAGGTATTTAGATCTGTTAATAAATGAATACTTACAATATATATAATATGATATAATATAATAAAATATATGTCAGGTTGTTTTTATCTACCTGTAGTTTTGATAAGGTGACCTGAAATAATGAAATACAATACGCTGAAGGCTAAGAATTGGAAATACCAGTCATAAGTTTTTATGACCGAATGGTTACAATGGCCGAGTGGTTGACTAATAAAACAATTTGTAGTAAGATTCTTTCAGTGAAATACCAGAGCATTTTTTGCCAAAACCAGCACCGCTGACAACATTGCTTTATTAGATGGTAACAGAGTACTGACATGTGCTGGGACTGACTACTGAGTGTCATATCTATGTCATCATTTTTCTTTATCCACTTTATTCACTGATCAAGTATATTGTAGGTAATGTGAATATAAGACCAAGTGGTACATCAAGTACTCTGGTCTCTGTATACAAAAGAGAAGAATAATACCGTTTCACAGTCAAATTCATGGAAACAGAAATATTATTGGGTCGGGAGAATATTCAATACTGAAGAAGTGTTATGGAAATCATCTATATATTTGAGTATTCATTATTAAGCATACCACTCCAAGGGTCAACTCTTTCCGCAAAGCACATGATAACGTCATCGTTCAGCTCTACAGTGACATTTAAAATCACAAACTCTAACAGTCCATGAGGAGTTATAGTCACGATGAAACCTGGTTGGTTTGGTTCAATCTACAAAACATTTGATAGGCCTACTACTTAGTTATAGCGCGATGAAATTCAAATCAATCAAAAGCAACCAATTATATGAGAATTGCGAATTTGTACACTGAGTTGTCCACCTTTTGAGCAAGGGCAGACAACTCTGTATGAAACTCATTGAAAACAGATAGTATAAATGGGAATGCAGAGTCAACCTATTGTGAGATCTCAAGTTCTCACAGCTCAGGAGATTTCGGATAAAGAGAATGGAGCCAAGAGGATGGGAGCAGGTGATACCAGACGGCGTCAACCACTTCAAAATAATGTGTATAATTAACCCTTTTTATCGCAAGTATTTAAATAATGTGTATAATTAAAACCTTTTTATCAGACAAGAATTAAAATCCAATCTCCGGTCTTTTTGGAGGGTTCAATCGCAAGCATTTAAATAATGTGCATAATTAAAACCTTTTTATCAGACAAGAATTAAAATCCAATCTCCGTCTTTTTGGAGGGTTCAATCGCAAGCATTTAAATAATGTATATAATTAAACCTTTTTATCAGACAAAGAATTTAAATCCAATCTCCGTCTTTTTGGAGGGTTCAATCGCAAACATTTAAATAATGTGTATAATTAAAACCTTTTTATCATACATAAATTAAAGTCCAATCTCCGTCTTTTTGGAGGGTTCAAACGCAAGCATTTAAATAATGTGTAACATTAAACCTTTTTATCAGACAAAAAACCTAAATCAAATCTCCGCATTTGTCAAGAAGATGGGCAAATGCTACCTCCAGTATTTTGGCCATGCTCACCCGCCGTGATGAACCCCGGTGCATATAAAAACCGGGGGAACATCAAGGCAGGGCAGTTCTTTTTGGAGAGCCCTCAGCAGCATGTTACTCTGCAATATTTTGGTATTTACTATTATTTTGGAGCGTATTACTATTTTGGAGCGTGCTACGACTTACTGTTTTGGAGTTGACCTATTCTGACCTTTTACACAGGAAACTTTGACGGTATGATAGAGCATGGTTTATTTTTTACGATGACTGTTTAAACTTATTTCCACCATTAATCAAAACAAAGTCTTATTTTAATGTCGAAAGGCATCTCAACTATGAGTCATTAGTTAATTGAATTAATATCTACTTGTAACAGAATTCTAAAGAACAATGTTGTGGATAAATTTGATTAGGTAAACAAAACACTTTTTGTATGGAGTTGCCTTCTTCCTCAACAGGAAGAAGTTAACTCCATACAAAGTAAACATGAGCAAAATGAATGAAATAGTGGTGTCTGTTCTGCTCGGGTATTCGGCCCCAAGTGGGTCGAATATGCACTATGACGACCCCATATTTTATGGGAAACTACATAGACCAGTGCACGCTGATACTGCTGCTCAAATATACATTAAGACACTGGCCAGTGGAGATGTTATAGTAATAACCACACGTACAGTTATTTCCCCAACAAACATACCAATACTCCGTTTCTGAAGACAGCCCAGTAGTAGTGTACTTGAGTGGCATTGTGCGGATAAATACGGAGATCCGCCTGATAGTCGATTTCACACGACACTATGATTCCTTCACCTCGGAAAACAGTGGTCACGGCACAGGCACTCTCTTCCTATACAATAATACAGCAAATGTATACTACTGCCAAGGTATAATACAGCAGTGGTATAATAAATTAAATACAACATAATACAATAATTCAGTACTTGCAGCACTGGAAACAACTAACAATCTGATATAAAGTGTCTATAAAGGAGGCTATGGTTGCCTGAAGTTTGGATTGAGGGTGTGCAAATGACAGATTGAAAGGCATCATAGCGACGACACAACCACTATGTATATTTACTACCTGATGATCCTCAGTTGGCAATCAGGGAAAAAATACCCTTTAGAGGGAATTATAGGTAAATATAATTACGCTAGTTTTGATGTCACATAATGTTAGCTAACACTAATTCTAGCTACCTCAAGCTAATCTAGGTAGATGCGATCATTGTATTAACATGACTCACATTTTCCGGTTTGAGACATATTTATTTGCTTTCTTCATAACCTGTACCCTGCGGCTGATACTCACTGTAAAACTGAACTCCACCTGCAGGTAAAGTTTGGAAATGAGAAAATTTCAGGCAAAATCAGTGCAAACAAAACTAATCTTTTGGATATTTTCCGAATAATTAATATGCGAAATTTAAATTTTAACAACAGTTTCCATGCTGTTGGGTAATCTCATAAACATATAAATACTTTTGAAAAACTACTGGTTAATTGAAGCATGTACAGGATCCTCCCTAATTTAGTGCATTCCTCATGACTGACGTCACTGCGCTTTTTAAAACTCCATACATTTTTATGCAGAAGCATGAAAAAACAGTTTATCAAAGATTATAGAGTCAGGCCATCTCTCATTATTCAGTTGTGCTGAGCATGCAAGCAGCGTTGTGAGGGAAATAATCAATCGTTATGTAAGGATCCGCGCTCATCATGAGGCCGTTTTGTAAACAGATGCAAAGACTCTTATTCGGTCCAAAATGACCCGCCTCCCTGTATTCAGCCATGTCTGATAAGATAAGTCTTGGTAAATATACAGCCACTAAATTATCGATTGATTTGGCCACTCTGAGCCACTTTTATTTTCTCTACAGCATGCACATTAAACTCAAAATTTATGTGATTGATTGGGCCAGTCTGGGCTACATTTAAATCATCCATGATAATAGTTCAATTTCTTATCCCTATCCACTATTTTATTCATGTCCTGTCGCAAGCCAGCGGATTATACCCACAAGGTGAGTTAAATTGTGGTTTTTTATCAAATCTTATTTCCTGTAAGATGAAGAGACCTGTTGTTCTGCCAGTTAATTTTCTTCAAAAATAAAGTCTCAAGTGTTGGGGAAACACTAAACATCCAGGTCATATGTGAGATTATAAACCCTCAACACTATTGAAAGATTCCACTGCTTATAATTTGTTGACTTTTACGCAGATTGATACATGTGTATCAGGGAGGATGTGTAGGAATACCATGTCAATCTAAGACCAAAATTACTAGCATATGTTAGTTTAAAATGTCAGCAAGATTGATCCGGAAGTAGCTAATCTCCAACAATATTATCATGCAAGATATGAAGAGCAAAGACTCAGTGTTCTGAGCTCGGATTTCAAGCCTTTAGTTTACAAAATACATTTGAAATTAAACCATACTCAAGGACCATCAATATTGTCCATCTTACCGTTACGTGTCTGACAGTTGGAAAGATCAGATGCAATTAAGTAAGTGAAAATGCTGAGCAAAACCTTAAATTTGCAATAGTCGATGCACCATTTTTCATACAAACTCTTTAGGCCAGAAGCAGCTATCATGTAAGTTGTTATTGCACGGACAATATTTGATTGCACGATTTACTGACCACATTTTATACTCTATTACTATATGTTCTGGGTGTACCGAGTTTTAATGGTCATATTTAGAAATAACAGGGTGTTTTATTCTTACATTACATGTATGGGGACATAACTCCTATTCTGGCCTATGCGCTACTATAAAGTTCCCAATGAACTTTACATTAGTGTCTTGGTCGTAAAGAGCATATTAGGCACAACGGGGAAGCGAATTGGAGAGAAATAATATCTGTTATTTGTCACGTTTATTTCTCTGTCTATGATCCCGTGAAACCTGTGAATGTTAAAAAATTACCATTCATAAGTACATAAAGAAAATAGATATACAACTTTAAAATTAAAAGATTTAACTGCCAGTACAGTATTCTAAAATTAGTATGAATCATTATTCAACTGAGTAGTCATGTAAATCTCTCTCATGTGTAATTCTGTTTGATATTAATTAATAATAGGAAAATGAGGAAAAAATTACATAAGAATAATCAGTAAAAACATACCTTGACAGTCTCTTGACCAAGCTTTTATTTATCTTTACTTATTCTTTACTTGTTTCTAAGTATATCTCTGTATAACTTAGTCTTAGCGAGTGGTTTGCATTGAGTAATAAAGTTTAGCAACAACATTGCCCGCTGTCTCAACACAAACTGAAGCTGTCAAAATATGCCCATGACAAAAGTCACCCCGATGAAATCACAACAAGACCCAAGCTGGCGCACCCATGTCTGATTCAGAATAAAACATCCCTTTGTAAGCAATATTGCGGGTTGCCACCAAGGCAGTGCAGAGGAAGACATCGAGAGGCTTTTGGCTAAGCTGTATAAACAGAAATTGATTGCACACACTTGAATCATCTTTGCTAATAAAAACAAAACATTCTGGATATAATGTTATCAACTTGCTGTTAACCAATTTTAATTTGTATATCTTAACTCATTAATTTGTTTTGAAGAAAACCAAGCACAATAACAGATTTTTCTTACAAAATGTTCACATCGCTATAAATCTAGGAATAATACTACTGCTAGATGATGCTTACCTAATTAAATTTAGCTTGCAGAAAACAAATTATTACATCCTCCCACCTAAATTTACTTGAAAATTTATTGAACACTATAAACGGGAATATAAATGTACTAACAAAGATTACGCTACTTAATCTAAGCTGGTTAAATTATGGGAAGCAATATTAATTGCTGTTGGTAAAATACTTGTGTATTACATGATGAATATAATAATATAGTAAACTATTTGTCTCTCTGTAGAGATCTTACTTACCTGCTCAAAATCAGGATCAGCTTCTGGACTGGCCTAGTCAATACGGTGCAGTTACCTTGTCGTTTGCCAGTGGTGGAGCTGACACGCTCACTGGCAACCAGTCTAACAGATGCAGATCGAACTAATTGATCAGTTCCAAGTTTAACCTCCTCCACTACTCCAGTTTTCCACTCTGTCCTGGCCAGGTTTTCATCCATGACTGCTACTACATCTCCCACCTTGATATTGTCACAAGGGTTTTTCCATTTCTGTCGAATCTCTATCTTTGTGAGGTAATCCCTCCACTGCTTGGAAAACTCCTTTGCAAACTGCTGAGACTTTTTGAACATCTGGCGTCCGTAGATGTCCTTATCTGTAGTTTCCTGATCTGTACCCGGTAACAGTAAGTGGTTGTGCTTCATTGTCAGCAGATGTTGGGGAGTTATTACCCTTTCATCTGGGTCATCCAGGTTGTCTATGGTTAGTGGCTTACAGTTGATTACTTTGGCAACTTCATACATGGCAGCTCTTAAAGCTGCAGTGTCGAGCCTTGCTGTGTATCTGCCTTTGATTTTACTGAAAATGTTTCTTATTGTGCGGATAGATCTCTCCCACACTCCGCCCTGATGGCTTGCTGCTGGAGTACTTGTTTTGAATAGAATGTGGGATAGAGCAGATCTAGAGCCCATAAAATTTGTGCCATTGTCGCTGTATATTGTTGACACTGGCCCACGAATACTTTCCAAGCACTGGAAGGCCTGGAGGAAGCTGTCAGTCGACAGGTCATTCACTACTTCGATGTGTATTGCTCTAGAGAACATGCATGTGAACACAATGCACCATCTCTTAATCTCCGACCGCCTTTCCTTGACTGTGAAGTGGCCAAATGTGTCAACACCAATATGGGTGAATGGGGGAGAGGGATCCACTCGATCTTTGGGTAGAAGTCCCATCTGCTGGGCGATAGGAGTCTTCTGCAACTTCTTGCATGTCACACATTTCCTGATGAGTGACTTAGTTAGGCAGTGTGCGCCTACAATCCAGAATCCACTCTGTCGCAACGAGGCTTGGGTGAAGATTCTTCCTTGGTGATGAACTTTTGAGTGATGGTGGCTGATGATAAGATTGGCCAGCCATGATGCTTTGCTGATGATTCTTGGATGTGTCTCTTCTGATGTAAATACTGACTATTTTGCAGCACGGCTACCAACTCGCATGAGTCCAGCGGCATCCAGAAATGGAGAGAGCTGACTAATCCTGCTTCTTGCGCTTATTGCTCTTCCGGCTTTCAATGCTGATATTTCATCAGGGAAGTATTTCTCCTGATCTGATTTTGCAAGAAAGCTCTCTGTCTCCATGAGTTCTTCTCTGGTCATCTTCTGAAATTTCCATATGGGTTTCATACCTTGTTTAGCTCTCTTGGCGATCTTTCGCATTTGACTGGTTCCTCTGATGAGGCTTGTCCAGGTCGAGAAATTCTCTACCTTAACTGAATCCTGCTTGTCTTTCAGTGCTGTACTTTTTACATGCACTTTGGGTTTTCGTACTTCCTTGTCTGCAGGGTCTACATTATAACTGTTGGGCTGGTTCTCTAGCATCTGGGACAGATCCTTCTCCCAAAGAAATTTGGGGCCTGTATACCAACAAGAATCAATCAAGTCTTTGACAGTTGATCCTCTAGAGGCTATGTCTGCTGGGTTGAGGGCTCCACTAATGTGATACCAGTCCTGTGGTTTTGATTTACTTCTAATCTGACTCACTCTGTTTGAGACATATGGTAAAAACTTGGCTGTGTCATTCTTTATGTATCCAAGGGCTACTGTGCTGTCACACCAGAAGTACTCTCTATCGATGTTTATGCTTAGTTCGCTCTTTAGTTTCTTACTTTGTTCTGTGGCGCTAACAGCTCCTTGTAGTTCCATTCTAGGCATCGTCGCTAGTTTTAGAGGGGCTACTCGTGCTTTGGCGAGTATTAGCGAGCAGTGAACTCTTTCTTTGACATCAACCACTCGTATGTAACTACATGTCCCATAACCATCCTCAGATGCATCAGAGAAGTGATGGAGTTCTGTAACTCCTATTTGGCTGAAATCATCTGGTTTTATGTGTCGACTTACCTGTATCCTGCTGATGTCCTCAATGTCCTTTTTCCAGAACCTCCATTCTTGGCGCAACTCTTCGCCAATAGGGTCGTCCCACTCTAACTTTTGGCGGCAGGTTTCCTGAAGAATATTCTTTCCGCAGAGAGTTATTGGGGCGATCAAACCCATCGGGTCGAATATCTGGGCCACAGTAGATAATAACCCTCTGCGTGTCTCTGGCTTCTCTGGTGATTCATTGACGAAATGGAATATGTCTTGGTGAATATTCCATTCCATTCCCAATGTCCTTTGTGTTGGCAGATTGCCGCTAAATAATTCCGCATCCTGTACTGCACGCTCTTTGGCTGGAAGTGAGGCAAGAACCTCCGCAGAATTTGATGAGAATTTGTGCAGCCGTAAGTTTCCTGCTTGGCATATTTCTGATGCCTCTCTTACGAGCGATATTGCCTCTTCGATTGAATCGACACTTGTTACTCCATCGTCCACGTAGAAGTCTCTCATGATGAAGTCTGCTGCCTTGGACGGGTGGTGTTTGGCGATTCTTCTAAGACCATAGGTGGCAACACCTGGGGAGGATGTTGCCCCAAATATATGTTTTGTCATCCTGAATGTCTTGACTGTCTCAAGATCATTGTCCAGCCATAAAAATCTTAAGAAGTTTTTGTCTGTCTCTGCCACTTTGAGGTTGTAGAACATCTGTTCTACATCCGAAGTGATAGCAATTTTGCCTAAGCGAAATCTAATCAGTATTCCTAATAAGTCATTCATCTGATCAGGACCTTTTAGTAGCCAGTCATTCAGGGAAGTTGAGTTGAATGTGGCACTGGCATCAAAGACCACTCTTAGCTTATCTTTCTTTGGATGTTTCACACCAAAGTGGGGTATGTACCAACATTCACCTTCAGTCTCCAACTCTGTGGCTGGCACTTCTTCCGCATGACCTTGCTCCATTAGATTCTGCATGAATCCACAATAGTCGGTTTTAAATGAACTATCTCGCTGTAGCTTTGCTTTTATTTGACACAGGCGTTTTAATGCCTGACTTCTGTTGTCCGGGAGATTTGGCCTTCTTTTGAAGGGGAGCGGCATAACCAGTGTGCCATCCTTATCCTGTGTGGTGTTTTTCTCTAGTATATTGATGAACATTAGGTCATCCTGCGATATTGGATTGCCGTCTAGGTCACTGAAGTCATTTTCTACCATTTTGAATATTGTCGGTGAACTCAACTTACTTGTCTGAGATAAGAAGCATTTTCTTGCTGTTGGTGTTCTACTTTTGCCACCACATAACGCCCATCCAAACATTGTTTTCGCAGCAAGCGGCTCATCGTCTGGCCCTTTGACGCTTTCCTGGTAAAAAATGGCCTGGGGGCAGTCTGCTCCAATTAGTAGACCAATAGGGATGTCGAGAAGTGGGGAGAGATGCTTAGCAACTTTTTGCAGGTGTGGTAGCTTGAGGCACTTGTCATATGTGGGAATCTGTTCTATGCTACAGTTGATTGCATCCTTTTCATATGCATCTAGTGTAGTGCTATTGTTGGTCATGTATCCTCTAACTGTGAGATCTGGGTAAAGCATAAGTTTTTCGTCGGTCACATCATTCATCGTAAACATCTGCACTTCTTCCATTGCACCAGTCGCATTAATCTCCTTGGCAACTTGTTGGTCGATATATGTCGAGTCTGAAGCAGTGTCCATGAGGGCATACACAAGTTTTTCCGGTCCACCAGCTGAAATATAAGCAGGTACTACCTGACTGTAGGTAGTCCTTTTGGTGGATGTACAGTTCACCTTCTTCGTTGTACTGTTGTTGGAGGGAGTTTCCTTTGTTGCTGAGGTTTCAGTTGCGTTACCACCGCTTGGCTTCACTTTTACAGATGTATCTGTACCTGCGGCTGCTGAGGGTTTGTTTGTGACAGGGTTGCCACTGTACTCAGGGTTATGTAATACTGTGGCATGCTGTTTACCGCAGATTTCACAGATTATTCTGCTCCTGCAGTCCTTGGCTATCCCTCGGTGTTTAGCACAGCGGAAGCACAGACGATTGGTATTTATGAAGTCCATCTTCTCTCTGAAAGTTTTCTGTGCGAATTCTTTGCAGTCCGGAATTGAGTGCTCGTTATTCTTGCAGAAGTGGCAATACGGCTTCTTCTGTCCCTGTGCATCATTGGTTGACGTGTTGTAGCTCTTGCTGTAGTTTTGCTTTTGAAAGCCACGATTTTCATTGTTCGGCCTTGGGTTATACTTACTTGTACTTGTACTCGTGTGACGCTTCATAATTGGGTTCATGTAGGTAGCTGCTTGAAGTTGAACAAAGTCCGCAAAATCGGAGAAAGATGGGTAATCACGCATCTCAAATTTTCTTTGGTTGATAATTTCTACCCATTTCAGTTTCAACTCCTGTGGCAGTTTCTGGCTCATATATTCATTCTGTTCTTTTTCATCCAGAGATCCTAAACCTTTTACAGACGATCTGGAGCTCTTGATGTGATCGAGAAAGTCTGCAAAGTCTTGCAGTTTTTCCCCATCTGGTTCCTTGATTGGTGGCCACTGTCGCAGTCTTTTCTTGAAAATTCCTGCGATGTCCTGATCTGTAGAGAATCGCTCCTTGAGTTTTCTTAGAACCTGGCGATATGCCTCGGCGGTATTGACACTAAGCAAGCCAATAACACAATCTCTAGCCTTACCACTCAGATACTTCTTGATGAATCGGAGAGCTTCTAATTCAGTCAGCTCTTCTGCCTCTACATATGTGTTCCAGTCGATCTCCCAATCATTGAACTCAAGCGGGTTTCCAGAGAATATTTCAGGTTCAACTGACTTCTTTTTGCGTTTTTCTTCTTTCTTCTCATCCTTGCTAGCCAGAGTTTCCGCTAGTCCATGTGTGAGCTCCCTTGTGAAGTCCTTGATCCATTCTTTGTCTGGGTTTGAGGATGTGTCACTCTGATGTGTACTTACACCTGAGCCCACGCTGCTTGGTGATGCTGGTGTAGCACGAAGAGGTTTGACTGTTATCTGAGAAGTTCTCACCATTTTCTCCATCAGTGTTTTATTCTTTGATTGGAGTTGCGCTAACTTTTCCTGTAGCACTAGGTTGGCCTCGTCCAGTTTCCTTTTTTCTTCGAGAAGTGACTCTTCCTCTGTTTGATTGGCTTCAAGACTTGCTTTGAAGGTGTTAATGCTATCTAAAAACTCCTGGAAAGTTTTTTCCTGAGTACTGTCAGGCTTTCCTGAATTCATTTCTAACAACTCTTGGTAAATAGCGCATACATCATTTACACAGGCATCAACTTCAGTTAAATAGGCCTCTATATCTGACAATGAAATATTATGTAATTGCTTATCTATTGAATCAGAAGGAGAATCTAAAAAATCATTATTTTTATCAGTTTGAGTAGTGATCTGTTCACACATAGAAGTAAATATTTGTACAGCTAATAGACGTGACTCATTTTTCTTAGCCCTATCTAGCTGTCGCCTAAGCCTCTCGCCAGACTCATTTGCACTACCTTCAGTATGGGATTCATTATCAACATTATCAGTATTTACTGGGTCATTACTTTTAGAACTATTTCCTGGGTCCCCTTCTGAATCAGACATGACTGCGCAAGACAAAGGTCAAGTAACGACAACACAAACGCAACCAGCGCCCCGACCAGAAACAGACAGCTTCAGTTTGTGCTTTACAATAATTATCAAACACAACAATCATAAAAAATTATACCCCAAAAAGGCAAACTCAAAGACCCAAGTACAAATTAAAAATGTAGATAGAGGAATGACAATTCCAAACTTTTGATAATTGGACTGTGAGCAAGAAATTCCTCCCTGCTTGCTATGTGTTAGATTGACAAAATTAATACTGTTGCCAACAACTGAGGATTACTTGTTTACTGTTGCGCAGCAATGAATGAAATTCCAATAACAACAAAAGTCATTAGGCAGTGATGAATAACATTCCTGTAATTAGGCACAAACCAGTTATCAATGTAATCTAATTATGACAGTGTCATACGCTGAAAAGTGTGATCTGTGAATGCACAAGCTATTTCTAGCGAACTATATATGATACAGGTACTTAGCTGACGAAGGTTCTATGATGCTGAGTTCCTGATCTCTCTGTGTAGCTATTGCAGCCCTTGTTTGTAGCTATTGAAGCTCTATATGACAATAATTGTCCTCTGTAGTGGGTAGATTATCCAAGGCCAGTCGGTTTATTGTTACAGTTACAATGTTGTGAATCTCTCTCAGAATCCTCTCTTTGGGTGTAGCTGTAGCGTCTTCTATGGGTACTGACTTGTTATCTCCTCACCGTACTATTACCTAGGCTCTCGATTGAGTGCAAAGGTTTCACTATAAAGTTCCCAATGAACTTTAGATTAGTGTCTTGGTCGTAAAGAGCATATTAGGCACAACGGGGAAGCGAATTGGAGAGAAATAATATCTGTTATTTGTCACGTTTATTTCTCTTGTCTATGATCCCGTGAAACCTGTGAATGTTAAAAAATTACCATTCATAAGTACATAAAGAAAATAGATATACAACTTTAAAATTAAAAGATTTAACTGCCAGTACAGTATTCTAAAATTAGTATGAATCATTATTCAACTGAGTAGTCATGTAAATCTCTCTCATGTGTAATTCCGTTTGATATTAATTGATAAAAAGGAAAATGAGGAAAAATTACATTAGAATAATCAGAAAAAACATACCTTGACAGTCTCTTGACCAAGCTTTTATTTATCTCTACTTATTCTTTACTTGTTTCTAAGTATATCACTGTATAACTTAGTCTTAGCGAGTGGTTTGCATTGAGTAATAAAGTTTAGCAACAACATTGCCCGCTGTCTCAACACAAACTGAAGCTGTCAAAATCTGCCCATGACAAAATTCACCCCGATGAAATCACAACAAGACCCAAGCTGGCGCACCCATGTCTGATTCAGAATAAAACATCCCTTTGTAAGCAATATTGCGGGTTGCCACCAAGGCAGTGCAGAGGAAGACATCAAGAGGCTTTTGGCTAAGCTGTATAAACAGAAATTGATTGCACACACTTGAATCATCTTTGCTAATAAAAACAAAACATTCTGGATATAATGTTATCAACTTGCTGTTAACCAATTTTAATTTGTATATCTTAACTCATTAATTTGTTTTGAAGGAAACCAAGCACAATAACAGATTTTTCTTACAAAATGTTCACATCGCTATAAATCTAGGAATAATACTACTGCTAAATGATGCTTACCTAATTAAATTTAGCTTGCAGAAAACAAATTATTACAGCTACAGTGAAAAAGTAAATAGCGCAGTGACGTTGTGTCACTGAATTAGAGAAAACGCTCTAAGCCAGTAGTTTCCAGTCTAAAGTATTTGTACGTTTATGCATTTAACACACGCATCATAGAAAAAGAATGTTGAATTGATTTATCTAGAGACCGACCACCCATCACCAATCACCATCTCCTGTGTTAAAAATCTATAAAAATTCTACATGCAGTATTATGGTGGCTACCCTGCCTTGCAAAAGCTCACTGTAAATAGAATAACAATCGGAAACTGAGTATGTTTAGGTTTCACAAAAACATGAGTGTGGCAATTGGTAATTAAATGGAGGATATATAAAGCATTTATTTTATTACACATTACCGGCTTGGTTTTGACAGTATGGTTCATAGGAGGTGCAAAGATTCTCATGTGTTGAGTTAAACTGTTGCTTGTGCCTGTGATTTTTCCATGCACTGTTACAATCCATAGCATCATCTAACGGATCAGCAAGTAATTTCCGGCTAACGTCCATCTGGCAATAGCATTGTCGGACATCATATGAGTAAACTGAAATTCATGATTTTGGTTAATTGTAGTATGAGCCCCTCAGACTTTAGGCCCCCCCCCACCCCCGTAATTTTAAACTCATTCTAAAATATACATTCTTCTGACAGAAATTTCAAAAACTTTCATTCCACATCTTTTGATTAGTTGTTGTGTATAGATAGTTCGGTATGCCATAAGTTACTGTTGGCAATAGCTTTAATGTCCTGTACAGCGAAACACTTATAACTATTATACTTTTTTCGTTTCTCAGCTACACAAATTATAGATAAGCCTTATTGATCATTCCTCTCAGGAGGCTTTTAGGTGGTATTACCTTACACAGTGATTTGATGACATTAGTCAGACTAAACTTCTTATACTTCTTACTGAGTTTCAACCCTTTTAATATTGCATTGTGTATCTCAGGGTGCAACTGCGGCTTTGTTTCAATCCACACAATGTTCAAGTATGTATCTTTGGTATTATATTGGTAGCGCTGCCAAAGCACTTAGAACACTCGGTGCCAAATTTTGATGAAACTGATACAATTATCACTATTTCAAGACACAATAATTAGTTTCATTCATGAGCTTTGACCTGTAGGATTCTTCAGGATGTTAGTTTTATCAGACAATTTATTTTATAAACTAATAAAACCCACATGACCCTGTGACCTCCTAAGTAAACACGTCTGATACGATAACAGTTTACAGAATCTCTTATAGGTTTGTGTTTCTGAGAAGTTTGACAGCAGTTGAGTTTTGTCCAGGCATGAACCTTACATCGTCTGAATGTATCTTACATCATCTGTGTGGAACATGACATTTATTATTTATCTGTTCTCCGCGTAGTGAGTCATCGAGTCAGCAGCTCTTTCTATCTACTAGTAAGAGTAGTCATCAAGTATAAAACAGTTTTGTTGTTGTTGCCGATCATCACAGATTAGAATCTATCGCTCTGGTGTAGCAAGGCTGGAAAAATTGACAAACGTAAGTTAACAGGCTGTGTTGATTGTGATTTTAATTTTGAATTTGAACCCCTGAGAAGATCAGTTAATCAGTCATTAATCATATGACTTCATTGGGAAATATCTGATTTTAAATTAAATTTTATACTGCACAGATCTGCGTACAAGCCAATTCAGAGAATAAACCCAGTGAAGGTATTTAGATATGGAGACTTTCCATCTGGACGGAGACGGGTTTGATGAGCCTTTTGCCTCTGAGGAATGCAGCACCAGCTCAAGCTATTCTAAACCCACCAGTAAGTTACTAAGCATCTTTAGAATGGAACAATCTAGCAGAAAATTTAGCTGGGCAAGAAGTTAGAGTTTATAGAAGCGCTCGATTTTTCGCCTTCCTTCAGCTCAACCCCATCATAACAGCACAAACCTGAAAACTAATAAACTGAACCCAGCCATTACTTAACTTCTACAGGTTATAGTAGAAGAAGAAGAGACAATCCTTGTGTTATCTTCAGCAGACCAGCTGTGATTGTAGTAGTCTTACTACTGATAATAACATGTGTGTCTACAGTAGTCACTCTGATCTATGTAGTAAGTGAGATGAAGGATATGAGGGGACAACTCACTACCCTCAGCCAGCAGGTAAGCTCTAAAGTGTGAAACTGGAACAATGCATGTCCAAGAAATAATTGATAACTATATAACTCATTCAAATAGCGCAAAAATCCTTAAAATATTGTAGACCAGGTAGGAGTTGCCTACCTAATTGAAAAGAGGGGATAACTAGTGTTTTTAGCATTGATCAATCAGGGAGGATCCCTGGACCAATCAAATCGAAATTTTGTGAAGGATTGCTCTTGATTCATGACTGGTGATGTAATCTCTGTGCTGTCTTGACCACTAATGAGTGTTGCCATATTTACAGAGGATGAAGCGAGTTCGGGTGCGGTCCAGTCCGAGGCGAAGACCAGCCAGCACAATCGTTGCACAGGACGAGGAGAGGCTCACTCCAGTATCGGCACATACATGAACCAGACCTTATCTGATAATCAGGAACTTCTATCACTATCTACTGAGATCAGAGGTCTGCTCCAAACTGTAAACCACACCACACAACTGATCATACAGACTAACACTGATGTCAGAGCTAACGGTGATAACCTACAGCTTCTCAAGTCTACCGCTCAGATACTGAGGCAGAGTCTGAGTATCCAGACTGCATGTCTGAACAGTTTAACTCAGCAGATGACAAATGGGCAGTTTGAGATTTCAGACTTCTTTACACGTATCCAAAGTAAACTTACGGTCGGTTCAAACGTACTACAGCAGACTTTACTGGCAGGTGAGAGTCTTAACTGATGTGTTTTTCTATGGCTCAATAGGTCAAGGTTTTTCAGGTTCATACTTTTCTACTGCTCACTATTCAGACCTGCCAAAAAATATCAATTGGCCAAAATGTTTGTCTTTAACTCAGAGGCTGATACTTGCCAAGATTTCAGCGTTATTTGCTTCCAATTTTATTGGGCTGTATTACGCCACCCTCTCCTTTTATGAAATATGCTAGCAAATTCCTGTTTTTCAAAAAAATTCTGGTCATTTCTGACCTTGTGACCCATCAAAGATGTGAAAACACATCAATCAGCTTTTGATTCACTGTCAATAAACTGCTGTTAATCTATTAATCTTGAAACAACAGGAGCCTGGAATGTCTCAGAGAGTAACAACCAAAAGGTGGTGCTCGTCTCAAGGAATCTCCAAGCTTTCTCATCCACCCCTACCATTCTCAGTGTCTCAATGATCCATGAGTGCGGTACTAAATCGTACGCCTTCTGGTAGTCTATCCAGCCCATGGCTAAACCAATTTTCCTGTTCTTACAATCCTTCACTATCACCTTATCCATCATCAAGTGGTCTTTAGTTCCCTTATACCCAGATCTACATCCCTTCTGTTCTTCTCCGATGAGATCATTCTCCTCCAGGTGTCTATAGATCTCTTCAGCCACCATTGAGGTCATCAGCTTCCATACAATAGGTAAGCAGGTTATGGGTCTGTAGTTCCCCTGTGCTGTCCCTTTGGTCTTGTCTTTTTGAATCAGAACAGTCCTTCCGGTTGTCATCCAGCTGGGTGTCTGTGCTGTCTCCAGGCATTCATTCAGGTATTTATAACAAGCTTTCTGTGCAGGTTGGTCATATTTTTCATTTAGAATCCCTGTACAGAGTCTGGGCCCGGAGCCTTCCAGTTTGGTAATTTCACTAGTGCTCTTTTGAGCGCGTTTTCTGTAATGATTATCTCACCCTGATGTATTCCTTCCAATTTTCTTCTGACTCGGTCTATCTACGGTGCTTTTCCATCATGTTCAGTCGCATGTCCCCAAATCCTTGTCCAGAAGTCCTTGGATTCCTCACCATCTGGTATTTCATTCTCACCCTCCAAATTACTCTGTATGTCATTATAAAATCTCTTCTGGTTGTTCTCAAACACTCTGTTTTGTTGGTACTGCTTTACTCTGTCATCATATCTTTTGATCTTTGCTGCTGTTGCCTTCAATCTTTGTTTTAACTCCTCTCCCACGAGTTGGTATCCCTTGCGTTTGATGTTGTGTTTCACTTCTATCCTTCTTCTAAATCCATCATTGTGTGGTTTGTTTCTTGCTTGCACTACTCTGCTTATATCTTTCCTTAACTCCATCACCTTTGCTTTCAGTCTCTTTTTCGATGGTGGTTCTTCTTTCTACTCATTCCAGTTCTTTGCCAACTTCTTTGTGACAATTGCTGCACTCGCGTAAAATGTATCATTCAGTTCAGTGATGTTATCAATTGGAACATGTTTTATCACCTCATTGATCTTGCTTAGTTCTTCCACTATCTTCCTTCTGTCTATATGCCTGATGTTAGTAAACTTTTCTCTACCCATCTGCAGCCTTCCTCTCTGTAATTTGATTTCCTCAACTAATTCCCTTTTCTCATCTGATAATCTGCCCTCTGTCATGATGTCTTCTTGTCTCACTGGATGGTCATATTATCTTCTACAACCTTGGTAAATGCGTTCTAGTACACTCGGTGGTATCACTTCAACAGTCGTCTGTCCTTTTTCCATTGCCGGTGCTCCCTGACCTTCAGTCTCTCTTATCCTGATATCATCCAATTCCTCCTTTGTAAGCCATTCCTTTCTGATAATCGTCCTTGCCTGCATCGATATTCTGCTCTCCGTGAGTTCAAATCCCCCTCGATCTTGCCATATCTTTGCCATCCTTGACATGTATCCTCTCCTCATTGGCTCACTAGAATAGTAGCACTCCATAATTTTGATGTTATCTTCCCTAGTATAGCTCATTCGCTGAGTTGCTGGTCTTACTTCGCCAGTAGTAGAATGACGACCGACTCCTGCCTGGTTCACCACAGGTAGCCTGCCAGGCGAGACAGATCGAGCATTGCTCTCCCCCTCATTCACGCCCTTACTCTGTATTGTACTTGTTGTATTCATCATGAGATATGAGTTTGTTTTCTGCCAGGGTTAGCTCCCTTAGCTGATGATTGAAGAATCTGTCCCACTCAGCAGTAGGGATTTTCTGTCAGGATTTTCTCCCTTAGGTCCAGCGAAGCGTCGGGCACCAAGCCGATATTAGTGGATGCCGGTTAAGGCCAATCCACTACTGGCGCTATTATTATTGTTATTATTATAATTATTATTGTTCTTTATTTCTAATATTGATGTTATGGTAATGTGAAGGAAATGCCAAACAAGCTTGGTAATTGACATCTGATCACAAAGTCAACAGGGGAGTGGCTACAATAGGAGATTTAGCAAGACATTGCTAAGATATACTCTGGGTTATTGTGTAGCTAAATCTTAGATATGATTAGAATCATCGGCCTTGACAGAGCTTGATTGATCCTTCGGCAGATTTTATATTGAAGCATAATGTGATTGTCGTAACTAAATTGAATACCAGGCAGCAATCGATAATCATGTGAGTCCACAGATATAAGCATTGTTGCATTCTCGTAATAATACTAGATCGAAGGAAAACATGTTTAACTAATGAAGTATGCTTGAAACAAAAAAAAAAGGTAAATAATGATATTAAGCACATCCGTCAATCCCGATTGTGTTTCACAGTGGTCTTTTCCTTGTAGCCTTCTGCTCCAAATAAAGTCAGCAGGGCAGCATAATCAAGGCCAATGGATTTATTTGGTGAATGTACTCATTCCATTTGTCTGCAGTATATTGCACTTTTCCTTATTCTGCAGGTTTCTGGCTAATCATAAAATAACCCTGGGTGCAGGCAAATGTTTATGTCTATCCATCTGTTTGTGGTTTAGCTATTTTTTGAAAAACAAGGAATTAAAAGATGCCAAAGTAGATAAATAATGAATGTTTAAATTAAGACATACAAGTTTATAAATCTGCTTTGCGGTGGGTTGTTATTTCCAGCCGCCACACAGTGATTGTCTGCTGTCTGTAAAAATTGAAAATCATGGCACCCAGCAGCCCTACCATGATTTTGATAAGGTTACTTTTAATTTACAAGCCGTAACACAAATCTTTCCTAATACCACTCAGAGCTACATAAAACATCAAATAATTAGGATTAACTATTATGAAATAGCTGTTTGGGTTAAACATGTATACCATATCTGAAAATAGCTGTTTTTGTGAAATTGCAGGGAGAACAAGATCCACAAGAACTTGTTCAATGTGATCTATCTCATCATACAATCAAGGTGCTTGATGATCAGATGCCTGTGAATCAATGATGACATAGTTTGATGTAGGCAAAGTTAATACAGCTTCGGCGACACAGCTGGTTTATACGATACACTTCATTGCGTCTGGACCAAGCAACAGGCCTCGCAATGAGTTGAATAGATTTGATGATTGAATCTCTTTCATTACTTGAGCGAAATTCAGCAACCTCAATGTTACACACTACATCCATCTTTTATTACATAATATTGAGATTGATTGAAAAAGGCTGGGCAGAGTGTGCTTCACCTGTTGGTAAAGATTTATAATTTATCTAGCCATTGCTCGGTAGGTTCTGATCATGTTGAAAGGATTGCCAACAATAACAAGATTACTGTTAATCTCCAATAACAATTAACAAATAGAGCTAGGCTTTCTATGAAGGATCTCAATGATACCTATGCCCAGTTCAGTCGGGCCTTCCTTAAATATGCAGGTAGCTTATCATAGAATACACAATCCCTTATTGTTCTCTGTGTGCGACCCTCTCACTAAGGAGATCAGGCATGCTGCAAAGTTAAGTGATGGATGGCTATGAACAATTCTGCTACCTATTCTGTAGTCAACCAGTCAAATCCAGTTATCCAGTTTCTTTTGACATTGTCAAGGTTATTTCCTCACTTACTGATACCATCTAAACCACAACCCCGGGTCTAATTCAGCAGCAGTAGTTGAATATTTGCATTCTTATTACAGATTTGACCACAGGACCAGGAAAAATGTGATGTCAGTTACTTTACAGGACAAGGATGAACTATTTAACCAATGGATTTTATTTTGCAGCGCTGCATACCTTATTTGATTTTCTTACACACTTGGATGTCATCAATTCCAATTGACAGATGGTAATACACCCTCTGCTACAATATAGAAGAGATCAATGTTGAGAACCAATTCTCGTACCAGTTTTCGAGCGATGTTCTGCCGATTTTTAATGCAAAGAAGAAATTAAAAAGAGTGCCGAGGAGCCATTTGTACAAAATCAAGCGTACCCCTTTGTGGAACCTGTTGTTGACCAAACCAAAACATCAATTACATCAATTATCAATCCTGAATTTGCTGACGGCTATTTTCTTTTGTATGGCACTACTGGAAAAGTGGAGAGAACATCAAACTGTATTGCAACCATAGACCTACTAATAATAAGTAGGTCTATAATTGCAACAGAATCAGTGAAACCTACCGAAGAAATGCCTTTGGTTTGTTTTACATTTCATGATCTCGCTAAGGATCACCTAGATCAACTTCAGCCCAGGTAAATTCTGAAGATTATGTGAAAACATCAATAATTATGTTGCTTTAAGTTTGATAGAATATTTAGCGTTTACTGTCGCAATATATGACGCAATGGTGCTACCAATGAAATAACTCATTTTTCACAACCAATCCTGCTATTGAGTGGTGAATTTGTTTATGAAACGATAACTCTGGATATGTCATTAGGCTGCAATGTTTACTCCTGACATTAGCTCAGGAGAGTTTCAGTCGATGGAATTCATATCAAAGCTAACTTTGTATTAATCTGTCACAGGGGAGACAACATGCTCTAGATTCTTATAGACTCTTTGTTTTTCAACTTGGAAATTGATTATATTAGTCACAAATGTCCCTGTGCAAATCAGGTCAGTTTTCTTGTTCAAAGCTATGAGGTTGCACCGAAATGAATGTTGGTTATTTTGTTGTCCGCTCCTAATCCTTGAGATGTGACGTCTCTGCATACAGGGTGCAAATTTTTGCTTACCTGCATACGGGGTTTTATCTCACTGTACTATTCCACAGATCTGTTAGTATCTGCCCTGCTACACTTTATCAATGAGGCTGAGCATTGGGGGTGTTTACTGGTTGGGACCTGATCAGAAGAAGCCTAGATGAGATGAATGGATCGCCTGAGCAAAATCAGAAATAATTTCTGTCATAAAGATTTGAACCAACAACATCAGATTGTTTCCTGCTAAATGGCTACTGTCATGTGTTATAATAATTGAGAATGTAAGTCTAAGTCTATGCTTGAGAATTTGGGGTAAAAAATTGATAGCATACTAGTGTACGATATTCATACATCATCCATTTTTCATTTACTAGGTCGGGGTGCAGAAATCCAACAGCACATTAGAATTATATATTTACCATTTTATTGTGCTCGGATGTTTAAGAAAACAAATATCCTCCTCAACAGAGTATCGTTGGCTTTTAAGTCTAAGTTCCAATAAAAACCTACTACATGCCAGCAGACCCCCAACATACATTAGTTATTTTTCATGATCACATAAATACATTTGAAAAATTTGTGATCTCCCCACAAGAAAACCACAAATAAATGGCAAGTTCAAATCAATTCTGTGCCATTGACAATGGGAGAGACTATAGCATTTTTCCAAGTTCAAATCATCAAGTTATGAAAATAGGGGGAAAAGAAAAATGATCTGAGCCCCACTGCTTCTACTTATTCAGCATTCAGTGGTCCTATATGTTACACAAGTGTGCATCTTTGGAATAAAGGGACTTATTCCAAATGTTTCTTGTAAATTGGCAGTGACAGCTACCAATACCAGACTACCATAAACAGATTACTTAGCTATGTGATCAGAAATATCTTGTACGTAAAACCATGTATGATGCAATTTATTATTGTTTCAAATAATTTCCTTGTATTAGAAATACCACACTCCATTATATCAATTAGCAGCCCTAGTATTTTTGATAGTTAGGTTTAAACCAAAGAATAAGGAAAAGTGAGAACTTTTGTGGACAAAACAAGTGTGGCTGAGAAAACACGACACTCCATTGATCTTTGTAATGCAGACATGAAAATGATCATTGGAAGCTATGTAGGGTATCACAAATGCCCAAGAGCAATGCCTCACCAATTAGTGTGACCACAGGGTGAGACTTGGTTAATATGAAGTGAAGGAAATGTTGCATCATTATCATTTGTCCACAACCCACCCCCACCCCCCCAATCCAACTGGCCAACATGATACCACAATCAATGTGTTATAAACTTATGAACATTACTGAATGGTAAGTAAAGCTCTATACCACCCAAAGGTTGTCGGGTCATCTAAGAACTAGGCTTCACTAAGCCTCAGTAATGCAGCAAAATTCTGCAGGCTCGATCTGAGAATATTCCATTCCATTCTCAGGATGTCATAGTTTTCTTTCAGAGGCATCTTCTCCCATCTACCATATCAATATCAAACCGTCCTATGTATGTTAGATGATCAAAACTCTGTGGAGCGCTTCTCTGGAATTAGATTATTATGGCATTCCCTCTGTTGGACAGACATAACGTCACTCTAGGGAGCAAATATTTTGCCGCTCCATGTATCAACACGCGTGTGATTTCCCTCCATCCCATAAATTGTTTGACTTTTTTTACAGATTTATTTTGAGGTTACCAATCTCCATTTAGCTGAAAATTAGAGTGAAACCACATCACCAGGAAAAACTGGACTTGTGATAACAAACATAGCAGAAGATAATTTTGACAGCAAGTTGTGTTGTTGAGGTCAAATAGAGGGCATAGAATTTGAATGCTTGCACTAACCGCCATTACCGATTAAATCTTGACAGATCACATTGTTATCAAAACTTCCTCGTATTTTTAATATAAAAGGCAGCAACTCACTCAGAGCAAACCACACACCATTGTACAGAGTGACTTCTATATTAAAGTTCAGTACTAAAAACAATATGGAGATACTTAAACTATTCTGTATCACTTTCGTTGCGCTAATTGTTATAAGTTCTGCTCAACCCCTGAAGAGATCAAAGCGACAGTCTTTCGACTGGTGAGTAGATTTTGATCTAGCATTCTTCCAAACAAAACTGTGATCTTCTTCCTATGCACTGACAAATGAACTTTTATGTATACTTATATTATTACCTACTTAGGTAATAATTGTGATGAATTATTGTTCACGAGATTTGCATGACGATCTTCAAGTTTATTAATAGTTGATAACCTAGATAGTAGTTTGGTTACTAAGTTGATTAAAATCAGATTTTAAGAAGTTGATGCTCAAAGTTCTATGAATCCTTGTAGTGGTAGTGACCCTGGTTTTATTTTATTTTTCTAGGAACTTCCCAACTTCCCAGTAAGTATTTTATTTGTTGATAACTAAGTATTTTCTGAACTGTATAACAAGTTTGTCTTCACTTGAGGTTACATTAACAGCCTGCTGCGGTGAAGAGAATCTACACTGTGACGTGAGGTTGGTAGATGAAACGAGGTCGAAATATTGCTATTTTTGTGTGTGTGGCGATCAATTCAAAAAATATCGAATCATCTTGATTTCAAAATTATTATCGACCACATTTTCTCATATTAGATTCAGACTTGGCAATAACTGGTGGGCAGGCAGATCTCCTCATGATGCTGTATCTATTGGTATTGGTGGTTCATCTAACAACGGGCGTCACAGCTGGCACACTGGGTACTCTCCCAGTACGGGATTAGCAAGTATCGGGTATAAGTGGACTGGAAAGAGACGTTAATATATTCTTGTGATTCACAGCGATGATAAATTTCTCAACTGAGCAAGAGAAAAATGAAAAATGAATACCTTAAATGAACCAATGTTTATTACTAAATTTGAATTCAATTTTTATGCCACCATAGAACTGAGCTTGACATTTATGCTTTTAACATCATCTCGTGTCATTTTTAAACTTGACCTATTTTTTAAAACAAATAGCTGCCCTTTTGTTTTTTGCCGAATCCAAACTTTAACTTCAATATAGTACTGTGCCACTCAAATTACTCAAAATATAGCTTTTACTTACTTCCTAACTCACTCACAGAATAAAGAACTTCACATCAGCTAATCAAACTTGTATCGAAGCAATAATTGTTGGTGTCAATCCAATAAACATTTACGATTTTTGAGTGATGTTATAAGACCATCAAATGATTATATGACAGTTATTGGGATACGCTAACTTGTTGAATGATGCCGCAAGGATTTAATTCTTGAGGTTTCACAGAATAATCTGATAGAAGGAGTTGTAATTATGTCCCCATGTTCAAAAGGAAGACAACTCAGCATTATGTGATATATTGTTATAAATCTACAGTAAGAATAAAATTTTTTGCTGGGCCTCAGATCAGTTCATTCTACCTGTAGGATAGTCTGGTGACAAACAATATATTTGCAGCACAGCAATTGTGGCGCTGATTTCTATCAAGAAAGGCAACTCCCTGAGTTCAGGGAAATGAGATACTGAAAACAGTGTTTCATTTAGGCCCAAATAATTAAAATTGCGAGCTTTCATCGTTTTCAAACATAAGAATTCAGTCTAGGTGACTTTATGAAGGCCTAGACTGCAGTTTGAACATGCGCAAAACAGTCATCGGATGCCGGAGGGAAAACCCGTGTGAATATAATGTTCTCAAGAATTTTCCCCCCTGCAATGTTATATTAAATCAAGTTGGATCCGTATTCTCTCTAACTCCGTCTGAGTGCTAGATCTGTTTGTCACTTGCAACACCAAGAGTCAATAAATCTAACATGGGAATTCTCCTCTAAACCATTTAATCATGGATAATTACTTATCAGATACTGACATACTATAACACCGAATATGTGCTGAGATGTGGGCTGTAACATTCTGACATAACCTGAGAGGGATAGCCACGACTCTGAAGGGTCTTTCAACTATAACTGTCTTATTGAAAGACCAAATGATTGCTGGTTTTGGACAAGGTGATAGTTATAATTGGTCTTTATGTCATTGACATCCAAAATTCTTATAGTAAGATCTCCCTGATCCGGATTTATATAAATCTTGGTGAACTCTGCAGTACATAATGTGAGTAATCAGAATCCACAACAAAAGTTCACAAAACCCTCATCCGAATCTTCTGAGCTTTAAAAGTACACAAAGGTAATATTCGGCTTCCTTCGAAAATTATACCACTGCTTTTGAGCATTGGAACTGACAGGTTAATCTAAATTATTCATTGTTGTAAGATAATATTGCTATTTGAGATATGATAATTCAAAGTTGGTTTCTTAACAAGTAGACAATTACTGATGATTTGATCAAAAATATGTTAACTATAGGATAAGTGTGTATAATTTAGAATTACACTCATGGATTACTCCTTGGCACTATACCAGTTTAATTAACAGTGACTAGAATTTAAATTCAGTGGTACAACAGGTTACTAACCTAAATAAAGGCCAGGTTATGCAATCAATGATATTTTGACTTCACTTTCACGAATCCTGCTGCAGTCTACTGACTACTGGGCCCAACTGATGTCCCAGATGTGCTCCAACCTGCCTGCAAACTGAGAGTAACTTGGCGCCAAATATGGCAGCCGCACCCTTAAGGCACCTGTCTTTCTCAGTCCTCGGACAGAGACAAACATGCGATTTCAACCCACATTTAACCCTAATCAGTGAATAGATTTTGATGTGACCCATTTGATGAAAAAATATTATATCTTGACTTTATCCTGACCACCCACCTGGAAAACTAATAAGTTTGGCAGAGCCTTACCCTTTGACCAAGCTCCTTCACAAACTTCAGACATTAATGTATGGAAAAAACCATCAGCTCTACAGTTTTATACAATCTTAGATTGGAAATTGGTATCTAGCCTTGAATAGCCATGATACGGACTGCCTCTGTCAAGATGCCGAAGTCTGATTGAAGTCCGACATTTGTTTTTTGGTTTGAAAAGTAATTGCCAACTTCATTTCTGAAGGTATTAGGCTAGGCTAGGGTGAAGTAGTAGTAGAAAAACAGTGCTCCCGGTGGGGGTTGAACATGGGACCTTATGATCCCTAGTCAACCGCTCTTAACACTGAGCTATCCCTGATCCCTAAAGCATCCCTGTTTGTGTAAGCAAAGATTATGACATTTATCCTCTCATTTGTTGGGGTGACCATAAATGCATATTTTAAGTAAAATGATCAAGTGCTTCAGTCTATCAAAAATATTTAAAAAAGGCAACTATTCGGTATCAGTTTTAAGATTAACCAGTAACCCACACAGTAAAAAGGTTTTGTTGAATGATACCACTTCTTTCAGCTGAAATAGAGTCATCAGAGCATCCGATATTCAAGTGTTTCGTTCATTAGTGTACGATAAAAAATTGTAATCTAATACCAGCCCATGATGGGTTCTCTTCTACGTGGAATATAGACTCTGTGTCTCATTGCATGACATTACGGATCAGTATAAAATAGAATAGATTGTAATATAGCATTATGGGAGTCTGTATGATATGCAAAGCTGTGACCTTTTAAATTTTGTAGTCATCTAATTACAGATACAGCCAGATTTTGTTGAAATGTTCACGCCACACACATTTAGCAGGAACTTATGGTTCAGATAGGCAAATACGTCAACATTGACAGAAAATTGATGAAGACATAATCTACATAAGCGATAGCCGGAAATATTTTGCCAGATATCAGGGAACGTGTAAGTTTGGATGTTTCAAAGTTATACAGTTAAGTTTCACTGAAAACTTTGCTGCTTCAAAATAGCTCATAACATCCTTTTATTATGGATTTCAATGGAGAGTTAAATAATTCATACTGCGATGGCGGACAAATGTGAAAAGAAATTAAAAAAACACGAATCTGGATGTGGCCACTTTATCCTACAACACAAGTTAATACAGCCTTGTCACGCGGCTACTTTTTCTTTTTTGAATAGCCGCGTGACAATAGGCGTTAATCAATACACTAGCAATGAATATTCTGCGCATCACGGTTCCTGAACAGATCCGTCCTCTTGGTTGCCAAGTGCAGTGTCGTTTCCAGATAGCTATCCAATAGAATACTTGATATGTTAATTATAATCTCACAGCCATCAGTAACAGTCAAAGACGGACAAAATGTTTGCTGTTTTGCTTGTTTATAATGAGAGATATATCATTGTCTAAAACATAAAAACTTGCATCAACCAGCTCAAATCATCATTTATGTGTCTCCAAAACAGATTAAAACATTTAAGCTGCAGTTGTCAAAACAGAAATAAAAATATCAAAAGCCTCATGATCCAAAGTCTGAAAGCTCCTGAAAACCCTCCTAACTTCATAGTCCTCAAAAAGCGGAGTGGAAAGCTGGTCAAACGATTTTCAGCTAGCTACAACCTTGCTTACAGGTAAAGCAATGAGGTATAAACTACAAAAAGAATTTCTAAAGTTGATCTTCATTAAAATCCTTTGGTAACAGTCAACTGCAACAACACATGAATTCTCTTTTCTCAATTTTGTGAAAAACCTTGCAATTGACAAAGAATTTCAGTTCATTCAAACTTGACAGCTCTAACACAATGTTGTCGAAATTTGCTGATAATGCAGAATTACAGCAAAAAACAATTCATTAAACACTGTGAGATCAAGCTAGAGACAAGATGAGCATGACTTGTATAATATGTATCCAAGATAGATTTCAGCAGCAGTGTCATATCAATTAAAAACCTCTAATAGTCTGCACAAGTCAGAGCACATAACGTGAAACAGGTGCTGATCAGAAATCTCTGAAGGCTGTAAAAAGCTGATTACTTATTGCCAATACTCCTCGGTACACCACTGAAAATATTCTTAGATAAATTTAAGAAAACATTTGAAGTTTACTGCGATATTATTGAGCTTTGGCTATTGTTGTGCTTTAGTTTGAATATGAAGTCATGATGTTCATTATGTTGTGAGTTCCTATCAAATACATCTAAAATGTCAATAATGTACCATTTTTTACAGCTCTATAGGATTTGTATTTTCACAATCTCAATTTTATAACAGTCCAGCTTGATGTTTTATATAGGTCAGTGGTTACCTAAATCAACTATGTTACAACACACTCCTCTAATTCACCAGGGGTATAATGAAATTATACGAGCTGGTGTCATCTTTGAAACTGATATTTCATCTACAGGTGAAAAAGATACAACAATTGTTTACGATCAGCAAAGCCAAAATTACATATACACCCTAGATCTTGAATCGATAGAATTGTCGATGGTTGATTAGAAAAACAGTGTTCCAAACCGGTGATTTGAACCCACAACCTTCAAAACTTTATCGTGATGACAGACCGGCGCTGTAACCAACTAAGCCACCTCTTACGAGAAGCCATTCTATAAACTTGCATTTACTACATTCTTTTTCCGTTAGCTTTTTATTTTATACAAGCCATCACTGAGAACATTGTTATTAAACGCTTGTTCTTGACATTACTTCCATTAGACATCATTAATTGGAGATGTAATTAGGTTATTTAATTTAAGCTGAGGCTAAAGGCTGGTTCACATTGTCCCAGATGACACTGGGATGCCATCCCAGATGCTTATCCCAGATGGTCCCAGTCTTATGTTAACATTATAAAATTTGTCTCAGACTAGCAGTTAGGTTTTTGTCTGGGATAGTGCTGGGGTGATGTTCACATTGTTTAGGATCGTCCCAGATCGACCCAGATGATCCCAGATCATCCAAACGTCTGGTTCACATAGCACCCAGATGCAAAATGAGTCTGGGTCCGTCTGGGAGAGCATCGGGAAATTTTGACGCTTACAAACTTTCCCGATACTGTCCCAGACGGACCCAGACGGAGTCAGACAGTCTGGGATTGTTTCATTTTCATGTTCACATTGACTGGGATGGATATCTGGGATGGTCGTCTGGGACAATGTGCACCAGCCATAAGATTATTTCTCAAAACAAGCTGAAAGATAATACCAAGATACTATAACCTTCTCCTTGTAAGCTATACATAGCAGCTCTCAATTAGCTTTCCTACTAGCCAGCATAGCATAGCTTCTATTGTTGAAGTAACCAGTTCTCATAATGTTATCATTTACTAAAGTTTACCTTCACTTAGATAATGAATTCAATGCTTCTCTGTTTGGATAATTGAGGACTGGAGGCGCAGATTTTGACATGTTCAGTTGATGATTGATCTAAATACACTGCACTGCTTGTGATTCTCTTTGAGGTGGTGAGTTGTTAATATCGTATCTCTTGACTGCGTAATTCTCCATCTGCAGCATACAATGCCAACGACTAGGGTTTTTTGTATTTGTATTTACTCAATTGACTTAACAGGTTTTTTAGTCTACTTTTATGATCACATTTTTTTTGCGGCATAGATTAAACAAAATGTTTCTTTAGGCACCTCTGATCTATTCATTAAAAATAAATGCTTTACATGCTAAATGATCGATAATTACTGGTACAACAATTGATATTGAGCTTGATATAGCCCTTTTTATTTTCAGATAAAAGTTTCCATTTAAACATCTGTTCTCCTGAGCGACAACGCAACAGTAACAGCATGATATCTGTAGTCTTATTATGACGAAAAATGAGTATCAACCACGATGACTAATATATTGCAAGAGGCAACACCAATTCAGTAAGTTGAACTCATCAGCTTTCAAAAACCATACTGATGTAAAAATCCTTGTCAAGACTATCCTACGCGATCAGTTTTCTTTAAAATGTGAAAAACTTTGCTATGAAAACATGCATAAACATGAAGGCGCTCACCTCGATATACTAAGTTGATTATCATTTATACCTCTTGTTATACTTTAGATTGTTCCACTCTAAAACAATGAAAGTGGAATTGTTATAAGCTCTGTACCCACAAGCAACGAGGTTACAAAGGCCACCAAGGTCACCAAGAAAAAATGCCCCACCCCCAAGATGCTGATATTGATGATACAGACAGCAGCCAATAAGACAAGGTCAGTGTTGCGTTTTTGTTTCAACAACATGTGATCTGAGCGGTGAAAATTGTTCCGTTCAACCAGTTTGTCATTTATGCCATAGGTTATATGTTGTGAGAAATTCTCTTCTGTTGAATGGGTTGCAAACTTGTTTAAAAATTCAGTTATTCTGGCCTGTGAATTGATAAACAGCTGACCATAATAAACGCTTGATCTAACATTTCAACTCTTGTGACATTTTGTATAGAGGCAAATCAAATCAAACACTAAACTCAATCCCACAATTCACCTCTTTACCGTTATACCAGTATTATTTTGTAAATCCTACAATAAATTTATTATAAGAGTAATACACATATTTGTCAGAATTTCTGTTGGTGTCCGGTTCTCTGATGTTCTGGTTATCCCTAGCTGAAACTTTAGTTTAAATTTCAGGTAATGAACAGTTTTTGCTAATGGAAAAGGGCCAGATGTGTGATCAGAGGTTGTGTAAACTTGGAAGGTCTTCGCAGAAGACGCTGTAGTTACAACTGAACCAATTCAGCAAGCTGAAAACTCCTGACTACTCTGCCTGCTCACTGCCCTCATTTTACAACACTCTATGCAGGTGAGAATTTTGTTGCCACTATTATTTTCATAAATGTATCAATGTTCTCTTGTGCGTCTCACACAACGGTGAATTTTTTTCCCATTAAATTTATATCAATAACAAAGAATAGGACCTTGATTGTCCAAATTCAGGTCTTGTGCCATAAAACCATGCTGCTCATGCTTATATTGCTGTGTTGAAAATGTTTTTTTTGGCATCATCCTCATAAAATAGTGATTTATTTAAAGTCATGATCCTTATGCCACAAGGTTGAGAATCCAACGTACTGTAAACAATATTGTTAATTGCTAGAATATGATTTACAATATCAACACGTGGCTGGTCACTGCGATTATTCTCATGCTAAAGTAAAATATCCTATGTGTCTGCAGCTTTCCTAACCATAATGTTTTGATTTCTTTCACCGCAGTATTCCATATCTGAGTAAGAACATCAAGCTGTTAACTGCTGGATAGTTGGTATCAGCTTTCATCTTACCTACTGCCTGTTCGTTATGTGACGGACAGCAATACAGATTGTAACGACAGGTAAGCATATATCAATTAGTCTACTCAAACCATTTATTTTACATGAATGGGGGGTACAAATCTGACCCTCAGCAGGTGTATGGCTTTTCTGGACCACATTTCTCATCTTTGATTGGGCCACAAGTTCAGAATCTAGAGAAGCTGACACTTGTAAACTTTTGTCAAGCAGCTTGCCTGAGTTTTTGAAGGTTGTTACTGGGACGTCAATCAATGCATTACGTGAAAGCTGCCAGATACATAGTTTGATTTAGATCCTGACACAAAACTTCATACTGATGGCGTATCTCTACAAATAGCCACGCTATGTATTTCACCACTGATCTATAAATTCATATTCATGAGTCTACTCAAACCCTCAAAAGACTTTCTAGCTCAATCAATGCTTGTTTATAGCTCCCCTGCTTTTACTGTAAAATGTAGTGCCCGCTATCAGCTTTATGATATGCTTTAGGCTTTATCTGTCTTGAATTGTATACCACATTTTGTAGCCAAAAGCACAATCATCAGAGACATTCAAGTTTGCTGTGGAGATGATATTAGTAACTGGTGGCTTAAATACATATGTCAGATGTGTGGTCATAAATAATGACTGCGGAGAAAACTGAGACACTGCAACGTTAACACACATAATACTTATTTATTATATTATTTAAGTTACGAAACGGTATGGGGTAGCTTTGCACACAGAGCTTCAGCTCCACAGACCATAGATATAATAGTTTGCTCAGTGCCAAGTTTGATTGCCTTGACAAACCAATGTTTCCGTCTTTAATCATCAACGATTCCTGTCACTTTAATATTATAATTCAATCTGGTCGTCAGCTTTCATCGCCCAATTTCAAATGAAAATTTACAGTTTCCGTTTTTTTTTCAGATAAGCTTAAAAACTGCAATTAAGAACCAATATACACCTGATCTCCTGCGACGAAAATTTTAACAGTAACCCCATCACATCAGTGACATTCAAAGAACAAGGAAAGGCCATGGAAGAAGGGAAGAAAATTTAGTATCAAAACCTATTGACTAATTTCCCTAGGCAACACAAATTCAGTAAGTTGATCGCATCACCTTTCAAAGACGATAGTAGTTTCTGATGTAAAAATCTTTGTCATGACTATCATTTGCGATCAGTTTTCTTTTAAATATGAAAAACTTTGATTAGGAGTTGTCCACAAAACATGAAGAGCGTACTGTGCTATATTGAGATGATCGTCATTAACACAAGGTATATTTTGGTTGTTTCAGCCCTTCACAATGAAGATGGAGCTCTGTTCCAACAAGTTTTAACGACAATCAAGTAGAGATCAGGGCAATTCTGAATTAACATCTTGCAGTTCCCGGTATGTTATGCACAAGTACAAAGGCCACCTCAAGATGCTGATGCTGATAACACAGACGGCAGCCGATATGACAAGGTGAGTTTTGTTTTTCTCGTAACAACTTGGGATCTGACCGGTGAAAGCCATTGCAGTTGAGCCAGCTTGTGTCTTTGGCTACATGTTATAACAAATTCTATACTGTTGAATGAGTCGCAAACCTGTATAAAAAATTCAGTCATTATGGTCTGTAAACTGATAAACTGGCCATAAAAAAACGCTGATTATTAAGAATTGATAGAAAAGCTTAATCTAACAATACTCTAGCATTCAAGTTGAATTTTAGTAAGCATATATATGCTCTTGTAATTTATGATGACATAAACTGCTAACATTTTGTATTGGGGCAACTTAAATCAAACACTAAAATCAATCCCACAATTCACCAGTTTTATTGTGTACATCCTACAATAAGTTTATTATAAGAGCTATGCATACATTGGTCAGAATTTCTGTTGTTGTCCGGTCCTCTGATGTTGTGGTAATCCCTAGTTCAAACGTTAATTTAAATTTCAGGTAATGACCATTTATTGCTAATAGAAAAGAGACAGTGTTGTGATCAGAGGCTCTAAATTCATGAAGCTGCAAAAAAAACTGATGCAACTAGCTGAAAACTCCTGACTACTCTGTCTGCTCTCTGCCATTATTTTACAACACTCTATGAACGTAAGAATTTTGGTGCCAGTATTATTTCCATAAATTTTCATTGAGCTCTTATGCTTCTCACACACCAATAATGTTTTTCTCACTAAATTTATTACAAGAACCTCCCAACAAGACCATGATTGTCCCAATTCAGGTCTTGTGCCATAAAACCATACTACTAATGCTTAGCTGCGTTGAAAATGTTGTTGTTTTCGGCATCATCCTCATAAAATGGTGATTTATTTAAAGTCATGATCCTGATGCCACAAGCTTGTGGATCCAAAGCACTGTTGTTATCTAGAATATGAAATAAAATATGAACACGTTACTGGTCATTTTGATAATTTTCAAGATACGTAAACTATCATATATATCTGCTGCTTTTTTTATCTTTCAGCACAATATCAAAAGTCTGAGTAAGTGCATCATGCTGTTAACTGCTGGATAGTTGGTATCAGTTTTTATCTTACCTACTGGCTGTTTGTTATGTGACGGACAACAATACAGATTCTAACGATCGGTAAGCCTATATCAATTAGTCTGCTTAAACCAAACCAAACCAAACCAAACTTTTGAGACCAACCAATGCTTGTTTAAAGCTCCCTGCTTTTACTGTAGAAGGTTTCAGCTTTATAATTTAACCATTGAATTCCATATCTGGAATAACATCATAAGCTTCCTTTTGCCAAACGATGGGCTTGCAAAAATAGCCAGACTCTAGTAACATTCTATACAAGCCCGAAATCATTGACGCTGAATGCATTTTGTTTCTGTTCGCAGTTTTGTAAACAATGCAATTTCCCAGCTTATATTATTCATGCTAGTAGGGACAGCCAATCAGTTTGATGTCAGATGATCTGTGTCGAGCTTTCTAGCAGCATGATGTTATGATACTAATTCTGTTCCATAAGAAGAATTTAATTCAGTGAATATAACCTATTTGGCTTTATCCGTCTTGAATAATATGCCACATTTTGTAGCCATAAGCACCAACTTTTGGAACATTCAAGTCAACTGTGGATATGATATTAGTAACAGGTGGCTTGAATGCATATATGACAGATAGCCTGGGCAGGCTGTCGGGGGCTGTCAGCCTGTGGACAGCCTGCCCAGGCTATATGAAAGATGTGTAGCCTTATAATGACAGCTTAAAGCAACTTGATAGAGTTACCCCACACAATACTTATATTTTATTATGTAAGTAAAGTAATTGTATGGGGTAGCTTTGCACACAAAGCTTCAGCTCCACAGACCCTTGTTATAATAATTTGCTCAGTGCCCAGCTTGATTGCCTAGACAAACGAATATTTTCATCTTTAATTATTAAGGATTCCTGTCACTTGAATGCTATAGATCAGGTCAATCTGGTCGTCAGCAGTCTTCGACAAATATCAAATGAAAAATTTACAATTTCCCTTTTATTTTCAGATAAGCTTGAAGACTGCACCTGCATCCTGGGAGACAACGGCAGTAACAGCATCACATCAGTGACACTCAACCAGGAACCCATTAGAAGTAGGAGTAGAAGTAGGAGTAGTAAGGAAGACATTATGAAGAAGATTTAATATTAAACCTACACACGGCTATTTTCCCCAAGGCAACTCGAATTCAGTAAGTTGAACCCTGCGTCTTCCAAATACTATTATTGGTTTTCGAAAAAATACAAATGATTGAATTTCTTAAGTGAGCAAAGTACGATAGAAATTGAGGGTGGTTCAAGTACACTGATATATTGTTGAGGGTATGTTTATCAGACATTTTGTTACACTTTAGATATGTTTTGATACAGTCCATAATGATAAGATTGAGTTGTGATGAGCTCTGAACCAAATGGTGCCTTCAGGGTTTTAAACGACTTCCAAACAGAAAATAGGGCAATAAAGTCTGAATACAGACCTCACAGTTTTAACTAAGAATACTGGTATACCATGCACAGGAACAGTCAATGCCTCAAGATGCTTATGTTTATAACACCAATATGACATAATGAGAGTTGTGTTCTTCTCTCAACAACTTGTGATCTGACCTTTAAATATTGTTGCGGTCATTTTTTGGTTAAATGTTATAGGAAAATTCTACTCCGCTAATGAATTGCAAACTTGTTTCAAAAATCCATATATTTCATTCTTGTATCAGTGTCAGATTCTGTGAAGTTTATTTATACATTCGGCAAACTGAGAATATTAAAATTGAATGGTTACATTACTTAAAAGATGGACTCGGAAAAAGCGAGACATAGATAAAGTTTATAAACATAAAATTACAAAGGTTGTATGTCAAAATAAGGCATCATAGTTGGAAAAAATGATTTGGTACCTTTTTGAGTCTGGCAGATGTAAGTTAAGAAAATAGCATTATGACGAGAGGATGTACTTCTGCTGTGTATATGTATGTACGTATTTTGTATCAATTTTCATGATAAAATTGGTTGCTTTCCTGAGTGCTCCATTATAAAATATAGGCATAAGAATTCTCAATAAAAAATGACTGAGAATAAGTATAAAATCAGTTATGATAAGATAGAGTTTAACAGTCTTCACCTGAAACAGAATTTTCTGGCATTAACTCTGTATTTTGGCACACAGTATCTACCAGAAGGCAATTTTTCGAAGTCTATGATAGTGTCTAGTCCACAGCATTTTATGCGCAAACATTTGGTTTTGAAAGCTTTGTTGTATACTTCACTGATGTTTGTACGAGAGATTCGGTGTTGGCTTAGACGAAATGCTACAGTGATGGTGTGGTTGTACTGTTTCATGTCATCTTGATTTAAGTGTCCGTAGATTATGGATAGATGGTAAGATAAGGACACTTTCTATAAACGTGGTGTAAGCTGACTGAATTGTGGTTGCGATGACATTGAGGTAGGCTAATTGTTTCACGATGAATAATCTTTTGTTAGACTTCTCCACTAGCCTCAATGTATGGTATTAAATGAGAGTTTTCTTTCCAGTGTTGTTCCGAGGTATTTGTATTTGTACTGAAGTAGCCCATGACTGAAGTTGCAACAGTTACTGATACTTTATTGATATCAATGGCTGGTCTAAACAATGCATAAAAATAATGAAATATATTACATATAACCAGTCCAGATAACTTTTTGGGTGATTGAAACCTCGAAACACCAAATACGTGTAAAATTGAAAAGTTTGATCCTTATAATGGATGTACACAAATTTCAGATAAAGAAGAAAAGAAGGCGTATTGATTGAAGGATTTAAAAGCACAATTGTTTTCTCAATTGAAGGAGCAAAAATTCCCAGCATGCTGGACAGCTTTGTACTTCTGTGTAAAATCTGCCAATGGTACATAATACATTATATCGGACAGTCGGAGGTATAAACATCCTGCTGTTGCCTGACTAGAATCTAAATCTCTCTCGTCAGTTTTCATACCGCTTGCACTCAAAAATCAGTCTCCTTGTTCACTAATATGATGTTTTGCGCTTTATAGTGTTTCCCATCTGAGGTCGCAATCGATTCCCCTGCTTTGAATTTTTCCTTCCATTCAGTCACTCCTCCGCTAACGCCGTCCAGAGAGGTTAAGGATTGGTCTGCTGGGAATTAAAACGGCATTACAGATCAGTGTCAGCATAATTATGTATATAAAATTAAATTTAATTTCAAGCATGAAGGACAGTTGACTTTTTAGATTTACTGCAAAATCGAAGTGGGCATGGTTATACTATCTCCAATGACACAACCATAGGTCTACTGACCACACTGATCACGTGATATACTAATTGGTATTGGTATTTGTTTATTTCAACTTCTCTATCAAACCAAGGTTCGATAACATTGAAATGCCTTGCTCGTTTTACTCAATATAAATGTTGTCATTATTAAAAAAATCTCATATAAAACTGAAGTTTTTTGAGCGTTCCTGGGTTTGGGAAATTGCTAGACGGTATTTAGTGCATACATTATTAGCAGCGGAATATCTCTTGAATTTATTAAAACTAATGCGACTAAAAGTGGATGAGAGTGGCTACTAGAAAAGCTGCTGGAAAATATGAAATCATTGAGTGGCGAAATAGAATGGAAATCTAATCTATCAATGTAACTCACATGGGGGGGGGGGTTGAATTTTCTCTAGTTTTTCTTTTGATGTCAAGGATAAAAGGTTATATATATATATATATATATATATATAAACGGTGTTGAGGCTGTCACTGTTGAGTTCACAAGGTTTCAGTTGTCTCATTAACATTAATCGGCTATTACACTTAGAAATTAAATATTCAATATGGCTACTAAAATTCAACTTGTTATCAATTATAATATATAACAACTTTGTGTGATCATGAAGTAAAAGAAATAGCTCACTATTACAGGAAGGGACAAGAGATTCTACATGTTTATTAAAAGATAAACGATTATCAATGTCATACCTAAATACTTGGCAATCTGAGATGGTGAATCACGGACTCAAATTCACAGGATCGATATACTCATTATGGTAACTCAGCAAAACATTTATTATACCAGTATTTTAAGCATTCAGTAGCATATTATTATCATCAGCCACCATTGTATCATAAAAAGCTGCGGCAATAGAGTCGGTGCTATTCTCTCCAAAACGTTTGTTAAATGTAGTATCATCTGCATACTTCCCTAATCTAAAATCCTTAACATTCAAGTTGTTAACATTAAAAAGCCATAGCAGGTGCCCAAGCTTGGTGCCCTGTGGTGCCCTAACAGAGATATCAATGTAATCAGAAAAGGTGCTATTGAATTTTACACATTGTTTCCTATGTACTAGAAATTCAGCTAATAGATCCAGTAGGTTTTCATTCGCACCATAATTTACATTTTACTTAGAACGATACTTGGCTGAAGCCTATCTAGTGCTCTAGAAAAATCAACAGCCCCTATAATTGTACTTGAGTATTGTGAGCCAAATCTAAATTCTGATGTAGAATAGCAACAACAACAAAAAGCATACTGATTGCAACCGATGAGATGTTTCACACAAAACTTGATCTTGTCAACGATAACCTGTTCACAGACTTTGCCTAAAAGATGCAGCAAAGAAACTTTGATCCAATAACTGGGTTTAAAAACACCTGTGTTAAAAAATTGAACAATCACTAAAATCACTAAAAATTAAGTAGGCAAGAATATCTGTTGGTGACTATTAATGTTTGTAGCTGAAATGTACAACTACTTGTTGTGGTAACCCTTAGTCCTAATCCTGAACAGGGTAACATAGCTTCTCAGCTCTAGGGTGGTGATGGGTGGCATCTTGAGATCTATTATATCACCTGATAAACACCTAACAGTTCTGCCCATTCAGCTTCATTCACTGCAAGACATACTATATTCTTACCTGTTCTTCTCTTTGGTAATACTATCAAACACTGGGTAACCAACTAAGTTGCTTTGCTTGTAATGTTCATATTAGCTTCAATTAACCCGCGAGTGAGTAGCGCATAGGTTTGGACTATAGGTTATGATATTTGAACACACACTCTGAAGTCTAACCCGTAAGAGACTGTGTTTGTTACAAAGTAGGGTCACTTCCGCTAGTCTGGTCCTTTGAGTTTATTGTCAAGAGCACTCTCTATCCCTCAAAGTTTTTAAGCCTCAGTGCCTTGGAGATTTTTGTGTAGAGGGACTTTTTTTATTCAAAGGTGTATCCTAGTAAGTTGAGTCATGCCTGTTGTTGAACTTTGAAATGCACCGCACTCAAAATGAATCTTACAACAGCCAGTCAGCTGCTTGGGTAGGTGACGTTGTTATTCATTCAACTATTGGAGCCAAACACTGTAAAATTCGAAAATCTATACTTTTTTTTGGATAAATCAACAAGCCAGGCAGGAAATTTCAGGGGGTTCTCGACATATAAGTAATACTATTATCTCCACATATCTGATTACTACTTATTCCCAATTTCGATCTTATCATATTGTGCAACCTTATAATTAGCTTCCTATGTGACTGTAAATATCTTCTTTTTTTTATGGCAGCTGTCAAAGTCAGAAGCCTACAACACAGGCATATACCTGTGTGGCGTTGTTGTGGTTCGATACCCAATGGAATGCTGCTTTTCTTTCTTTCTGGTCTTCTTTTTTTTATCGCAGCTGTCAAAGTCAGAAGCTTGCAAGAATTTTTTTTACCAGGCTGTGTCACTTTGTTTGTTCGATACCCAGCGGTATGCTGCTTTTCTTTTTTTATCGCAGCTGTCAAAGTTCAAAGCTGGCAACAATTTTTTACCATGCAGTGGTTATTGACAGACAGGCATCTACCTGTGTTGCTTTGTTGTTTCGATTTTCAGAGTTTTGCTGCTCTTCTTTTTTATTACATAGCAGCTGTCAAATTCAGACCCTTACCACAACTTGTTTTATCAGGCAGCACTTTTTGATAGGCATCTACCTATATTGCAATAACAGTTTCATAACAAACTGCATAGTTAGCAACGGGTTAAGTTGGGAGGGTTGCTGCGCTTCTCTTGTACTCATACTCTGTAACTTTGTTGACTCAACTTGCCATAACTTTGTTTAACCAGGCAGCACCTTATAGAAGACAGATACCTGTGCATTATGTTTCAATTACTTTTCCTAAACAAACCCATTTGTCTCCTGTAGTTTCAATTTTCGGAAAGTTGTACTGGCCTCCTACCTGTACTGAAACCTTGAATAGTCCCTGCTTTATTCTACTCATAGCTTTTCATCATGTCTCTGTGAATGCCTTAGTTTTTGAAACAACCATAGCTCCCATTCTCACAGCATTGCAGTGAACCTCGAGGCAGTGTGCCATGTCTATGTATAATAAGCAGGGGCTGCGGCATCAATCTTCCTATGCCAGTAGAAATTACTATCAGCGCCAGGCAGCTAGGCAGATTTTCTTTCCTGACCCTACCAATGTTGGCAATGGAGATGATTATGTCAATCCACTGTCATATCAAGACCCTCGCCCACTATCTCCTCAATCTGTTAACTTTGACGACCTTGTGTTCCTTTACAAAATGCTGCTCACGATGATGATGGATGAAGACATGATATGACATTGAACAATACTGACCCTGACCCTCAGTTTCTCCAACTTCGGCGAAAGTTCTCTCACAAATTCAATGATATCAGTCAACTTCGCCAATATTGTAGCAAAGGATCTCTTCTGAAAACTGTGCAAGAGGGATAACTTTTCTGACCAAAACAAACATTTGACCAGGCCCCTACTGTCCCTGAGCTTTATGGACTTACACAATCTGAACAGATGCCTGGTCAATCCAAACATGTCACTATTGCGTCTGTCTCGTGGCGGTCGATTCGCGTTCTGTGGCCATGTTCTCAATGATCCACAAGACATTAATACATTCATTACCAATCTGCCCAGAAGAGTTGACCAAATTATAATCCAGACTTGTCCCCTGCATATTTTACTGTAAATAGACACTGTGTATTATCACGATATCATAATCTTTGCGCCCTGCCCTGATCACAATATTAGTCAGTGAAGTGGTCATCCACTTTTCGAACAGCATTCCTGATCTCGTCGAATCGTCTATCATAATCGGTGGATGATTTTCTCTTTCCCAGTGCACTGAATCGGTTTGTCAGAAGTTCTGTTCGTTTTGTCACAAAGTTTTAGACATTTTGGGCATATAGAGTGAAGATAATATATCCTTACCCATTTCATAATTTCTCTAAGCAGAGAAGATATCACTTGGGATTTGGTCATTGCATAGGCTTCCAGGCAATGAGGATAATGGTGATGGTGTACCTGAAAATGAGTCTGAACATCTGGCATATTGTTGAGTGTGGTTTGTGCTGTTTGGTGGTACTGCTAGCTTAGGAACAATGTTGTTTACTATGGTGTTCTCGATGAGGTTTCCTATGGATGAAGCTTTGGCATCCTGAATATGGATTGTCCCAGATTTTAATATAGTGATATGCACATCAAGGTTTATTGATGTCATCATGTGCCCATTATTGTAATTTACTGGGCGTTGTTTGCCGTTGGACAAGAATGCCAGTTTTTCTATTTCCCATGAAAAAAATCTTGCTATAGTCTATATTGTACACACAGAAACTGCCAGTATGCTCTACACAGTATCTTTAGAGGTGTAGCTGATTAAGATATTCATCAGGAGCGTACAGTTTGAGTCGGTTTTAGTTGTTGGATTTCAAGAGCATTCATGCTTTTTTGCTGGAACAAAAGACTTGTTCGTTCTTGATCGATACCTGCACTAACAGCTTGCGTACATCTGCACAAAATCATCATCTGATATGAGATCAGTCATGGCTGACCCAGAAAAGGAAAAACCACTATGGAAAATCAAAAGAACGAAGATAACTTTGGGGCAGCTGGATATTAACAGCACAGACTCGCCAGTCCAAGACTGATGTAAAATTTTGTCAAAGATATGATTATTATATATAATTATTATTAGGTTTATTGGTGATGTTTAGGATATTTATTGGGAGCAATAACAGAGGCATCTCGCATGTAGCGCGGTTGACATAAAAAGGAAATAGCCACTGCATTGTGGTAATCATAATAGACAATAGAATACGACATCACATCCTGTCCTGCTGGTTAACTTCATTCCTATGCTATGATATGTGGATTGGCGATTTGAAAAAAGACCAAAACCTGTTTGGGAAGAGACATACAGCAAACCTTACATGAAGAACGTAGTGCTCTCCAAAACAAGATTCACAGGTTTTGTGCTCATATTCTCCTCAATATTTTGTTCGCTTTTTTCTTCACATTTTCATTTTTTCACTTTTACAGTAGCAGACCACCATAGATTTATTGGTGTTGAGGCCCATTCATGAAGCAATCGCGCAGTCACAATTGACTGTTGATTCATAATACCCTTACCCTTACCCTTACCCCATATCTTAAGTTTGGTCGGCAAAATTGGGGAAGTCATGGATTCACTTATTGCCACAGAGCATGAAATAACACAATAGTTGGAATCCTGCCATGCAACCTGATAATTACCCTGTGCATTATTGCATACCTGATTTAGACCATGAAGATTTGGTCAATATCTACCAAAAACACACAAGCTGTAAAGGTTAAACATGATGGCCAGCAGAAGCGCAGGTTTTTTTTTCAATTTACCACTGGAGTGTTCACAATGATGCTCAAGGCTTCTGGGAAAATTCAGCAGTCACTGTCTGTCATGTTGGCGTTGCAACCCTGAATTCCAGACAACAAAGGTTGGCATGTTTATTACCATTACATGCTGCTAGACATGACCATTCCTCTTTCCTCCCAGTCTTCAGACATTATCTTTCAGATGCAGAGGTCAAATACTGGTTTAGGCCAACGGAGAGGAGATAAAGCGATCCTCCAGATCCATCCTCGCTATCCCTATGACCCTAATGAGCCATCACTGGCATTGCTGCATGTAATTCCTCATTCTTCACATACCTTTTCGACCATGGGCACATGTCACTGTTTGCTTTGGCAAGAGGAAGAGATGCCAAATGAAAATCAGGTTTACCGACCCATGAGCCTTATAGTAGCCAGATGACCAACTCATCAATTCAGTACATGCAGATTTTTATGGCTTGCTCATACCCAACCAAATCAGCATCTCATTCAACCATCCTGTTCATGCCTCACACAATCAAAAATGCAAATCCTCCCAACCCACCTGTTGTTTTGCTTGGCACAGACTATGACCCTCAGAAGCTGAGCGCCGAGCACAGGAGGTGCTTTTATTTTCAGATCAGCTCAAAAACTGCCTTTTAAAGCCAGTGAGCATCTGCTCTCCTGCGCAACGACTGCGACAGTAATAGCATGATATCAGTGACGCATAAGGAACTGCAACAAACCATAGAAAAAGTGAGTAGGCAGTCTAATTATGGAGAAAATCGAGTATCGAACACAATATTGACTACTCATTTTCTTAGGCCAAAAAAACTCAGTGAGTCGCATCTCCTTCCAAAGAACTTAGTGATTTGTGACAGAAAATTTTCTCGCCAAATTTATCATACCCTGTCACTTTTTTTTGAATAATGCTGTTTGAAAATCTGCAAAAAACCATGAAGCATATAAATCATCCACTTGTTTTTCTATTGTGACTGGAGATATAGGGTCTGAAGGGTGGTTCAAGTACCCTGCTATATCGCGATTGTCATTTTGATCCTTTGCTATATTTTAGGTTGATCCATTCAATTACAACGGATATGAAGCTGTGGTCAGCTCTGTACAAACAAGGCGGTCAAGCTGGAAATAGGTAAATGTAGCTTGAACAAGATGACTGCAGACAACACCTCTGATTAAAGACGTGTCGCTGCATATGTAAGTAACTATCATAATCATTGACCTGATGTCTCATGATAGTGTACCCACCAACTATGTCTTTATAAAAGTACTTTAATTTTTTTAATTAACTTAGGTTAACTAGAGGTTAATCATTTGGTGTCATGATCCACAAGCCCGGCACATCCTAAACACTCACAGGAATCCGGAGCAGTGTAAGTTCTGGAAAAAGTAAATAAAATTCAGCATGCATGCAAGCATTTTCCCTGTATAAATTGTAATGGTAAATCAAATATCTGATTTGTCCGTGAAAGTCAATGTGTTTATAAGTTGTGAGACTTCATACTTACAGATTAAAGTTGGCGCATCATGCTGAAAGCCGTTGGATAATTGGCACTGGTATCGGCTTCCTGGCATTAATCCATCATGAGACATAATAGATAGCGGAAGCAGGTGAAGAGTGAGAAGGTAGGATACTTTTTACAGGATTTGAGATAAGTTTGACAATAAATAGTGGTCTAGACCAACATGTTAGCACAATTGATACTTATTTATGTAAAACTACCCTGCTTTTATTGTCGAGGTATAACCAGATACCCGTTTCACATTTAATTATTATTTTTTATCCACTGACACCTGTATCATGAATGACATGCCACACACATATTGCAGCCAGATGCAGAAGCATCTGTGATAGTCGAGTCCATTGTGAAGAAGGTGATGGGAACCGGCAGCTCATACGTGTATATGACAGAAGTGTAACATCATTATGACTAAAACAAAGCAACTTAAGCATTGTCCACTCAGAAATTCTACAGAGAAAGTTATGGTAAGATAACATCATAGCTAACTTGGTCAAGGACGATTCAAGCTTCAAGCCCCAAACTCCAACCTCATAAGATAGAATATCAATATCATTGCCGCTTTAAATTGCCTAAATAATATAATAATATTGCCACAATGAGATCTGATGCATTTTAAGTTTAACTTACTTGGTTCCTGTCACTCACTATGCCTTCAATAACACTATCAAAGGCTCTTGAATGGCGCTATCGAAGATAGGAAACTATCTTTAAAGGCATTTTTGTTTGTTTTTATAATCGCATCCCTCAAATTTCTAGGGGTTCAAGAAGAATTATTGGTATCTCGATCTGCTCGATCGCTCTGCTGCCCTTGCAATCTTCAAAGGTCAATGGTGCTTTAACATATTGAACCGGTAAGCCTGAGCTGAAATATATATTATGTATATATATAAACATATACATAGATATGCCATGTAAATGATGAGGTAGTTCTGGACTTATTCCAGTCCAACTAGAATAGATAATACCTGGTCTTCATGTTTACATACTCTTAAAATCAATAATTTGGTTGAATTTGGTTGAACAAAACCTGCAAAAACAATTAATTTAAAGAATTCTAGGTCAACTTTGCATTGATCAAAAAGATACAAAGTAATTTTAATGCGTTTATATTACTAATGGCTTTATGCTGTCAAAAAAGCCTTGCTTGTTATTCCTGCACAAACTGACTGTCAACGATCCACTGACCACATTTACAGGTATAATAGGACTGTTAGGAATAACATGATACACTGAGTGATAGTCAAACTTTACTTAATGCGTTATGATACCTATTGGAAGTTAGGGTGACTGTCTGTTATTGTAGGCTGAGTAAATGTTCTCACCACAGTGTGTTATTACTGTATGTGAAATGCTGCGTGTAACTTGTACATTGTGGGCAATGAGATGTTCAGTCCTAGTATATATACGGCGATCTCTGTAACTGTTACAAAGTAAGTACATATTATAATATGCATGACACATAAATTAAAGTAACACATATATTTCATATCACAACTCGTGATTGACCGATTGGAGTACATTCAGGTGTCACATAGATGGGGATTTCAGCGCCCATTTCCACCATAGGCAATTGAGCAAAAATATTCTAGCAAACAATTTAAATCTCCTCCATTTGTAATTTGTAGCATTGTGTGCCCTACAACCTAAAAAAATGCATCCGAATGTATAGGAGTGAACTAGAAACCAACACCAAATAACTCCCCATTGCTCAACAACTCCAGGTAGATTCATTCTTTCATCAATAATAGAATGCTCAGATTAGATCATAAATAAATCATATTAATATCAATACAGATTAGATTGGCTCATCATAAAGAGGCAATAACAGTTTATTTCAAATATCCATGAGCAAGGCAGCTTGGCAATATTCTTCAAGAATTATTGTATTTCTTTTATTGTATGCTGAATAAACGGGGCCATAAGTGGCACCTTGATCATACTTGTTTGTGCATAATTATTGGGTTTTACACGGCTCATTATTTTTTGGTCTAAGTGTACAGTCTGTGGCATTATTGTGCAAAAACTACATTGCATTATGCAATAAATATTCATCACAAAAGAAGTTTAAAGATAGTGCAGAGAATTGGAACAATGTTGCTCAGATGAGACTTCAACCTAAACTCAAAAAAATCCAAAACTGATCACACAATTCTGCATTACTTTTTCTCAATGCAGCAATCAATCATCATTTTGGTACCAACACATTCTTTAAATAATATCCTTACTTTCTTCCCTCGTCAACACTTTCTTATAATACTTACCTTTACTCACCTTCATTGTCATAAATACCTAAGACTACTATCCTACTTGCTTTTGCTCGCAAATACTGACTCCGCTTGCCTACACTTACTACACTTGCTTCCACTGACCTACATTCACTTTCCCATGCCTACAACTGTCTTTAATTAAAGCCAGTTGCCTGCACTGGCCTCCACTTACCATCCATTTACTTCTACTTGCATCCACTTGATTTCACTTCATTCCACTGGCCGCCATCGCTTATGTCCACCAACTCGAACTTGCCTTTACTTACATCCACTTACATCCAACTTGCTTCCACTTACGTCTGCTTACTACACTTGCCTACACTAACTTCTGCTTGCCTACACTAACTTCCGTTTGCATACACTGACTTCCGCTTGCATACACATGCTTTTGCTTGCCTAAACTGCCTTTCCCTTGCCCACACATATTTCTGCTTGATTACACTAAATTCCACTTGCCTTCACTTCTGCTTACACTACACTAACTCGCCGCTTGCATCCACTTGCCTGCACTTACTTCCTCTTGCCTTCACCTATTCTCACTAGCTTCCGCTTGCATACACGTCTTTGACTTCTTACCACTTGCTTACACATGCATCCGCTAGCATGCACTCCGTTCAACTTGCATACACTCCGTTCAACTTGCCTACACTTCCGTTCTCATGCGCGCTTGTATACGTATATTTCCATTTGCCTACACTTACGTCCGATTGCACAAACTTGCCTTCACCAACTTACTTCTTACCACATTACCAATTTACTTCAACTTCCAACTGCATTCACTCACATCCATTTGCAACCACTTGCCTTTACTTACTCTCGCTTGCCTTCACTTACTCTCGCTTGCCCTCACTTACTCCCGCTTGCCGTTACTTAGACTCGCTTGCCTTTACTTAGTCTCGCTTGCCTTTACTTAGTCTCGCTTGCCTTCAATTAGTATTGATTGCCTTAAATTACTCTCACTTACTCTCACCTGCCTATGCTTACTCTCACTTGCTTCCACTTGCTTCCACTTGCTTACACTTGCTTACACTTGCTTACACTTGCTTACACTTGCTTTCGCTTACTCTTACTTGCTTCCAGTTATTTCCACTTGTTTCCACTTGCTTCCGTTTGCCTTTATTTACTCTCACTTGCCTTTACTTATTCTCACTTGCCTTTACTTATTCTCACTTGCCTTCACTGATTTGATCTTGCATACACTTATTCTCACATGCCTTCACTTATTCTCACCTTTCTTCACTTATTCTCACTTTTCTTCACTTACTCTTGCTTGCCTTCACTTACTTGCGCTTAATCTCGTTTGCCTTCGCTTACTCTCACTTACTCTCACTTACTCTCACTTGCCTTCACTTGCTCTGGGTTGCCTTCACTTGCTGTCAATTGTCTTCACTTGCTCTCACTTGCCTTAACTTGCTCTCACTTGCCTTCACTTGCTCTCACTTGCTCTCAATTAACCTCACTTGCCCTCACTTGCCCTCACTTGCCCTCACTTGCCCTCACTTGCCCTCACTTGCCCTCACTTGCCCTCACTTGCCCTCACTTGCCCTCACTTGCCCTCACTTGCCCTCACTTGCCCTCACTTGCCCTCACTTGCCCTCACTTGCCCTCACTTGCCCTCACTTGCCCTCACTTGCCCTCACTTGCCCTCACTTGCCCTCACTTGCCCTCACTTGCCCTCACTTGCCCTCTCTTGCCCGCTCTTGCCCTCACTTGCCCTCACTTGCCCTCACTTGCTCTCACTTGCTCTCACTTGCTCTCACTTGCTCTCACTTGCTCTCACTTGCTCTCACTTGCTCTCACTTGCTCTCACTTGCTCTCACTTGCTCTCACTTGCTCTCACTTGCTCTCACTTGCTCTCACTTGCTCTCACTTGCTCTCACTTGCTCTCACTTGCTCTCACTTGCTCTCACTTGCTCTCACTTGCTCTCACTTGCTCTCACTTGCTCTCACTTGCTCTCACTTGCTCTCACTTGCTCTCAGTTGGCTTCACCTGCTCTCAGTTGGCTTCACCTGCTCTCAGTTGGCTTCACCTGCTCTCAGTTGGCTTCACCTGCTCTCAGTTGGCTTCACCTGCTCTCAGTTGCCTTCACTTGCTCTCAGTTGCCTTCACTTGCTCTCAGTTGCCTTCACTTGCTCTCAGTTGCCTTCACTTGCTCTCAGTTGCCTTCACTTGCTCTCACTTGCCTTCACCAGCTCTCGCTCATCTTTGCTTGCTCTCGCTTACTCTCACTTACCTTCGCCTGCCTTCGCTTGCCTTCGCTTGCCTTCGCTTGCCTTCGCTTGCCTTCGCTTGCCTTCGCTTGCCTTCGCTTGCCTTCGCTTGCCTTCGCTTGCCTTCGCTTGCCTTCGCTTGCCTTCGCTTGCCTTCGCTTGCCTTCGCTTGCCTTCGCTTGCTTTTGCTTGCTTTTGCTTGCCTTCGCTTGCCTTCGCTTGCCTTCGCTTGCCTTCGCTTGCCTTCGCTTGCCTTCGCTTGCCTTCGCTTACTTTTGCTTGCCTTCACTTACTCTTGCTTGCCTTCACTTACTCTCACCTACTTCTGCTTAATTCCACTTGCATCTACTTACCTACACTTACTTCCGCTTGCTTCCACGTACTTCCGCTTGTTTCAGCTTGCTTCCGCTTGCTTCAGCTAGCTTCCACTTGCTTCAGCCTGGTTCCACTTGCTTCAACCCACTTCCATTTGCCTACATTTATCTCCACTTGCCTACAGTTACTTCCCTTGCTTCGACGTACATCCGCTTGCATCCACTTGCTTCCGCTTGTATCCACTTACTTCCGCTTGCTTTCACTTACATCCGCTTGCCTCCACTTGCACCCACACGCTCCTGGTTGCCACCACTTGCTACTGCTTGCTTCAAGTGGGGGCAAGTGGGGGCAAGTGGGGGCAAGTGGGGGCAAGTGGGGGCAAGTGGGGGCAAGTGGGGGCAAGTGGGGGCAAGTGGGGGCAAGTGGGGGCAAGTGGGGGCAAGTGGGGGCAAGTGGGGGCAAGTGGGGGCAAGTGGGGGCAAGTGGGGGCAAGTGGGGGCAAGTGGGGGCAAGTGGGGGCAAGTGGGGGCAAGTGGGGGCAAGTGGGGGCAAGTGGGGGCAAGTGGGGGCAAGTGGGGGCAAGTGGGGGCAAGTGGGGGCAAGTGGGGGCAAGTGGGGGCAAGTGGGGGCAAGTGGGGGCAAGTGGGGGCAAGTGGGGGCAAGTGGGGGCAAGTGGGGGCAAGTGGGGGCAAGTGGGGGCAAGTGGGGGCAAGTGGGGGCAAGTGGGGGCAAGTGGGGGCAAGTGGGGGCAAGTGGGGGCAAGTGGGGGCAAGTGGGGGCAAGTGGGGGCAAGTGGGGGCAAGTGGGGGCAAGTGGGGGCAAGTTCTTCCCCCGCATCGAATCTGGGCATTTAAAAGGGGGCAAGTTCTTCCCCCGCATCGAATCTGGGCATTTAAAAGGGGGCAAGTTCTTCCCCCGCATCGAATCTGGGCATTTAAAAGGGGGCAAGTTCTTCCCCCGCATCGAATCTGGGCATTTAAAAGGGGGCAAGTTCTTCCCCCGCATCGAATCTGGGCATTTAAAAGGGGGCAAGTTCTTCCCCCGCATCGAATCTGGGCATTTAAAAGGGGGCAAGTTCTTCCCCCGCATCGAATCTGGGCATTTAAAAGGGGGCAAGTTCTTCCCCCGCATCGAATCTGGGCATTTAAAAGGGGGCAAGTTCTTCCCCCGCATCGAATCTGGGCATTTAAAAGGGGGCAAGTTCTTCCCCCGCATCGAATCTGGGCATTTAAAAGGGGGCAAGTTCTTCCCCCGCATCGAATCTGGGCATTTAAAAGGGGGCAAGTTCTTCCCCCGCATCGAATCTGGGCATTTAAAAGGGGGCAAGTTCTTCCCCCGCATCGAATCTGGGCATTTAAAAGGGGGCAAGTTCTTCCCCCGCATCGAATCTGGGCATTTAAAAGGGGGCAAGTTCTTCCCCCGCATCGAATCTGGGCATTTAAAAGGGGGCAAGTTCTTCCCCCGCATCGAATCTGGGCATTTAAAAGGGGGCAAGTTCTTCCCCCGCATCGAATCTGGGCATTTAAAAGGGGGCAAGTTCTTCCCCCGCATCGAATCTGGGCATTTAAAAGGGGGCAAGTTCTTCCCCCGCATCGAATCTGGGCATTTAAAAGGGGGCAAGTTCTTCCCCCGCATCGAATCTGGGCATTTAAAAGGGGGCAAGTTCTTCCCCCGCATCGAATCTGGGCATTTAAAAGGGGGCAAGTTCTTCCCCCGCATCGAATCTGGGCATTTAAAAGGGGGCAAGTTCTTCCCCCGCATCGAATCTGGGCATTTAAAAGGGGGCAAGTTCTTCCCCCGCATCGAATCTGGGCATTTAAAAGGGGGCAAGTTCTTCCCCCGCATCGAATCTGGGCATTTAAAAGGGGGCAAGTTCTTCCCCCGCATCGAATCTGGGCATTTAAAAGGGGGCAAGTTCTTCCCCCGCATCGAATCTGGGCATTTAAAAGGGGGCAAGTTCTTCCCCCGCATCGAATCTGGGCATTTAAAAGGGGGCAAGTTCTTCCCCCGCATCGAATCTGGGCATTTAAAAGGGGGCAAGTTCTTCCCCCGCATCGAATCTGGGCATTTAAAAGGGGGCAAGTTCTTCCCCCGCATCGAATCTGGGCATTTAAAAGGGGGCAAGTTCTTCCCCCGCATCGAATCTGGGCATTTAAAAGGGGGCAAGTTCTTCCCCCGCATCGAATCTGGGCATTTAAAAGGGGGCAAGTTCTTCCCCCGCATCGAATCTGGGCATTTAAAAGGGGGCAAGTTCTTCCCCCGCATCGAATCTGGGCATTTAAAAGGGGGCAAGTTCTTCCCCCGCATCGAATCTGGGCATTTAAAAGGGGGCAAGTTCTTCCCCCGCATCGAATCTGGGCATTTAAAAGGGGGCAAGTTCTTCCCCCGCATCGAATCTGGGCATTTAAAAGGGGGCAAGTTCTTCCCCCGCATCGAATCTGGGCATTTAAAAGGGGGCAAGTTCTTCCCCCGCATCGAATCTGGGCATTTAAAAGGGGGCAAGTTCTTCCCCCGCATCGAATCTGGGCATTTAAAAGGGGGCAAGTTCTTCCCCCGCATCGAATCTGGGCATTTAAAAGGGGGCAAGTTCTTCCCCCGCATCGAATCTGGGCATTTAAAAGGGGGCAAGTTCTTCCCCCGCATCGAATCTGGGCATTTAAAAGGGGGCAAGTTCTTCCCCCGCATCGAATCTGGGCATTTAAAAGGGGGCAAGTTCTTCCCCCGCATCGAATCTGGGCATTTAAAAGGGGGCAAGTTCTTCCCCCGCATCGAATCTGGGCATTTAAAAGGGGGCAAGTTCTTCCCCCGCATCGAATCTGGGCATTTAAAAGGGGGCAAGTTCTTCCCCCGCATCGAATCTGGGCATTTAAAAGGGGGCAAGTTCTTCCCCCGCATCGAATCTGGGCATTTAAAAGGGGGCAAGTTCTTCCCCCGCATCGAATCTGGGCATTTAAAAGGGGGCAAGTTCTTCCCCCGCATCGAATCTGGGCATTTAAAAGGGGGCAAGTTCTTCCCCCGCATCGAATCTGGGCATTTAAAAGGGGGCAAGTTCTTCCCCCGCATCGAATCTGGGCATTTAAAAGGGGGCAAGTTCTTCCCCCGCATCGAATCTGGGCATTTAAAAGGGGGCAAGTTCTTCCCCCGCATCGAATCTGGGCATTTAAAAGGGGGCAAGTTCTTCCCCCGCATCGAATCTGGGCATTTAAAAGGGGGCAAGTTCTTCCCCCGCATCGAATCTGGGCATTTAAAAGGGGGCAAGTTCTTCCCCCGCATCGAATCTGGGCATTTAAAAGGGGGCAAGTTCTTCCCCCGCATCGAATCTGGGCATTTAAAAGGGGGCAAGTTCTTCCCCCGCATCGAATCTGGGCATTTAAAAGGGGGCAAGTTCTTCCCCCGCATCGAATCTGGGCATTTAAAAGGGGGCAAGTTCTTCCCCCGCATCGAATCTGGGCATTTAAAAGGGGGCAAGTTCTTCCCCCGCATCGAATCTGGGCATTTAAAAGGGGGCAAGTTCTTCCCCCGCATCGAATCTGGGCATTTAAAAGGGGGCAAGTTCTTCCCCCGCATCGAATCTGGGCATTTAAAAGGGGGCAAGTTCTTCCCCCGCATCGAATCTGGGCATTTAAAAGGGGGCAAGTTCTTCCCCCGCATCGAATCTGGGCATTTAAAAGGGGGCAAGTTCTTCCCCCGCATCGAATCTGGGCATTTAAAAGGGGGCAAGTTCTTCCCCCGCATCGAATCTGGGCATTTAAAAGGGGGCAAGTTCTTCCCCCGCATCGAATCTGGGCATTTAAAAGGGGGCAAGTTCTTCCCCCGCATCGAATCTGGGCATTTAAAAGGGGGCAAGTTCTTCCCCCGCATCGAATCTGGGCATTTAAAAGGGGGCAAGTTCTTCCCCCGCATCGAATCTGGGCATTTAAAAGGGGGCAAGTTCTTCCCCCGCATCGAATCTGGGCATTTAAAAGGGGGCAAGTTCTTCCCCCGCATCGAATCTGGGCATTTAAAAGGGGGCAAGTTCTTCCCCCGCATCGAATCTGGGCATTTAAAAGGGGGCAAGTTCTTCCCCCGCATCGAATCTGGGCATTTAAAAGGGGGCAAGTTCTTCCCCCGCATCGAATCTGGGCATTTAAAAGGGGGCAAGTTCTTCCCCCGCATCGAATCTGGGCATTTAAAAGGGGGCAAGTTCTTCCCCCGCATCGAATCTGGGCATTTAAAAGGGGGCAAGTTCTTCCCCCGCATCGAATCTGGGCATTGAAAAGGGGGCAAGTTCTTCCCCCGCATCGAATCTGGGCATTGAAAAGGGGGCAAGTTCTTCCCCCGCATCGAATCTGGGCATTGAAAAGGGGGCAAGTTCTTCCCCCGCATCGAATCTGGGCATTGAAAAGGGGGCAAGTTCTTCCCCCGCATCGAATCTGGGCATTTAAAAGGGGGCAAGTTCTTCCCCCGCATCGAATCTGGGCCCTCCTTGCGCGTCCAGCTTCCCCCGCATCGAATCTGGGCCACGCTGCGAAGGGCTGGGGCCCTCCTTGCGCGTCCAGCTTCCCCCGCATCGAATCTGGGCCACGCTGCGAAGGGCTGGGGCCCTCCTTGCGCGTCCAGCTTCCCCCGCATCGAATCTGGGCCACGCTGCGAAGGGCTGGGGCCCTCCTTGCGCGTCCAGCTTCCCCCGCATCGAATCTGGGCCACGCTGCGAAGGGCTGGGGCCCTCCTTGCGCGTCCAGCTTCCCCCGCATCGAATCTGGGCCACGCTGCGAAGGGCTGGGGCCCTCCTTGCGCGTCCAGCTTCCCCCGCATCGAATCTGGGCCACGCTGCGAAGGGCTGGGGCCCTCCTTGCGCGTCCAGCTTCCCCCGCATCGAATCTGGGCCACGCTGCGAAGGGCTGGGGCCCTCCTTGCGCGTCCAGCTTCCCCCGCATCGAATCTGGGCCACGCTGCGAAGGGCTGGGGCCCTCCTTGCGCGTCCAGCTTCCCCCGCATCGAATCTGGGCCACGCTGCGAAGGGCTGGGGCCCTCCTTGCGCGTCCAGCTTCCCCCGCATCGAATCTGGGCCACGCTGCGAAGGGCTGGGGCCCTCCTTGCGCGTCCAGCTTCCCCCGCATCGAATCTGGGCCACGCTGCGAAGGGCTGGGGCCCTCCTTGCGCGTCCAGCTTCCCCCGCATCGAATCTGGGCCACGCTGCGAAGGGCTGGGGCCCTCCTTGCGCGTCCAGCTTCCCCCGCATCGAATCTGGGCCACGCTGCGAAGGGCTGGGGCCCTCCTTGCGCGTCCAGCTTCCCCCGCATCGAATCTGGGCCACGCTGCGAAGGGCTGGGGCCCTCCTTGCGCGTCCAGCTTCCCCCGCATCGAATCTGGGCCACGCTGCGAAGGGCTGGGGCCCTCCTTGCGCGTCCAGCTTCCCCCGCATCGAATCTGGGCCACGCTGCGAAGGGCTGGGGCCCTCCTTGCGCGTCCAGCTTCCCCCGCATCGAATCTGGGCCACGCTGCGAAGGGCTGGGGCCCTCCTTGCGCGTCCAGCTTCCCCCGCATCGAATCTGGGCCACGCTGCGAAGGGCTGGGGCCCTCCTTGCGCGTCCAGCTTCCCCCGCATCGAATCTGGGCCACGCTGCGAAGGGCTGGGGCCCTCCTTGCGCGTCCAGCTTCCCCCGCATCGAATCTGGGCCACGCTGCGAAGGGCTGGGGCCCTCCTTGCGCGTCCAGCTTCCCCCGCATCGAATCTGGGCCACGCTGCGAAGGGCTGGGGCCCTCCTTGCGCGTCCAGCTTCCCCCGCATCGAATCTGGGCCACGCTGCGAAGGGCTGGGGCCCTCCTTGCGCGTCCAGCTTCCCCCGCATCGAATCTGGGCCACGCTGCGAAGGGCTGGGGCCCTCCTTGCGCGTCCAGCTTCCCCCGCATCGAATCTGGGCCACGCTGCGAAGGGCTGGGGCCCTCCTTGCGCGTCCAGCTTCCCCCGCATCGAATCTGGGCCACGCTGCGAAGGGCTGGGGCCCTCCTTGCGCGTCCAGCTTCCCCCGCATCGAATCTGGGCCACGCTGCGAAGGGCTGGGGCCCTCCTTGCGCGTCCAGCTTCCCCCGCATCGAATCTGGGCCACGCTGCGAAGGGCTGGGGCCCTCCTTGCGCGTCCAGCTTCCCCCGCATCGAATCTGGGCCACGCTGCGAAGGGCTGGGGCCCTCCTTGCGCGTCCAGCTTCCCCCGCATCGAATCTGGGCCACGCTGCGAAGGGCTGGGGCCCTCCTTGCGCGTCCAGCTTCCCCCGCATCGAATCTGGGCCACGCTGCGAAGGGCTGGGGCCCTCCTTGCGCGTCCAGCTTCCCCCGCATCGAATCTGGGCCACGCTGCGAAGGGCTGGGGCCCTCCTTGCGCGTCCAGCTTCCCCCGCATCGAATCTGGGCCACGCTGCGAAGGGCTGGGGCCCTCCTTGCGCGTCCAGCTTCCCCCGCATCGAATCTGGGCCACGCTGCGAAGGGCTGGGGCCCTCCTTGCGCGTCCAGCTTCCCCCGCATCGAATCTGGGCCACGCTGCGAAGGGCTGGGGCCCTCCTTGCGCGTCCAGCTTCCCCCGCATCGAATCTGGGCCACGCTGCGAAGGGCTGGGGCCCTCCTTGCGCGTCCAGCTTCCCCCGCATCGAATCTGGGCCACGCTGCGAAGGGCTGGGGCCCTCCTTGCGCGTCCAGCTTCCCCCGCATCGAATCTGGGCCACGCTGCGAAGGGCTGGGGCCCTCCTTGCGCGTCCAGCTTCCCCCGCATCGAATCTGGGCCACGCTGCGAAGGGCTGGGGCCCTCCTTGCGCGTCCAGCTTCCCCCGCATCGAATCTGGGCCACGCTGCGAAGGGCTGGGGCCCTCCTTGCGCGTCCAGCTTCCCCCGCATCGAATCTGGGCCACGCTGCGAAGGGCTGGGGCCCGCCTTGCGCGTCCAGCTTCCCCCGCATCGAATCTGGGCCACGCTGCGAAGGGCTGGGGCCCTCCTTGCGCGTCCAGCTTCCCCCGCATCGAATCTGGGCCACGCTGCGAAGGGCTGGGGCCCTCCTTGCGCGTCCAGCTTCCCCCGCATCGAATCTGGGCCACGCTGCGAAGGGCTGGGGCCCTCCTTGCGCGTCCAGCTTCCCCCGCATCGAATCTGGGCCACGCTGCGAAGGGCTGGGGCCCTCCTTGCGCGTCCAGCTTCCCCCGCATCGAATCTGGGCCACGCTGCGAAGGGCTGGGGCCCGCCTTGCGCGTCCAGCTTCCCCCGCATCGAATCTGGGCCACGCTGCGAAGGGCTGGGGCCCGCCTTGCGCGTCCAGCTTCCCCCGCATCGAATCTGGGCCACGCTGCGAAGGGCTGGGGCCCGCCTTGCGCGTCCAGCTTCCCCCGCATCGAATCTGGGCCACGCTGCGAAGGGCTGGGGCCCTCCTTGCGCGTCCAGCTTCCCCCGCATCGAATCTGGGCCACGCTGCGAAGGGCTGGGGCCCTCCTTGCGCGTCCAGCTTCCCCCGCATCGAATCTAGTTTTTGTTCAGGTATTCATTTTCAGTAGCTCGGTAGCTTTCCAACGGTATATGATATGTTGATATTTGGATCGGTCTTTGACATTAACTTAAGCACTGATAGCACAGACCAGCTGATATTACCCAGAAGTACACAACAATATAATATATTATATTATACAATAAATTATTTCACTCTACAATCTAAAACACTGCTGAATAGCACAACGGTCCTGATGCTCTCCTGTCTTAATGCTAACTGCTGTCTATACGTATTGTTGTGCCACTGATGTACATGTGACAGTCTTTTGGTAGATGGTTTCACTTTGATGATATAGTGTTGTACACTCAGGTGCAGCTGGTGCAAGTATTACTGAGGTTGATGGTAACTTGTAGTTGTATTCTCTTTCTTCTTTTACCAGGAGTGATGGTCGATGTGTTGTGCTGTACTGGATTCGATATTATTTCAATTCTTGTTCATCGCTCTGGCGTTCAGGTCATCATATATATAGCAGAAGGTAGGGATGTAATACTAAGCTGATTCTAAAATAGAAATCTCCGCAAACCAGGGTTAATTTACAGTTGTAATACAACACCATTAAGTGTCGTTTTTTTCTAAATAAAATCCTATCTACTGCTCAGTGACTTATATGGTTTCCTCGTTATCTCCCCCTACATTTCTTAAATTTGATGCAGAAACCATCACAAATTGATTGAAAGTTATTGTCCAGGCTCGGTGGTTGAATTACTATTTAATCCACGAAATGAATGCAAAAAATCATGAATTTCATAAAAAATTATGAAATGTTGGCAAAAACTTATCTGTTAACCAGATGACTCAATTAAAATGCACTTCTACATATGCTATGCTGTCAACTTTTTTTGCTAAACACATTATGACGATATCAATATATGAATCATTTTGGGTCACTCTATCGCTATTTCCCTTCATCTAATGCAGCATTTCTTAAAATTTATTCTCAGTTTTCTCATATAAACTTTTTATGCAAGCTGACATGGTACATTTATCCTCTATTGTATAGAACTAGGCACAGCATATAAAGGATTCCTTTGTTAACCAATGTTGAAACAATGAAGAGCCCTGAATCGTATAGAGGCCTCACACTCAGCACAATACAATGATACAGTAAGACATGAAAAATGTAATCACTTAAAATGATAACAGATTATGAGCATCGAATGCTGACTTAGATTATTGTTCCTAAAAAATGGAGATGGAACCCTTATTTTTGTGAAAGCAGAATATAAAAATTACTTAGGTATGATAGAAAAACCAGTAATTTTAGAAACCTCCACATGACAGAGAATATTAGGATTCTAAAACAGGGACCGGCAGATATATTCAATATTTTACCTTAGTCATTTCAGTACACATGAATGGGGGTTAATGTGATCACAGTACACTCTTCATTTTTTAATACTTATAAGATAATTTGTCAAGTCTTATGAGCTTGCCTCTTCCACTTTCAGGCCACCAAGTTTCCGTATCTTGCCCAGATAATAACCTCACAGCAAATTTACACATCAAGCAACACTATTAGCACTGGTAATAGTAACAAATCTCGCAAATCCCTGTCAAAGAGAAGCAAATTCAAGCAGCATCCAAGCATTGTATCTCATAGCATCTTACATTGTACAGGGGCACACACAGCAATTCCACTGTGTTATGTTGTAATATTTCAAAACTTCTAGACTCTAGTGTTTTGTCAGATCAGGGAAACACATTTCTTCTCAACTGTGAACACTTGATTACGTATTTTTCACATGTTTTGAGTTCTGTGTATTGCCAGCGTTTCAAATAGGCCCAATATGATGATTAACCATAACCATAAACCCTGCTTGGTGATTGCACCTGGGTTTGTTATTGAAACATCTTCTTGTGAAAACTACTCTGAGTTTGTTCACCTAAACAAGGATAGGTGTCTCCTGTCTCTTTGAAATAGTTTCATTGACATTGAGTTTACAATGGATGTGAAGCCTAATCCCCAAGAAACAATAGAGTGAAGGCTGATTATTATGGCTAGGTATTTGCACATGAAAGTGTGCTATGTAATGTAATTTGATAAAATCTCTTATAAATGGTCTGTGTATGGTGGGTTCAATGAATGAGATTATCCTGTTATTGCCAAAATTTTTCAATGGCTGCTGCAGTGAGAGTTCGCTCCTGTAGACTAGCTATATTGTAGAAAACAATATCAAATTCTTTGCAATTATTGATTCAAATTTAATTGCCTGAGTTTGATATTTCAGGGAGGGTGGGAGAGGGTATATCCCTCCCTGGTTATTTCAGACCATCATTTTACTGGTATTAATTTTAAATATGTGTAGATTGGTGTACCAAAATCAAGGATGAAGAAAATCAGTGCCCAGTGACGTTGGCTATAGCTATTCGCTCAGATTGTAGGCAAAACATATGAAAGACATTTATTCTGTGTCACAGGAATTTCATGATGCAAGGCTGTTTCAAACCACTGCTGCCACACCGCCAAATGTGTGCTTATAGAATTCTGTGTAGCTCAAAATTAGTAAAATGAGGCTGCAATCTCAGTATTGTCACCTAATGAGCAAATAATTTGCACAAACTGATTGTCAAAATTAGGTTATGAAATTAATTATCTACCGCATAATGTGACATAGTGATTGTCTTACTAGTGCACACGTCACGTCATAAGCTGGTGCGTAGATTTCATGCCCTGATTTTGAAGATCAGTTTGTGCAAATTATTTGTCCATTAGGTGACTATTATGAGATTTAAGTCTCAATTAATTATCTTGGAGCTATGCAGAATTCAATGAGCACAAATTTGCATGAGTGGCAGCAGTAGTTTAAGGGCAGTCCAAGGGAAAGATCATGGTAATCGGCTATCGCACTGCTCTGCCTATTCTACCCAGGGCTGTATCCATGGATTTTGTAAAGGCAAGTGCGTTGGAAAGTCTTCCCGCAGGGAAGGATATTGAGGAACTATCTGAGGAATAGAGGTAGGTTAATGTGTTCCAGCCCATTTTGGAAGGAAAATTATCGATTGGCTTGCTGCAGAAACCGTCCATGGAAAATTTATCGAATTAGGGAGCTCATTCATGAGCTGCTTGATGATTTTGACATTGCTGCAACAAACATTATGCATGGGTGTTATTTCATTCGACGGGCATCTTCAATTGAGACTTGCTTGAAAATGATTCAGACAGCGGCAATATCACATTTCTGGCCATAGCCTACCTTATGTCAAAAATATCAGTTTAAAACTCATTGGTGACATCTTTATAACCTCAACACATGTAAGAATTGGCAAATCAGCCCATATCAACCAGCCTAATCCATTCATAATCCCAACCAATCTCACAATGCCCCTCTGGGTGCCTGGTTATTAAAGGTTTATAGCTTTCAAGAGGATTTTCAAAATTGACACGCTGAAAATTGATAGGGTCAAGCCCCCTAAAAGCCTTGCCGACGAATACACTATTCACTCTACCCCACATACCAGTAATACCAACTTGTGGCAAGAAATTTAAAAGTATCATAGAGAAAAAAGAGTAGAGGAAACAATTGGATATTAAGTTGTTGCAGCTCTAATGCTGCCATCCTGAGTTAAATGCTGCTGCTCTAGATTATCATCAATTTGACAAGTTTGTTTAAGGAAACTTTATTCCTCCTAGTCCCCAGTCCTCTGTCGCTAAAGTTCCAACTCAGTGAGCATGGTATACGATAGGCTTATTTAAAAATACCATACAAGGCTAAGACCAAAGTTACCAAAACCTTGCAGAATCAAAATCAAATTTAATTGACCAGTAATTGTGTGTATTGATAATATCACTTGTTAATTTTCGGATCTTATTAAAGTTAGAATTGACAAAAATTCACTGCTGCTGCATGAATTTTTTCCATTACTTTTGCTTAGTAATACTTCAGTATAGCAAAATTTTGTGTGCATTGAATGCTATTTCAAAATCACAATGTTTCCATATGTTGATGTGGCATCGTTTGAGTGCCAAATTGGATACATGGAATTAGCATCAACACTTAATTTTAGTATAGCGTGTCAAATTCAAAACTGCTGGGCTTTCAATCAACAGACAAATCAGTTGATACAAACTAGAATATCCACTGCCTTTTGTTTCTATTCTTCTAATTTTCTTGTGGATTTTGTTTAACTATAATGTAAAATCATTAATATTTATAAGATTATGGATTTATGGATTTAGATATGGATGTGGATATGGATATGGATATGGATATGGATATGGATATGGATATGGATATGGATATGGATATGGATATGGATTTATGGACTTATGGATTATAAATTGTACCATCACCTCGTGTTCAAAATGAGGTTTGAAGGAAGATGATGTTGAGTGTCAAATTATTGATCCAAGGCTTAAAGAATACTGACTCTGTCATCTCATTTTTGCCACGTTCAAAAACGTCAGCAACTTTCACCACCCTAGCTTCTTTTCCATGGATCAAGCATAGTTATTTGTATGAAGTTGGAAGCGTTGGTGTAGATCTCTCGAAAAATTCTAGTAATACTCAGATCCCTGTATATGATTTTATCATGGTAGCGACTACCCTCAGAGATGGTGATGAAAACATTTTCTCTGGTTGAGCTATCACCGCAGAAAGTTTTTATTGTCGATTTTTTGCCATTCCTCCAGTACAGTAATTCTGTCTGGTATTCATCCTGTTTGATAACATGTTGACAAGTTGCCTTGTGACGAGCATGTCTTGGCAGAATGGGACAGCGTCAAACATGTCTGAACATGTATTACCGTAATTATTCAGACATACTGTGAATGTTCTACGGTAAAGAAGATTGATAATGCTTGCAGGACTGATACAATCGTGTGTTTTTTTATGTACATGAGTGTCATTGATATTGAAAATAAAGTTGTATGACAAAACACTTGATTGAAGATCTGATATTATATTGTTCAAAAGCTGGTATTCATTGTTTTAATAGTACTGGTGTATGCTTTAAAAATTGTCACCCTGACATATATCAGGGACTAAGTCCTCAAACATACTATCAATTGATAATACTCAACAGCTGCACAGTTTTTTATACTGGATAAAATCATTTTTCAAGACTCATCGTTATCTATTGACATTCGAGATTCAAAAAACATAAATTCTCAGAGAGTATGCTGTTTCGACTACAGTGATAGTTTGTTTTAATGCAGATAACAATAATCTATGACACCCCTTTCTTGATGTCTGCTTGCCTCAAAATTGTTGTGTTGTGTGTTGTGCACTTTGGATTGTATATCACTAGAGTTAAAACCAAAGAGTTATAGGTAATCAGCTGTTATAATCCTTGTTAAAACTGACGCCAGCTGTTATCATTATTATAGCACTGATTAAGTGCATTGTGTGTGTAGTACGATTATTTGGACCCAACAGAACCCATGACATCGTCAAACATTAAAATGGGACGTTAATAACATTTTTAATTTAATGAAAAACACAAAAAGTAGGGAGCTGTAAAAATAGTATATTCAATAGGAATAACAAAGCATGAAACATCATAACTTCATAATTGAAGGACAACTCCAGGTAAGTCAATGCCAGATAATATGATACTTTCATCCATTCTTTTCTGCCTTGTGCGTGATCAGTCGACTTCTTAGCTTATATAGGTTGAAAAGATATAGTTTAAGAACGGTAACTTAACATGTGTGCACGCATATGACGGTAGAAGGTGTGTCTTAAATATGTTAGATGTAAATTGAGGGTTAACGGAGTTAGCCTTTTTACGCAAATACTTTTTAGTGAGCGGGTGGCAATGCAAGCCTCGAGTATTGTGCAAAGTGACAAAAGTGACTTAAAAGTGGTATACATACACATACATCCATACACTATCTAAACAATATCTAAACCTGAAACAATGTAATAATGGGGTTGGGGACAAACTCCCTGATCTACAAAGAAGGGGCTCCCGCTTATTTTACTGAATATTGAAGATTGAGTGTTTTAAAGTTGAAAAAAAGAATTAGTCAGATTAATTGAAAAATCAATAAAAGATTTTAGACTGAAATTCAGTCAAACAATTTGGAATTAGCTATTCAGATAAGGTGTTTTGGACGTACAACTCCAAGTAATAACAAACTTAAACTCGTCAGCCTATCAAAACAAAACCAAAACTCAAGCACATGGGTCATTCTAAGCAGAAATGAGCTTAGATAACACCACGGTCCAGTTGTTTTGAAGAATTGAGTCTGAAGATGGAAGTTTTAAAATTGAAGATTGCGCTATTTGCTCTGAAGAAATTGAAGACAGCTTTGTGTGCAGGGAGCCCAAAAGAAGCAATACAATAAAGTGACAAAAAGTGAAAATCTAAAGAGTTGTCTGCACTCTGCCCTATATATTATTTTTGTGAGAATATTTTGACCAATCAGATAGATCAGAACATATCTGAACTTTAACCAGGCACATGGATCAGTCAAGACAGGGAGTACTCCTTGGTCAAGATATGACTCGTTGGTGCAGGTGTGACTGGTGGTTGGAAGAAAGGGCCTAACAATGTATTCCGACCATGTTGATGACGAATGTCTAGTGCATGTGAGTATTTGTACAACTATATAGAGTGTGGAATTTAAGTAGATGGTATCTATTTTTGTTGTTCAAGCAGGGAGAGTTCTCCCTGGTTCAAGGAGAAAAGATTTTTTTACTCCTTGGTTTGTCTATTTTTTTCATCTTCTATCTATAAATTATTTGCACACAAAGAAGTAGGCCTAATACTTATGGGTTATCTGTTGCAAATAACTATTTAACTGCTTTTTGTTGCTGCTTATAACAAATTGCTACTGGTGGTGTGGGTTCCAGGAAGGGCCTGGTTGGTAGGAGTGTGAAGAGGGTTTAGTGTTGACTGCTCATTGTCGCAGTGTTTCCAAAATTATATTGGTGTCGGCCATGATGTTTGTTCGTTTGCTCCAGTACCTCAAAACCCAGCTGCATGTCATTGACCCATTGTTGGCTTGGATTGTGTAGAGAACGTGTTCATGTTTGAAGCCTAAATAACTCAGGTACGCTGCCTGTGTAACAAATTAGACCATATAGATGTGTGACTGGTTTTGATGTTTCTGTCTGAATGTTGTTTGATCCTGGTTTAATTTGGCAGCAATGTACCAGAGATAATCAGACTACAGGCAGACTTAAATCGCTCTGTCTCTTTAGACATACATGACAAGATGGCTGGGCTCTATATCTGGTTGTGCATCACCTTGCACGCTGGGTTGGTCTGGGGGACCCTGAAAGTCTCCTGCTGGCGTCACACTGCCGCACCCAACTCGCTGAAGTTTTAAAATTTTGTTTTTGTTGTTAATTATTATGTGATAAGTGTAATTTGCCCCATTCTAGCTAGTGTTTCACAGAGTGTGACTTTGTAATACAGTTAAAAATGAATGCAATTGGTTTAAATAAGTTGAAAACTAGACCTCATAACAAGCTGTGTTATGAGGTATTGAAGTAGACCCTTTCAATAATCGCTCATTATATCGGAAAGCCTGGGTGTAAGGTCACATCAGGGTTTTTGAGCAATATTCGTTAATTTTATGTATATGGAACTGTCAAAGTGAAACCACGAAAAATTTGTTAATATTCTTCGACTTTTTGCATTGAGTTAATCTCTATTTAATCTCTAATTACTCAGGAGCTGTTGTGGATTTCAACTCGTTTCCAAAGTTTCTAATGCTAGGCATATACGCAGAATGTATGTCTATGACATCACACCAATGAACTAAACCTAGTTCATTGATCAAACCCCCTGCGCAAGGTCCTCGAGGGAGCGTCAGCAAGGCCTTACTTGGATAAGTTACAACTTCAGTCCTGATTGACCAATTGAGCTGTTCTTGGGCTCATTTTGAAGCTTACAAGCCGGAGCAGTTCCTCTGATTATTTAAATGTTTATTTCATGCATGCTCTTATATAAGATTTGTAATCACAGTTAACAAGAAAATCACAGTATTTTGATTGCTTCCAAGGTTTTCATCAGTAGGATACTGTCGGCTAGGTTTTGCCTATGTGATATCTCCCAAACCGTTTCTCTGCATGGATATCCAAGTGGATGGTTTGAGTTTTCCATCTCATCTCAGAAATTTTTGCATTTTTGAATATATGATATGGGAGGGTGTTGTTGTTACTTATGGCGTGAGAAACAGGGGCTTTGGCGTAGAGTTCGAAGGTTATAAGGTGGTGGTCTGAGTAGCCAGATTGGTCAGGACTAGATCTAGCGTATTGCCATGTCTGTGAGTTGATCCTCAGACATTTTGTTCTAAGTCAGAGGAATCTACAAGGTAAAGCAAAGATTTGTGTAATGCAGGATCTTGGAGAATGGTTACTCCAGTCAATATCTGGAAGATTGAAGTTGCCGACAATTAGATTGTTACAAGAAGGCTGATATAAAATTAGCAGAAAGAAGAGTGGGAAAACTGAGTTGATTTCCCTCCAAATGAACAGAGCCTGAAGCTAGTAAAATTATAAAGGTATGGTGTGGCTTTGGGGTATAGGCCTACATTAGATAGGGTAGAATAGGCTCAGATGTAACCGAATACTTCAATCATACTATAGATATTTTGAAGCTGCACAAATCACCAGCATGGTTTTTATGTTGACATCAACAGCATGAGTCTTTTGTTTTCATCTTACTTATCAGTGTTTGTTTTTCTATGAAAAAGAAAAAATAGCTGAGAATAGCTTGTTAGGATTTCAATGAATTTTGGCCTAACATCTCATGAATTGGCTTTAGTCATCGTCAGAATGTTACATAATCTTGTCTTCATTACACCAGGAGAGGTATACACCCGAGGGTGCTGGGGGCTGGAACAATCAACAATGAAAGCTCCCCCAGTGGGACTCGAACCCACAACTCCTGCGGCACTAATCGCCTGGCAGTGAATAGCAAGCGCGCTAACCGATTGCGCCATCTCACCATCCCCAAAAAAGAATGGGTCGATGGCGCTAATTAGATAGCCCGCTATTCACTACTTGGAATTGTGTTCTCTCATCCCACAGCACATTCCCATCCACCATTGCCACCCTATGAAACACAGCGTACGTGTTAGGGTTATTGGCCTTACATGGCCCATTGCTGGGACCCCTTGTTGTAGGTTTAGCTGTCTTTCCAGCTTGTCAGCATGTCTTTCCATGCTGTCACATATCTTTCCATGAGTCAGTCAGTAGACAAGTACACAGGAGAGGTATACACCCGAGGGTGCTGGGGGCTGGAACAATCAACAATGAAAGCTCCCCCAGTGGGTCTCGAACCCACAACTCCTGCAGCACTAATCGCCTGGCAGTGAATAGCAAGCAAAGATTATTAATACTTTGATTACACTATAGCAAAGATTACTGACTACTGTGTAGATGTGAACAGTGTTGTTCAAATAGCATAACAATTAAACTGTGAATGTCTGTTTCCTCCTACACACAGTGATGAAAGCCCACAGAGAAGAACATGACAAGAGAGCCAGGCATAGGTGGATTTTTTCATCCAGCAGTCATTGATGGTTGTGTGTTTAACAGGATGTGTACAAAGAAACACATCACTGTAGGAAAGCAGGTAGGAAAAACTATTGTTATTATTCTCTTACCTAAAATATGTTAAACCAAACAGCTCAAGGCTGACTCTTCTATTTGGGGGGGGGGGGATGCATAGCACTGAATTTGAATTGATTTCGCAGCTAATCTCACCTGTACTTTATTAGAGAAGTCGTAACACCATTATCTAGACCAAATTGTAAGGTAGCTTGATGCTCAGCATCAGGCCACCCACTAAGATGAGGATAAAATCTAGCTGTCACCTGGTGATGACCACAGCTGTCAACTAGTGGTGTCTAACATCAGCAGCTAGGTAGAATTATGGCTGATTGGGTACTAACTAAACTGTCGTACTTGTTTGTTTGCTGTCGATACCATAGATGAATCTTGCTGCTGTAGAAGCCTAAAATCCATGTTCACAAGTTTTGAGAACTGTTTCACTAGTATTTCAACTAAGACAAACCATTTTGATATTTGTAGATTGCAGTAGGCCTACTTGAATGTACACTGAAGATTTGGGTCTGATATCCATAGTTGAGAACTTAGAACATGTGACTGACTGCAGGCTATACCTACAGATAATTCCATAGTATGACTCATCTTCACTGAGCTGTGAGTTTTATTTCAGTTCAAATATTGAGATGTAGTTGAGTAATTTCATAGTATTTCCCCAACATTGTCACCATTTGTTTTAGACCAGTGCTTGATTGTTAGCAGCTAGTTATCTTTTAGGATGTAATATTTTGATCAACTAGAATGTTCCTCATGCTGCATATCCTCAAATTACCAGCTATCTTTACCCTAGACCGTCTATGCTTATCGAACTAGATTTACAGCGCTTTATTCGGTGCTAGGCAGGTGCTATTGTACCATATTAGTCACACGGTTAGGCGGGTACCAAATTTTCCCTGTTAGAATTTCTCAAGCTGATCAAAGTGGTGATCATTTACCTTACAAGATGTTGGATGGAAGGATTTATTGCTATCACTGACAATAAATCCGTGAAATTCGGTGTATACACTGGCAGAAGACAATACATAGAAAAATCAGGTCTCTGTGGTACAAGTCAAACAAGAATATTGTTTAGTGTGTGATTCAGATGTCATAAAAGCAGTCTCGACCCCAGGCAACTCTGTACTTAAAGTGGAGTGCGGGCAAGGGGGTGCACGGGGATTAATCATGTGTAGTGACAGGCAAGACCATTGGCTGATCAGCGTTATTAGAGGCGGAGACTGGCCAGTTGATGCTGCATTCGGGTTTTACATGTCAAGCACTTGATATTTTTCTCAAGTGGTCAAGTGCCTTATATAAGAAATTGTGATTTGCAGACACCTATTAATAAAGTTGAATAGCAGGTATGATATAGCTATTGTTATGTTGGCTCATCACACCTGGGATTATAGGATTTTATTACAACTTCCAATTTCAATCATGACAACGGTATCTAGGCAACCTCTGACTCATCAATCATAGACGTCTAAATTGACCAATAAGAGCCCGTATAGTTTGATGCGGATGATTTGAAATCATTGGGACTGGGCAGTTTTGATGTATTTTCACCACTTTCCAATGCGATTTTTGGAATAAAACTTTATTGGGCAAGTGTATCACACAATTTTCCGCATTAGTATATCCGATTCCCATTAAAAAAAAATCACTACTGCTCCTCCTATTTCCGAAAAAGCCGGAGGAATTTGAATGCTGCTAACCCCATTTGAATTTGATATGGCTGGGTGATCGCTTTACATTGACTGGGCCTTATATACCCATCAAGCCACTCTAATGGTGCGGTAACGTCTTGAAGAGCATTTATTTAGGAACTCATTTATATAGTGGTCTTCATCGTGTATGTATCTGAGTGCGAGTGTCTCAGTTTGAGTGGTCATCACAGCATCGACATCAGGGTGCTCGATACCTAGCTTAATAGCGCCTTTAACAAGTTTACAGATGTGCTTCTTATCACTTGCATAGATTGATGTAAGTGAGTATTGAGAGTATTGTAGAGATACAATATAACTTTTAAATAACATATTAGAAAGAGGCTTGGAACTGAGGTACACAAAACTTTATACAATATACCTCATTTGCGAGGCTGTTGCCATCATTGATTGCACATGTTCTTGAAAATGTAATTGTTCATCAACTGTGATGCCAAGATATCTCACTTTTTCACAATAGTAATATCGGTACCATTAAAAAACATAGCTGTAGTATTAGGTTTGACAAGCTGAGTTGAAAACATCGTTTCTTGTGTCTTAGTATAGGGTTTAAAGTGTTTGTAAAGGGAACAGGTTTCTTGGTATCATTTTTGAGCTTGAAATCAGATTAAGACAGCTATCACACATGCATTTGCATGAAAAATAAGTCTTCAGGGTTACTTGGTCTGTTAGTTTTGGGGTTATAAGTTAACATTATTGAGTTGCCTACTCATGCACAGCACAACTAGTCCAGTCGATTTGTGATGAGCCTGATGTTAGGGAAATACCGTAATATTAGTGACTATTGTGGTTAGATGACAAATTTTGCAAATAAATGACTTTGTCACTAAGTCTGTTGATGACATAAAAGTTCAAAGAAAGTTTAATAATTTGAGTGCACACTATTTGATGAGTTCAGACCGCTAATCAAAACAACCATTATTTCTGTTATGAGCCCATGTCAAAGAAAATATTTTAAGAACCGCTGTACAACACAATCTATGACGTGAAAACGAGTGATTTTCATTTCAGGCAGCTGTGCTTGTTTGCTCTGTTTAAAGTGCCTCGACCGGTATATAAGGGCCAGTCAATGTAAAGCGATCACCCAGCCATATCAAATTCAAATTGGGTTAGCAGCATTCAAATTCCTCCTGCTTTTTCGGAATTAAGAGGAGAAGCAATGAATCATTTTTAATGGGAATCAGACAAGCTGATGCGGAATTGTGTGATACACATGCCCAATAAATTTTCATTCCAATAATGGCATTGGAAAGTGGTGAAAATATGACTAAAGTCATACGAAATTGCCCAGTTCCGATGATTTCAAATCATCCGCTTCAAAATATACGAGCTCTTATTGGTCAATTTTGACGTTATGATTTATGGTTTTAGAGGTTGCCTAGATACCGTTGTCAAGATTGAAATTGACCGTTGTAATTAAACCCTATAATCCCAAGTGTGATGAGCCAACACAACAATAGCTATATCATAGCTTCTATTCAACTTTATTTATGGGTGTCTGCGAATCACAATTTCTTATATAACACACTTGACCACTTGAGAACGCAACGTGGACTGGCTGTTAGAGGCGGAGACCAAGGCCATTCTCCGCCTCTAATTACATTGATCAGCCAATGGTCTTGCCTGTCACTTCACATGATTAATCCCCGTGCACCCCCTTCGATTCCTACCTCTTTAAATAAGATTACAATGGAGCAATGGTCTCTTCCTGCCGACAAAGCCTTGCTCATTTCAGATTTACCCAAAAATGGTCCATGCAATGCTTTATAGTTTGTGCAAAATTTTGCGAGAATATCCAAACGCTAGCCTCCAAAATAAGATCCATACTGACGAAATAACTCAAAAACTTGACAAATTAATTTCAAGATTCAAGATTCAAATCACTGCATCGCTTAGATGACTGATTGCCTATGCAGCCAATGATGCAGGTGGCATCTGCAAGATACATTACTCAAATCAGAGGTAATCTCATTTGTATATACATAGAAATCAGAAGGGGGGATAAGCAACAACCCTGAAGAGTGCCAGTGCTAGTCATGATCTGTGTGGGCATGAAGCCGTCAGCTATTGTTCTTTGAGTAAGCTTGGTTAGAAAACTGTATACACATTCAGTTACATGAGAGTCAAGATGAGATAGTTCTGAGATTAAATCTGTTACATGTATTGAGTTGAATGCCGACAAAAAGTCAAGAAAAGTTGCACGATTAATGGCTCATTTTCAAAATCGCTGCCAGCAAAAGGGAAAGTGATGGCATGGTTTCAAAACTTGCTCAATCCGAGAGTGCATATCAGAATTAGTGGATGTACAGATCTTAAATGGTTGCAATAAACCCATGTTTATCACCCTTATAAAACTTTCATTGAAACAAAACTAAGTTTTAGCTACACAGGGCGATTTTTACATTGATTTGGGGTCACAAGTGGTTAATCGTTAGATCTGCACGAGTAAGTGTTAAGTGGACATCGAATTGTTGGTCTTTTGCCCGAGTGATCTGGCCCATCCTCTATGCTGATTGGTTGTTGATTGCTTGCTTCAACAATTACGCGGTTAAACACGTCATCTATCAAATTGTGACAGGCTATCAAAAATGGAGAAGTTGATAATATCTGTAGTAAAATCACATCCTCCTATTTATGATAAAAAAGACAATAACTACAAAGATAGGAGTGGTGCTGTAGTGAAAATATGGAAGGTAATAGCTGTATCACTTGGAAATTGAAGCTGTCCTGACATGACATCCATAGTATAGCATAGGAAAATCAATTTTACAGAAGACTGAACTTTTATTTGGTGAAGATTCAAAGTGACAAAGACCCGGATTTAATATGACATCTATATCCAGTCATTTGTTAACACGCCCATTAAATATCATAGGTCAATCGATTGAACTGAGGGAGTTCATTGGTCAATCTAGGCACCTGATTTATGACCCCACTATGACTCACTAGACCATCGTGTACTAACTCATAGGCCTGTATAGCAGTGTGAGATCGGCTGAGCATGTCTAGACATGTCATCGGCCTGTGATTACATCGCTCTGTATACCCACAGCTTAATTCTTCAATTCTGGTGCATGAAAATCAAGCTTTGGATATTCGTAATGAGTCAATTGATATGAATAGGGCTTTTTGGCAATACAAACGGTTCGAGGATATTTTCAGAAATTAAGATTTGCTTTATGTGTTGTATAACATTAAAGTCTTTTTTATGAAACAACAAGGATAACTAATAAATTCTTCCAATTTGAACAGCAAATGATTGTGTGTGATGGTATGGTATGTCTAGTTAAATCACATTTTGCAAGGTTTGAAACAAAATCGTTATCCAATCGCCAGTCTGCTGATCAGAACACACAAACAACTTGGACCTATAAAAACCCAAATAAAGCCATTTTAATCTGACTGTTCCCTACTGGTAGAGTTGGTCTTAAATTGAAGTATATATTCTGTACTGTTACTGTAAGCGCACATGTAGGGAGTGCCAAGAGGTTTGCAAACACTGTAAGCTCCCCACCTGGCTCCATGTTGTGGTAGAGGCCTACATCAAGATGCTTTGACTATAGGCCTACAGCAGTTCGACCAAATCATTTAAAATGCTCGCTTCCATCCTCCCTAATTCCACTCACATTACTTGTTGTTACTAAGTTATTCCCACATGAGAAAATAGAAGACAACTTTCAAAGATCAATTCCACTTATTTCATTGCATGAGTGCTGTCAAAACTAGTGACCTCAAACATGCTTTGAATCATTATAATAAAAGAAAGCTTCAGCTTCATTCATATTTCCTGTCTTTTGCAGGTGGAGGCACATGTTAGTATTGCACAATCCCCCAGTAAGACCCGTATTCTCGTTGGTAAATGAAACTCTACATCGTCCTATGGAGACTGATTATGTAGATAAGCTATAAAATATGTATAGTCAATGGTTCACAAACAGTCAGTAGGTCTGACGTGATAGGAATATTACTTTGAGCCTCAAGCTCTAAACCAACACCCTTCTCTGCCTAGTTCAAACGATTCTATGTCAAATATTGCAGATTAGTCAATTGACCTTGTCCCTAACCACTCATTAGCCTAGATGATAAAAGAATGTTGCGCCTCTATATAATACTGTTTTACGGTTTATAAAAACATTCAACTGTCGTTGCCTGTCTCCCCCATCTTGTCGTCTTGTGGAGACTATCGTTCGATACGACAAGTATATTATGACCAACCTGGATAGTTAAACTCATGATTTACAGTTTTTACACATATCAGGTTGGATAAACAACTAAGAGTCTACCTGAAATATTCAGTAAATGGACTTGTGGATCTGAACCTGACACAATATAAAATTACTGGGTCAGGATCACAACTACAACTTCTAAATCACGATGTTTTCCACAATAATGGTGTGATAATGTTTTTATTTACAGCAAGTAATCAAGTGTGACGACTATGAGATGTCAACGAAAAAAGATGTGTTGATTTTATACAGAGTTACCCGTCACGGCTCAGTATCATGAAATCCTGGTGAGTTATGTGCAGTAAGACCAGAGACCATAGAAAGTATACCTTCTCTGGTCAGACTGGTATCGCTGTCATTGCAGGCAGTTTACATCTAATCTATTTAAACAATTAGCAATTAGTCTAATTTTATTTCTGCGAACAGCTTTGGGAACAAACATAACAGCTTAGAGGGCTTTCTATCGCTGAGGTCATCATAGCAAAGATCTTAAAAGTTTTGCAACAGGTGTGACATGGTGAACAATGTACCACTACTGCTGTTACTTGTGGAGAGCGCCCTCATTGAATTCTGTATAGCTCAATGATGATAAACTGAGGCTTCATATCAGCACTGTCACCTAATGGGCTAAGTGTTTACTGCTTAAAATCATCATCACCATCATTGAGTCATTGTTTTCTCCCGCCGATATTGACACTCCATTTTGGCGAACACCCCCCCCCCTCAATTATAGGTGATAGTGTTAAGATTTAAACCTCATTTTCTTCTTTGCTCCGAAGTAAAAGTCAGGTTCGCCAAGGGTTATCCTCTCATTTAATAGTGGAGGACAACTCTATATTGCACTTCTAAACAATAGAATTGAGTTTCTATTTTGATAAGCTTGCACAAACTGGCCACAACGGTGTGACTATCAGGGTTTCCCCTTTGAGCAGGCCACCCTCCACCCTACTCCGAGATTTTTGGTCTGCTTTTTTCTGTATTAAACTAATCCCTGTTTTGATTCAAGTTTTGATTTTTTTTTCACACCTGAAATATCTCTGCTGTGACCATTGAGGGGGCTTTTAAGGTTGATTGCTCCATCCCACAGCACCTTCGACTGTATACCTCTTCTGAGAGTGAAGCTATTCTGTCTGGCTGATGATAAGTAGGCACCAGCTGTTTTTATATTGATGCAGTCTCTTTTTTTTCTCATCGGTTCATGTTGATGATCAACAAAGCTTTTTTTATTCCCGGAAACTCAGTACATCTCGGACTTAATTCATTAATATTACACATCAGTTCATTTTTGGCAACTTGAATATCCTTCAGCATGGAGTCGATCCCCAACCTCACCTCATAAATCCTTGAGAGGCCACCGTCATCATAACGCCAGTTCTACTCTCACATTATTATTGTATTTGTTGATCATCTCCTTGATTGTTGTGTTATACAGTCTAGATCTCTCAGCCTTTATTGCAGGTTTTTTTTACAAGTTTGAGCGAGAGCACTCCAACCTCATTTGTCGTGTTTTATGTTGTATTTTTTCTAACTGAGCATGATACTCCCAAGTAGGTGGGAAGTTTAAGTTTCGTTTTACACTATTTTTTACGCTCATTAACAAAGGAGTGAGAACTATTCCATAAGATCAGTACAAGAGGCTACAATTATATACCTGGCACTGGTTGATACTGAGAAGAAAAAAGATCAGGGTTAAGTTCTTTTTACAAATTTGATTAGTCAGCTGCAGTAGATAAATGTGTCGTAGAACTCAAAACAGTTGTCATCTCAATGCTTCAAACAAGGTCTAGACTTTAATGTTAGCTTGTTTGATGGCCTTGATCGGATGGATTGATCCTACTCCTCTGCTTCTTCTATGTTGTATGGGTGTCATCAGTAGGGGATCAAACAGGCCAGCTATGCAGCTAGGAGAATTTTGATTTGTGACTTTATGGTTGATGTTTTCATTGAGCTTGATGACTTTGACTAAGTAGCCTTTATACATGTGCTGAAACTTACTTCTCGGCTCTAAAATCGCCTGGCGACAAAGTCGATTAGCCTCTTTTCACCAACTTATTTTGTTTTTTGGAGATCTGTTTTGGTATCTCTTGGTGCTTGAGTTCCACGGACAATGTGAACAATGTTTTCTGAATCATAGCTCAATAGATTGATGCATAGGCCTACCTCAATTGCCTCCGTGATACCAATGAGGCCAATTCTACCACACCTGTGTTATAGTCTGCAGTAAAACGAAAAAAACAAGATAATTAACCATGAAAAATACAGGATGACAATTTATTACAACAGCAAGTAACTTTCAATTTAAAATATTAAGTAAAATTAGGCTTTTTAAATAGGCCACAGTATTTTGCAATTACTTTTTTCCCCATTATGTTTACTGATGGTAGGGATGGGAAGCTTTGGTAGAATAAACAAACAATTGAGTCAACTGCTGAATCTTCTACTAATGAAACCAGGGGTGATGAGTGTGTTGTTAGTTGTCTGCTTATTGATACTCAACAGAATAATTTGATAAAATTATGCTTCACAAGCTTCAGAATTCATCTCGTCAAAAGATGTTCGCCACATATCATCAGCGGCGATTACCAATGTGATGGCCTGAGTAAAAAACAGCTAGCCCTCTCAAACACAAACAAATAATCAATATGATTGATATTGATTAAAATATTAAAATATATGTGCCATTTACTACTATGAAGGCTACCTGAAACAAATCCCTTAAGTCTTGCAGGAGCCTTCACCACACATTTATTTAGATCTAGGCTATCAGCTTCATAACAATCCTCATCCTTATATAGTTCCTCCTATATTGTTTTTAAGAATTTTGTGTCATCTGTAGACAGCTTGCTTTGATTATTGTGGGAGGTTGATTAAAAATCAGAACTGAACATATTGATTATACGTCTTCAAAAGTTACTGTCAGAAGTGTTTGTTTGAACTCTAAACTTTACTTCAGATCTATCGTCAATGGATGCTACCACCACTCTATTTACAAAAACTTGATTCACTACTTCTTGTGGTGAAGAATCACTCATAATACACCATCCTACATTCTGTGAGTTTAGAAAATGGCTTATGATCTATGCCAGAAATGAAGTCCCTACGTAAACTATCTGAACGTTCTCTAATGATAAAATCACAACTGCCTTATCTCTTGACTGAAGATTCGCCGCTCTGGCGCTGGCTGTGGTTCTGGTGATCACAGTCGTAATAGTTGGCTGCAGCTCTCACTCTGGCTTTTGGCACTGTTAGGACTTTCCTCTTTGTAAGATTAGGCACGGTACGTTTGAAAAGTTGCAGATTAACACCTAAATTATTTGTCGCAGAAGGCAGATTGCTATACTTCTGTAAGGTAGTAGTTCTGTACGGGTTTCACTTCATCTGTGAAGTGGTCCAAGTTTCACTCTAACGACTCTCTTGCATATTTAAGTGAAGTGCTCTAGCTTTGACTGGGTATTCTTTATGTGTTTCTCACTTTCCACATACAACGCTGTGAAACTAATTTTTTACCTATAGAAGAAATAATTATATCGCTAGAGTCCTGTTGATAAAATGTAGTTTTATACCAGCACATAATAATGTAAAGTTTTCTCATAAGATATAGGATCGAGACCAGATGAATTAAATATAGAAGTGAAATTTACAGAGTTGCTTGGAGATCTCTAAGCAATTCATAAAAAACAGTTATGATTTAAAATTATCGAGTTATAAAAATTCAGAAATAAAAATTACTTAACTTAAAATGGTTACATACACATTTGCTGAATTTTTCTTTGCCCTCGTTCCAAAACCCGACAGCCATTGCTGTTTTGGCATTGTACGTTCCATGCCCTAAACTGATCCTTTTGTCATGTACGGCATTGAGTGTGGTATTGAAGCTTTGCACATACGCTGTGGACATGTCCTCAACATGCAAGTGGGCGTGCTTGTAATGGGGGACTTTTCTAGAGCGTCTGTTAGTAGTTGGACAGCCCTCTCACTTAATATTGGCCTCTTTGTGGGGTTAAAAAACCATCCTGCTGCTGGGTCAGTTTTGCAATTTTTGCAGCGAGCGATTCTGAGGCAGTTGGTGTGATCAACCTGGTAGTGTTTGATACAGTTGACGAAAGCTGTTGAAATTTTTTTGTACTTCCATTAGAATTCTTCAGACAGTCTACTGGGCAAGATCAAAGATTATTATCATTTATGGTGTATAATTGTATAAAATTTGACTTACTCTCTGAACATTAAGTTTTATCAACTTTGATAATACTCGAGAAACTGAAAAACAAGTTTTTAAAAACCAGAATACACTTACGTAGTAGATGGAGTGGTTGTTAAAGCCTCGCCAAATGACTGAATGTAAGCATGGAGCACAAAACCATTCTTTGTTGTAAATTCATCATAATGTATCTTTGTAACAGTAACAGTAACAGTAAAGATAGCCATGGTAATGATCCGTGAAATAGAAAACAATATTATTGTACTTGACTGCTTACATGGGCTGTCTCTTTTTAAGCTTGCACCAATGTGCCACAAAGGTGTGACTCTCAAGGTTTTCCCTTTTAAGCAGGTAGGCCTCCATCCTTCTCCTAGATCTTTGGTATCTTTTTCTCTCTGCATCAAATAAATCCTGTTTTTTTTTGTTCGGTTCAATGTTTTTTCACACAGGAAGCACAGTACGGCATGGGCGTTAATCGTTAATATTACGCATCGGTTTGGTATCATCATTTTGAGCCGCAGGAAATCCTAGAGATCGATCCATATCCTCTCCTCATAAGTCATTTTTATGCCACTATCATCATAACACCAGTTCTACACTCATACTGATGTATCTTTCCGTTTTGTTGCTGTTCATCTCAGTGATTGCAGTGATTGTTGAGTTCTGCAGTCTTATCTCACTCGCCTTATTTTATGTTTTTTTCTGTTCCTAGCTGATCATGATACTTCCCAGTAGGCGGGATGTTTAGAGGTTTTTTATACTGATTAATGAAGTAGTGAGACCTATTCCATAGGATCAGTACAAGGGACAGCAATTATATACCAAGAAACTGTTTGTTACTGGGGAGTGAAAAAGATCAGGATTGAGTTTCAATTATCATCATCATAGGAAGTGGACACTTGTCTACAGGTTTCTTCTCAGGAGATGGAGGATTCGGCTTGTCGGTATGGATCTACAAATACTTGGAAATCTGCAAAAGATACCATCTAAGGGGTTTAACAATTGTGACTGGTATCAATTCCAAATTCAAGAGGCTGTGGAGTGTTCTCGTTGATACATGACATCATGTAACCATAGTTAACCGCAGGCCAGCCCAGCCTCACAGCTTGCATGGAGGGACCTTCTTGGTAGGTGCTGTCTCTGTGGTTGTCACTGTCACTGTATTCCAATCTGGGCAGCTTCTCCTAGCTTGCATCTAACATGGTCACACAGGTAGCTGTAAGTAACTGTTCTCTTGTGATGGTTTTGTATTTTGCAGGAGTCGGCCCAGTTGATCTTGTGCTGAGGTGTTACGTTAGTCCATAGTGATTATATATTACCTGGTAGAGACCCTTTAATCCACATCTCATTCAAGGGCCAAGTAAGTGTTCGAGCCAGTCATGAGATGTCAGATATAGCAACAAAATCTCAAGAACTTGGAGAATTAAAACACATCACCAGACCCCAATCATTTAAGCTGTAATGAAAAAATACAGACTCGCCATGTTCAAATAGGTCATGGTAATTTTTCAGTTTCTGACTTCCTCTGCACTAATGGCTTACACCAGTGTTAGCCATTAGTGCATAGGAATGGCTTACACGGTATTTGGGCCACGGTATTTGAATACCGTGTAAACACTGGACCAAGGTATTTGCATGGTTTTTACCTCGTATTTTCTGGGCTAATTGGTCAATTACTTTCTCACTTTCACATTATATCTATCAATGTGCAACCTATTTTAGTGAACTTGTTTTTAAGATGTTGTACTTTTAGATATGGTGCTGCAAATTGCACGTTGCCTGAGTCGGACGTATTACTCGAAAACAACTGATTTTTTTCAGTATCACAAATTGTTTATCATCACAATTTGTAAGTTAATGCCTCGCCAAAATGTTGCTTGGGGTTGCTTAATCCATATGATAAAAGAAATCTAAACTAAAAATTTGACGTTATGCCATGATGTAAAGTTATAGCACGACACTGAGTTTCAAAAATATGTCAAAACCTATTGTCACTATCGTCCATATAAAAAGACATCGCAAGTTCTTGTAGCAAAAAATGCAGTTAATACATAGAGACTACCCTTATATCATGCAGCCATAACGACAATAATGTTCAGTGTTTGATTCGACTTGACAAAAAACTGCATTCAAATTTACATACTGATAGCTAAACCATCAGTGTTGACAATGCTTTGCCCTCACTAACCTGGTTCTGACCAGTATTGATGAAAAAAAATGGCGTGCCAGTTACCAATTTTTAATTATCTCACCTCTAAATTAGTCAAAATTTTGACAAAAATGCACTTGTACCTGACAAAGCGAGACGTAAAAGTATGTGAAACCGTACGGAGACTGAAATATTTTTTTCTGTTAGGGATATCCTCCAAAGCCTTGGTGAGGGAACTGCTTTGGGAAAAAACTGCTCTGTGAGACATATGTGCACCTATATTAATAACACCATTGCTTACCCTATTTTAGCATGCAAGGCAATTTATTATTTTTTAACAGAATAAGTGTACCAGCAAGCCTATTGTTACAACTTTTACAGTATGTGATAGAAATACAAACAATCAATCGACTGGAGTTTTTTTAAGTTACTTACAGTTAGGATTTTCCCCATAGTAAAATATTTTCTGTCGATGTGTTTAGTTTCGTAAGCACTTGAGGTTATCATCGAAAATAATCCATTGCCTGTTTCTGGTACCTCCTCGCCGGTCGGCCGTCGATTGAACAGGATAAGATCTGGAGATCACTGTTTTACTGTGGAGCCTCATGTGTTGCCCTTCAGCGCTGTAGTTTGATAATAAATAAATTTTAGAGGTGTCCAGTTGTTTATTTACGTTAATTTACTCCATTTTGATGTACCCATTGACGTGTACTACAACGCCAAATTGCCTTGTCGCCGGACCTTTCGGAGTGTCAATTTCTTTCTTTTTGCTAAGAAAAGTAACTTTAACTTTAGCGACTGATCTTCTTGCGCTATTCATGGTGAATTGAGTGTTTGTCGATATCTGATCTGATTTGATTCAGAGACCAATTTGATAGCGCTATTTATAGGTTTTTTTGGCAGCCATCAAGGCCTTTGATTGGTCAACACAGTGAGTTTTATATTATGACTGCTTATTCACTATGTTTTAATATTATGTAATATTATATTACATATCAACCTATCACCACAATATATTCTTGAAAGAATATACTTGCTCCAAAAGAGGGCTTTCCGCCTAATAGCAAATGTCAGCCACATACCATATCATCTAATACATACAAGAGATTTACATACATCTCTTGGTCTGATTCCTTTTCCTCTCCTTGCTGGTCATTTCACCTGTATTTTTGGTTTCCAAATTTTGCATTTGATTGCACCTGACTTTCTTTTGGAAGGCTTTATTCCAGCTAGCTCTAAAACCTTTTTTAGAGACAGATACCTATTACATTATCACACTGATCAATTAAGACAAAAAATTACTACAACTTTTAACTCTTTACCAATTCAGATACGCTCAGCAACCAAACTCACTCATTTTAAACAACAACTATCAAAGCACTTTATATCCTATTAATTCTTGTTACTTTAGTATTTTTTCTCTCCGCTTAAGTTTTTTTCTTTTTTGTTCTGTCACTGCATGAAAAACATTCCTAAAGATGATGTAGAATGACAATAAAAGTATATATATAACCTGAAAGCTCTCTTTTGGAGTAAAAATAAGTCCTATAGTATATCATTTGGTGATAGATTATAGTAAATTTGGATACCACTTTTGATGTGGAAAAAAATAAAGTGATGGTAAAATATAATAGATGTTTTATAATATGTTAGATATTGAAGTTAACATACGATAGTATATAAGCATTTTTCAATGAATTTTGAGTGACTTGCACAGTATGAGCAGAATAAGATTTTGGTATTAGCGCAGTCCTTAAATCAGGAAAAATCAATAATTAACATTTGAACATATTAAGACATGTTATTTGAGAAGTCCCCTTCAAGAGAAAAGTGGCTGGGAAGCTGTGGTCAAACGTATATGGAATAGAATTAAGGAAATACATCTTTTTTTATTACATCTCTAATCAATTTTCAGTCACATTACAGCATTTGAAGGCAGGCTGATCTTACTTAGTTTTGTTTGTATATAAATAATTGTGAAGTGAGTTTTTTGTCTATCTTGCATTGATGTCACGTGACCAAAGATAAGCATGAAACTTAAGTTCATACATTAAGTTAGGTTATCCCACATTGATTGGTTGTGACAGGTTGTTCATCAAATTTGTCCTCTATGCTGTCATATTCTTCCTTCCTGAAGTCAAACCTGGTAGTATCCTATTGTTTTCTATCGTATTCAGAACCATGTCTAATGCTCTTTGATGAAAAGTAAACATCTTTGTAACTTTGCTATATTCGTTACACAAACTAATATCACGTAGGTTTAGATCGCCGGTGAGTTGAGTTGAGTGGTAGTTCCTCAATGACCGTGGACTACTTAGGTGCGTGCCAAAAACATAGAACAATGAATGTATCATTATAAAAACAACAACCTATACAGGAAGCATATCTTAGCTTGATTTCAGGGAGCTAGTTTTGGCCATCGCCTGACTCGCTGTTTGTATTGAAGGGGCGGAGTTGCCACCACATGACTGACGTTGATGTGCAAACAATTGTTCTACTTCATCTTGATGCACAAGCTTCTTGTTTAGGACAAACTGATTTCCTTCGGAGAGAATTTCCCTGCACAGAGATATAAAGCTGGCAACAGTCATCTTCCAGCCCTCATTTGTTACCCTGGAAGCAGTGTTCTATGTTGTCAGGGGTCAACTATGGTATAGCCCTGATATCCTCTTCCCACTCTTCAAGGCGGCCTATAAATTCTAGCTCCAGCAACTGTAACATAGTGATAATACATTCTCAAGATAATCATTTCATGTGAGAGACCAAAGAAATTGTTAGTTTTTTTTTAATTTCGAGACATAAATGTTGATTTTTTGCATTACCCTTGAGGATGGGGGCCAGACAACAATAAGCCATGCATTTAAACAATAAGGCAAGGTATTACAGTGTCTGCAGTATATCACATCAGTGAAGCTAGATATTGTTGAGGCTTTTTAAAAGAATAATCAAAATTAAAAGATATGCCTATTGAAAGATAGCTGTTTCCAATGATACATGCAGTTTGCCTGTCAACTTGGCCGCAAAACCTAGAAAGAACATGATGATGGTGGTGTCTTGTTATGATGTTGTTTATACCTCCATCTACTCTTGGTACAACATTTAATTTATCAAACCTCGATAACAATTGAAAACTGGTATACATTGATCGCTTGGTTGTTTTGAAATAATTGCAGCTAGTCTACAAGACTTAGAGGTGCCTTGTCATTATGCTCAGCAGCCAGTGGCATGCTTTAGTTGGTTTGAAGGCCTAACCATTCACTTCTACACAACACCTCATACTCTATCTAAAAAACAACCAGCCATGCTACATTCCCCCGTTGTTGGTTTTGGGACCAACTTTTAAACCTGCTCTAGTCTAATCTATCTTGAGTTTGGGATTGGCAGTCCCTCCGACAGGCTCCCTGGTACAATTCTCATTGTAATGTAAACATGCGGGCAACACTCTCTGTCCTTTGGCCTGTGATTACATTTTTTGAAAGAATACATGGCCCTCATGGACATGTACACCTATCAAATGGTTCAATATCCCTCTCTTTTTCTCCTCCAACATTTGTTGATATATAGTCCACACCAGGTGGAGCTGTGTGCCATGGCATAATTGTTAAAAACTTGCCTTTTTCCTCACTAAGCAATCCTCTAAATCATTGGTGTCATGATTATGACATGTCAGCTTTGCCATAAGCTCCCCATCAGGGACCTGGCAGACCATGACAGGGCACCAGGGATAGAGTGAACACTTTCACGTAGTACAACCCAGTTAATTTAAAACAATTTCTTATTGTAACAATTACTTGATATGTCCCAATTATACCTGCCACTGAGTGTGATAGAAGGTTACATAGAGAAAAATGAATGTGTATTTATTTATGCTTGTCATTTTACATTCAAGTTTTATTTGAAAAGTGTGTCATGTTTTTATCTGCCATTGCTGAAAAATATAAAGCCCAAAAATAAATGGACCTGCCGTTATCATAAACATTAACATTAAAAATAAAGCAAAAACTTGCTCCACTTAATGGTGTAAGAATACCCGATGTCCTCAACAAAGAAGTCCATTCCTCGTTTTGTTGCACCTTCAAGTATCTTGGATTTTGCAACAGACTCCTGTGTCATGGTGCCTGCAGGTAACTCATTGTGTTCATCATCTGACCTGAAATCAAGACAATAATAGCAATTCTCGTACAATTAAATGCTAAGAGTTGCATACATAATGCATAAGTGGCAATGCAGGTGTCAGTGAAGGAGAGTTGAATGATCCCAATGGGCTCCGACTTGGACAAAAGAGTACCATTTATGATGACACCCATATATTATACAGCTTTAAAATGTTTCCCAAACCAGCCTTCCCATCAATCCCATCCTTTATTCAATATTCAGCCAATTATCTTAATGCAAGAACTTTTGCATCAACAAAATCCAAATGTATATTGGACAGGAGACTTCTACCTGAACAACATATAAACAACTACCTACAGCTACCTGTTTTTTCCAGTGCCTTAATGTATACTGTTGTTTTCCTGGTACCACCGGCACCTAGCACCAACACATTCTGTCCTGCAGTGATGGCTAGCCGTATAGGCTCTGTCATCCTAGGTAGTTATTTCAAATATGAATAGAAAAATTTGCCGACTGACCTGTCCTAGGGCCTATACAGAGAAAGTTTTCCTAAGTACAAAAATACAGTGATAATATAGGAATCGCACCATCACACAACTAAACAAAAACTCCTCCTGGTGAGGTAACTTTACTGTTTTTGTAATAGAGAACGTCCATTGGTGCTTTGCTGCTAAGGGCACTATTCTTAATATCATTTACGTTATTTTCATTCATGTTAGATATTAGATAAGCCCTATGTTGGGTTCATAATCTACTCTGGCAGAATAGCACATGGGTGACCACCATCCAGCACAGATAAACAGACTGCCATTCCAGCATGGTAGCTACTCCCTTAAGAATCCACTGAAGTGACAACCCCTCCTTTATGATGATATGATGTTGACGGAATTATCAAAGCAACATGCTTGCTCCAGTGGTGAAATGAGTTTAGCTGGTATCTGGTGGCTATTGTCTTAGGTATATTGATGAAATTTCCTGTTGATGGAGAAAAAGCATTAGTAGCAGTCAAACAATCTCTGTATAATATCAATGTAGCTACTCATAATAACTCAGATCTCTATAGGAAAATCAGAGTGTTTGGACATAAAATCAGAGCAGACAAATTCAAGTACTTCCCTGATACAACTTTTTGCCTATAATATAGTAATAGGATTGCTGCTCATGGGGGATGAATATTGTTGAATTGTTTGCTGGAGTACTCTCATATCGGAAGATGTATCCTCAGAATAGATGTTGAGATGTAGACAATGAGACCACGTGTCATGTTATATATCTTGTTGCCCCTGGTGGTAGTCTGGTGTCTGGGCTTGACGTATGGGTAGTTATTGTCATAAGATGTCTCTCCTAGCATCAGTTTTGATGTTAGTGACGACATATCTGTTAGTTTTTCCCGCAGCACCTGCAGATTGACAGAGTCACCAGTCCTCTGTAGATGGCTGAAGCAGGAGTCTTTTGTTCCTTCTGTGTCTAAATTGACTCCATGGACATACTGGAGTGCCAATGACTTGTGGTCATCGGCTGACAGTATTTTGCCACTATGGTGGTGGCGATAGTTGATGTCTTTGTTACCTTTGCATCGCCCTTCTCTTCGATCATCTCATGGATGGTACTCAGGAGGGTAGGAAGCTTAATTTTGAAATCAACGATGAGGGATGGTAGAGAGAAATCAGCCAAATTATCGGCATCAGACTTGTAGAGAGTGGAGGTGTTGTCAGTGGAGTAGTGTCGTACCTTCTCGTTAGTTATATTGAGAATTGAGTCGATAAATAAATGCTGATATCCTTTATCAGTCAGCTCCTTGCTTAGAAATACAAAATCATCCTTTTCTTAAGGCATCAACGATCTTCACCTCTGCGTAGCTGAGAGACTGTTACAAAAATGTATGTACATGTATCAGTAAATACTCCAGACATATTTGAGTTAGATACAACAGATTAACAGTTTCATTTGTTTTACCACTGCAGGGATCTTTAAAAAATTAGATAACAAGTTGAAAAAAAGGACACTGACATCTCCTAAAAACTCAAATCATATGCTTATGCTTTAAATTAACCTCTGCCATGATTACCAAATGATAACAACACCAAAGACAACAGGGTTAGTATAATGTGGGAAGCAAAGCAACATATATTATCAATTTGCATGATGTCTGTTATTCTGGCTCTTGGGGGGGGGGGGGGGGGGTGAACAGGTGGTGCAGGTAGTCGATCTTTGTCACATGTGAAAGTGCAATACTTCTATTGCTTCTGTCAGCACCTCAAGTTTAAAAGATAAAATAGCCCACCATTAACTGTCACAGTAGAACTTGAAACTAAATATAAAATCTGTTAGACTAGAGGCTAAAGGGCTCTATGGACTGTGAGACTTGCTTTGTAACCTTTAAGGTTATCCAGCTGCATACTGAAGCTGGTTATGTCCCTACAATATCAAAAAAATAGAAATACAAATGTTTCGATGAAGAAAAAATGAAGCAGTAGCTATGAATGTATCATTTTGCAACTTAATTTTGAAAATATTTTGAGACTTATTAAATAATACTCCATAACAAAGTTACACAATATCAAAAGCCCAAAATTTAAATCATCTTTTGTTTTGATTGATTAACAACTACAATGAGAAGCGTGGTGAGTGTTGATAGCATTTCACTGATTACTGAGAACAGACAGGTGTTGGTATGAAGAGACAGATATTGGAGGACTACACTGCTTGCAGTTAGCCATATTATATTTATGAACATCGATTGGCCTACTGTACAAAAATAATATGTGTTTTTAAAACGATACTGTCAACATTGTTATGCATAAAGGTAGGAACAGTAAGATACCAGAATACATTTTATCAACAGAGGTGTGAACTTACGCAAAAAATATTATTTCAAACATTAAAAATAATTTTACACCTCACCAGGTTTGGTTATAACAGCAAAAAACCTAAATATTCACGCGTCAGACATCATGCTTAACCGTGTATTATAATTAAGTGCATAAACTGAGGCGAAAGATGACAAGAATTTAAATTTTACGTTTACGCCCTTAAGTAATTTGGGGCGGCATATACAATAATGATAAAACTTTTTGATATTGTCATGAATATGGATGCTAAAATCTTCGTCATGCCCAATCACTTCAAAATGCCCCTGATGGACCTCATAAAAAAATAAAACCGACAACTCTTCCATGCCAATTATTATCATTTGACCCTGTACCTGCCTGTAGTAGGGATCTTTTTCTTTAGTTAACCTTCCTTTATATTATGTTGGTAGCTTAAAAGTTGTGTTGTTGGCATTTAATTTCGGCCAACCTCTGAGGATGACAGTCACAAGTCACTATGCCTTCAGGGCTGGCACCTAGGAACTGATCTATCGATAAACAGACCACAAGACCTGATGGACAGGTTGATTTGGCCCAGCATTCCATTGCTGATCCCCGCTGTACATGAGATATGTTGTCCAGGGGGGTTGGGTACATCAATATATTAACTAAGGCATCACATATTTCATCAGGCTTTTCAGTGTCTGAACCATTATAGTATACATCATAAAAATCCATCTTCTCTATGAACTCCATGGCTTGCACTTCAAACTTAGCGGGATCTGGTAGCTCTGGTGTGTCCTTCTCCATCTCATCATCCAATAAAATGAAATGAGACTGATATGCTGCACCAAGTGATCTGTATCATCTCTGTCACTATGTATTGTTCCTGGGCAAAATAATGTATATAAATGGATATGTATATTTAATTGTGATTGGTATCATTAAATATTTCACCTTGATTGCGAAATCCTTCAATTTTTTTGGTTGGAATATGTAGTAATCTGTAATAATATCTAATTAAAAAACTATTTTTATTCACATGGAAGAAATTTGAATGTATTTGGCAAAACTCCTTGAATGTCTACCAAGAAAGTTTTGTAGTAGTCTGGATCCTTGTCCTCAACCACTGTCTCTCTCACTTTGCAGAGCTCCACTAGGTGATTGTAGACATGCATTGGCACATTTACTACAACATAAAATGTATCAATGCTTCTCTTTATACACAGTTATGGACCGGAATCATGCATGCAAAACATGTATACATATACATTTTTGTGGAAAATGAAGAGATGAAATATTCCTAGCAACATGGACACACAAATATTCACACATACATTATTAGCTCTTAATCCTTAACAAATAACAAACCTATTCCTTATGTGTGGTCTGGTTTGATAATTAATGTCATCTCCCGCAACCTCAGTTTTAGCTCGACTTTGGAACCAGATGAAGTTGATGTGGAGGGAGATGAGACATAGCCTAAGAAGATGATGATCATAATTTTCTTGTCCTATTTAATGTGTAACTATGTTAAACTTTCACCGTTGCTACACTTCAGTCAATAGAGAGTTATCTGCGCTCAAATTTTAGGTTATTTCTCTGAGTTGTCCTCTCTTCATTTGGCTACTAATAGACACACTGAGCAAAAGAAAATAGTGCCCATGTACTGTATATTAAACTCTTCCGCATTAGCATCAATTGAAGACTATTTAATCTCAATTTTACTAGGGAAATCTACGAAAAATTCCAGAAAATTTGTGAGCAAAGCAAACAGTAATTTATTTAAATGGAGCTAGCCAAGTTAGCCAACCTTGTTACAAATTGAATACTGCCAGAAAATTATGATAATAATTGTTTATTTTGTGTTTTGTTGGTTGTACATAAATCAAGCTGTTTGATTTGTTGTTGCAGCGTGTACATTTATTATGTGACCATTGTGTCAATGACTTATAAATGACTGTATATCGACTGTACATCAACTGATTATAATTGTGATGGCATGCCTTATTTATACTATCGGCAGCATACTAAATGAGCACGTGACTTAATTAGTGGTCACTGCATATGAGGACACAACATCCCTCTTTTCCTCATTAAACTTGAATGAGTAATTATCTGAAAACTTTACATACAAAAAGCGAGCATAAAATATTACAGCAACATAAATGTCTTATTTATAAAATTTGTCAGCAATAATATATTTTAGTATGTAAATGATATGTCAATGGAATCTCTTTATAGTGTAGAGATGTTCAGAGTCAATTGCGGCCAGCAGCTACCTTGCCTCAAAAAAACCATAATCTATTTATGGGAAAATAGAGAACAAGCACCACTGATATTCGCGTTGTCAGTGGGGGTAGGATTTGCCTTGGCATGAAACGGCAGGAGTTCACTCTCCTTTCGACTCTGTTGTGCTGCAGTGCATCGGGCACTTTTGACATGACGTATTAGGCTGAGTTCCTTGATAATACGTGTAGCAGAAGTCGTAGTAATCCTTGAGACTGCTTAGATAGTTAGTGTATCTGTCTGGAGTGTTCTTATGGCGTGGCGATCTTCTGACACTATTTTCCCTCTTTTCTTCCTCTGCGGTGCCTACGATACCGGCATCTACAAAAGAAGAGTGTATGATTTCATGGGTTCTCTTGTAGGGTCTCAGATGGGAACTGTTACGGACATATTCTCGTCCATCTGAGGATCGTACAGTTACTTGTGACCCATTTTTGTTCACTACTACATAAATATCATTGTAGTAGCGGGTGTCAGTTTTTTGTAAAATTTGATCTCTGATGAGTAAAACTTCATCACCGATAGAAATACTAGAGTTTGCAGCCTTGCGCTTACGGTCAGTGTATTCTTTTACTTTAGCCTTATATTCAGCGTCATGCTGTCTGACCTGAATATCATCTAACTTACTATCATTATCATACATGGGTAATTTGGTACGCAGCTTACGACCAAATAATAATTCTGCTGGACTCTTACCAGTCGCAGGATGGGGTGTATTTCTATAAGAAAATAAATACTTGTGGAGTTCACTCCCCCAATCTTTTCCTGTAGTCACGGCTATTTGAAGCCTTTTCTTTATGGACTTCATCGATGATTCAACAAGACCATTACCTTGAGGCCACTTTGGTGTACCCCTGCTGTGTTTAATTGCCAAATTCTCACAGAATTTCCTAAAATCCTCTGAGATGAAAGCTGGTCCTGAATCACTTTTCAAGTACTGTGGGATTCCATGAGTTTGAAAAAACTTCATCTAATGCCTTTAGTGTGGTTGCAGCACTGGTCGATTTCACCGGAATGCACTCAAAATACCTACTATAATAGTCAATAACAACAAGCAAGTACTGGCTAGAATGACCAAATGGACCAAAATGATCTACCGCAACTTCCTTCCATGGCGCTGTTGGGAGGTCAGAACTCAACATGGGTTCCGGAGAACTTGGTTTACCTACTAATTGACACTCATGACATGCTGTGATGTGTTTGTCCACATCGCTATCAATGTTTGGCCACCAAACCTTAGTCCTCAAATTCCTCTTAGTACCAACAATCCCTAGATGTCCTGTATGAGCCAAATTTAAAACATGTGGTCTGAGTTGAGAGGGTATGACTATTCTGCTGCCTCTCAATACTAGGTTTCCTATCACACACAATTCACCACTAATTAGCTTATACGACTTTGATATACCACGAACATCAAAATTATTTGAATTTATGCATTTCCTAACAATGGATAATTCCTCGTCGTCTAAAGAAATTTTCTCTATCTCTTTAGCGGTCATAGCTCTAGGTACAGAATTTAAAGCTACAAATCTAACATATGCTTCAGCCTTGTTTGCGAGAGACAAATCACAAACTTTACTTGCTGAGAGCCTTGAGAGAGGGTCTGCTACGTTTTTGCTACCTGGCCAATAAACTACAGTGTAATCATATGGCATAAGACGTAACACCCAGCGTTCAATCCTAGCACATGGTTTTGAACGCGGACCATAAATAACCTTCAGTGGCTCATGGTCTGTAACCAAATCGAACTTATTGCCTATCAAATATGGCTTGAATCTTTCACATGCCCACACCAAACTTAGAGCTTCCCTTTCAGTCTGATGGTATCTAGATTCAACATCACTCAAACTTCTCGATGCATAGCTAATAACCCGTGGTCCATCCTCCTGATCCTGGATAAGAACAGCACCTAAACCAAAAGGACTTGCATCAGCTACCACCTTAGTCGGATATTTGAGATCAAAATAACCTAAAGTCTCACTACTGGCTAGACTTTTCTTCACTTTCTCAAACGCTACTATCTGCTCCTGGTTGAGAACAAATTTTTCTTTGACACCTTTCTGCTTGCCATCTGCTGGCTGCTTTTTCAGTCTGCGCAGTGGTTCTGTCTTGGTCGAGAAATCTGGTATGAACTTGCTACAATAATTAGCTAATCCTAAGAAAGAACGCAACTCCTCTATGCATGTTGGTTCCTTAGCGTTTACTATAGCATCAACTTTACCAGCCATCGGATCGATGCCCTTTGCTGATAGTTTATGACCTACAAATTCTAACTCATCAACACCAAATGTACACTTCTGCCTGTTGAGTGTCAATCCTGCTGATTTGAGCCTGTCCAGAACCTGTATCAATCTAGCATCATGCTCAGCTCTGTCTGAGCCATGTATAATAATATCATCAGCGAGGTTTGCTACACCTGGAATGCCTTGAATCAATCTATGAATCTCTGCATAAAATTTCTCTGGAGCCATAGAGCAACCATAAAATAACCTCTTATATCGGTATAAGCCAATGTGACAACTGAATGTTGTGATATCCCTTGAATCGGGATGCAGCGCAAATTGCGTGAAACCTTCCTTCATGTCTAACTTGCTGAAAACCTTGCTGCCATTCATATCCTGTAATAAATCATCAACAGTCGGCATGGGATGTCTTTCCTTAATAATTGCCTGGTTTGCCCTACGCATATCAACACATAGCCTAATATCACCATTAGCCTTAGGTACAGAAATCAAAGGTGAAATCCACTGTGTAGGCTTTGCTACTACCTCTATGATATCTGATTTAACTAGCTGTTCTAGTTTAGCCTCTACTTTACTCCTCAGTGCGAATGGAACGCGATTATATGGTTGACACACTGGAGCTACATTAGGATCTATTCCTATTTTTATATCTGGGCCTTTGAATTTACCTACGCCTGAAAATAAATTCTTATAGTTATCTAGCAGACTACCGTAATTACTGACATTACTGGTATTAGAATCTAAGCTATTTACTCCTACGTTGTAGCCTATTTTGATTAGTTTTAGTGCGTGAGATGTATCATTACTCAACAACGACGTCTGATCCCTATCATTAATAATTATGATTTCAGCTGTTGCCCGCTGATTTCCTGCTTCTAGTTCCGCATTGAAGCATCCGAACAAGTCTAAGGGCTTATCAGCAGTATACGGAAACAGTTCCAGGTCTGTTGGCTCTACTTTGGCTCTAAGACCTCTTGACACAAGTAAATCAAATGTGTCTTTACTAATCACGTTGCTCTGTGAGCCAGAATCTACAAGCACATGAAGCGGAATGTTTCCTACTCTGATTTCAAGCTTGTCTAGATTAAACATCGGCCTGATAGCTTTGCACTGAAATGCTGCCTGACCTAGATCAGCATTTTGACTACCAGCTGACAATATAGAATGCACCTTTTTCTTAGGTTCAACACTCCTACACGCAATAGCAAAATGACCTATTTTTGAGCATTTATTACACTGCTTATCCTTAGCTGGGCAGTTAGTATCACTACCGATATGATTGGAAGAACCACACCTATAGCATGATTCAGCTGACTTTTGGAGTTTTCATATCTGGGTTTTGGCGCGCCGCCACTATTTCCATGCCTAACAAATGAGCCTAATCGGTTGACACCACCTGTTGCATTGGGAAATTCATGAGCATTACTTTTAGCATGAGCGCTAGCACCAGGGTTTTGACCATTTCTCATTTCCCTATTTTGCATTTCCACCGCTTCATGTGATGCTGAAATACTCATTAGCTTTGCTAGGTCAAGAGATGCCCCTGCTTCTAAGAACTTTTTTCTAAGAGCATCGTAATAGCAGCCTGAAACAATCTGATCAACTATCGAGTCATTAACATCAACGTACTCACAGCCTACCGATCCTTTTCTAAGTCTACCTACATATTGGGCTATCGTCTCACCTGCAGTCTGACGCATTTGCCTAAACACATGACGCATGAACCTTTTATTTGGTTTTACCAAAAAATGCGCGTTCAAGATTTCAATTGTGCCATCATAATCATCGGGCTGACATTTTTCAGCAACCTCCTCGATTGAATCGTTATGATTCTTAAGCACCTCCCGAACACATGGTCCACCACAGAACAACAACAATGCCTGGCGTTGTCTCCTAAGCGATGTTTCCTTAGCGGAAGTTCCACTGGGGTTGAACAAACCCTTACAATCAGCATAGCAATCGAACTCCTCGATCCATGCCAACCAAGCTGTAGCTACTACACTTGCCTCACCTTCTACCTCAAAATTACCTGGGCGTCCTATATCTAGACTCATCTTTTATGATCTGATATGCGCTATTCAGTGAAGATTTTCTAATGGGTAAAGGTTTACATTAAGTACTACAAGTAATCGGAAATCAACTTATCTTATTCTGATAGTCTTTTCTGTCTCCGTCACTGTCATGGGCTTCTGTTCTTCGCTTAGTCTGTGTCTGTGTTTGGCTGCGTACCGTCTGTTTATGGATCTATCACCCTCTTTGGCATAGTCTCCTTCTCCACCTCAATCTTTTCGAGTTTTATCCTCGTCGCCAATGTTTATTTTGTGTTTTGTTGGTTGTACATAAATCAAGCTGTTTGATTTGTTGTTGCAGCGTGTACATTTATTATGTGACCATTGTGTCAATGACTTATAAATGACTGTATATCGACTGTACATCAACTGATTATAATTGTGATGGCATGCCTTATTTATACTATCGGCAGCATACTAAATGAGCACGTGACTTAATTAGTGGTCACTGCATATGAGGACACAACAATAATGTCTTATCTCTAGGCCACATATCTTAATTTTCAAAGAATACACAGTTCTCTTGTTACTTTTTTCAAGTCTTTTATTTTCCCGTTTGAAAAGATCTGAGGTGTGTTTTTGGTGCATAAAACTTGTGACACTGGATTTTTCAGACGTATGATCCTCACTTCCTGCTTTATTTCTCTGCAAACAAAATCTCATCAATAAAAGGTGATGCATTCGTTATCCTAGCTATTTAGTGTCAAGAAATTTTTTTATTAAGATCATATACGACACATGGGACTATGGGCTGAAGGAAAAGAGACCTTTAAAAATGATTTCTTAGGAAGCAATGACAAATAAATAGACCAAGGAGATCAAGACTCCTTGCTTAGACCCAATTCAAGGCCAAAAATGATTGAGAGAAGGAGAGGAGTAACCGTGGGCACATAAATCTTTAGAAATGGAGCAGCCAGTTGAATTACAATAAGCCTACATGCTGATTTTACTTTTAGGGACACTCTCCACTATCTTTCGGCACTCTGCTGTGAATAAAAATTGGATTAACATTATGTAGGAGCCATTGCATCTGGTCGGACCATCAATATACCATCAATATTTATTTTGATAAGTCGATGTGCTGATTTGAACTGTCGTCAATATTGTATCCTTGTATTATTGCGCTGTGACCGGTATAGTGTTACACCATTGAGATATTTGAATACGCATTATCATCAGTCTGCTGAAGATTGTTGAGATTGAATTTTGCCTTAATTTTTAAAAAATGTCTTGGTCAAGCCAAATTCGCTCTACTTATGATTATAGGGGGGCCAATATGTTCCTCCTCTTTTGTGTACATCTCTCACTGTCACTCTTGCCTTGCTCTTCTGCTATAATCGAGGCAAAACACTGGGTGATTATGTCTTCCTTTTCTTCATTTCCAGCTTCCTCTAACATCTAATCGCTAACATCCTTCAAATGCTTAAGGAAAGCTGATATGGTCTGATATGGCTGGCTGCGTCTTCCTTGCTGGTCAGAAACAAAGCAACATGTTGATAACCTTCATTTGTGAAGACAGCGACCATGTATAGTATGTTTGTGCGAGTGTTGTCTGACCATACATCTCCATTAGTTGTGCCACAAAACTGGTCATGATAACAAACCCCTGAGCAGGGTCAACGAAATCCTGATTGCTGTAATTCGTCCCTTCTTGCTGTTTGCTGCACAAGAAAGAAATGAAAGGATTGTTAATAAACTGGGTAAGAGCTCACATGTACAATCGTCAGATATACTAATTATTATATACTAATTATATATGATATTATAATATATGTAGACATTACTTAGAAAAAGTGCTGAACAAATCATATCTTTCTAATTCAGGCTGTTAGGGTTCTCCGGTCTGGTTTTGAATGCATCCAAATGGCTTTCATATTAACTATTCAAGTTGATACCATCCTCATCTGATCAAACTGGATCTACTCTACATAGGGTAGGCAAGATTAAATGGGATAAAGTGCAATACCTTTTCTTATGATAGACAAGACTTCTCACAGTATCGATTCTCGGATTAAGTCGCTTTGATTCGTACAAACGTAAATGGTCACTCAGACAGATTCTGGATATCCAAGTATTGCATGAGGAGACTTGATTCCATCCTGAACTTTTCTTTTTACAGCTCTGGTGAGCCTCTTGTCAGTCGATTAAAAAGGTTGATTAAAATCAAGTGTCTTTTCACTCACCCATCCCATGGCATGGGCGGCGAAAATATTAGTGCCTATTGCCCAGGTCGCAATATCTGCGCCATAATGCTCTCTGTTTGCAGGCAGGTTTGAGCGTACCAATCCCCAGTAGAAGATAGACTGCAGTTATCAATGCTTCATCATTTGCCTGTAAAGCAGGAAAGGTGTGTTCTCATGACTTTGGTATAGCAGCTAAGCTTGAGTGACTGGCTGTTAAATGAAATTTGTTTTTTTAATTCAATATTGAAGCAATCATCCACCAAGACACAATCCACCAAACAAAGGGTAACCCCAAATCACCCACATATATTTTGTTAACACACCCTGACAAATATTTAGTATGCAAAAATCTCGTTAGGTAAGGTCTAGGTCTGTTATTTAGCCCAAGAAGTACTCCTTGGAGTACTCATAAGAGTACTCTTTGGATAGCCTGAGCAGGTCGTCGGGGGTGGATGGGTGCCCAGAAATGTCCAGTCCGTATGGGCAATAACTAGTTGTATGAGAAATTCCGCAACTATGGGGTCATAACGAAACCTCATTTCTGGGTAAAATTTAGCAGACCTTTTCCCTCATACAACTCAAAGTTTGAAATTTTTGCTTCAAAAAAAATTAGTTGTTGGCCATATTGTGTAAAAATTGCAAAATGGAAGTAGCCATTGAACCTCCCATCCCAACTTATGATATGAAGGGAAGAAACAATATATTTTTACTAAGACATCATAAATACATCCTGCTTATCACAATATGCTGCTGAAATAATATCATGGAACTGGCCGTTTAAAACTTTAGCCTACCTGGCAGTTGTCAATCATATAGTAAAGCGCAGCTGTGTCCCTCTCCCTGGTGGGTACGTTAGAGTGCCTGAAGCACTGAGATTCTGAGCATCGGCTTAGGGCCACAGCCTGTTGTCCAGGTTGACTTAATTTGGTGAGTTTAACATGGACTGGTTCATCTATAGTATTAGTGATTCAGATCTGTGGATTGTCCTTGCCCACGCCAAACGTAAGGGAAATTTTCTCCTGCAATCTCGGGGTGAGCCAAAGGAGAACCTTTGGACTTTGATAGGTGACCTGTCACCATTGAGCAGCACTGAGATAACATCATTGTTGCATTCCTTTACCACCCCGGCCCTGCCATTAACCAACTTGTTGCTGATGTAATTGTTTGTTGTCAGAATGATGACAGCACCAACTTTAAGTGCAAGTCACCTGGATGTAACTTTATCCAGACATTTCTCGTCGCCTGTATCGGATGATACATAGAGGTGTTGCTGGCCTGTTAGCTGGCTGAGGCATTGAGAACTCACGCTGTCACACTCAGCGTTTGTTCGACGGAGTGTTGTTGATTGGAGGCGTTTAGCTGCTTCTGCCTTTGTATTTCTCTGATATTTATCTTGGCGGTGTCACTCATAACACCTTTTGAGAGGTCTGATATGGACCTAGAAATCAAGACAAAGCCTTCAATATAAGGTATCAGTTACAAATTCAACACATAGGTCTAGTTTGGGCATGTCACCCAGCTATTGTCAAAGATGGTTGTATGAGAAAGTTGTAGAAAAAAAAAGAAAAAAAAATAGATAGAGAAGTACATAGCAAAGAAACCCTTTACATTCCACCACATTCATCACAGAGTTTCACAGTAGAAGACAGAGAGAAAACAGTTCAAAACGTAGTCAAACAAAGCAGTAACTGACAAGGAATGAATCTCAAACATTCGGTTGGGCAGTTTTTGACACTACTTCTCTCATAATTTAAATTCACGGACTACAATGTCTGTAATATTATGGACATTTTTATCCCAAAATAATGCAAAATGGAATCCTCATTGTGTCCTGGTCTTTGCTACCAATACTAACTGGCATTAAAAATAATACTGGAAGATCAGAGATATTGACCTTGAAAGAGCTAGATTGGAGAATCTATGTACTTTCTCTAAGTTGATAAAATTCAACTTCAATTTCTTCCAAACTGGCGAATTGAGTCTCCAGTTTCTTGGTCACACACGGGAGGCAACTGGTAAAGGTCGCTGCAAAACACTACCTGTATAGACCCAAAAGGTCTTGAGTTTCCCTACAAATATTTTTAAGATATATCATTATTGAAAAAAGGAAACCCATTAATTCGGCTTTCCATCAGCCATCCCTCAAATGATGAGGTAATTAAATATCAATGATGTCCTGGCAGAATTTTATTCACATTTTCTGATGGCAGATAAAATAATATTTGAGACATAATGATATTTACAAAGGAAATATTTGTAGTCTCAAGTCTGCTGTTTAGGTCTGTGGGGCCTTGCGGTAGGACAAGGGAGGGGGGCCTAGATCATTTCAGGGATGGCATAAGTGATAAAGAGTTCTTCAATTGTTGCAGTAGCAATGAGAAGTAAGAATCCTCTCAGAATTTGTTACAGCGACACACAAACCAACAATGTCCAACATGCCAATGATGTGTGCTAGAGGAATCCTTGACACACAGCTTGACTTGACTGCTCTCAAGTGGTATGATATATCTCAAATATCATAACCAATAAAATAATTATCAAAATATTTCTTCTCATGAGTGTTCCAGGATGGCTATCAGGATCTAGTAGATGGTTTTCTTACCTTCGCAATCTGGCACACAAGATCCACCTGCTCCAGCAGCCTCCTACTCACCATACTGATCTCATCAATCAACAATATATCTGTTTTTCTATATAAGATGACAAATTTGATTAAAATCACCGGTGAAAATGATAGTTTAGAAGTTTATAAATCTATAAAAACATGAAGCTTTCGAAAGGAGCCTATCCAACATCATCTCATTCTGATACACTAGAGAGAAAGTTTTCCATCTCAATGATAGAATCATGAGTAACATTTACAAAAACATTCATAGAATCGCGGATTATTATTTGCAAAATAAACAGAAATATTATGAAATAATACTTGATCAACCAGCAACTTAATGAATATTTTCTACATAAATGTGATGTCAAATCCTGTGCATCTAAACCAAATTGAAATATAACATTAGAACTGAGCCACGCCACGGCAAAAGTTGAACAGAGATTATTCCCAATGATAGCATCACTGCAAAGCTTCTAATCCGTACGGAAACCTCAAAGGTGATAAAAGTGCTCAATCAAAAGACTCTGCTTCTGCTTTTATCCACTCATATTACATTACATATTACATACTTTCTGCTGTGAACGCTGCACTGTGGTACATTCTGGATAATTCCACCATCTTCCCATCATCTTTGTATGCAAAGGTTAATCTCTTCTTTTTGTCTACAAAATACATAATGTCACATTTGATTTGCGCAAACCAGGCTATAGGTATTGTGAATATCAACAGCAGCACACAGTAAATTGCCAGGGTTAATTTTAATCTGATTGTAGTGATGATAGTGATTTGTCAGAAAGCTTTTCTCAGTTGCATCAAGAAAGCGAATACTTACCAACCAATACAACCTGTAACTTGAGGTATCGGATATCACCCTTCTTTTGATAGGAAGATACAAGCCATACAAAGATACATTTGAGACAATCCAGTTAAGCAATTAGATATGGTGCAAGATTAAAAAGTCACAATGCCGAGGGGCAAAAGCCTGGGGGCTCTGACTAACAACATGTGTATAAATAACGAACCCCGCATGAGACTCTTCTGGCTACATTTCCTCGAGTCGCCGCTGCTACTATGTGATCACCTGCACCAATCATATGGTTGTGTGTAGATCTGGTATAAAATGAAATGGAATTATGAAGTATTACAGGTTACAGGCTTGAGGGGTTTTGCATACATTGCCATTCAAGGTTTACTTTTTTGAGCAGGCCGTCCTTCTCCTAGATCTTTGGGCTTTTTTCCTCAAATTAAGCCTAGTTTTTTCTAGGTTCACTTTTTTTCGCACCTGAAACATCTCTGCTGTGAGAGTGAAGCTTCTCTGTCTGGCTGACAAGTAGGCTCCACCACCAGCCGTTTTTTTATCAATGGAGCCTTTTTTTCTCCTATATCTGCCAGGAAGCTCAGTATGTCACAAACGTGAATCATTGATATTATGCATCGGTTTTACATCATTATTAGTATAACATTACATACTACATCGGTTTGATATTATCCTTATACACAGCTTGCATGTCCTCCAACATGGAAATCAGTCCATCACCTCACCTCATAAATCATTTCGAGGTCACTGTCATCATGATACAGGCTTTACACACACATTGTTCTATTCGCTGTTTTTGGCTGTTTTTGTTGGCGTATTCACCGCATTTTATAAGTGCCGATTACCAATATGATGACCAGAGTAAGAAACAGCTAGCCCTCTCAAACACAAAAAATTGATCAATATGATTTATATTGATAAAAAAATGTTGATACATATGTGCCATTGACTTCTAAAGGCCTACCTGAAACAAATCCCTCCAGTCTTGCAGGAACCTTCACCACACGTTTATTTGGAACTTATGCTACCAACTACATAACCGTCCTCATCCTCATATATTTCCTCCTTCATTGTCTTCGAGAATTTCATGTCATCTATAGACAGCTTGCTTTGATTGTCTTACTGTCTCGAGTGTTTGCTTGAAATCTAAAATTTACTTCAGATCTATTATCAGTTGTTGTTACCACCGCCCTATTTACAAACACTAGTCTACGCACTGTGCAGGATTTGCTTGGATTTTTCCTCTCATTACTTTTACATATATCTTACTTCATATAGCCTAGGGTCCAATAATACACATTGTATGACCTTTTGTCAATGTCATGAATGACCGCCCTTATTCAAAATGAAAGAAATTCTGGCTGACATTTTCTTCACTACTTGGCAGTGAATATCTCTGCTCATGGGTATTTCCCAAACATAAGGCTACTTTTCCCAGAGTCTGACTGGAATACTCTCATACCTGGAGCAATATAGTAGGTGGCATGAATAGAAATCAATAGATATTGCAGTTTTAGTGCTCCCCTTGATTAACTTATAACACTCAAGAGCAGACAACTCCAGCGAAATCCTGCATTGTTCTCAGACTTTTTCCCCTCCGGGGGGGGGGGGGGGGGGGTGCCGTCGGACAGGGGCAAAGTCTGGGGGGCTCAGACTATACAAACACTTGCTTTACTACTTGTTGTGGTCAAGAATCACCCATAATACACCCTCCTACATCTGTGCGATCTATAGCAAATGGCTCATGACCTTTGCCAAAAAAGTAGTCCCTAGTTATCTGAACGCTATCTAATGACAAAATCATAACTGACTTATCTCTTGACTGAACATTTTTCGCTCTAGCACTGGCTGCGGTTCTGGTGATCACAGCCGTAATAATTGGTTGCGGCGCTCACTCTGGCTCTTGACACTGTTAGGGCTTTCCTCAGTGTAAGATTAGGTACAGTACATGTGAAAGGTTGCAGATCAACACCTGAATTGGTTGTTCTTAGATTGGAGTAGATTATAGTAGATCTTCAACAGAAGACAGCATGGTATACTTCTGTGAGGAAGTAGTTCTCTACGGGTTTCACTTCTTCTGTGAAGTGGTCCAAGTTTCACTGTAGCAGCTCTCTCACATCTTTAAGTGAAGTGCTTTAGTTTTTACTGAAGTGGTGTGGGCTTTCTCTATCTGTGCCTCACTTTCCACATACAACGCGGTGAAACTAATGTTTTACCTAAAGGGGAAATTATATCGCTAGAGTCCTGTGGATAAAATGTAGTTTCATACCAGCACATAACAATGAAATGTATTCTCATAAGATGTAGGATCGAGACCAGAAGTGAAAAAATTATCAAGTCAAATTTCAATGTTGTTTGGAGATCTCTCAGCAGTTCACAAAAACAGTTATCAATCAAAATGATCAAGTTATAAAATTTCAGAAATAAAAATTACTTATCTACAAAATCGTCCCATACAATGTTGCTGAATTTTTCTTTGCTCTCGTTCCAAAACCTGACAGCCATTGCCGTTTTGGCCTTGAACATTTCATGCCCAAAACTGAGCCTTTTGTCATGTACGACATTGATTGTGGTATTGAAGCTTTCTACATGCGCTTTGGACATACAGGTGGGCGTTCTTGTACTGTGGGACTTATCTAGAGCGTCTGTTAGTAGTTGGACAGCCCTCTCACTCAATACTGACCTCTTTGTGGGGTTAAAAAACCATCCTGCAGCTGGGTCAGTTTTGCAGCAAGAGATGCTGGGGCAGTAATTGGTGTGATCACCCTGGTAGTGTTTGATACAGTTGACAAAAGCTCTACGGAAATTTTCTGCACTTCCATTAGAACTCTTCAGACAGTATTTTGCATGTACTCTGATAGCATGAGGCTTGTCATCAAGCTCATTGTACCATCTCCATCCATGGTCTCCTTCTGGCCTCTTAGAGATGTTCTGTAAGGATTTTTCTAGCTGTTTCTCTGGGTGGTCCTCTCTTACACACTTGCTGATGCCACCGTTATTGTCATGGCAGTGCTTGCCTATAATGCTAACTGTTCCTAGTTTCTCGTGTTTTTGGGCTACACGGTCATTCTCAGATCTTATAGTCTTGAAAGCGACAACCTTTCTTGTGTTATTTCCGATACATATAATGTCCGTTTGTCTATAGTTTTTCCGTGTGCCGTGACGTGCATCAGTCAGGATATCTATTGCTTGGTTCCTTTCTCGCTCTCCTTGGTAAGAGCACTGCTCACAGATTTATCAGTCGCATGAAGATTAATATATTAAACTTATTATCAAACTATCATTGTCTACTGGGCAAGCTCAAAGATTATTATCATTTATGGTAAATAATTGTATATAATTGTATAAATAATTGGACTTACTTCCTGAAAATTAAGGTTATTCAACTTTGATAATACTACTCTATAATACTTTGCTCATTTTCATGGTTCGCAGTAGGTCACATGACTTGTCACAATGTAACCTTAGTTTAGACTGATGAAAGTATTGGCTGTTGTGATCATAGCTCTCATGGAAGCGATAAATATTGATTTAATTAATTTTATCTCGAGCTATTTTTACAAACTTCATGAATTTCCATGTGCAACATCATTTGTGTAGATAAAATAATGCATTGAAGATTAGAGTAGATTTGAGTGGACAACTCCCAATCGGCAGATGTGTAAATATCACATGATATGGTTGTTACTTACCAAATTGAAGACTCCTGCAGTGTTTTTCCCTCGGACAGTCAGAGGTAGTCTAGCCAGGATATCTTCCTCATCTGTCGTTTTAACCTTACTTCTCAGCTGTACGGTTGGTATAGTTATCAACTCCCCATCCATAGTCACAAACACACAAAGGGTGACCTCCAGCTTGTTGATGCCGTCAAGGGTGATGTTGCGCGAATTCGGTGAAGGAGGTGTGTACTGTAATAAAAATTAAGCTGTGTCAATGTGCAACCTATATAAGTGTACTTGTCTTAAAGATGTTGTACTTTTAGATGTGGTGCTGCAAATTACACGTTGCCTTATTCGGACGTATTCAATAAAAACAACTGATTTTTAAGTAGCACTAATTGTTTATGATCACAATTTAAGTTAATGCCTCCCCAAAATGTTGCTTGGGGTTTCTTAATCCATATGATAAAAGAAGTCTAAACCCAAAATCTAACGTTATGCCATGACGTAAAGTCATAGCGCAACACTGAATTTCAAAAACATGCCAAAACCTGTTGTCACTAATGTCCATATAAAAAGACATGGCAAGTTCTTGTAGCAAAAAATGCAGTGAATACATAGAGACTACCCTTATATCATGCAGCCATAGCAACATTAATGTTCAGTGTTTGATTCAACTTGACACTCTCATTCATTCATTCATTTTGTGCAGTTAACTTCGAATAAAATATATGTTGAATGAGAAAATTGCAACGCATGATTCGTCTGCTGGTTTCCCCGCTGATGGTGTTGGTATTTCTTACACAAAAAAATACAGACAAAAGACCTTTTATACTTAACTAAGTGCCCACCCGTATCGATCTATTTGAATAGGAAAATGGGCATTAACTTATTCTTAATCAAATTTGATATTTGTGTTTGTCCTTGCATCTATCATAGACCAAAATAGGCTAATTGAAACACCTGTGAAGCATTCAGTGTTTTCCTGTCTTTCGCTTTGGACGCAGCATCTCTCGCTAACCTACTCCAGCCTCTTTTCAATCTGTCAATCAAATCCTTGTTTTCATCTGTGAAATTCCAATTCAGTGCGGCATGAGCTTTTTTGGCATGTTGTAGCCTTAGTAGCTTGATATAGAAAATGTTTCACTTGTTAGGCTGCATCAGATCTTTTTCCTGCTGCTGCTACTCCCTGATAATCTTTTTTTTATATGGAGAGGAATGTTGGTAACTGTTAGTTGCTGTTGCGGTGTTGTTTCATTACGTTCAATGCTAACATGGATTGGCTGCAGAACTTGTGGGGTTCTTCTTGTAAATTCAATGTTGATTTTTTTTAAGTTTGAACTCAGGATGACTTTTAACACACTAAGCGCCTGCTAGGGTCTTACCGATACTTCTATATCTGCTGGAACAAGTGACATTGCCCACTATACAATAGAAAATAATGTTGGCATGTAATGTAATGCATGATATAGGCGTATATTTGATCATAGCGCTTTCAGTAAAGATTATAAATACTTGCTATTAGGGATTCAGAGAAAGCTATTTAATGAGCAGTGTTAACAATATTATGCAAGATTCAAGAAATTCATATAAAAAAATATTGTGATGAATGTAATGGTGCGATCAAGTCATACAAAAGAAGCGGGATGCAGACAAAGCAATTGACCAGTGAAAATATGATTTGAAAATTTATAGCCCCCATTGCCCAGCTAGAGGGATCACCAAAAAAACTTTATTTATCGTCCTCAGTGCACATTTAGAAACCACGTGCTGAATCGGGAAACAGAGAAACAAGTCTTGTGGTATATCTGTGTATGGCTGCTTCATATTGAACCAGTCAACATTCAACCATAAGACTGATCCAGCAGTACTGTCCGCCATTGAATGCTTTGTGACAACAATCTCACGCACTGCGCCAGCCTTTGCTAGATTTTCTTTTGGGTCAATGATAATAATAATAATAGTCTGCCTTAAGCCAGCATGCACAAATTATGTTGCTGTTTACTATTGTTTCCTGATCTGGCTGAAACTACCCACCCATGTTTACAACAGAGCAGACAGTGTCAAATTTCCTGTGTAAGTTTGGCAGATTGCAGGGAATCGGGAAATGGTTTGATACATTGACCGTGAGAAATTTAGCTTGTCCAGTGTAAAAAACTGGCTTGAACTGAACCTTAAACTACTGCTGCCGCTCATGCAAATTTGTACTCATTGAATTTTGCATAGCTCCAAGATAATTAATTGAGACTTAAATCTCATAATTGTCACCTAATTGGCAAATAATTTGTACAAACTGATCTTCAAAAGCAGGGCATGAAATCTACGCACCAGCTAATGACGTGTACGTATGCACTAGTAAGACGGTTATTACGTCATACCCTAATTTTGACGACGGTTTGTGCAAATTATTTGCTCATTAGGTGACAATGCTGAGATTGCAGCCTCATTTTATTAGTTTTGAGCTATACAGAATTCTATAAGCACACATTTGGCTGTGTGGCAGCAGTAGTTTAAGTATATTTGGGTTAGTGATATCTGATCAAGTGAATACCGACTGCCACAAAAAAATTTAAAGCAAGCATGCGCAGTGATATCATTTCTGATTGTTGATATGGTGCCTTGCACTTCACTATTGGCAAGTGAATCCGTTACATCCCGAGTGGTTATTGGTGGCAACCGAATGCTGCACAACTCACATTTGCGTTGATATGTCGTGAGAATTCACTGCAAAATCCCCAAGCATACCATTGTACCTAAAGTATTGAATAATAATAAATAATGAAATGTTACAAAAATTAAACCTTTTCCCTTATGTTATCGGGAATTTCATGCTGGCTGATTGCACAATAGGCACTGTACTGAGTGATCACTAAGATAATTGTTTTCTCTTTGCTCATAACCTTTCTAGTCTGAAGCTTTTGCATATTTATGTACATGGGAATCCATGCCTCTCGATAAATTTTCAGGTTACTACATTAAATTAATTAATAACAGGGGATTACCTCTCAAAGCCGTAGCACCAAAATGAATAGACTGGGCCATACTCCGCCATTACTTTTGCGATATGGCAGGCCATATGGAAGTTTGCTTTAATGAACTCTTCTCTGTAAATATTTTCATCTTTGGTGCAGAATGTGACGAGTAGTTGATCTGCCATCATGATGTCAGTTTTGCCATTCTCCTTCTTTGTAAGCATACGGACAGCATTCACAAACATCATCCATACTTGGTAGTGTCGGTTGCCAATTAGTGGTTTCAAATCAGTGGAGCTGTAAATTAAAGTCCAATCCTTCCACTGGTCTGCAGTAAACCTCACAAAGCCACTAGCAATTTTCCGTGGTATTCTGGCGACAGTCTCAGGAACGCGTATTTCGTCCATCATTTGCTGTATTTCTTGTACACTATTCCGATTTCAAATAGCATTTGGTCATTGTCTTGCCAATCCCCAAATATAGGCAATGAATAGCGTCAATCAGGTGATTCGTTAATGGGCAGAAGGATTCCAGATTGTATAGCTCAGTCCTGCAAGCACCAGTTGACTAGAGATTTTGGCGATCAGCGTCAGTTCTGGCTGATTTTGTGGCTCCAGATGCATGCTTATGTTCAGCACCATTACATTGAAACCAATCATCTCTCTCAAATCCAGAATAGTTGGGTTCTGGTTCGGTCAGCGAGTTGCAGCATTCTTTGCATTCAGGTACACTTATATATATATATATATATATATATATATATATATATATATATATATATATAAATATATATATATTATATTTATATCATCCTTTTTTTTATCAGTACAGGCCTGCGCCTTCTCCATCTCTTCATCCGAAGGCTCATCCAATGTTGTTTGCAGCTCGCTTGGTTTCCAATAGCTGGGACGATGATGAGGCGTGTCACCCCGCCGTAGCAGTACTGACTGGCTTGGTCACCTTCTTGGCTGACCGCACCCTGATCGGTAATCAACTGGTTACATATCGAGATATATTCACCTTTCCCCTGGAATAGACAACCTCTCAGCTGGCCCAGTCACTTCAACCGAGTGAATGTTTACTAGGCATCCTGCTTAAGCGTTGATAATGTTAGTTTAATTAACACTTATGATTCATTATAATTAGTTTATAAATTCACCATGACATGTGATAAGAGTTGACCCGAGTTAGACACTCACCATAGTTATTTTCGGCGTATTTGCCGCGGCGTCGGCCCCTTCCTCGGTAGCTGGACTGATTTTTGACATGGTATTTCAGCTCAGTAGAGTCTTGTGCCTTAGAGAGTTCAGTTCAGATTCACTTTCTCCCATCCCTATCCAGGTTGATAGAACCGATTTGTTAACAGAAACTTGAGCTCCACTAACTTCAGTTCAGCCCAGAGCAGGCTTAGTGCTTAGATAGAAGAGAGCTTCTTCATCGCCTCCTCCATGGATAATCTGGTTTTGTTCCATGCTGCTTTTTGAATGCTTTGTTGGATTGCCACTGCCGGTATGACGGCTGTTTAGGAGGTTAAACAAATGATATAAAGTTAATGGTACTGCACTCTTAGGTAGTTTTCACAATGCTACCAGTGTTGAGATACGGCAGTAACTGTTTGACTCATAACTTACTTTCATTTCCTTGAAAGCTGGAATGTAGATATATTATTTGATTGAGTTATTATTTGTGTCACTGTGACTTGTCAAACTAAAAAAACTGCACCAGATGATCTCATCGAATGTCATCTCCACCCATAGACAGCGCGTTCCTTTTGAAATCGTTCTTAACATTTTGAATAAAATGTGGCGGATCATATTTATTAGATATATTGTGTCTGAGTAGTAGTAGTAGAAAATTGGCGAGTTTGTAGAGACATGTTTGAGAAATTTTCTGTTGTTAGGACCCTGGTCACATATTTGGGCTTTCTGAATCAGTCCATAATCTGTGAGTTTTTTTATGCATGCCTGCGCCAGGTCGTGAAGTATGGCAGGGCTTATATTTCCAGATGTAAATATGAGAATGAAAGGGAATATCCAACTGGTTTTTTCCATTTACTTCTCAGCCCACAGATAGTGAAAACTACCACGCTGAGTACAAAAGTAGCTATTAAGAAACCGTCAATACTCAATATGATGGGCTGGTGCTTTCCACCGAATATTGTATCTTTTTCTGTGGAGAAAGATATCTCTTCATCATACTACCTGCACAATTCCTTGCGCCTGCTTGTCAGGTCTCGAAGGTTACCAATGGCTGTGTTGTTGATATCAAGTCTCGCAACCAACTCCTCTTCTCTTAGAGTTTTGAATAGATCCCACAGAGTTGGATGATCCGTTCCCTTGAGCTTCTTCATTCTGAAAATGCAAAGGATAAAAATACAGTTCAATAATTCAATAATTTGGTCAAATAAATTCCAAATTTGCAGATTCTTAATTATCAAATATCCGGATGAACATTAACTAAGCTTTTTTGCGAGCATTTAAAGATATTTAATTTCTCTGCATAAAATTCACTTTCCTAGTTGACCTCTATGAGTTAATATGGTTTTGGCTGATACAAATTATTTTTTCTACAAATGACAAAGTGTCACAGATGATGTATGGTTTATGCTTAGTTCCTCACCTGACATTCCGTGACTCACAATAGTTGTTGGTCCGTGGTAAGTCATTCACTCTCATCATATGTATATGTATACATTTGTTTGAAGGAAAGCAAGGCTCACCATTCCTCCTTGCCATGAATCCCAACCCATTTGCCGCTCGCGGCACTATTAGAGGATAACGTACATAGTTTGTGTCTATAATCATTATAACTGTTCTTGAACCTGCGATGTAAGTGTAGGTTAAATCAAATTTGTCACTTTTTCAGTGTCTTGGCGCTGAAAAAGACTGTATTTTCATGCTAAACCGCATACTCATGAACTCATCAACAAAATTTTCCTACACTATGCTGAATCATGCTAACCTTCATGATGCCAGAAATAGCATCAGTCAAGACCAGTCAGAACCCTTCAAGCCAAGACATAAAGTTGGTCAAATTAAGAGAGTCAATCAATTTGCCATATTCCACAGAGTTGTCGGTGCAATATTTGGCTGCAATTTCTACAACACACATCTAGCCTTCAGTACACATATGGCCCAATAAACCCCAGAGATCATCAAAATTCAAACGTAGAAACTTGCAACTCGCAGCTGTAATATAACTAACAAAAACAATACAGCTTGGCTTGATTTCCTTTGGTTACATATTGTGACATAATGGCTATGGTATCTTGGGATATGGTATGTTGTCCCAAATGGTATTTTGTCCAATCCAGCGTTATATCCACTGGTATTTTGACAAGACTCGCATTTTTGTACTACTGGTGTTTCGGCATTGGTATAGTGTGCAGTGGTGTTATCGCCTATGTCCTGTGGCATTATGGCCATGACATTACGGTAATGGTATTGTGTAACTGGCATTTTGCCCAAATGGCATTTTGCCCCAATGGAATTTTGTCACTATGGCATTTTGACAAGGAATCATCTAGAATCTGCATGCTTTGCCGAAGATTCCTGGCACTTCCTAGGTCAGAAGATCAAGAATAACAGCAGAAATGGACTGCGTTGGCTTACGCAAATGTTCCTGCTTTTGACAATACAGGAAAGAGCACATTTGTGTCATAGACATTATTTTACCAAAGGGTTGTTTCAAAACTCTACTCGACTGAAAAATAATCCTCTCAACTGTGTTCACTGTCTGTCTTGACTGATGGCATATGATTGCGAGAACTTTTGCCCAGCAAAGGTGTGTATGGCGTAAGTGCACTAAATTTTTGAAATAGAAATGAACTTCCATCGGTCCGGTCAGCTGTTTATTTTGAAATGTTTAGGATATCTGCCCCCAGTCATGGGCACTAGTAAAGCTGAGATCAAAGGTCCAGGCTTGAAATGTGTCCCTTTGAACAACCACCCTTTGCAGTTGCGGCTTGCTACCTACAGTGATGTCGTAACAATGAATGACGTTTTACCATCATTGATTTTCTATTCGTCCATTGAATGAATCATACTTGCGATGGTATGGCCATATTAACGGCACATAAAATGCATCAGCTATCGTTAAGCTTGCTTTTCTTTACAGAGTTATAGTCATCATTATAAATATTTAGTTGGGGGTGTGTATTTGGTAATTTGCAAAATGAGGCTACTGCTCATCGAGGATTTACGTGATCAGTTGTGTTCTCTAAGTTTTGCGAGAGGAGGCAATATGAAAATTTGAGTGTATATGAGAAGAATTTACTTCTCTCAATGGCTCATTCCTTAAAATTAGGCCACAGACTTATTTAGAGCTTGCCACTGTTTTCCTAGTTAGACTAAAGCTTCAAAACGATACCAAAACCTCCAAGGTGATTGGAGTGTTTTAATGAGCTTGCACAAATGCGCCACTTGAATGGGACATTGAAGCTTTAATCTTATGAGCCGGCCTCCCTCCACCCCTTATCTAGTTTGTTTGGTCTTTTTTTCTCTTGCATCAAACTGATCCGGCTTTTTTTTGTCACACCTGACTGTGTATGGTGTGAGAGTGGAGCCATTCTGTTTAACTGATAACCAAAATCCTCCACCAGCTGTTTTATATTGATCAAGCTTCTTTTAAACTTTCATCATATCAGTCCATGTTAACGATCAACAAAGCTTTTCTTTCTGCACGGAGGCTCAGTTGGCCTCCAAAGTTAATCATTAATATTACACAAAAACCTATATGATGTAATTGCTGGAGCAAGGGACAACGGGAAGAAATTGGGCAGAGTATGATCACATATACATGTGATTACTATCAGGACAGCTTCATAATTATCTCACTTGTTTGTAGACTATACATATACAATACAACGTAAAATGATAATAAATACCTGAATCTGTATTTCATCAAATACAATGAAGCCGCATCTGCCTCTCTTAGAAAGTCCTCTCCGGTCTGCTTCGAGGAGCATCCATTGCAGGTTCTCTGCACACAGTCCTGGACTTTGGTTGACAGAGTTCTCATACCTTGTAAGCTGCCTAGGGCTTGGTAGTTTGAGCACCTTTGTGAGGTTGAGGTAAGCTGTGACTGATCTAGTAAAGAGATCCATAGCTATCTTGATAACGGTAAAATAAGCACAAAAGTAGTGTTAGAAGACACACCAGGAGAAAGTTTCTGACTAGGTAATATTTGATGCTTCGCTATATTTAGTGTGAGGGATTTACTGACGATATTCGTTCGGAGTTATTACTTGACTAGCAATGGTTCAAGCCTGTACCATATTGTAAGTTGTACACATAACCATGTTTGTTGCTGTGATAGGCAATTTTGTCGTGTTGATTTTTACAGCATTAAGCGGCCCACATGCGAGCGAGTAATAAGCCATGCGTGATTGTCTTTTATTTACTTAGTGACATAGGTTCCTCCCCTTTTTCTCGCTACACTGGCTATATCTCGCTCGCTCGCTGGCTCATTGCTAGATGTGAATCTTTTACCGCGATAGTATGCCCCTATTGGCTAATTAGAGTTACATTTATGGCGCGCTTTATTAATAACCACGTTGCCATGGGAGCAGTATAAATACTGTGTGCAGAACTCAGCAGGTTTTTCACAATGTATATGGCATCTATCAAGGCAGTCTGACCATACATCTCTGCTGGTTGTGCCATAAAACTGGTAATGATAACAAACCCCTGAACACGGTCAACAAAATCCTGATTGCTGTAATTCGTTCCTTCTTGCTGTTTGCTGCATGAGAAAGAAATACAAGGATTGTTAATAAACTGGGTAAGAGCTCACATGTACAATCGTCAGATATACTCATTATTTTATACTAATTATATATGATATTATAATATATGTAGATATTACTAAGAAAAAGTGCTGAACAAATCATATCTTTCTGATTCAGGCTGTTAGGGTTGTCCGATCTGGTTTTGAATGCATCCAAACTACTTTCACATTAACTATTCAACTTGATCCTGCCCTCATCAGATCCAACCGGATCTACTCTACATAGGTTAGGCAAATTGGAATGGGATAAAGTGCTATACCTTTTCTGATGATAGGCAAGACTTCTCACAGTATCGATACTCGGATTAAACTGCTTCGAGTCGCACAAACGTAATCGATTCTCGGATTAAACCGCTTCGAATCGCACAAACGTAAATGTATTGCATGAGGAGACTCGATTCCATCCTGAACATTTCTTTTCACTGCTCTGGTGAGCCTCTTGTCAATCGATTAAAAAAGTTGATTGAAATCAGGTGTCTTTTCACGAGCCTATCCCATGGCATGGGCGGCGAAATATTAGTGGCTTATTGCCGAGGTCGCAATATCTGCGTCATAATGCTCTCTGTTTGCAGGCAGGTTGGAGCCGACCAATCCCCAGTAGAAGATAGACTGCAGTTATCAATACTTCATAATTTGCCTGTAAAGCAGGAAAGGTGTGTTCTCATGACCTTGGTATAGCAGGTAAGCTTGAGTGACTGGCAGTTAAAGACAGGGTTCAGTTCAGATTCACTCTTTGTTAACATCGATAAGGAAGAATTTGATGTCATAGGTGGTGCACTCATAAACAATGCCCTATCAATCAATAATCACCGATTTACATTTAGCAATTTTTCCTAGTAAACAGTTACTGTTTTTAGAAATCTTTATAGCTACACATTCCTCCACTATATTTGACTCTGCTGATGGATTTTTGAAAGCTAATTTTCTTTTGTTTTCTCAGTGAGTCGTTAGTTGTCAGCTACGCCACTGCGTCCCTTGGAAAACATTCTGAGGCACTCAATGTGTGTAACATGCGAGCGTTTAGCTTTTCTAGCAATGCAGTTTTGCAACCACTTAGAGAAAGTAAGAAGAACTTAAAGATGCTTTAAAAAGAATATTCGCCGTAACATCCAATGCTATGTAAATTTTACGATGAACAGTGAAGTGCTTTTAAATGAAATGAAATTGTAGATGGGCATTTTATATAAATAACTGGTTGCAATGCCATTATCAGTGATATAATTGACATACCGGATTGTTTCAGCGGGTAGTTGTTTGCCCAGAGCCATATAAATCAAACCAGGTTTTCCACAGAGATTTTTCTGAATTGTTCAAACATTGAGCCACTTCTCACAGGGCATTTTGACTGACATTCTGGGCATCTCCTGAAAATTAAACAAGATTATAAAACTATAATTACAATCACATTGGGATAAACAAACACTCATAACGCTTTTTGTAAGCAACAGCGACCCATGATCCAATGACTTTGAGTCAGTGCCATAGGTGAAATTCACACACAACTGCAATGTAACCTATAAATGGGCAGCGTTGTTGTAAAAAAAGCATTAAAGACCGAGAAAATATGACCAGTGTCATTGCAAAATAAACACTGAGTCTCAAACTCACAGTTTCGTAGGGCGAGTCAGCCCTGCGCACAGCGCAGGCACTCCAACGATTGGTAGGGGTGGCAATGCGCAGAAACGGCGGTAGAATAAGTGAACACATCTCTGCGAGGACTGTGATGTGACTATGACACAAAGGTCTCTGCGCGCAACGACATCTCGGAACGACGAGGGTCTGGGGTAGAGATATTGTCCAGCACATATTCCCCAGGACCCCAATATTCAAAAGACAAGGCCGATAATGGTGATTGTGTTTCAAAACTACTAGTCTGTTATGCCGTAATGATTCACGTAATCTTTTGTATTGGATTTACTTGTGTAATATCCTCATTAACAAACCGTAAAGCCAGCAGCCAATAAACATTTGGGCAGTGGACCATGTGCCCTTAGAGTGCTCCGGAAGACTGAGGCAGGTAAGGGAAAATCTAGCCACGGGCCTAGAGTGGGGCTCGCTCCCCGCCTCGGCAAATAGGAATGACCTACATACCACTTGATCGGTGAGCCACTCGATCTGTGGCGAGGGACCAGCCCTAGAGCCCATGCAACCAACCCACCAACAGCTAACAACCTGTCTAAGGGACAAGTGCCTCAATGAGAAAATGACTAGACCGAATATAATACAAACAATTAATTAGCCAGAGAGTCAAGTATCAATGAGCCGGGCCCAGAGAGTCGATTATTGTTTGTCTCTGAGACGAGAGACAAACAATAATTGATAGACCAACAACCAATGAATAAGAAATACCCTTAGTGTGTGTATTTTGTCAGTTTGTGGTAGGGCAGGGAGCAAACTTTATATGACTTACCACACCTGACCATTGCAACAGATTGCAGCCAGGATATAGTTTGTGGTTTGCAGAGCAGCAAATCCTCTATTGGCTGACATATTTGTGGTCTTGCACCTCTAACCATCATAAAGCCCAGTAATAAACCAGCACAGCACACATCTATTAGCCTAGTATAACAGTAAACCTGCACTCTGGTAGTAACTTTAGTTTAGTTTCATGACCGGAAATAAATTCGATGGACTAGAGGTAATGTGCTATATCTGAAATAAAATGTCATTTAAAAATAGTTTGTGAAAATTATATCAGGTAACTATTAAAACAAATTATTGCATGTTGGAAGATTTATTTTAATAATAGTTTTAATAAAAAATATTAAGGAAATTGACACTTTTGTAAATATTTATTAACGGCTATTGCAGACAATATTACACTGTTGGGAAAAATCCGGTCGCTTTCAATGAAAAAGTAAACAACAAGAAATCAGCTTGAGCCTTCTTCTTCTTGATGGGCATTGCCTGTGCGAAAAGGAGCCAGCACTCTCATGATTTTGAAAGACGACAAGTCAGGACTGACCAGGGCGATATATAGCAAGTGAGTGGCTGGAAAATGCGAGGGTGGGCCATTTTGGTACATCGCACATACACCGCACAGCAGTTAAACCTTGAGCGAGGCATGTGCGATTAGGTGCGATATGTTGTGCGTAGTATAGGCGGTGTATGGGCCATGCAAAGGCGGGAGTGAGCGTTGCATGGGCGATGCACACCCCCGAAAATTCTCCTGTTTGCTGCTGTAGATGCGACATCTGCACCCCCTGATTACAATCGTCCTCGATTGCTATGACATTTCAAAAGATCTGGCACGTAGATGCGACAATGCGATCTGTGACAAATTTCAAAGTAAATACCCATAAAGGCACATTTCAATGGAAATTTCCCTCGAATGAGGGAGCAGTAATGCGATACAAAAAACTGAGAAGGCGTCTCGGAGAAATGAGCATTGAGAAGCAGGCAACTAGAATAAAATTCAAAAAAATAACTATTTGTAAAAAAGATGAACAAACACTGTTCCTAAGTGATCTAAAGATAATATTAAAATCGGATTGATATAAAGAGTCATCTACGGCATACCTGAGTATGATGCGGAGGGAAGAGTTATGATTTGCCTGAGGTAAAATAGTACTGATTGTCAAAAAAGACAATTCAATCAAAAGTAGAAAAAACTCAGAGATGGCAGAGTAAAATTGTGTGTAAAATTGATAAAGGAAAAATTATCGCAGGGCTGACTTTGACCGCAGTGTGCGCTGACCCGAAGAAAGAAAGCTCAATTGCAAAAGGGAAGGTCAGCAATCGAGGCGCATAGGCTTGTTACAAAAAAAGAAAAAACAATGAGAAACAGGGACAGGAACCAGCAGATAACCCAAAAAAAGAGAGAATTTTGAGAATATTGACGCAAACAATAAAAATAATTTTATCATTTGAAGTGGGTAGTGTTGATGATGCATTGAATAAATGACAATTTTGAGAGTTTGGCACCATCGAAGGATGCCATAAATTGAAGTGTACTTGGCAAATCAAATTTGTGAATTGTGAAAAAACGGGATAATTTTGAGACATTGACTCTGGAAAAAAATTGGATCAAAAAAAGGGAGATTGTTGAGAGTTTGACTCTATCACAACATGTCATATATAGAAGGCAGCTCTGGAAAATTCTGAGTCAGTATAACATAAGGGATAAATTTTGAGAGATTGACTCAAACTATTATCATAAACTGAAGTGGACTCGGTGATAGCTCAGTGCTTTATTGAAAAAAAGAGAATAGTTTTGGAAGGATCGACTATATCAAATTGTCATACTTAGAAGTGGACTCTGAACAATAGCGATGCTGACTTTAAAAAAAATGGACTCTGAGATAAGCTAGATTGAAATAAAAGGAAAAATTTAGAGGAGATTGGCTTGGGAAGCAAAAAGTCTACATAGACGGAATAGAATTTAGAGCCGAAATCGTACATATGAAAAAAACACAGGAAAAAAAGGTTTCAGGGCAATCGGAGATACCAAACTGGAGCACAATAGCGGACGGAGTGCGGGACAGGGTAAATAAATCACAAATGAAACATTCTGACCTGATGTCAACCATGATCATGCCTTATCTTGACACACCCTCCTATAATCCTTCCTAGTGTGGTAGGCCTCAAAACACTCATCTGGGCAAAGGGGCACATTGCAGGTCTTACAGTAAAAGTGGGTCCGGCATGCCATTCTTTCTATCAGAGCAAGCTCTGCAGTCAGGGTGATGTTTAGGGTTCTCATACCTAGCAGGGAAACATCTAGTTTCACAGCGAAGTGCTGGGTAACCATAAGAAGTTATCTTACGTGATTGGGTGAATGGGGTGGAATCAATTACATCCAAGCGTAATTTTCTCTGACTCAAGTGAGAGTCTTTCCCCTTGCAAAAGATATACCCATTGATTTGGGCCGCTGATTTATCAGCAATAATGATGGTTGTGTGATATGTAGTTCTTTATTTGTCTCTCATAGCATTCAACATGAGTTAGCAAGAAATAGGCAAGGCCATCAACTAAAGGTAAAACTATAACAGCTGTAAGCAAACACTACATTTGGGAGAATAACTCCAAAGTATAAACAATACTGTAAAATAATGCAACAGACCATTAAACTAAGACAATCTTCAATCGGACAAAAAAGAATCAAACAGTTTTTTTACCCGGTGATGGTGTTGTCTTGATTCCAGCCAAGGTTGTGGCTAAACAAAACGCACAGCCTAGCAGCAAACAATCAGTGGCAGGCCAGTCATAGGTATACGGTATCAAAAATACTGACCCCCTTTCCCCTTGTCTAGTCAGACTAACATGCCGAACCTCATGGTAAATCTAAACTACATGACAAATGATAATCCCTCATATCACCAACTCCTATCATCAGAGTTAACATAGACCAAGCTTGGTCCATTTGCCTGCATTCCAAGTCGCTCCCAATCTACTGGTCAGGCCGCAGGCCTGTGGTGCTACCAGTTGAAGGGAGCAACAGGAATGCAGACAATTGGATTAATCTTTTTCTAGAGTTAACATGACAAAACTAAATCTGAACCAAAACTCGAGAATATCATTGTCTGACTCTATAATACTAAGATTTATTTGCTGAATAAGGAGAAAATACAATAGTGAATATGGATAAAACAACTATATATATATATATATATATACTTCTAGAGAAAATTTAGCTCAATAACTGGCAGTACCTATTTCATTGAACAAGTTTTGTAAGACTGCTAACATCGAGCAAAGAAAACAAAGCCTAATCCCTTGTAGAAGCGTCTTTCATGCAACAAGTTTACGGCCACTTACAAAAAAACAGAGCCAGGCATAGGGAGTGGGAGTCGTTTGAGTAGCATCTTGAGATGAAGTCATTCATCGGGGAGTACTGCAGAGGCTTTGTTTAGGCAATAGAGTAATCGATCTCGGCTCTAGCACGGTACTGTTTTTTCAAAAGGCAGTAGGTCCAGTCATAGAAGATGTCCACTAAAATCTCAATCTATAAAAAACAACATCATGCAAGGAATTACCGCACCACTTCATTCAGAAAATATGCAGAAAAGATTCTCACGGGCATTGACCATTGGACTACACACAGAATTTGTGTGCGTGTCCTCTCGCTTTCAACATGATAGAAATCTCCCCAGCTGTCTGTCAAGTTATTTATAAATCTTAACAATAGTAAGAGAAGCACCCAAAGTTAAATAATACCCAGCCCTAACTTCTTATAATCTTAGTAGCTGCAAATAAAAGTAATAGACAGTGTGTCTATTGACAGAGAGGTATTATTAAATTTGGCAACCACCGTGAAAAGAAAGTCAAATATTTACTCTATTATCTCAGCATGATTCCTGTTGAACTGTAATAGCCAAACTGTTATTGAAAAACGATCAAAGGATGCCAACAAACTCTCCCCTAATTAACAGAAATAGACCTGAGGGCACTTTTATTTATGTATATCATTCAAAAATAATTGTGATTTTCTCTTCTCTGAGACAGATATAGCTCCATGGGTCTTTTCATGGTACAACTGAAACTGGATTAAATTTGTTTTGAATTCCTCTGTCCACACATAACTGAAAAGGGTGCTTTAGTCAGGATTTACAGTGGTTTATCTATGTCATGTTAGATCCAATTAACAAGCACCGGATCGGATCGTAGATGAGTTTGATCACAAAAAACAAATGCCTGATGATTTTTCCTCCATCAGATGATAACCAATACTTACGAATGGTGTCAGGGCTTCATGAAATGTTAATAAAGTTTTTCAATTGCTAATAGAAACAAAAACGAATTGGCATAAATGGTTTCTGAAATATTCAGACGCAAAGCAAATTTCTTCACTAGAGAAAACAACATCAATGCACAGCAGGGATCAATCTGAAATCTGGATAGAACACCGCTATCTGCATCCCACAGATGTAGGTGATCACAATAGTTAAATTGGAAAGGAGTGGTAAACAGTATTCAGCCAATGCCACTTTTTCTAAAATAACCAGCATTACAATGTTCCCGATTACCTGGTCTCGCTATAATATCCAGAGAACTGTGTTAGAAGTTGAATCAAAATATTCCTATAATGGAGACCAATTTCAAATGTGAAAAGATAAGTTGCAGGAGAAAATACCTCTACAGATGTGTTCTGCTTTGTAGTTTGATTACATACCCTTATATGCAAGGCCGAGTGTATCGGAAATCATTAGTGATTGCAGCTGCGCCAGAAGTTCTTCCGAGCCTCATGTCCTCAGCCTAAAGATATATGAAAGACCCATCATCAAACATAAAAAAATGGAAAAAAAAACGAGAAAATGAAACTAACCATGAAGAAAGCAACGATATGTTCATCATAGCATGGATGCCCGGGAGATATTAATGCCCTTAACAACAACAAGATGGACACTACCGCTACAAGTCCATAGCGGTAAAAAAAAAACAAATTGATTTGTTAGGGCCCATAAAATAGATAAGCATCAATTTAGCAACTTTGTATTTAGAGCTTATGAGTGGCACTGTCACTGTGAAAAAGGCAGGCTCCGTTCCAAGGATCTGAACCTGTTTATGTTTGTTCTGTACATACATGCAAAATTGCGATCTGGCAGCAACAGCATCACTTCTCAGTTTGATACATCATATTATATGGTTTCGATGCTCACGTAAAAAATGATGACTATCAATAAATGTTTGAATGATGAAACTTCTACATTAAAATACAATTTAAGAGTAGGCCTGCGATTCGACTGTCCTAACATTTGATTCAGTTTGTCATTGTACTTACCCTGCAATTGGTACATTCTCTGCTGATCTGATATCATCATGTGACTCGAAATGACTGCCCGGTGGTGTACTGTATTTAGTAAGAAGAGCCATCCCATACAAAACATACATGCTTCCGATCCGATTCAATCTATGTCAGCAAGTCAGAGTACAATTGTTCACAATTTATAGCAACTTTCATATCAAGTATCAGTGATTGCTGGAGCAATATAAATTCTTCCCTGAGCAGCCGGCCTAAATACTGAAGAATGATTATCACTCCTAGCCAGTCTTGCGTAATAGGCAGTTACAATTACTAGCTGCATCTAGCATGCTCTGAAAGCGTGATCAAGGATGATCAACAAGCGCTCAATGGACCATGAATTATCACACCGCTTCAATTACAGCATATAACGCATTCGATAGGCAGGCGTGCTGCAATATAAATTATCATTGCGCAAATAATGGCAAGTAAATTTATCATGAAAAATTGATGTTACTCACCTATGAAAGCCTCTTACGCCTTTAATATTATATCAAATGGCAAAAGATTAAAAATATACAGAAGATTTTTTCTACCATCTGAGAACCATCCATAGTGATAAATTCAACAGGAAAGAAATTAAATCAGGTGGGTTAAAGGCATGTTTTTGACCCTAAAAATTCCCTTTTTCCCCCAAAAGTGATAAAAATTTTGGGTCAACCCTCATGAAAGACAAAATGTACAATGACCCATTGAAAAAACCTTCGAATGATAGCTCAAATGTCAAAATCGGACAACAACTGCTCAAGTTACCACAGGTGGGTGAATCTCCATTGAAGTCTATATGTCGCAAAACAAGGCACAGATCTGACCTTAACTACACTGTATATCTTGTTCGTACATTCGTACATCCTGTTCGTACATCGTACATTCGGGCCACCTGCCATGCGCTGATGCAAAGCAATCAAATCTCCTAATGCCATCTTGATTGGAACATAATATCATTGAAAACAGGAAATTGAGGGAATTGAAAGGAATGGCTTGACTATTTATCATTGATTACGTCTTTGGTAAATACTTGGCCCGATTTCAGCAAAAAGACCAAAACAGAACACGACCTCTACAGGATATCGTCATTGTGCAGCTATTATAGTACCCATAGTCACACATGGGAGCCCTTACATCCTCGACCACTCCTCAAATGGGAGTCTTTCCCCTTGCAAAAGATATACCTATTGACTAGGGCCGCCTCAATACAAAAGTGATAAATTACTTGGTACCACTTGTAGGACCTATTGGGATACTTTATTTCAACTTGCTAGTTGATCAAATCTATCTACATCCCCATAAATTTATTATAATCCACTATTAAAACTTCATAACAGTATTACAAATAGTATTGTTTACACAATGTTGAATTTTGGAAAGGGGATACTATCGTGTTCTAAACATATACTCTGTAGCATTTCTGTTCAACAACAAAAATACTCAGTTATCATAAAAAGTAGCACTGTGCCTAACAGAAATGTAAGGAAACTTTAAAAATAGTAAAAATTGATAAAATTACTCAGTTAACACGATATTTGATGTCAACACAAAAACAAGTTTTTATAGGGATGACTAACTTTAATCTTCTGTTTGTGATTTTGTTACCAACGCTTTCCTTTTCATTTTTTCTTCCTTGGATGAGGATCTGGCACAGACACAGGCAACTGTGTCCCAAAGGGTGAGAATACAATCTTTTACACATGTGTCACGGACTTAATGGCTCAAAAGTGAATTTAGAGCATATCCGCCATGCCATACCAAGTCACTGATGCCAAGCCCCTGATACCAAACGGCTGATACAAAGATGAGACCATTTTATAACTCCATGGAGTTTTTTATTTGATTGCTTCTTCTTGCCGCTTCCGTTTATATTTGACAAATCTGACACCTCTTCTCATAATTGAACAATTAAAAAATGCTGATTGATCACTATTTGATAAATTTTGCAGAAACATAAAACCCACATTTGGCAAAAGAAAGAATATATTTTACACTATATCCTGCAACAACTGATTTATGTATTATATTAAATTGATTTCTGGCTTCCCTTGTGGTCAGAAATATACTCTTTGTGTAGCTGAAGGTTCATATATTTATATCTTGTAGGGCTATGAAGAGGGGCAACTTCAGTAGTTGAGAAAAGTTTAGAACAGTTTTCTTTCCAGTAAAGACACTTGTGTCAAATCTGTCCAGGAACAATGCCAAAGGTTGCCACAGTGCTCTTCATAATACCTTTTACATATAAACACCAAATATGAATAGGTTCTTCTATGGCTTTAAGTTATGATAAAACCAAATGTTTTGATGTTATCCAATTTATCCGATAGTGATCAATTCTAAACTTAAAAGCTGAGTCTTCTTCTCAACCTTTATGATGATGTTGCTCTTATCATCTTGTATAGTTCATTCATAATCAAATTATACAAAATATTCGGCGTTAAACCTTTGTTCCTTTATTCTCTTTGTGAAAAAATTGCTTTGCATCCGTTTTAGCTGAATAGAAGAATCGCTAGTACATGGCTTCATTTTTAAGACCCTACGTAATGAGGGCTGTCGCTGGCACAAGCCAAATGAGAATGCAATATCCCTTTTACATCTTGAGCAAATTTCCAATTCATAATGAGACATAAGATCATAATACAATAGATACCCTATAACTGACATTCTTTCACTCAATTCTGTCAATATTTTGAAACATATCGTTATATCCTCAATGTCTCATCCAGAGAAATGCAGCAACAATTTTTTCATGTTATTTACTCATAAAAGTCCGATGACAGCTTCCCGTTGGTTGCCAGAAAATTATAACAAAACCTAACCAAAACAGGAACAAATGTCGTACAATGTAAAGTAAATAATATAGTAACCACGCCAAAACAAAAGTGATTAAAAATAAATGAGTGACTTATAAAAATTGAAATAAAACTTGCAAAAATACTTATGCGAGATAATAGTGTCCTATAATTTCGTATTACATATCCAAATTTCATGACAAACTTTCGTTTTCTATTTGCAGTTTTGAAAACCTTGCAGTCTGTTAAACTTTTATATGTCTCTGATGGGTTAAATTCACGGGAGCCAAACAAGACAGCTTTTGCCATTCAATCAGAGGAGAATACTTTCTGTCCAAAGCTGTCTCCACCCTTCAGACATCCAATAAACTTAGAAAACATCAAATCACTCAGAAAAAAACATCGAGGACCATTGATAACACTAACTGGGTTACAGATAACATTGTATATAGATAAAACTTACATTGAAACTTTAGGTCAAATAAGGTTGCAAAGATTATAATAAAATTTATATTTTTAATTTTTCTCTCATGGATGAGATTTTAGGGTCGGATAATATCCTGTTCGTATATCCTGTTCGCCACAAAGATTAAAATAAAAGTTAAATTTTTAATTTTTCCCTCATGGATGAGATTTTAGGGTCAGATAATATCCTGTTCGTACATCCTGTTCGTATATCCTGTTCATACATTCGTACATCCTGTCTGCACATTGTACATTCGGGCCACCTGCCATGCGCTGATGCAAAGCAATCAAATCTCCTAATGCCATCTTGATTGGAACATGATATCAATGAAAACAGGATAGTGAATAATGAATCACATCCTCTTATTAGTGAACTACTTTTCAACAAGAATTCCAGAACATCCTCACGAGCTATACAAATTTTTCGGCCAAAACTCTGCAGGACTGAAAGGCGGAGAAAAGGCTTTTTTAATTTTTTCATGACCTATCATGACAACGGTCTAATATATAAATAATTTTTAGTGTGTTGTTTTTACTATGCCATACCATCGCTCGCATAAGGTACCATCTGTCATGATGATTGAATGCATACAAATCAAATCAAAAATCAAATCAAAAAAATTGAGGAATTGAAAGGAATGGCTTGACTAGTAATCATTGATTACGTCTTTGGTAAAAACTTTGCCTGATTTCAGCAAAAAGACCAAAACAGAACACGACCTCTACAGGATATTGTCATTTTGCAGCTATTCTAGTACCCATAGTCACACATGGGAGCCCTTACATCATCAACCACTCCTTCAATCCTTTGTGTGTCATCTATACAATCAGCCATAATATAATCCCTCCTGTTAGCTATTCTGGTTAAAATTCATTGGAATGACATGAGGTTATAAAACTTGTCATAACTCAAGAACTAATAAGTTTAGAAGGCCACTTTAAAATGTAAACCTTCTTCATAAAATTTTTGATCTGTCTATCCATGTTCTATCAGTCTAGCAATGCCAGAAATAATTTTAATGACACTGAAACACACAACAAAGTGTATAAATAGTCTTATTTTGTGTTTAGCTTATCACAAATGCCCTCATACTTGTTTTACACAAACAGGATTCATACCACTGGACAGAAAATTTCGTTTGGATGAGAAATAAAAGGATAATGAACTCTTTACAGGCAATATTACAGCCATGCTGCAGGTTACAGCGGAGAGGGTGCAATAAATACAAAGTATGCAGGCACTGCTATTGTATTATATTTATGGATCGATGGCTAGTAGTTGGAAAGCTGCTTTGTACTAGCTACTAAACAGCATTTGTAAGGTGCTGTGTACTAACTACTAACAAGCATAGTAGTCTATCGATGCAACTATGTAGCTCAATTCAGGAATAAACCAACTTGTAATTTGCCTGCCTTTGTACAAGCGATGCCCAAACTCAAGCAAATCTCAGCAAGGCTCACTCACACACATGTATCCTCTTATGATATGCAACAAGATGTGATACCAGAATACATCAGTATAAATCGAGTGCAAAGCCTATTTGTCCGTGATAAACCATGATTTTGAATTGAAATAAATATAGAGACCTTCATCGCATACGCGAAGTCATATGGATACCAGTTAATAGGATACAAACAATGAATATAAAAATGAGATTGCAGATCAAAAATGTGATCTGTGACACATTTCAAAGTGAATACCCTCAAATGATGGAGAAAAGTAATAAGATACAAAAAACTGCAGATAAAATGAGATGGCAACCAAATAATGGAATCAAAGGCACATTTCGAAGGAAATGTCCCTCAAATGAGATACAAAAAACTGAGAAGGCCTCTCGGAGAAATGAGCATTGAGAAGCAGGCAAGTAGAATAAAATTCAAAAATATGACTATTTGTAAAAAAGATGAAGGAACACTGTTCCTAAGTGATCTAAAGATAATACTAAAATCGGACTGATATAAAGAGTCATCTACGGCATACCTGAGTATGATACGGAGAGAAGAATTATGATTTGCCTGAGGTAAAACGGTACTGATTGTCAAATAAAAGAATTCAATCAAAAGAAGAAAAACATCAGAGATGGCAGAGTAAAATTGTGTGTAAAATTGATAAAGGATAAATTATCGCAGGGTTGTCCGATTCTGCAGTGTGCGCTGACCCGAAGAAAGAAAGCTTGATTGCAAAAGAGAAGGTCAGCAATCGAGCCGCATAGGCTTGTTAAAAAAAGAGAAAACAATGAGGAAACAGGGACAGGAACCAGCAGATAACCCGAAAAAGAGAGAATTTTGAGAATATTGACGCAAACAATAAAATAATTTTATATTTTGAAGTGGGTAATATTGATGATGCATTGAATAAATGTTGATTTTGAGAGTTTGGCACTATCAAAGGATGCCATAGATTGAAGTGTACTTGGCAAATCAAATTGGTGAATTGTGAAAAAATTTGATTATTTTGAGACATTGAGTCTGGAAAAAATTGGATCAAAAAAAGGGAGACTGTTGAGAGTTTGACTCTATCAAAACATGCCATAAATTGAAGGCAGCTCTGGCAAACCCTGAGTCAGTATAAATAAGGGATAAATTTTGAGAGATTGACTGAAACTAAAATCATAAACTGAAGTGGACTCGGTGATAGCTCAGTGCTTTATTGAAAAAAAAAGAATAGTTTTGGAAGGATCGACTATATCAAATTGTCATACTTAGAAGTGGTCTCTTAACAATACCGATGCTGAATTTTAAAAAAAGGGACTCTGAGAAAAGCTAGATCGAAAAAAAAGGAAACATTTAGAGGAGATTGGCTTAGGCAAAGAATGGAAGCAAAAAGTCTACATAGACGGAATAGAATTTAGAGCCGAAATCGTACATATGAAAAAAAAAGGGAAAAAAAGGTTTCAGGGCGACCGGAGATACCAAACTGGAGCACAATAGCGGACGGAGTGCGAGACAGGGAAAATAAATCCCAAAATAAATATTTTGACCTGATGTCAACCATGATCATGCCTTATCTTGACACACCCTCCTATAATTCTTCCTAGTGTGGTAGGCCTCAAAACACTTATCTGGGCAAAGGGGCACATTGCAGGTCATACAGTAAAAGTGGGTCCGGCATGCCATTCTTTCTCTCAGAGCAAGCTCTGCAGTCAGGGTGATGTTTAGGGTTCTCATACCTAGCAGGGAAACATCTAGTTTCACAGCGAAGTGCTGGGTAACCAATAGGAGTTATCTTACGTGATTGGGTGAATGGGGTGGAATCAATTACATCCAAGCGTAATTTTCTCTAACTCAAATGAGAGTCTTTCGCCTTGCAAAAGATATACCCATTGATTTGGGCCGCTGATTTATCAACAATAATGATGGTTGTGTGATATGTAGTTCTTCATTTGTCTCTCATAGCATTCAACATGAGTTAGCAAGAAATAGGCAAGGCCATCAACTAAAGGTAAAACAATAACAGCTGTAAGCAAACACTACATTTGGGAGAATAACTCCAAAGTATAAACGATACTTTAAGATAATGCAACAGACCATTAAACTAAGACAATCTTCAATCGGACAAAAAAGAATCAAACAGTTTTCCTACCCGGTCATGGTGTTGTCTTGATTCCAGCTAAGGTTGTGGCTAAATAAAACGCACAGCCTAGCAGCAAACAATCAGTGGCAGGCCACTCATAGGTATACGGTATCAAAAATACTGGCTCCCTTTCCCCTTGTCTAGTCAGACTAAAATGCCGAACCTCGTGGTAAATCTAAACTACATGACAAATGATAATCCCTCATATCACCAACTCCTATCATCAGAGTTAACATAGACCAAGCTTGGTCCATTTGCCTGCATTCCAAGTCGCTCCCAATTGAAGGGAGCAACAGGAATGCAGACAATTGGAGTTAACATGACAAAACTAAATCTGAATCAAAACTCGAGAATATCACTGTCTGACTCTATAATACTAAGATTTATTTGCTGAATAAGGAGAAAATACAATAGTGAATATGGATAAAACAACTATATATATATATATATATATATACTTCTAGAGAAAATTTAGCTCAATAACTGGCAGTACCTATTTCTTTGAACAAGTTTTGTAAGACTGCTAACATCGAGCAAAGAAAACACAGCCTTATCCCTTGTAGAAGCGTCTTTTATGCAACAAATTTACGGCCACTTACAAAAAATCGGAGCCAGGCATAGGGAGTGTGAGTCGTTCGAGTAGCATCTTGAGATGAAGTCATTCATCGGGGAGCACTGCAGAGGCTTGTTTAGGCGATAGAGTAATCGATCTCGGCTCTAGCACGGTACTGTTTTTTCAAAAGGCAGTAGGTCCAGTCATAGAAGATGTCCACTAAAATCTCAATCTATAAAAAACAGCATCATGCAAGGAATTACCGCAACACTTCATTCAAAAAATATGCAGAAAAAATTCTCACGGGCATTGACCATTGGACTACACACAGTATTTGTGTGCATGTCCTCTCAAGGGACTCTGAGAAAAGCTAGATCGAAAAAAAGGAAACATTTAGAGGAGATTGGCTTAGGCAAAGAATGGAAGCAAAAAGTCTACATGGTCGGAATAGAATTTAGAGCTGAAATCGAACATATGAAAATGTTATGCAGCACCCGTGATAAATCCAATGTTTATAGAAAACTCAAAGTGTTGGGCATACCAATTTTGAAAACAAAGGACATAACACCAAATTCGATCCAGAATGAACATACTAAAAAGGCTGCAACCATGTCAATGCAACTATAACATAACAAAACTGAAATGTGGAAGCTTAGACCCAATTACATTCGTACTTAAATAGAAACTGCCTCTTACATAACTTTTTTTAGCCTTCACTGCTGACAGGGATGCAGTTTTCGAGCTCAGCCTTGCTGAGTTTCATGTAAGCAGCATTTTATTATCAAAAACACCGTAACAGAAAATCAAAGCACCATCTGCGAAAATGGAATAATCATGTTCCCTTGTCTAAATTAACCAGTCTCATCATACATCATGCAATGATTGCATTGCTTTCAATGGATGGTTTATGCAGTGCGTCAATCAATCAACTAAGCACAAACATTCTTCTAATTGTTCAACTGTTTAAATTTGTTAACCCATCATGTTCTGACTGCTTCAAATTGTTTGGAACATTACCTATAAGAACAGATAACAATGCAGGATCTTGAGTCACAACTGAGTCACACACGGATGCATCATTTTTGGCAAAATTCCCACAAAGCATTAGGATATTTGTGTCAGATTTCAACACAAGGTTAGCCTCATACCAATCACAACAACAATAACTGTCTAAAGACCTGATACAAATTATAGATATTTTATTTGACACTTCGGATGCCAGGCACATTAAAGCAGGACAATTTGAAAAACAATTTGTCACAACATGTCAAATCAATATGGCAGAAGTTGTTGTAGTTTGGCATAATCATCATCCCAAATGAGGCCTATATTCTATTTTCATAATAATGACATATTCAATTATGTTTTTTATTGATTTCTTAAATTCCAGCAATATTATGTGAATTATTCAATATAGAAGAAACAGGACGCCAATTGATGAGCGCTGATATAATGGCCAATGAAGTGCCAAAATGCTTTAAAATCTTATTTTGAATTGATCATGTTAAATCGCTATAAATGATCACTGTATTATGGGAATTATTCATGATTTATTCATCCATCGCTGGGTGGATTTTAATCAGGTTGAAAAGTGTGCTGCCATGCCAAAGATCACGGTGTATTTTCAATTTGATTAATTACTCGATGCCAAATACATAAGGATGTGTTAGTCTTATCAAATAGCTGGATTTCTGAAATAGATGCTTTGACACTAATCACAGTAATTAATGCCTTGAGAGAGTTGCACATATAAGTATGGGATTCTTGGCGAATAATTCAAAATCTAAGCACTTCTCCACCTGTTCATTTCAACTTACGGAAAACAGCAAGCGACATGGTGAGTACAAGTCTCATGTCATTCAAATTTGTTCATTAAACATTGGGTGAGGCTATAAATTTGATAACTTGAAACACTGAGTTAAACAGATGTTCATCAATACTATTATAATCATGTTATCATAGAATAGAGCTCCTCAGTTCAGTTTGAAAATAAACATATCATGCTATCAACATAAAAAATCACCGTCGGAAGGAGTTAGTCTCCCTTGAGTACAGGTGTTATTACATCTACTGAGCTACTCTTTAAATAGATGAGGCAAATGGGTTTCTTTTTTCAGCGCAGCACAGTTCAGTTAAAAATCAGAAAATAAACATATCGTGCTACGAAACCAACATCAACATCAACATCAACATTGGAAGGAGTTAATCTCTTTTGAGTTCAGGTGCTATTACCTCATACTGAGATACTCTTATAATATATGAGGCAGATGAGTTTTTTCTTTTTTGAGCACCCGATGAACATCCAGTACTTTTCGTTTAACTACATTTTGCGGATCGGTCATTGAAGGGTTCGGTTCTTCAGAGCTAGATGTGAAGCAACAACTTCACCTGCGCATTCCATTTTTTTATTTCACAGAGGATGAATATATTTTACGGTCTCGCAGCGCTCGTGATGCTAGCAGGAATCTGCAACGCAGGATGTTCTGGTGGATGCCCATCCGGAAAGTATTGTCAAGATGGCTCTTGTTTATGGATACTGAACACCCAATGAAGATGCATGAAAGCAAATCCATCAACATGAAACACTTTGAGTGGAGGTATCTCAAGAAATAAATATAAGCTTCAAATCATACCAAAACTTACAATCGCAACATAGTCGCTGTTTACATATATAGTCATCATGGAAATAAGTATCTATATCTCCATTACGTTTGTTTACCCCTTCTCTGAGCAAATGTTATGCAGCACCTGTGATAAACCCAATGTCCGTAGGAAACTCAAAGTGTTGGGCATACCAATTTTGAAAACAAAGGACATTAACACCAAATTCAATCCAGAATGAACATACTAAAACGGCTGCACCCATGTCAATGCAACTATAACATAACACAACTGAAATGTGGAAGCTTAGACCCAATTACATTCGTACTTCATTAGAAATTGCCTCTTACATCACACTGTTTGTAGCCTTCACTGCTGACAGGAATGCAGTTTTCAAGCTCAGCCTTGCTGAGTTTCTTGTAAGCAGCATTATATTATCAACAACACCGTAACAGAAAATCAAAGAACCATCTGCGAAAATGGAATAATCATGTTCCCTTGTCTAAATTAACCGGTCTCATCATACATCATACAATGATTGCATTGCTTTCAATGAATAGTCTATGCAGTGCGTTAATCAATCAACTAAGCACAAACATTCTTCTAACTGTTCAACTGTTAAAATTTACTAACCCATCATTTTCTGACTGCTTCATATTGTTTCGAACATTACCCATAAGAACAGATAACAATGCAGGTGCTTGAGCACATATTCTGCTTCTACATGTCACCAGGTCCATTTCGGAAAATTAAAACCTAGAGTTTTGATATATTTGTAGGAAATGAAGAATCATTTATACAGGTTCTCATATAGAGATTTCTATGATTTTATATACTCTACATGTTCTCATCCTATAAAGATTTATGATTCAAAACTTGTCTTATGATGTCTAATTCTTAAAGAATTTCATTTCCTATAGTTACTGACATTGTTTGTCCCAGTCTGATGTCTGGGAAATGGAAGTACCTAAGGGCATGTCTATTCTATTCAATACAAACTGCTCCTAGTTTTCAAGCATACCCTGGTGAATTTGTGGAGCATCCAGTAGGCTGCCTTGAGACAAATCTGGAAAAAGGTCATAAACATTATTAACACGATCCTAACATGCGGGCCTACACACAACCATGTGGAATTGTTCCTCCTGACCATAAGTAATTCTGAACCTTTTGACAGATCATTTGTCATCAGATTTTATGAAACACAAATTTTGGGTGAACATATTTATTGCATTGATAATGTAGGCATCTATTAACAAAAAATATGCACCAAAATCACGGTATTCCAGATAGTGCCTGTCTCACGCAAAAATGTCAAAATAATATATTCATAGACCTTGAATCATAAACATAATTATTATAGATTAATCATCACAAACTGTGTATGTTTATACATTCACATTTCCCCAGCATTGGTCATTCATTCCACAATAGCAGTTTGGATATATTAACTGTGGAACCCTTTCAGTAGCAATTCTGAACCTTTTATACACGACTCAATCAATTTGATGCGATGAAAACAATGAAGAAATTGCGTTGGTCTTGTTTTAATCTTCTGACTGAGACAAGCATGACAATGATTATGAAAGTTTCATCGCAAGACACAAAGAACATAATACGATTACAACAACTTGACCGATGAAAAGGTAATACAAATTCAAATAGCAAGACAAATTTAGTTATGTAGAGAGAATGAGATTATCAGAAAGTAACACCAAAATATTTACAAATTTACGTATAAGACGTGACACTGTCTGAATTTAAGATTAAATCCTCAAATGATTAACAGGCACAAGATACATTATGTTTAGACAGGCACAGGCTGAGGTACAGAAGTTTGGTGGTTACTAGTTCAGTACAGACAAGTCATTCAGGATTTGTCTACTAGACATGAACCTCAACCTCACGCAGGTTCAGAAAATCGTTCACCTCAACAGCAGTGACTCTCACATATCTACCAATCATGGCTTCATAACACAGATGGAGTCTGACAGGGGGCTGATGTCCTGGATAATATTAGCTGAGTCAGTCATACGCTCTCAAAATCCTTCAGCTGTCCATTTCATAGCTACTGATATCAGTACATTCTTTAGTCTTAGTTCAGTGGCTGCAGGAAAGATTAAACAAGCCTAAAAATGGCTTTGTAATGTATGACTCCAATATTTTGCCAATAAATGAAAGGCTGTATGGGCAAAAACAATTTATCAGTAGATAATTTATACTAACACACAAACAGCATAATACTCTCAGCAAATTATGAAGATTGTTGGAACCAGTCACCAATATAAATAATAACTACCTGGAAAATTAAAACTAACACGGTTCCAGATATTTTCCCCTCTAACCAAATCTTCCTGATCCAAATTGACTTGAAGCCATGGAGAAATTTCTTCTTCAATATGAGCGAGTAATTGGTTAACACCGCTATAATCCCCATCTATTGCATTTGAACTAACCAAAGCTTCAAGTGTGCTTCATAACTCAGCAGTCACATTTGTATCTAAAACATAGGTTAATGTTTTATTGTACACTACAGATTTTGTTCGCGACGAACAAGGTTTAGTTTGTAAGAGCTATCTTCCAACATTGCTATAGAATTCATTTTATTGACTGTTAGGATAAATAGAGCTGTACCAACAATATGAGATAACAGTTGTAGCAAATGCTAACAATCAACACTCTCATTGTTATCATATGCTATTGTACAATATTATCCCTCTCACCAAACTTGACAAGGCGTCAATGTTGCCTCAATGGCCATGAATTGAGACCACTCAACATCGACACTGCAGACTAATGACACAAAAATCGGCAGCAGTTGGTTGAAGGGGATCAAATTCAGTAATATTTGCTTGGAGATTACCCTGCACTCTATCAAGATTGGTGCAGGATGAAAAATTACTCACAAGTAAGCACTCTCTAGCACAGGTTCAGTCCGAGCTCAGAATTTTGGTCTTGAAGTTTGAAGTGCGAAGTTTATTCATTGCGTTATTAATATACGGCCATCCTTTAATAGGTTGATAGTTCAAATGTAAAGCATACATGGAAAAATGAAAATAAAACAGTCTGAGCTGCATCAGTTGGAAAATAGGGTGTCGAATTCAAAAAAGTTTCTTTTGTCTCTTTGTGGTTTTACACTTGAATGGCTTGTATTATTATCTATTTTTGCTCTACAAGTGAATTTGCTGTTTGTATTTATTCCAATACGACGGTTCATGGAGTGATGATTGTTGTCGGCTATTTCAGTGGATTGTTCACTGCAAGAGGTGTGCTGGAAAACTTTTATGGCTGGCAGTGCCAGATTGTCTAGTCTCTGCTCATAGTTGTCAGAGAACGGCACCAAAATACGAGTAGCAGAGCGCTGTATCCTCTCTAGTCTTATTTGGTCAGTGTCTGATAGCAGATTGGGCCATGCAGGGCAGGCGTTGCCGATTACAGACTTAATATTGGCTACGTAGAAGGATTTTAGGCCGTCACTGGAGGCTTGATATGGGATTTGCCATTTTTGATAGGAATCCACAAGCTACCTTTTCAACTCACAAATTAATTATTGGAAGCAAAATTAGAAAAAAAAGCGTCTTCTTTTAAATCAATTGTATATGTTATTGCTTATGTAATAACCACCTGCAACCAAGATACAACCTGCAATGTTATCTCCTACTTTAATGCTGGACCATGTATTAAATGTAGGTATATAGTTTGAAGGCTTACAGGATATAATAATATAGTCAGTCATTTCTGATTTAGTACTGGCCCGTCATTCATCCTAGCCGGGTCCTTGCGGAACGGGACTAAAAATATCAGAGGTGCACTGTGTGTTTGCTGTTTGCACACCCACATGCAGTAAAAAGATCCCCTCTGCCTCGTCAGTAACAATTAGAGAAGCTGGAATTCCGGCATGCAAGGGTATAGGGTGCGGCTCGAGTACCATGGGTCCCTGTACCCGTACTCTGGAGGAGTAACCCACTCCGCAATGACGACTTACACTTAGACTTATTCCTGCATTGATAAGTTTTATCTAATTCTTCTTCAAATTTCAAAGTTACCGATTTTCATACTGACTAGAAGGTGCAAGCATGCAAAAAATGTGTTCTAGATTAACTTTTTTTATTGTGATTCCCTGTTGTTATCTATATTTGTGTGATGTTTCTGTATCGAGGGCGCTGATAAACAGTGCAGATAGTACACATAACATCCATTGCACAAATTTGAAGGCAAATCTAACTATGTCTTCCCAATTTACTATTAGGCTAACAGATTAGTCTAAGATTGCTTTCAGAACAATGTGACTAGCTCATAATCCAAAGACATGAATAATACCTTTGAGTTTAAACTGGTGCCAATGTCTCATTCCAATCAAGATTATCCCTAATTACATAAGCAATAATGTTTATGATTGATTGAAATGAAGATGTTCTTCTAATTATGTTAAACGACCGACCGAAACTTACAAAATGCACTGTGGGATCGATGAGATTGATTGAGATGCTGATCAACACACAGGGGTGGCTTCATGCTGCTGGGGCCGAAGAGGTTGTACTAGAGAAGGCCTCGAAACAGTGCTTGACTCATGGTTTCTAGCTGAAGACCTGTGTGTTGTGCAGTGGTACAAGCACCACTGTATGTTGTATCAGTTGTGAGTTGAAAAGGTAGCTTGTGGATTCCTAGCCGAATTGCCTCCAGCGATAGCCTGAAATATAGCTAATATAACTTTGTAATCACCAACGCCTGCCCTGCATGGTACAATCTGCTATGTCTTCCCAAATAAGTATTTGACCTCAAATGAGTCTAGGATCGCTTTCAGAACACTTTGGCTAACTCATAATCTAAGGACATGAATGATACCTTCGAGTTTAAACTGGTGGCAAAATCACATTCTAGTCAAGATTATCCCTTATTACATGGGCAATAATTTTGACTGTTGACTAAAATGATGGTGTTTCTCTAACTATGCTTGCAATGAATAATTTGTGAGTTGAAAGGGTAGCTTGTTGATTCATAGCTAGCCAAATCGCCAGAATCCATATCATGCCACCAACTTTCTTCAGGGAGTCCAGAGTCTCCAGCATTGATCTTGAGTGGTCCCAATTCATTGCAATTGAGGCAACATGAACACCTTGTCAAGTTTGGTGAAAAGGATAATATTTTACAATAGCACATGTTAACAATAAGACTGTTTTTTGTAAATATTTGCTACTGTTGTCCTATAATATTGGTACAGCTCTATTTATCCTAACAGTCAATGGAATGAACTCAATAGCAAAGTGGGAAGATAATTGTTACAAACTAAACCATGTTCGTTGCAAACAAAATCTGTAGTGGTATAGTCCAATCAAGTAAAAAAAATAGTCAAATCCATTTGCTTAGGGGTCAAATGAATTTTAAGTTTCAGAGATCGAAAAATATTATTTTTAAGCAGTTAATTAACTTATGAAAGCATAACAGAGGGTGTTCAGAATTTTCTGCTCCAGGAAAGGTAGTATCTTATCTATGCTAAGGAAAAATTTCAAGAGGCATATGATTGGCGCTGGCTTTTGCAACCTACAGTCTGCTCTGCTAGCGATCATATTTTTTTTAGCATTCCAGCTGTCACTCAGTTTCTCATGATAAAGTTGTTTCAGATTTACTTGATATATAAATACAATGCACTAGTTGGGATAAATTAAGCAGGATAATTATGATATAAAAAAAACTTACTAATGATAACGGCAGATGTCGTATATTCTTCTTGAAGTGATGCAAAAACGTTCAGATCCCCTCCACCATTTATCAGCGAGTTGTATAAGAAACAGTTGTGGGCTGATTCATTCGACTGTGACTCAAAGTTTTATCCCCGACATTTTGACTGCATTGGGCAAATTTTTGCACAACTGATAACAGATGCGCTGAACATTGTCTGCTTAGGTATGTTGTCAACACTAAATAACACAAACACTGCCTCTCTTCTGGCTGCATTTGTAAAGTACAGAATAATCAGCATCAAAACTCTCATAAAGCTCATTTTCCCCATGTTTGCCTGCGGCAAGGGAACTCATAAAATGGGCTAGCGAACAAGAACAACCTCACAATGTGTGATCTCTCTAGTAAGTACATCTAATAAAATTATATATATATATATCTAATACCGCTTGTGATGCAAGCCATGGTTATTGATTTACTTAGGATGAGATCATGTAACGCTATCTAGACTCTGGTCCCAATATTGACCTGATGTTGTAACAATGTGTGAGCAATGCATCAGTCATTTGTGAGTGAATTGGGAAATGCAAAACTGCTTCAGCCTCTCAATGACCCCACTGCTAATCTACACAGTAATCTAATGCTACATTCTCAATCATTTCTCATATTATGCTCCCTAAAATTAACTTTTCTTCGCTGTGCAGACTAATATCAGTTGAAACATCTGGTGGAAGCGTATGTGTTAGCTGTAACCACAGCTACAAATCCAAGGCGTCACACAGGCAGTTGACATTTATTATAATTGAAGATTCACATGACCCACTCAACAGTTCGAAGGCATCAGATCACCATATTAATTAAATCTATGTAACTGGTTGTAAGAGCGTGTCATTTAATTTGAAGGAGGAATTGAAATCCTAAATCAATGTTTTAATCTCCAGATTACCAGCCTTAGGGAAGACTATGTTTTGGTAATGTTCTGTCTCAAACTCCCAACTCTCTGCTTTCATTAATTTCAAACCCATAGGAATTTACAGTAAACATTAAAGTGTTTGTAAAGTAACAGGTTTCTTGGTATCATTTTTGAGCTTGAAATGAGATTTAAACAGCCGTCATACATTCATTTGGATGAAAAATAAGTCTTCAGGGTTACTTGGTTTGGTAGGTTTGGGGGTTATAAGTTAACACTATTGAGTTGCCTACTCATGCACAGCCCAACTTGTCCAGGCGATTGGTAATGAGCCTATTATTGGGGAAATACAGTAATATCAGAGATTATTGTGGTTAGATAACAACTTTTGCAAATACATGGCAAAGTCACTCACAAGTCTGACGATGACATAAAAGTTCAAAAGGATTTGTATACACACTATTTAATGAGTTGAGACTGCTAATCAAAACATCCTTCATCTCTGTTATGAGCCCATGTCGAAGATGAGATTAGAAGAACCTCTGTACCAAAGATTATAAATACTGACTGTACATTACAATCAATGACTATGACCCATTCCCTGTCCATAGCGAGTGACTTTTATTTTCAGGCCGCAGCGCTTTTTTGCTCTGTTTGAATAAGATTACACTGGAGCAGTGGATTCTTCCTGCTGACAAAGCCTTGCTTACCTAAAAATGGTCCATACAATGCTTTATGGTTTGTACCAAATCTTGTGATGATATCCAACACTAGCCCCCTAAATAAGATTCATACTGATGAAATAACTCAAAAACTTGACAAATTAATTTCCTAAGTGACTGATGTGTGCTTTGACATAGGTTCTCATATGGCCTGCTGCACTCAGTCAGTAATATTGATAGTCCATGTTTAGATGTGCTGAGTATCTGTGATGCACAGATGGACAAGATCTGATGTAAAATAATATAGAAAGTTTCTCAAGGTATCTCACTGCTAACACGATTATCATTACTCCTCTTTAAGAAGCAGTAAAATTCATTTACATTTTTCATCACCCTGAAGTCCGAAATAACTAGATGACAAATTTATTTAGTTCAATTTACTCTGTGACTTGTTAATTCCAGTTTTTGATGTGAACAACAAAGTTTCTCCGAGAAAATATTGTGTTCCAAACATCAGAATATTTGCAAAAATTGTTGTAAAGATTCTCAAAACTTCAAATCACTCAGTATTAATCATCGCATGCTTTGGATTTTAACATCATCCTAATGCCCGAAATGTCGACATTTAAAAGGAAATTATTTTAGATTTCTGTGCAATTTAGAAAAACATACAGTCTACCGTGTAAATTTTGAATCTTCCATTGAAATTCTATTGAAAGCCACTAATCATAAAGCATGCGGGCTGAAGACAGAGTTTGATTGGAATGTCATATCTTAGTATTTATAATCTTTGATACAATCGATGTAGCCGCAATCTCATATATTCATCAAATAAATATAAACAAAACCTTGAAATACTTTAGCGATGTATTGATCTGCCTTTATATTGCCAATTTCTATCTCGAGCAGTAACCATGGTTAACAGAAAATGTTGTATCTGTCAAAGCACTGTGGGTTATTTCAAGTGGCCGAAATCATACAGATTTAAACTTGAGTGGTGGGACTACCTCAGGGATATTTTCCCTATGATAATCTAATGGACTCGACGTTGATTTGCTATAATTGCCTCCTAAATGATTTTCAATCTCGCTCGCACTGGATCTGTTAATCTCCATGTAATTTTCACCCTCGCTGTCGGATGAGCTAGAGTTGTAATTTTTGCCATGCTTGATTTAGGTCGATCGTTTGCTTTGTCATTCAATTATGAAATTTTATACACTATCCCATTTTACCAGCTAAGCCACATAACATGGGACAGATTAACTTTGCATTGTATTCACTCATTCATTCAACAGATAAAATATGTGTGATTTGATATTGTATAGGGAATATCAAAACCACTGTGTCATAACAAAATGTCTTACTTACGAGATACTGTATATTCCCATTACAATCTAAGGTACTAAAAAGGTACTATTTTCAACAAGTGATCACAACTCCAAAGGAAAAAATAGTACCTTTTTAGTACCTTCTCATCCCAAATTTGAGGGCAAATAAGTCTTAACTGGGCCACAGGCTGCCTTTGGACATAGCATAATGTTCTTAACTAGACTGAGAGCTCTAGAATGATACCAAAAAACCTGATCTTTTACAGACACTTTAAACACAATATGCTATATGTTACTCAGTTCACTATCATGAAATCCAAAAATGAACATGTGCAAGCATGTTTTAGCGTTTGATACACTGGCACAAATTAACTCTTTCAGAGCAAGTGCCGTCGGTGTCATAAATGTGGTGGACCTACAACGCCCATGAACTCCCAAACTGGGGTCACCATCACGTTTTTCAATGATGCTCCTGCTCGATTTCATAGGATTTTCCTGTTAAAACCTTTGAAATTGACTTTGTATGTTACATTACCTTTAGGAGGGAGTCTGACATTAAAACATTAATGAGAGCATGATATTCAAGTAAATCAAATACAGATTGGGAAGAGTTTTGTGAAAATTCCTTTCAAAGTAATCTGCTGTAGAGAACACTTAAAAACGATAAACAATATAAAAAGTGTGACTGATCATGTATAATCATCCAATGTGAAGCATCCATTGCAACTAACGCATCAACTTGATGCTTCATTCACATCTATAAGCAAATAATTTAACCTTTCGAGATTTATTAATTATACAGTGTAACCACGAAATAAGTAAATTACTAATAAATGGTAGTCATCCTAAAATTTGTCCAGCATGCCGGCAACGATATATTCACAAGAACCCAACCAATTAGCCCCTACACTTCAGAAGTAATGAGCATTCTGTAATTACAACGGAACTGATGCGGTAGATTGAGATTTCCTACATGGGAGTGCATAACTCACCACCATTAATTTTTAGTCAGCCTGTTTTTATTCACCTCATTGAATGTATACAATACAATAGCACCAGATGTATGAATTGGTGCCTGTAGGATGTAGTCACCTAACTTATAAGACTGACTGACAGATCATTTTTTCTCGACCACTTCACTCTTTCTTATACATGAAAGTTTACCATTTCAGTTTTGTGTGAATAGAACTACAACCAGTTCCTTTCATTTAATACACGACATCGGACACTTTTCTGTGCCCTGTTTTAAATAAGAGTTATCTCCTCCTGTCGAACACAAATTTATCATGGCTTATCATGTAGCCTGTGATAAACTTGCAGAAATGACATCCATTAGGTAAGGTAAGGTAAGGTAAGGGTCCAGCCCTGCAAGTAAGTTATACCTCATCATAAGAACTTTCCCATATCAGCAAGACAAAAAAATCTGAGCATGCATGATAAAGTTATTGAATGCAACGGTGTATTGTGCACCCTGATCACTGTCAATTAGCTCTACTACCGCATACATCAAAGGATGATTTATAGCATTCATTATGCAACCACAAATCACTATGTAGAAACTGTTTGTAAAGAGTAAACAAAAGAGGGATTTCCCCAACCACAAGATCAGCTGATTCATTCATAAGTATAAGACGTTCAGTTTTATCCGAAAACAGTCATTATATGAAAGCATTTATAGTCATCGCATACAAAGTCAAATAAGTTCAAAAGATAAGAAGATAAATAATGCCAGCAGCTAGTTGTGCAGCTATGGGTTGCACTAATCACTCGGGGAAAATATCTAACATCAAGAAGCAGCAATATAAAAAAGACACTGGACAAAATAAGGGTAAGATCAGTTTTTATTTTCCTCATGATTATTCCAAGCTTTATAAGTAATGAACCAAAACATAGCAGATTTTGATATTAAATCACGCATATACACGCCTGAAAGTTCAGAAATGGTAATTGCAAATATTGCTGCACTAGCCTTTTCACGCAGCAATGTGTTTTGTTTTTTTGGTCCAAAACCCGTAGCCACGTGACAAGGCTACTGCTGCACCATTTGTCTTCTTTCTTTATTATTATTAGTCTGATCTGAGCTATCAGTTACAATGCATGAAATTTGAAGATTACCGAGCAAGCTTTGATAAATTTATAAAGATTTATATAAGATATCAAAATCATTTAAATAAAACATTGACGACTTTTTTACTTTAATATTATCTTTTACAGGATTGTGTGGATGTCTACCATTTACACAATTTTTAGATTTCCGACTGATAACCTAAAGTGAAAGAATTGGGTCACCTTGATCAATTGACAAAAAAGCGAAACTGATAAAACTTTGTGGGTCCCAGACAGTAATTCGAGAGTATGCTGTGTTCATTTTGTGGATGGTCTACCCACTGATAAAAATCCCAATCCTACGCAGAAGCTTGGATACGATGCAACACTGAAGATTAGCACTTTACTGAGGAACCCAAGGAATAAAAAGAAAACGTATTAGTAGAAGCAGAACAACCAGCAGCTCGGAGCCACTAATGATATCAGACAGATCTAGTCAACCAGGTCCATCTAATATTTCCTCTCACGAAACAAATACATGGAAACATTATTTGATGATGAGTGCTTCAGTGAAATCGAGACTAAACCTCTGGTCAATATTCAGGAAGGGCTATATGCCGCTGCCACTGATGAGCTACATAGACCATCTGTCCCAACGTCTGCAGCTGATAATAACAATCAAGAACTATTGGAGGCTAATGGAAAACTCATGGCCAAATCTATGGTTTTAAGAGCCAAAACTGCCCAGCTCAAACTTCATCAAACACAAAAAGCTCTTGAAAACAGACCAAGATGCGTCATTTTACACTGGTGTCCCAAAGGTGAAGATTTTTGAACTATTAGCTGAACTCTACAGTCAGCTCCATGTAGTGAAGAAAACAAAACCTGTCACCCATATCGCACAGCTTAAGTACAAAAGATTTCAGAACTTCCGTAAGAATACACATGTCAAGCTGTGCAATGAAGATCGGCTGCTGCTAGTGTTAATGAGGCTTAGACTTGGACTTTTACGCAAGGATCTAGCTGACAGGTAAATATAAAATTTGACTTTGTAAGAGCAATATGTGGTAAACAATACACGATATTGTTACCCATTTCTTACAATGTACATGCACTGTACATAATGTTACAATAGCTGAAAGGTCTTGGTGCAAGCTAAAGTGCAAAAATATTAGCTACAAAAAATAAGACGTACCTTTTATTTCTCTGGCTTTGTCGGTCATTATTAGAAGGGAACACCCATGGGATCACAAAAAAATATTCTAGATTGATTAATTATCTAAATCTCTTTATAAAACTATCATTTTAGCCAAATATTTAAAAAAAAAATTTATTTACAGATTTGACATCAGTGAGACCAGTGTTACGGAAATTCTCAACTGTACCCTACCACTCCTCACCAAAGTGCTGAAGCCTCTCATTGTCTTTTACACTGTGGAAGAAATCGCTAAAACTATCCCCAAAGAATACTCGAACTATAAAAGACTACGTTGTATTATTGACTGCACCGAGTTCACCATTCAAAAAGCTAAGGACCTTCAAAACCAAGCAGCAACATGGTCCGAATACAAACATAACAAAACTGTTAAGTGCCTGGTCGCTATTACACCTCAAGGTAGCATCTGCTATATATCTGAGTTGTATGCTGGAAGATGCGCAGATAGATTTATTACTAGAGACTCCAATTTTTTGACTATATTAATCCAAATGACCGAGTAATGGCAGATAGAGGCTTTGCATTGTCACAGGAGCTACTTAGCAGGCATGCTGAGCTGATAATACCACCAGCAGGAAAAGGAACCACCCAGATGACTTCTAGACAAGTACAGGATACAAAGAGGGTGGCTAATGTACGGATACATGTTGAGCGTGTTATTAGAAGACACAAAGTATTTCGAAATGGTTTCTTCAACTTTAGATAACAAAACGCTTAGGCATGTTAATGACATTTTATTTATAATATGTGCAGCACTCACAAATTTGCAGCCTCCACTAGTAAGTTGCTGGACTGCAGCTGATGAATAGACAAATATCCTCAGCCAGAGGCAGCATAGACTATGTTAGAATCAGGCTGAGTTATAATATTTGGGTTACCCAATTATGCATCTTACATTATAGCTAGCCTGACTTGCATGGATTATTTTCAGCTTACCGGGGATTATTTACCAGTTTTACAAGGATTATTGTCAGTTTTTTACTGGACCTGCCATAATTTGTGAATTCATTGCCTATTTATATCAGAGACTAAAGATAATCCTAATCATAATCCTAATAAAAAAAAGCTGTAGCTTGTATATTTTGATTCAAAAGATGTAATGTTGACCACAATTCATATTTGAACTGCTTGTCTTAACGAAAACTCTTTCAAAGGACTGTGTAACTGAAAAAAGATTGCTGTTTTTTCATTGTTGCTGACAATGTTTGTGTGATTTCTATGATTCACCTGACCTGACTTCAAGCAAATAATATAAGCCCAGAAAGAAACTATGATATTATTGATATTACTGTAAATATTAGATTCACCTGTGAAAATCATTATTATAGTCAAAGGATGTTGAGTTGAATAGCCAAACCAGACATAAAACCCGCACTCCCATTATACAACCGCACTCCCATTATACAACCGCACTCCCATTATACAACCACACTCTCATTATACAACTGGGTCACAGCAGCTTACTCAAATATTGATGTTTTAGTACAGAGCCTAATTTTCAAACGGAATGCCGTTGACAAGATTAAATAAACAGGTTTGACCTGAGTGAAAAGATGCAGTTCTAACTCGACCTGTCATGGTTCTATCACAGAGAAAGGATAAATATCCTTACTCTGTGGTTCTATCCTGTAGAGCTTGTTTGCGATTATTGCTCTGAATCACCACTATTAGGTTAGATATTTGAGGACAAATATTGGAGGACCACATTGCTGGCTAAATAGCCATATTAAATTTATGAACTTAGATTGGATTACTGAATAAATATGAGTTGTTTGATCAAAACATCCAACATTGTCATGCATAAAGGTAGGAACAGTGAGATACAAGAATGTATTTTATCAACTGGGGTGTGGACTTATGTAAAGGATATTATTTCAAACAGCAAAAGTAATATTGCACCAGCTGTGGATGGAACAGCAAAACAAACCTATACATGTAAGTAAGTAAGTACTAAGACTGGGGTGAACAGAACGATGACAAGAATTTAAATTTTACGTTTAAGCCCCAAAATAATTTGGGGACCCATATAAAAATGATAAAACTTTTGATATTGTCACGGAGATGGCTGCTGAATTCTTCGTCGTATGCTATCAGTTCCAAATGACCCTGATGGTCCTAAAAAAAAACAAAAAACCACGACTCTTTGATGCCAGTTATCATCATTTGTCCCTGCACCTGCCCGTAGTAGGGATCTTTTTTCTTTAATTTACCTTCCATTATATGTTGGTAGCTGGAAAATTGTGTTGTTGGACATTTAATTTCAGCCAGCCACTCAGGACAACAGTCACAAGTCACTATCCCATCAGGGCTGGCACCTAAGAACTGGTCAGCTCTATCAATAAACAGACCACATGACCTGAATGATGGGTTGATGTGGCCCAACGCTTTCATTCTACTGATTAGTTTTATGGATGCCACAGATTCCATAGCTGATCCCCGCTGTACATGAGCTATGTTGTCCAATGGGGTTGGATACAACAATCTATTTATTAGGGCATCGCATGTTTCATCTGGTTTTTTCTTACACTGTCTCAACTGTTGTATGTGCACCATAAAAATTAGATTCAGTGTTACACCCTTTTCTGGCCTCAAACCATAGAGGGTTGCTGCTCTGGCCTATAGTTAACCTCTCAATACTTTTGATGTCATCTTCACTAAGCGCTAGCTTCGCTATTAGATCCATGGCGTTTAAACTGTCTCTTGCTTGCACATCAATCTTAGCTGATTCTGGTAGCTGTGGTGTCTCCGTCTCCATTTCATCATCCAGTAAAATTACTTCAGGCTGAGATGCTGCTCCAACTGATTTATCAGACTGTATCATATCTGTATCAGCGCTGTCACTATGAATTGTTCCTTTGAAGAAAATTAAGGAATATAAATGGATATGTATAATTATTTCATTGTGATTGACATCATTAAACATTTCATCTTGCTTGCAATCTATCAAGTTTGTGAAGGGAAATGGGTACCCGCAGATTTATTTACAAATCCTTCAATTTTCTTGGTTGAGCAATGCAGTAATCCGTATCAATATCTAATTAAAAGCCTATCTTTATTCACCTGGAAGAAATATAGATGCATCCGGCAAAACTTCTCGAACTCCTGCCAAGAATGTTTTGTAGTTGTCCGGATCCTTGTCATCAACTAGAGTCTCTCTCCCTTTGCAGAGCTCCACCAGGTCATTGCGGACTTGCTCTGGCACATTTACTATACAAAAAAAATGTATCAATGTGATTATTTATACACAATTATAGACTTTAATCATGCATGGCTATAAATAACTTTTTAAATATTATATGTCATACCGAGACAACAGTTTTAATGTAGACTGAAATATTTTAGTATCGTTTTTATCCATAGCACCCTGTGGTCCATTTTTATCATCACATGGTAATATTGGATCTGATAATAAACTTAACTAAAAAAATACCACCGTCCACCAGCACAACGACAGTAAATATATATCTTTATAGAGTGCTGGTTTCCTCTCCATTAGAAATGAAGTGCAAAAACCTCATGTGTTATGAGCAAAAATTCTGTTATGTTATGTAATTTGATTGACAACGCTCTTTGTTGCAAAAATATAGGTTAAACAGTTTTCTGGAAAATCAAGGGGTGAAATATTCCTTGCTACATTTACACACAAATATTGACGCATACATAGCTCTTATTCCTTAAAAATAACACACCTATTCCTATTGAGTGGTCTGGCTTGATAAATTTCATCGCCCTCAACCTCAGATTCAGCTCAACTTTGGAACCAGATGGTTCTTTCCAAACATTACTTGTGGATGTACAAGCAGGGCTGGATAGGTCGAGTTTATATGCATGCTCCACTTTGAACAGAAGAGCTGCAACATGGTTACAGGTCTGACTCAATCTGTAAAAGGAAAAGTTAACAATGATGTGATAACATAATATTGTATAAAATGATCAAAGGCCAGCTAGCTAATCTTTTTAGTTTTTCACCATTTTAGCAAGTTAAAATTTATATGGCAAACAGTAATTACCTATCAAATCATGAACAATTTTTTGGAATATAAATTAAAAAAAAAAAATTATCCTAATTAAAGGAACATTGTCTGCCAAATAGGAAGTGTATAATAACATCAAAACAGTACATCGCAAAAATACTCCTTTCCATTCCTTGTTAACACAATTTTATAACTGCTTACCCAGCGACACAACTGCAGTAGGCAGAGACGATATCTCCACTTTTCTTTTTTATCTTAACCCACAGCTCATGGAGAACGTCATTGACTCTTTTGCTTGGAGTACACTTTGCTTTGAGATAGCAGTATTCGTTTGATTTGCTGATAGGACAGTAAAACACTTCCTTCAACCAGTCACACTGAAAATGATTGAATGCTTTTCCAGTTTTGTAGGCAGTCATAGCTTCCCGATTCAGTCCAACGCTGCCGTGTTCCCTCATAAACCAATGTATATCTAAATAGGATACTGGTGGCCGCAATCTTAATCCATTCGTTTCATCAATCCAGTTTTTCAGTTTTACCGGGTCAGATGACGGCAGACCTTTGGTGTAAAGACCTTTATAATCCTTCTTTCTTGACAGCTCCTTTTTACGTTTGCCCTCGATTTCAGGAATGTTATCATTCGCCAAGACATAGGCCCTTGACACAAGTTCTTTCTTAGATCCAGAAACTTTATATCCTCGCCTTCGGCAATAATCTTTCAAACTATCAACACTCCACATTTCTATTTCAGAATGCGTTACTTTGTCTACTGTACTGTCCATGGATGATGATGTCATTACTATTTTAAATCTTGCATGAAATATTTAGTGGTATTTGCTCAAAATCTTCCTGTAGATTGAATGCTATTGTCTTAAAAATGAATGTCTTATACTTATGAATGAATCAGCTGATCTTGTGGTTGGGGACATCCCTCTTTCGTTTACTGTTTACAAACAGTTTCTACATAGTGATTTGTGGTTGCATAACGAATGCTATAAATCATCATTTGATGTATACGGTAGTAGCGCTATTGACAGTGATCAGGGTGCACAATACACTGTTGCATTCAATAATTTTATTATGCATGCTCAGATTTTTTTTTTGTCCTGACGATATGTGAAAGTTCTTATGATGAGGTGTAACCTACTTGCAGGGCTGGACCCTTACCCTACCCCAATGGATGTTATTTATGTAGCTTTTGTTGTAGCTGTCCCGTGTTATAGTGATGCATGCCTTGCTCCTTGGTATGTATGCTTACTTGCTTGAATTTGCTATGAGTCACATTGTTGTGACAGGGGATCTTTTGTAGAATATGTGGTATTGCTCATCAGTGAGGTTTGGTTCTTGGAAGGCAAGGTCATTCCTCAGAAATAATAATGGCACAACTTCTGATCCGTCCTAGAAATACATGAATTTAATTTTACTTAACTTTACGCTAGCTTTAATATTATCCTGGTGAGTAATTAATATAAATAGACCATTGAGGTGACAACTTAATCTTTGTTAATTGTACATTTGTTTGCTTTGAGATGATATTTTGATATGTGGAATTGAAATACTGCTTGTTTGTTTCTTTTAGATTGAGATTGTTTATGATGTGGTCTACCAGGGTTATGTATTTGCCAACCAAACCAGTTCTTACCATGTACCTTTGTCATGACTGTATCAGGAACCAATTGGAATATTATCAGATATAAATATAATATACACTTGGACTTGGACTTGGAGTATAATTATGTCCCATTGTTCCATATAAGCAAACTCTAGAAGCTGCCGTGATCATGAAGATAAAACCTTAAGTTTTTGAAATTTTTGCTCTGTCTTGACGCCACGCTATGCAATGCCATAATATGAAAGGCAGGCAAAACAACGGCCTACCTCTGTAAATAACGTTTCCTGAAGAATTAAAAAAGCATAAGCATGAGCTTGAGCATAACTGTAAATTATTTGCCCATTGAGACCAATATTTAAATTAGGTGAACCACTGACATTGAGATTATTCAATCCGACCAGACTTGTTCTTGGGATCATATTTCATAACACAGATTGAGAGAATGCACCGTGAATTTGCAAATGATATGAGATGAAAAAAAGATGAAAATAAATTCATTCCAATATATACTTTCAAAGAATGTTGAAAGCGATAATGCATCTGAAATATAATTTTACTAAAACAAGCAGAATAACTCCCCTCAATCAAAGAATGATAATAATATTGATTATTGTTAAAGTGACAGTTCTACTAGGCCATGTTTGGTATGGTTTTAAAGATCTCAGGCTGAAAAGTCATAAGGGCCTATGAAATAAAACAGCCTGTGAACCTTATTGTAGTAAAACTGCTGCAAAGTCTGAAAATTGGAATCATAGTGGATCAAAGTGATTTATTGCCTCCCCCTGACCACTATAATCCACTATTATCCTTGCTGAAATGATTAATATAATACTAATTGCTATTTTCCACAATTTTAATTTTTTTATTATTTTCATTTGCCCTTTGAACTCACAATATTTGAATTGCTGGGGTAATATATCCACTTTTCTATTAGGACTGTCACTTTAAGAGGATTGAAAGTTGATTCAACTCATCACATCAAAAAAGGCTTAATATTTAAGGATAATTACTAGTTTATTGTCCCGGCCTTGAGGCGATAATTGACAAGCAATACGATGTAATATGCGGAAATACAACTATAACTTGACGCCGCAAATCTAGATACGGGCAATGATTTTGCAAACGTGACAAAAGGCTGAGTATCTAAGGGTGATTATCAGGTGACAGAGTACCACACATTAGGGTGTTGATTTACTAAACATTTATTTTGTGAATATGATTAGGACTAAATATAACTTGTTGCCAATGCCTTATGGAAAATTTTTATCAACACATCAATAGTTTTGACTGTCAACTAATTTCTATGTACAATTTGTTATTCAAATTAGAGTGCCCCAATTTGTATGACAGTCAAGAGGTTATGAACTGTCGCATGAATTATTATGGAAAAAAGTAGAGAGGCAGTCTGGGCAAACTGTCTGGGTTGGGTGGGTGGGGAGCGGGGGACAGCCAGGGTCAATCCATTCCAAAAGAGAGGACAATTTGAAAATGGATGGCAATAGTTGGGAATTAGGAATAAATTGAAAGTTGTCCGATTTCATTCAATGATCAATTGGTAATGTGAGCACAAGAACTATATTATAGAAACATTTTAAGTCGTGTCTGTGTATCAATGTCTATTGATCGTGACGCTGAATTAAGTAAAAAAAATTGCCTCCACTCCAGCCAGTCTCTATTGGCTCAGCAATTTAACAAGCAGTATGGCATGCCAAATGAAGAGGGAATCATATGGAATAAGGAGAAGATTCATACAGTCAAACCAAGGACTACTCCTTGGTTGAACTAACAAAGATATTTAAGTCAGTCAAAGTCTATATCACAAATCCAAATTTATGAAAATGATATACAGGTCTGTGTCGCGACCTTGAAGAGATCACAACAGATCGACCCGGGCTGTTCAAACACGACCCTACCCATCCCCTACAGCCTACCCAGGCTAGTAGAGACAGCTTGTTATTCAGTTTGCACTTTCATCCATGCAGCTTATCATTATAATTATACTTTGCTATATCAACTGGCTTTATTGATTATCCTGACAATTTAAATCTTCTTACACAGCTTTGATTGTTCAATTCCATAAAAATCATGCATTTGTGTTCTTCTTTGTCTATCTGATTTCAAAAGGTACTAAATACCAGCCGATGCTTATGTGATTCCTTCTATTATGGGCCAAATCTGACCACCCTAAATTGATTATCAAAAAATCTTGTAAAAAGAAATAGCATTCCGGCACTATTTTGTCATGACTGATTAAACTCATCTGAGGCAAAGGAAGAAAAGGAAGACTAACAATCTGTGAAAATTGTTATGTGGTTTTTATCGATCTTTCTTTTTCCCTAAATATGCAATTTTGGTGCTAAGAGGTAAAAACAATCAAGTATGATTTGCGTTTCATCATAGTAGACACAGATCAGTTCAGATCAAAGCCATACAACGATATAAGACAGTTGTGCAAACAAATACCTCCTGCCCACAATGGCAGAAAGTGTGCACAATCCTGCAATTTGCTTTAGTTTTTATGGACCATTGTTTTATCAATCATGCTATGACTATGGATGTAAGTTGGATAGGATTCCCACTGAAGGCAGGTAATTTGTTAAGTTTAATTTGCAATTTGGTGTTATCAACATTTATTTGACTAAATATAAAAATTGTCAAAAGACAGTAAGTTTATGGTAACTTATTTACGTGATTATAGCTTATGAAAAGCTAAATACTTCTTTTTTGCAGGAGCTATAGCTATCAAGGAATTTAATTCCCATCCATTTTTGATGTCAATTTTTTTTACTGTTAGCTGAGATCACTAACATGCATATACAGTATATGTGATGCCTAGTATTGAAACAATTTTGTAGACCAGCCTTGCTTGAAAGTTGCTTGAACACTATCAGTCAGGGCGCAGTGTTTTCATGCAGTTTCTCTTTATGATAATACATTTCAATCAGCAGTTAATGTTCATGAATTTCACTATGATATGATTTCAATAATGTGACCGGAGAACGGAGAAGGCCTAAGCCAATCGCAGCAGTGATTTAGAACACAAAACTTGCTACTAAGTTGGGTTTATATCAAGTAGTTTGAAAAAAGGAGTGGAAACGGCCTCTCATTTCAAATTGTTGTTTGTCTCCACTGGTGATTGTCCTCTCTTTATCAGCAAAGGTTTTTCATGACCACAGCCAATCAGAGTGACTTCCTGCCAAAAAGAAGTACAACTTGAGTTGCTGTAATAATTTTGATGAACTGTCCAATCAGCAAGAGCATAGTTGTGAAATCCCATTTATCAAGATTGGTTCTACCGGAAATTTCCTAAAGTGTTTGAACCTCTTGAAAAGAAACTAAACTAAATAGCAGAGAGATATAGATAACACTCAGGTATAGTCCATGTTTCAAACTATAGTCTAGTTTTACCTGGGACTCCAAAGCCCTCTGCTACTCATATGAGAAGGGAAAGTTTCACTGCAGACATGGCCATAAAATTGCCTCATAATTTGATAATCAATGGCGGTTTTCATCAGTCAAACGTGGTATGTTATGCCTCCCATGGTCACTTAGGTGTTAGAAAGGGCTTATTTAAGTACTTTTACTACTTTTATCTGGTCTAAGTTCCTCACATGGTTTTTAAATGGTGAATGAATGATTTATTTTCAGTCTCTCTATCCCCCATCAAACATTTGCATTGGAATTATAATTCAATACCCTGCAAAAGTGGTTACTATATTATTAGCTATGTCTCATCTACACTTGTGGTGATTAACATCATGATATATTGTCTCTGGGTGTCTGAATATACCATTGAGTAAACATGTCAAATATTTTAATAATTTTCAACTGGAGACAGACATATAAAAAGACTGAGGACTTAAATGAATTTTAATGGAGGGACCATATTAATACAACCCTTGGAAACAGCCTTGTTAAGTCACAGGCTACATTTTGTTTCCACTCCCTCTCTGTAACTCCCTGGTTTATATACTGTCATAATATGCCAAAATGGTTTGTTACATATTGAAAACCATGGCGCATGTATGTAGTTTTGATTTTCATATTTTCGGAGTTGTGCTCACTCACAAGGGGAAATTGTCAGAATTAATCTAAAAGATAAACACCCACCAGAACGATGGGACATTATTACCCTCATTTATCTTCAATAGAACTTGTTTTCAATAAACCTTTCTCATCAATGGATATTAGGTTTTTTTAGAAATCCTTGGATAACCAGCGTAGACTGCTTTGAGGGTAACATCACTGTCAGAGATGGTTTGATGATCTCACTTTCATACTAGAATTCAATATCATACTGATCAATAATGAGCACAATGGGTTCATTGCTATCCTCATAGTTATCAGAAAGTTATAAACCATCTCATAGTAGGGCAGTCTACTTATATTTTTTTGAAATTTTATCACACTTAATTAGAATAATCAATGTGTGATATTTGGCAGCAGTTAATCTGCATATCGTACCAATTATAATGAACCACCATTTCAGATAATTGGCCTGAAATACTCTAATGTACAAGGTAAATAGGTCTTTCAGATTTTCAGGAAACTAATAATATTGTGATATGAAACAAGCAATGTTGCACATTGGTTTTATGGTGAATAGATATATCTGTAACAATTAGCGTCAATTTGTGACCATGTGCTATTGTGATGTCTGGAGCAAATAAACGGCCTATTACTAATAGCTTGGAACACTGCCTTCCATGATCTACAATCTATTACTGGGCAGTGTTTGGTGAATTTCTCATCTGTTTATCTGTTTCCTTATAGCGTAATTTACCCGAAGAAATCCGAAGCATTATTTCATTCTATAGAGTATATTGGCAAGTTTTCCGCATACCTAACATGTTCTCTATTGTTTATTGACACTCTTGGGATTGTCAAGTGTTGGAATGTTGACAATAGTTTCCCTGTTGTAGCCAATCCACGTGAAACTTTGAGAAAAATGTGTGTTCCGTAAGTACTCACTGGAACATGTTGAAGTTAGTGATAAATCTAATGGTCTTGAGAGGTGCCCAACCTGATTAAGAGCATGAGTACCTGAAGCACCCGTCACACATTGAAGAGAGAATTGATGTCCTACAGCATTCTAATGATGAAAAAATGGGGAAAACCATAAAAATCCTTACTATTTTGAGGGCCACTCAAAAACAAAAATGTGAAATCAAGTATGGATGCGTTGAGAAAATTGTGCAGCAATCAACCATTTCATATCTTTCTAGTCGCAAACCTCAATATCTTGTATGAATGAGATGTGAATTTAGTTGTGATTCTTGCATTCCAATTTTTCGCTGCAGACAAATCTTATCGGAATTAAATGGGAAAACCCAATTATGATGTAAAGACTTTGTTTCAGGAAGCAAAAACGGACAGTGGATGGTAAATTAGGGCGATTGCAGCCAAAATAATAATAGACATTTAATTGAGATTGTTTCGACCGAAAAGTAAACTTGACATCCACAGCAAAGAAGACAGAAAACAGGGGCAACTTCAATTTGGCTAGACATATTTGCAGTTTTGTTTGATGCTTGGTTGACATCCAAAGGAGTTCAAATGACCATAAGAAAATAAAAAATTTTGATAAAAATGAAAAGTTCAAATCTCATTCGGTTTAAAACTTAAATGCATTATGTGATATATTGGTCCCTTCAGCCAGATCTCAATGCATTATAATGTCACCTAATTCAAACATTTCCCAATTAGGACAAATGTTTGTGATCCACCAAGTTTACATTAAGTGAACTGCACTGTGTTTAGTAAGTCTTATCGATGCAATCTATATCTATAGCTGGGCTGTAAAAAACATATTAAATATGTTTGATTTCTGAAAGCTGAGATGGTGAGGACATTGAAAAAAGAGTTGAGATAATTAAGATACCAGTCGAATTACTACTCATGAACCTCGATCTCAAACAAATTAAGCTTGTCGTTCACATCAACAGCAGTGATTCTCACATATCTACCAATCATGGCCACATAACAGAGCTGAAGTCTGACAGGTGGCTGATATCCTGGAGAATATGAGCATGCTGAGTCGGTCAGACGCTCTCCAAATCCTTCATCACTAGTCATCATAGTTAGGAATATCAACACATTCTGCAGTCTTAGTTCAACTCCTAAGATATAAATAAAATTAATATGAATATCTTAATAAGATGTTATAAAACTCTTGTTAATCAATATTATAAATGTGTGAAGTCACAATGTAATACTATATACCTTGATTAAGATAAGATATTCGATTCAAGATCTCTACTCCTCTCACCGTAGCTGGGCGCTCCAGATTGATCTGCAGCCATGGAGAAGTCTCTTCTAGAGTATGTGCAAAAGACCTGAGTCCATAATTCCCATCTATTGCCTTTGTAACATAGGTTTTGGTACTATTTATACTGGACAACTCTGTGGTAACATTTGAATCTGGAAATCGAGTTGAATTTTTAAAAATATATTATCAAGTCTTATGGACGGGTGCTGTGGTGCAAGAGAAATTGGAGATTAGATTCAACAAAACTACCTCACTCAATCCATGTTCAGAATTCTATATAATGAGGCAACCTTACACAAAACCAATATTTCCATGATGCATGTTTCAATTGAAATAATGAGAGTAGTGAGTCATATACACGCCTCAAACTGAACACAAAACAATTATAAAGTATTGATAACTCAATGAATATTTGATGTGTCATGTCTTCTAACATGAGATCACTTAAAACAATAACATATTGTGAGCATTATATGCTGACTTAGATTACTGCTCCTAATATGAAGATGAAAGCCATATTTGATTGTAAACGAAGAATACAAAAATTACTTAGGTATGGTAGAAAAACCAGTTACTTTAGAAACTTCGACACGACAGAAAATCGGAATGTAAAACATAGATCGGCAGATTGAATCAAAATTTTACCTTGGCCATTTCAGTCCACATAAAGAGGTTTAATCTGATCACAATCACTGTACACTCTTAATTTTTTTAATTCCTATAAGATGATTTATCAAGTCTCATGAGCTTGCCTTTTCCAACTTCAGGCTACTGACTTTCAGTATCTTGCCCAGACCATACTTACAGCAAATTACCACATCAATCAATACTAGTAGCACTGACGATAGTAACAAGATCTTGCAAATCCATGTCACAGAGTAGCAAATCAAGCAGCATCCAAGCATTGTACCTCATACCATCTTACATCGTACAGGGGCACACAAAGCAATTGCACTGCGTTTTGTGGTAATGATTCAAAACTTCTAGTGTTTTGTCGGATCAGGGAAACACATTTTTTCTCAGCTGTTAACGCTTAATTATGTAGTTTTTACATGTTTGTGTACTGTGCGTTACAAGCGTTTCAAATAGGCCCAATGTGATAGATTAACCATAACCATAAACCCTGGTTTGTGATTTCACCTTGGCTTATCATTGTTATTGAAAAAATCGACTTGTGAGAACTAAATTTAGTTTGTTCACCTAAACAAAGACAGAAGTCTCTTGTCTCCTTGAAATAGTTTCAATTACATTGAAGTTACAATGGATTTGATGGCTTATCCCCCAAAAACTATAGAGTGAAGGCTAATTATTAAATCTAGGTATTTACACATAAAGGTGTGTTGTGTTATGTTACTTGATAAAATCTCTTATACATGGTCTGTGTACGGCGGGTTCAGTAAATGGGATAATCCTGTTATTTGCCAACTCTGAGAAATTTAAAGAGCTCTTACAGCGAAAGTTCGCTCCCGAAGACTAGCTATATAGTAGAAGACCATATCATTTTGTTTGCAATTATAGACTCAAATTTAATTGCTTGAGTTCGTTAATTCAGACCAATGTTTTATTGGTCTTCCCTGAATTCCCTACCATGAATGGCAGCAAAATATGAGGTTAACTCGTCTCTCTTACCTTGTAGGACGTGATTTCAACCTTGGGATGTCAGAGAATTAGCTAGGTTGTTTTTTCCTCTATGGCTGCAGTATTTTCTGTAGTCTGGGATAACCTAATATTTTATTGGGGTAAGGGCTGCTGAGCCCATTGTCATTAAATCGCATTACACAATGGACAGTTTGCTGCTATAGAGAAATGGTTCATTAAAGTGGGGTGATATCTCAGACATATGTCCTGCATGGTTGCATCACATGACCGCCTGTTAACAGGAAGAAATACAGGTTAGGCTGCCCTAAAAGTGGGACGTCTGGAGAGGAAAATCTCACACTTAGGGAATGATGCATCCTAGTAACTAGAAAGTGTCATATAGTGGAGGCAACCTAGGACCTTACAAACTATTTGTGCATTGACATGCCAGAACTTAAACAAACATTTATCGTCCATTGACAAAGACACCTTGATCTTAGACAATTGGCTAAGAAACCAAAAAAAACCTGACAGAATACTTCAAATAATGAACAATTTTATATACACAAGTTTATATTGACAATAGGAATCAAGTCAGATACCTTTAGGTGCCCATACAATTATTGCAGCTGTTAGACTAGAGCTATGTTTTGACCACAGATTTGCTACCAGAAGCAAGTCACTATCAATCATCATGATATAATATTGCTAGTTATTGCCACAACGCATTATCAATGCATTTCAGCGCATAGGAAGAGAGAGAAATTCTGAAGAAGGGAATTCATGGCAATGCCTTGATCACATCAATGAATAAAAACATGATGCTTGAAGATAGATAATATCAAAAAGAGCTAAAAATACAATTATTTGATTTGGAGTGAGGCTGAGGCTAATCATTTTATATATATATATATATGCATATACATATATATATATGTATATATGTATATATATATATATATATATATATATATAGGAGGTGTAAGAGAGTATTATTTGTTACTATACAGTCTCAGGGTACTTAAAACAAGTAAATTTTAAGTTCTGTTCTGCTCCTGTTCGGCCTCAAGAGAGTGGCTGATCATTCCAATGAAGCATAGTGATATTCGGACCAAAGACTCTTACAAAGGGAGAGGGTGATTTGAATATACCTGATCAGCTATTTATTTTGGTCGCCACGCCAATTCATATATAAAGGCGCAACCGCCGCATTTGAACCAGATGGATTGACCCGGTTGCCAAAGTTCTCAACAAGAATATGAAAATATTTTGAATGATGGCACAATTGTCATTGGATGGTACTTGCTTACTACTTTTGCGGTTAACATCCATTAAACAGTTTCCTAATTTAGTTTGGTTATAGGCAAATTAAAGTGGCAAGATAACAAAAGCCGCAACACAACCAATCCTTCTTCAGGCTTCCTTCCAATAACAACTGTACGTCTGAAAAATAGACTTTCACTTTTTTATTATTGACATAATTTACCTGGGGTAATCTTCACATTTTATTGAAGTATTATAATGACTGCCACAATTTTTGATAAACTTTTTTTAGGACCTCAATCTCTGATTTACTGGAAATTAACACAATGCAAAACACCAACAAACCAACAGTCAGTGTGTTAGGAGTTATCCTCTCATGCACTGATAGAGGGAACTCCCAAATTAAATCTCACAGCTCTCTTATGTGAGGAGGTTGGATTAGTGGTTTTTCTTTTTTCTTCTGATGGGTGATATGGGGGATATATTCAAAATCTCCATTTTCAATTTTGCAAGTAATTTAAGTCTCTCTATCCATGCTCTGGCATCAGTGATAATAATGATGTGCATATGGAGCTAAGGTACTGTATAAATTAAGATATATCTTTCTCCTCTTCTCACTTCTCTTAGACTTCTGTGATTCAATTTTATTCTTCAATGAATGATGATGATTGTAATATGATGTAGGCTAGTGACAGTGTTGATGGATGGATAGACAACCACAGGAATGAGTGCCTGGAGTGACCCAAGGACTGGATGATGGGGTTCTGCTACTGGCTCCACGACCTGATTTCTTCTATTAAACATCACATTAAACTAGTTGGACTGTTCAAGCAAGCAAGGAGTTAAGAGGACTCTCTCAGGACCTCTAACTCATAGTAGGTATCTGGAGTTACACGCAAGGAGTTTTTTACTCCTTGTTACAACCATGTATACTTTGCCAAATATCCAAATAGATGGTACTTATCTAGTCAGGTTTGGATAATTCAGTCAGGTAATTCAAGGTCGACTATTCCAAAACCTGGGTTTCTGCGGTTAAGTTTAACCTGCCCTCCATGATCCAGGGTTGGATTGGTCAAACATTGAGAAGATCTGTTCAATATGGATTATTATAAACTAGTCTAGATGACTGGCTTAAGCCAGATTCTTTTTTCACCATTGGTTTTGACAAGATGCCCTATATGCAAGATTATACTGACTCTTTTTTTCATTAAATGACAATTGATTGAACATCCGAATCTCAACATTGACCAGCCACTCATGGAGTCCCATGTGCTTTAGTTTGCTTTAAAAAGCTGGCAACATGATGTGTAACAACTATGGCATTGTTGCAGATGATCATTATTCACTTCCGTTATCTCTAGAAAGGAACATAAAGAAAAAAGGATAGCATTGAGCAATGTACATTCACAAATTACAGTGTAGAACAAGAGTGAAACTACTGGAGAGTAACTGTGGTTATTGATTCCAGAATGTTCTAGGTCACTATGCAGGGAGACTTAGGCCGTATTTCCCTGTTCGGTGTCATAACAGATGATTTCATTCTATCGGTAAGTTTTCAAAACGATCTGTATATTTTTACTCAATCTATATTCCACAGAAGATCCTACATTAGAATACATCCCTGATCCTTAAGTTTATTTTGGAAAAAACATAAACTGAATCCAATGTCAGCGGAGAACCAAGGAAAGGATGATGAAGTTGGCCAGGCGCAATAATTTCTGGGTAAAATGTCAGCTCGCTCATATTTAATTTATATAACTTTTCACATGTTTTACTCAGTAGTCTCTATTACAGACTGTTCATCAAGAGTTTGCATCGCAGTTCAAGGCTTATGTATCCCACTCCTTGTTGTGTGTAGTTATTGTAACACCTTCTGGATTTGGTATCATTGCCTTTCTTTAATATCATATGCAGCTTATAATTGCAATCCACCTCTAGTTCAGCTGATATCACTGATTCACCATGGGGCAGACTCTAGCAAGAGCAAAAACGGGTACCTACAATGCTGCGGTTGACTGACCTTGTCTGACCGGCTTTTAAGTCGGTGTCTGGCAATTTGAGCAGTGCTCGTTTTGCCGTCTGAAGACTGCCCGTCTTAACACAAATTCCTAATTAAGCGATCACTATAATGCCCTTTGTTCTATGACTCACATTTACTTTCTCTTTACGTTACTCTGAGACTGACATTGGCTAAGCCGGTGCTATGTAAACACATGCCAGTCTCAGACTCTGGCTCAGACTTGGGATTAAAGACTGCTCAGTCTTGAGTTGGTAGCCAGCTGACGGAGACGGCCTAATGTAAACGCAGCTTTATACATACAACTTTAGTATGTTAGAGGTCTGATGCGGTTTGGAGGTTTTTTCATTGCATGGGAGGGGGTATAGAGTGTAGCTCAGTGTAGCTTAGTGTAGCTCAGTGTGTGTGAGAGAACTTAGAGTAGTAAACGTCCTCACTAGCACAACTGTTGGGTAATTGTTTTATGATGCGTGTTGGAACCATTTACCATATACATATGCGTACGCTAATGGAGATATTGATCTCAGTATGTGCAAACAATTAACACAGACTGATTGCTAAAATCGGGGTATATGATCAGTGAAATAGGTGAAGAAGTGACCATTTTTTATCATGGTAAAATTTAACAATAATGACATCGTTCATTAAATTCACTCCGTGATCTTGACAATCATTTTCCGCAAATTATTGCCCGTAAGGTGATAATTCTGAGGTTGATGCCTCAATTACTTATCTTTGAGCTATACAGAATCCATGAGCACCTAAGACTTCACGGAAAATCATATTAAGTATAAGTGAGGCATTTTATCGAGGTTAACGCTGTGATGCATTTTGATCCATTTGATATTAATTCTTACCTAAACGATTTTCAGTTAGAGAACACAATCAATTTTAATTGAGACTGATTATCTGCCAGAAGACTTTGTGTCTGAGAAAAATGCATGCCTGTATCTAAATTGTCAAGGCTTGGATAAAGCCTGATAAGTGGTGTCTTTATTTATTAATATGTGTGCTGTTTCAGAGTTTCAAAAAACGTGAACTGCTACCAACATCATTTCACGCATCTGATACAGTTTCCACCTCAATACAAACTAGCAGTCTCTCTTGGTGTACCTGTCTCACCACTGTCACTGTCAACACCTGTGTGACCAAGGTGATGGAATACCTCCACCAAAACCTCACCGAAGTGATAATGATGATACATTATTGGTCTGAAAGAAGGTGTCAACTTGGTAAAGCCTGCCAAGTACTGTTTTAGTAAGTAGGTTTATATTCTAACCCGCTCTTACCAATGCTCTATATTTTTTTAGACTTGATCACTGTCTCTGATGCAAAGTTTGAAACGCATGGGCATTCTTCAAATTAAAATAACTAGGGACATGAGAAAAAATTTCATTTTTTTAGTTGGCTCTCTTACTCTGATGAATGAAAATTCATCTTTTCAAGCAACCAGACTTGTCCATTTCCATAATACTGGTGAATTCATCTTCCTTCAAGATATTCAAAGCTGCTCAAATTGATACTTCACATTAGGGTATTGTCTGTTCGTTGTGTATGAGAAGGCGATCATGAACTTTACGATCAGAAATTTTCTAGTCCATAATGTTCTAAATAGATATACCATTCATCCTCGTGTCCATTGCATTGTCCATCTTTGCATTTTTTGGTTAATTGATATTTTGATGGAGTGTATGATTGATACAGAAATGACATGACATATTATACTAATAATAATATTTATGTTTAAGGAGATGTTACCTGTGACTGTTCAAGTAGGATAGCTTGCAAGCCAGCGGAGGCAGCCTACGAAAAGAGGGACATGCGACCAAAACACATCTTTGATGCAGGTGCAGGGTTTAGCAATCTCATTATTCTCCCTATTCCAAGCTTGACTATCGACTGCTCATACCTGTCATTGCAACACTGCTGCGTTCGGCTGTTTTGTTGCGCGATCACATATTTGGGTTTTCGCGTTGTGCCTAGATTGCTTCACCTTTTCTCATCTCCTGCCTTACTTCCACATTGTAAGGTAAATTGAAATTTTATTGCAGATGCCTCTCAGTGGAGGAGGTTGAGTTGGTGAAATTGACGTAAGGACAGACCGGAAGGCTGAGTTGCTAGGTGAAGAGTATTGGTTTGGTGAAGGTATGGTGTTTACTTGTTTTACTGACTTTGTGTGGTCAAGAGCGATGAACGCGTCTCAATATAGCTTAACTTTGCTCAGCATTCACGTGAGAGTCCTAGCCCTGACCACTGGGAGATGTTCTTACCTCTACAGGTCACAACGAATGCAAAAGTAAAAGACGGGGTTCTTTGCGCAGGGATGTAACTACCTTGTTTGGTCACTTTCACAAGATGTGGTTTTACATACCCAAGTAAAATGCCAATAATTCTCACTTATGAGATTTTTTTACATCGAACTGTTCGTGGAATCACTCTGATCTTTCTGTTCTAGGCCATTAATAGCGTTTTACTACTACCCATAGAGTATTTGCAATGAATGGACTTCATCTGACCCGCTCAGTGCTGAGCTTGCTGTAAAGCACACAAATTATAGAAAAAATGTTGATGAATATTTAAATTCAGAAGTTGCCTTCCATTGAAAATTCTAAGTGAGGGCAACTCTGACACTTGGTTTTTATTTGCAAGTTGTGTTGGAAAATGACAGCTAAGTTTCCATCCCATTTCAAACATGGATGTTGCTATTTTATTGCTTGTAGGAGGTGAATTTGGCTTATAATTTGCGCAAAGTAATCGTCAAAATCAGAGTATGAAATCAATGAACTCGGGGGGGGGGGAGGGGAATTTGTATCACGGTGATATTTGATAAAATAATGGAATTGCATTGTGCAAACTCAGTTCCTATTCAATGATTATACACTGGTATGATCATAAGTCTGAATAATCATGTTTATACCTTCATTATTCCACCTTATACAATGATTATACCACATTCCTGGCAAAATTATACAACTATAATTATTCAATGTATGGTATAAGTAGACAACTTATTCAATTCAATTGTAATATATATATATACAATGTAGGTATAACTTCATCTATTTATATTAGCATTATCCTGCATGGAATAAGCTCTGAATAGGAACCGATTTTGCACAGTGTTGTCCATTGATTACACTGCCTGATTTTGACAAACTGTTTCAGCAAAAAAAATGAGTGACAATTCTGAGATGAAAGCCTCAATTAGTTATCTTTGAGCTATACAGTGTTTAATGAGCACCCTAGACCTAATAATAAACTTTCAAAGGACACCGTATACAGTAGTGAGGCAGGTTATTGAGGTTGCAGCATGCTATTGAATGGTGATCCAAGCTAATGCTCAATATAGTGTTCTGTGTATGATGAGCACAAATGTCCCAGCCAGCAATAGTAGCTTAAGAAATTTTCTTTTCTTTTTACATGAGATAACAATTCCATTACTCTATGTGGACAGTATGTGGGCAGGATTTGAGTATTTTTGTTTGAATTCAATAAATGTTGTTACTCTCCTAAAAGATATAGACCATCCATTGTCTGTTCACTGATATTGTTGTCTCATTTTGCAGAAGAACCGGTCACCACTTCTTTGGAGTCCAACTGGAGATCTCAAAACTGCAACTGGACTACTATTACCTCCAAATGATAGTGTGCGCAATGGAAACATGATAAAACGCCGCTGAATATTGTTGGTATGCTTTTATTGGCTGCAAAATATGAAAAATAATTCCTCCTGGTAGATAGATCACATATCTGTCTTACTGGTGCTCACGAGCGATAAGCACGTCTTGCTATAGCTAAACTTCACTAAGAATTCATGTGAGACTGACTGCTAGGAACAGGAGTGGAATGAATGCAATGATTAGTTTCTCTTTCCTCATATTCACTCTCTATTTCATTATCGATGTTTTAACATGTAACTGGTGACAACTTTACTAAACCTAACCGAAAAGTAGCAGACAACCACTAATTTTCACCATCTCATTTGACTTATCTACCGTTCTACCTGTCTTTTTCTTTAAAATACTGAAGCATTGTGCTTTTATTATTTTATATGAACTCTCAATCTAGTCAATCGTGTGCTCGAACTCATATTTCTGTTTTCATAGAGGTATTAAAATGTTATGGTCGTTTCTTGATTTATGTCTAGTTCTAACACAGTTTCATCTATTATCGGCAAGGAAATACAACAAAATCATGTCTCCGTGAATGTGTAGCAAATTTTCTATCCCAATAAAACAACATTACCAAAAAGCAAAAAGAAAATTGATTTGTAATGTAATCCTAACTGTTACACCTTTGTTGGCGTGGCCGTGCACGTAAAAGCATGCATGTATGGCGAGTGAAACTCATACACTGAGTGTGCAGGGTCTTCTTGCCTGTTAACATGGAGGCAGTACTCCTTACAAGCAAGGAGACAAAGAGATAAACTTACTCCTTTCCACAAGTAACGTGGCAAATGCATTGGGTACTTGTGATGCAGTAACTGACACCATGTCCGTAAGATCACAAGTCATAATTTGTGCCAGGTGAAAAAAATGAATAGCCCAACCCATCTAAAAGTCCTATTGCTTTACTAGTAGTACTTGAACACACTGATGTGAGCTTAGGGGGTCCCTTTACTAACCCACAAGAGGGTTAGAATTGAAGAAAATCACTTACCGGAGTTTCCCTATCATGTCATTTTGCAAAAACTTCCTAGCAGTTGGAAACCTATGAAGACAATATAAGTACAACCCACAGACTCAAAATATCTTCGCAATACTGAAACTCGCGGGTGCGCGGGGAAGCAGGGCGGGCCTGTAGCCTTTTCGTCTTCTGATGGTTCTGAGGAGACACATGTTTTGTACACAGAAATTTTGCTAAGCTATGCCCTGATACATCACCATATGTAAGTGTTTCTATATTGTTGTTTTCTGCATTATGTGTAGAACTGTTATGTGTGTTTTGCTTATCTGCAGAGCTGTTTCTATGAGCAAAGATGAGATTAATATTCAGTTCTGTGTGGCCTAAAGCATATGGTAAATTCCACCAATATTAATTTTAGGTACAACCTCTGTGGCAATAAACTAAATATAAGATAACTACAGTAAATCTACATAGATCCCAATGCAGTCAGGCAAGTTGAGACAAACAGACAATAACATAACTAGAAAAGGAACCAACCACATGTCATCCTGATTCACTTGTGTCCTGAAAACAGATTTCACCTACAGAGCTATATTATAAAGCATATTGCGTTGCATGTTCAGGATTTGGGAGAATAATGAGGAGTTGTCTTCCCTAAGTTTGAATTTCCGACCATGGATACGAGCAAAATATGAGGTTCACTTGTCTCTCTCACCTTGTAGGACGTGATTTCATTCTTGGGATCTCAGACAATTAGCTAGGTTAGCTTTCGCTCGCTGGCTGCTGTATTATCTGTGGTCTTGGATAACCTTATATTTTATTGAGGTGAAGGCTGCTGAGCCTGTTGTCATTAAATTGCTCTAAGTGAAAGTGTTAAAAGGACTCTCAACATGTATGTATGTATGATCTATGATCACTAAACTGTGATCATAAATGTCTTCCAGGCAAGATCAATTGTGCAACAAAGAAATCCCCAATTATGTTTGAGAGGAAGTTTACTTTGTTTACTCATTTATAAGCTCTGAAATGTGACTGTATTAATACCTATATGAAAGCAACTTGACACACCAGGCTTCTAGTAAGGCTGTCACTCCTGTTCCCTCTTAAATTGTAATTGGATGGTACTTGGTCACTGTATTTTGCAGTCAATATAAGATCCCATCCATTAAACATTTTTCTAACTCTGCCATTTTTCCCTGCTTTGTATCTTTCTGCTTGTACTGCAGCCTATCTGCCTCACTTTTCATTGGCTGTTGGGTGGTCATTGTTTTGTCTTTGGTCAGAGATGAGTAAAGTGGCATCATAAAAAAGACCACCAGGCGATCAATTCCAATCATTCCAATAAGTGATATATCTTGAAAATAGACTGTCATAAATCAACTATCAACATTATTATCATATAATAGATGTGAATGACAAGGCTGAGGTATTTCTCACATTTATTGATTACTATTAGTATTATTATACTTGGTCAAGGATTGATAGGGGTATGGGAAAGTGGTATATATTAATGACTTTGTTTGAGGGCAGGTTAATTAATTGAGGATTCTTTTTCAGGACTTGATTTGTCATGTGAGCAAGATACAGCCTGTGAAATCACAACAAACTGAAGTTATGGGGTCCTGAAGTTTTGGAGTTATGGCTATCATTTCACCTTGGGAACCAGCCGGATGTCATCCGTCAAAAGTTTTACTTGTAACCACGGTGATAAAGCACCGGATGTGACGCACCCCAGGAGATTTGTTCATAATCAAAAGAGCAGTCGTCTCTCTGTCATAGTGTTGAGAAATTCACATGGATGTGGCTGACTAGTTTTAAAATGAGGTTGAACTAGCACTAAACACATATTCACTTATTGTTTGTTGGTACAATCTGTCGGATTATAACCTGTTATTACACTCTCTTCTCTCTCAAAGTCAAAGACAGTCATTGTGACAAGAGGTGAATTATACTGTGAATATTGTGTTTAACTTTGGTAGTAAGCTTGATATGTTTTTTTGCTGTTTTCAGAGGTCAACAAGTTACCTATAATAGAATTCCTTTTGTTATCTGTACGCTTTCAAGAAAACCTCTATAACTAAATAAATACTAGTATCACCAGACGACTACTAGGCATCACTTGGATAATATTATTATATTCTTAGTCACAGGTCTACTCCAAAACCTGGGATTTTGGAGTAGACCTGTGTTCTTAGTCTTAAAGCAACACAATGCCAATTAATGCTCATCATGATGAATTTGTCGTACTTGTGCTCTGGAATTAATTAGTGTGCACAGCAGGGATCATCGCAGGTCTACTCCAAAACCTGGGATTTTGGCAATGTTTGGCAAGGTTTGGCTGCCCCCTTGAGTCTAAGTGCTCATACTCCAGGGCGCAGAAACCTGCGCAGGTAACCTGCGCCTGCGAGTCTGAGCACTTACTACATCAACACATTGGCCCCTGGGACTCATCACAAGTGCTTGGATAGTTACTAAAAGACTGTGGTTTTTCTGTCAATCTGGAGGAAATAGTGATCTGGAGTGATAGTGAAATCTGGAGGGTCCCACCTAAATAGGGAGTCTTGGCAAGTATTATTCACTGGAACCCGATGCGAGTAGTAACAATAAAAAATTTATGGTGTTATAACTACCATCATTATTTTTCTATTTCAGATGCCTAGAAAAGAGTTTTTTTTTGTGCAGCTGCCAACTGCGAGGAGATACATCACCTGTTTAATTTTCCATCCAATGCTATAACTCGCCAAAAATGGGTGGATTAGGTCCGTGAGTCATTCAGAGACTTCAAACTTATCCAAACTAGTCGTTTATGTTGGAGACATTTTCACAAAAAGGACATCAGAAATTACACCAGATATGTTCTCGAAGCCGAGAATAGGTGAGTTGTTATACAGTGATTATCATCGGTGACATGCTTTGGTTTTTTTTTATCCAGTTAAACCATTGCCCTTTGTTTCATACACTACATTTAATGTCATGCTTTCTTGAATGTTTGGATATGATAGTATATAATATACAAATACTTCACACCTAACTGTCGGGCGATTCTACCTCAAGTTAGGATAGCCAGCATGGCCTTGTCTTAATTAGTCATAATCACCAACTTGTTCGGATGAATGCGTAAAGCCTTACGGCAACCTGCCAGTCAAAAAGTCTGTTCATAACAAGGCTACCAGCTAGGCCTAAAAATATGTTGTTTATCAACTATGCTATGATTTTATTTTTGTACTTTTTAACTTACTATCTAAAACTAGCAGAGAAACTGGATATAATTTTATTAATATCGTAAAAATAGTACGCACACGTTTGGTTTAGTCCGCTAGCTTACATGAATTGTCAAGTTGTAAGAGGGAAAGGTATAAGATTTCTAAAAATAGTTACAGTATTGCATTTAATTGTTATGATAAAGGATTATTATAACAGACAAAACATAGTTAGATAATTGAATGTCGTTTCCTCAGGATTTAATATTTATGATAGTCAAAGACTGAAATTCTCCACATAACTCCTGTAATGGTCAAAACACACTTACCTGTTGTAACATCAGAGGTTATCACAACTATATGTCACCATTGTTAACGCATTTGGTGTCAGCAGCCTCAGCCTATCCTCAGCTGCAACCTCAGAGTGCAGAGCATTTTGCATGACATCACATTACTCACATAAAAGCGTCTGGTGATCCTCTGTCAGTGTAGCCTTGTACACGTGGCCATGGGTTTCGGTTTTTTTGGTCAAAACCGGCTGTGTGAACAAGACTACTGTCAGTGTGTTTAGACCTTTATGATTGATAAAAATAGTGATCTATATGGAAACTACACCTATTGGAATAACCTGCACTTTTGTAGCCACATTGACAACATATAATTTTTTTCTTGTTGCCATCAGAATTTACCTGCGCACCGATAGGGAAGTGTTACCGGGATATGTGGTTCCTGATGATATGCCAACACCAAGAAAGAAGCATGTTTTTACTCCTACAAAGGAAGAGAGAGAGAGAGAGTCTATCATTAGCAGTCTTCTGTCTGACCCTGAGCCGTAAGTTTGACACATAAATCATAGTAATCTGCAGCTGCTAATCATAACACATTGACAGCAAAGCCTATCAGGAGGTATGCCAGCTTTATAACATGCTAAACATGTTATTACCAACTAATGCCTGATATTTTTAGATTGGATAAATAATAAATATAAAAATATGAATATAAAAAATTTACTAATATAATACTAATAAAAGTGCTGAATGTGCGGTACCATTGTTATGAGACAAACCCAACCCTCACCTTATCTATTGCAAAATTATTTATTTATTAGCAGGGTTCCCTTCTAAGAAACCTCTAAGCTAGTTGATTACTAGCTAATTAATCACAACTAAATATATTCCAAGCTTTTAATGATTTTACCCTGATGAATAATTCTTATAAATTATCACAGGTCAGCTAAGAAATCCCGACGAGCGCTTGCACTCGGTGAGGGAACAAGTAGCCAGTCAGATGTACAGCAGCAGACGGGAGGCGATTTAGTTATTGGAGAACAGACGGGCTCTCCTTCAGAAGTACCTTACTCGGAAACAACTGAGGTGTCTGAAGTTAGCCTTTTAACCCCAGTGACTGGAAAAGCTGCACCTGCACTTGACATGAGCTCAGACCTTCCCTCTCCATTGCAGTCACAAGTCCCCGATCCCTGTCTGCCCAATCTGGACTTGTATCCGTCATCCCCGACCAATGTTGAGCCTGATGATGTATTGGTTCATGCAATACCAACTCTGTCTGAGGCAGTGCCAACATCTTCAACCCCTACCAACCCAGTACAGATGTTACTTCCCACTCACAAGCCTCCCGCCATTTCAGTCTCACCTGCTCCATCTTCAGATAATCCAGTCTTCTTGAGATCTCTTTTACAAAGAGACAGTCAAACTCGACCTAGAGGGATGGTGGATTTGCCTTTGAGAGTTTATGGTGCTGTTCACATGCACAGTCAGGGTAGGTAATCGGTTGCTCAGGAGTTATGTTACAAATTTTGAATGGATGACATAAAAAGGATTTTTTTCCAAATATTGCTGCAAGTTATTTGTTCGCCTTGCCTTGACATAATGTTAGCTAACAATCGATCTTGGTTAGTTAGGGCGGGTGCCTACGCAAAGTAAAGAGGATGAGAAAAAATTTGATAGAAATAATTTTGGAAATTTCAAGCATGTATATCATGCGAATACGATACTCCTCTATGGTATTCATAACAGGTATTAATACCATAGAGGAGTAAAGTATTCATAAAAATAATCATACATCATGCAATGCTGTAACTCGCTGACTAAATGTTAACCCGACCAGTTAACAGAAAACTACGGAACATGAAGTGATATGTTATTGCTTTCCCCATCATGCATGTGATTTACATTCTCATTTAGATAACTGTTTATTATTGATATCTGCTGTATCTTCCACACAACTTTTTCACCTACGCCTGCCCATTGCGTCTACATTCAATTTGGTTCTTATATTTATTATTTCTATTATTATCTCTTTTAGCTTGCCAGGTTGATATTGTCAAACAAGCAAATATCCACACACAGACAGAATATAATCAGTAAGTTAGTTATTCATATTTAAACACATCGCTCCTTCGGAATAGAGCACTGTCACAGTTTAATGAAGTCAAATTGATACTCTAATTCATGGGTGCCCAACCTTTTCAATGAGGGCACCCCCCCCCCCCGCAACCTCACCATAAATCAAACACACATATATGGGTGTGCAGTATTCAATCTCTGCAGCGGGGAATTTATTACAATATACTGTGACTAGATGTACAGCTTTCCTTATTATTGTACAAATGACGAATGTAATAAACGTAGGGGTGAAAATTGTTTTCGCTACTACGCGATTTTATCAAAAGGGTTGAGGGCCGCATAAAAATGGGGCCGCATGCAGCCCTAGGGTTACTGGTTGGGCAGCCTTGCTCTAATTCAATCCACTGCGTGATGCATTATTATATAATTTGTATTGTATTAGTTGACATCACATGACGTAATACTGTCTGCCAATATCAAAGTGGGGATGTAAGAACTTACCAGGTTCACTTGAAACCACACTTTTCTTTTAGGACTGGTATAAAGAATTTCAGCGAGACCAGAGCAGATAAAAGGCTACAGGAACTTGAAGAGAATAAAACTGTGAAAAGACTACAAAGTATAAAATCTCCTAGTCAGCCAGCCAAACCAGTACCTATAGTTATTGTTCCTGCACCATCTAGGCCTTCTGCTGATGGTCATCCTCCAGATACTTCCCCAGACACATCAGAAAAAGCTTCATCATCATCATCAGCCCCTACTGTGAGTACCAGTTGAGTTCTCACAAAAAAGATTGGCTTTGTCTTTGTGAAAAATTCAGCAGGGTATTGACACCTTTTTTAACCTCAAAAATGGATTTTATACGCCACACTGATATCCAGATTAAACTATCAGCATAATATGTCAGTTTAGTCTAAGTCCCTCACATGTACAGATTTCGTCATTCCAGACTCCTTGTGAAGATCATTGGACTTGGCTTCAATAACGGGTTATGGATGTAGTCAATTTTATGAAGATTCCATATACCATATACATATACTAAGTTTTAAATGTAAACCTGTATTGAGTGTATATCCTTGTGTTCACCAGGTTCATGAATACGGCAGCTCTGAGTACGAGGCGAGCTCAGAAGAAAATGTCCAGTTCATAGATGACGTGGAGGAGAATGAATCAGTGTACAAAACTTTGTGAGTGTACTTATTTTATTGATTTGATATATTCAGACAAGAAATGAAATTCCTCGATAAAAGTAATGGTTTTGTGCTTCAATAAACAATGATCGAAAGAAAGTCGAAAATTCTTAAAATATGCTAGTTACTATAAAAAAATCATTATAAAAGTAACGAGAATTTGAAATATTGTTTTATGATAACACACTGCGTTTTTTTATTGTCGCGAAATAACATAACGATGAATTGTAGAAAAAAATCAAATGAACTGTAAACACTTCCAAGGGAGCTACATATACAAAGCTGGTTAGAAAATTGTTCTTACGATGTTGTGTTGGATATTGACAGGTTTTTTTTATATTTACAGGGGAACTTCATGGTATGATGAGAAGAAGTTCATTGTCTGCCGAGACAACCTCCTTCAACTATTGAAGCCATGTATACGATGTGGCATGGAGGCTTTGGTGGAGCAGCAGCAGGCATATGGGTGCTACGTGCCTTTCAAAATATCTTGCCAGAGTGACAAATGCGGTCATGTTAGAGAGTGGGCTAACAGTGAAAAGGTGAATGGTGTGCCCATTCTAAATCTCCTCCTCTGTGCCACCATACTCTTCACTGGCTGCCTTTCGACTAAATTTTTACGAGCCTTCAACTTCCTGAATGTCTCCACAGTGAGCCCCGGTACATTCTTCAAATACCAACGGGAGTATCTACATGGGGTAAGTCAAGTTTCCAAGGAATCATGTTGCTATGATCCATTATGTTATGTCTTGTGAGGGGGATTGAGATGGAATGGGATAAATCATTCCGAATATGGTGATGTATTGCACTCATTGTCTACAAAGGCCCCGGACAAATTTGATTCTGTATATAATGGTACTAAATCTATCAGACAATTTTATAAAGTCAGCCAGATCCATCACCTTAATGAAAAATTGTGTTTTATGGTTTTGATATACTATCTATTTTGAGTGTTTTCTCTCTGAATTTTGAGTAATTTGGGCAGTCAAAAATAAAGTGAATATTTGTGTTCGATATCGCACCACATTTAGGACAGGAATGATAGATTGAATTGGTTTTACGCGTGTATATTGGAGCTAGATAATCACGACTGAAGATATTAGCTAAGATGCCGATTGGTATTAGGCACATGTAGAAAAAGGAATCATATGATTGACAAAAAGTATTGACATATCCCTCCACCAGTGTATGATAACAGTGATTGTTTGTTATGACATAAGATATAAAAGGCTGGCGACAGGCCGCCTAAAAGTCCGAGTTATTTTAAATTCAGGTCAGCTATATTTAGCCATGTATTTCAACAAGGAAGACTCGTCAGCGATGTTCATTTGATTTAAGTGTTCTCTGAATAGACCATGACCTGTGATAGTGTTTACAACATATGGCAGATGTGGCCTTCTGAGTTCCAATTATTTTATATTGCTGAAAGAGTAAAAATCTATGATTTCTGTAGCCAGAGATGGTTTTTAGCAGAATTTACATTGTGCTATTTCGTTGACTAAGGGATCTTCAGGTTTTAATAGTCTGAATTATCATTTGTAAAGGTTGTGAGGGGATGTATGAGAAGAGGATGGCGGAGGAGAGAGGCAAACTACAGCAGCCACTAAAACTGAATGGCGATGGGCGGTTCGACTCCCCTGGCCACAGTGCCATGTATGGCATCTACACATTTTTGTGTGCCGCAAACAGTAAAATTGTTGCAAACAGTTTGGTAAAGGTAAATTATCTTGTATCATACAGTGAAAATTAAATTGTTTTGGATAAATGTGGATGGTGACATCAGTGTGATACAGAATCATTGAACTTCATATCTGGAATGGTGTAATTACCTTTATTTTGCCCAACAACGGGTTTGCAAAAATAGCCAGTCCCTGTGGCATTCTAGAAAAGCCCAAATCATTAACGCTGAAAGCAATTTATTACTGTTTGCAGTTTTGAAAACAGGATAAATTCCTAGGCTATATTATTCATGCTAGCAGGGACAGCCGATCAGATCAATGTCAGATCAATCCCTGTGGTGAGTGTTCTATGAGAAGAATTTATTTCAGTGTACACATAACACAAGATCGTCATTGGCTTTATGAATAATTTGATGCCAAAACTTTAGCACATGAACACATTTTTTTATCTATTTTTCTCACAGTGTACAGAGACGAATTCCTCTTCAGTCATGGAACTAGAGGGGCTAAAGCGCTGTAGAGCCTATCTTGATCTAAACAATGTCGCTGTCGAACAGCTCACAACAGACCGCCACGTCAGTGTGAAGGTGTATATGAAGAATTCTTGGAAGGCTGTCAAACACGACTTTGATACTTGGCATCTCACAAAAGGTATGCTAGAATCTCAAAAAAGTAACACTGTATCATGTTTATAGTAGCTTCTATCCTAATAGAACTCAGCGTAAATATTTTATCACCCAAATCTATCCATCCATAACACACATGCAGACAGTCATCGCAATAACAATATTATAAATGCACCCTACTCTCATAGCATAATCATATTATCGCAATGTAAACAAGACATGACACTGTGGTTTCTTCCTGGTCGAAAACCACAAATAAGCAGTAAATAAATGCTGTTGCTGTAGACAAGAGACATGAAAAGTAATCCCACACTAAATGACAATGAATTTTGAAAATAGATAGATTGTGACTATGAATTCAGTTATCCTCATCTGATGGATTACTTATTGATGTTTTTGTTAACAAATCTGTTGTAGGACTGCGGAAGAAACTTAATAAGTTGTCCACAAAGAAAGTTGGGTTCAAGCAAATTGGCCTCTGGATACCAGCTATTATAGCCCACCTATGGCATGTTATCACCAACACTGCTCCAGGTGACCAACTGATGGCATGGTGGAAGTCATGCGCAAATCATATTTGCAACATCTGTGACTTGGAAGGAGACGGAAATGGAAAATGTAAGCACCCAGATGAAGAAGTTCGGTACAACAAGCAAGGGGAAGAACTTGTTGTTGAGTGGATTGTTCCAGGTTCATTGACATTTGAATTAGCCTATGCTCTGTTTGTTATGATTATGCATTTTCCACCCAGATTTGCAAGGAAACAGGCCCACAGATCAGCATATAAGTGCTATTTAGACACCTGTCTTGAACGTGGCTTATGCTGCAATAAGTTTCCTTATGCACTTGCCCTACATATGCACAATTCTGAATCGATGATTTATTTTGAAAGACGAATCAAGTTGCCACATGTGATTCCTTATTACAGATACGCAGCTTGACTTGGAAACGAGAACGGTACTGTTGGAGAAAGGGTTTATGGAGGCAATAAACATGGCCAGTGGGACCTCGACAGTAGAGTTTGAGAGCTTTCACGGCAAACTCAACCGTAATGCACCCAAAATGGAGGGGTTTTCCTACTCTGGAATGCTTTCACAGTAAGAACTTTATACAGACTGGTGCGCTAACTATACACACTAGGTATGCACACATGGTCGTCTGCATGTGGATTACAACAGGGATAATGTTTCTATAATAGTTGTGGGTCCTGTGTAATATGTTGTAACAAATCTTAGGAACACCAAGTAAGTAAGCCCACTGGTCAATCATGAATAATCACAAAGTGCCAAACATAAGTTCACCATTCCATTCCATGAGTAAAGTAAAGCAACAAGGATTATGTAAAAACATACTAGAGACCACTAGTGACTTACATAACCCAACAACACTGCAATATACAGGCTCACGAGCATACAGCTTTTTGGTAGTTGACTTTGATTTGGGATTAATTTTGTGATTGATTTTGCAACATCCAAGCGTGGGAATCACACTGAAATTGCTGTGGGAATCACACTGAAATTTCCGGAAATATCTTATTATTTTTCATGTTAAACACCAACGAAGCACTTGAACGAGACAGGTTTTATTTATGAAACCTGTCTGTACAAGTGCTTAGTAGTCTATAACATGAAAAATAATAATAAATTACTGTGAAATTCACACGCTTGGTTGTTTCATAAATATAATCTGATAAATCTGTACTTATTTTTAGAACACAGCTGACCATTTTACACCACAACGGAAATTGCCAGCGGTCGGTAAAGATGATGGCAAGTGATCCTACCAAACCGAGGAAAGTAATACACCGCTCGAAAGCCACCAAACAAACCCCGGCAGTTCAGTTAGTAAGAGAGGATGCCACATACAGTGAGTCAAAATTCATTATCATGATGAAATAATCGTAAATTGAAAAAGTTTCCCCAGACAACAACAGTTGGAGTTGCAGAAATATCCAAAACATAATGTTGTATTATTGGTCATTTTGAAGAGCCACAACTACCGGAAACACCCAAATATCATTACCAGCCGACATCAAGTGCTCAGACTGCAAACTGGTGTAGTTAGTCAGCAAAAATTGATAACCTTCTACACTTGACTGGAAGTCCGCTCAACTTTACAAGAAGTTAATTAATTCAATCTAAGTGTTACAGGTTACACAGATGACATGTACAAATGCCTGGATGTTTATGTGAATAACAGAACACGGCCTCTCCTCAACGATATTGAGCCTCCAACACTCACGTCTAAAGGACCTCAATACGATTCCATCGAAGAAGTGGAGGCTGAAATGGAAAAAAAAGCAAGGTGGGTTGGCATAACCTCACCACATTACGCTGACACAAAGATATGCAGAAAGCCGAGGGCGGAGCCGCGGCCGTGGCAGAGGCAATATCTCTGGAGCAGAGCAGCAAGCTACTCCACAGCCTAAAGACCAGCCTGGTAGAGGAAGACCCAGCTTAGCTGCAGCAGCAGAGCAGCAAGCTACTCCAAAGCCTAAGAAACAGCCTGGTAGAGGAAGATCCAGCTCAGCTGCAGCAGATGACAATTTGAGTCAGGTAATTGTTACCTCTTAAAATGGCAAAGCCAAGGGAAAAGCACCGATGAAGGGCAAATCTCTGTCAAAAAAATCCTAATGACTTTTCGTTTAAAAAACATAGTCAAGTCAATTTTTATTCCATGTACGCTATATAATTACACATTTTTTATTTTCTACCCGCTGTTGCATCATTTCCAAGGGTAAAGCACCGATGAAGGGCAAATCCCTGTCCAAGAAATTATCATGACTTTTCATTTTTAAAACATAGTCAAGTCAATTTTTATTCCATGTACGCTATATAATTAAACATTTTTATTTGCTACCTGCTGTTGCATCATTTCCAGGGGGAAAGCACCGATGAAGGGCAAATCCCCGTCAAAGAAAATCATCTTGACTTTTCATTTTCATTTTGAAAACAAATTTGAAAACACAGTCAAGTCAATTTTTATTCCATGTACGCTATATAATTACACATTTTTACTTTCTACCTGCTGTTGGATCATTTCCAAGGGGCAAATCCCCGTCAAAGAAGTCTTGACTTTTCATTTTGAAACATAGTCAAGGGATTTTCAGTTTTGTGCATTATATACTTATATTCAAAACAATAAACTATGTGTTCTTGTTACTTATCTATCAAATTGTCGGGAAATTCTTCCTCGTCAGGACAGCCAGCATTGTCTTGGCTTAGGTATTCCCATTGAGTAAGGTAATTGTTATCTCTAAAAAAACCAAAGCCGAGGGGAAAGCACAGATGAAGGGCAAAGAAATTATTGTCACAGTTCATTTTCATTTTGAAACCATAGTCATAGCCAGCATGGGCTTGGCTTAATTGTTCCTGTTATCCAACCTGTTAGGATGACCGTGTAAAGCCTAACAGAAACCTGCCAGTCGAAAAGTCTGTTTCACACGGCTATCAGCCAGGCAAAAAAATGTGCTGTTTATCAACTGTACTCTGGTTTTATATGCATAGCAAGCATGGGCATAGCTTATTTATTCCCGCTATCCAACTTGTTAGGATGAACGCATAAAGCCCAACGGAAACCTGCCAGTCAAAAAGTCTGTTTCACACGGCTATCAGCCAAACAATAAATTATGCTGTTTATCAACCATACTATGATTTTATAATGTACTAACTTACTATCTAACGCTAACAGAGAAACTAACAGAGAAACGGGATGCAATTTGATTAGTACAGTGGAAAAATAATATGCACACATTTGGTTTAGTTGGCTACATAAAGTGTCAAGAGTGTAAGGTTGCTAAAAATAGTTTTGGTCGGAACATTTATAATTGTTATAATAAATGATTATTATATCCTGTTATGACAGACAAAACATATTGAGGCAATTGAATGTCAGAATAGAATGTAATGTCCAGTAATATTGCATAATATCACAGTAAAAACCAAGCTGGAGCAGCATAAGTGGCTAAAGGACATACATTGGCACAATAAGATTTAAGTTAACCATCGGTATTCATGCCTAGCACTTTCAGTTGGCAAAGTAATAAAGTCTAGTAAAGTAGTATATGCACCAAGGAGGCAGCTATAACTCCTTGTATGCACACATCCAACACTTGCAGTGTTTCGTATAGTTGATCGATCTCTATTAGTCTACAGCAAGCTTTCTGTGCTCTGCTCATTTACTCCAACAACAATGAAATTACAGTTTTGTCTAGCCCTGTCTATGTTCTTTCAATGAACTAAACCTCAATTAATGAACTAAACCTCTGTCAATGAACTAAGGTTTAGTTCATTGGTTCTGTCCTGTCCAATTGCTAAGCTTAGTGTTGATAATATTTTTGTCATACAAATACCACAAATTTTATTCCCTGTATGCTATTTAATGGAATTACAAGTCAAGTGACATTTTTATTTCCTACCTGCTGCGGCATCTCTTCTTGTTGCTGCTCTTCCTGCTGCCCAACATTCTCTTGCAGCCTCTGTGCAACAACTCTTCTAGGCTGCAAATCCCAAGAGTTGTCCAGGGCCTCAAGGCTGGAGGAACTAGATGAAGACATAATAAAGCAAGGAGTAAATTAAATGGAGTGGAATGTGTGACTCGTTTTGTTGGATTCTTGTCGATGAATGACTTTTAATTTTAATGTCAAATGATCAGTGAATAAATTGCGGGTTGAGGTATTCTCATCCTCACCAATCTTGTTTACAATCAATGAGGAAATAGAGCTATAATTCACACACTTTGATTGGCTACTCCTGAGATGCTGGAAAAAAAACTTTGCTCGCTAATTCCCTTGTGGTATGTCATCACAATATGATCACGTGACATGATCGGCCATGTTGCAAATGTTACATAATTCCAAGGGGGTTACACCCACTTTTTTCCAGAGATGACAACTCTTGTAAATCAGTGTTTACACCTGCTGTATCTTGCTCACATGAAATATCAAGTCAAGAAACATAATCCTAACATAATTAGCCTACCCTCAAACTAAGTCTTTAAGCCTAAATTCATTTGACTGAATGAAGTTTTCTGCATGGTGTGTAAAAGAGACTCTCCCAACTCACCCAAGAGCCACTCACAATATTGAACCACATTAATATACTTTTCCTGTGGATTCAAACTCATATCCAAAACAATGGGCTGTATAAATTTGGAGATATCTGCTATCATTTTGCTAAAATGATTCGTTTGACTTTTTACCTGCAAGCTATTTTTTGGACTATAATCAACAATGGAGAAGTTAAGAAATGCAGAAATTCACAAGTACATAGGAAAATAATTTTAGTCTTGAAATTGCTTAATTGCTTAATTTTGACCATCAATCATTGTCATCACTCTTATTCAATGCCGAGATTATTCAAGATTGACAAATAATTTATTGTTTAATTCTTGTTATGTTTAATATAATATTTATTGTAAATGAATTTTGTGTTTGATTAATCGGACTGTAATTTTGGAGTTGTTCACTCCTTGGCTCAAATCCCAAATAATAAAATAATATACTCTAATTTTCTGTTTTAGAATCCGCCATATGTATGGTTCAAATAATGCAAATGCAATGGTAGCAGATCTGGACTTATAATTGCTGATAATTCGGTTATTAAAGAGAGACTTCAAAAACACAACTGAACTGTTGATCAACAATACCTCAGCGGTAAGTAGAGCTACTATCGTACAATGTGCGCTAGCCTCAACTACTGAGCACTGGTTTAGTTTTGTGTTTGGTGCAATTCTCGGTGGAATTGCTCAAGGATTTATTTTAAACAATAATAACAAACTATAAATATGGTTCTATTCGTCAGGCAATAAATCAATCAATAATTTGACAATATCTTGGCATTTAGTCATAAAATACATAAACATTCAAAATCTTTATAATAAGATCTTACCCTTGGTGCAGATGACCTTGAATTCTGTGTGATATTCGGTGTGATATCTCTGTGTATCTAAACTATCTTAGACTTGGTTCCTCGCTGTGAGTCGCGGTATTTGTATCTCTGTGTGTCTAACTATCTTAGACTAGGTTCCTCGCTGTGAATCATGGTATTTGAATCTCTGTGTGTCTAACTCTCTTAGACTAGGTTCCTCGCTGTGAATCGCGGTATTTGTATCTCTGTGTGTCTAACTATCTTGGACTAGGTTCCTCGCTGTGAATCGCAGTATTTGTATCTCTCTGTGTACGTCAAAGCTCTGCATTAGCTGAATGTGTCTAAACGATTTTAGACAATTTTTCTCTCTGTTGATGTGCCTCCTTGGGCTGACTGAATCAGATAATTCTCTGATTATATGTATACTCTTACATGTGGTGAAACTGGTCCCTGGCGCTGACTGAATCAGATAGTTCTCTGATGAAATGAGAAATGCTGCACGTCGTGAACCCGCCTCCTGGCGCTGACTGGATTTTACAAGTGTCAATCAGGCTTTTATAGTGCTGGTTTGCTGTCCTGTTATTGTGCAACGTTTGCATTTACAGGCGTAAAGGTGTTAACCTTGTTATTGGTTTTTGCCTCAATTTTGTCATTAATCTCTTTTGATTTGCGTGTTTTGTCAGTTTTAACTAGCTGTCAAAACATGGTTAGTCTGTCCTTTGCTTGACCTTCCCTCATTTTTGTTTTGGTCATTTTTAGATAATTTATGGTGTCAAGTGCACCCGTTTTTCCGTGGTGTAATCTGTTGGTTTTGCGGTATTGCAATCTTTCAGGAGTTGTTTTGGAGATCTTTTGTGACTTCTATTGCTCGTTATTTTTAAATAGCTTATGGCGTCAAGTGCACTTGTTTTCCATGTTGTCACACTGCCCAGGTTTCTTGTGGCTATGTAATAATAATTTTAAAATATGTTGTCATGTGCACCTATTTCTATGGTGCAATCTGTTTGGTTTTACAATTGTGTAGTTCTTGTCAGGTTGTCACACGTGCCCAGCTGTCTCATGTCTTTGAAATAATGGCTAGCTATGTTTCAATAATAATTTGGTGTATCGTTCACTCTACTTTGTCCTGTATTACTATTTCCAATCACCATGTAGCTTGTGTCTAGATAAATTCTAATAAGGATTACCTATGATGATTAAGCCTCAACCTAAACTACCCGTCACCATGCACTGAATACCCAAGTATGTATCTGTTTGGTCTCAGTTTACCCTATAAGTGAAAGTTGGTTTTAAACTATTTTTGATTTACTTTGTTTGTTTGTTTTTTTACAGGTTGTGTGTGGTTTAATGGTGATTTCCTGCCTTCGCAGTACAGTGTGCAAGCTCAATTCTCTAAAGAATACTTTACCACACTACTGCTAGAACTTGCTATAACTTTAAAGTCCCTGATTTTTGTTTAATTTTGTATCATTTGGTTAAAGGTAATGTTCTGATGTGTGGTGACCTGAGATGCACCTTTAGATTATTGAAAACAATAACAGACAATAAAAGATAATTAATTGACAGCTTATTATGTCAATTTGACAAATGACAAATGTGTTTAACCCATAGACCTACTAATAGTAAACCTAGACAGGTGACCTGCGCAGCTGAAGTGAGGCCTATAATAACCGGAATTCCCCAATGACATAACGTTATTGTGTTGTGCACAGTGAGCGCTGCAATGAATGGTTTTACTATATGAGCATGACTGATTATTAGCTATAATGTCATTTTTCTCATAGAGATATCGAAGACTGATGCCTACAAGTTAATTTTATCTGGAGGGTGATGTAACAAGCAACGTCATAGTCTCTGAATTTTTTCTCTCGCTCAAATATTGAATGAGATACGACCATTAGAAGCCAGCAATATCTGTAAACGGTGATACATTATTTAAGCATTGCAGCAAGAAAATAGCATTTTTCTCACAGATTCATCGAGAAATTATGCAAGCAAGTTAATTTTATGTGAAATGTGATGGACCAAGCCAGCTGTTAGTCTTTGAATTTTGTATCTGACTCAAATATTGAGTGAGTTATGTCCATTAGAAGTCGGAAATATCATGGCTCAATGACTGACTGTTGCATGAAAATATTTGTTTATGTTACCATGTGGGTGTGCTGCAATCAGTTGATGACTCAAAGCATGGCTAGCTAAAAATAGCTATAACCTTGGTCAACCTTGCACATGCTGTGTCCATCTGTATTGTAGCTCAAGGGGTTTGTGACACGTCCCCATAAGTAGCCTGATCTTGAAAGTTATCACTGTAGGATTTTGGGTCAGCTTAATTTTTACATACTCTTCATTGGTGGGCTTTGCCTTATTGAGACTAAACTGTCCAGTTGCTCAGTGGATTTCTTGCACACCTGCCATGGCCTCAACAACGCAATCGGTAAGATAAGATTCACAACTACACTTGTGTTTTAATTTGTTTCAGTTCCATGGTATGGTATGCTCTACTTTTCAATACTGTCAGGTAAAGGTGGCAATGACAGGCGCGACATTATGCTCTCTTTTCACTTTCTCAAAGTAGGAGAAAGATTGATGTGATGTTTATGAGTTTCTCAATTTTACAGGCCAGTAAAAGTAGTGGACACTGCTGCTGTGCTTTTGGCTGTAGCAACACACCAACTAAGGATGCAAGCCTCACCTTCCACCATTTTCCGCCTCAGCAGGAACGCCGTGACAAATGGATCGAAGCAGTGTCCCGTAAAGATTGGAAACCGGTCACTTCTCTTCAGCGCAAAGAAGAAGAAAAAGAAATCAGATGACGAAGAACTCGAAGAGGAATCCTTTGAGGATGAAGGAGGACGGTTGGATCTCACCATAACAGAACCCATCATCAACATAGCAGACTACATCGGTAAGTAATGGCTCCAATTAGCATAATACAATTTCAGTTGCTTAGTTTTATAACAGCAAACTTTCATTTGAAATATATACTCCTTTTAAATTTTCACATCACACAACAAGCTATATATTGAAAAAACTAATAAAAGCAAGATAGTGTTGCTAAAAATTTAAGAGGCTTGGACTTGACGTTTCTTATGACGGGGGTGTAACAAAAACCCCAAACATCATGTTCTGGTATGATTCTAAGTTTAGTTTACTTTTTTTTCACTCATAAAAGATCTGCAACTAGTACTAACCACCCTTCTAGATTTACAAGATTACCACATGCATAAACCTCACCTTCTATAGGGACCAACATTGATTGAATGGGCTCATTCGATTACTTTGTAGGAGGGTATGTCATCCGCTCGACAAAACTGAATTGCTCAGACTGTAGAGATTCACTTATAGATACGGACACTAACGACCCGAATGATGATATTACACTGGTGTCCGTCAAGAATAGGGGCGGGCTTGTTGTACTTTCTCCCAACACAAAGAAGCTCTTCGTAGTGAGCGAACAACTGCTCCGCAATTATATAACATGCAATGGTGTTAACACAAACATACTTATCAAAACCCGAAACAGAGTCCTCAACCATATTCTTTTAGGAAATTTGCATGGATTTATGAAATGTGCTGTGCATTCCACTTCAACAATCAGATCCCTTATCCACCGATACATAATGATACGAGTTCATTACGAAACCCAGAAGATAACATCAGAGAAAAATGAAAATATCCGATCTAAACTCAATAGATTGGTAATATTTCAGCATCAGTAACTGGTCTATCTATGCATATCATGATATAAAGTACGCAACTCGTACTTCTAGTGGTACTTCTGGATGTTCAGTTGCATAATAAGAATAAGACTTCTCATTTATTATTACAACCAATACAAGACACATTATTTATCTTCACTGTTGCTCCTTGCTATAACGTTTACAGATATTGCCGACTTCTAATGGTTGTATCTCATTCAATATTTAAGCTAGAGAAAATATTCAAAGACTATGGCCTTGCTTGGTACATCACCTTTCAGATAAAATTAACTTGTCGGCATTGGTTTACGATATCTCTATGAGAAAAATGCCATTGTAGCTAATAATCAGTCACGCTCATATAGTAAAACCATTCATTGCAGTATGCACTGTGCACAACACAGTATCGTTGTGTCATTGGGGAATTCCAGTTATTATAGGCCTCACTGCTCACTGTATAAGCTCTATATCTGTCACCTGTCTAGGTTTATTATTAGTAGGTCTATGGTTTAACCCTTGAATTTTGCACTCAAGATCCATCAATCATAGTTAGTTGACACAAGCTCAGTACAGTTCACTTATTAATAATAAATCATTTGAGAATAAGGATACTTCAATACCGTGTTGTGTAAGTGATCGTTGCACATTCGGAAGAAAATATGGCTGCTCTTATACCCTAAGATAATTATAAAACATGATGTTCTTTATGACGATTACATAAGAAAATGTCATCTGACAGTGTGAGTAGTACAGATCATGAATAAATTATAAGTTGCCTTCCCCTGGTTAACTCTTGATGGATTATAGTAATAGAACGGCTACAATGGCTTCTCCAACTTCCAATTTTGTTCAAGGCTTTCCTCAATTTGATGTTGGACCGAAGCAAACACAACACAAATCAATCCAACAGCCAAGCGAATTCAGACAAAGAACCAATTATCTAACTAGAACAGTGACAAACACATGTTATGCACAGCACATGCAGCATTACACTTAAAAGCTTGGACATGGACATGATGACAGTGTACAAGCAAGTGGAAGTCCTCACATTAAAATATTGAGGTGGAAATTAATCTGGTAAATAATTGATGACTTTGGATTTCAATGCCAAATGCTCAACTCCCATCTGTGATTTGTGGATTTGCAATAAAAACATTTTTTATAGGTCAACGCACAAAAGAGTGTTTAAGTATTTTTTGCGTTTCGCATATATTTTATGTTGAAATGATAAACATATTCGCTGAGTTAAGTTATTTATCTCAATAGTTCAAAGTTCATATAACACATCATCCTTGCGTGTTGAGCCGCCATAAACACTTGTTGCCTTCACAATACATTCCAGAACTGCATCCACCTGGACATGCTGCAGTGCTCATTCCTGATAGCATCAGTAGCGCAGTGAGGCAGTATAGTAGCTTCATTTTCTGTTAAATACAAAATTGAAGAACATCAGTTGTAATGCTGCTAGACTTATATAATATACTGTGTAAGGCTCTTGAAAATTGGTAGAAATCAGTAAAGAATCCTATCAACACGATTTCCAAATTATGCAAAATAGTTTCTCCATGATTTGGAGAATGAAGTATAATCATACCAATTCCATCAAGGATAATCGAAAAATTGGATTAGACCATTGCATAACGAAAGGTTAAATTGGTCAATCGGAAATGGTAAACGATCCTACAGTTCAGCAATGGTTTTATTCAATGTTTATTTTAACCTTGATTTACACAAAAGTGGACTGCAATTTGAAAATAGGTAAACAGTGTGGATTCTCGACAATATGTGGGTTTTTGAAAAATTAATATAATTATACACAATAATGTTGATCTGAATTAGCACAAATTTAAGCTATGAAATAATCTAGTTTTGAGTGATTTGCAATGGTTGAAAATATCAACTCACCGAGCCTAGTAGTGTCTTCTGTCGATTAACGGGCGTAGGAGTCTTTCAGATAATGATTCATTCAACTGAGGAGTCTTTATATATACAAAATTTTTAACACATTACTAGTAGGTTTCTGGAATTAATTGATTGTTAAAAATGATGGAAGTCATCAGATTTAGTGCTGGCACTACCTCAATCCTTGTTGATGATCATTTGATTTCAATTCAGAAGCTATCAATTTGAATCATGTTTATTCTACATTGAATATTCTAGAAATTACGGCTGCGATGGAATTTAAGAAAGCCATAAAAAAAAGTTGAAGACGTCATTTATGAAACTAGAATATAAAATAACTATTTGTCACAATATTTCAAATTAATGAGGCAGAAGTCATTGTTAGTTTGGCACAATCATCATCCCATTTGGGATGATGATTGTGTGATTTCAAATTAATGAGGCAGAAGTCATTGTGTGATTGTGTGATTTCAAATTAATGAGGCAGAAGTCATTGTTAGTTTGGCACAATCATCATCCCATTTGGGATGATGATTGTGCCAAACTAACAATGACTTCTGCCTCATTAATTTGAAATATTGTGACAAATAGTTATTTTGTCAAATTGTCTTGTTTTATTTTGCCTGGCAACGATGACGTTCAAGCTATGTAAGCCGAAATGGAGGTAAATCTTTCATGGCAAGTAATAATAGACTGATTAAAAAATGATTGATAATATGGCCTCCATTGGTTAGTAGTTTGTATATTTTGAGGTCGAAAAACAACGCGTTTTTGAAGGTGGTGAGATTGCAGCCATTCAATTAAGAAATTAAGAAACTTGCACAATATGCCCATCTCGAAGCTTCATGTGTCCTTTTTGAAAAAATTTATAATAACTTATCAAGGTGCTATTTTTCAACTCGCATCACATAGCTGACCTTTTATTTCTGGATGGATTTAAACCATTTGAAGTAGTAAAATTTAAAAAAATGTCAATAAAACCATAGCCTACTATTTTCACTGGGGGTTGATTGCAATGTCATGGTGTTTTCCCAGATACTGCTAACAGACTAGATAAAATCCAAGAATTCAAGGATTATCTGGATGTCTTGAGGACATGAGCATGGTTAAGTCAACAATCAAATGTGCTACGCAAGCTAAGTCAAACCTTGTGCTGATATTGCTAGACTGAGCCAAGTAGCATAATTAACCTTGTGCTATCCCACTCACTGGATGGCTGACAGGCTGTGTTGTGGTGGAACACTATTATAGAAATTTGATTCACTACTTAAAACTATGTCAAGAGTTGGCAAGAGTTGGCAAGAGTTGGCAGTATGGGGTGTGCTGTATCATAGTTGCTATCGGTTATCGTCATGCGGATTGTGATACAAACTTCAAAAGGTGATGAAGGCCTTTATGGATGATATTACTATAAAATTCCAGATGAAGCTCAAGTCAACTCTCAACAACCAATCAGGCTGCAGGATATTGCAACGTGTTATTATTGCTTATTATTTATGTTCTTGGCTTTGATGTACAAGACAAGATAAAATAAGTACATATAGTTAACACATCATAGTCTGACGGTTATACAATGGATTTAAGGATGGCTGCATGCTGTACTCATGCTGATGAAGAAGAAGATAAAGGTCTTCATTCACCTTGACCAAGGAACAAGGGGAACTCCTTGGTTGGACTAAAAAAACGAGTAATTTAATTTCATTTTTATCGAGACCCTGGCCAGTGCTAACATTGCATTGTTTAGAACCATTTGTTGCTCACTTTCTACTTTCTACAGGATGGCGTGTGAAAACGGACCAGCTGAGGTTTGCCCTGCTGGCAATGTAAGCGTGGGCTCTTCAAGTTGAACAACCTGGTTGGAAGAGTTTGAGGCAATTGCCGATCCTAAAGGCATTTTAAACTTGACAGGGAAGAAAGAAAGACATGCATGGTGATTATCACCTCTACTAACAAAATGGATGTTAACGATCGAGGTATACAGTATACAGTATACAGTATACAGTATACAGTATACAGTATACAGTATACTGTATACAGTACACAGTACTCAGCACGCAGTATGCAGTAAACAGTATACAGTACTCAGTGTAAAGTATACAGTATACAGTACTCAGTACTCATCAGTACTCATTGCTCATTGCTCAGTGGTCAGTGGTCAGTGCTCAGTGCTCAGTACTCAGTATACAGTGTACAGTCAAATACCAGTATGTTGGTTAAAATTGATGGTTAAAATCACAAGGGTTAGTCACTCACCACATCGTGACAGTGAAATAGTGTGTGCCTTAAGGGTGAGGCTGCAATGACTTCGCCAATTTGCTCTCAGTTTGTAGGCAGGTAGGAGCCCACCTGGGACTCCAATAACTCCCAGTAGTCAGTTGACTGCAGTGGGATTCGAACCAACGACCTTCAACACTTGCATGCTGAAGGACCGGCACTCTAACCACTGAGGCACCCCCTACTCCTATACAGTGCTTGTATGCATACATTAAAAAAAATAAGAAAAAATTACCAGGAAATCAAAGGCCTTATTACAAAACACACATGCTGTTTTAGAGTGTATCCCCCGGGAAAGGCTTCACTGACTAAACAGAATTCAAGGGGGAATGCACACTTAGACCTTCTATTCATCAGTTATTACACCAACCATGCTATAAGCTTCAGACCTTTTATTTATGAGTAGCATAACATTGTTGCTTACAGCCATCACGAGTGACCTGGAGGCTGCCATACAACCAGACTTAGACTCAAACTCGAAGAATTTATCACAGGAAACAAAATGCAATAGATATATGGCTTATTGATTTCTGAAATTTGCAAGTCACAACTGAGTCACACACAATGCCTCATTTTTTGCAACATTCACACAAAGTATTGTGAAATTTGTGTCAGATTTCAACACTTGGTTAGCCTCATACCAATAACAACAACAATAACTTTTTAGACACCTGATACAAATTATAGTTATTTTATTTGACACTTCAGATGCCAGGCACATTAAAGCAGGAGAATTTGAAAAACGATTTGCCACAACATGTCAAATCAATATGGCAGAAGTTGTTGTAGTTTCGCATAATCATCATCCCAAATGAGGCCTATAATCTATTTACATAATAATGACATCTTCAAGTTTGTTTTTATGGCTTTCTCAAATTCCAGCAGTAGTATGTGAATTATTCAATGTTGAATAAACAGGATGCCAATTAATGAGCGCTGATATATTGGCCAATAAAGTGCCAAAACACTTTAAAATCTTATTTTGGATTTATCATAATAAATCACTTAGTGATCACTTTATTATCAATTTTTATCTAAATAAATCATGCAACCTTGCTTTCAGCGAGAGGTTCAACTACATCTTAATTGAAACAAGTGGCTATTAAGTTATTCGCTAATAGCCCTACGTTGATTGCAAAGAGCTCGTCAAATTGAGTGCAAAGTTTCTTTTTAAATCTTTAAAGACGTGCTTTCAATTGAACTATATGGGTGATACGGATATTGAAAAATCCTATCCCAAGCGCTAAATAGGAATGATAGAGGTAGAGCCAGAAATACAAATGATGACTTGCAACAAATTGTTTACCATCAATCAATTCCACAGCCTCTATAGGAGTGTGTTTGTATAACATTTTGCATATGTAAAGGTATGTCTTCAATTTTTGATCATTATCTAAACACTTAGTCTTCTCCACCTACTCACTGACTAAAGGCACTACGTAAGCTTGGTAGGTTAAAATATCATACCATTTCAAGTCACCCAGGATTGGAATTAGGACGTTTGATTGTCAGAATTCATGTCAATCCTAATCACCAGTGATGGGCTTACAAGTTTATAGATGCTTCAAGTAGTGTGTCTATGCCTTTGTGTCAATCCATGTTAAAACACAACATTGATTAAACATCAACCATGGCAGATGTAATTTCATAGTGGAATCTGGCAACCGGAGTCATTTCAAATTGGTCAATTCGAACGATAATGCTTTACTTCAATTTATCTTGCCAAAATTATTTTTCACAATTGGGAAATATGGTTAATAGTATTCTTTCCATTGAAGTTTCTCAAATTTGAAGTTGTTATACTGCCTTAAGGTAATGTCAAAGACCGATCCGAATATCAACATATCATATACCGTTGGAAAGCTGCCGAGCTACTGAAAATGAATACCTGAACAAAAACTTGATTCGATGACGTTGTGTCATTAAAGGGAGGAAATGAGGCAGAAAACGCTGTTTTTGTCAAAGCAGATGGAGGAGTCAAATTAATTGCAATAAATTTCAAAACAGGTGGAATGTATACTAAGAGATTGAGTTCATAGTAAAATTTAATTTTCTTTGATATATTACTAGTCTAAACTGACTTTTTACGTCACCCCATACAACGCATTTTTTTGTGTGAAGCCGTGAAAATATGTGAAAATTCAATCATTAATTCAGAACAGATCATAGGCTCGAAACAAAATTAATTATGATTTTCCCTTAGAGTACACTTCAAATGTCATACATATTGACTTTCAACAAATTACCTTGCATATTGCGAAAACAGTAGACTCTCGAATACACCTGATATCTTTTGCAACTTTTGCATAACGTCAAATGTGCTGTCCAAATGACCATTATTGTGGCCAAACAAAGTTTTCTTGAAAGTTCTCACATACGAAGCCGCTTTTATTACCCATGGTGCATGCAGGAGATGCCAACAGAATTTTTCACTGCATCTTTGTTTTTCTTGAATTTAACGCAAAAGAATGACCAAAAACACCTCAAAAGTCCCAAAAAATAGCTGTTTTTTGGCATTATTTTGCGTTAAATTCAAGAAAAACGAAGATGCAGGGAAAAAATCTTTTGGTATTTCCTGTGTGCACCATGGCTAATGAAAGCGGCTTCGTATGTGAGAACTTTCAAAAAAACTTTGTTTGCCCACAATGATGGTCATTTGGACAGCACATTTGATGTTATGCAAAAGTTGCAAAAAATATTAGCTGTATTCGAGAGTCTACTGTTTTCGCAATATGCAAGCTAATTTGTTGAAAGTTAATAGGTATGACATTTGAAGTGTACTCTTAGGGAAAATCATAATTAATTTTGTTTCGAGCCTATGATCTGTTCTGAATTAATTATTGAAATTTCACATATTTTCACTGCTTCACAAAAAAAATGCATTGTATGGTGTGACGTAAAAAGTCAGTTTAGACTAGTCATATATCAAAGAAAATAAAATTTTACGATGAACGCAATCTCTAAGTATGCATTCCACCTGGTTTGAAATTTCTTGCATTTAATTTGACTCCTCCATCTGCTTTGACAAAAACAGCGTTTTCTGCCTCATTTCCTCCCTAAAATGACACAACGTCATTGAATCAAGTTTTTGTTCAGGTATTCATTTTCAGTAGCTCGGCAGCTTTCCATCGGTATATGATATGTTAATATTCGGATCGGTCTTTGACATTACCTTATTGCGCTACTGATGCTATCAGGAGTGTGTTATGCAGCATGTCCAGGCAGATGCCTTCTGGAAAGTATTGTGAAGGCAACAGATGTTTGTGGCAGCTCAACACGCAAGGATGGTGTTGTATATGAACTTTGAACTATGGAGATAAAAAACTTAACTGAGCGAATATTTATATTATTTCAACAAAAAATATATGCAAAACCAAAAGAAAAATTGAGCACTCTTTTGTGCGTTGACATATAAATATTTGTTATGCAAATCCTCAAGTCATCGATGGGAGTTGAGCACTTGGCCTCAAAATCTGAAGTTCGCCACTATTCACCAAATTGAACTTTACCTGAATATTTCAACGTGAGCACTTGCTTCTATGCTGTCATCTATTCTATTTCCCAGCTTACTAGGGTAATACTGGGTGTCCTGTGCATCACATGTGTATGGTTTCTGTTCAAGTTATATACATGGCTGTTTGTCTCAATTTGCTTAGCTGCTGGGTTGTTTTGCATTGTGTTTGCTTCGGGTAATTTAGAGATTGACGTCAGAAAAGTTGTAGAAGCCACTGCAGTCAATTATAATACATCAATATAATGTTTCAAATCCCTCACGCTTGTCATTCGATATGTACTTCTCTAGTACAACCTCCTCATGGCCGGCCCCAGCAGCATGGAGCCACCCCTGTGTGTTGACGAGCATCTCAAACAATCTCATCGATCCCTCTTTCCATAGTCCACTACTCAAATTCTCCACATTGAGCAAAGTACAACTCATACACAAGTCAGAGAGATGACTTGTTTGCCCTGTTTATGACAAAACAGAGGGTGGGCTGCCCTTAAAAAGGGACGCAAGTTGCCCGAAGACCTCGTGCTGAGAGTGTGATACATCTTAGAGGAGGCAGAGGCAGAGGAGGTCGTGGTACACACACTATGGCCAATTCTCAGGTCCCTCAGGAGCCTCCATCTGAAAATACAAATAATAGGCATTATGAGGGGTTTGACAATCGCATATTTGACACATGTGCCATTGATGTGATTGATGACATCGAATATGACAATAGGAATGTGACCACTGGATTTTCAAATGACATGCCACATGATGTGTCAAAGAAAACAATGACTGGGACAAAAATTTCCAAATATAGACAAACATCTGGACTTGGTTTTATCATCTTAGCTATTTGTATGACCCTATTAGGTTTTGTCGGTAACGTGAATGCAACAACACCAATGATATGCAAAACTGATCATCCGGTTGCTAAATTCAGACTGCAAAACCTATCAGGTTGTGATCTCAAACGTGGCCACATGGACTTGCATGCATCAATAGACCAGAATGTGACTTTGTTCAAACCGAATCTGATTCAATATAAATCCAAGGCACATCACTGTAACATAGTCAGAACTGACATCACAACACATGCAGGATCTTTTGGTGAGAATAGGTATAGGACGACTACACACAAATGAACTTGTGACAATGGAAACTTGCAAAAACATGGTACAATTTAAAAGGGCACCTTTTGGTGACATGACTGAAATAGGTGGAATATACCAAACTCAAATTACAACTGAATTGGAGTATCACACAGGATTTAAGTGCTGCACTGATTATGACTTTTCATCAAAATAATGTTTTTCTCTATGAATCTGTGGTATTCATCAGACATGGTAAAGATGATGACATGCAGAGTCCTATGGGTAGCACAGCTCACTGTGACTACCATTCAGGTTTTTGTAATTTGTTTGATGAATCAGGCCTGTTATGGACACAAAATGAAAATGAAAAATATCTCTATTTACCGCATATATTCTATCAAGGAAAACTACAGGACAGGACTTGGCTATCAAATGACGGGGAATTGGCCTTGACTTTTGCAAACCCAAAGCATATTCAGCAAAACGAGGACTGTGGCGGGTTTTTAGACATAACTGACCAGGGTGTCGCAGTTAAAGTTGGTGACCTTACTAAGACAAGGGAGAAACGACAGATAGAGGGGACCGTTTTAGCGACTGAATTGAATTCTAGACTGCAGGCAATTGAAATACATGTTTCACAGAATTTTAACCAGATGTTTCACACAATATTTAGGCTAACTTGTCAAATATGATGAAGATGACGGATCTTTTACTTGTATCACTTGATGAACATCCTATTCTGGCTGCGAGACATCTTCTGAATAATTCATACATTTATGCACAGAAACTACATGATTACATAACCATCTATCCTTGTCAGCCAGTGGACCACTATGATATTAACTCTTCACCAGAACAATGCACTAAACGAATTCCAATGGCTGTTTCATTAGGTGTCACCAACAGGACTATGTGGTTAAACCCTCATAACAACATTCTGCATGACACTCCAAGCCTCATTGATTGCGCATTAAATCAGGACATTCCAATGGTAATTGATGGAGATTTATTCTTCTATGCACATATTGATGGGACTGTCAGGAGGGCCAGTGGCATTGACAAGCTGAATACGATAGCACTTGATTTTTCTGATTTGGGGAACAATATTGGTCAACCTGTCATACATAAACTACTATTATATGATTGGCATTTATTTAGAGAAAAATTTCCATTGAATGACTTGACAGGTGCCATGCAATATCAACATAAGATACATGGGAATCTAATAGGCATTACAGACAATAATAATGCAAACAAAGACCCAGTTGAGGAACTGTATGATTCCCTGAAGGTTGCATGGGCATTGGCAAGGGGTAACTTGGAATGTGCGCTTACTAACTATAAATACCACCATGATCTTAATACTAACGGAGATCAATATAGGGTTGGGGATGTGGTTTACGTGAGGGTTCCTCATGTGGCAGTTAGCAATGTGAAGAAATTTTCTTCGTCATATCAAGGGCCTTATCTGGTTGTTATGTTACACAGATTAAATAATGATGTTAGGGCACTAGGCACAACTAATTTGCCAGTGGGAACTCAGTTTACTACCCACCTGATGCATTTGAAGAAAGCTAAGACACCTTTGACATCTGATTTTACTCCTGCCAGCTATGTATCTGTAAAGAGGAAACCAGCAACTAATCCTGCTGTGGCCGTTCTGTCTTCTAACTCCGCTACACCAGCTCAGAATGATTCTACTAAGACAAGTTCACATGGCTATAATCTTCGAGCTAGGAATAACTCATCCCTTCGCACATACACTTATTACAGCTTATGTTATTATTATTCAATTTATAAATGTATCTGACTTAAAGGGCAACCAAGGTTTCGCAGCAATGCATTAATGGGTAGCAAATAATGTGCTGGGCAGCATCAGCTTTGTGCATTACGCGATGCAAAACTCAAAGTAGTTGCTGACTCTAAGCTGGGTAACACTTCAGTTTAGGGGAGGTTCCAAGACTTTGCTGTAATAATTATAGAGCACAGGCTAAATAATAACAGGAACAGGAAACTGCTAAGCGGTATTCTCTTGTAGCTGAATTTGAGTACCTGATGGAAGAAATGTTTCACAAGAATTCTGGCTGAATAATCATCCGAATTGTATTTTGTCTTTTTCCCCATGCAGAAGGTGCAATCTGCTATTAATCAATGGCCATCAATGAGAAGTTGTTTGAAACCTTGGTTGCCCTTTAATAATAACCGCTATAAACTGACTGCTTCATTGCTATGGCATGGGCATATAGATTGGTGATGTTTGGCTGAGCGATGTGTTATTCAATTGACATGTAATGGTGCCCACAAATTATTACCCACAATTAATACCCAAAATATTCACACGAGCTTATTACAACAACAAAAAATATGAAAGAAAAGAGAATTGGTATCTTAGGCGAAATTGGTCCCACCTGAATATTTTGAGTGCGTTTTGAGTTGTTGTGCATTCTTTTGATTGGCCACTTGGATTGAGCAATCTCTCTTCTGTGGATCTGGAGTCAAAACGCTCTATGGAGGAATGGTACGGCGTATCCTGGACTGGAAAGTTGCTTGGATTGGAACATTGCACACTGTGGACATGCAAAACAGTGCTGCGTGGATTTGGAATCTTTACACTCTATGGACGAGTGGTTTGGCGGAACCTGGACTGGAAAATTGCTTGGATTGAGACATTGCACACTGTGGACATGGAAAACAGTGCTGCATGGATCTGGAATCTTTCTTCTGACCTCACCACGTTCAAAGAGATGGTCGTATATGAAGGATAAAGAAACCAGGGGAATTTGGCGCCTACTACTTCTGGTCTAGCCGAAGACTTCCATCTCTGGTGTGTGTCACAGCTCTTGATTGTCAACATGGGCTGTACCTGTGTGCTTGGGTTTCTGTAGTTGTAGTAGTGAGGCATTAACTGACCACTCACCGGGATGCAGGGTGTTTTGACGGCCTAAAACAAGATTGGTTCATAGTGATTTGAATGAATAGTACTGAAGTGTGGGTGCCTCAGAATGCCTAATCACCCTCATACTGGGAAATCTAGTATGATGGATAGGGTTTCCCATTCACTAGATGACTGGGCCTAAGTCACAAGCGACTATGGTATAACATAGTGCATTATAAAAGTGAGCCTATCTAACTCAATCAGGGGATAAGGAAAATGGGAGGGGACACCTGCCTTGGTTGGTTATTGAATCCAATCCATACTTTAATATCAATTGAAATGATTAACATCATGCAGCAATCACAATAATACTTGCATTACAAAATAAAGTACCCCTATGCTGTAGTATGTTGGATAGGCCCTTGGGGCTGATGTCAGGGAGACATGCCCCAATGCACCTATGAGAGTTGTGTAGCAAAAGGCTTTTTGTTTGGTGAACAAAGGAGTACAATGGCAGGCAAAGTGTGCTTGTCTGAATGCATGTTGGATTCATGTGATTGCATGCTGGGGCGCGTGTATGCTAGGCTCAGCTCTCTACTTTTGCTACACTCATTTGTTGGTATACACAATCCAACCGCTGCTACGATATGTAGGAACCACTGGTAAAGGGTATTTCACAACTGTACTATATTTTGTAATGTGATTTTGTGAAGGTCGGATTAACATGTGCTGCAATCATGGGGTTGGTCCTATCTGCTTCTCTACTGTAAGTACAATGTCACCATGGGAAGGTTTCTAATTATCAGACTGCCCTTGATCTTAACAACATGATTGGAAATGATTTGAATGCTGGCAAAAACTTTAGTGCTAACTGTAACTAACTATATTCACCACTATACCCAGCCGGCACAACTGTATCTAAACTATGTTGGAAAGATGTTTACCTTAGAGGCTGAACTACGTCTGCCTAATGTGGCAATCTGTCACGCTATTATATGTTGGCAAAGCATTTGATCACATATGATGCTAGTATTCTTGCAAATTACTCTCTAGTAAAGTAGCTGTAGTTACTGCGCAGTTACCATATTGGAAAAAACTGTGTTGCTTTGTATGCACCATTTATGCATCTACAAGATATTGAATGTTAAACGTGTACCATGCAACACAGAAATAATCCAATTGCGACATTGGAAACATGTTGCCGCATACAATGTGCCCGCTGGATATGCTCTGCTAGTACTTGCTGTCACCTCTTTGGGATGATCTAGTATGTGTTAACTTTAAACTTACTCATTATGGATGGGGAGGCTCAATCAGAATATACAACTCCAAAACCAGTGTCTGGACTGGGAATAACTACTCCTAGTCAGTTTCAGCTCCAAAGAAAAAGAGTTTGCAGTCTTGCTGTTGTGTTGGCAAACACCCACTTCCTGTTTAACTTTTAGAGATTCCATTTTTTTACAGGTTCATTTGAATTGAGAGTTGTCTTGTGTTTAAATAAGAGGACACAATATGTAAATTTTTGAAAGTTGGTAAGTCAATTTTATATTGTATTACAAGGAGTTTTACTCCTTGGTGTGTATATCTACAAATAAATGATTAAATTGAATACAGTTATAATATTATGAAGTGAGTGTAAGGTAATTTATCATTGAGAGAAACAGAACTTGGTGAAATTTTTGAGAAAAATCAGACCCCTGCATTGTAACCCGTGTGTCTTTTCTGGCGTCACCTTTTGCAATGACTTGCATCGGGTGACACAATTATAGTTTCAGGTGACAAAATGTTGACAAAAGCAGGTCAATTTAGACTTGCAACAGGGCAGAGATTGAGCAGGAAGTGAGCAGGACAATACTTGACGAGGCTTATGGTTAGAGCCAGTGAGGGGATTTTGTAGGAGCTGCTACCACACCTAAAGCTGTACTGTACAACCTAGCGATATGGGACTCAATGGTTAGGATGGACAACCAGGAACACAAGGTGGACAAGATGACCTGGAGCGGCCGGAGACTAACAATGAGGGAGCGGAGTCAGTGGAGCAGCAGACCAACTTGGAGCGTCAGGACAAGCAGAAACAAAGGATAAAGAACACTGGGAGAGGTTGGCGACCTCCAGTACCCAGGCTAGCCATAATTTTTTGGACTACAGGAACCAGGCGACATGCCAGATCATTTGACATGTCATAGCAATCGAGGACGATTGCAACTAAGGGCGTGCAGATGTCGCATACACAGCAGCAAACAGGAGAATTGTCTATACCAACATCAGCAGTTTTTTAATGTGTCTGGAACCATGCTATATAAGAGCATGGTTCACCAATGGAAAGCAATGATCTGTTTGGCGACCCTCTGGTCGACAAGCAGCGCTCTTTTGTTTGCAACTTCATTTGCAGACAGGTCAGTTTTTTGTAAACATGAAAGTTTTACAAGTTGTTATCATAATATTTTCATTTATTGTACGTTCGTGATATTTATAGGGAAATAGAACTTGCCTTATTATTTGATAATGGCACAGTATAACATTTGGTTGGATTATCTATACCATCAACTAATTTAGCTAAATGAATTAAATCGAGCATGCATGGCATCATTAACTAGAAAGTATAACTCGTTGAAATAAGGTATGCATTGTTTAAGGTGAGTTGCGTTTGATGTCAAACTTCATAAGAATTGAAAGGCATGCTCCTGAGTCCAGTGTTTGATCGAATCAAATGAGATCGCCTGTAAATAAGTCAGTGTCACATAGTGAGAATCATCATACCGAGCTCTTGAGCACAGATCTCAGTAGCGGAGAGTGAATGTGGTGACTCCATAACCTGGAATCCCACAATTACATATTGACATTGGAACATGAGATGGGAGGGATGCATTCAAACGAAATTGCATTTATCCTGTATTTTAGCGGCATGAATAACCTTCATAATTAAATGATCCATAAAGTTTTAATATCTTGATAACAGATACAAACAATGCGTAACATAATATTCTTTACATCAGCAATTACATGTAGATTAGCTGATTAATATTTTTAATGAATACATTTTATTACTTTCAGAGACAGAATAGTCCTTTCATGAGTAAAGCCATACTTGTGCGTCTGATCCCTATGCTTGTACCCAAAAGTAATCCAGTATACACAGCGGATGCGTTGAACTCCGAGTTGAAAAGGCAGTACAATTTTAGTGAAGTATGGCACAAACAATGAAGACTACCCAACCTAATGACCTTCATAATACAACTAAGACAAGTCATGTTCTCCTACAGTAAAAGAGGACAACTCCTGATACATCAACAGAATGCACCAGAGATGAACACTGACTGATCTAGAACCAACAACACTACATCAACAGACACCAGCCTCATCAACAACCAATATTACCAAGAAATCCCCAACAACACCAAACAACAACAAAGAACAACCTAAGCTGAGAGATAACCATGCAAGAATAAACCACCCCCCCCCCCCCCTTACCAGACCACAATAGATCTTCAGCAGGTGTAAGGATGACATCAGATGTGAATAGACAGATTCATATCATCATCATTGATATGTCATCGTGTTTAAGAATGGGCCAAGATTCATGACTGATTGTGCTGTCATCGAAATTAATTGATTGAATATTCATTTGCTCTCTGTATCCTGACTACCTTTTGTTACCATCATATGAACTGCTGTATTACTATTGGCTTAGACATTTTATGTCTCATATATATGTAAGAAGTTTTACTATCTAATAAAATAAATAAATAAATAAAGTTACAACGAAGAAGCGTAGTACCTCTAAGTGATCACAAATACCCACAACAACTTGTAAGGACAGCGCACGCTTACATCACGGTAGTATAATAAGTCGCAAAAAGATTTTCACATTCTCATTTAACAAGTTTCATAAGACAGCTAGCATCGAGTAAAGGAAACACAGCCTAATCGCTTGTAGAAGCGTCATCTATGCAACAAAATTTCGGCCACTTGAATAAAACAGAGAGGCAGGCATAGGGAGTGGGAGTCGTTGGAGCAGCTTCTTGAGATGAAGTCATTCACTGGGGAAGTGTGAAGGCTTTGTCTCGGCGATAGAATAATCGATCTCGGTTCAAGCACGGTACTATTTTGTCAAAACGCAATAGGTCCAGTCAGTCTAAGACGTCCACTGAGATCACCCATCTATAAAAAAAAACAACACCATACAGAGAATTACCTCACCAGTTTATTCAATGGTGACCAAGAAACAGAAGATAAAAGCAAATGCTGAAATCATTCTGACGGGTATTGCCCATCAGGCAACTCTAGGAGCAATAGGATATCATACTGAAACTCAAAATGCAATTATGTGAAAAGTGATGATGAGGCCTTAGCTGAAACAGTAAAAGTGAAATTTTCAAATTAGGTTGCAGTATGTGACTGCTTCAAACAATAATACAAACAATATAAACAATACTATAAATGATGAAGCTGTGTAACTCGGGAAAATTCTCTGTTGGTAAACCATAAAAAATAGCAGAAATTTAAGTTGCAGTCGGACGTTAGCAAATCAGCAGCAAAAATGTGTACACTTTCTATGCTTACGAAATGTAACTCATAATAATTATTCTAAGGTTTAAGTTTGAGGCAAGAACTGAGCGATATGTTTTCTCCGTCGTGTTTTATTGACAGCTCTTGATTTCATATGTCCATCATATCTCTCAACACAGGCACTGTAATGCACAGTCTCAAAGCTTTATTTCCAAGTGGCTATTGCTGTTCTGTGGTAAAGTAGGCTACTATCAGAAGCTACATGTTGCTGTATAGTTCTCAAAAAATCCACATATTGAAGGTAAAGTAATACTTCCGATGTAATTCTCTCATCTGGCATTATTTAGCAGAAGCGTTGAGGCTGCGTATGGCAGCCAGTTTGATTTTTGTATTTCTCAGCTGTGTACCGGCTTGAAGTTGATACAGTCATGTCTTGTAAGGTCTTGTGGGGTGATTCATTGATAGAAGTGCACTTTTTGTTGTTATGAAATTGATTGAAGTAACCACATACTAGGCATTATTTGAATGGCTGTGGCTATTGGTTTAACATCAAACTGTGAAATAGGCTAATATCATAAGGTTTTGCTAGCAATCCTAGAATAATTTGAGGGTTACAAATGCATTTTTCATTTTAGCTTCCGAGCACAGAGAGTGACAAAACCCCTCTTTTTCATGACAGAAATCCTTAGAGGATGGGCTACAAGTTGATCCCACCGAAAACGAAGTTTGAGGTGGTATTATGGCAATGCCCATGAAACAGTTCTCATAGGGGACTTCTGACAACTTATGTGGCAGCTGAGCCCTATTTTTGCACACAATAAACACCTACAGTTATGCCTATCCATCCTCAAATATTGTCAAGATAACTAGATTCATACCTGATCTTCTCTTTGGGAGTAGTATGAAAAACAGCAGGTGATGCTATGACATAGAAAACTTGCAACAGCCAGCACAGGTTTTTTGGCTTTTTCTAGCCATTTTTATTCAATCCAATAGACATAGTTTTGTCTATGTCTATGAGGTTGCATAAAAATGTTTTGTCTATGTGCAATCCTCAATCAATCATCAGTGCAATTTAATAAAGCCTAAGTGCCTGGGCAAAATGTGTATAATCTGCTTCAATAGAAATGTTGATGGTTAAAATTTGCTCAAATAAAAATTTCTATGGTACAAAGGCTAATATCTAAAAGAACAGTCATACTTGAGCAAATAATTTAAGCCTTAGTGCCTGGTCAAAGCGTTTAAAATCAGCTTTAATAGTAGTATCAATGGTTCAAATACATCTGCTTTGATAGAAATTTCCAAGGTTCAAAGGCTAATCACTAAAGCACCCGGGCATATTAAAGCACATGCTATATAGCCAGGCTGAATAGCCCAGTGTGTATGTAGAGGTCTGCCTTGAACTCACTGTTTATTAAGAATGTTGTGGGTTCGAGTCCCAACATGGTCAGATTTTTTTCCAAATGGGTGCTTTATAACTGGAGCATTTTTACCGTAATCTTCTACTGCTATTGAGTTGTTTTCTGCAAGTACCCAACAGCTCAGTGAGCTATTGAAATACCTCTCTGCTTGCACTATTTTTCTACCGATATGCAAAAATTACTGTTGTGGCAGGGCGCTAAAGCGCCCCTCCCACACCCTCCCCGCCACGCCTCCGGCGTGTGGATCGGGCTGCGCCCGATCATTATGGTCATCTCTAAAATGTCAGTGAGTGAATTTTTTTAGAATATACCGCCCTGGATATACCCATTGGTAAACTCTGTGCTCCTAGGAGTTATTAAAATAATTTTCATGTAATCTGCTTCACACTTCTCCCATGTGAGTTTAAATAACACAAGCTATCGCTATGATTTCTTAATTATATTCATTCATTCATGCAAACTTGTCACAGATTATACTATTATTCAGTTCTCTTATAGTAGCTGCCCATGTACGACCTGTCATAAGTTCAGATAGCGGCAATTTCAATCTCCTTATTATGTTAATTTTTTATCTAGACCAAATCGCCTGTATAATTTGTTGTGTCGTTGTATTTGTGACGTGTAACACCAATCACAGATATTCCTATTCGTTAAAAGCTTGCCACTGTTCTTTTTTTACCAGGCAGCATATATGACATGAGATGAATTATGTCTCAGTAACAATTACCTTATGGGTTGCAAAAAGAGCTGTGGGTTTAATTCTCAGACATAGTTGTGTTTGTGAGATATTGTCGGATTTTAGAATTTTACACCGCTAATTCCTATTGGGTGCAAGTAAAAGTCCTGCATACCTCTAGATTAGCTGTCGGCAACCTGGTCTATTTTCCAGTGCGGCCTAATGAACACTATTTTGCGGGCTGATTGTGGCATTATGCCTGAAAAGATATATATTACACATTAATTTTGATCCCCATCTCGCATTTTGTAATCTTGATATTCAATTATATATATGCACAATATATTTCAAAATAGTGGCCATTCAGCATTAAGCATGTAGCTTCCAAAGCCGTTTCTAGACATAATCATCTTAACTGTATTGGTGTTAACTCCTTTTTTTCAAGTGCTTTATTTTCAAAATAACCCAGAACGGTGACATTTGGAAATTCGAATAAAATTTTTTGTTGATATCGTAGTAATTAGTTTTTTTAGCAAATCTGTCACCTTGAACAAGAAATGCAGATGAGTATCAACAAGTTTTCATGTTACAAATGCTCCTGCTTTATCACTGAAATGTTCCAGATTGCATCTAATTTTACAGGCATGTGCAAAAAGCTTCCCCGCTGCGCAGGGGTGTCAGCACCCCTCCCACACCCACCCTGCCCTTTTCCATACACATGCAAAACTTCACAAGATTTTTTAAATTAGTATTTCTGTTGAGCTGAAGTTCCTTGCAACATACCACGGCTCTTGCAAATAAATCTATTTTAGTTTATACATAGTTGTTACTCCGGTTCCGATTTTTTACCTGAAAGAAATGTTGCGCCTAATTGTGTTGAGCCTGTGTAAAATGTGGAATTTTTTTAGAAAAAGGTTGCCCACCCATGCTCTAGATCAATATTGATCCATTTGCCTAAATTCGGAGTTGTTTTTTCTCAAATGGACAAGGGAGCAACTCCGAATACAGACAAATGAATCGTATATATGTTCACTCTGACCAGTAAACCATGAGTGAATTAAGCTATGATCTGTCCAACTGAGCCGAATAGTTTTGCTCCTTTTCGGTGGTCTCTGATCTTATCAGTTCTAGTAATATAATCGTGTAGTTTTGTTGTCGGAGATTACTTCGGCTGTGAGATGAAAGTGAAAATGTAAGGAAAACATTCACATGATAAAAATCTCCCCAGCAGCCCGTCAAATTATTTATTATGTGAAGCACTCAAAGTTAAATAATACCCGGCCTAGCTTCACTCATTCTTAGTAGCTGCAAATAAAAGTATTAGACAGTGTGTCTGTTGACAGAGAGGTGTTACTAAGTTTTATACCCAGAATGAAAAGAAGGTCAATCGTTGACTGTATTATATCAGTGTGATCCCTGTTGAACACTAACATAGTGTACTGTAGTCGCTGAAATGTTATTGGAAATGATCAAAGGATGCCACCAAACTCTCCCCTAATAAACAAAAATGGACTTGCAGGCTCTTTGATTTATGTTAATTATTCATAAATAATTGTGATGTTCTCTTCTCTAAGACAGATAGAGCTACATGGCTTTTGTTCAAGGTACCAATGAAACTGAACAAAACTTGTTTTGAATTCCTCGGTTTCACACATTGCTGATAAGCTGATAAGGGTGCTGTAGTCGGGATTTACAGTGGATTCTCTATGTCAGGTTAGATTTTTCCCTCCCCACAGGCAGGCGATAATCAATTCATGTTAAAGAATGCTGTCAGGGTTCCATGAAATGTTAATAAAGTTTTGTTATCGCTGATAGAAACAAAAACGAATTTGCAAAAATGGTTTCTGGAATATTCAGACGCAAAGCCAATTTTTTCACTTGAGCTAAGAACATCAATGTGCACAGCAGGGACCAAGTTGGAATCTTGACAGAACACCGCCATCTGCATCCTACAGACGTGATTAATCACAATAGTTATATTGGAAAGGAGTCGTCAAAAATATACAGACAATGCCACTTTTTCTGAAATTACCTGTATTGCAATGTTCCCGTTAACCTGGTCACACTATGAAATCCAGAGAACTGTGTTAAACATCAGGACACGTGACTTTGATATAGCCTGTGATTTTTGTCAGTGGGTGGGGGTGGGCGAGAAGAGAAGAATGAGTATAGGGGGGAACCATCAATGTAATCTCATGATACTTTTTCGATGTGTCTTTTTTCACAGCAACTGGATTAATCACATTAAAGTAAACTGAATAATATGCCCAGCCATGGAATTGCAAAACAGTTGATGTAATATGTCAATTGAAATGTGATAACGACTAAACCTATACTAATAGTTATTGTTACAGTTATTGGGGGTGGTGTGTGAAACTATCAAAGTCTTGAGAGAGCCGAAACGACCATTTTTGTATACTTGATTCACTTTTTGACATGAAGTTGAAAGCAAAATTGACTGTATTTTTACCACATTTGCTGGTTTAATTTCTAATGATACATTATTTTTTCCCCACATGGTCTCAGTCAGGTTACCACGTAGATGTCACTATAATGCATTGTGATTTGTGTAAAAAAAACACATCGAAAGAGGATCATAAGATTAAATTGATGGTTATGTCAAAGTCATGTGGCCTTATGGTGTTACAAGTTACACTAAAATATTCCTATAATAGAGACCAATTCAATATGTGAGAAGATAAGTAGCAGGAGAAAGTTCCTCTATGTAAGGCTGAGTGTTTCGTAAATCTTTAGTGATTGCAGCTGCGCCAGAAGTTCTTCCGCGCCTCATGTCCTCAGCCTAGAGATATATGAAAGACCCATCATAGCATTTAAAAATGGAAAAAAAGCGAGAAAACATAACTAACCATGAAGAAAGTAACGATATGTTCATCATAGCATGGATGCCCGAATGATGTCAATGTCCTTAACAAAAACATTATGGACACTACCGCTACAAGTCCATAGCCGCCATAGACAAATTGATTTGTTAAGGCTCATAAAATAGGTAAGCATCCATTCAGCAACTTTGTATTAAGAGCTATTGAGTGGCACTGTGAAAGGGCAGGCTCCGTCCCAAGGATCAGAACCTGTTTTTGTTTGTTCTTTGTATACATGCAGCGAAACGGCGGTCTGGCAGCAACAGCTTCACTTCTCAGTTGAATACATCATATTATATGGTGTCAATGCTCGCGTATAAAAATGATGACTTTCAATGAATGTTTAAAACTGGCAACTTTTACATAGAACAACAGTATGTAATAGTAGGCCTGCGACTGTCATCGTACTTACCATGCAATCGGTACACCCTCCGCTGAACTGATATCATCATGAGACTCGAAACTACTGCCTAGTGGTGTATATATTAAATAAGAAGAGAACATATATAATTCCTAGCTCGTAAAAGTCGATTCGATCTATGTGTGGGTCCTAATCGTATCTGACATGCTCCTCATTGTAAATATAAAGCTATGAACTAAACTTGTGTTTAAGTGCATTTTTCATTATTTGTAGTATTCTGTTAGGCTTCTCATCTTGTTGTCTAAGATCCAGGTGTCTCTGTCAATGGACGATAAATGTTTGTTTTAAGTTCTGGCATCTCACTGCACAAATAGTTTAGGAGGCCCTGTATCACCTCCAATATATGATACTTTCTAGTTAACAGGATGCAACATTCCCTAAGTGTGAGAATTGATGCTCCAGACGTCTCACTTTTAGGGCAGCTTAACCTTTGTTTTTCCTATAAACAGGCGGTCATGTGGTGCAACCAGGCGGGACCAACGTCTGAGATATCACTCCACCATAATTAACCATTTCTCTAAAGCAGCACACTGTCCATCGTATACAGCGAATAAATGACAATGGGCTCAGCAGCCTTGCCTCAATATAATATTAGGTCATCCCAGACCACTGAAAATACTGCAGCCATCCAGGGAAAGGCAACCTAGCTAACTGTCTGACATCCCAAGGATGAAATCACGTCCTACAAGGTACGAAAGACAAGTGAACCTTATATTTTGCTGCCATCCATGGTCAGAAATTCAGTCATAGGGAAGACAACTCCTATTTGTTCTCCCAAATCCTGAACAAGCAACACAATATGTTCTATAAAAGAGATGTGTAGATGAAATCAGTTTTCAGCACACAAGTGAATCAGGATGATTGTAATTGATACAACAGTATTCACGAAGTGTGCTACTTAGTGACTTATACTTCTCCCCCACTTTCCATTTTCTCCCCCTGCCTCAAACTTAATTTGCCATCAACTTTTCAAAAACTCACGTAGCTTCCTATAAACCTGCAACTATATTTTTTTTGGTTATATGTTGTTATATTTTAAAACATATAACACAAAAGTCCATAAAATCAGTACTTTTTGAAGCATTTCTTAATTTTTGTCTTTCGACGAAATTGTATATGGTCAAAAATTGGCGTGTTAACTCAAAAATTTGCAGAATTATTTGTCATTTTGATTCTGGGTGTACATTTTTCTGCCTTCTTTGAAAAGAGTTATTGCAAGAAAACTACATTTTAATAGCAATTTAGAAAATTAGAAGTTTAAATCTCAGAAGTTTAAAGTTCTAGCTGAGGCCTTGTTTAGACTGACAAACTGACAATTCAATGAATACACATAGCATTCATCCATTGTCTTCGGCTATTGTCTATAAATTTCAATGATGAAAACATTATTGCCATTAGATTGGTATTGTTATCTCACAGCACAGCTTTGACAATGTAATATTTAAGATGAGCTGAGTTTTATATTGAGTTTTTTGCAACAACTCATATGTATAGAAAAATCATTGATAATGATGACATAACATGATGCTCAAATTAATCATCGTTTTTCCAGAATAATTTGTTATCCTTGGCCAGCTTTTCCCTCCTTTTAATCAACAAATAATTGAGGGCAACGAATCTGATCATACATCCAGTTAAAACTGTTTTTGGACTCAAGGTAATAATACTAAGGCTTTGTCCCAATTTTATCACTCATCTTACAAATATCAATCTTTCGCGTTGAACCTTATGAAAGCTTTACACGACATGGCAAATTCCTGATCTTCAGTTTATTAGGTATCGGCTGAAATTAGTGATTATCACCTCCTGATCAAACTTTGTTTATTGCATCAATGTGAATCGTAAACAGACAAAATTTAACACGTTTATCTGCAGAACACTAATGATTGTGCAATACATCAGAGAGCATAGCATTTGATTACTCTCTTTGTCTAAACAAAGTATCTTATACAACAAGATTTCAATCCGATCAAGATATGGAGCACAATATTCCTATGTCCAAATTGCAACAAGTACAATTATAATCCGCTACAGGGAGCGTAATACTGTTAATACCGAAAATTACAAATTGTTAATATTACATCTTACAATATATTCGGATCATGATATAAATTATCAATAATGATGATTAAGATTCAGTAATTTAGCATTAAATCTCAACAGGCAAAATCAAAGTCCTAGGCAGATCTGGTCTTGGTTGGTTTCCAATCTTATTTCAATTTTTAATATTTTAACAAGTTTATTCATGTATAGAATAGTAATTTCCAAGTATTTGCCCAAGATATTGAGCTAGTCTATTGCCGTCACCTGCGGATAAAGTTTGGATCTACACCAAATCTAACTCAGGATTTTGAACTTTGTCAAATATCTGCTTGTAAGGAAAGTGCATTGGTTTTATAGGAAAGTTGCTCTACAACCAGTAGAGCCTTCTGAGCCCAGCTATCTAGAACCGCTTATCAACCTAGTGTAACAGAGGATCTCGCTTGACGCTTCATGCCTCAACGATATACTGGCTATGTGGGTACTGAAAGATCTTCCTTAGATAGGGACTCTATATTGTGATGGTTTATTTAGCCAAAACAAACAGGTATACATCTTTGCTAGGAGCGCTAACAAAAATAAGATGGATTTAGGAGAAGGTGGCATAGATTTAGAGTTTAAGTCACTCAGTGCTCATGCATTGACGGTCATGGGCTGGATAGCCTCAATATGTGCTCTGACCTGCCTACAAGCGGAGAGCAATCTGGCTGCAGAAATTGCAGCCTCGCCCTTGAAATCCAATATATCTCACCACTCATGCTTTGGAATGTCGCACGCTATAAGACCGCTTCAGTTTAGTCAACCGTTTATGTAACCAATCATATTTTTTCAGTAGTTAACCATTTATCTTTATTGGCTTACTGATTTAAAGTGAACTTCTAGATCCTGAAAGTATCTCAGGAATATCTAATGTGACAAGATTTTTACCCTACAAGACAGCATTCACGGACGCTTGACCATTAACAAATTTCACCAATTAAAAGTTGGTGAAAATTAAATATGTCTAAGATAATGGTTCTTAGGCTTCTACTAGGCTATAGACTTGTCAAATAGGCAGACATGGGTTGCCTGTTGATTACAGATTTCAGCAAAAACCTGATCTATAAATACTGAATTGCATTGAACCTATCATGATATGAAGGTTACCAAAATATGTACATATGTTGGTACCGAGCATAGCCATTCATAAGTGCTCAGGGCATATAAGGTAATTTGGTGAACCCGAGTTATGCCCACATCTCGAAAAGACCAAAAATCATATAAATTATAAAGCGAAAAACTTCTTTTGTGGCTGGCATAAAAATTTATCAGATTTTCAGGACACACTCACAAACTGTGTATTTCTTTGCCCCCCATGAAAGTGGAACAATTGCATACATAAGCCCGCAGCAGGGCAGCAATTTATATCATATTTGAACTGTTTTCGGTAAAGCTTTCGATATGTTGGCAGATATTTTCCTTGTTTACTGAAGAAAATAACCACTATGTTCCTCAGAAGATGAGCAATCCAATGATATAAAGATATGTGCTGTCATACCATTTGAAGCCATGCTGCCGGCTGCCGCTCAAAAGAAAATGTGCTTCTACATTATTTTACTGATTTGCAATGATTTAGCTGTGAACAAATAGGCTGATTGTGTGTGTATTCATTATCAGTAATGTAATGTAATTATTATAATACAGTATTCATGCTCCACTAAAGATAATTGCTAATGTCACATGAAGTCTGTGTAGCTCAGTGGATTATCCTTATTTTTGTAAACGCAGAGTTCTGGGTTCGATCCCAGCCTGGTGTTGATTTTTTATACTCTCAATATGGCTATAAATCATAATGATTGTGAAGACAACTCTTCTTTTGTTACTGGCAAAATAAGTTATCGAGCTACAGACCCCAGATTTTCAGATCATACTAAAAAAATGCCTGCCATGAAAATGGAATAGTTGCATACATATGCCGGCAGCAGGTCAGCGATTTATACCTTTTTTTAACTGATAAATGTTCCTCGGGAGATGAGCAATCAAATGATATGAAAATTTGTCCTGTCAGACCTTTTGAAGCCAAGCTGCTGCTCCAAAGAAAATGTGGCTACGCGTTATTTTACTGATTTGTGATGCTTTATAGAAAGCTTCTTTTGTAGCTGGCATAAGCAATTATTGAGCTAAAGACCTCAGATTTTCAGAACATACTCGAAACATGTGTATTTCTTTGCCCCCCATGAAAGTAGAATAATATGCCGGCAGCAGGGCAGCGATTTATATATTTTTTTAACTGTTTTCACTAAAACTCTCGATATGTTGGCCTATGTTTTCCTTGTTTACTAAAAAAATGACCACTGTGTTCCTCAGGAGATTAGCAATCCAATGATATAAAAAATTTTGCTGTCAGACCATTTGAAATCATGCTGCTGCTCAAAAGAAAATGTGCCTACACATTATTTGACTGATTTATGATGCTTTAGAGAAAACTTCTTTTGTGGCCTGCATAAGCTACAGACCTCAGATTTTCAGGACATACACTGCGTTTCATGCCCCATATATCTTTACCCAACCAGCAACAATTATTGTTTAATTAACCTTGCCTGCTAAATAAACTACATTCATCATTGCTATTGTATTGTTTAGTATAATAAGCCTTTACAGTTCTAGTCAATATTATATAATTGGATTGACATTGTATTCCATGAGTTTGTATTTAGATGACCAGGCAAGATAGCTGCTACAATGATTAGATATTGCTGTGCAAGGTAGGTAGCATCAATGTCTATGCGCGGGAGGCTCAGGTTCAAATCCCTGCTGGGGCAAATCTTTAGTTTTCGTTTCATCATGATGGAACTCAAAAGCATTCCATTCGAAATGTCCTCCTCACAATTTTTGTAAGCACAGAAAACTCTTAGTATTGAGTATGATCAGGGAGAATGGTATGATGAGCCGACAAAATACTTATGTTCAACCAGGTTCAACTCTTCTGTGTCGTACCATACCCTACGCTATACCTTGTGCAATCTGGGGAATGTAGGCAGCAACTTCATAATTAGAATACATCAGCTAAATTATGCTAGCAGAATTATCACAAAACTTTGTTACTAATAAAAAAGTACAACATCGCTCACCAGTTGAGCGAGGATCTACTTTGTATTAATAGCCCTACCTTCCTAATTGGAGAGCAGTGATATGCGAAAATATATATATAAATATGCTGACTGATGCTAAAAAAACACATACTTGGTGTAATAAAATGTAGTATTAGTACTGATTATTGGCATAGTCTTAATCTACGCTCCTTGGGATTTTTAAAATTGAATGGCTCTGAGCATGGATTTAGCTCTGAATGTTATGGTATGTGGGTAGAGAGAGGCAAAGGTAGATCTATTGTAAGCCTGGCATATATTCATTACCTGTCTACAAAGGAGCTCTTGATGTTATACTCTGTCATTCTTAGCCATCCCGGTTATATGGTGTACAGGAAGCAATCGTGGCATTTTTCTCTCTCACTGTTGGATGGTAGTTCCCTAGCAGGTGTTGGCACTAGTACAGATAGTAGTTAAATGTTAGACTAGTGACAATACCGTTTACAGTGATACATTTTAAGCTGTCAGCTTGAGTGTCACAAGAAGGGAGGTTAGCACTTAAAGTGGCTTGACCGGTATATAAGGCCCAGTCAACGTAAAGCGATCACCCAGCCATATCAAATTCAAATGGGGTTAGCAGCATTCAAATTCCTCCTGCTTTTTCGGAAATAAGATGAGCAGTAGTTAATTTTTTTTAATGGGAATCGTATGTGCTAAAGCAGAATTGTGTGATACACTTGCCCAATAAAGTTTTATTCCAAAAATCGCATCGGAAAGTGGTGAAAATACATAAAAATTGCCCAGTCCCAATGATTTCAAATCACCCGCTTTAAATTTTACGTTTATGATTGGTGTGTTAGAGGTTGCCTAGATACCGTTGTCAAGATTGAAATTTGCCGTTGTAATAAAATCCTATAATCCCAGGTGTGATGAGCCAACATAACAATAGCTATATCATACGCTGCTATTCAACTTTATTTATAGGTGTCTGCAAATCACAATTTCTTATATAACACACTTGACCACTTGAGAGCGCAACGCGGACTGGCTGTTAGAGGCGGAGACCAAGGCCATTCTCCGCCTCTAATTACACTGATCAGCCAATGGTCTTGCCTGTCACTACACATGATTAATCCCTGTGCACCCCTCATTTGCTTAGTACTTTAACAGGCATAATTACTTAATTACCTCAGTTATAGTTGTCAAAATTTTTAATTGTCGAATTAATTGTCACTGGTAGTTAATCCTTCACACACATTCCATTGCACTTGTAACAAGTCAGCATAACACACTTGTAGAATTAGAGAGATAGGATGTCATCGTAAGCTGACCTAACTTCCTGTCTTTTGCTGCTGATAATGAGCGCGATGAGTTTTTAATTTTGCGAATGTACATGTTTATAATGATGGTTGTTTGGGTGAAAGTACAATCATGATCATTCTTTGACATAAGAGTGTCACAAGTGAGGGGGTGGGAAGTTATAACCTTTCAAGCAAAATACTAGATAATTGACCAAATTCCATTTGAATATTTTCATCAAATTATTTCACCAAACTCTGCTTCCAAGCTCATCATGGTACAGAGTAACTATGCCAAGAATAAGATTGCTTCGCAAAAAAATCTCTGGCGCCCTTATTCTCCAGTATTTGCAACAATGTTTCATTGATTTTCCGCTGCTACTTGGTCAACTTCAAAAGCTGAGCCAGATACAACATACAGTGGTTGTATCTGGCTAAGCTCTTGATAAACTGCTGCTAGCTCATCATGATAATCTGTGTGTTTACCCAAAGGGTTGTCCATTTTTGAATCTACTGATACCTTATAAATTCTGTGAAGGTTGCCTATGAATGCCGATGTAAACAAGATTAACATTCTGACTGGCTTATCTTGATTATGAATTCATGGGTAAATAACTTGGATAACAACAATACATCCAATTATGCTTGAACACAGCTGCTTGTCTAAGATGTTGATGTCAAGTAAAAGGTAAACAATTGGCAAATAGACACTGTGAGAATCTTGTTCAACTCAATAAGCTAATCTCATTGAAAGTGATCAGGCAGATTTAACTGTACGTTGTAGCCATTGAATTCATGCATTGAAAAGTTTGGTATGTTGAAAGTTCTTTCAACCTAAAGGTTTATCAATGAATATCAAGATTTCACCAACCTACTCCAGATTAATACAATTTTCAACTAAAACGCATGTAATTGAGTAATGTGGCGAGTTCCATGTCGTCTACCAAATACATTTTCTAGAAGGTTCGACCATTACGACAGGATTTCCATAATGCATCTATAGTCTGGAGTTCCAATCATTTCAACAAATTCCTACCAAATGATTACCCACACTGATATTTATTCTGTTATATGAGAGCGGTAGCTTAGACAGGCGGCTCGGTTGCCAGATTAGGGGATTGCAGGGCCATTACAGCAGTTAGGATTTAAATGATAAATGATTGCCTGGACAGCCTTGTAGCAGATAATCTTTCAAAGCTCTCAGCTTATTATTATCGACTGCATTGATATCTTTAGAATTTACAGTGACCACAAGACATTCTGTACAAACGTGTTTTATTGTGTCATTGAACTACAGGTCTGTTTGAGTTACCCAAACGACATACCCACATACCATAAAATTCAGAGCTTGTACTCCATGCCCAGAGCATCTTCAGCCAACAAACAGCTAATGAAAGCCATCCCGCTAAAAGATCCCAATGAGCGTGGATCAACCCTTTGTGTGTCAACTATACAATTAGGTATTTAATCCCTCTGGTTAGCTATTTTTGTTGAAATTCCTAAAAATGATAGGGAGTTATAAAAATTGATATATCTTAAAATCTAGAGGGTGTAGAAGGAAAGTTTAAATGTTAACTTCTTCTAAACAAGATTCCTGATCTATCTATAAAATTTTTAACCATCCACAACAGAAATGATTGATGAGGTATTGAAACACACAAAAAAGTGTGCAAATAAGACTTATTTTGTATATATCTGAACACAAATACTCTCACGTTGGTCTTACAGGCCATAATTTGTACCACTGTCCACCGGACAGGAAATTTTGTACAGATGAGAAATAAAAAAATAACCAACTCTTTACGAGCAATGGTATTTATGTTTATAGCAAGGAGGGTTCAATATTAGCAAAGTTTATGCAAGCAGTGCCCTTGTACTGAAATCCTGGTAAGCTTCTTTGTACTAATTTCTACAATTACTAAACTGCCTTGTTCTAACTACTAACCAGTATAGTAGTCTTGGACCTCAATAACCAAAAAATGTGTACTAGCAGCACCGATTCCCATCTAACTTCAACCCTCTATGAGCCATACGAAGCTCAACATGAACCTAGTGCTCAGGCTATTTTTCGAGTGATAAACCTTTTGACCATGTTTTGGAAACGAATAGAAAGCTGTATATTTTCAAAAATAAGTCGTACACATCGTCCTCTTAAATATAAATGATATACATGTTCATCCACAGTAGGAATACCTGCATTGAACTAAGGTTCACTGATACCTGAATAGGATGCAAAGCATTGGAATGAAAAATTATGAATCATCGCCGAGGTGAGAATAAAATATGTCAACAAAAAAACTTCAATCGGAAGAAAAGACCGAAAAGTTTATATGTTATTCTTCGCATATGTTCACCCACAAAACATTGGCATTCACAATCCACAAACCTAGAAGGTCTACTGCGACTGTCAACAGGATAATAAAATACCAGTAGGCACAAAAAATGAGTCAATTGATATATATCAATACAAATGTGAACACTGAACAGCTTGAAACTTTGATAAAATGAGAGCATGTGCCCATCCCCATCAATTATCATATGGGAAAGTTTATGTGGCACTACTTTTTGACCTATCGATTCAACAGTGTGCGGTGGCAACATAGTGCTGCGAATTGGACGTGACAACCCTGTCACAACCATCCAATGAGTTCATCAACACTCATGTATCATAAAAATTTGAATGTGAGGTCACCCACTGGAAGTGGGTGACCTCACTGGGAAGTTAATGTTAAGTGACAAAGTTGAGTAAATGTTGGCTAGCCATAATTTTATTACTTCCAGTCATCTTCTCGAAATGCAAATTTGTCCTATTGAATTAACATTACTCCACTAGAGTAGCCCCATCATGTAATTGGGGTCCAATGGTATTGAAGTAACTCACGGTTTAATCTCCTGACATTTTCTGACGGGAAGCCATGGTTTATTAGCTACTGAGTACCATCAAATCATCTTCTGATCTAAACCCACATATTATATATATATATACAGGTGTGAATATTAAGACATTTATGTATCACTATATATACAATAGAACGATAAACTTGATAATACATAATATTCAGGATAGTTGTCTAAAGATGATTTAAAGTAAATTACACCTTTAGCGGCGGCGGGAGTCTGGATAAAGAAAAGAGAGCAAATGTTAGCTTGCTTTAAATTTAGCAATTTGTGAATTTTACCTGCTGCAAATACTTAACTCCCTCAGGGTATACACAGTGTTACATTGACTGCCAGCAACTCACATTTCGGCACATATTATATAATATATTGACCACGGACCAAGTTTGTTTCTCCCTGAAACAGCTGAGGTCGGCTCAACGAATATGAATGGTTGAGGATGAATTTTTTTTCGCAATTCTTAGTTTTGGATTTTTTTACCAGATGAATTAATACTAATGAAAACCGTGTGAGCCCTCTTTCTTTCACCCTTTCTAGATATGTAGTTAGGGCACTGAGATCATTGCATTGGGAGCCGGATTCTAACATTTTGCCAAATTAAAAAATAACACATCATTTAAAAACCTGGTTTTCGCACAAAATTGCAGGTGAGTATAAACAAAAAACGGGAAAGATGGGACGTAGGCTATCAATTCTTCACTGAACAGTGTCATAGTGCTACGATTGCTCACAAGATATGGAGCAATGGCACCTTATAATCTAATCTGAAAATATACCGAAAGCGCTGCAGTTAAATCTATGATAAAAAAAGATTTGCCAGCCGTTGGTGAAGCATTTTTTTGACAGGAATATTTACTATCAAATCCCCATTTGAAGGCTATGCAAGGAAAACTTTGATGTGTTTTACTGAATTTTATAGCTGGTTTCTTGGAATGAAAACACTCGGGCTATAGGTTTGATCAGCACATAACGCCAGCAAATTTGTAACTAAAAGGATCAGTCCAGATAATGAGATGTGACAGGGAGGGTGGAATATAGGGATGAGATGACTTGATGTTGCGAGATGGAAGTTCTAGACAATTGGTTGCATGAGAGTTGCCCACCTAAACCTGCACAAATGGTTCCCATGATACACTAGTTTGAATCTTCTCTGAGAGACCAAATACAGAAAATTAATGATGATACTACCATGGAAAAAACTGAAACTCCCTGATATTACCACCACCAACCAACAAAAAAGAAAGGAGTAAACTGCTTGGACTTGTATGAGCGTAGTATGAGTAGTAGAGTAGTAGTGTACAAAATAAATAGCATTTTATTTTACCGGAGAGCTACAACAAATTGATTCAATCAAGTCCATTCACAGCTGTTCTAATTTCATTCTTCTTGTTGTGAAGCTGAGTTGGCTCATCATCTCTTCCTCGTGGTCTTATGTGTCTGTGAAGTTACTGATTGGGGAATTGGTGCCACTGCCTGCAGTTCAGAGAGTTGACTACTAGCAAAATCTATTACTAACTCAGTGTTCCCCAACACATATTCGTAATCAGTAGGCAGTTATTGAACAGGCCAATAAGAAAAAAGTAAGATGTAATCAAGGAGTCTGTACCTCCCTGCTGTAACGGTCAATCATAACAAAGCCTGTGAAAATGAGAGCAACTCTTCATTTTTGAAGGTTTTAACGTGAGAGTGCAATTCCGAACCGGTTACCTTATTACCCTGGAGTGAGAATTATGATAGCAGCTGGAAAAATCTTAATAACGTCTCAATTTATTCTGATGGGCTCTATGGGCGATATTAATTAATATCCTGACAAAATTTAGTACACACGTAGAGTTTATCTACTCCACTGAATTTAATGCACTAGACACATCTCCATTTTGAATTTAGATTTAATTCAAGGCTATTATAATACACAGTCTATTTAAATCATCGTATATGTGTACTAAATCTTGTCAGGATATTAATTGATATCGCCCATACAGCCCATCAGAATAAATTGAGACATCATTAATATTTGTCCAGCTGCTATCATAATTCTCACTTATGAATCGCTATGCTCGGTACCAAGATCTGTACATATCAAAAGTCAAAGTCAAAAGTCAAAGTCAAAGTCAAAAGTATTGATTGATTGATTGATTGTATTCTATCACTAACATAAAATAATATATTGCGAGATAAGGGTGTTCATACTGAAAAGGAGCCAGCACATACAAGGAAAAATAAGTTTAAACACTGATGGATGATTAAAAGAGAATATCAATTAAAATAATTATCGATAACATGCCTCAAAAAACAGTCTTTACCAAGGGCACTTCTGTGTTTAATTGTTCGATACCTGCCTGAGGGGCATTTAGCAAGAAAGTTGTTCATAAAGTGGACATCGTCATGGATATATCGGAGGGCAAGTGTTTTGGTACGCTTAGTCATAAGGCTGTCGAGATCATCTACTTGGAGTTTGAGCTTTGAGGCCTGATCAAAAAACTTGCTCAAACGTTTCTTGTCTTTAGCAAAAATAGTAGTGTATAATATTGGTAAACAATAAGTGAGCAGGGAAACAATATAACTTTTAAATCATAGTGGCAAGGGGTATGGTGCTAAGATGTACTAACTTCCTGACAATATACATACACTGCTCAGCTTTACTCATGACAGACTGAATGTGTTCTTCAACGCGCAGCTTTTGATCTAACATAATACCAAGATAAGTGACTTTGTCACACATAATAATGCTTTTACCATTTAAAACAATAGGAGGGGTATGGGGCTTAGTTCGTTGAGTAGAAAATAATATTTCCTGAGTTTTGCTGGCATTCAATAAAAGATTATAATCAGAGCATTGCTTAGAAATCCTGTCTATCTCGTTAAAGTATGAGTCTAGATCTTGTTGATTGGAAATGCAGCCAATGATACAGGTGTCATCAGCATACTTGATTATGGTAACATTGCTCAATTCAGATGTAATCCGGTCCGTTTATATGGAAAACAAAAGAGGACTTAAAACGGAGCCTTGAGGTGTACCAGTGTTTGTCCTGATGGGTCGAGATAGATTGCCGTCTACCATAGTTTTTTGTTCTCTGTCACTGAGAAAGCTAGATATCCACTCAGTGACTGCAGAGTCAAGGTGCTGGAGTTGTGAAATGAGACTGGAGATATTGATTGTATTGAAGGCTGACGAAAAGTCTAGAAATAAGCATCATGCATAATTGGTGGCTAGTTTGTCTATGAAAGTGGTTACTGTGGTAGTCAAGCAGAGAATGGCATCTTGTGTAGAACAGTCTGATCTATATGCAAATTGATGACTGTCCAAAGGCGTATGAGAGATAACATATTGTACATATTGATCTTGCACAGGCAGCTGGTTAAAGCGATGGGTCTATATTGTTTCAGTTCTTGTGGATTTTTTACTTTAGGTAGTGGTTTTATAATAGCGGATTGGAGTTGGTGTTGGAGTTGTCTTTGCTGATATGGAGGAGTTGATTCTGGTGATAGCTGGAGCGAGTTGATAGCAACATAATTTCATCACTTTTATGAATTATGCCATCGCGTGAAATTTTAGACAGCCCTTGACTACACAATTGTGACTACTGAAGAGTCAAGTGGATGTGATTACCAATTTTCGTCAACCAGACAGGCATAAACTTAATTTGGTTAGCATAAGATTATTTATTTAATTACCCTGACCATTTAATTCCATTGAGCAAAATACATGTATAAAATATTTATATAAGGTTGTACGATACTCCGACAATTTGTGTTGATGGCAGTTTTCCGGTTTTATTAAGACACGACTACTCCATTCAAAATGTCGCTAGCAACTGATCTTTATAAAAAATGCTACCAGCTTATAAAATTTTCACAGAACAACTTTACATTACAGAAAGATCTGGCAGGATTTAATTAATGATGCTCATTCAAGGATGGTACATGACCTAGATATGACACTCAAAACAGGAGAATGAGCTTCCCAATTAAGTGATGATAAATGATAAATGATGAATGATAAAGCGATGATAAATAACCCAATGCCGATGGTAAAGATTATATTAGGAAGTTATCAAGTAGCTTAATCTGTAATGCACAGTAACATTGAACAACCAACCACCAGTGGTGGATAATGTGGCATACAGGTACAAGGGTACCTGTATGTCACATATGCTCCCCCCTGGAGGCGATTGTCCTCAATCGCTAAATTCAAAGATGGTACATGATGGTGCACATAACACTCAAAACAGGATATTGAACTTCCTGATTAAACATGACAATAACTAACATAAATGATGATAATAGGCAATTAGGAAGCTATCTAGTATCACAATCCATCATACATAGCAAAGCGGAGATTTAATCAAAGCACACTGCACAGCAACAATGAACAACCAACCGCCAGTGGTGGATAATGTGGCATACAGGGGTCCCTGTTTGTCACATATGCTCCCCCCTGGAGGCGATTGTCCTCAATGGCTAAATAGAAAGCAGTAACAATTTAGGATGATAACAGATCACAGCTAACAAATATAAGAAACAGAATTTATAAGAAAATGCAAAAACAGAATACGTTCTCAAAGACAAAAATTTCATATACCTGTACAAAAGCGTTTCATTCTGACAAACCAAACAATTACATATTTCCCTTCCAAAGCTGAAGAGCCTCAAATTTGCTTCAGGTTCATAAAATGAAAATTAATCACTTTGTTCCTCTGTCACTCAATATCCTCAATATAGCCTAAGAACCCTAGCTTTGCTTAGGTCCTACGAACAGTTGAACGTATAAGATATAATCATCAGCGGTTGTTGGAATGTTACTCCCATGCAGAAATATAATCGCCAGTGTCGAAGAGAGCGGATTGCGCTCGGCTTGTGTTACACTGCTGTTGTGACATATTCGTCGGCGTAGGATGTTCTTAATTGATATCTATGGTATGTGATAGTTGCTTTTCTCTCACAGCATGCATGAAAGTGACGATGCTATGAGAATGGTTTGTGGTTTATAGATTCTACAGCATACCTTTTAGAATACACTTCAGGTCTTTTGATCACCATATACGTTGGTTTGGTAGTTGAATGATCTCTCTATCGTTGGTTTGGTAGTTGGCGATCTACTTATGCGTTGGTTTGGTAGTTGATCGATAACCTTATACTTTGGTTTGGTAGATGACTCTAGTTCAGCTGATCAATCAGAGAAGATCTTTGATTATGCCAACATGCTCATGTTTTGTGGAGTATAAGTTAAATCCTGTGTTTTTTAAGTTGTCTGCAGCATACACATTCTCCGTATTACTTGGACTGACTGCCAGCTTTTTTCTATTTTTTTTTAGTTGCTCCTTTTACTTTTTGATGTTTCTTCCTTTCTCCTGTCTATTTGATTACAGCAGCATCAGTCTCACTCTGAAGGCATGAGTCCGAACCATCGGGACACCACTTGTACGATACTCCGACAATTTGTGTTGTTGGCAGTTTTCCGGTTTTATTCAGACACGACTATACATGACCCTAGCAGCAAGCTGCCGGCAAAATCCAAATTGCGACTACTCCATTCAAAATGTCGCTAGCAACTGATCTTTATAAAAAATGCTACCAGCTTATAAAATTTACACAGTACAACTTTACATTACAGAAAGATCTGGCAGGATTTATTTAATGATGCTCATTCAAGGATGGTACATGACCTAGACATGACACTCAAAACAGGACATTGAGCTTCCCAATTAGTGATGATAAATGATAAATGATTAATGATAAAGCGATGATAAATAACCCAATGACAATGGTAAAGAGTATATTAGGAAATTATCAAGTAGCTTAATCTGTAATGCACAGTAACTTTGAACAACCCACCGCCAGTGGTGGATAATGTGGCATACAGGTACAGGGGTACCTGTATGTCACAAGGTTAAAAATATTAAAAGGTGTTCTAAACAATCTGACCTGACTGTCTCTGCATCCGTATCCTGATTTTTTTTATCCTTGTTATTTCTAATGTCAGATGAGTGCTGATATAAGCACTGATAGCACAGATATAGCTGCTATCACCCAGAATTACACAACAATACCAGTTATATTATATTATACAATCGATGAATTCACCCAATTTGTCACTTAAAATCTAATCTCAATATACACACGTCTACACAGAATAACGTTCTGAATACTACTCTTTCACTTGACAGTCTAAAATACTACCGAATAGGACAACGGTCCTGATGCTACTCTGTGTTAATGCTAACCTAACAGTCTAAAATACTACTGTATAAGACAATGGTCCTTATGCTACTCCGTCTTAATGCTAACTTAACAGTCTAAAATACTACTGTATAAGACAACGGTCCTGATGCTACTGCCTGAAGCTGTGGCTGTTGCCTATATTGGTGTGCTCAATGGTGTATGCATGATGCAGCTTTGGCAGGCAGTTTCACTTTGACGATGATATTATTGTTGTGCAAGCAGGTAGTTTCACTTTGATGATATAAGTGTTGCGCAAGCAGGTTCAGCTGGTGCAAGTATTACTGAAGTTGGTGGTAACTTGTAGTTGTATTCTCTTTCTTCTTTTACTAGGAGCGATGGTAGCAGTATTGTGCTGTACTGGGTTTGATAATGCTTGTGCTGTAAACAGGGTTTGATAGTGTTCGGCATTAGTTGTGTAGTATGATATTATTTCAATTCTCTCACCTTTCATAAAGTCAGTTGCTCTGGAGTTCAGGTCATCATATATTGTGGAAGGTGGGGACGCAATAATAAGCGGATGCTAAAAATAGAAAGCTCCGCAAACCAGGGTTAATTTAAAAATGTAATAAAACACCATTAAGTGTTGTGCTCATCTAAAAATCCTATCTACTGATAGGTTGTTAATCCTGCTGTGTATATTAAACTCAAAGTTAGTTTCATAATAAAATCCTGACACCTTAAAATCAAAATTATAATGTAAAATCATTAATATTTGTATGGATTATAAACTGGTACATCACCTTGCGGTTCAAAATGAGGTCATTGTTTTTAGATGGTTCATGTCATATGATTTGTCCGAAATAACAACTACAAAGCAAAAAAATTATGGAACTTTGACCGTTTCTGGATGGTTCCTGTCATGGGATTTGTCTGTAACAATGATTATAAAAAGCAAGCATTATTGAACTTTGAATCGTTTTTAAGATGGGTCCTGCCAAGATGTGGAAAGGAATTTTACAAAGTCTGCAGCTTTTGCTGCAAATTATTAGATGGTACCCTTGAGAATATATTCATGTGTGACAATGAGAGTGGCATTCTCCTTGCATACATATTTCCTCAAAATGAGCTCTGCAATCAGAGTTTCAGAGTTATCTAGCAAATGTAACTATCATTCAACAATATTATCATTTTCATTACCTTGGTTTGAATTACCTTTTGTCTGCTGACAACACCCTAATAATGAGTAAAGTGTTTACCTTCAGTGTGTGGATTGAAAATGAAAATGTTTGGAAATGTTTAGTTTACCCATTGTATATTATTATGATCAACAATTCACATAAATCAATTTTGGTGGGTTGAGACTGTCAAAGTTTTGTGTTGTACTGTAGCCTATACATGAATGTATAGCTTTAGGATTTTTGAGAGCAGATTCTAAAACATTTACATTCAAAGATTTACCATGATTACCCATCAGAGTGTTGTGTATGCATCTCATGAAGTGCAGTCTCAAGCTCACTATGATCTCTTCTTCTTTCCTTGCATTCTCATATTTATACCTGTAGCTACCCTGAAGTCTGATTAGATCTCCCCTTAGAAACACGGAGTGGGGAATGTAGTGATGACAAATCAGGTTTTCCATCCTCACTTTTTCTAATAGAACAGGAAAGTACATGTGACTTATTGAAAAGAGCCAATGGTTTAGACATATTATGAGTCACCTATACCACTCTCTTTACAGCTGACGTGGTGGAATTCTGAAGCATTTCAGCATCCCTATATAAAACAGCACACCGATTGGTAATCTCAGTATGAGTCATCATAAGATCATCCTCAAAGAAAAGATTTAACATAATACATTTACCCTGTTCTCTCTTGACACAGTTGTCATACAGGGATCCTTGTGATATTTCGTATTTTCCATTTCCCGTAAACTGCTCAAACTCACTGGTGACATGATGGAGGCCACATGTCATGGCTATGTCTTGAGCGATTGGGATAATTATCCCAGGTTCATAATTGTGTACTGCACTTATCTTAAACAAAAGCTTGCCAATATCGCTACACTCATCCACTGATAAAAAAAATCTCAATTTACGAGAGTAATAGAAATAAATCTATCCGGCAGAAATTAATACAACAGGGCAATTAATGCAATGACTGTAGCTAGTAATAGCTCAAGTAGACATTCACTTGTCAAGTGGTTTCAGATTCACATGAGATGCTATAAAAGCACCAACACGGCCGTCATCAAATATATTCTGCACTTATATGTGTATGTAGGTTAATTGCTGACTACACAATCAAGACCACCGTATTGTCAGAAGGATATAATTTTTACTATTTCGTCAACCAGACAAGCAAAAATGTTTAATATGATTTAATATAAATTTATTGAGATACCATGACTATTTAAAATTAATTGAAAATAAAAGGAACTATTTGTATTGATTTATATATATATATATATATATATATATATATATATATATCAATACAAATAGTTTCTTTTATTTTCATATATATATACATTGCCCTCTAAATTGTCTGACCTGAAGTTTCCTTACCCTTATCCTTGTTATATAAATGTTTGATGAGTGCTGATCTATATATATAGCTCTGATGTAGCTGATGTTACACGCAATATTTGAAAAATGATCGTTCAGAGAATTTTGATAATGAGACAATGTTGATGTGGTCTTCAAAAGCCAATCCAGCTCATACCCATTCATGACACGTTTTAGTTGTTGTACATTACTATTACATTATTACTGTCGGGGCATCCCTGCTGGATTAATAACCTAGTGAAGGGCGGATGAGTCTCACACAGACCAACGGCCACTCCCTGCAACTGCTGACAGCTCCAGTTGTCAAGGTATCCTTGCCATTGGACCCAGTTATCAGCAGCCAAGCCAGTGGGGCTTTGGGGTGCATCTTAGTTCCACTATAATCCAGGCACAGCTTCTGCTTGCACCGGACGACGAAAGTGCTGCGGCGACTGGGGAATGGTGACGGGAACAGGGTTGTGAAGCCTGGGAGTTCTTAGCCATGAACCGGCACGTAGGCGGTGAGGGTTTATTCAATTGCTCTGCTCTTTGATTTGGGACAGAAGAGTAGTTCGGTAGTTGTTCTCATGACTTAGCAGTCCTGTCTAGGATCCACTCTGCTCACCTCAGTCAGAGAAAGGGGCTAGAAAAGGTGCCCTATACATAGTCTGTTCCCATTACCGCCCGGCTGTAATACCGCATTCAGAGGGCTCACCATTCAGCGGTAGAAAACATGAATTGATACTGGGAACATGGAATGTATGCACGATGATGGACAATATGCAAAGTGAACGCCCTGAAAGATGCACTGCATTTGTTGCCCGAGAGTTACGGCGGCTCAACATAGACATTGCTGCTCTGCAGGAGACGAGAATCGCCGATGAAGGACGGTTGGCAGAAGTGGGAGGTGGCTATACTTTCTTCTGGAAAGGAAAGAGTGCTGCTGATCAAAGGATTCACGGAGTCGGCTTCGCCATCAAGAATGAGATACTGAGAACAATGGACCATCTGCCGATTGGTATAAACGAACGTCTGATGACTCTGCAGATTGAACTTGACAAGAACAGGAAAGCAACGCTGATTTGTGCATATGCCCCGACACTTATGGCAGAGAATGAACAGAAAGAAGAATTCTACTCAGAGCTGGACACGCTGATCAGACCAACACCAAGAAACAGTAAGCTTATACTGCTTGGAGATTTCAATGCAAAAGTTGGTAAGGATACTGACACTTGGAATGGGGTAATCGGGAAAGATGGAGTCGGAAATGCCAACCAGAATGGCCACATGCTTCTCACCAAATGTGCAGAACATCAGCTGGTGATCACCAATACACTTTTCAGACAGAATAACCGTAATAAGACATCATGGCGGCACCCACGCTCTGGACACTGGCACCTAATAGATTATGTCATTACTAGAAAAGACAACCTCAGTGATGTGTAGATGTATCGAGCTGTCACTGATGAGTTATGCTGTGCAGGTAAGATATTGATAGGAAGTCGCAAAGTGATCCGAAAAGGTTTGAGAACTCAAGTGATAGAACTAGCCCTGGGGCACATCTGGGTATAGTGGGTACAAAACCGAAACTAAAATCTAATTTCTTGTGGGTACTATGGCGACCACCTACTCCGACTCTGCCTACTCTCACTCCGTCTAACCCCATACAAGCTCGTAGAAACACATGTACCAAAATAGGCCTACCCATCAACTGTTATATTGATACATTGTAGAGTTCTCGACAAACCTCATGATGTACTAGTCGCTAATCTAATCTGATGTCCTCTACTCTATCTGCTACTGACTGATATTTCATTCTGATTAACTATTTACTGAACTGGACGTACAATTTTTTTAATGTACATTGCCTTAATTTGTATTTTGATGTGACAAACCATCCTGCTTAACTTATTTGATGTAAAATTACTCTTGCTACTTTTTGTAAAAGAAGATTGATAATAATGCTGTATGTCGGAGTTGTCTAAACAATACTCAATAATAAGTCAACTCCTAATGCCATTTTACAATTACTCTGTGTAGGCACAGTTTTGCCCTCGCACATTCCTTTTTATGCTGCACCCAGTCAGGATTGAAAGCAAAAAAAATGTCACACTGAACACCAATCAATATCGGTTGAGTTGATGCAGAATGCATGAATATAACACACCAATGTAACATCCATCTAGGCGACGCCTCCCTCCTCAGATAAGCCACACCTCCCTTCACAGATATACCACACCCCCTCTTCAAATATGCTTCACTCTTCGTGCCTGTCAAAATAGCAGTACTCTTGTTTATGTGCTTTGTATACTTGTTTGCAATTGAGGAATTTCCTAGACACTATTCAGGTGGTCTGGACTTATCAGCGTGTTCATCATGGATTATAGTTAGAATTGTTTGCAGCAAAATAACGCCAATCTTTTGTTTATAGTCACAGTATACCACACCTCTTTCCTCAAATATACCACGCCTCCTTCCACAGATATATCACGCCTCTCTCCACAGATATACCACACCCCCTCCTCAGATACAATTGCAAGACAATACGATATAACAATGCCTTTAAACTTGAGTATTGTTTGTAGTGTATTCAAACTTACATGCGCTATGATGAGGTGTCCAGTATTGGTGCAACTTCTTTGGGTTATCTCATTCACTTGTTCTCTCCAAGACAGCGTGCTTATAAATGCCTCCTTCCTGCGCATTCCCGGATGTAGCCTGAGTTTTTATGCAGCACTCTTATCTGTCCTTCCTTATTTACAACATCCAGGCTATTATACCTTGCACTACATTGTTCTATATTTGCAGCAATTTAGACAAATCTAGGCCAAGATTAGATTGTTTGTAGTGTACATAGTTCATATTTTCTCTAATGGAAAATAAGTAGGCAGATGACATTTCTAACCTCAGGTATCTTATAGCTCCTTTTGCGTACTTCAATGACTGCTCAGGCTTTACTGAAAATACCTTTAAATATTGTAGGAGATAGTTTAGAACATGTCATTATATTGATGAAAATCTGACACATCTAAAACACATCTAACACACATCTAACACACATCTAACACACATCTAACACACATCCAACACACATCCAACACACATCTAACACACATCTAACACACATCTAACACACATCTAACACACATCTAACACACATATAACACACATCTAACACACATCTAACACCTGAAGTTGGTGTAAGAGAAGCAAGCAAGCAAGATATCAAGTCGCTGAATCAGGCTCATCTAACTTTAGCTAAACCTATTTCATATAAAACTGATATATGTCGTATTTAAGTCAGTTGAGTTGCGGCTCAGCAGTTTGGCAAAGTTTGTCAGTTGTGATAAACCTTCTGCATGCTGGGTTACTGTGGAGGATGCCTGATCTCAGGCCTAAACCAAACGGGAAAGTTTTGTTGGCTATAACCTATTTTGACATATACTTCAGTGCAGTGTAGATATTTTTTGACAGAGATATTCATGCTTTGACAAAGTCAACTAAGATTTGTGTTAGATTTCTAAGGAACATATGCCATCACAGCAGTATATATTTACGCTACTACATTGCAGCTGTCGGGTGCTTTGAACGGTTTATGGCGTTGTGCTATCCTTTTAAACATAGAACCAATTTGGTTGTGACAAATATCGGGAAATATATCATTGCTATGGCTATTGTTTTGCATGTGATATCTTGCTGTCTCAATGTGACTAGAGAGATGGAGTTGAGATCTGGAGGGATGCCATATGAGATAACTAAAGCTTTGCCAGATAACGCAACTTGCCAATTTGCCAGCATCACTGCTGAATATAAACAGAGACGAAGGAAGGTATGACCAGAACAGCACTATCAACCTAGATGGTGCCAACAGATCGGCAACAGGAAAAGGGAGGAAACAACTATAGCAGGAAAATTATTTTTCCAGTACCAAATCCAACTGTTCCATGCGTTTCTTGTTACGTTCATTACCATACCCCTGACTATGAGAGAACTTGTATCGATGAGAAAGGTGGGAGGTGTATCAGCTGGGGAGCGAAGAGATCGGGGAATTAACGTTGCCATCATCTACGTTATGATAATAAGTGGTATCACTCTTATTTGTCTCATTCCTATGTATGTTTTTAGGAGCAGAATCGAGGTACCCAAATTGATCAAAAACCCTTTCCAATTTCTACATAAGGATGCATATGCATCCTGAATATTATCATCTACGGCATCATGAACAAACAGTACAGACACTAAAATCGCTTTTTAAGCAATGTACGTGCTGCTATCCTGATGGTGTACACCCTTTTTGTAAACGACAAGGTTTCTGCCCAACCTAGTGTATTCTTGTGTAAAGTTAGATACCTGACTCACAAGGTGTTACAGACTGTTATAAATCTTACAAGTTTCTGAATCCACCGATGTTTGTAATTGTCTGGTTAAAAGCCATGTTGTCCAAATTTTTGGAATGGCGCTATGTTGCTGCAAAACTATAGCTTTTTCTACTATAACAAAGTTAAGAGTAAGATGCTTGATCTGACTTACAATGTATTGAATCAAATAAACTGTTCTGGTATCTCTGAAGAAACAGATTATGGCAAATGTCTTGATTTAGATTATGTTGTATTATTCATTATATTAAAAAATATTTCGAAATGTTGACGCTTTGCTTGGGAAATGCTTCAACTGAATTGATTCTTCTTTTGAATCATATAGTTGAGTTAATAAACACAAGTTGAGAAGCAGGATGTTACATGATATGAGCCAGTTACAAGATATGTATTTAGTTTACCCTCAGATAGTGCATAGTTTTATCAGACTCTTTGAAATCCAACTGCAAATCTTTATGCAGAGTGGTTGCGGTTATCAGTGTTGAAGAACAGTCCTTATCAAAGTGTGATAATTTATTTGACTTTCCTTTCGGTTTTAGTTTGTTGTTAGTCTAGGTTAACATCAGATCTGAGATTACATGTGATAATAAAATGGATCTCGGGGTGCTCTGGGTAATAATGGTACACTTTCATAGTGGATAAAATTTTTTGGTATGGCATGACATAAAAAATTGTAACTGCTATACCTCCTCTTAGTGTGACATCGCTCTGGTGTGAGGTCGCTTACTTTCCAGGAAAATGATCAGGCGGAGTCGTTAAAAACAATACTATTATATAGCTGGTAGTTAAGACTACCAACCCAAACAGGAATCAGCGAGTTGATATCAAAATTCATTGAGAGATAGCAAATCGATAGCAACTATTGACCTGTTGTAGCCGAACTTGGAAAAGATGATGTTAATAGAATGTTTCTGGATTGATTTGAGTCTTGCTTGTGGTGTCAGATAAGAGTGTGTGCCATGAAGCAGCAGCAAAGCTGATGTAAGGTAGCCAATCAGTCCGATCATTCGCTCGTGTGGAAATGTCTGCCTAAGAGATTCATTAAAATATTTTACTTTGGTCACAACTCTGCATCATAACTCAATGTGATTAAATCTTTTCCTATTTACAATGCAAGTGTGGCAGGTTGATCTAAGCGAAGATATTTATACAAATATTACATTACCTGTGTGTAGAAAAGGAGACTGTAAACAATATTCTTAATGTCGTATCATATTTGATTTAATTTTGTAAACGGAGTAATTTGAATATTTTGCAAAGATATTAGATATTATTATGCCACAAGCTCTAAATATGTGATATTTGGGGAATTCAACATGTTAAACCTAGTTATACATTTCATAGTTGAGAATTTGAGATAATTGTTAGAATTTTTCAAAGTTACCTCGACATCTTGGCAATAGAGATGGTTTCTCAATCCAAGAGAATTGAGTAGTCACCTATGGCGGTGTTTATAAATACAATCAATGCAAAGAAAATACTAACAAATACTTTACATCAAAACTTTCCGAATTGTTAATGAAATGTCCATGATACTGTCAAAAGCAATGAAAATAGGGGCTGTATTGATCACATTAATTGGATGTAAATTACACTGCAATGAGGGAAAATCCTTAATTGCAAATGATTTTCCTTGGCTGGCGTTATATAACCACCCCGCTCAGATAACTCACTCATTACATATTTATGTAAATAAACATAGCGTAAAACAATGGTGAGGAGTTACGGCCGATTAATAACTCTGAGCATAAGTCATAACTATACTGACCGAGTAATAGCTGGGAACTTTATATACTTATTGAGATGTATTGTAAAAATAAGCAAGGAACCAATAAGGAATAAGCGTCAGCTGCTTCTTACATCAGTTCTTTGGGGGTCTATCTTTCAGTATGAGAGACAACTAAAAATATTCACCGAAACTCCGATGCTTTGGCACACTTCAAATTCCAATACCATATCCTTCACATTGAGGGAGCAACTCAAAACCAGCCCGATATCAATAATTGGATCTGTGCAGGCCAAGCCCTGTACAGTGAAACTGTTGAATGTTTTCTTTGCTTCATACAGCATGTGGACAAAATAATTGAAAAATGAAGACCTGCTTTTCATGCAATCTGCAAACTCAGAAAAGCAGGAGTCAATAACAATGGCGTTACTCTGTTTTATAAAGCATGCATCATACCACTCCTGATTTACACAATACCAAAGACACTGCCTCCGCCTAATATACAATCGTATCGAAAGCACAGAAATCAGACTGTACACAGCAGGGCTAGAAAATGTCATTACACAACTTGAGCACCAAAGCCAATGATACGCCGATCGCATCTGCTCAGACACTTCTCACGCCTTCTATGACTACATCAAAACAGGCGGGCGTATCTCAGCAATAAGTGGTCGCTTCATTCCAGCTCGTACTAGGACTGCCCAATGCTGATAAAAACCTTTTTTCAGACTTGATTGATTTCTGTTTAAATATCTTGTCTAATGAGAGCGCTAGTAATTTTTGTAATACTATTTTCTCACATCTTTTTTTTATATTATCACATTGTAAAACAGAGCAATATGTGCTAGCTCTATTTTTTATTTCCCTTTCATCTTACCAGTTGTAATCACCGTCTCATTTGCTATCAACAGTACTGTCAGGAAATTGAAGTCCCTACAGCAACAACGAATCCATGTCTCTGTCATTGTTATAAAGAGAGCATCAATATTAACAAATATGTGTAAAAAGTGTCTATAGTTACTTTTAAAATGTTTACAATTATGAACTGAATGATGTCAAATACCAGGTGGTAATATCCTCAAGAGTCAAATCAGTGTACAATCTAATACCAGATATGACATGACACACTATGATTAACCATGTAACACAAAAGGACCATCTTATATCAGCATGTTAATCAGTGTCAAATATAATTCTAATTTAATTTGAAACTGACAAATGATGAATTTAAATTGTATAAATAAGCTGATGAACTAACTTCTGATGATGAGCCCCCCCCCCCCCCCCCATCACGGGTAATTAGGCTCATGGCAGATTGCCTGTCACCGGAGAAGAGTTTGGAGACACTTCTGCTATCATTATCTGACTTTCATGCCATGATGAACCTCATTGGTGCCATTTACAAAAAGTCTTTCTCGCTGAGATAATATTTATTCAAACAAGAAAAAGGTTAGCTTTTATAGGTTCCTCTTTACAATTCAAGATGGAAAGTTTTTATTGTGTTTGCATAACTCAGTTGGAGCTCATGCCAAATTGTTTTTGAATGTAAAGAATGCTGAAACTTAAAAAGACTAACAGAATTTATATGATTCTAGTGATGTCGCTCACAAGGTTTTCAACTCCTATGCTACTAGCTGTATCTGCAAGTTGAATAAAAGAAAATGGTATGAAATAAATTAATTTCATTTGACATTGGTTGAGAAAGAGAATATACAGTTGTCAGCACATTTGATTTACAGTCGAGCTCAAATTTGATTGACTGCAATTTCTCCGTGTATAGGAATGATCTCAATTTGACACTAGAGAATCTCCTATACTCCTGATTTTACAGATATTCTACAACACACTTAGGACACATGGGATCCTGTTTTTTTTGTCGTCCACTTGACTCTCGGGTCGTCTGTTCTATTACAAAGCGGAGACAACCCTGAGACATATAGGTTAACAGCCAAACTAGCCTGTATGTAAAACCTTTGGCAGAAACGCTTATGCAGCTGTAAGTTTTGCCGTAGTAACAGGCCTACTCTCTGATGGAACCGATCATGTAACACTTGTGGGGAAGCAACCTCTAATGTAACCGTCGACTTATTCATGGACCCTGAAAATTGTCCCTTAAAACAGCAGCTAGTGACAGCAGCAGGTCACTAACTTAACTGAGGGGGCCGGATTCCTTCTGGAATGAACACCTAAGTGTTTGAGAAAAAGTACGCTTTGCCGAAGAAAGTAAATTTTGACCTGTCTTGTATGTACCCTCCTAGGAGACATTTAAACCAAACAAGATTCAACTTCAGTACACCAATAAATGGGCTGTCAATAACAGATAGGTTATCATGTTAATGTCCGACATAATGAACCAAACCTTGTCAATACTTCATCTAGCTGAATTTCCAATATATATGTGATAATATGAGCTGTGATTTTATTAATATATTTATGATTATTACAAAGAAGGAAATCTAAAAAATAAAGTTTCTTCATAATTTAAAAACAATTATACCATGTTACATTAAAATGTCAAACTTTTAAGTATTTAAGATGTTGCAATGACTTTAAAAACATGACTTTTCATCAACAGTTAGCAGAAATTTACATAAGATGTATATACATGTAAGGAAAGAAAAGTATTTTTTTAGATGAACAGCTTTTTATAACACAAAAACTTGAAGATCAATTTACTTTCAAAAATTAAAAACAAATAAACCATGTAACAATAAATGTCAAATGGTTCAATATATGTCAATTCGTCAGATAGTGAACAGAAAAATTATATAAAATGTTATATCTATAAAAAAAAAAGTAGTTGTCAGATGAACAGATAGTTATAACATATAAAGAAAACTTGAAAATAATTTTACCTTATAAAATTGAAAAAACAAGTATAGGCCACCATGTTACAGTAAATATGATTATAACATTACAATTGCCAAAAAAATATTACATAAAATTTACATATTTGTAATTAAATATAATTTACAATCGGCTACAGGTCTTGAATTGGATAAATTCGGTATGGGTTGGAGTAATTAGATGCTCTTAATGACAGCAAAAATACAGTGGTTCACCTTGAAATTCAAAATCACCTTCAAGACATGACAAATGACAGTATTAGGGCTCTTCCAATTCATGGCACACCACTAATTTGTGTGGAGGGCCTTTATATTTAATGATTTTTTTCTGCAAGCAACGCAATTTACAGAGTTGATCGCTAACTATTTTCTTTTACAACATACTTTCCTTATTTTTTGCGTTGGCTTTAGGCCACAACTGGGTGAACTTACTTCCAATATATTCTCCCTGCTAGATAAATTTGAATTTGGTTTGCTGAGAGCATACTAGCACTACATTTTTTCTCAGCTAAAACATTTTTAGTAGATATTTCCAGCTCTGTTGAGTCAATTTATCTCAATGAACTTTTTACATAGCCAAGTATCTGAGATATGTGCCCAGCATCTGCTTATTTCCGCGCCCGATTGTGGCTCTTGCCATGTCCTTTTTCTGCTGATCTGACACACCTTATACATGGCGGTACGCGGCCATAATGGTTGTTTTCCTGCCTTTTCCTTAAAAATCAAATTAATTGTCTCACTTTGGTTAATATAAAATTTGCCATCGATTTCGAGACCTTCCTGAAGTCTGCAGGGAGCATTTGCCCCTGAGCAATAGAGTCTAGTTTCTTTGTTTATATAGTTGTAAAATCTATACCCTCAATTTCTACGATAATTAGCAAGCTCAGCTTTAGTTTATTTCTCTGTACTGGAATTGATAAAGCAGTGTTTTCTATAAAATACCATGTGATGACCCGGAGGACTCTATATTTTCAGTCAAATACAAAATGCCTGCAATGAAGATATGGAGACAGTTGCAGCCAGCAATACAAGGAAACAGTGTACCAGTCTGCATTTCTAAAACTGTTCGCCTATGTAAATCTTTTATTTGTCATAATGATCAGGTTTAGCTATTTCTGCCTTTTTGCTGCCTCTTTTCCAATTAATTGACAGATTTTTGAACAGATCGATTTGCTAAAATATTATTTTGTGGGAAGTGAAACTGCGATGACATGTAAATAAGCTGTTAAAAACTATCTAATCTAATCTAATCAAATCTATCAATAACATTGTAAGCTTGGTGGGAAGAGAAGATGATATGAGGGAAAAGCCTGATACCAGATGATGTATCTGCCTTGTCAAGGAAACAGTACACAAAATTCACAATCAGATTGACAGCCTTGAGAAATCATACCCTTGCTCAACAATATATTCTCTTGGTGATTTTAATAGCGCAACTGTTAACCTGCAATGCTTCAAACAACAAGTGAAATGTACAACTAGACAGAATAAGATACTAGACAGGTGCTATGTCACAGCCAAAACAGATGCTTATAAACGCTACAAACTCCCAGCCCTTGGTACCTCAGACCATGATGCAGTGATGATGTTACTTAAATATTCTCCAGCATGCAGAAGGCAACCAACCCACATCAGCAGACAGATATGGTCAAGTGATAATATGGCTTTAAACCATTGATATCTCAATTTATGACCTAAAGGGAATGTCCAAGACAGAGGGCCAGAGTCGGCAGTGTGGTTCAACTTTTTAAGAGTAAATGTACCAAATATGCAAAGCGCAACTTACTATCTCCAGTCTCAAGGAAAGATTAAGAGACAAAACGGAACCATAGAAAGGTAGATTATGCATAATCAACCTTTTTTATGATTATGCATTTGTTTAATTTTATCATTTCAGTCTTTGCAGGGGGCTCAGAACTTGTTGCCTTCAAGTTGGTAGTAAGAAGACAATTGTATATTGTACATACTAGAGCCATAACCTGCACATGTGCTCAGAAATCAAAATACTTTGATTCAAATATTAGTTAGTTCATTCCCAACTCGCCAGTCCGGAAACACTCCTGATCTGACTCTAACCACACTATAATATTATGTTCAAACTTGACTCTGATCAAGGCTTTTTGACCACCATGTGATAGACTTTCAGGTACCACTTAACACCAAAGTTGACAGAACACAATCCAAATTGCATTACTCCATGCCATTCTTCAAATTTGATAAAGGAGGCACCAATGTCATTGATAAAGACTGTCATGTATTACATCAGACTATAGAGGTATACTTCAAATTGCTATAAAAATATTCCTCATGAGACAAGATCACAAACCACAAGTTGTGGGTTACGGCTGAGACCAAACGGAACATCAAACATCGTAAACTTATGCGATTTTACCCTGATTATGCAAGGACCTAGTTGACCACAACTACAATAACTGCCAAAACCATCATCATACACCATCACCACCACCATCATGTTTTCGAATGGACTGATAACACTCGGACTCAGTTGATATTGCTGGAGGTTTTCCTGATGCTTTCGTTTCAGTTTATCTTCATATAATGGCATTGCTGTCACACCTCCAAGTTCAAATCTGCCTGGCCCGTCCGAGCCCGTGTTGTTTGATAGTCATGGTGTGCTGCAAGGACTCCAAACTCTAGATACCCGTAAAGTGCTGGTCCTGACCTCCTCTCCCCCGGCCCTTCTCAAATTTTTAGCCCCTCACATCTACCTAATACTTACCGTATATTCGAATACTTATACAACCAACATAAAGCACCCAGAGATTGTCACACCGCTCATTGTGTCCCGAGATTTAAAAAAAAAATTTGACCCATTAAATTATTGTCCAATTTCACTTATTTCCATTGTATGTAAACTTTTAGAACACATAATAGCTCATAACATCAAAGCCCACTTGAATCAGCACACTCTGCTCTACAAACATCAGCACGGGTCTCGTCCAGGACACGGTTGTGATACACAACTTCTCAACACTTTAACTGAGTTTATTGAACATTTTGAAAACAGCATACCCTAGATATTATTGTACCTGAATTCTCAAAAGCATTCGACGTAGTATCACACACAAAACTAATGACAAAACTTCCTTCGTTTGGCATCCATCCAGACACTATTGATCGGATTGCCTCATGACTCAATAATCGAAGCCTTGCTGTTACAGTTAACGGAGCTAGGTCATACCTTTGTGACGTAACATCTAGTGACCCCCAAAGGTAGCTGCCTTGGTCCACTATTATTCTTACTCATTCATCCTCATCATCTCTCACACGTTTAAAGATTAACTGCATTGGGAGGTCCCTGGTAGTATATCTAACACTATATTTGAATTCCATGTCTTTTTACACCTAGAGTCCAAGTTCCAAATCTCTGTGACCATTCTGTGAGGAATAATAAACTGGAACAGAAGTGCTGACTATATTGGCTAGAAAACTCTTTATTTGGGAATCCCTACTTCAGGATGACGTAGGGGCGGAGCTCACATCATCGCAATTACTATAATATTGCTTATGAAATACCTTTATAGTGTCTAATAACCATCTCCTTACTTAACTTGAGGACATATCAACTCAACTAGAAGAAGATAATGGAGTGTTACCAGACACTAAAAGTATTTTGTGGGAAGAAGACACGGACAAAAAACAACCAATTTTCAGCTTGTAGCATAGCAACAGTGGTAATGTTACTTCCGCCAATACGTAATTCTGAAGGAGGGATTCCCAAATAAAAAGTTTTCTAACCAATAAAGTCAGCACTTCTGTTTCAGGTCATTTTTCCTCACAGGATTGTCACAGAGATCTGGAACTTGGACTCTAGATGTAAAAAGACATGAGGAATCCAAATAGTGTGTTAGATATACTACCAGGGACCTCCCAATGCAGATAATCTTTAATACTAATTAGGGTTCATCGATTTCCCAGCCAGTCAGTTTGTGGAAGCTTGGAGAATAAGACTGCTGGTTGTAAACTGATACAAAACCTCTGCATATATATATATAACATAGTTCATGGCTATATATATGTCAGCCAAAGTGAGACTTACACCATCAAGAAGCGGAGAGCCAGGTCAGCTGATGAAGTGGTCTACAAAGAAAGACGGGCAGTATAAGTCCATGCCCTCTACTTGGTAAAAGAAAACCCATCAATAATGACTTTGTAGGTCTGTACACAGAAGACCATTCGGAAAGAGGATATGGCAGAGCTGGACTTTTTTCCCAGAAAGAAACCACAAGCCGTCCAACAAGGACAAAATCCCACAAAGCTACTATGGAACAATAGCAGTTTGACTGAAAAATTTGTGGATATGCGCATTGGAACACAGGAAAATTTTGCTGCAGTCAAGGACGATGCAATTGAAAGGCAGAGTGGCCAAGAAATGACAGACAGGTGAGAACCAACAATAATCTAACACTTAACCATGGAATAGAATACCAGTAAAGGATAAGGTGACTTTGTTCCTTTTTTTGGACAACTACAGATTGTATCTTTGGTAAAACAAAATATCATTAGACTACAACTTAGGACTGATCATAAATTGATTAGCTGACTCTCAGACTCAAATAGTAATCAAAACTATAAAATAAAACACTTCCAAAATCAGGGAATGGAAACTTACCAATGCAACCTATTGCCTCCTTCAATTAAAATGGGCAATGCTTTTAAAAGAAAATTATCACAAACCCTTAGGCTCAGAATTGGCCATTCAATTAGACAATTAATGTGTTCCTAAATCTCTCTTACAATAATACATAGTTCAATAAATAAGTTAGAGATTTGTGAACGAGATCCCTTGTAGGTCACTGTGTGAGCGATCAGATGGTGATTATGGCTGTTTTAATAGCAATATTTTCTTGTCTTGTCTTATGTGGGCGGAGTGTAGTGGTATGAGACCGTACTCTCAAGAGAACAGGTGATTGACACCCATAGTGCTCAAAGATCCCGGGAGAATTTTGATAATTACTGATAGAACACATCATTGATGTTAGAAGGATGAGTAGTTCCATCGGTTGGTTTTTGTGATTACAAGAGTTGTCTGAGTCTGAGAAGTGTGTGATTGGTGAGAGTTGTGGGTTGAAGCATGATTCAACGTTTGTGGTTTGTGGGTAGGGGGAATCGAACCCGGGACCTCTCGCTTGATAGCAAAGGATGTGATCATTTGCGCTGTCAAAGCTTCTCAATATTGTCTATTAGTTACTAAAATCTGTCCAATATTCAACAGTTGATCTAGACTCCCTTTAAATATCAGGTTCTTTACTTTTTGAACTGTCAGTTCTTTATTGGGGAAGCCATCTACTCTGCGCCAATAAGTTCTCTTACCATCGTGCACACTTTTAAGATGCCCTAAAATCTATGATGTCACCATTATCGGTGTTAAAATTGTATCATCAATCACTAAGGAGTCCGAGTACTGAACTTAAATCCTAACAGTGAGATTGGCTGACTCTAAATCATCATTAGCGCAGGGTAACTCTCTGTTAAGGTACAGAAAGGATGGCGACCAAGCCGATCATCAGACAGGATGATGTCAAATCTAAAAAGGTCGAGCTCAGCACCATGGGGGCAGAACCTCTTCAAAGTTCCAAGGTTTGTCCTAATAATCACATGGCTATTAGCCTACTCTTTACTCCTCGTGATTGTGAGTGGGAAGGTATAATATGAATTCCACTTGAAAACGGTTGATTGTCAAAGTTCTCACTTCGTGAGTTGTTTCACTAATAACTCTGCTATACTTCTAGTCTGAGCCACCAGACTATTGCCCTCGCCGATGGCCCCCCCGGCGGGGAAGGACTGAGAACAATGCAGGATCTCGCTGGAGTTGTCTGCTCTTAGATTTTATAAGTTATAATCGGGAGCACTGAAACTGCAATATCTATAGATTTCTATTCACGCCACCTACTATATTGCTCCAGGTATGAGAGTATGAGAGTCAGACTCTGGGAAAAGTAGCCTCATGTTTGGGTCATACCCACGAGCAGAGATATTCACTGCCAAGTAGTGAAGAAAGTCTCAGGCAGAATTTCTTTCATTTTGAATAAGGGCGGTCATTCATGACTCGACAAAAGGTCATACAATGCGTATTATTGGACCCTTAGGCTCTATGAAGTAAGATTAATGTAGAAGTGATGAGAGGGAAAAAGCGAAGCGAATCCTGCAAAGTGCATAGACTACTATAATTAATGCATTGTTTATCATAAGACAAAAAACTTGTCCGTTTGAAATCAATGAATTTTTGAATTTTTTTGAATCTGAGTTCTTAGAGTGGTCATGAACATGGAGTTACATTTTACATTACCTATGCCAAGGTGATTTTGGCAGCAATCCCTTCATAGATATTGCAGAACGGAACATTTCAACCATAGCTTTTAATTATTTATTACTATGAATATGGATGGAGAACTGTAACAAGACAGTTGTCATTTTGTGACAAGTGAATATAATGATAGATGTATCCATTAACCATGACGGCAACTCTGATAGATAACCTTTCTGATAGCCCATAACTTTAAACCAATCTGTTTTTGAATTACCTCCGATATAGGAGAAATTAATGCTAAAACTTGTTGATTTTGGCCCAAACCCTTCATGCTATAAGGATTTATGGCAAGGCATCATGCACTACCACCAGAATGAGCATTTGCCTTTTGAATTCCCTGTCCAGGTGCCCCCTCGCGACTCAAGCCTGACTCCCTCGGTGAAAACACCATGTTAATTGAAGTGCTGTTGTGATGAATTATCTCTAACCATCAAACTGGGGACGCGAGTTCATTCAAGTGAACACTTTTATTGTAGATTATTGTGGGACCTCAGTCTCCTGAGTGCACTGTTATTGAGAAGAAGAGTCAGTGCCTTCAGGTGTGTATCAATATCAGATAACTAGCAGCATTCTTCTACCTGTTATTGAGTTTACAGAATTTGTGGTAAGGAATGAATATGGAATCGTGACAGCATGTCAATTCTATAAATCTCAGTGGTCATATATTTGTTGTTTTTGTTTGAAGACACTTATATTAGGCTATGTTATATATGAACTCGACAAAACCAAAATGAACGAAATTAACGATGTAACATTGTTCTTGCTGACTGGCTACTTAGGGGGTTTTCAACGTTTATTTATTTTTGTGTGACTTTCAGATGAACATATGCAGCATTGTGCAGAGTGTATTTGTCTTCTCTAACAAACCCTGTAAAAAGGATGATTTGGAGAAAAATCCTACACGGTGTCTTCCAAAGGTGAGATGATTTTGGCAGTTTACTAGAATTCCTAAATTCGTTGTGTCTAAGAGTAACCAAATATAAGTTTCAATTATGTCCTAATCCCATTTCAGTCCTATCAAAGTTTTTTTGAGTTCATCTGCTGCTCCTGTGCATTCCCATAAACTTCATTGTGATTTACTAATTCTACTAAGTAATTAATGTCCCTGTTTGCCTCAGGTCCATCGTACACCAGAGGGCGAGCAGGTGAAGACAGATTCTTCTGTGGCTATAATCACTTTTGATTCTCCAATAAAGGGGACTGAGGTATGCTATACTAACCCCCTACTTGTTTTCTTCGCAAATAATATCAATTGCTATTTTTAATTTAGAATGAACATTGATTTGTGTTGAGCCCAGTACAAAGTTCCCAAATTCTCATGTTCGATTTCAGTGTTGCGCTCTTATTTTAGTCCACACAGGTGGGTGGCTGTACAACCGTGCAAAGTGTAATTCTTGAACGGTGTGATCCTTTAATCGAAGAAAAGGACGCGAAAACTGAAGTAGCAAAATGTACAACAGAGACTGTCGAGGTAGGATTAAAACTGCAATGTATAAAACACTTGAAGAACCTAAAACAGCAGATATTTGCATGTTAGTCTTTGTGAATGGTTGCTCATGCAACTGTTGTTCAGAGGTGTTAGAGTCATGTTCTCCCTGCTAATACGAAAATTTTATCTTGGCATTTCTGTGTTTGTCAACCATAATTGACAAGTGACTCTCAGAGGGTTATGCTACCAGTATCAGGTCAATCATCAGGGTCTGGCGGAGTTAATAAGTTTTAAGATTTTAAGTGTGATGCTAACATGCATTGGCTATATTGTGACTCAATTAGTGACTTTAAAAAGGAATAGATAGGTCAAGGTCGCCTTTGAAGGCTGACTGACTGAAATTCAGCTCTCTGTGTTGTAATGCTTTTATCTAGTCAAAGCATTATGGGGGATCTCGCATAAAGCCGGTCAGTGCCTGCATCCAGTATGGGCTTCACATGGTGGCAGTATCGGGATAGCAAGCATGAGTCAAGCCCGATTCTCTTGGTGTTCCATGGACTAGACAATGTGTTTATAATGTATGTATATGATGAATGTGCGAAAGAACATTTCATTTGTATGGAATCTAATTTACCAGATCAACTCAGTGAAAAGCACTTCTCCCACCAAAGCTGTATATGCTGACATAATATCAGCTAGGAAGCTTAGAGCAGAAGGACGGGTTGGCGCATAATCCTTCATGTCCAACTGGTCCATCTGCAAAACTTATGGACATACAGGTAAGCTTACATAAGTAAAGCGAAAAGTTTGGCAAAATCTAGGAGAAATCAAAGGTACTCCTCTATGTAGTCATGAATAATAGCGTAGTTATGATAATGAATGGTAAGATGTAACACTTCTCTTTTGAGGATACACTAGTCTGCTGAATCCGGAACGGAGGAATCCTATCAGGAGGGTCTTGACAGGGAGCTGACTTGGCTGAAATCTAATAGTAATAGTAATAGTAATAGTATTATTAATATTAATATTAATATTAATATTACTATTAATAGTAATAGTAATAGTAATATGCTGCCCTAGAATGCAAATGTCCTAAATGATAAAAATTTCAAAATTCATGTTTGTGAAGTTTTGGTGAAATTGGAGCTTATTTCACAGTTTGGTCTTTGTTTGAGTTAATTTGCTTAAATAATTTAGCTTTTATCAACGTGTAAAGATCCTATCTCATTACCCTTCTCAACTAAAATTTAGAATGCAAACGTCCTAAATGATTATCCAATCACTCTAAGCCTTATGTAAACAATGATCCAATGAAAAAGGTTGTGAGAAGCCATTGAGCACAAATTTTAAAGTAGATTGGAATAAGAAAATGGCCTGGCTGTGAGGTTTGATGTGAATTTGCTTCCCATGATGTACAAAAGTTAGCTATTTTTTATTCTTTTTGAAATGGAAGACCATATTTTTAACCTCTGCGGCTAACAAACAGATATTATTCAAATGAATGTCTAAAAATCATTCAGTAATTATTGCAAAATGGTGACCGTGAACTGCCCAGACTGTGTAATCATAAAAGCTACCAGAGTGTGAAGTTTAGCTAGTTCGGAATCATCCAAAGAGTTCCCCATACTGTAAGCCGAACTCTTTGGGAAAAGCAACGGTAGGATTTAATGTCAAAGGGGTCTCACAATCTCTCATAAATTATGTATAATGTGTACAAGAAACGGTTAGTGTCTGAAAACCAAAGTGATGAGATTGTGAAAGGATGGAAATACTGTCACTTGATAGAACATCTCAGTCAAGTCACTAGACAAAGAATGCTGTGAGTTCCTATGCAGGTCAGCTGCACGCCTAACCCCAACTAATACTTTAGACCAAATTGTGTATAACACCAAAGAGTTAAAGACCACTGCCTTGTATAATCACAATTCTCACATGTGCTACGCGTTGCAACTTTAAACTGCAATACTGACCATCACACAGCGTATATGGGCGCCTGGTCAAAGCTCAATCACTGATATGGATTACATGCACTGCTTCACCGAAGGACAGCTGCCAGAGAACTGAAGCTCATATAACTCTTTAATGGAATTTTTTTCCATATTATGAGATCAGAGAGTTTTTCAATTATGAATAATATGGTGATGTACGCAACTACCAGAAATTTAAACACACACCAATCAAACAGCTGCGCTACTTTCAGGATACTATAGATAAGATGTTTCTGGTCTTGAGATGGAACGTAGCCACAAATTTTCAAGGTGCATGCTCAACAACAAAAAGGGGCGCAGAAAAGGCCAAAGAAAATCGGCTTGACAAGTAAATAAGTGTTAAGAAAGTGAGTTAAAAATAAGGTTCATCTGTTGGGATGATATAGATGACGTGATCATGAAGGGGATTATTGAATTATAGATTTAAAACGCAATTCCCATTCATGATAGTATTGACTTTTTCTGGAGTGATTGTCAAAAAATGATAAGTTGATCATAGCGTATCATTTGATAAATAAATCATCCAATTTACTTCTTTTACACCCCTTTATAAACCTCAAATAAACAGGTCAAAAGTCAAATATTCTCATGATTAGGGCATTTAGGACATTTACATTCTCAAAATATCTTGCTTGTTTAAGAACAATCGTCCTAACTGATAACATTGTTTCCTGGTTCTATTGTAGGTAAAAGGTGTGATAACTTCAAAGACCTATGAAAACAATAGCATTTGGTAGGCTGTTACTTTGTACAATCATTGAATCACAATAATTCTGTAATATGATATCCACAGCCATTTTTTAAATGTGCTATAACCGAAAGTTTGCATTGCATCATTTAGGACGTTTGCATTCTAAGCCAGCGAATAGTAAAAACTTTCCGGTTAAATCGGTTGAGGAGAATATGGGAGGAACTATCAGGGCGCAAGAGAGGCAAGGTGGGACTAGTCACCATACTTACGCATACAAAAGAAGTGATGTGTATCCCTCCAATTCTGTGAACAATTTGAGCCCGCCAAGCAGCAGCTTAAATTAGCTAAATGTGCAGCTAGACCTAGAATGTATTCCCATTATCGATTTTTCTGCCTATGGGATATACTGTAACATTTCATTTTTACACCCATCAGGTGATGCTGCCTACATCAAAACACTGGATAGCACCAAAGTCATATTAAATTGAGGAGTGGGTATATATAATGGAGTGTGGAGATACCAAATCAGCCGACCATTAGGTGGTCAGCTTATCCGTTTACTTCCTTTCATCCCCGAGTTTGTTTCTTGTTTCAAAAAGATACGTAAGATTTATATGTACATTTTATGGTATATTCCATAGAGTGCAGTAGTTCCAATAAAAGCAAAGTGTATGTTAATTACAAAGTATTGTTGAGATCTGTTGGACAAAGCAATTATTCACTACAGTTTCAAAATAAAATTTTGTAATAATCAGAAATCGTGTCTCATGCTAGTACTCTGATTATAAATGGTCATGAAAGTAAGCTGAATGACAATGAGAAAGTACATGGTTCGGGGATATGTGGATGACTCCCAAATGGTGATACGCCTGTATTCGCGGCCAGTGCCCTAGTGGGCAATTATTTGACCCGCAGCGATTAGTGTACAAATATTCTGTTAATATAAGTATAAGTTAGTATCACATGTATTTTTTCAAAGACAATTTCTAATTCAACGTTGGTAAATCTGCTGAAATGCACCAGCACGCATTGTATTGCATAGAACCTTAAAGCGATGTGTCCAAACGTACGTTGGTGAAATCATTATCCTCCAAAAGAGATTAGGGATAAATGTTTTCAATAAACCATCCCTCCCATTGATGAGCATACTGTTATACTTTTTTTTTAAAAGAGCAAAAAATTCTACCTGTCCCTCATTTCCATGCCCCTCAAATCTGCCATGTTGCTCATTCTCTCTATCACAGTTCTCCTCAACCTTTCCAACCCTACACTCGAAATTCCAAGCTATATCTCCCTCAATCCAAATTTGTACCTGCATGTAGCCATCGCCAGCCGAAATATCAAGTATCTGACGCTTGGAACTGCTTGCCTGCTCCGATCCGGGAGATTAAACACCCCTCATCATTAAGTGCGGCATCTACATGCCACACTTATGTAGTCTTCACTATGGATAGGTAACCACCGGAAGTGAACAGGTAGAGCCTTAGAACTGTATTTACAGAATTAACTTTTGCATCCTGACTTTTGAATGATGTACGAATGTCATGTCGAAAGAACCAGTGAAATAGAATAGGTTTCCACTAAGGCTGGGAAATAATTGCGTTATTCAGGAGATTTACGCGATTAATCCATATTGAGATTAATCTGATTAACTGAAAGATTAATTTTAAACTCAAAAAAATTTTTTTTCTTTTCATTTTTCTTCTCACTTTGTTAGCTGTTTAGGCCTATGAGTACATGCAATATCGAGATGAAAAGTATAGGACTATGCTGATTGTAAGAAAAAGGTTTAAAAGTCTGGTCAAATTTTCCAAAAACAGAACTAAAGGTGATTACATTTAAATGTAGCTATAAAGTCATTTCTCAATCACTCAACAAAAGTTTCGTATTTGAGAGGAAAGCCCATCATAAGTCCATATCTATAAAAAAATATATTGTTATTGCTTGATTTCTTCTTTGGTGAGTGGTCCTGTAATCAAACAGATGGGAAGATTAAAAGTAAAAGTAATCACAGAATAACTGAACATGGTATGATTAAGATTAATTTTCCTTAATCTTGCACAGCCCTAGTTTCCACAAAACCCTGAACCTCGTACATCAAAGCTAACAGGGTTTAGCGATAATGGAATGCGATCCAGGAATGTCCAAGGTTAGCCTGTGTTGACAAGCTTTGTTGGGCGCAGCAAGTCAAGTTTATGCTAATATCACTGCATATATTTTTGCATATTATTTATCAGGACAGACCTTTTGATACAAATGTAGGCTTCGTTCTACCAGAGAAGTATTTGCATTAGTGCTCCGTTATCATTACAACCACAGTCAGGAAATGTCCAGCGTCCATTCCTGATTTCGTACTGGCACACCATTAATCTTAGTCAAGGACCCCACAGCACGGTGGACAAACTTGAGACTAAAGAAACTAGTGTGTCTAAAATAAATGTGAGTGTGCAACAAACTTCATCTTATAATGGTCACCTATATGCTTACCCTTAGGGAAGCAAGGAAAAAAAATGTATCAATAAAATGTCACATCTCATGCAAACCTTTCAAATGGTCATTACATTGTCATTGAGTTATTCCCTCCATTCCACTAGGAGACAACTCCTAGTTACGCGGGCAAAGTTACCTCCTTAGCTAAGCACTAAGCTTTCTCAACTTATAAACTTTTGCAGGACACTTTATTCATTACCATGAAAACGAAAATCATATCTTTGCAATCATCAACTTTTTTCTCCCGGAGTCATTATCAGCTATCGCATTAGTTATTAGCAATTTGCTGTATAAGCAAGAGCATATTGCAGATTTTGGTATTGCACTTATCGGTCCTTAGATTTGACTATACTGTCGATATTTGGCATATGCTTAAAATCACAGAATATGATTATAGCTTTAAAAGATTTCTTACGAAATTGTACCTCTGGAGGATACCACACTGTTAATTGTTTAATTGGTTCATCAAGGGATATTTTTATTTTATTTTCAATTTTTGGGCACCACAGATATGGAGCAGGAGATCTCTGATAACACTCAATACCAAATCTGGGAGACAGATGGTACTCAAAGCTTGAATTATGTTTGTGGTTAAAATCAGCTATAGTCCATTTAGGTTTCTTCCTATTCGGAGACAATCTTATTTGTATCAATGCTTGTATTCACATAAAATACAGGCGCAGTTGGAAGGTGAAAACATTATAACATTTTACAGAGAGTACTGTGTGTAAATAGGTTTTATGCCAATTTTTGTGGGATTGCTTGGTAGTCGATTGTATGATAGAAATCGTTTTGTATAGTTTGCTTAAATTATTGCTTACAATCCCTAATGGTTTCCAGTAGTCTCCAATCTTGTTTGATAACATTGTAGCCTGCCAACTTAGTTGAACTATTCCAGTAAATAGACTTAATGTCTTCTATTTACTGTACAAATGGGGATGAATCATGTCCTGGTACATGGTGTATAGAGCACAGTGCGATATTCCAATATATGATTCCAAAAAAAATAAAATTAATGCACATTGGTCGCGATGTATTTTGCAGCTTTTTAAGTCAACGTGTTTTAAAATAAGGGGGGGCATATATGGTTATAATGGGCCCGAATATTCGGAGCTTATGTCATGTCATACTGATGCTGTTATGTTAGCTAGAACCTTTACCCTTATAGTATCCAACCCCTATGAGATATATCTCTCATTTGTTGAATGATATCAAGGGATCAATGATATCATGATGAAATGACAAAAAAGAGGCCAAAGCTGCAGAAATAATTATAGAAAATAGGAATCTGAACATGAGAGTTGTCCCACCCGCCTCACAAGTACAGACACAAACAGCAAACCTTTTGTAAAATTTATCGATTCAATTGTCGCTATACCATTAATATAATATTCTGTTTTAAAACTTATAACTTCAAATGTAGATGTTGCATTCTGTCTTTCCATAAGCCTATTGATTTTTTTATTTCGATTCTCATGCTGATATTCAATACAGTCCTATTTGTTGAAAATAGTATCTATATTTATAGACAACCTATCTATGGACTCTGCAACTGATGAGATATTGAAGAAACTAGAGCAAGCACATTCCTATTATAAACAATTCATTAAGAAACCTAAAGACTCTCTACATTCCAGACCTCGTACGATGCATTATGTTCCATAAGCGAATTAACAGAGCTCCTTAGCAGAATCATAGATGTTGTCAAAATATCAGTTGTGCAAGACAACGAGACAACGCTAACAGCGGCATTGTGGAAATCTATTTCTTGATGATCAGGGGCCTCTTTTAGTGGGAGCTCTAATCACCAAACCTACTTCTAATTTAAAAGTATGACTAAAGCGGCAATGCTGACACAGGCCCAACTATCCAGAAAACTAGATGCCAATACCAATACCGATATTAAAATTAGTACTAACAAATCTGCCATAAGGACCAGTCCTCACATAGGCGGCAATACCATACAGAGCTGCTGTTTTACTGGAGTTTTTTGGTTTTGATTCTAATACTTCATCTTCTTACAACTCAAAATGTTGTGCTCACAAAATAATCATTGCGCATTCTGTACTTGTATAGTTTCACTCATGGTGGGATTTCGATTTGTAATCAGCATAAATGTGAAAGTATTCCAGTTGTACAACTCAATGTGTATGTAGATATTTCAAAATGCAGTATTCCATCTCATCAGATTGGTGATACATGAGGGGGGGGGGGGGGTTTATGGACCAGGGATTAGAAATACCAGGCGTATCCTTTTGATTTCATTGTATCGGATTCTCATTGGTTTCCATGAAGATAAAGGAGGCTATTACGCTGCGCCTACAGAAGTGACTGTGATACTAGGGATTTCATCCACATGATGAAGAGCTCTGCAGCCAGAGGTCCTTTTCCTGGCTGAAGACCATAGCAAGGTCAGCTGTAGCACTTAGGCTGTATGAGAAGAGCTGGATCAAGAAAAGGACAGTCAATTCCTTCAGAGTTGTTCGTAGGAAGATACGTACAACTAACGTTTCAGAAGGTTGGCATGTGTTTGAACAAAAGAATGTTACGCAAATACTTGAAAAACCCGGTAGTTGAGTTTCTGTGCTCTGACTTATATCATGATACCCGACACTCTTAAATAGTAACTGTTAGCTTGAGTTTAGTTTTGCTGGTTTGATATTGACTTGTTGGTAGCTATCACTTTTTGGCAAGCTGAGGATGGAAAAGGGTGAGAAAATGTGAGCTATATGTAGATCAAGCTATTTCAAGCAGTTGAAAAAAATGACAATCTTTTCATGCGGGCAATACTTTGGGGCTTTAAGTATATGATAAAAATATTATCCAACTGCATTTTAAGGAAATAGGACAAGTCTTTTACATGGCACCTTACAGAATTTGACAAAAGAAATTAGTTTCAAAGGATATAACAATGAATTGAATTTTCTCATTGGTGTACATTATAACGTTTGGGTGCTAGTAGACAGGCTACAGACAACATATCGTATGGGTATGTCGCCGGATATGTACTAGCATGTTATTTCACAGTTTCATTTGTATAACCTTCCGCTCCACAATTCGACTTACGATATGAGTTTATGCGGCTTAAATCGTATGATGAGAATTGTCACTTATCTATCACACACACAGTCGGAGTATATTTTATTGACATACCTGTGCTAAACACAGCTTTTCCTGCAGAGTTTTGCCTAGGGAGCCACTCCAAAATCCGACTTATGATATGGATTTGGTTCAACCAAACGGTGAGATTTAAAGCCCAGAAAATAGAAATGTGATATGCTTCATGTATTTAGTCTTAACAATTGTGATAATTGGCGGATGATATATCACCGACTCTGTAGAATGTCATAAAAGTTGCTACAATTTAATTTTAGATTCATATCATATGGGAAAATACAATGCTTGGAACAGACCTGTGTTTTAAAGCTCAATCAAGGAATCTAAGAGTGTAGGTGCGAGACAGGCTATATTGGTGAATACTGTAGGACAAAACATGATCCATGTGATGCCACAAGAAGTGAATATTGCTCCTGGGTAGCTGCAGTATGTTTTATAGAAATCATCAATTCATGTGATAGGATCCTTACTGCTAACCTCACTAGTATTATCCATTCTGACAAATTATCCCAAAAACTGGCGGATTTATTTTGCAACAGATCGATGTTTGCATGGACAGAGTGTCCAATATCACCTGCACCCATGCAGTCAATAACATTGATAAACCGTGTCTCGATGTGCAGAGAGAGTATTTTTTCATACAACACGTCAGGCTTGTCAGCTGTCTCAAATTATTTTACTCCCATTTTCCTTACTTAATATTACTGTGTTACTTTTCAGATCTCAACAAAACTAGTCTCTGTAAATTATTTGTTTGACGTGACTTCCAATTTATTATCATGTACTACTTTTCCAGATCTTGTAGTCTTAGTATTTTTTATAAGTTCCAGAATTGAATTTTAAACAACCATCTCGGCAGAACTCCTTGTCCTTATCTTTTGTATGACAAGCACCTCATTACTCCAACTCATGGAGTTGACCTTTTTCAGATCACGAAAAAAAAGATTATGCTACCACCCATTTTTTTATATAATAAGTGAAGACTTTACCTAGCATTCTTGTGTTAACTTTATAAGGATATCATATATATATATATCATATATATACATATGCATAAATGAAGTTGAGTCTGATGCCATGGTTTGACTACATGATTTATTTAGCAACCAGATCCAGTGTTTTGCCTAAACTGTATCCTTCTTTTCATCCCTTTATATCTTTGACCTGCATATTCAACTACCAATTGATTCAGCGAATTCTAGTGCTTGCTCCAGGTTTAGGACACCCACTCTGACATAAAACTGAGTCTAAAATGGATCAAAAATGAAGGAGGAGTTTCCTATATGGTAAATTGTCACGCATCTGTCTCTTAGTTTCCCCAAACAGGTTTATTATTAAAATGAGTACACTATATGATATATAATATATATTGTAGTAGCTACCAAGGATGACAGAGCTTATACGGCTAGCGATTGCTGCAGGCCAGAATGTGTTGGTGTTATGTGAGGTGGTACAGGTAAAACAACAGCATGCATGAAGACACTGGAGAAAAACAGAACATAGGCGATGTGCATCGACCGGTGTTGCTGCAACTAGGGAGTATAACACGTTGATGCAAAACATTTTGCATTAAAATAATGGGCTGAAATATTGTATAAAGGACATGGGAACGATTGAGAGATTATGTGGGAAACATTTTTCAGCTGTAATTGCTATTTACGCCATGTGTATGCAACTGTAAGCAATTATTCATATGAGAATCTGATTTCTTTGTGCAAAGTCAACGGGGAGACTATCCACTCTTTTAGCGGAGTGATGAAGTTACGTGACATGGAGAAGAATTCAGTAGAGAGTATGCTTGCACTGAATCAAGAAAAGGCTCAAGAAATTAGATAAACTATTAAAATTTGTAACTCTCGGAACATTATACCTCCACCATACCTCCATTCAGTGTCACAGTGCTTGCAGCTCGACTCAGATGCACCATAGTTAGGTTGTATTCAGGGTCAAGTCAAAGGGTCGGCTTTTGGGTTCCTGTGGTCGGCTCTTGTTAGGGTCAAGTCGGGTCAGAGGACTGCATCTTCCCAGGTCTCAACTTCATATTATGTATGTAGCAATGTCCTGTCTGGAAATTGGGTTTATCATTTTTGTGGTTTGATATAGCTACCCTCACCAGGGTTATTGCTCACAGGTTAGTTGACCACAACCACAACTGGGCACGGCCTCGATTCGACAATGTATCTGTTACATATAAGGTAATGGCACTTTAAGTAATAAGCTCCCAGGGGTCGATTAATATGCGCCCACCCTTACATTGTACAAGGGTGCGCTAATTAGATGAGTCGTATTATGTATCATGTATTATGTATCATGTATCATGTGTCATGTGTCATGTGTCATGTGTCATGTGTCATGTGTCATGTGTCATGTGTCATGTGTCATGTGTCATGTGTCATGTGTCATGTGTCATGTGTCATGTGTCATGTGTCATGTGCCATGTGTCATGTGTTATGTATCATGTATCATCAAATTTTTTGTAACCATATTCTCATTTGCCCCGAAAGGGGCACTGAATAGGAAATAAAGTTCATATTATTATTTTTTATTATTATTATTAGAAGGTAGGACATTAAACACTAAAGCTGTAATTGATTGTTAAAATATTATTGTGATCAATCTATCAATCCAAACTGCCCCTCCCTCCCATTTCTTTACTACTCAGGAATCGGTATTCAACTGCTGTCTTTGCTTCCTCTAAAACCACATATCACATGCATGTAAATGTATTTTTACGTGCTGTATGCAAGACAAGACAATTGTAAGCTTATTTACAGAATTTCACCCTAAGCACAAGGAAGACTGGCCACCATGGCAGTTAATTATTTGATAAGTGACAAAAACTACTTAGTGTTGATGTTGAGTGATCATGAACGCATTAGTATAAAATTTGAATTTTCACTCTTGCAGAAGAAAGAGATGCTGAGAAAGTACTCGAAGATTGATCTAGATCTACTTGAGAGATGTGCTGCTGTGCTAGCGCCTTTTGAGGCGACAACGAATAGCTGGTGCACATTGTCCCAGACAATGTGAACATGAAAATGACACAATCCCAGACTGTCTGGGTCCGTCTGGGATGGTATCTGGAAAGATCGTAAGCGTCAAACTTTCCCGATGCTGTCCCAGACAGACCAAAACTAATTTTGCATCTGGGTGCTCTGTGAACCAGTCATTTGGATGATGTGGGATCATCTGGGTCGATCTTGGACGATCCCAGACAATGTGAACATTATCCCAACGCTATCCCAGACAAAAACCTAATTACTAGTCTGGGATGAATTTCACAATGTGAACATAAGACTGGGCCGATCTGGGATAAGCATCTGTGATGGCATCCCAGTATCATCTGGGACAATGTGCACCAGCCATTAAGTTATGACCAGTCAGACATGCGCGACAGCATCTCCGGTCAAACCTCTACTCTAATCTACTCGAGAGATCAAAGCCTCAGGAAGACGATCCCCCGGTGTGTCAACAGGCTAAAGCAACATTATCATGACATAGATCAGAGGTGAGATTATTGGAGTTTTAGCTTGTGAGACGAGAATTAGAAACATGTGCAGTTAGCTGAAATTCTATTGATTCCATTCAATCCGTTGCTGAATTGAACTTTAAAAAATCTCTGTTGGATAATTTTTTTACAACAGGATTAGGAACTACTTCAGCCGATCTGATCGCTAGTGATGAGATCAGACTTTTATTGAGAGATGCAGATTGCAAGATGGACGACTCTGCACTGAATTGGTAGAGTGCTCATGGTCATTGGTACCCCTACCTCAGCATGCTAGCCCTACCCTACATGTGCATTCAACGCACATCAGTTGCTTCTGAGCGTGTGTTTAGCACTGCTGGAGATATTCTCAGCAAGCAAAGAAACAGGCTTTAATCAAGCACTGAATATGCTTATGGTGTAAAACAAAAACTATAAGCTTCTTGAAAAAACAGTAAACAGTTGTGGTTCTTCAGATCCTATAGTTAGACTGTAGAGATGAGATGAGAGGCTAGTGCCTGTATAGGAGTTGCTTTGCCCATAGCTCACCACTATTTCAGTTATATTGATGTTGTTGGGATCTTGCGCTGGGACTATGCTGTACAATACTTTTGAATTATTTTGGCGTTCTTCTCTGTGTGTGAGGTTTTCATTTTCAGTTGCATTACAACTATAAAAAAAATCTTTTAATTTGTGTATTTCTTTCTGTTAAATAGTTGAAAGAGGCTAATTACTAAATGGGAGTTGAATCACTCATATCTTAACCTTAAATCAGTTTTCTTGATCTTGGTAGGATCTTGTACCATATGTTAGAATTAATTTGTCGCTCTTGTCTGTGTGTAACGCCCAATCTTGCAGTTGTCTGATACAGCAACTATTAATTTTTTCATTTCTGGATTAGTATTGTTTTATATCGGCATTTCGAAACCCAGTAAAATATAAATAACAAATATTATTAAATATCATAATTATATTAATTCAATAACAATGACTCAATAATTCAGTGTAGACATAGAAGCAATTGCCTAGATGTAAAACCAAGACAGTGTAGGACATCAACTTATGAAGTCGTAATGTAAATCCAATTCACGCGCTCTTTTCGACTCGACCTGTACCCGAATTTAGGAAAATTTCAGTTGCTCGGCTCATTTTCATTTTTGCTGGCTCAATACAACACTAACCATAGTGACAGTGCAACATAGTATCTTCCTCTTAGTTTAGGAACTGTAGTAGATTTGAGTGGACAAAGTGAAATAGTGCCCTCACAATCAATTTACTTGTCAGTCAGAAATGCAAGTATAATGAGTTATCTGTTAGTTGCACACCCTTTTTAACTGATAGTGATTGGAGTGTAAAACAGTTATGATAAGACACTTGTTTGACGTCTATATTAACCATTTTAGGGAGACAAAAACTTTACTCATTGACGAGGTTGTTCGATGATGTTGACATGATTTGTCAAATCGCCTATGTGAACTATGCATTAATATCACCAAAATGTTGTGTAAAATGATTTTATGTACAGAAAAACACCTTTCCTGGTTAGTCATTGTTTTTCTATAGACAAGAATACGCAAGCTGTTTTTTCATTGGTGTATGAAACAAGAGATTTCATATCAGTTTAGATAATATAATTTTACACTGCCATGAAATCTACTTGGTTATTGTATTAACAGCAAAATGAAAAGCTATTTGGAGGCATTCAGCTTGTACTGTGTGACAACTTCTATCAGCTACCACCTATCGCTGATACTGTTAGGCTGGATCTTGGGCACTATGTGTTTCTCTCTGAAGTATGGCCTAAGCTCAGACTGCATACTGAAGTACTATATCAAGTGTTGAGATATACAGACAATCAGCTGTCAGCGTGAGTATCCAGCATTATTGACTTTCTACACTTATCTTTCTGTCTTATGGTGCTGCTCTGAATATTGACAGCAACATGAAATCAAAAAGTACTATCCTCCATAATGGTTTTCACTGTAACCAATTTTTTATTTTCACTCTGAGCAAGAGTTTCATCACCATGTTGTTTGTTGTCCGTTTTTTTTTCTTTTGCAGAATGTCACATGTTACAGTCTTACAGTGTTCCTTCTTAGCTGTCAAACCATAATAACATGCTAAATGGTATTCAATGAATAATTATTAGTATGTTGTCTTTTTTTCGTTCCAGCCAGTTGCATGCAGCCCTGTTCACACGGCCACGGGTTTATTTTTTTTTTTTTTTGGTGGCCAGGTATCTCTCGGCATAGTATCAGTAGTTGTCTTCAGCTGTTTTAGCTCTCATCGTCACTTTGAGCTTTGACATTTGCTCTGTTCCATAGGCAAATTAATTAAATTTGACCACACATATTCAAAATAAATATAAATAAGTTGATTGCACTCAATTTTGCAGCAATAATGTGAAAACATGGCTGAGCTAATGTTTTAAATAACCATGCAGTGCATGGTCATTTGAACAACTTTAGCTCAGCCATGCTTGCAATTTAATGTATTTTGTTTATATTCTATCTATCTAACAGAAACCAAAAACAAAAATATGGAAGGTATTTGCTAGCAAATGTGTGAGTACTCCTTGCTCTGATCCCATCAATCAGAGCCAACACATTGGCTAGTACTTGCCTCTCACATTGTTGTGTAGGGAAACACAGGTTCGTTGCTTTCAAGAATAAATTATACATAATGATTTTTGGAGAGAGAGGGCAGCTGAAAATTCTAATATTGTTAACTTTCCCTCTACCATACTGAATCAATAACAGTGAGCAAGGCTTACAATCCATATAGAAGTAAACTGCCACACATCAGATCAGACGAAGGATTTACTCTGCTTTGCTGCATGGAACATTTTTATCATTGTTCCAGGCAGCTGCTAAGAGACATTCATTCAAAAGCTCCGAGGAGAGCTCACCAAGAAATTCCCCAGCTGCCAAGAAGACAAAAAATGACCTTGAGGTTAGTTGGGACCATGATATAGGTTTTGGCTATTATTTTATATTGTCAAAAGAACAGTGAAATTGCCGAACAGTCTAGTTTGCCTGATTTTGTTGAAGTTATTAGTTGTAAAAGATGAGTTTGACACTGATCTAACAAGAAAAGTATGTGCTCAGCTGGAGTAGATTGGTCAGAGGTGAGTGCGTTTCCACAACTTATTTCCATACAATTTTTGTTATAGCGGTTCCTGCTCGATAATTTCGAATATTTTGTTTCCGGAGCAGATGTTATCTTACGGAAACTTACTCTCTCATTCCATAAAACGATTGTTTTCCAGATGAGAAGAGTCAGTTGAGCTACGCGGTCGCCAGTAAGTTGTATTGTTATTGAGTAGAAAAAACATTGCACAGAAATTAATTGGTACAGATCTTATTTAAGAAGCTTTAGACCACCATATTCTGTTCCTCTAATGTAATCTTGCCTCTGAGCGTAGCGGATTGATGAGAGCTCTTAGCAGACTAATTCATAATATGATAGATTTGATTCATAAATTAAAAGAAATATCACATGGATGTACATTATTCTACGTCCGAATTTCATTAACATCTCGAGGTGTTTTAAAGTTGCTAAAATTGTTATGGATGCATCTCTGGCAGCGACACTCTAAACCGGAAACATTGCATTCCTCTCCGCTGAAGTTGACTCAACAAAAAGTTTCACCTGCTGCTGATCATGTAGATTTCATAGAGTACCCTCCCCAATCACGGAGTGAGAAAACTTCTCCAACTAAACCTTATGTGGCTACTCCAAGAACACCTCCCCAATCACAGAGTGAGAAAACTTCTCCAACTAAACCCTATAAGGCTACTCCAAGAAAACCTCCCCGATCACAGAGTGAGACAACTTCTCCAACTAAACCTTATGTGGCTAGTCAAAGAACACCTTAGAAGCAGGAGTACGAAATTCAGATGGTAGGTTAGCTCATGTTATTGTGTGACCAACCAAACTTAATCTCCCTTAGATCCTCGAAGAATATTGCATTGTGGGTAATCAATTTTGTTGTTAATATTTTTAACGGTTCATCATCTTGTAGTTAGTGAGCTCCGTTGAAGCAATAGCCCTGTAACTGATATGCAATAGCAATTATCGGCCTGACAAGAGGCTCACCAGAGCTGTAAAAAGAAAAGTTCAGGATGGAATCAAGTCTCCTCATGCAATACTTGGATATCTAGAATCTGTCTGAGAGACCATTTACGTTTGTACGAATCAAAGCGACTTAATCCGAGAATCGATACTGTGAGAAGTCTTGTCTATCATAAGAAAAGGTATTGCACTTTATCCCATTTAATCTTGCCTACCCTATGTAGAGTAGATCCAGTTTGATCAGATGAGGACTGTATCAACTTGAATAGTTAATATGAAAGCCGTTTGGATGCGTTCAAAACCAGATCAGACAACCCTAACAGCCTGAATCAGAAAGATTGATTTGATCAGCACTTTTTCTTAGTAATATCTACATATATTCACATATATTCACAATGTATGTGGCATCTATCAAGGCAGTCTGACCATACATCTCCGCTGGTTGTGCCATAAAACTGGTAATGGTAACAAACCCCTGAACAAGGTCAACAAAATCCTGATTGCTGTAATTCGTTCCTTCTTGCTGTTTGCTGCACAAGAAAAAAATGAAAGGATTGTTAATAAACTGGGTAAGAGCTCACATGTACATGTAGTCGAGCAACAAGTGAGATGATCATGAAGCTGTCCTGATAGTAATCACCTGTATATGTGATGATACTCTGCCCAATTTCTTCCCGTTGTCTCTTGCTCCAGCAATTACATCAAATAGGTTTTTGTGTAATATTAATGATTAACTTTGGAGGCCAACTGAGCTTCCGTGCAGAAAAAAAAGCTTTGTTGATCGTAAACATGGACTGATATGAGAAAAATTAAAAAGAAGCTTGATGAATATAAAACAGCTGGTGGAGGATTTTAGTTATGAGTTAGACAGAATGGCTCCACTCTCAGACCACACACAGTCAGGTGTGACAAAAAAACCAGGACCAGTTTGATGCAAGAGAAAAAAAAAGACCAAACAAACTAGAGAAGGGGTGGAGAGAGGCCGGCTCATAAGATTAAAGCTTCAATGTCCCATTCAAGTGGCACATTTGTGCAAGCTCATTAAAACACTCCAATCACCTTGGAGGTTTTGGTATCGTTTTGAAGCTCTTAGTCTAACTAGGAAAACAGTGGCAAGCTCTAAATAAGTCTGTGGCCCAATTTCAAGGAATGAGCCGTTGAGAGAAGTAAATTCTTCTCATATACACTAAAATTTTCATATTGCCTCCTCTCGCAACACTTAGAGAACACAACTCATCTCGTAAATCCTTGATGAGCAGAAGCCTCATTTTGCAAATTACCAAATACACACCCCCAACTAAATATATAAAATGATGACTATAACTCTGTAAGAAAGGCAAGCTGAACGATAGCTGATGCATTTTATGTGTCGTTAATATGGCCATACCATCGAAAGTATGATTCATTCAATGGACGAATAGAAAATCAATGATGATAACATCATTCATTGTTACGACATCACTGTATGTAGCAAGCAGCAACTGCAAAGGGTGATTGTTTAAAGAGACACATTTAAAGCCTGGACCTTTGACCTCTGCTTTCCTAGTGACCATGACCGGGGCAGATTTCCTAACATTTAACAATAAACAGCTGACCGAACAGATGGCAGTTCATTTCTATTTGAAAAATTTAGTGCACTTACGCCATACACACCTTTGCTGGGCAAAAGTTCTCGCAATCATATGCCATCAGTCAAGACAGACAGTGAACACAGTTAAGAGGATTATTTTTCAGTCGAGTAGCGTTTTGAAACAACCCTTTGGTATAATAATGTCGATGACACAAATATGCTCTTTCCTGTATTTTCATAAGCAGGGAAATTTGTGTAAGCCAACGCAGTCCATTTCTGCTGTTATTCTTGATCTTCTGACCTAGGACATGCCAGGAATCTTCGGCAAAGCATGCAGATTCTAGATGATTCCTTGACAAAATGGCATTGGGGCAAAATGGCATTGGGGCAAAATGCCAGTTACACAATGCCATTACCATAATGTCATGGCCATAATGCCATAGGACATAGGTGATAACACCACTGCACGCACTATACCAATGCCGAAACACCTGTAGTACAAAAATGCAAGTCTTGTCAAAATACCAGTGGACATAACGCTGGATTGGACATAATACAATTTGGGACAACATACCATATCCCAAGATACCATAGCCATTATGTCACAATATGTAACCAAAGGAAATCAAGCCGAGCTGTATTGTTTTTGTTAGTTATATTACAGCTGCGAGTTGCAAGTTTCTACGTTTGAATTTTGATGATCTCTGGGGTTTGTTGGGCCATATGTGTACTGAAGGCTAGATGTGTGTTGTAGAAATTGCAGCCAAATATTGCACCGCCAACTCTGTGGAATATGGCAAATTGATTGACTCTCTTAATTTGACCAACTTTATGTCTTGGCTTGAAGGGTTCTGACTGGTCTTGACTGATGCTATTTCTGGCATCATGAAGGTTAGCATGATTCAGCATAGTGTAGGAAAATTTTGTTGATGAGTTCATGAGTATGCGGTTTAGCATGAAAATACAGTCTTTTTCAGCGCCAAGACACTGAAAAAGTGACAAATTTGATTTAACCTACACTAACATCGCAGGTTCAAGAACAGTTATAATGATTATAGACACAAACTATGTACGTTATCCTCGAATAGTGCCGCGAGCGGCAAATGGGTTGGGATTCATGGCAAGGAGGAATGGTGAGCCTTGCTTCCCTTCAAACAAATGTAATATACATATGATGAGAGTGAATGACTTACCACGGACCAACAACTATTGTGAGTCACGGAATGTCAGGTGAGGAACTAAGCATAAACCATACATCATCTGTGACACTTTGTCATTTGTAGAAAAAATAATTTGTATCAGCCAAAACCATATTAACTCATAGAGGTCAACTAGGAAAGTGAATTTTATGCAGAGAAATTAAATAAACTGTTATCTTTAAATGCTCGCAAAAAAGCTTAGTTAATGTTCATCTGGATATTTGATAATTAAGAATCTGCAAATTTGGAATTTATTTGACCAAATTATTGAATTGTTGAACTGTAATTTAATCCTTTGCATTTTCAGAATGAAGAAGCTCAAGGGAACGGATCATCCAACTCTGTGGGATCTACTCAAAACTCTAAGAGAAGAGGAGTTGGTTGCGAGACTTGATATCAACAACACAGCCATTGGTAACCTTCGAGACCTGACAAGCAGGCGCAAGGAATTGTGCAGGTAGTATGATGATGGAGATATCTTTCTCCACAGAAAAAGATACAATATTCGGTGGAAAGCACCAGCCCATCATATTGAGTATTGACGGTTTCTTAATAGCTACTTTTGTACTCAGCGTGGTAGTTTTCACTATCTGTGGGCTGAGAAGTAAATGGAAAAAACCAGTTGGATATTTCCCTTTCATTCTCATATTTACATCTGGAAATATAAGCCCTGCCATACTTCACGATCTGGCGCAGGCATGCATAAAAAAACTCACAGATTTTGGACTGATTCTGAAAGCCCAAATATGGGACCAGGGTCCTAACAATAGAAAATTTCTCAAACATGTCTCTACAAACTCGCCAATTTTCTCCAACTACTCAGACACAATATATCTAATAAATATGATCCGCCACATTTTTTTCAAAATGTTAAGAACGATTTCAAAAGGAACGCGCTGTCTATGGGTGGAGATGACATTCGATGAGATCATCTGGTGCAGTTTTTTGAGTTTGACAAGTCACAGTGACACAAATAATAACTCAATCAAATAATATATCTACATTCCAGCTTTCAAGGAAATGAAAGTAAGTTATGAGTCAAACAGTTACTGCCGTATCTCAACACTGGTAGCATTGTGAAAACTACCTAAGAGTGCAGTACCATTAACTTTATATCATTTTGTTTAACCTCCTAAACAGCCGTCATACCGGCAGTGGCAATCCAACAAAGCATTCAAAAAGCAGCATGGAACAAAACCAGATTATCCATGGAGGAGGCGATGAAGAAGCGCTCTTCTATCGAAGCACTAAGCCTGCTCTGGGCTGAACTGAAGTTAGTGGAGCTCAAGTTTCTGTTAACAAATCGGTTCTATCAACCTGGATAGGGATGGGGGAAAGTGAATCTGAACTGAACTCTCTAAGGCACAAGACTCTACTGAGCTGAAATACCATGTCGAAAATCAGCATGCTGCTACTGGAAACGGAAACACTTATGATAATCATAAGAGGGCACCGAAGTCCAGCTACCGAGGAAGGGACCGCCGCCGCGGCAAATACGCCAAAAATAACTATGGTGAGTGTCTAACTCGGGTCAACTCTGATCACATGTCATGGTGAATTTATAAACTAGTTATAATGAATCATAAGTGTTAATTAAACTAACATTATCAACGCTCAAGCAGGATGCCTAGAAAACATTCACTCGGTTGAAGTGACTGGACCAGCTGAGAGGTTGTCTATTCCAGGGGAAAGGTGAATATATCTCGATATGTAACCAGTTGATTACCGATCAGGGTGCGGTCCGCCAAGAAGGTGACCAAGCCAGTCAGTACTGCTACGGCGGGGTGACACGCCTCATCATCGTCCCAGCTATTGGAAACCAAGCGAGCTGCAAACAACATTGGATGAGCCTTCGGATGAAGAGATGGAGAAGGCGCAGGCCAGTACTGATAAAAAAAAGGATGATATAAATATAATATATATATATTTATATATATAAGTGTACCTGAATGCAAAGAATGCTGCAACTCGCTGACCGGGCCAGAACCCAACTATTCTGAATTTGATAGAGATGATTGGTTTCCATGTAATGGTGCTGAACATAAGCATGCATCTGGAGCCACAAAATCAGCCAGAACTGACGCTGATCGCCAAAATCTCTAGTCAACTGGTGCTTGCTGGACTGAGCTATACAATCTGGAATCCTTCTGCCCGTTAACGAATCACCTGATTGACGCTATTCATTGCCTATATTTGGGGATTGGCAAGACAATGACCAAATGCTATTTGAAATCGGAATAGTGTACAAGAAATACAGCAAATGATGGACGAAATACGCATTCCTGAGACTGTCGCCAGAATACCACGGAAAATTACTAGTGGCTTTGTGAGGTTTACTGCAGACCAGTGGAAGGATTGGACTTCAATTTACAGCTCCACTGATTTGAAACCACTGATTGGCAACCGACACTACCAAGTATGGATGATGTTTGTGAAGGCTGTGCGTATGCTTACAAAGAAAGAGAATGGCAAAACTGACATCAGGATGGCAGATCAACTACTCGTCACATTCTGCACCAAAGATGAAAATATTTACAGAGAAGAGTTCATTAAAGCAAACTTCCATATGGCCTGCCATATCGCAAGAATAACGGAAGAGTATGGCCCAGTCTATTCATTTTGTTGCTACGGCTTTGAGAGGTAATCCCCTGTTATTAATTAATTTAATGTAGTAACCTGAAAATTTATCGAGAGGCATGGATTCCCATGTACATAAATATGCAAAAGCTTCAGACTAGAAAGGTTATGAGCAAAGAGAAAACAATTATCATAGTGATCACTCAGTACAGTGCCTATTGTGCAATCAGCCAGCATGAAATTCCCGATAACATAAGGGAAAAGGTTTAATTTTTGTAACATTTCATTATTTATTATTATTCAATACTTTAGGTACAATGGTATGCTTGGGGATTTTGCAGTGAATTCTCACGACATATCAACGCAAATGTGAGTTGTGCAGCATTCGGTTGCCACCAATAACCACTCGGGATGTAACGGATTCACTTGCCAATAGTGAAGTGCAAGGCACCATATCAACAATCAGAAATGATATCACTGCGCATGCTCGCTTTAAATTTTTTTGTGGCAGTCGGTTCTCACTTGATCAGATATCACTAACCCAAATATACTGAAACTACTGCTGCCACACAGCCAAATGTGTGCTTATAGAATTCTGTATAGCTCAAAACTAATATAATGAGGCTGCAATCTCAGCATTGTCACCTAATGAGCAAATAATTTGCACAAACCGATCGTCAAAATTAGGGTATGAAATTAATTATCTACCAGCATGGGTGACGTGACGTAGTTACCGTCTTACTAGTGCATACGTACACGTCATTAGCTGGTGCGTAGATTTCATGCCCTGCTTTTGAAGATCAGTTTGTACAAATTATTTGCCCATTAGGTGACAATTATGAGATTTAAGTCTCAATTAATTATCTTGGAGCTATGCAAAATTCAATGAGTACAAATTTGCATGAGCGGCAGCAGTAGTTTAAGGTTCAGTTCAAGCCAGTTTTTTACACTGGACAAGCTAAATTTCTCACGGTCAATGTATCAAACCATTTCCCGATTCCCTGCAATCTGCCAAACTTACACAGGAAATTTGACACTGTCTGCTCTGTTGTAAACATGGGTGGGTAGTTTCAGCCAGATCAGGAAACAATAGTAAACAGCAACATAATTTGTGCATGCTGGCTTAAGGCAGACTATTATTATTATTATCATTGACCCAAAAGAAAATCTAGCAAAGGCTGGCGCAGTGCGTGAGATTGTTGTCACAAAGCATTCAATGGCGGACAGTACAGCTGGATCAGTCTTATGGTTGAAGGTTGACTGGTTCAATATGAAGCAGCCATACACAGATATACCACAAGACTTATTTCTCTGTAGGTAAACTTAGCTATGTCCCGATTCAGCATGTGGTTTCTAAATGCGCACTGAGGACGATAAATAAAGTTTTTTTGGTGATCCCTCTAGCTGGGCAATGGGGGCTATAAATTTTCAAATCATATTTTCACTGGTCAATTGCTTTGTCTGCATCCCGCTTCTTTTGTATGACTTGATCGCACCATTACATTCATCACAATATTTTTTTATATGAATTTCTTGAATCTTGCATAATATTGTTAACACTGCTCATTAAATAGCTTTCTCTGAATCCCTAATAGCAAGTATTTATAATCTTTACTGAAAGCGCTATGATCAAATATACGCCTATATCATGCATTACATTACATGTCAACATTATTTTCTATTGTATAGTGGGCAATGTCACTTGTTCCAGCAGATATAGAAGTATCGGTAAGACCCTAGCAGGCGCTGAGTGTGTTAAAAGTCATCCTGAGTTCAACCTTAAAAAAATCAACATTGAATTTACAAGAACCCCACAAGTTCTGCAGCCAATCCATGTTAGCATTGAACGTAATAAAACAACACCGCAACAGCAACTAACAGTTACCAACATTCCTCTCCATATAAAAAAAGATTATCAGGGAGTCTAGACAGCAGCAGGAAAAAGATCTGATGCAGCCTAACAAGTGAAACATTTTCTATATCAAGCTACTAAGGCAACGGAGAGCGGCTCACAGCACATGTGTACAACATGCCAAAAAAGCTCATACCGTTAGACAGCTACCCCTTTGACAGAGGACAAGTACGCACTGAATTGGAATTTCACAGATGAAAACAAGGATTTGAGTGACAGAATGAAAAGAGGCTGGAGTAGGTTAGCGAGAGATGCTGCGTCCAAAGCGAAGGACAGGAAAACACTGAATGCTTCACAGGTGTTTCAATTAGCCTATTTTGGTCTATGAAAGATGCAAGGACAAACACAAATATCAAATTTGATTAAGAATAAGTTAATGCCCATTTTCCTATTCAAATAGGTCGATACGGGCGGGCACTTAGTTAAGTATAATAGGTCTTTTGTCTGTATTTTTTTGTGTAAGAAAATATCAACACCATCAGCGGGAAACCAGCAGACGAATCATGCGTTGCAATTTTCTCACTCAACATATATTTTATTCGAAGTTAACTGCACAAAATGAATGAATGTGTCAAGTTGAATCAAACACTGAACATTATTGTTGCTATGGCTGCATGATATAAGGGTTGTCTCTATGTATTAACTGCATTTTTTGCTACAAGAACTCGCCATGTCTTTTTATATGGACATTAGTGAGAATAGGTTTTGGCATGTTTTTGAAATTCAGTGTTGCGCTATGACTTTACGTCATGGCATAACGTTAGATTTTGGGTTTAGACTTCTTTTATCATATGGATTAAGAAACCCCAAGCAACATTTTGGGGAGGCATTAACTTAAATTGTGATCATAAACCTATATAGGTTCGATCATTGACACAGCTTAATTTTTATTACAGTACACACCTCCTTCACCGGATTCGCGCAACATCACCCTTGACGGCATCAACAAGATGGAGGTCACCCTTTGTGTGTTTGTGACAATGGATGGGGAGTTGATAACTATACCAACCGTACAGCTGAGAAGTAAGGTTAAAACGACAGATGAGGAAGATATCCTGGCTAAGCTACCTCCGACTGTACGAGGGAAAAACACTGCAGGAATCGTCAATTTGGTGAGTAACAACCATATCATGTGATATTTACACATCTGGCGATTGGGAGTTGTCCACTCAAATCTACTCTAATCTTCAATGCATTATTTTATCTACACAAATGATGTTGCACATGGAAATTCATGAAGTTTGTAAAAATAGCTTGAGATAAAATTAATTAAATCAATATTTATCGCTTCCATGAGAGCTATGATCACAACAGCCAATACTTTCATCAGTCTAAACTAAGGTTACGTTGTGACAAGTCATGTGACCTACTGCGAACCATGAAAATGAGCAAAGTATTATAGAGTAGTATTATCAAAGTTGAATAACCTTAATTTTCAGGAAGTAAGTCCAATTATTTATACAATTATATACAATTATTTACCATAAATGATAATAATCTTTGAGCTTGCCCAGTAGACAATGATAGTTTGATAATAACTTTAATATTTTATTCTTCATGCGACTGATAAATCTGTGAGCAGTGCTCTTACCAAGGAGAGCGAGAAATGAACCAAGCAATAGATATCCTGACTGATGCACGTCACGGCACACGGAAAAACTATAGACAAACGGACATTATATGTATCGGAAATAACACAAGAAAGATTGTCGCTTTCAAGACTATAAGATCTGAGAATGACCGTGTAGCCCAAAAACACGAGAAACTAGGAACAGTTAGCATTATAGGCAAGCACTGCCATGACAATAACGGTGGCATCAGCAAGTGTGTAAGAGAGGACCACCCAGAGAAACAGCTAGAAAAATCCTTACAGAACATCTCTAAGAGGCCAAAAGGAGACCATTGATGGAGATGGCACAATGAGGCTTGATGACAAGCCTCATGCTATCAGAGTACATGCAAAATACTGTCTGAAGAATTCTAATGGAAGTGCAGAAAATTTTGTTAGAGCTTTTGTCAACTGTATCAAACACTACCAGGGTGATCACACCAATTACTGCCCCAGCATCTCTTGCTGCAAAACTGACCCAGCTGCAGGATGGTTTTTTAACCCCACAAAGAGGTCAGTATTGAGTGAGAGGGCTGTCCAACTACTAACAGACGCTCTAGAAAAGTCCCACAGTACAAGAACGCCCACCTGTATGTTGAGGACATGTCCACAGCGCATGTAGAAAGCTTCAATACCACAATCAATGTCAATGACAAAAGGATCAGTTTTGGGCATGAAATGTTCAAGGCCAAAACTGCAATGGCTGTCAGGTTTTGGAGCGAGAGCAAAGAAAAATTCAGCAACAGTGTATGGGACGATTTTGTAGATAGGTAATTTTTATTTCTGAAATTTTGTAACTTGATCATTTTGATTGATAACTGTTTTTGTGAACTGCTGAGAGATCTCCAAACAACATTGAAATTTGACTTGATAATTTTTTCACTTCTGGTCTCGATCCTACATCTTATGAGAAAACATTTCATTGTTATGTGCTGGTATGAAACTACATTTTATCCACAGGACTCTAGCGATATAATTTCCCCTTTAGGTAAAATATTAGTTTCACCGCGTTGTATGTGGAAAGTGAGGCACAGATAGAGAAAGCCCACATCACTTCAGTAAAAACTAAAGCACTTCACTTAAAGATGAGAGAGAGCTGCTACAGTGAAACTTGGACCACTTCACAGAAGAAGTGAAACCCGTAGAGAACTACTTCCTCACAGAAGTATATCATACCATGCTGTCTTCTGTTGAAGATCTACTATAATCTACTCCAATCTAAGAACAACCAATTCAGGTGTTGATCTGCAACCTTTCACATGTACTGTACCTAATCTTACACTGAGGAAAGCCCTAACAGTGTCAAGAGCCAGAGTGAGCGCCGCAACCAATTATTACGGCTGTGATCACCAGAACCGCAGCCAGCGCTAGAGCGAAAAATGTTCAGTCAAGAGATAAGTCAGTTATGATTTTGTCATTAGATAGCGTTCAGATAACTAGGGACTACTTTTTTGGCAAAGGTCATGAGCCATTTGCTATAGATCGCACAGATGTAGGAGGGTGTATTATGGGTGATTCTTGACCACAACAAGTAGTAAAGCAAGTGTTTGTATAGTCTGAGCCCCCCAGACTTTGCCCCTGTCCGACGGCCCCCCCGGAGGGGAAAAAGTCTGAGAACAATGCAGGATTTCGCTGGAGTTGTCTGCTCTTGAGTGTTATAAGTTAATCAAGGGGAGCACTAAAACTGCAATATCTATTGATTTCTATTCATGCCACCTACTATATTGCTCCAGGTATGAGAGTATTCCAGTCAGACTCTGGGAAAAGTAGCCTCATGTTTGGGAAATACCCATGAGCAGAGATATTCACTGCCAAGTAGTGAAGAAAATGTCAGCCAGAATTTCTTTCATTTTGAATAAGGGCGGTCATTCATGACATTGACAAAAGGTCTTACAATGTGTATTATTGGACCCTAGGCTATATGAAGTAAGATTAATGTAAAAGTAATGAGAGTAAAAATCCAAGCAAATCCTGCACAGTGCGTAGACTAGCAGAAGCAGAGTCCTGGGCAAAATTTTTACCAACGTTAAAGCATAAACGGCACCGTACAAGGTCTGAGGTAATTGGCATTGATGTTATCATTGGGAATATTCTCTGTTCAACTTTTGCCGTGGCGTGGCTCAGTTCTTATTTTATATTTCAATTTGAATTAGATGCACAGGATTTGACCTCACATTTATGTAGAAAATATTCATAAAGTTGTTGGTTGATCAAGTATTATTTCATAATATTTCTGTTTATTTTGCAAATAATACTCCGCGATTCTATGAATGTTTTTGTAAATATTACTCATGATTCTATCATTGAGATGGAAAATTTTCTCTCTAGTGTATCAGAATGAGATGATGTTGGATAGGCTCCTTTCGAAAGCTTCATGTTTTTATAGATTTATAAACTTCTAAACTATCATTTTCACCAGTGATTTTAATCATTTTTGTCATCTTATATAGAAAAACAGATATATTGTTGATTGATGAGATCAGTATGGTGAGTAGGAGGCTGCTGGGGCAGGTGGATCTTGTGTGCCAGATTGCGAATGTAAGAAAACCATCTACTAGATCCTATTAGCCATCCTGGAACACTCATGAGAAGAAATATTTTGATAATTATTTTATTGGTTATGATATTTGAGATATATCATACCACTTGACAGCAGTCAAGTCAAGCTGTGTGTCAAGGATTCCTCTAGCACACATCATTGGCATGTTGGACATTGTTGGTTTGTGTGTCGCTGTAACAAAATTCTGAGAGGATTCTTACTTTTCATTGCTACTGCAACAATTGAAGAACTCTTTATCACTTATGCCATCCCTGAAATGATCTAGGCCCCCTCCCTTGTCCTACCGCAAGGCCCCACAGACCTAAACAGCAGACTTGAGACTACAAATATTTCCTTTGTAAATATCATTATGTCTCAAATATTATTTTATCTGCCATCAGAAAATGTGAATAAAATTCTGCCAGGACATCATTGATATTTAATTACCTCATCATTTGAGGGATGGCTGATGGAAAGCCGAATTAATGGGTTTCCGTTTTTCAATAATGATATATCTTAAAAATATTTGTAGGGAAACTCAAGAGCTTTTGGGTCTATACAGGTAGTGTTTTGCAGGGACCTTTACCAGTTGCCTCCCGTGTGTGACCAAGAAACTGGAGACTCAATTCGCCAGTTTGGAAGAAATTGAAGTTGAATTTTATCAACTTAAAGAAAGTACATAGATTCTCCAATCTAGCTCTTTCAAGGTAGATATCTCTGATTTTCCAGTACTATTTTTAATGCCAGTTAGTATTGGTAGCAAAGACCAGGACACAATGAGGATTCCATTTTGCATTATTTTGGGATAAAAATGTCCATAATTTTACAGACATTGTAGTCCGTGAATTTAAATTATGAGAGAAGTAGTATCAAAAACTGCCCAACCGAATGTTTGATTTTCATTTCTTGTAAGTTACTGCTTTGTTTGACTACGTTTTGAACTGTTTTCTCTCTGTCTTCTACTGTGAAACTCTGTGATGAATGTGGTGGAATGTAGAGGGTGCCTTTGCTATGTACTTCTCTATCTATTTTTTTTCTTTTTTCTTCTACAACTTTCTCATACAACCATCTTTGACAATAGCTGTGTGACATGCCCAAACTAGACCTATGTGTTGAATTTGTAGCTGATACCTTATATTAAAGGCTTTGTCTTGATTTCTAGGTCCATATCAGACCTCTCAAAAGGTGTTATGAGTGACACCGCAAAGATGAATATCAGAGAAATACAAAGGCGGAAGCAGCTAAACGCTTCCAATCAACAACACTCCGTGGAACAAACGCTGAGTGTGACAGCGTGAGTTCACAATGCCTCAGACAGCTAACAGGCCAGCAACACCTCTATGTATCATACGATACAGGCGACGAGAAATGTCTGGATAAAGTTGCATCCAGGTGACTTGCACTTAAAGTTGGTGCTGTCGTCATTCTGACAACAAACAATTACATCAGCAACAAGTTGGTTAATGGCAGGGCCGGGGTGGTAAAGGAATGCAACAATGATGTTATCTCAGTGCTGCTCAATGGTGACAGGTCACCTATCAAAGTCCAAAGGTTCTCCTTTGGCTCACCCCGAGATTGCAGGAGAAAATTTCCCTAACATTTGGCGTGGGCAAGGACAATCCACAGATCCGAATCACTAATACTAGATGAACCAGTCCATGTTAAACTCACCAAATTAAGTCAACCTGGACAACTGGCTGTGGCCCTAAGCCAATGCTCAGAATCTCAGTGCTTCAGGCACTCTAACGTACCCACCAGGGAGAGGGGGACACAGCTGCGCTTTACTATGTGATTGACAACTGCCAGGTAGGCTAAAGTTTTAAACGGCCAGTTCCATGATATTATTTCAGCAGCATATTGTGATAAGCAGGATGTATTCATGATGTCTTAGTAAAAATATATTGTGTCTTCCCTTCATATCATAAGTTGGGATGGGAGGTTCAACGGCTACTTCCATTTTGCAATTTTTACACAATATGGCCAACAACTAATTTTTTTTGAAGCAAAAATTTCAAACTTTGAGTTGTATGAGGGAAAAGGTCTGCTAAACTTTACCCAGAAATGAGGTTTTGTGATGTCCCCATAGTTGCAGAATTTCTCATACAACTAGTTATTGCCCATACGGACTGGACATTTCTGGGCACCCATCCACCCCCGACAACCTGCTCAGGCTATCCAAAGAGTACTCTTATGAGTACTCCAAGGAGTACTTCTTGGGCTAAATAACAGACCTAGACCTTATCTAACGAGATTTTTGCATACTAAATATTTGTCTGGGTGTGTTAACAAAATATATGTGGGTGATTTGGGGTTACCCTTTGTTTGGTGGATTGTGTCTTGGTGGATGATTGCTTCAATATTGAATTAAAAAAAACAAATTTCATTTAACAGCCAGTCACTCAAGCTTAGCTGCTATACCAAGGTCATGAGAACACACCTTTCCTGCTTTACAGGCAAATGATGAAGCATTGATAACTGCAGTCTATCTTCTACTGGGGATTGGTACGCTCAAACCTGCCTGCAAACAGAGAGCATTATTTGTTTGTTTAATTTATGACTTCTCATCCGAGAATGCTTACATAATAAAAGAAGTGTGCTTTCAAAAAGCCCCTCTAAAAATATATGAACAAAAATAAAATAAATCATTTCAAACAGCATAAAACTCAGGATTGGCAAAAATTCCACATTTTCTCTTCTCAGTTCGACATTTTGGCATACAAATGGTGCCCTCAGAGTTACGGGTTGAGCGTCTGAGTCTGGTTTTATTGAGCGGAAGTCGACTGTGTAGGGGATGGTTATCGTCAGATAAAATACGATGTACGTATTTGTGGCATATGTCGTTTAGTAAGTCATTTAGTGGTAGCAAATTCGCAGCTGCAAGTCGATCATCGTAGTGTTCGAGGTCAGAGAAAATAATCCTCATAGCAAGCCGCTGACATCTCTCAATATCATTCCTCAGACATTCGGTGGTGTAAGGGTACCAAGCACCTGCAGCGTGGGTGATAGCTGCGACTACTTGGGTTTTGTACATTAGTACTAGGCTTTGTTGGTTTACTCCGGACTGTTTTAATACGAGCAGACCGTGACATCTTTTGTTCGCTGACTGAGTGATGATAGCCACATGCTCATTGAATCGTAGATGTTGGTCGATGGTAAGACCGAGTAGTTTGGTAGAAGCTACGTTGTCTACGTTGTGTGATTGATTATGGCGCAGATATTGCGACCTGGGCAATAGGCACTAATATTTTCGCCGCCCATGCCATGGGATGGGTGAGTGAAAAGACACTTGATTTTAATCAACCTTTTTAATCGACTGACAAGAGGCTCACCAGAGCTTTAAAAACAAAAGTTCAGAATGGAATCAAGTCTCCTCATGCAATACTTGGATATCTAGAATCTGTCTGAGAGACCATTTACGTTTGTACGAATCAAAGCGACTTAATCCGAGAATCGATACTGTGTGAAGTCTTGTCTATCATAAGAAAAGGTATTGCACTTTATCCCATTTAATCTTGCCTACCCTATGTAGAGTAGATCCAGTTTGATCAGATGAGGATGGTATCAACTTGAATAGTTAATATGAAAGCCGTTTGGATGCATTCAAAACCAGACCGGAGAACCCTAACAGCCTGAATTAGAAAGATATGATTTGTTCAGCACTTTTTCTCAGTAATGTCTACATGATCTCGCAGCTTACTCATCTTGACTCCAATGTCACTGAGTGGATCTACAGCTTCTTATCTAACAGAGTGCAAAGAACTGTTGTTGATGGTAAAACTTCAAATGCTATTATAACGAACACTGGCACCCCCCAGGGCTGCTGTCTGTCTCCCCTTTTGTTCTCCATATATACAAACCGGATTACCTCAAACCTGAGTAATGTTACAATAATTAAGTACGCAGATGACACTTGCATCATAGGCTGCATAGCTAATCAATCAGATCTCAACTCCTATTTTGATGAAATCCATAGAATTGCTAAACAATGTGCTGATTTAAATAATTTATTAAACCCTACTAAGACCCAGGAAATGATGCTATCCACCCAATATGTTAAACCTTTTACCCGACACTTGTTTTAAATGATACTGCTATTGCTTTTAGTGATAAAGTTAAATATCTTGGTGTATTAGTTGACGATAAGCTGCAGTTTAATGATCATGTGCATGGTATAGTTTCAACCGCCTCTCAAAGGATGTATGTAGTCAGGAATTTTGTATTTTTAAGCTCTAAATCACTATCAAATATGCTTTTTAAAAGTTTTATTGTATCACGAATCTCCTATTGCTTACCCATTATTTTTAAAAGCTTGTATGCTGCTGACAAGCAACGCCTGTGTAAAATTTTCAAGGACGCTATTAAGTTAGGCATTGAACATCCCGATATTTATACCATGATGGACAATCAGACACGAACACTGGCCTTACGCTATATTCACGATGAGGATCATTTCATCAATGATTTGTTGAGTAAATGTCCATCTGGCAGATACCGTACAGTAAAACATAGAAGCTCACTGGGGAGAGACTGTTTTCTGCGTCATATCACTCTTATTTTAAACGAAATACTTTTTTAGACAGAGATTTGATTTTTTATTCCAAGTGTCTTCGCTTTTTCTTGCTGATTCAAAGTGCCAGCAATTACACTGTATTTCGCGACTCATTTTTTCTTTTAATAATGCTGTCAGTGATAGTAATAAAATCCATCCATCCATCCATATATTATAATTTATCATATATAATTAGTATATAATAATTAGTATATCTGACGATTGTACATGTGAGCTCTTACCCAGTTTATTAACAATCCTTTCATTTCTTTCTTGTGCAGCAAACAGCAAGAAGGGACGAATTACAGCAATCAGGATTTCGTTGACCCTGCTCAGGGGTTTGTTATCATGACCAGTTTTATGGCACAACTAATGGAGATGTATGGTCAGACAACACTCGCACAAACATACTATACATGGTCGCTGTCTTCACAAATGAAGGTTATCAACATGTTGCTTTGTTTCTGACCAGCAAGGAAGACGCAGCCAGCCATATCAGACCATATCAGCTTTCCTTAAGCATTTGAAGGATGTTAGCGATTAGATGTTAGAGGAAGCTGGAAATGAAGAAAAGGAAGACATAATCACCCAGTGTTTTGCCTCGATTATAGCAGAAGAGCAAGGCAAGAGTGACAGTGAGAGATGTACACAAAAGAGGAGGAACATTTTGGCCCCCCTATAATCATAAGTAGAACGAATTTGGCTTGACCAAGACACTTTTTTAAAAATTAAGGCAAAATTCAATAATACAAGGATACAATATTGACGACAGTTCAAATCAGCACATTGACTTATCAAAATAAATATTGATGGTATATTGATGGTCCGACCAGATGCAATGGCTCCTACTTAATGTTAATCCAATTTTTATTCACAGCAGAGTGCCGAAAGATAGTGGAGAGAGTGTCGCTAAAAGTAAAATCAGCATGTAGGCTTATTGTTATTCAACTGGCTGCTCCATTTCTAACGATTTTTGTGCCCACGGTTACTCCTCTCCTTCTCTCAATCATTTTTGGCCTTGAATTGGGTCTAAGCAAGGAGTCTTAATCTCCTTGGTCTATTTATTTGTCATTGCTTCCAAAGAAACCATTTTAAAGGTCTCTTTTCCTTCAGCCCATAGTCCCATGTGTTGTATATGATCCTAATAAAATAATTGCTTGACACTAAATAGCTAGGATAACGAATGCATCACCTTGTATTGATGAGATTTTTTTGCAGAGAAAGAAAGCAGGAAGTGAGGATCATACGTCTGAAAAATCCAGTGTCACAAGTTTTATGCACCAAAAACACACCTCAGATCTTTTCAAACGGGAAAATAAAAGACTTGAAAAAAGTAACAAGAGAACTGTGTATTCTTTGAAAATTAAGATATGTGGCCTAGAGATAAGACATATTATCATAATTTTCTGGCAGTATTCAATCTGTAACAAGGTTGGCTAACTTGGCTAGCTCCATTTAAATAAATTACTGTTTGCTTTGCTGACAAATTTTCTGGAATTTTTCGTAGATTTCCCTAGTAAAATTGAGATTAAATAGTCTTCAATTGATGCTAATGCTGAAGAGTTTTAATATACAGTACATGGGCACTATTTTCTTTTGCTGAGTGTGTCTATCAGTAGCCAAATGAAGAGAGGACAACTCAGAGAAATAACCTAAAATTTGAGTGCAGAAAACTCTCTATTGACTGAAGTGTAGCAACGGTGAAAGTTTAACATAGTTACACATTAAATAGGACAAGAAAATTATGATGATCATCATCTTCTTAGGCTATGTCTCATCTCCCTCCACATCAACTTCATCTGGTTCCAAAGTCGAGCTAAATCTGAGGTTGCGGGAGATGACATTAATTATCAAACCATAAGGAATAGGTTTGTTATTTGTTAAGGATTAAGAGCTAATAATGTATGTGTGAATATTTGTGTGTCCATGTTGCTAGGAATATTTCATCTCTTCATTTTCCACAAAAATGTATATGTATATATGTTTTGCATGCATGATTCCGGTCCATAACTGTGTATAAAGAGAAGCATTGATACATTTTATGTTGTAGTAAATGTGCCAATGCATGTCTACAATCACCTAGTGGAGCTCTGCAAAGTGAGAGAGACAGTGGTTGAGGACAAGGATCCAGCCTACTACAAAACATTCTTGGTAGACATTCAAGGAGTTTTGCCAAATCCATTCAAATTTCTTCCATGTGAATAAAAATAGTTTTTTAATTAGATATTATTACAGATTACTACATATTCCAACCAAAAAAATTGAAGGATTTGTTAATCCGAGTATAGGCCTACCCATTTTCATCCATTTCGCAATCAAGGTGAAATATTTAATGATACCAATCACAATTGAATATACATATCTATTTATATACATTATTTTGCCCAGGAACAATACATAGTGACAGAGATGATACAGATCAGTTGGTGCAGCATATCAGTCTGATTTCATTTTATTGGATGATGAGATGGAGAAGGACACACCAGAGCTACCAGAACCCGCTAAGTTTGAAGTGCAAGCCATTGAGTTCATAGAGAAGATGGATTTGTATGATGTATACTATAATGGTTCAGACACTGAAAAGCCTGATGAAATATGTGATGCCTTAGTTAATATATTGATGTACCCAATCCCCCTGGACAACATATCTCATGTACAGCGGGGATCAGCAATGGAATCTTTTAGTATCAGTAAAACTAGTCAGCAGACTGAAACTGCTGGGCCAAATCAACCTGTCCATCAGGTCTTGTGGTCTGTTTTTCGATAGATCAGTTCCTAGGTGCCAGCCCTGAAGGCATAGTGACTTGTGACTGTCATCCTCAGAGGTTGGCCGAAATTAAATGCCAACAACACAACTTTCAAGCTACCAACATAATATAAAGGAAGGTTAACTAAAGAAAAAGATCCCTACTACAGGCAGGTGCAGGGTCAAATGATAATAATTGGCATGGAAGAGTTGTGGGTTTTATTTTTTTATGAGGTCCATCAGGGGCATTTTGAAGTGATTGGGCATGACGAAGATTTTAGCATCCATATTCATGACAATATCAAAAAGTTTTATCATTTGTATATGCCGCCCCAAATTATTTAAGGGCGTAAACGTAAAATTTAAATTCTTGTCATCTTTCAGCTCAGTTTATGCACTTAATTATAATACACGGTTAAGCATGATGTCTGACGCTTGAATATTTAGGTTTTTTGCTGTTATAACCAAAGCTGGTGAGGTGTAAAATTAATGTTAATGTTTGAAATAATATTGTTTGCGTAAGTTCACACCTCTGTTGATAAAATGCATTCTGGTATCTTACTGTTCCTACCTTTATGCAAAACAATGTTGAAAGTATTGATTTAAAAACACATATTATTTTTGTACAGTAGGCCAATCGATGTTCATAAATATAATATGGCTAACTGCAAGCAGTGTAGTCCTCCAATATCTGTCTCTTCATACCAACACCTGTCTGTTCTCAGTAATCAGTGAAATGCTATCAACACTCACCACGCTTTTCATTGTAGTTGTTAATCAATCAAAACAAGAGATGATTTAAATTTTGGGCTTTAGATATTGTGTAACTTTGGTTATGGAGTATTTTTTAATAAGTCTCAAAATATTTTCAAAATTAAGTTGCAAAATGATACACTCATAGCTACTGCTTCATTTTTTCTTCATCGAAACATTTGTATTTCTTTTTTTTTGATATTGTAGGGACATAACCAGCTTCAGTATGCAGCTGGATAACCTTAAAGGTTACAAAGCAAGTCTCACAGTCCATAGAGCCCTTTAGCCTCTAGTCTAACAGATTTTATATTTAGTTTCAAGTTCTACTGTGACAGTTAATGGTGGGCTATTTTATCTTTTAAACTTGAGGTGCTGACAGAAGCAATAGAAGTATTGCACTTTGACATATGACAAAGATCGACTACCTGCACCACCTGTTCACCCCCCCCCCCCCCCCCAAGAGCCAGAATAACAGACATCATGCAAATTGATAATATATGTTGCTTTGCTTCCCACATTATACTAACCCTGTTGTCTTTGGTGTTGTTATCATTTGGTAATCATGGCAGAGGTTTATTTAAAGCATAAGCATATGATTTGAGTTTTTAGGAGATGTCAGTGTCCTTTTTTTCAACTTGTTATCTAATTTTTTAAAGATCCCTGCAGTGGTAAAACAAATGAAACTGTTAATCTGTTGTATCTAACTCAAATATGTCTGGAGTATTTACTGATACATGTACATACGTTTTTGTAACAGTCTCTCAGCTACGCAGAGGTGAAGATCGTTGATGCCTTAAGAAAAGGATGATTTTGTATTTCTAAGCAAGGAGCTGACTAATAAAGGATATCAGCATTTATTTATCGACTCAATTCTCAATATAACTAACGAGAAGATACGACACTACTCCACTGACAACACCTCCACTCTCTACAAGTCTGATGCCGATAATTTGGCTGATTTCTCTCTACCATCCCTCATCGTTGATTTCAAAATTAAGCTTCCTACCCTCCTGAGTACCATCCATGAGATGATCGAAGAGAAAGGCGATGCAAACGTAACAAAGACATCAACTATCGCCACCACCATAGTGGCAAAATACTGTCAGCCGATGACCACAAGTCATTGGCACTCCAGTATGTCCATGGAGTCAATTTAGACACAGAAGGAAAAAAAGACTCCTGCGTCAGCCATCTACAGAGGACTGGTGACTCTGTCAATCTGCAGGTGCTGCGGGAAAAACTAACAGATATGTCGTCACTAACATCAAAACTGATGCTAGGAGAGACAATAACTACCCATACGTCAAGCCCAGACACCAGACTACCACCAGGGGCAACAAGATATATAACATGGCACGTGGTCTCATTGTCTACATCTCAACATCTCATCTGAGGATACATCTTCCGATATGAGAGTACTCCAGCAAACAATTCAACAATATTCATCCCCCATGAGCAGCAATCCTGTTACTATATTATAGGCAAAAAGTTGTAACAGGGAAGTACTTGAATTTGTCTGCTCTGATTTTATGTCCAAACACTCTGATTTTCCTATAGAGATCTGAGTTATTATGAGTAGCTACATTGATATTATACAGAGATTGTTTGACTGCTACCAATGCTTTTTCTCCATCAACAGGAAATTTCATCAATATACCTAAGACAATAGCCACCAGATACCAGCTAAACTCATTCCACCACTGGAGCAAGCATGTTGCTTTGATAATTCCGTCAACATCATATCATCATCAAGGAGGGGTTGTCACTTCAGTGGATTCTTAAGGGAGTAGCTACCATGCTGGAATGGCAGTCTGTTTATCTCTGCTGGATGGTGGTCACCCAGACATATGGACCACTGACAAGATACTCGATGGCCAAATGCTAGTGTGCTATTCTGCCAGCGTAGATTATGAACCCAACATAGGGCATATCTAATATCTAACATGAATGAGAATAACGTAAATGATATTAAGAATAGTGCCCTTAGCAGCAAAGCACCAATGGACATTCTCTATTACAAAAACAGTAAAGTTATCTCACCGGCAGGAGTTTTTGTTTAGTTGTGTGCTGGTGCGATTCCTATATTATCACTGTATTTTTGTACTTAGGATACCTTTCTCTGTATAGGCCCTAGGACAGGTCAGTCGGCGAATTTTTCTATTAATATTTGAAATAACTACCAAGGATGACAGAGCCTATACGGCTAGCCATCACTGCAGGTCAGAATGTGTTGGTGCGAGGTGCCGGTGGTAGCAGGAAAACAATAGTGTACATTAAGGCACTGGAAAAAACAGGTAGATGTAGGTAGTTGTTTATATGTTGTTCAGGTAGAAGTCTCCTGTCCAATATGCATTTGGATTTTGTTGATGCAAAACTTCTTGCATCAAAATAATGGGCTAAAATATTGAATAAAGGATGGGATTGATGAGAAGGTTTGGGAAACGTTTTAAAGCTGTATAATATATGGGTGTTATCATAAATAGTACTCTTTTGTCAGAAGTCTGAGACCATTGGGATCATTCAACTCTCCTTCACCAAAACCTGCATTGCTACTTATGCATTATGTATGCAACTCTAAGCATTTAATTGTACGAGAATTGTTTTTATGGTCTTTATTTCAGGTCAGATTATGAACACAATGAGTTCCCTGCAGGCACCATGGCACAGGAGTATGTTGCGAAATCCAAGATACTTGAATGTGCAACAAAACGAGGAAAGGACATCTGTGTTGAGAACATCGGGTATTCTTACAATAATTATTAGGTGGAGTTAGTTTTTTGCTTTATGTTTAATGTTAATGTTTATGATAACGGCAGATCCGGTTATTTTTGGGCTTTATATTTGTCAGCAGTGACAGATAAAAACATGGCACACTTTTCAAATAAAACTTGAATGTAAATTGACATGCATAAATAAATACACATTCATTTTTCTCAATGTAACCTTCTATCACACTCAGTGGCAGGTACAATTGGGACATATCAAGTAATTATTATAATAAGAAATTGTTTTAAATTAACTGGGTTGTACTACATGAAATTGTTCACTCTATCCCTGGTGCCCTGTCATGATTTGCCAGGTCCCTGATGGGAAGCTAATGGCAAAGCTGACATGTCATAATCATGACACCGATGAGTTAGAGGTTTGCTCAGTCAAGAAAAAGCAAGTTTTTAAAAATTATGCCATGGCACACAGCTCCACCTGGTGTGGACTATCAACAAAGAGGGATATTGAACCATTTGATGGGTGTACATAACCATGAGGGTCATGTATTCTTTCAAAAAATTTAATTACAGGCCAAAGGACAGAGAGTGTTGCCCGCATGTTGACATTACAATGCGAATTGTACCGGGGAGCCTGTCGGAGAGACTTCCAATCCCAAACTCAAGATAGATTAGACTAGAGCAGGTTTAAAAGTTGGTCCCAAAACCAACAACAGGGGCATGGCATGGCTGGTTTTTTTTTAGATAGGGTATGAGGTGTTGTGTAGAAGTGAATGGTTAGGCCTACAAACCAACTTAGCATTCCACTGGCTGCTGAGCATGATGACAAGGCACCTCTAAATCTTGTAGACTAGCTGCAATTATTCCAAAACAACCAAGCGACCAATGTATACCAGTTTTCAATTGTTATCGAGGTTTGATAAATTAGATGTTGTACCAAGAGTAGATGGAGGTATAAACAACATCATAACAAGACACCACCATCACCATGTTCTTTCTAGGTTTTGCGGCCAAGATGACAGGCAAACTGCATGTATCAATGGAAACAGCCATCTTTCAATCGGCATATTGCCACCATCTTTAATTTTGATTATTCTTTTAAAATGCCTCAACAATAGCAAACAAATGGAGAGCAAGAACTGCTGTTAATAGACAGCATTATGGCCTTCATCCTGTGTTTCATGACTTTGCTAAATTAGTAAAACAGCATGCAGATATACAAAAGGTCCCACTTGTCTTAGCTATGACATGATCAGCCAGCTCCCATAATCTGGTACAGAGACAAAACATACCAAGTGACCACAGAAACCAAAGCTGACACAGAAACACATTTCTAGCGGCTAAGCAAGGCAATTTACACTGCCTATACTGTGACACCGGTAGACATAGCCTTAGTAGAGATAGTAGTGTCTTTGCTATTTTGGAAGACAGTGCCCAACAGAAATTTATAATAGAAACAAACAATCCTGGAAATGCCTTCAGCCAGGCCACCACTCGGAAGATTGTGAATCCCCATGCCGATGTGTCATGAAAACACACTAGAAATACTATACAGACTTAACACTCTTCGATAAAAACGCTATAATGTACGTTTTAATCCTACTCTTCATTTTGTTATTTGATATTTTGTTACTGATAACATTATTTTACTGTCATTAGATTTATCTAAATGTACCTGCAAATAATGAGTACACTATATTTTTTGAGCTATTAATTTGCAGCCAAAACATCTTTATCTTTACCACTTTTACTGCACCACATTTATTATATCTACAAACATTTTATTGTCACCAGTTTAATATAAGACATGCAGAAAACCCAAAGATATTTAAATATCCTCTGTGATAAAAGCTAATAGCCAGGGAGTTGTTTCAATTGTCATTATTGGCAGTTATTACATACAGCATCATATTTGTTTCTCATTTCGGAGGATTCAATGACGGAACAATTAGCTTCTAACAGTATTGATTGTCACTCTGATCTGCCATGTTTAAAGCCACTTCTCCTAAGTGTACGGGGCCAGTTACAATGGGATAGGGATGCTCTGATTTTAAAGATAAAAACAAGAAGGAAAATGCATGGATAAAGGTGGCAGCTAAGACCTATTATGAGACCATCAGATCTGGATTCTCAAGATATCTCTAAAATTTAAAAAGACAGCGCTCTCATGGAATGCAAATAAAAGACATCCCTTAAGATGAGGACTACAAGCATCTGGCATGGCTTATGATCGACGCAGAAGCATTACTGCTGGGATTAAGACACTGTGAACACTCACAAGGGAATAATCAGGGATTGTTTACGATTTTCCACCGACAGTCACTGATGAATTATGATCAAGTGTGTACCAAACTTTAACTACATTGAATTGGCTAATGCACATCATTTTTCCTATTTTCTGTGTACATTGCAACATACATGCAAATCTAACAGCAGGTAAATATTGTGTGAATACCTGGAACAGTATCACTTTCAATTATTTCTATATACCAGGTTCAAAAATAAACTCAGGCAGATAATCCCTAAAGAGGTATCTGGACTGATCTCAGAATGAAAAACAGCTATTGTGAATCATCAGTATCGGGTTGCTACCTTCCCCCACTGACCCAGTGGAACTGGTGAGATCTGGTTATCAGCAAGCGGGTAGTGAACCGCAATGTCAGTACATGTACAGTATCATGTCATGTCAGTACAGTGAGTAACGTCAATGAACACAAGTATGCTAGTGAGCAATACATAAAACTTCATCATAAAAGACCATCCAAAGAGAAAAAGAGGTGCTTAGAAAGTGTAGTACATGAAAAAGTGGGTGGTTATGATGTAAAACCAAGTTTGAGCCTCTCCGCGGAATTCTGATCTTAAAGAAATATTGTGTGAAAAGATTTTTTATGTTTACATCCTCAAAACAAAGCTGGAAGCTGACTCAAGTTATTGATAAGAACTGCTACACTCTGGTAGTAGAACATATCAGCAGTATAAGCCATTGTGAGGGAAAACAGAAACTGAAAAAAAAACACCATGACCAATTTGAGCCTTCGACATAAATGTGATAAAAAAATGGGAGAAGATTGGAAAGCGGCGCATTACGCAAGTGGTTTAAGTTCCCAAATCACTAGAAGAATTTTTATGCAAACGCATCCAGCCAGATAATTATGGCTACACTCATAGAGCAGACACAACAAGGTATAAAAAATATTGAACCTGAAAAGAAACCAGGATAAGTTTGACAAAAGAAAAAGTGACCGGAAAAATAGGACCAGTGTGGCGGGAGGCACGCTCAAAGGTTAAAGCTTGGAAGTCACACTCTACCGACACATCATGAGCAAGCTCGTCGAGAAAGAAAAATTATTGTCCTTGGTCTGTCATAGAACCGCAATTAAAATCAACAATATTTATAGAGTAATAAATGAGGGGATAACTCTTAGCAAGCCTGATTTTTAGTGTGAATAAAGACAACCTACTGCTGACACTCAGGGTGATGTGTGCTGATCCGATCCGAGGAGAGAGTTCTCATGGTTCTAATGACAATCAGACTTGAATTACTCCGTAAAGATTTAGCGGACAGGTAAACACTATTTTATGAACTGGTATAAAAATATTATATAAAATGGTATCACTTCCAAAGACAAATTGTGCTCAAGAACATTGCAGTCAGATTACATGGATAGATTTGATTAAATTAGTAAGTCTTTGATTATTTTTTGTGTAAGCACAGATGTAGAACCTAATTAAGATGTGAAGTTGTCCAACGAAGACAAGCAATTACAATAAACACAGCACAAGCATGGAGTCCAAGCGGCGGCATTAAATAATAATTGTTTTGTGTATTTGTTATCGGGGCCTAAAACAAGAGTCTATTAATCTATATTTTACTATAGGTTCCATGTCTCAGTAACAAACATCGTCAGAATGTTTGGCGCAAAGTTACCCATCATCACCAAGGCTCTAAAACCACTGATCGTGTTCTTCAACCGCGTCGACACCCGATCCTCAAACTAAACAACTCTGCATGATAGACTGTACTGAGGTTTTCATGCAGGGACCATCAAATCTCCAGCCTCATGTTGCTACATGGTCAGACTAAGGAATGTGCTGTAGCTATAACACATCAAGGTAGTGTTTCATTTGTATCAGAGTTCTTTGGTGGGTGTACCCGTGAAAGAATCACTGTGATACAGAGCAGATTTTGTCTTTGCAAAGTCCATCAATTTTAAAATTGTTAATTATCAGCATTTGCTTACTTGTCAACAATTACCAATATCATTGTTTTACAGTTTCAAGCGATTGGGGCTCTGTGACAGGGACAACAGAAGTGGGGCTTCCAACAGCTCTGGAGGCGGTTCCAAAAACTTGATAGCTTTCAGAACACTGTCATCGTAAAACCAAATTTCAAACGAGTCTGCAAGGAAATCGATCGAAGAGAATTGCATGATTCGCCATACATGCGAGAGAGGAGAATGGTTCGGTTGTGATGTTTGTAGACAATGGACTCACCGGCAGTGCCTTAAAGTGGATACCTTTGCAAGGTTTGCTGACAAAGCGGTTGATTACCTTTCTGGAGACTGTTTCGGGGAAGGTCCAGCGAGGTTCGTCGCTGCGATGAAAAGTTAAGAATAAATTTGATGTTGATTACGTATTATAAAACTTTGTCATGCAATGAGCTAAAAACCTTTCACTCATGAACTTTAAATTCTGGTTGCTCTTCTTATTTCTGTTATGGATTTTATTGTTGATGGTAAAAGACGGCCATGGATTATATCGGCCGAAAAAGTAAGAGTGGTCAGCTACAGGAGGAACACGCCATTACCCGTCATATTATTTTAATTGGGGATTCTGAAACAATTGCCCAAACGCCAATTATATTAAAGCCATTATGCTGTTCACTACACAATGTCATGTCCCTATTTAAAGTGTTTTTGGTATTTTTTCACTTTTAAATCATTTATCAAATTTAGTCAGTCAAACTATGACAATATATCACCAGAAAGTAAACTACACAATGCAGCAAACATATTTTAAGCACGCACGCATCAATTTAGAGATCTATCGCACGAGGGGGGATAGCATTGAAAGAATAATGTGGTAACTCAGTGCAATATGCAGTTTGGTATTGCACATTCTAACCATACATCAATTATACAAGTGAACCCCCTGTGCAAAGCAATCATGCCTTTCTGTTCCTGCTATTTATTGTCGCACAATTTAAAATTTTGTTCTGCAATCTCCTTGGTATCGCTCATGCAGCATTCCTTACCATTGATACATTTCAAGCATAATAATTTTGTGTATTAATCAAACTTTTTGAAAATAATTTTGATGTGTCTCAATAAGTGATGGGACTTAGGAGATCTAAGACTTGAACGAATAAATATGGATTTTGAGGCTGGTGAGTGAGCAACCATTATGTGACTGTTCTGCAACGATTGTGCTAGGAGTTATCTCATTTGTTGCCATGCAAGGACAACTCTGTTTTTCTTTAATTAAAAATTGCATTATAAACATCAGTGTGTGGTGAACAAGCAAAGTGACAACATGCAATTTTGAGGCTCTGTAATAACATTCTTATTTCAACCAGAAGATACATGTTATAACTCCGTATCTATCTTACTATATCATCAGAAGCCTTCTTAAGCTAGTCATTATTATCTTAATGGTGAGATTTATATTTTTTGTGTAATTTTTGTGAAATAGTTCAGGAATCTAGATTGTAAGAAGTTTTGGCTGTTTTTCAAGATTTCATAATTACGTGAAGTTTATTAGATTGTTTAAATTGAGATTGTTATTTACCTTGTCACTTAATAGCAGTAATAATTTGCTATAATCTGCAATTAAATTTATTTGACTCTTGTTCAATTGTTTAATTGTCATAAATAGATCAATATTTCACTTTTATTAGACTGTTTAAATTGAGATTGTTATTTACCTTGTCACTTAATAGCAGTAATAATTTGCTATAATCTGCAATTAAATTTATTTGACTCTTGTTCAATCGTTTAATTGTCATAAGTAGATCAATATTTCACTTTTAGGCTGATTGCGACAGCGACATATTTGTCAGCCAAACATTCACCCTGCAATGTAATCTCTCCATTATCCAGCTGTAATGCTGTCAGATAAGATAAAGTCGTGTATCTCATTAACTATTGTAATCATTGTTCTATTAGGGTGATAATTTTGCATTGCTAGGATTTTGCTCTGACATCATCGCATATACGTGTACACTGCCTTTTGGATTTTCGCTGATCGTAAGACATCTTTTGGTTATTGGTGATTTTTTTCTCGACTGTTTTTTGATATTGTGGATCATTGTTACTTTGTATCATACAGGCACTCGGTTGCACCTTTATTTTGAGCTTTCATTGAGATAATTACTTTGCTTGCAGGGTACGATCTTAGATAAAATACAGTAACGATCTGATTCTGATACAACTATGCGAGCGGATATGCAACTGTAATGAAATGAACAAAAATCATGAAATAAAACACCGCACTGCAAATAAAATCCTTGCAGGCTGCAATGACTGATTGTTGAGAAAGGCCCCCAAATCAGATCACCAAATGCAAACGATATTAGTTAAAAAGCATCATAATTTCGAAAATTTATGCATTTTAGCAGATAGTAAAGTTAATAAATATTTCATTTTGATAGACAATACTGAACTCATTTACGGTTTATGATTATGGATTTTGGAAGCAACCGATTAAGTGCTAAGGTTTTAATTTACCTCCACCCATGACATTATAATCCTAATCAAGTCACGTTATTTTATCAGAAGGTTGACACTCCTAGGCGCTATGTACTTATATGAGAAAATAAATTGGTTGCCTTATTGCAGGAGTATAAAGAGCAGTTAGAACGGTTTTTAGGACCAAGGTGCAGAGAGCAGGATGTCACTTTCATTATCGGCAGCGAATAATAAAAAGAGTGAAACGAATTCCTGGTTATTCTTGAACTGTCTTTTAACGCTTTCAGGTACCAGGACATCCTACATTTACTGTCTATTAATGTTCATGCCAAGACATAAAACATCACAACCCTGCAATTGCTACAGCAAGATCTGAGATTGAAGTAAGTTACGGTTAAGGAGAAGAAATTAATATAAAATCTGTCTGAGAATAAAAGAGGATCCATCAATATAAATCAACTGGGGGTGGAGCCTAGTTATCAGCCAGACAGATAGCTTCACTCTCACAGCAGAGACATTTCAGGTGTGAAAAAATCATTGAACCTGAAAAACCAGGATTAGATAAATGCAGAGTAAAATACCTAAGATGTAGGAGGACGGCCTGCTCAAAAGAGTAAACCTTGAATAGCAATGTATGCAAAACCTCTCAAGAGATGTATGTTTTGAACCTGTAACACCTCATAATTCCATTTCATTCTATACCAGATCTACACACAACCATATTATGATTAGTGCAGGTGATCACCAAGTAGCAGCGGCGACAAGAGGAAATGTTGCCATGGCCAGAGGAGTCTCATGGGGGGTTTGTGATTTAAAGACATTTTGTAAGTTCCTAGCGATTGCTTAAAATTCATTGACTTCATTTCGAGAAACACTCAGCACAGGTATTTGATGTCACAGAAGTGAAAAAAGTGTGTCATCTGATTCACAAGTTTGGCTGAAGTTCACTAAGTGCATCTTGCGAACATAGCCTAGCTTTTCCTTTGGAAAGAAGCCATGAAATTACATATGACAAAAAAATACTACCCTTCTCACGCAGTTAACTATGAACCATACAATATGTTGTCAAAATTGGTAATGGTCAATCAAAGCAAGGAAGCCGTGACTTCCAGGTCTAATGATAAAGATAGGGTTGTTGTCTTGCTTTCTGAAATTGGTCACGGGACAGCATTGTGACTTTTTAATCTTGCACCATATCTTATTGCTTCAATGGGTTGTTTCAAAGGTATCTTTGTAAGGCTTGTAGCCTCCTATCATAATAAAGGTGATATTCGTTACCTCAAGTTACAGGTTGTAACGGTTGGTAAGTATTGGCTTTCTTGATGCAACTGTGTAAAGCTTTCTGACAAGTCGCTATCATCACTACAATCAGAACAAACTTAACCCTGACAATTTACTGTATGCTGCTGTTTGAAATTTGCAATACCAATAGCCTTGTTTGTGCAAATCAAATGTGATGTTGGGTATTTTGTAGACAATAAGAAGAGATTAACCAGGATACCAGGATGATGGGAAGATGGTGGAATTATCTAGAAAGCACCACAGTGCATGGCCCAGAATATCCTCAGAGCAGAACTACATGGAATGATGACACCATCACAACTCTATTCCTGATGATAGATAAAAACTCATGGGTGCTGAGCTGCAGAAAACCAAAGGGCAACAGATCAGATATATAACAGATAACATTCAACTCAACACAATAACTGAGTCATGACAGTTGAATATTTACTTTGAACAGTAAACTAGGACAGTCTTCGAATTTATCATTGCCAGTTGTTAACTTAGGAATGATACTACCAGTCATCTCTTGTCAACCAATGGTCAGGGCGCCCTCAAAGAAGGACGGAATGTGTAATATAATCAACACGTATTGGTATGGATTACCAGACCAGCTCAGAGAACAGTAAAACATCTATTGAGGTATGTGATTTTTTCCTGCTCTCTTCATTATGGTGAGGCTGGGATGATATTGCTTTCAATACGGACACAACTGCCTGCTGAGCATATTCCTTTTCTTGCCCATTTCTGTTTTTTAAGTGCTGGGGGTGTACATCAATATGAAAACAGATAGTGGTGGAGTTAAGTTATCAGCCAGTCACAGCATTGATAAAGATAACTGGGCAAATTGTAATTTGTTGGAACTTTGTTGAGTGTTAATTATGGCCACAGCACAATCACAGGATATAACAATAGTTACAAATGAGGCCGAAGATTTGAACAGTTACGACAAAGTTGAGCGCTGGTCTGTTGAAGCATAAAAAGATTTCTGCCGCAGAAGAGGATACAAAGTGACTGGTGCAAAGAGAGAACTTGTTGCGAGGGTTTTTGTCTCTACAACCAGGAGGTTACAGAAGAACCAACTTCAAGAGAACAGGAGCTCACCCGAAAAAAGGATTACAAATCATTAGTTAACTTGAAATACTTTGTTCCTCACCCTATTGGATTAAAACGATGGCAGTCTGAGGAGGGCCTGAAAAATTGGCCGCCAGTGACATACTTTGACATACACGCATTCCTAAGAAAAAATGGAAGTGTTGGACTGACAACCAAGGGCCTAACTGCATATAATACAGGAAAGGCGTATATAGCTGCTTCGAATGACAGTGGATAAGAGAGGTATTTTATTTGTCAATAAATCCCCGTCATGTGTGCTGTTTTTTAAAAACTTTGTGCTCCCCTAGTACTTGTATCGACGATGAACCACATGAGCTTTGGGCAAAGATAATCAAGAAAACTGGAGAAGTAGTATCAGCATTCTGTTACTGCATGGCTTGGTATGTTTATTGTAACACAACTTGTCCACATAAATATTTATTTATTCTCAAGGGTCAGCACCTCCCACAAGTGGTATTTTTACCTCCACTATCTCAAGAAATCCCATAGTAACCTGCATCCAGTTGAAGTTCCTGATCAAGCACTCACAGATACAGAATGACTTTGCCTGGTCCTCTGAATAAAAGAGACTCAAGGAACAGGACCTCTGCTCTCACTTTTCTTAGGGGTGACAAGTTCTTAAGTTAAAACAGAACCACTGGCAAACATGAATCTCAATCTATCAAAATCTTCATGCTATTGTTCCCATTTATCAATGAAAGTCAATCTTGAAAAGAAAACTGCAATGTACGCCTAGCGATCCAGACTGCAGAACACAACAGGCAATCACAGAGATGAACAGCAACAACACGGGCAGTTGTAAAAATGTAAGTGTGGAACTGGTGTAACAATGAATGAGTCCTCAAGATGATCAGCAGGGCGACGTTGAGGATGAATCCCTCGCCAGAAATAGTGTAGCTCAAAAGGACAATATCAAACTGATGCGTCATATTTCTGATTAAAGTCCGAGACAATGGCTGAAAAAAAGGTTTGTTGATCACCAACATAAACCGATATGAGAAAAAAAAGACGCTCCATCGATATAAAAACTGCTGGTGGTAGAGCCAAGTTATCGGCCAGACGGAACAGCGTCACTCTCACAGCAGAGATATTTCAGGTGTGAAAAAAAACATGGAACCTGAAAAACTTGGCTTATTTTTATGCAGAGACAAAAAACCAAAGATCCAGATCCCCTATCTTTCTTTGAATATTGGTCGATTGATGTGTAATAATAATATTGGCTTGTTTTAGTTGAACTGAGAGTCTCTTCAGGGAATTTCCTCGACATGATGGGAAGTTCCACTATCTGTTTAAAAACAGGAAACACAGGAAGCAGCTACCTGTAACACCAAAAGTCAGAGGGAATACCCATGTAACAGTTGATGGCAGTGAGATGGATATGGACAGGGATAGGAATGCGAGTAAGTTAGAGGGTTGCCATGAATCACTTTCTATTATGTGAATTTACCATCACAGTTATCTTTTAACCTTAGCCATATTCAAACATATTGTTTAACTTAGTTTATGTCGGTATAGTAAAATGTGCACACTGCAGCCTGCAATCAGACTACAATTGATAAAGTCAAATTTGTGATTCGAGGAAGCCATAAGGTAAGGACCGATGTTTGTATTATCACAGCATGACAATAATATTATCTAAGCTACCAAAATTAATAAAAAAAAATAGTTTCAATTTATTTGAGTTATTTCTATAGACTCCAGACTCGGACCTGATTGATGCAGAGAGGTGATCCGAATAGAAATTGATATCCACCAATGACAGATCTACATGAGAGGCCGCAAAATAAAGAAGAAATGTTTGCTGCACACACCTCTAGGTTCCTGAACTATTATCAATTATATCATGTCATATCTCTAAACCCACATATTCTACTCTTTCTGATTTGGGGTACCTGTCTCTGATTTGAGAAACTGTGTAGGTTGGCAAAACATACCGATTGTCTCTACCAACTACCCCAAATAAAAATACTGCCAGTTGTCTGTACGCTACATGTCGCTAGTGTCTAAAAAGTTTTTCAACTTCATAGGTATTTTGTCTATTTATTATTGATATTTGTATGCTAACCATGCATTTTCTATGACCTCTACGTACAGGCAATTAACATCATGTCTATTCAGAGTCCTCACTATCCAGTTCATTCCAGATCAAATTCAAAGGTATGTATCTTTAAAAAAAAAATTTCCATCCCGTCTGCATATTATTTAATAAATGTAATTCATAAGAATGAATCTGAGCTTCTTACAATGAACCATAGACTTAATATACTACCTAGACAGGCCAATAGCATTCAATACTGTCCCACTTAATTAGCGTGACATGACGTAATTAGTTTGTGCTGTGAGCCATAGTTTACTATATATCCATCAATGTAATAATGTGAAAAAATCAAGGGACGCTGGGCGTGATATCAGCCCCTGTCCAGACCCTTATTATTCAAGCACAAAGAAAATTGGTGAGCGTATGTAAAAGACCTTTCCGCACGAGATGGTTTTCATAATTTGTCTCCTTTTTATGATAAGAGACAATCATTAGCCAATAAACATTGAAATAAACACAGCCTTTTACCCTCAGCACTTCCTTCACTATAAAAATGTAAAAAACACCTATAACACAAGATCACAAATATTTTGTTGGATGAGCCAGATCTAAGCACCAGCAACACCACCATCATCATTTTTTTCCTTAAAACTATTCGTAGTTGTGACTGAACACAACCAGTCTGCTCAAATTGGATTGCTATTTTATTGTCGCTTCACAAGGAAGAATAGATCTGTGCTGTTAAATGAGTATGCAAACTACAGATAGCTGTTGTTCCTGAGTATGTATGATGAATCTAGAGTATGTGACAATAACTTAAAATCATTATACTTCAGTACTGTAGTCAAAATCTAATGGCCTTTACCCTGGCCAAACTTAATTTTGCTGATGCCGGTAAGATTCTTTGAGTTTATAAATGTGATATCGGCGTCAACAGTGAATGTCTATTGCTTCCCCGACCTATACACAGAAACAGCAGCGTGAAAAAAAAAAGTTATTACTGAGATGTATAAAACTTTTTAAACATAATTGCGTCTGATGAAGACAATCCTCTTTTTAGTCGTGTTGCTTTCAACTGTGCAAAGGTATCATCTCGCCTACATACCATCTATTGCCCACCAAAGTGCAGGACAGGAAAGCATTTAAAGAGCTTTTTTCCATACTACATGTCAGCTCACAACAGAATTTAAAATCCAATCCTATCGCCTGTTAATACAATGATTGTTATAATGAGCCAAACCAGAGCACGTCATCATCTGAGCAAATGGAACTACATGTAGTGATGAAACTACCGGGGAAAAGGGATGGAAGCATGTGACTCTAATAGTTTCCAAAACTGGAAAATGAAATACCATGGCCAAACTTATTTTTGCCGATGCCGGTAAGGTTCTTGGAGTTTTTGAGTTTATCAATGTGATATCGGCGTCAACAGTGAATGTCAATTAGAGTGATATTTGAAAAGTACAATTCCTGTAATGATCATTATTATTTTTCTTATCGTTACATTCACATTATTTTTATTCAATAGATAATAATTCCCATAAAAACTATTTCAACTAGGTGGAGCCCTGCAGAAATCTCTATACTTCTCAAGATAGTGCAGCACACTCAACAGTGATTACTGTATAATTGACAATGTCTCCTTACAAAGGGATTTTTTACCAGTCATTGCAGAAGGGATTGTTGCTGCTCATTAATTCAAAAACTTCTCTGGCTGTCTAAATAAAGGGTTCAGAAGCGTTATTTTGTGGCTCAGACTGGTTTCTATATTAATAGCCATTATTCATACTAAACCTTAGCTCATACCAACAAAAATTTATTACAGGCTGCGGAGGTTTGTGCTTGTGAGCAGCTATGATGCATATGAGCATGCAATTCTCGGCTGAGTCAAGTAATAATGCTGGTGATCGTTTGGCTGGCATTTATTTTCCAGTCTTGGAAATTATTAGAATCACTGCTTCCATCCTTTTTCTGTAGTTTCATCATTACATATAGTTCCATTTTCTCAGATGATGACGTGTCCTGTTGTAATAACTACTTTTCCGCACTGCTGTGTATGTGAATAGGTCAAGGAAGCAATTGACATTCACTGTTGATGCCGATATCACATTGATAAACTCAAACAACCTTACCGGCATCGGCAAAATTAAGTTTGGTCACAGTAAAGGCCATTAGATTTTGACTACAGTACTGAAGTATAACAATTTTAAGTTATTGTCATATGCTCTAGATTCCTCATACGTACTCAGGAACAACAGCTATCTGTAGTTTGCATACTCAATTTACAGCACAGATCTATTCTTCCTTGTGAAGCAACATTAAAATTGGCAATCCAGTTTGAACTGACTGGTTGTGTGCAATTTTGAAGAAAAAACGATGATGGTGGTGAAAAGATCTGGCTCATCCAACAAAATATATTTGATATTGTGTTATTTCTTTGTGTTTTGAATAGTTTCTTTGTGTTTGAATAATAAGGGGCTGGACAGGGGCCGATAACATGCCCAGCGTCCCTTGATTATGTATTCTTTACATTTTTATAGTAGTGATGGACTGATGGAAGTGCTGAGGGCAAATGGCTGTGTTTATTTCAGTGTTTATTGGCTAATGAAAGCAGCTTATCATAAAAAGTTCTGGTTCTGGGGACAAATTATTAATACCGTCTCGTGCGGAAAGGTCTTTTACATACACTCACCACTTTTCTTTGTGTTTGAATAATAAGGGGCTGGACAGGGGCCGATAACATGCCCAGCGTCCCTTGATTTTTCACATTATTTCATTGAATTGTATATAGTAAACTATGGCTCACAGCACAAACTAATTACGTCATGTCATGCTATTTAAGTGGGACATATTATGATCAGTGAAGCATAAGCATTGTCCTGTCTAGGTAGTATATTAAATATATGCAATGAACCTGTGAGATATCAAGAAGCATCCACATATCAAACTGTCAGGTTGAGAGATGTAAATGCACCCGGTAGACAACTATTTAATTCATTATTCCCCTTCGACTCCTTGGTTCTTCTAGCATTCGCACATTGGTGACTCGATAATTTCCAAATTTTGTTAATGAATTGTTAACTCCTAGCATAGTCATTTTAATCATTGCAAAGATTTGAGTTGCTTTCGTGAGGGAGTTTGAACCCATACTTCTTGCTTTATTATTATTTACTAGACTTATGCTTCCTTCTTCATTGGAAGGATCACTCTGAGTACTTTTTGTCATGTATCTAAAACCAGGGAGGCTCAAACCAAACCAAACCTCCTGCTCCAACATTCTATTCAACTTTCAAACGAAAACATATTTTCTCAAGAAGTCATTATTTGGATTTAGCTAATGATTTATCGTGTCCACAATTCTATGTTTTGATGAGATATGCAATAATGTTTGACATCGGTTTAAATTTGTTTTAGGGTACTCCCATGAAAACGGTATCATGAGGACTTTGGCGAAAAACCACAAACAATCCAGTCCTGCTTGGTTACACCACAGGCCATCACAGATGATACACCACTGTATCAAGCGATTAGAGGACTACAGGAACCTGGAAGTGACAACAAAGATAGGCGACAACTGTTTTCAGGTGTCTGGTTCTGATGGTGCCTCCTACATGGTCTTTCTGCCAGATGTGACATGCAGTTGCAGAGATTTTAGCTCAACAATATTTCCCTGCAAACATATATTTACAGTGTTGAAATATCGAAGAGAATCCATGGTTCACTGTAGATTCTCAATCACTCATAGCTCCTGCTGAAGTAGATGATTCCCCTTTTAACCTAACAGCTCATATCTCTGCTAGAATCTCAACAGACCAAGCTACTGCACCCGACATAAGAAAACAGCTAAACTTGAGACTGGAATGCCGTGACATACTAAACCAGCTGAGAAATGTAACTTATGACGAAACATACAGGCACGTAACTTCCCTCCATGAAGGTTTGACAGCCTTACTCAGCCAGACAACAGTTACTGCACCGACTCTGCGTCATCTTAAAGGCACGAGAGAAGCAGTTTTGACGAGACAGTCATATTCTACATCACTCAAAAAAAAAGAACCAACTGTCCATGAAGGCTCAGGCCAGAGCTTCCTTGAGACACAGATACCAAACATAAACAACCACAGGATAATCCTGTAGATTCGAATATACTTCAACAGCTAAACTCTGCTCCTAATAGTAAACCATTGATCCACATACTTAATACTTCATACAAGCTAGATGACAGGGACATCAATGCATGCCTGTATCTCCTTCATTCTTGATGGCCTGACGTTCATGTCCAGGATGTGCTACTTGTTCAAGAACCTGCTGCCTTTCAGGCAAATAATAGCAATTTCATCCAGATCATCCATGACGTGGTTTCTCAGCACTGGCTATCTGCAACAAACATTGGCTGCCCCTCAAAACAGGAGATACGCATTACGGACAGCCTCACCGTAACCTCGAGCCCAAAGATTCACAAAGCTCTTGCTAGTAAGTAAGATGTAAGATGTTCAATTAATTCACTTTCTCATATTAAGTATGGCTGAGATATAATTAACGCGACTTCCTGGTAGAAAACCAGCCTAGATGGTCATATTCCTAACCTTCAAACACCTGTTGGGCTCACTTTTACAAACTCTCCTTTTACCTACTACCGTACCCACCATACAACGAACTAGAGGTGCTCCATTGTATAAAGGTGCTAAGTCATGAATGGAAAAAAATAGCACTCTAAGATATTGGTATGATCATGTGGACGTGGACTCTTATATTTGTAGAGGTGCGCGACTAAGATAGCGAGGACTGGAAAACACTTGCCAATGCTGAATCTTAAACCACCCAAAAGGTTGACCAATTCAGAGTTACAGTTGCGGACTAATACCCTCAACGAGCAAACTAGGAGGGTAAGTACATGGAAATGAAAACCTGATGGAGGTTGTACTGGTTGCATGGAGTCATTAAGTGTCAAATGATGTGATATATTGTACTGCCTTCAAACAAGTATAACTTGAGATTCAGTGGAGAAAGAAACAAGGGCTTTTGATATTTTTATATATTCGAAACAAAAGACGGAGTGAGAAGTAAAGGGTCTTTTTTCTCCTTGCTTTGCTGATAACCCCCTGTTTTAGTAAATTTATCTGATCTCCTGAATAACTTGGAGCTCTCAATGTTTGTGGAATATGGATGCTAAGATAGCCAGCAATAGGGAACTGAAGAAAGATCTGATGAAAGATCTGATGAAAGAAAGACATAGAATAGCAGCCATCTTACAAGAAGCAGTAAATGATGAGGTACTGCCATGCACACAAGGCCAAAGCTTAATTTTCATGCAGACATACAGCAATACAATCCTGGTTAACATTTATTATTGAATAATAGCGGTGATAAATCATTTATGTAAATAGCAGCGAGGTTTCAATACAGATTCACCATTAGTCTGAGCTTCTCAGACTTTTGCCCACCGCCCGACAGCCCCGGCGTGGGAAATTCTGAGAACAATGGAGGATCTTGCTGGAGTTGTCTGCTCTTAGATATAATAAGTTATAAAGGGGAGCACAAAAACTGCAATATCTATTGATTTCGATTCATGCCATCTACTATATTGCTCCAGGTATTGAGAGTTTCCCAGTCAGACTCTGGGAAAAGTACCCTCATGTTTGGGGAATACCAACAAGCAGAGATATTCACTGCCAAGTAGTGACGAAATTCTCAGCCAGAATTTCTTTAATTTTGAATAAGGGCGGTCATTCATGACATTGACAAAAGGTCATGCAATGTGTATTATTGGACCCTTAGGCTATATGAAGTACGATTAATGTAGTAGTAATGAGAGGAAAAATCCAAGCAAACCTTGCAAAGTGCGTAGACTGATTCACTGTACAAGGTGTATAAACAGGTGTATTGTCAATAGCATCCTTCGATGAATGACAATCTATTCATAATTGCACTGGTGTTAAATTTCAAAACGCTTTCTTGTCCAAGTTTACTCACTTTTAAGATATCCATTAATTATGGAGTGAAAAACTCACTAGACTTCCTCGTCACCAGAATAAATAGTTACTTTAGGGGCCATGTCACAGAGATGAGTGGCAACAACACGGTCAACTGTAACAATCTAAGTGTGGAACTGGTGAAACTATGAACGAGTCCTCAAGATGAACAACAGGGCACCACTGAGGATGAATCCCCTGCCAGAAATATTGTTGCTCAAAAGGACAGTATCAAAGTGATTCGTAATATTTATGCTAAACCTCATAGACAATGGCAGGAAAAAAGGAAAAACCAAAACGAGAAAAAAAGTCTGCATCAATATAAAAACAGCTGGTGGTGGAGCTAAGTTTTCAGCCAGACAGAATAGCTTCACATATTTCAGGTGGGAAAAAAATTGCACCTGAAAAACCAGGATTTATTTTATACAAAGAAAAAAAAATCAAAGATCCGGGTGTTGTTGATTCGGTGTGTCCACCCTATCTCTCTTTGAATGTCGGTAGATTGATGTGTCGTTATACAATATCACTTACATTTATTCATAACCACAATATATATTGTAATATGTGTAATAACAATACAGGCTTGTTTAAGGTGAAGCGAGAGTTGGGCGTGATGGCTACAACATACCTCAGGAGGAAAGATAGAGACCTATGGAAGAGGGTTTGACGAAAGAAATATGCGTTGGAGTGAGGGGTTAGGAGAGTGTGTTTTTAGATTTTTTTATGTTTTGTATAGTCCTGTCCATTTCCGTCCAGTTTTCTTCATATTGTATGAAATTAATCCAATACTTGTAACCACATTGATATCAGGCTATTTATTTCTATCGCCTATTGAGTATAATTATGTTATTTGTTATTGCACAAAGTGCACACTGGCATCCAAACTCCCCAAATAAATGCCATTAGTTGGAGTAGGTAACTTAAATTCCCTCATGTATAGCTAAAGTAGACCAGACGAAGAGAAGGAGTATATAGGAGTGTGTAGTCAAACTAGGAATGAGCTGGAAAATAAGGTCTCCCTACTAAAGTAGCAGGAAAACGTTTACATCTTTATTTTTCCCTAATTGCTTCATCCCTACACTCTTTCTCTTGTAATAAAGAACCACTTCATTTCCTATATGTGGGCTATTCGATGCCTGCAGATATGTGTAACTGAGAGAAGTTATTCTTGACCAATAAAAGAAACCAAGGCAGCTACAAGCAATTTGCACCCTCCCAGATTTCCTCATTTGGCGAAGGTTCCCTACAAATATGGAGGATGATGTCCAATGGCCTTGTCTGGTGGTCAGAAGACAGGCTAACAAAGTTTGCTCCTGCAAATTGGCAGGACCCATCCCAGTTAGGGAAAAAGCTTCATGGTTCATTATAATAATTCTCGGTGTGCATGGTATACCATTACCTGATGGGGAAATGTTGATATTGGTGGCTTTTTTCTTAAAAGGAAATTAGTAATTTATGACCAGAGGTCTGTCTGTTACAGTGAAGTTATGATGAAGAGAGAGACCAGAATGTTCCGATTTGTCTGAGAGTCCAAGTCCATTACTGCTACAGGGAAAATGTCATAATCCATTGTCACTATTTACTACCTACTAGCTCCATTTACTTAGAGTAGTAGCTTGCAGAACGAATATGTAAGTAGATTTTATCAATGAGTGAATGGATAATTATGAGGCAAATGGAATCTTGATGAAGTAAGACTATTGTGTCATGCCTACTCAAACTTGGTACTGGTTATCATCAAGTGAAACTGAACATTTGATTTGTGGATGTTGCTAGTCTTCAATGCCCAGATTATCATATTACATTTTACATTTGATATAACTCTATAATGATAAACTTGATAGAATACCAGCTAAAAATTCATTACACTAGAAACACTAAGTTCAAGAATGTGAAGATGTTTGGTTTCAGTCCATGTGTGAACTTATTTTTATAATACAAGATTTATCCCAATTATAAGGCTAAACATCGGACAATAATCTTACCTATTTATAATCTTTGATCTTACCCAGTGGAAGATAATAGTTTGACAATAACTTTAATATTTGATTCTTCAGGCGACTTTTAAACCTTGAGTAGTGCTCTTACCAAGGAGAGCGGGGAAAGGGAACAAGCAATCGAGGATGAAAGTGTGGCCCAGAGACACAAAGAACTAGGAACAGTTAGCATTTATAACTCGCTAAAGGCACAAAATATCTCAATCGCCAAGCATTGCCATGACCAATAATGCTAGCATCAGCAAGTATGCAAGAGAGGAGCACCAAGAGACCCTCAACCAGCTAGACAACTGGCATGGGTTAAAACAGCTAGAAAAATCCTTACAGAACATCTCTAAGGGACCAAAACGAGTCCATGGCACAATGAGCTCGAGAACAAGCCCCATAATATCAGAGTACATGCAAAAATCTGCCTGAAGAATTCTAATGAAGGGCAGAAAAGATTAGAGCTTTTGTCAACTGTATCAAACACTACCAGGGTGATCACACCATCTGCCTCAGCATCTCTCGCTGCAAACCTGACACAGCAGCAGGACGGTTTTATAACCCCACAAAGAGGCCGGTATTAAGTGAGAGGTCTGTCCAACTACTGACAGACGCTCTAGAAAAGTCCCACATGTACAAGAACGCCCACCTGTATGTTGAGGACATGTCTACAGCACATGTAGAAAGCTTCAATACCACACTCAATGTCGTACATGACAAAGGATGTGTTGGGCATGAAACGTACAAGGCCAAAACTGCAATGGCTGCTGGGTTTTGAAACGAGGGCAAAGAAAAAGTAAGCAATAGTGTATGTAACCATTTTGTAGGTAAGTAATTTTTATTACTGAAATTTTACAACTTGATAATTTTGGTTGATTACTGTTTTTATGATTGCTGAGAGATCTGAAATGACTTGACTTGTTTAATCTTTCACTTCTATATTTAATTCATCTGGTCCCAATCCTATATCTTATGAGAACATATTTTATTATTATATGCTGGTATAAAACTACAGTTTATCAACAGGACTGTAGCGATATAATTTCTCCTTTAGGTAAAACGTTATTATCTTCAATTTGAAAGTCCTTCTCTATTGACCTGTATCGACCTGTGTTATGGCTTTGATGAGATTAGCTTCTCTATGTGCTGTTCTTTAGAAATATGACTCTCTGATTCACTTTCATTTCCTTGAGATTATTTTTAGTATCGGTGTATCAGGATTATTACATACCATTACAATAGGTGGAATTAATTGCCACTACCTACTACTCTATTTTATGTTTAAGTAGAACAGGAAATTAATCCTCATTACCTGTTTACACCAATACAAAAGCACATAAACAATGCAATGGTATTCACTCTAACTCTTAGTTAGGATGTCTGCAAAGCTGCAAGGGCACAGGTGTTACCCTCAGTCTCAGTCACACTTGAAACATTCTAGCTCAATTCCTGCAAAATCCAAATGCAACGTGGACTGGGCTAAAAGAGGCATATCTAAGCTGGACATTACACTCATTGTTCAATAGTTTTGCTTGTCAGTAGCAATTACGATTAACCCCGTGTCGCCCCTCTCCCTATCCACTTTAACTAACTTCTTACTCCAGACGTCTAACTCTTCCTTTAAAATTGATCTCAAAATCTTAATCAATGAAGGTTGCCGATGAAAAGCAGCAGGCTGTGACGATGACCAGTAAATTCGACAGATTGGAATTTTGTTTCCCCGGAGGATGATGCGCAGCAAAACAATTGGATAGCTAATGCCATCAAACAGATTAATTTGATGATGACTGTTTTAACAACTAGGACTCTGAACATTAAGATTTGTGAGATTTGGCTTTTTTTATTTTTATTCATATGATATGATCTCATTTTTCATCAAGATTGGTGAAACAAAAATCTTGAAATTAGGTTAGTATCCAGCTAACTAATACTCAGCACAGCAAAAAGAAATGCAGACAATGAGCTATAATAACCTCATCAAAATACTCACTGGAAGTCAATCTTTGAAAAAAAACCTGCAATATTAGCGATGTGATCAAGATCAAAATCAGAGACAAACACCACAGGCAACTGCAACAGTGTAAGTGTGGAACTGGGGAAACGATGACTGTGATCTAAAAATAATCATCACGGTAATTTTAAGGTTGGATATCTGCTATAAGGATTTACAAGCTGCTCAAATTGACGATATAAGGCTAATGGGATTAATGAATTATGTCTGAGACCAAATTCCTGACAGAGAAAAAGCATCATAGCTTGGTTTGAGAAAAAAAAGAGGCTTCTTCAATATAAAGAAGCTGGTAGAGGTGCCCAGATGTCAGACGAACGGAAAAGCTTCTCTTTCACAGCAGACACATTTGGGTGTAAAAAAGCTTGTGTGTTTGTGTTTGTGCAAGCCAGTCAAGAAGAAACTTAAAGGTTATTGTTTTCCCTGTAGACATGTCCATTGTTTTCTCTCTTAGAACTGCTTTTGAAAACCAACAATATAGAGTTATCCTCCACTATCAAACGAGGGGATAACCCTTACAAAAGTTACAAAAGTTGACTTTTACTTAGGAGTAAAGATGAAAACCTACTACTGCTGCCACCCGGGTAAGAATGCGCCAATTTAATTCTCAAAGATAACAAAATAAGGCGCAGTTTTAACATTTTTCCTAACTTGGGAGTGGGTGGAGTATTTGCAAAACTGAGTGTCCAAAATAGGGACAGAAATATATGGCAGATAAAAACTTTGTTTCTAGTCTGCAAATTATTTGTCAACATGTGGCAATGCTGGTAGAAAAAGTCTGAGGCTACACTATATCACACTTTTTTAAGGGCAGAAATGTTAATTTAAAAACTTAAAGATCAATGCTGTGATGACATAGTCCAAAATCCGTTCCAGTTTGCCTGCATTCTCAGTTTCACCGCCCCCCACCTCTAGCAACTGCTCTAGCAACTGCAGATTTTCAGTTGAGAGGGAGAAACTGAGAATGCAGGCAAACTGGATCAAACTCCTGCAGGAAATAAGTGTAATTGATCTTTAGAAGTTGTCTTCTAATTTCACATGTGGGAATAACTTCACAAGTGTTATGAGTGAAATGGAAGATTTTACATGATTTGGTCCAACTGCTGTAGGCCTCAAGTCAAAGCATCTGGCTGCAGGCCTTTACCATAACATGGTGCCAGGTGAGGAGCTTATAGTGCTTGAGCACCTCTTGGCACTCCCTACATGTGAATTTACAGTAACAGTGCAGAATATATCCTTCAATTCAAGACCAACACTTCAAGTAATGAACAGTCAGACTAACACGGCTTTATTTGGGGTTTGAAAGATCCAAGTTGAATATGTCTTCTGATTAGCAGACTGATGATAGATTTTAATATACTCACCTAGAGACATCAGATTGTTCCTCAGATCATCTCCTACTGGTCTTAATATACTGAGTATCGACATCTCTAACCTAACCGCTGCATCCAATCTGTCTGTCAAAAACGCAACACAAGCAACGTTAGGAGCACCCCTAGACTTAATAATACACCTAGAGAGGACACTTTATGGAGCAGTAGCATTGAGGCACTGAGGCATTTTATTGTGGGCGATGTTACAACATTGGGAGGCGTAGAAGCAATGATGCTATCATTGATTTACTGTCCAAAATCGAGGTTTTCTGTCGATAACTCAATCGTTTTTGATCGGAGTTTGAGTTTGAAAATTACAATAGATTTAGCAGCTTCTCTTGAACAGTTTGATACTAATTTTGAGCAAAAAAAAGAACAAGAAATAGCATCAAGTTGACAACAAGATGCTGCTGATTGTATAGCAATTTTTAAAGCCAAAATCCAATCAGAATTGATCGATTTATTAACAAAAAACCTGGATTATGGACAGTAATTCAATGATAGCATCATTGCTTGAACACCTTTCATGACGTCGCCCCACAATTAAGTGCCTCGCTTCAGCTGTATATGGTGTCCTGTCTAGGTTTATTATTAATGCAATATTGGACATCATAAGAGGCAAAGAAGTTTGTCATCATAAGATATTTCAGGCTCAGACTACCGATTTCATCGCCTCAGAGCTACTTACTGCTTACTCACCATGTGACCAGTACACAGTTAGAGATCAGTCATTAGAGGAGGATGAAGAATTGTGTTAATCGACGAGATTTCGAGTCTAAGTCATTGTACATTATCATTGTGCAACACATGTACCTCAACCTGCAAAACAAGAGACGGCAAGGGATATGAATGAAGATGAAGCTTTCCATTATTATGATTCACATTTCATTGAAGTTACAAGTATTTATGAGACCACTCTAGTTAAAGTGACCTTCGGAAGTTGTCTTCTACTTTTTCATGTGGAGATAACTTAACAAATAAAGCAAGTGAAATCTGATAATTTGAATAATTTATAAGTTGTCAGTTGTGGTGATATCAGCTGCTAGCAAAACTATTGGCAGTGTGGCACTCTCCACACAGACACCTACTGCAACAGACTAAGACATAGGAAGGACAAAACTGAGTATGATCGAGATAAATATCAATAAAAAATAGCACAGCTCTAGTGATACAATTAATCACTCACCAAAAGAAATATAACGGCTCATCTCCTACTGGACACATTACACTCATTTGGGACATCTCTAACTTTACCTCTGCGCCCATCATGTCTGTCAAAAGCAAAAAATTATTAAAATCACCATGTTTTCTCAGCTGTGAGGCCCAGTGTTGGAACATTGAAGTAGAAGTACCCTCATACAGCAGCATGGAGAGACCAACAGAGTCTCCACAAACTGAGACGGTGTAGTTACACTCGCTAGCGTCCAACAAAGTGATGTGAATGAAGATTGGTGTGCGTAGGAATAAACAACCAACACAGTACATAAATTTAGTATCTGCAGCATTGGAAAAATGTTCAATAGTGACCAAAGGAAGCACAGACCTAAACAGACTATTTTGTCTGGATTTTATCTTCACATACAACAAGACAAACTAATTCAAGTCAACAAAAATATCATACTCACTACCAACCTATCAAGCAGTGGCCTAATAATGCTTGCGACTTTGGGAGAGAAATATTATGAAACTCATCAACTAAACGCCATTATTTGAACTCAATTTGAACACCAAGCTCACCTTAGATGAAGTAAGACCTGGATACAATGGAGGGCAATCAGTAGCATCGAATAAGTTCTCAACTGAAGACACCACACCTAACTTGGCTCTCCTAGTATACCTTCAAGTAGGCCTGTAGGTATCTTAAATATATCAAAATAGTTTGTCTAAGTCAAAAGATGAGGCAAACAGTCTTCACAACTGCAAAAATGTGGAATGAAGGCTCTACAGCAATAAGTTTCATCTGCGTCAGATATTTTCATCCATTAAATTCAACAACATAGATCCAAGTAGGCCTAATACATGGCCTATATTCAAATCTACGGTGATGACAGCAAACAAAGAAGTACAACAGTGTAGTTAGTACACAACCAGCCAGAGTTCTACCCAGCTGCCGATGTTAGATACAACTGGCCGGTTAGCTGTGGTCATCGCATAGTGACAGCTACTAGCTGACTATTTTTATAATCTCAGTGGGTGGCCCGATACTGAGCATCAAGCTGCCTTATGATTATGGTCAGGTCAGTCTAATCAAAAAGACAAGATGTTAGTGCTTTTACCTTTACCTTTTCCTTTGCTCTACAAAATTACAGGTTGCTGGGAAATCAGTCCAAATTCAGCGCATTGCATTCTTCCCTCCTAATAATTTTACAAGTGGGTCTAGAGCTGTTTTGTTGCCCATATTTCGGGTAAGAGAATAATTGCAAAAGTGTTCCTTACCTGCTGTGCTACAGTGACTTGATTCACACATCCATCATGAACTGCAGAATGAAAAACTCCACCTGTACCTGGCTCTCCTGTCATGTTATTCTCCCACTATTGTGTAGGCCTAGAAAAAAATGGACATTACCATTTTATTAATATGCTGCTTGAATATCAATATTCACTCCTATGCTATGATGCAATGAATGAAACACAGGGCTATTTATGTAACATTCTGACACTGACAAAGCCTATTCATGAGATTTTAGCTCATCATTCATTGAAATCCAAACAAGCTATTCAATTTGATACTTGGCTATATTCTATGTCTGGTAAAGTTCACAAGAGCCAAGCAAAATTAGAGGAGGTATACACAGAGCAATGAACTCCCTCGTTCATTACACTGAGGGTGCTGGGGCTCCAACAATCCACGTTGAAAGCTCCCCCAATGGGATTCAAACCCACAACTCCTGCGGCACCAATCGCCTTGCAGTGAATAGCAAGCGCCCTAACCCCGAGAGGGTGTTTTTTAAGTTAGTACTCATCCAGGTGGGAAACAAAAGTCTCATGTTGTTGACAGCTCCCATTAACCACGCTGGTGATTTGTACAAACAGCAAAATATCCATAGTATCTAAAGTATATGGTTTAAGTATGCAGTAATGTATCTGGGACCTTTTCTGCCTTATCTAATGTATAGGCCTACCCAGGCCCATAATCCTACTATAGCTTACTACATAGAATATAGGTTCAGTCCCACAGATATTACAGGTGTGAAAAAAACATTGAACCTGAAAAAAACAGCATTAGTTTGATGCAGCTAAAAAATACCTAAGATCTAGGAGTGGGGTGGAGGGCGGCCAGCTCAAAAGGATCACGTTTGAAAGTCACATCCGTGTGGTTCATCTATGCAAGCTCGTCAAGAAGGAAACTCAAGTATATTGCCTTCCAGCAGGGAGTTTTACCTAGCTGCTGATGTTAGATACCGCTGGTTGACAGTCATTACTATCCTACAGAGGTACAGGTATCGGATAGCTTGGAAATTAGTTTATATTCAGTATTTCGCATTTCCGTCAAAAAAATTGAGAAGTGGGCCTTCTGGGGCACTTTTGTTTCCCATATTTTGGGTAATAGAATAATAACAATGGTTTTTCCTACCAGCTTTCCAACACTGTGATGTTTCTTTGTGCATATCTGTTAAACACAAATCCATCATTAACTGCTGGATGAGAAAATCCACCTATGTCTGGCTCTTCTGTCATGTTCTTCTCTGTGGGCTTACATACCGTGTGTAGAAGAACGTAGACATTTATAATGCTATTTTAACACCACTATTCATTCCAATACTAAAATGTTATGAATAGAAGACAAGATTTTGTAACATTCTGACACTAACAAAGCCCATTCATGACATGTTATTCCAAAATTCAAAATCCAAACAAGTTAATCTCAGCGATAATTTGTTTAGAAAATCAAACAGCTGACCCATCACCACTAACAAGAATATTTTAAGTTAGTACTTTCCAGGTTAAACGATTTTCCGCTTTACGAAATAGCGGAAAACAATTTCCCGTTATGAAGCAGATTTTCCGCCAGAACCGGAAACAAATGACTCATATTGTTGACTGTTCGCATAAAAAATAAACTGGTGATTTGTACAGGCAATAAAAAAATCTATATCATGGCTGTGGTATTCATTTAAATATGAGCCCTGTTGTACCCTATCTAATGTATGTATACCCTAAAGCCATAACCACATGTAGCTGACTACATACTACATAAATATGAGGACACAGTGTCACGATTGGACAGCAGCTGTGTGTTTATAACATGATACTTGATAGTTGATACTCGTTCAACTGCAATCAAGACAGATAAACTTTCTGTTCGTAACCAATACTACGTTACTAAAATGTTTAATTTATTCCTCCCATCAAGATATCAAATTTGCAGAATAAGCACACAAGACTATGCCACCGAGCTATTTTAATCTGCCGGAAGTCTGATTATCTCCTGTCCATTGTCACCAAATTAAACTTGAATCCGACAACAGTAAAACAGAAACATCTAATTTGCTGCAAAGGCAGCGTACCTGACTTGTTATACTTCAAAATTGTAGAATTTTCTTAATATAGCAGTGACCCATATATAGTCCAGTGGCGACCTCTGAAGAATGTGGATGGCGATGCAACTAAATTTATGTAGTTGGCCGGATAGAGTTTGATGGTTGTTTCTGGTACAGTTTTGTGAGCTGATCACAATGGGGATAACGCCATTGATAGAAACGCTACCAATAAAGAGAAAGCAATCAAATATGATATGGTTTCAAACCTTGCAAAATTTCATTTAATTAGACACACCATAATCAGCACATACACAACCCTATGCTCTTTAAATTGATAGCATACTGAAATCAACCTACAATCCACTAATTCTGACATGCTCTTTCAGATTGTGCAAGCTTAGAAACCATGCCATCATTTTCCCCTTTGCTGGCAGCGGTTTTGGAAATGAGAAATTTATTGTGCAACATCATGAAGGCCTTAGGTAAATGATCACCACTTGATCAGCTTGTGAAACTCTACCAGTGAAAAGTTGCCACCCGACTAACCTTCGACCAACACCGAATAAAGCAATGTAAATCTAGTTCGATAAGCATAGACAGTCTAGGGTGAATATAGCTGGTAATTCGAGGATATGCAACATGAAGAACATTCTAGTTGATCAAAATATTACATTCTAAATAATAATGAGCTGCTAACAATCAAGCACTGGCCTAAAACTGATGGTGACAATGTTAGGGAAATACTACAAAATTACTCCACAACATCTCAATATTTGAACTGAAATCAAACTCACAGCTCAGTGAAGATGAGTCATACTATGGAATTATCTGTATAGCCTGCAGTCAGTCACATGTTCTAAGTGCTCAACTATGGATATCAGACCTAAATCTTAAGTGTACCTTCAAGTAGGCCTACTGCAATCTACAATAATATCAAAAATGTATGTCTTGTTAGTTTAAATACTAGTGAAACAGTTCTCAAAACTTGTGAATATGGATTTTAGACTTCTACAGCAGCCAGATATTATATCTAGTAAATTCAACATTGTAAATACAAAGGTCCAAGTGAAACTAGGCCTTTATTTATCTACAGTATTGGCAGCAGACCAACAAGTATGAAAGTTTAGTTAGTCATAGCCATGGTTCTAGCTTGCTGCTGATTTTAGATACCACCGGTTGACAGCTGTGGTCATCACCAGGTGACAGCTAGCTGTCTCACTCATCTTAGTGGGTGGCCTGATGCTGAGCATCAAGCTACCTTACAATTTGGTCTAGATAATGGTGTTACTACTTCTCTAAAAAAGTACAGGTGAGAATAGCTGCGAAATCAATGCAAATTCAGTGCTATGCATCCCCCCCAAAAAATAGAAGAGTCAGCCATGAGCTGTTTTGTTTAACATATTTTAGGTATGAGAATAATATCAACACTTTTTCCTACCTGCTGTCCTACAGTGATGTGTTTCTTCGTACACATCCTGTTAAACACACAACCATCAATGACTGCTGGATGAAAAAATCCACCTATGTCTGGCTCTCCTGTCATGTTCTTCTCTGTGTGTAGGAGAAAACAGACATTCACAGTTTAATCGTTATGCTATTTGAACAACACTATTCACATCTACACAGTAGTCAATAATATTTGCTATAGTGTAATCAAAGTATTAGTAATCTTTGGTGTAATGAATGAAAGACAAGATTATGTAACATTCTGACGATGACAAAAGCCAATTCATGAGATGTTAGGCCAAAATTCATTGAAATCCTAACAAGCTATTCTCAGCTATTTTTTCTTTTTCATAGAAAACCAACCACTGATAAGTAAGTTGAAAACAAAAGACTCATGTTGTTGATGTCAACATAACAACCATGCTGGACATTTGTGCAGCTTCAAAATATCTATAGTATGATTGAAGTAATCAGTTATATCTGAGCCTATTCTACCCTATCTAATGTAGGCCTATACCCCAAAGCCACACCATACCTTTATAATTTTACTAGCTTCAGGCTCTGTTCATTTGGAGGGAAATCAGCTCAGTTTTCCCACTCTTCTTTCTGCTAATTTTATATCAGCCTTCTTGTAACAATCTAATTGTCGGCAACTTCAATCTTCCAGATATTGACTGGAGTAACCATTCTCCAAGATCCTGCATTACACAAATCTTTGCTTAACCTTGTAGATTCCTCTGACTTAGAACAAAATGTCTGAGGGTCAACTCACAGACATGGCAATACGCTAGATCTAGTCCTGACCAATCTGGCTACTCAGAACACCACCTTATAACCTTCGACTCTACGCCAAAGCCCCTGTTTCTCACGCCATAAGTAACAACAACACCCTCCCATATCATATATTCGAAAATGCAAAAATTTCTGAGATGAGATAGAAAACTCAAACCATCCACTTGGATATCCATGCAGAGAAACGGTTTGGGAGATATCACATAGGCAAAACCTAGCCGACAGTATCCTACTGATGAAAACCTAGACAGGGCTCGGAAGCAATGAAAATACTGTGATTTTCTTGTTAACTGTGATTACAAATCTTATATAAGAGCATGCATGAAATAAACATTTAAATAATCAGAGGAACTGCTCCGGCTTGTAAGCTTCAAAATGAGCCCAAGAACAGCTCAATTGGTCAATCAGGACTGAAGTTGTAACTTATCCAAGTAAGGCCTTGCTGACGCTCCCTCGAGGACCTTGCGCAGGGGGTTTGATCAATGAACTAGGTTTAGTTCATTGGTGTGATGTCATAGACATACATTTTGCGTATATGCCTAGCATTAGAAACTTTGGAAACGAGTTGAAATCCACAATAGCTCCTGAGTAATTAGAGATTAAATAGAGATTAACTCAAAGCAAAAAGTCGAAGGATATTAACACATTTTTCGTGGTTTCACTTTGACAGTTCCTATTTAAACCAATTGCATTCATTTTTAACTGTGTTACAAAATTAACACTCTGTGAAACACTAGCTAGAATGGGGCAAATTACACTTATCACATAATAATTAACAACAAAAACAAAATTTTAAGAGCTTCAGCGAGTTGGGTGCGGCAGTGTGACGCCGGCAGGAGACTTTCAGGGTCCCCCAGACCAACCCAGCGTGCAAGGTGATGCACAACCAGATATAGAGCCCAGCCATCTTGTCATGTTTGTCTAAAGCGACAGAGCGATTTAAGTCTGCCTGTAGTCTGATTACCTCTTGTACATTGCTGCCAAATTAAACCAGGATCAAACAACATTCAGACAGAATCATCAAAACCAGTCACACATCTATATGGTCTAATTTGTTACACAGGCAGCGTACCTGAGTTATTTAGGCTTCAAACATGAACACGTTCTCTACACAATCCAAGCCAACAATGGGTCAATGACATGCAGCTGGGTTTTGAGGTACTGGAGCAAACGAACAAACATCATGGCCGACACCAATATAATTTTGGAAACACTGCGACAATGAGCAGTCAACACTAAACCCTCTTCACACTCCTACCAACCAGGCCCTTCCTCGAACCTACACCACCAGTAGCAATTTGTTATAAGCAGCAACAAAAAGCAGTTATATAGTTATTTGCAACAGATAACCCATAAGTATTAGGCCTACTTCTTTGTGTGCAAATAATTTATAGATAGAAGATGAAAAAAATAGACAAACCAAGGAGTAGAAAAATCTTTTCCCCTTGAACCAGGGAGAACTCTCCCTGCTTGAACAACAAAAATAGATACCATCTACTTAAATTCCACACTCTATATAGTTGTACAAATACTCACATGCACTAGACATTCGTCATCAACATGGTCGGAATACATTGTTAGGCCCTTTCTTCCAACCACCAGTCACACCTGCACCAACGAGTCATATCTTGACCAAGGAGTACTCCCTGTCTTGACTGATCCATGTGCCAGGTTAAAGTTCAGATATGTTCTGATCTATCTGATTGGTCAAAATATTCTCACAAAAATAATATATAGGGCAGAGTGCAGACAACTCTTTTGATTTTCACTTTTTGTCAATTTATTGTATTGCTTCTTTTGGGCTCCGTGCACACAAAGCTGTCTTCAATTTCTTCAGAGAAAATAGCGCAATCTTCAATTTTAAAACTTCCATCTTCAGACTTAATTCTTCAAAACAACTGGACCGTGGTGTTATCTAAGCTCATTTCTGCTTAGAATGACCCATGTGCTTGAGTTTTGGTTATGTTTTGATAGGCTGACGAGTTTAAGTTTGTTATTGCTTGGAGTTGTACGTCCAAAACACCTAATCTGAATAGCTAATTCCAAATTGTTTGACTGAATTTCAGTCTAAAATCTTTTATTGATTTTTCATTTAATCTGACTAATTCTTTTTTTCAACTTTAAAACACTCAATCTTCAATATTCAGTAAAATACGCGGGGAGCCCCTTCTTTGTAGATCAGGGAGTTTGTCCCCAACCCCATTATTACATTGTTTCAGGTTAGATATTGTTTAGATAGTGTATGGATGTATGTGTATTTTAAACCACTTTTAAGTCACTTTTGTCACTTTGCACAATACTCGAGGCTTGCATTGCCACCCGCACACTAAAAAGTATTTGCGTAAATAGGCTAACTCCATCACCCTCAATTTTCATCTAACATATTTAAGACACACCTTCTACCGTCATATGCGTACACATATGTTAAGTTACCGTTCTTAAACTATATCTATTCAACCTATATAAGCTAAGAAGTCGACTGATCACGCACAAGGCAGGAAGGGATGGATGAAAGTATCATATTATATCGCATTGACTTACCTGGAGTTTTCCTTCAATTATGAAGTTATGATGTTTCATGCTTTGTTATTCCTATTGAATAATGTACTATTTTTGCAGCTCCCTACTTTTTTGTGTTTTTCATTAAATTAAAAATGTTATTAACGTCCCATTTTAATGTTTGACGGTGTCATGGGTTCTGTTGAGTCCAAATAATCGTGTTACACACACAATGGACTTAATCAGTGCTATAGTAACGACAACAGCTGGTGTCAGTTTTGACAAGGATTATAACAGCTGATTACTTATCACTCCTTGGTTTTAACTCTAGTGATATACAATCCAAAGTGCACAACATACAACACAACAATTTTTAGGCAAGCAGACATATCAAGAAAGGGGTGTCATAGATTATTGTTATCTGTATTAAAACAGACTATCACTGTAGTCAAAAGAGCATACTCTGTGAAAATTTATGTTTTTTGAATCTCGAATATCAATAGATGACGATGAGTCTTAAAAAATGATTTTTTCCATTATAAAAAACAGTGCAGCTGTTGAGTATTATATTGATAGTATGTTTGAGGACGTGGTCCCTGATATACATGAAGTAGAGTTGTTTGAAGCCAATGTGACTGATGAATTCGCATTTAAATGCAAAGAATATCTGGTCAATGGTTGGCCAAGATACAAGTAGTTAAGAGGTGAATTGAGGTGTTTATATACTTGTCGTCATAAGTTGTCTGTGCACAAAGGTTGTCTTATGTTTGCTGACAGACTTTACGTACCTGCTAGTTTGCGTAGTGCCTATATTGATAGAGCACATCCACTCACTCAACAGGTGGTCTGGTGGCTCAATATGATGTTTGTATCAAAGACATGAGAGTTAAAGATGAGCCTTGTCATGAAACTTCACTGCCAATGGGGCCTTGGATTGAGATCGCATCTGACGTTATGGTGTTCGAAAATAAATTTTACTGCATTCTTGTAGACATTCATAGTAAGTGGATTGAGGCTGTGCCTATATCAGAGCAGACGAGTCTAAGGATTATAGGTGCCTTCAAGAAAGTATTTTGTAATCTTGCAGTCCCTAGAAACCTAGGAGGTGACAATGGTCCGGGGTATAAAAGTGCTGAATTCCGACAGTTTGGGAGTGACTATGGCTTTAGTCATGCAACGAGTAGCACTCGTTACCAACAATATAACGGTTTGGCTGAAAGATCTGTAGGTGTTGTCAAGAGAATGTTTCGAAAATGCGGTGGCCCAGATTCGATGCGGGGGAAGCTGGACGCGCAAGGAGGGCCCCAGCCCTTCGCAGCGTGGCCCAGATTCGATGCGGGGGAAGCTGGACGCGCAAGGAGGGCCCCAGCCCTTCGCAGCGTGGCCCAGATTCGATGCGGGGGAAGCTGGACGCGCAAGGAGGGCCCCAGCCCTTCGCAGCGTGGCCCAGATTCGATGCGGGGGAAGCTGGACGCGCAAGGAGGGCCCCAGCCCTTCGCAGCGTGGCCCAGATTCGATGCGGGGGAAGCTGGACGCGCAAGGAGGGCCCCAGCCCTTCGCAGCGTGGCCCAGATTCGATGCGGGGGAAGCTGGACGCGCAAGGAGGGCCCCAGCCCTTCGCAGCGTGGCCCAGATTCGATGCGGGGGAAGCTGGACGCGCAAGGAGGGCCCCAGCCCTTCGCAGCGTGGCCCAGATTCGATGCGGGGGAAGCTGGACGCGCAAGGAGGGCCCCAGCCCTTCGCAGCGTGGCCCAGATTCGATGCGGGGGAAGCTGGACGCGCAAGGAGGGCCCCAGCCCTTCGCAGCGTGGCCCAGATTCGATGCGGGGGAAGCTGGACGCGCAAGGAGGGCCCCAGCCCTTCGCAGCGTGGCCCAGATTCGATGCGGGGGAAGCTGGACGCGCAAGGAGGGCCCCAGCCCTTCGCAGCGTGGCCCAGATTCGATGCGGGGGAAGCTGGACGCGCAAGGAGGGCCCCAGCCCTTCGCAGCGTGGCCCAGATTCGATGCGGGGGAAGCTGGACGCGCAAGGAGGGCCCCAGCCCTTCGCAGCGTGGCCCAGATTCGATGCGGGGGAAGCTGGACGCGCAAGGAGGGCCCCAGCCCTTCGCAGCGTGGCCCAGATTCGATGCGGGGGAAGCTGGACGCGCAAGGAGGGCCCCAGCCCTTCGCAGCGTGGCCCAGATTCGATGCGGGGGAAGCTGGACGCGCAAGGAGGGCCCCAGCCCTTCGCAGCGTGGCCCAGATTCGATGCGGGGGAAGCTGGACGCGCAAGGAGGGCCCCAGCCCTTCGCAGCGTGGCCCAGATTCGATGCGGGGGAAGCTGGACGCGCAAGGAGGGCCCCAGCCCTTCGCAGCGTGGCCCAGATTCGATGCGGGGGAAGCTGGACGCGCAAGGAGGGCCCCAGCCCTTCGCAGCGTGGCCCAGATTCGATGCGGGGGAAGCTGGACGCGCAAGGAGGGCCCCAGCCCTTCGCAGCGTGGCCCAGATTCGATGCGGGGGAAGCTGGACGCGCAAGGAGGGCCCCAGCCCTTCGCAGCGTGGCCCAGATTCGATGCGGGGGAAGCTGGACGCGCAAGGAGGGCCCCAGCCCTTCGCAGCGTGGCCCAGATTCGATGCGGGGGAAGCTGGACGCGCAAGGAGGGCCCCAGCCCTTCGCAGCGTGGCCCAGATTCGATGCGGGGGAAGCTGGACGCGCAAGGAGGGCCCCAGCCCTTCGCAGCGTGGCCCAGATTCGATGCGGGGGAAGCTGGACGCGCAAGGAGGGCCCCAGCCCTTCGCAGCGTGGCCCAGATTCGATGCGGGGGAAGCTGGACGCGCAAGGAGGGCCCCAGCCCTTCGCAGCGTGGCCCAGATTCGATGCGGGGGAAGCTGGACGCGCAAGGAGGGCCCCAGCCCTTCGCAGCGTGGCCCAGATTCGATGCGGGGGAAGCTGGACGCGCAAGGAGGGCCCCAGCCCTTCGCAGCGTGGCCCAGATTCGATGCGGGGGAAGCTGGACGCGCAAGGAGGGCCCCAGCCCTTCGCAGCGTGGCCCAGATTCGATGCGGGGGAAGCTGGACGCGCAAGGAGGGCCCCAGCCCTTCGCAGCGTGGCCCAGATTCGATGCGGGGGAAGCTGGACGCGCAAGGAGGGCCCCAGCCCTTCGCAGCGTGGCCCAGATTCGATGCGGGGGAAGCTGGACGCGCAAGGAGGGCCCCAGCCCTTCGCAGCGTGGCCCAGATTCGATGCGGGGGAAGCTGGACGCGCAAGGAGGGCCCCAGCCCTTCGCAGCGTGGCCCAGATTCGATGCGGGGGAAGCTGGACGCGCAAGGAGGGCCCCAGCCCTTCGCAGCGTGGCCCAGATTCGATGCGGGGGAAGCTGGACGCGCAAGGAGGGCCCCAGCCCTTCGCAGCGTGGCCCAGATTCGATGCGGGGGAAGCTGGACGCGCAAGGAGGGCCCCAGCCCTTCGCAGCGTGGCCCAGATTCGATGCGGGGGAAGCTGGACGCGCAAGGAGGGCCCCAGCCCTTCGCAGCGTGGCCCAGATTCGATGCGGGGGAAGCTGGACGCGCAAGGAGGGCCCCAGCCCTTCGCAGCGTGGCCCAGATTCGATGCGGGGGAAGCTGGACGCGCAAGGAGGGCCCCAGCCCTTCGCAGCGTGGCCCAGATTCGATGCGGGGGAAGCTGGACGCGCAAGGAGGGCCCCAGCCCTTCGCAGCGTGGCCCAGATTCGATGCGGGGGAAGCTGGACGCGCAAGGAGGGCCCCAGCCCTTCGCAGCGTGGCCCAGATTCGATGCGGGGGAAGCTGGACGCGCAAGGAGGGCCCCAGCCCTTCGCAGCGTGGCCCAGATTCGATGCGGGGGAAGCTGGACGCGCAAGGAGGGCCCCAGCCCTTCGCAGCGTGGCCCAGATTCGATGCGGGGGAAGCTGGACGCGCAAGGAGGGCCCCAGCCCTTCGCAGCGTGGCCCAGATTCGATGCGGGGGAAGCTGGACGCGCAAGGAGGGCCCCAGCCCTTCGCAGCGTGGCCCAGATTCGATGCGGGGGAAGCTGGACGCGCAAGGAGGGCCCCAGCCCTTCGCAGCGTGGCCCAGATTCGATGCGGGGGAAGCTGGACGCGCAAGGAGGGCCCCAGCCCTTCGCAGCGTGGCCCAGATTCGATGCGGGGGAAGCTGGACGCGCAAGGAGGGCCCCAGCCCTTCGCAGCGTGGCCCAGATTCGATGCGGGGGAAGCTGGACGCGCAAGGAGGGCCCCAGCCCTTCGCAGCGTGGCCCAGATTCGATGCGGGGGAAGCTGGACGCGCAAGGAGGGCCCCAGCCCTTCGCAGCGTGGCCCAGATTCGATGCGGGGGAAGCTGGACGCGCAAGGAGGGCCCCAGCCCTTCGCAGCGTGGCCCAGATTCGATGCGGGGGAAGCTGGACGCGCAAGGAGGGCCCCAGCCCTTCGCAGCGTGGCCCAGATTCGATGCGGGGGAAGCTGGACGCGCAAGGAGGGCCCCAGCCCTTCGCAGCGTGGCCCAGATTCGATGCGGGGGAAGCTGGACGCGCAAGGAGGGCCCCAGCCCTTCGCAGCGTGGCCCAGATTCGATGCGGGGGAAGCTGGACGCGCAAGGAGGGCCCCAGCCCTTCGCAGCGTGGCCCAGATTCGATGCGGGGGAAGCTGGACGCGCAAGGAGGGCCCCAGCCCTTCGCAGCGTGGCCCAGATTCGATGCGGGGGAAGCTGGACGCGCAAGGAGGGCCCCAGCCCTTCGCAGCGTGGCCCAGATTCGATGCGGGGGAAGCTGGACGCGCAAGGAGGGCCCCAGCCCTTCGCAGCGTGGCCCAGATTCGATGCGGGGGAAGCTGGACGCGCAAGGAGGGCCCCAGCCCTTCGCAGCGTGGCCCAGATTCGATGCGGGGGAAGCTGGACGCGCAAGGAGGGCCCCAGCCCTTCGCAGCGTGGCCCAGATTCGATGCGGGGGAAGCTGGACGCGCAAGGAGGGCCCCAGCCCTTCGCAGCGTGGCCCAGATTCGATGCGGGGGAAGCTGGACGCGCAAGGAGGGCCCCAGCCCTTCGCAGCGTGGCCCAGATTCGATGCGGGGGAAGCTGGACGCGCAAGGAGGGCCCCAGCCCTTCGCAGCGTGGCCCAGATTCGATGCGGGGGAAGCTGGACGCGCAAGGAGGGCCCCAGCCCTTCGCAGCGTGGCCCAGATTCGATGCGGGGGAAGCTGGACGCGCAAGGAGGGCCCCAGCCCTTCGCAGCGTGGCCCAGATTCGATGCGGGGGAAGCTGGACGCGCAAGGAGGGCCCCAGCCCTTCGCAGCGTGGCCCAGATTCGATGCGGGGGAAGCTGGACGCGCAAGGAGGGCCCCAGCCCTTCGCAGCGTGGCCCAGATTCGATGCGGGGGAAGCTGGACGCGCAAGGAGGGCCCCAGCCCTTCGCAGCGTGGCCCAGATTCGATGCGGGGGAAGCTGGACGCGCAAGGAGGGCCCCAGCCCTTCGCAGCGTGGCCCAGATTCGATGCGGGGGAAGCTGGACGCGCAAGGAGGGCCCCAGCCCTTCGCAGCGTGGCCCAGATTCGATGCGGGGGAAGCTGGACGCGCAAGGAGGGCCCCAGCCCTTCGCAGCGTGGCCCAGATTCGATGCGGGGGAAGAGCTTGCCCCCTTTTAAATGCCCAGATTCGATGCGGGGGAAGAGCTTGCCCCCTTTTAAATGCCCAGATTCGATGCGGGGGAAGAGCTTGCCCCCTTTTAAATGCCCAGATTCGATGCGGGGGAAGAGCTTGCCCCCTTTTAAATGCCCAGATTCGATGCGGGGGAAGAGCTTGCCCCCTTTTAAATGCCCAGATTCGATGCGGGGGAAGAGCTTGCCCCCTTTTAAATGCCCAGATTCGATGCGGGGGAAGAGCTTGCCCCCTTTTAAATGCCCAGATTCGATGCGGGGGAAGAGCTTGCCCCCTTTTAAATGCCCAGATTCGATGCGGGGGAAGAGCTTGCCCCCTTTTAAATGCCCAGATTCGATGCGGGGGAAGAGCTTGCCCCCTTTTAAATGCCCAGATTCGATGCGGGGGAAGAGCTTGCCCCCTTTTAAATGCCCAGATTCGATGCGGGGGAAGAGCTTGCCCCCTTTTAAATGCCCAGATTCGATGCGGGGGAAGAGCTTGCCCCCTTTTAAATGCCCAGATTCGATGCGGGGGAAGAGCTTGCCCCCTTTTAAATGCCCAGATTCGATGCGGGGGAAGAGCTTGCCCCCTTTTAAATGCCCAGATTCGATGCGGGGGAAGAGCTTGCCCCCTTTTAAATGCCCAGATTCGATGCGGGGGAAGAGCTTGCCCCCTTTTAAATGCCCAGATTCGATGCGGGGGAAGAGCTTGCCCCCTTTTAAATGCCCAGATTCGATGCGGGGGAAGAGCTTGCCCCCTTTTAAATGCCCAGATTCGATGCGGGGGAAGAGCTTGCCCCCTTTTAAATGCCCAGATTCGATGCGGGGGAAGAGCTTGCCCCCTTTTAAATGCCCACATTCGATGCGGGGGAAGAGCTTGCCCCCTTTTAAATGCCCACATTCGATGCGGGGGAAGAGCTTGCCCCCTTTTAAATGCCCACATTCGATGCGGGGGAAGAGCTTGCCCCCTTTTAAATGCCCACATTCGATGCGGGGGAAGAGCTTGCCCCCTTTTAAATGCCCACATTCGATGCGGGGGAAGAGCTTGCCCCCTTTTAAATGCCCAGATTCGATGCGGGGGAAGAGCTTGCCCCCTTTTAAATGCCCAGATTCGATGCGGGGGAAGAGCTTGCCCCCTTTTAAATGCCCAGATTCGATGCGGGGGAAGAGCTTGCCCCCTTTTAAATGCCCAGATTCGATGCGGGGGAAGAGCTTGCCCCCTTTTAAATGCCCAGATTCGATGCGGGGGAAGAGCTTGCCCCCTTTTAAATGCCCAGATTCGATGCGGGGGAAGAGCTTGCCCCCTTTTAAATGCCCAGATTCGATGCGGGGGAAGAGCTTGCCCCCTTTTAAATGCCCAGATTCGATGCGGGGGAAGAGCTTGCCCCCTTTTAAATGCCCAGATTCGATGCGGGGGAAGAGCTTGCCCCCTTTTAAATGCCCAGATTCGATGCGGGGGAAGAGCTTGCCCCCTTTTAAATGCCCAGATTCGATGCGGGGGAAGAGCTTGCCCCCTTTTAAATGCCCAGATTCGATGCGGGGGAAGAGCTTGCCCCCTTTTAAATGCCCAGATTCGATGCGGGGGAAGAGCTTGCCCCCTTTTAAATGCCCAGATTCGATGCGGGGGAAGAGCTTGCCCCCTTTTAAATGCCCAGATTCGATGCGGGGGAAGAGCTTGCCCCCTTTTAAATGCCCAGATTCGATGCGGGGGAAGAGCTTGCCCCCTTTTAAATGCCCAGATTCGATGCGGGGGAAGAGCTTGCCCCCTTTTAAATGCCCAGATTCGATGCGGGGGAAGAGCTTGCCCCCTTTTAAATGCCCAGATTCGATGCGGGGGAAGAGCTTGCCCCCTTTTAAATGCCCAGATTCGATGCGGGGGAAGAGCTTGCCCCCTTTTAAATGCCCAGATTCGATGCGGGGGAAGAGCTTGCCCCCTTTTAAATGCCCAGATTCGATGCGGGGGAAGAGCTTGCCCCCTTTTAAATGCCCAGATTCGATGCGGGGGAAGAGCTTGCCCCCTTTTAAATGCCCAGATTCGATGCGGGGGAAGAGCTTGCCCCCTTTTAAATGCCCAGATTCGATGCGGGGGAAGAGCTTGCCCCCTTTTAAATGCCCAGATTCGATGCGGGGGAAGAGCTTGCCCCCTTTTAAATGCCCAGATTCGATGCGGGGGAAGAGCTTGCCCCCTTTTAAATGCCCAGATTCGATGCGGGGGAAGAGCTTGCCCCCTTTTAAATGCCCAGATTCGATGCGGGGGAAGAGCTTGCCCCCTTTTAAATGCCCAGATTCGATGCGGGGGAAGAGCTTGCCCCCTTTTAAATGCCCAGATTCGATGCGGGGGAAGAGCTTGCCCCCTTTTAAATGCCCAGATTCGATGCGGGGGAAGAGCTTGCCCCCTTTTAAATGCCCAGATTCGATGCGGGGGAAGAGCTTGCCCCCTTTTAAATGCCCAGATTCGATGCGGGGGAAGAGCTTGCCCCCTTTTAAATGCCCAGATTCGATGCGGGGGAAGAGCTTGCCCCCTTTTAAATGCCCAGATTCGATGCGGGGGAAGAGCTTGCCCCCTTTTAAATGCCCAGATTCGATGCGGGGGAAGAGCTTGCCCCCTTTTAAATGCCCAGATTCGATGCGGGGGAAGAGCTTGCCCCCTTTTAAATGCCCAGATTCGATGCGGGGGAAGAGCTTGCCCCCTTTTAAATGCCCAGATTCGATGCGGGGGAAGAGCTTGCCCCCTTTTAAATGCCCAGATTCGATGCGGGGGAAGAGCTTGCCCCCTTTTAAATGCCCAGATTCGATGCGGGGGAAGAGCTTGCCCCCTTTTAAATGCCCAGATTCGATGCGGGGGAAGAGCTTGCCCCCTTTTAAATGCCCAGATTCGATGCGGGGGAAGAGCTTGCCCCCTTTTAAATGCCCAGATTCGATGCGGGGGAAGAGCTTGCCCCCTTTTAAATGCCCAGATTCGATGCGGGGGAAGAGCTTGCCCCCTTTTAAATGCCCAGATTCGATGCGGGGGAAGAGCTTGCCCCCTTTTAAATGCCCAGATTCGATGCGGGGGAAGAGCTTGCCCCCTTTTAAATGCCCAGATTCGATGCGGGGGAAGAGCTTGCCCCCTTTTAAATGCCCAGATTCGATGCGGGGGAAGAGCTTGCCCCCTTTTAAATGCCCAGATTCGATGCGGGGGAAGAGCTTGCCCCCTTTTAAATGCCCAGATTCGATGCGGGGGAAGAGCTTGCCCCCTTTTAAATGCCCAGATTCGATGCGGGGGAAGAGCTTGCCCCCTTTTAAATGCCCAGATTCGATGCGGGGGAAGAGCTTGCCCCCTTTTAAATGCCCAGATTCGATGCGGGGGAAGAGCTTGCCCCCTTTTAAATGCCCAGATTCGATGCGGGGGAAGAGCTTGCCCCCTTTTAAATGCCCAGATTCGATGCGGGGGAAGAGCTTGCCCCCTTTTAAATGCCCAGATTCGATGCGGGGGAAGAGCTTGCCCCCTTTTAAATGCCCAGATTCGATGCGGGGGAAGAGCTTGCCCCCTTTTAAATGCCCAGATTCGATGCGGGGGAAGAGCTTGCCCCCTTTTAAATGCCCAGATTCGATGCGGGGGAAGAGCTTGCCCCCTTTTAAATGCCCAGATTCGATGCGGGGGAAGAGCTTGCCCCCTTTTAAATGCCCAGATTCGATGCGGGGGAAGAGCTTGCCCCCTTTTAAATGCCCAGATTCGATGCGGGGGAAGAGCTTGCCCCCTTTTAAATGCCCAGATTCGATGCGGGGGAAGAACTTGCCCCCTTTTAAATGCCCAGATTCGATGCGGGGGAAGAACTTGCCCCCTTTTAAATGCCCAGATTCGATGCGGGGGAAGAACTTGCCCCCTTTTAAATGCCCAGATTCGATGCGGGGGAAGAACTTGCCCCCTTTTAAATGCCCAGATTCGATGCGGGGGAAGAACTTGCCCCCTTTTAAATGCCCAGATTCGATGCGGGGGAAGAACTTGCCCCCTTTTAAATGCCCAGATTCGATGCGGGGGAAGAACTTGCCCCCTTTTAAATGCCCAGATTCGATGCGGGGGAAGAACTTGCCCCCTTTTAAATGCCCAGATTCGATGCGGGGGAAGAACTTGCCCCCTTTTAAATGCCCAGATTCGATGCGGGGGAAGAACTTGCCCCCTTTTAAATGCCCAGATTCGATGCGGGGGAAGAACTTGCCCCCTTTTAAATGCCCAGATTCGATGCGGGGGAAGAACTTGCCCCCTTTTAAATGCCCAGATTCGATGCGGGGGAAGAACTTGCCCCCTTTTAAATGCCCAGATTCGATGCGGGGGAAGAACTTGCCCCCTTTTAAATGCCCAGATTCGATGCGGGGGAAGAACTTGCCCCCTTTTAAATGCCCAGATTCGATGCGGGGGAAGAACTTGCCCCCTTTTAAATGCCCAGATTCGATGCGGGGGAAGAACTTGCCCCCTTTTAAATGCCCAGATTCGATGCGGGGGAAGAACTTGCCCCCTTTTAAATGCCCAGATTCGATGCGGGGGAAGAACTTGCCCCCTTTTAAATGCCCAGATTCGATGCGGGGGAAGAACTTGCCCCCTTTTAAATGCCCAGATTCGATGCGGGGGAAGAACTTGCCCCCTTTTAAATGCCCAGATTCGATGCGGGGGAAGAACTTGCCCCCTTTTAAATGCCCAGATTCGATGCGGGGGAAGAACTTGCCCCCTTTTAAATGCCCAGATTCGATGCGGGGGAAGAACTTGCCCCCTTTTAAATGCCCAGATTCGATGCGGGGGAAGAACTTGCCCCCTTTTAAATGCCCAGATTCGATGCGGGGGAAGAACTTGCCCCCTTTTAAATGCCCAGATTCGATGCGGGGGAAGAACTTGCCCCCTTTTAAATGCCCAGATTCGATGCGGGGGAAGAACTTGCCCCCTTTTAAATGCCCAGATTCGATGCGGGGGAAGAACTTGCCCCCTTTTAAATGCCCAGATTCGATGCGGGGGAAGAACTTGCCCCCTTTTAAATGCCCAGATTCGATGCGGGGGAAGAACTTGCCCCCTTTTAAATGCCCAGATTCGATGCGGGGGAAGAACTTGCCCCCTTTTAAATGCCCAGATTCGATGCGGGGGAAGAACTTGCCCCCTTTTAAATGCCCAGATTCGATGCGGGGGAAGAACTTGCCCCCTTTTAAATGCCCAGATTCGATGCGGGGGAAGAACTTGCCCCCTTTTAAATGCCCAGATTCGATGCGGGGGAAGAACTTGCCCCCTTTTAAATGCCCAGATTCGATGCGGGGGAAGAACTTGCCCCCTTTTAAATGCCCAGATTCGATGCGGGGGAAGAACTTGCCCCCTTTTAAATGCCCAGATTCGATGCGGGGGAAGAACTTGCCCCCTTTTAAATGCCCAGATTCGATGCGGGGGAAGAACTTGCCCCCTTTTAAATGCCCAGATTCGATGCGGGGGAAGAACTTGCCCCCTTTTAAATGCCCAGATTCGATGCGGGGGAAGAACTTGCCCCCTTTTAAATGCCCAGATTCGATGCGGGGGAAGAACTTGCCCCCTTTTAAATGCCCAGATTCGATGCGGGGGAAGAACTTGCCCCCTTTTAAATGCCCAGATTCGATGCGGGGGAAGAACTTGCCCCCTTTTAAATGCCCAGATTCGATGCGGGGGAAGAACTTGCCCCCTTTTAAATGCCCAGATTCGATGCGGGGGAAGAACTTGCCCCCTTTTAAATGCCCAGATTCGATGCGGGGGAAGAACTTGCCCCCTTTTAAATGCCCAGATTCGATGCGGGGGAAGAACTTGCCCCCTTTTAAATGCCCAGATTCGATGCGGGGGAAGAACTTGCCCCCTTTTAAATGCCCAGATTCGATGCGGGGGAAGAACTTGCCCCCTTTTAAATGCCCAGATTCGATGCGGGGGAAGAACTTGCCCCCTTTTAAATGCCCAGATTCGATGCGGGGGAAGAACTTGCCCCCTTTTAAATGCCCAGATTCGATGCGGGGGAAGAACTTGCCCCCTTTTAAATGCCCAGATTCGATGCGGGGGAAGAACTTGCCCCCTTTTAAATGCCCAGATTCGATGCGGGGGAAGAACTTGCCCCCTTTTAAATGCCCAGATTCGATGCGGGGGAAGAACTTGCCCCCTTTTAAATGCCCAGATTCGATGCGGGGGAAGAACTTGCCCCCTTTTAAATGCCCAGATTCGATGCGGGGGAAGAACTTGCCCCCTTTTAAATGCCCAGATTCGATGCGGGGGAAGAACTTGCCCCCTTTTAAATGCCCAGATTCGATGCGGGGGAAGAACTTGCCCCCTTTTAAATGCCCAGATTCGATGCGGGGGAAGAACTTGCCCCCACTTGCCCCCACTTGCCCCCACTTGCCCCCACTTGCCCCCACTTGCCCCCACTTGCCCCCACTTGCCCCCACTTGCCCCCACTTGCCCCCACTTGCCCCCACTTGCCCCCACTTGCCCCCACTTGCCCCCACTTGCCCCCACTTGCCCCCACTTGCCCCCACTTGCCCCCACTTGCCCCCACTTGCCCCCACTTGCCCCCACTTGCCCCCACTTGCCCCCACTTGCCCCCACTTGCCCCCACTTGCCCCCACTTGCCCCCACTTGCCCCCACTTGCCCCCACTTGCCCCCACTTGCCCCCACTTGCCCCCACTTGCCCCCACTTGCCCCCACTTGCCCCCACTTGCCCCCACTTGCCCCCACTTGCCCCCACTTGCCCCCACTTGCCCCCACTTGCCCCCACTTGCCCCCACTTGCCCCCACTTGCCCCCACTTGCCCCCACTTGCCCCCACTTGCCCCCACTTGCCCCCACTTGCCCCCACTTGCCCCCACTTGCCCCCACTTGCCCCCACTTGCCCCCACTTGCCCCCACTTGCCCCCACTTGCCCCCACTTGCCCCCACTTGCCCCCACTTGCCCCCACTTGCCCCCACTTGCCCCCACTTGCCCCCACTTGCCCCCACTTGCCCCCACTTGCCCCCACTTGCCCCCACTTGCCCCCACTTGCCCCCACTTGCCCCCACTTGCCCCCACTTGCCCCCACTTGCCCCCACTTGCCCCCACTTGCCCCCACTTGCCCCCACTTGCCCCCACTTGCCCCCACTTGCCCCCACTTGCCCCCACTTGCCCCCACTTGCCCCCACTTGCCCCCACTTGCCCCCACTTGCCCCCACTTGCCCCCACTTGCCCCCACTTGCCCCCACTTGCCCCCACTTGCCCCCACTTGCCCCCACTTGCCCCCACTTGCCCCCACTTGCCCCCACTTGCCCTCGGGAGCAAGTGGGAGTAAGTGGAGGCAAGCAGGAGCGTGTTGGAGCCAGTTTAAGCATGTGGAAGCATGTTTAGGTAAGTGTTGGTGAGTGGGGATAACTGTAGGCAAGTGGAAGGAAGTAGATGCTAGTGGAAGTAAATGGAAGTAGGTGGGAGGAAGCGGAAGTAAGTGGAATCAAGTGGTTGTAAGTGAAAGCAAGCGGAAGTAAGTGGATGCAAGCGGAAGCAAGTGGATGCAAGCGGATGTAAGTCAAAGCAAGGGAAGTAAGTGTAGGCAAGTGGAGGTAAGTGTAGGCAAATGGAAATAAGTCGAAGTAAGCGGAAGTAAGTTGAAGCAAGTGGAAGCAAGCAGAAATAAGCGGAAGTACGTGGAAGCAAGCGGCAGTAAGTGTTGGTAAGTAGAAGTAAGTAGATGCAAGTGGAATCAAGCAGAAGCAGATGAGAGTGAGTGAAGGCAAACAAGAGTAAGTGAAGGCTAGCAAGAGTAAATGAAGGCAAGCAAGAGTAAGTGAAGGCCAGCGAAGGCAAGTGAGAGTAAGTGCGAGTAAGTGAAGGCAAGCGACGGTAAGTGAGAGTAACCGAGAGCAAGCGAAGATGAGCGAGAGCTGGTGAAGGCAAGTTAGAGCAAGTGAAGGCAAGTGAGAGCAAGTGAAGCCAAGTGAGAGTAAGTGAGAGTAAGTGAGAGTAAGTGAGAGTAAGTGAGAGTAAGTGAGAGTAAGTGAGAGTAAGTGAGAGTAAGTGAGAGTAAGTGAGAGTAAGTGAAGGCAAGTGAAGGCAAGTGAAGGCAAGTGAAGGCAAGTGAAGGCAAGTGAAGGCAAGTGAAGGCGGGTGATGGCAAGTGATGGCAAGTGATGCAAGTGATGGCAATTGAGAATAAGTGAAGGCAAGTGAGAGCAAGTGAAGGCAACTGAGTGCAAGTGAAGGCAAGTGAGAGTAAATGAGAGTAAGCGAAGGCAAACGAGATTAAGTGCAAGTAAGTGAAGGCAAGTGAGAGTAAGAGCAAGTAAGTCAAGGCAAGTGAGAGTAAGTAAAGAAAAGTGAGAATAAGTGAAGGCACATGAGAATAAATGTATGCAAGTGCAAATAAGTGAAGGCAAGTGAGACTAAGTATAGGCAAGTGAGAATAAGTAAAGGCAAATGGAAGCAAGTGGAAATAACTGGAAGCAGTAAGAGTAAGCGAAGGCAAGTGTAAGTAAGTGGAAGCAAGTGAGAGTAAGCAAAGGCAGGTGAGAGTAAGTGAGAGTAATTGAAGGCAAGCAATACTAATTGAATGCAAGCGAGAATAAGTAAAGGCAAGCGAGACTAAGTAAAGGCAAGTGAGACTAAGTAAACGCAAGCGGGAGTAAGTGAGGGCAAGCGAGAGTAAGTGAAGGCAAGCGAGAGTAAGTAAGGCAAGTGGTTGCAAATGGATGCGAGTGAATGTAAGTGTGGGCAAGCGGAAATATGCGTATACAAGCGGGCAAGAGAAAGGAAGTGTAGGCAAGTTGAAGGGAGTGTATGCAAGTTGAACGGAGTGTACGCTAGCGGACGCATCAGTAAGCAAGCGGTAAGAAGTGAAAGGCGTGTATGCAAGTGGAAGCAAGTGGGAATAGGTGAAGGCAAGAGGAAGTAAGTGTAGGCAAGTGGATGCAAGCGGCGAGTTAGTGTAGTGTAAGCAGAAGTGTAGGCAAGTGGAATTCAGTGTAATCAAGCAGAAATATGTGTGGGCAAGGGAATGGCAGTTTAGGCAAGCAAAAGCATGTGTATGCAAGAGGAAGTCAGTGTATGCAAACGGAAGTTAGTGTAGGCAAGCGGAAGTTAGTGTAGGCAAGTGTAGTAAGCACACGCAAGTGGAAGCAAGTTGGATGTAAGTGGATGAAAGTAAAGGCAAGTTCGAGTTGGTGTACGTAAGCGATGGCGCAAGTGGAATTAAGTGAAAGCAAGTGGATGCAAGTAGAAGTAAATGGATGGTGAGTGGAGGCCAGTGCAGGCAATTGGCTTTAATTGAAGACAGTTGTAGGCATGGGAAAGTGAATGTAGGTCAGTGGAAGCAAGTGTAGTAAGTGTAGGCAAGAGGAGTCAGTATTTGCGAGCAAAAGCAAGTAGGATAGTAGTCTTAGGTATTCATCACAATGAAGGTGAGTAAAGGTAAGTACTATAAGAAAGTGTTGACAAGGGAAGAAAGAATGTCAGGATATTATTTAAAGAATGTCTTGGTACCAAAATGATGATTGATTGCTGCATTGAGAAAAAGGAATGCCGAATTGTGTGATCAGTTTTGGATTTTTTCCAGTTTAGGTTGAAGTCTCATCTGAGCAACATTGTTCCAATTCTTTGCACTATCTTTAAACTTCTTTTGTGATGAATATTTATTGTATAATGCAATGCAGTTTTTGCACAATAATGCCACAGACTGTACACACAGACCCAAAATAATAAGCCTTGCAAAACCAAATAATTATGCACAAACAAGTATGATCAAGGTGCCACTTATGGCCTCGTTTATTCAACATACAATAAAAGAAATACAATATCTTGAAGAATATTGCCAAGCTGCCTTGCTCATGGATACTTGAAATAAACTGTTATTGCCTCTTTATGAGTCAATCTAAACTGTATTGATATTAATATGATTTATTCATGATCTAATCTGAGCATTCTATTATTGATGAAAGAATGAATCTACCTGGAGCTGTTGACCAAGTTATTTGGTGTTGGTTTCTAGTTCACTCCAATACATTCGGATGCATATTTTTAGGTTGTAGGGCACACAATGCTACAAATTACAAATGGAGGAGATTTAAATTGTTTGCTAGAATATTTTTGCTCTATTGCCTATGGTGGAAATGGGCGCTGAAATCCCCATCTAGATTTGACACCTGAATGTACTCCAATCGGTCATTCACAAGTTGTGATATGAAATTCATGTGTCACTTTAATTTATGTGTCATGCATATTATAATATGTACTTACTTTGTAACAGTTACAGAGATCGCCGTATATATACTAGGACTGAACATCTCATTGCCCACAATGTACAAGTTACACGCAGCATTTCACCTACAGTAATAACACACTGTGGTGAGAACATTTACTCAGCCTACAATAACAGGCAGTCATCCTAACTTCCAATAGGTATCATAACACATTAAGTAAAGTTTGACTATCACTCAGTGTATCATGTTATTCCTAACAGTCCTATTATACCTGTAAATGTGGTCAGTGGATAGTTGACAGTCAGTTTGTGCAGGAATAACAAGCAAGGCTTTTTTGACAGCATAAAGCCATTAGTAATATAAACGCATCAAAATTACTTTGTATCTTTTTGATCAGTGCAAAGTTGACATAGAATTCTGTAAATTAATTGTTTTTGCAGGTTTTGTTCAACCAAATTCAACCAAATTATTAATTTTAATAGTATGTAAACATGAAGACCAGGTATTATCTATTCTAGTTGGACTGGAATAAGTCAAGAACTACCTCATCATTTACATGGCATATCTATTTATATGTTTATATATATACATAATATATATTTCAGCTCAGGCTTAACAGTTCAATATGTTAAAGCACCATTGTCCTTTGAAGATTGCAAGGGCAGCAGAGCGAGCGAGCAGATCGAGATACCAATCACTCTTCTTGAACCCCTAGAAATTTGAGGGATGCGATTATAAAAACAAACAAAAATGCCTTTAAAGATAGTTTCCTATCTTTGATAGCGCCATTCAAGAGCCTTTGATAGTGTTATTGAAGGCATAGTGAGTGACAGGAACCAAGTAAGTTAAACTTAAAATGCATCAGATCTCATTGTGGCAATATTATTATATTATTTAGGCAATTTAAAGCGGCAATGATATTGATATTCTATCTTATGAGGTTGGAGTTTGGGGCTTGAAGCTTGAATCATCCTTGACCAAGTTAGCTATGATGTTATCTTACCATAACTTTCTCTGTAGAATTTCTGAGTGGACAATGCTTAAGTTGCTTTGTTTTAGTCATAATGATGTTACACTTCTGTCATATACACGTATGAGCTGCCGGTTCCCATAACCTTCTTCACAATGGACTCGACTATCACAGATGCTTCTGCATCTGGCTGCAATATGTATGTGGCATATCATTCATGATACAGGTGTCAGTGGATAAAAAATAATAATTAAATGTGAAACGGGTACCTGGTTATACCTCGACAATAAAAGCAGGGTAGTTTTACATAAATAAGTATCGATTGTGCTAACATGTTGGTCTAGACCACTCTTTATTGTCAAACTTATCTCAAATCCTGTAAAAAGTATCCTACCTTCTCACTCTTCACCTGCTTCCGCTATCTATTATGTCTCATGATGGATTAATGCCAGGAGGCCGATACCAGTGCCAATTATCCAACGGCTTTCAGCATGATGCGCCAACTTTAATCTGTAAGTATGAAGTCTCAAAACTTATAAACACATTGACTTTCACGGACAAATCAGATATTTGATTTACCATTACAATTTATACAGGGAAAATGCTTGCATGCATGCTGAATTTTATTTACTTTTTCCAGAACTTACACTGCTCCGGATTTCTGTGAGTGCTTAGGATGTGCCGGGCTTGTGGATCATGACACCAAATGATTAACCATTGGTTCGAATCTCTAGTTAACCTAAGTTAATTAAAAAAATTAAAGTACTTTTATAAAGACATAGTTGGTGGGTACACTATCATGAGACATCAGGTCAATGATTATGATAGTTACTTACATTTGCAGCGACACGTCTTTAATCAGATGTGTTGTCTGCAGTCATCTTGTTCAAGCTACATTTACCTATTTCCAGCTTGACAGCCTTGTTGGTACAGAGCTGACCACAGCTTCATATCCGTTGTTATTGAATGGATCAACCTAAAACATAGCAAAGGATGAAAATGACAATCGCGATATAGCAGGGTACTTGAACCACCCTTCAGACCCTATATCTCCAGTCACAATAGAAAAACAAGTGGATGATTTATATGCTTCATGGTTTTTTGCAGATTTTCAAACAGCATTATTCAAAAAAAAGTGACAGGGTATGATAAATTTGGCAAGAAAATTTTCTGTCTCAAATCACTAAGTTCTTTGGAAGGAGATGCGACTCACTGAGTTTTTGTGGCCTAAGAAAATGAGTAGTCAATATTGTGTTTGATACTCGATTTTCTCCATAATTAGACTGCCTACTCACTTTTTCTATGGTTTGTTGCGGTTCTTTATGCGTCACTGATATCATGCTATTACTGTCGCAGTCGTTGCGCAGGAGAGCAGATGTTCACTGGCTTTAAAAGGCAGTTTTTGAGCTGATCTGAAAATAAAAGCACCTCCTCTTCTCGGCGCTCAGCTTCTGAGGGTCATAGTCTGTGCCAAGCAAAACAACAGGCGGGTTGGGAGGATTTGCATTTTTGATTGTGTGAGGCGTGAGCAGGATGGTTGAATGAGATGCTGATTTGGTTGGGTATGAGCAAGCCATAAAAATCTGCATGTACTGAATTGATGAGTTGGTCATCTGGCTACTATAAGGCTCATGGGTCGGTAAACCTGATTTTAATTTGGCATCTCTTCCTCTTGCCAAAGCCAACAGTGACATGTGCCCATGGTCGAAAAGGTATGTGAAGAATGAGGAATTACATGCAGCAATGCCAGTGATGGATCATTAGGGTCATAGGGATAGCGAGGATGGATCTGGAGGATCGCTTTATCTCCCCTCCGTTGGCCTAAACCAGTATTTGACCTCTGCATCTGAAAGATAATGTCTGAAGACTGGGAGGAAAGAGGAATGGTCATGTCTAGCAGCATGTAATGGTAATAAACATGCCAACCTTTGTTGTCTGGAATTCAGGGTTGCAACGCCAACATGACAGACAGTGACTGCTGAATTTTCCCAGAAGGCTTGGGCATCATTGTGAATACTCCAGTGGTAAATTGAAAAAAAAACCTGCGCTTCTGCTGGCCATCATGTTTAACCTTTACAGCTTGTGTTTTTGGTAGATATTGACCAAATCTTCATGGTCTAAATCAGGTATGCAATAATGCACAGGGTAATTATCAGGTTGCATGGCAGGATTCCAACTATTGTGTTATTTCCTGCTCTGTGGCAATAAGTGAATCCATGACTTCCCCAATTTTGCCGACCAAACTTAAGATATGGGGTAAGGGTAAGGGTATTATGAATCAACAGTCAATTGTGACTGCGCGATTGCTTCATGAATGGGCCTCATCACCAATAAATCTATGGTGGTCTGCTACTGTAAAAGTGAAAAAATGAAAATGTGAAGAAAAAAGCGAACAAAATATTGAGGAGAATATGAGCACAAAACCTGTGAATCTTGTTTTGGAGAGCACTACGTTCTTCATGTAAGGTTTGCTGTATGTCTCTTCCCAAACAGGTTTTGGTCTTTTTTCAAATCGCCAATCCACATATCATAGCATAGGAATGAAGTTAACCAGCAGGACAGGATGTGATGTCGTATTCTATTGTCTATTATGATTACCACAATGCAGTGGCTATTTCCTTTATATGTCAACCGCGCTACATGCGAGATGCCTCTGTTATTGCTCCCAATAAATATCCTCAAACATCACAAATAAACCTAATAATAATTATATATAATAATCATATTTTTGACAAAATTTTACATCAGTCTTGGACTGGCGAGTCTGTGCTGTTAATATCCAGCTGCCCCAAAGTTATCTTCGTTTTTTTTGGGCTTCCCTAGTGGTTTTTCCTTTTCTGGGTCAGCCATGACTGATCTCATATCAGATGATGATTTTGTGCAGATGTACGCAAGCTGTTAGTGCAGGTATCGATCAAGAACGAACAAGTCTTTTGTTTCAGCAAAAAAGCATGAATGCTCTTGAAATCCAACAACTAAAACCGACTCAAACTGTACGCTCCTGATGATTATCTTAATCAGCTACACCTCTAAAGATACTGTGTAGAGCATACTGGCAGTTTCTGTGTGTACAATATAGACTATAGCAAGATTTTTTTCATGGGAAATAGAAAAACTGGCATTCCTTTCCAACTGCAAACAACGCCCAGTAAATTACAATAATGGGCACATGATGACATCAATAAACCTTGATGTGCATATCACTATATTAAAATCTGGGACAATCCATATTCAGGATGCCAAAGCTTCATCCATAGGAAACCTCATCGAGAACACCATAGTAAACAACATTGTTCCTAAGCTAGCAGTACCACCAAACAGCACCAACCACACTCAACAATATGCCAGATGTTCAGACTCATTTTCAGGTACACCATCACCATTATCCTCATTGCCTGGAAGCCTATGCAATGACCAAATCCCAAGTGATATCTTCTCTGTTTAGAGAAATTATGAAATGGGTGAGGATATATTATCTTCACTTTAAATTCCCAAAATGTCTAAAACTTTGTGACAAAACGAACAGAACTTCTGACAAACCGATTCAGTGCACTGGGAAAGACAAAATCATCCACCGATTATGATAGACGATTCGACGAGATCAGGAAAGCTGTTCGAAAAGTGGATGACCAGTTCACTGACTAATATTGTGATCAGGGCAGGGCGCAAAGATTATGATATCGTGATAATACACAGTGTCTATTTACAGTAAAATATGCAGGGGACAAGTCTGGATTATAATTTGGTCAACTCTTCTGGGCAGATTGGTAATGAATGTATTAATGTCTTGTGGATCATTGAGAACATGGCCACAGAACGCGAATCGACCGCCACGAGACAGACGCAACAGTGACATGTTTGGATTGACCTGGCATCTGTTCAGATTGTGTAAGTCCATAAAGCTCAGGGACAGTAGGGGCCTGGTCAAATGTTTGTTTTGGTCAGAAAAGTTATCCCTCTTGCACAGTTTTCAGAAGAGATCCTTTGCTACAATATTGGCGAACAAGTTGACTGATATCATTGAATTTGTGAGAGAACTTTCGCAGAAGTTGGAGAAACTGAGGGTCAGGGTCAGTATTGTTCAATGTCATATCATGTCTTCATCCATCATCATCGTGAGCAGCATTTTGTAAAGGAACACAAGGTCGTCAAAGTTAACAGATTGAGGAGATAGTGGGCGAGGGTCTTGATATGGCAGTGGATTGACATAATCATCTCCATTGCCAACATTGGTAGGGTCAGGAAAGAAAATCTGCCTAGCTGCCTGGCGCTGATAGTAATTTCTACTGGCATAGGAAGTTTGATGCCGCAGTCCCTGCTTATTATACATAGACATGGCACACTGCCTGCGAGGTTCACTGCAATGCTGTGAGAATGGGAGCTATGGTTGTTTCAAAAACTAAGGCATTCACAGAGACATGATGAAAAGCTATGAGTAGAATAAAGCAGGGCAGTCCAACTTTCTGAAAATTGAAACTACAGGAGACAAATGGGTTTGTTTAGGAAAAGTAATTGAAACATAATGCACAGGTATCTGTCTTCTATAAGGTGCTGCCTGGTGAAACAAAGTTATGGCAAGTTGAGTCAACAAAGTTACAGAGTATGAGTACAAGAGAAGCGCAGCAACCCTCCCAACTTAACCCGTTGCTAACTATGCAGTTTGTTATGAAACTGTTATTGCAATATAGGTAGATGCCTATCAAAAAGTGCCGCCTGATAAAACAAGTTGTGGTAAGGGTCTGAATTTGACAGCTGCTATGAAATAAAAAAGAAGAGCAGCAAAACCCTGAAAATCGAAACAACAAAGCAACACAGGTAGATGCCTGTCTGTCAATAACCACTGCATGGTAAAAAATTGTTGCAAGCTTTGAACTTTGACAGCTGCGATAAAAAAAGAAAAGCAGCATACCGCTGGGTATCGAACAAACAAAGTGACACAGCCTGGTAAAAAAAATTCTTGCAAGCTTCTGACTTTGACAGCTGCGATAAAAAAAAGAAGACCAGAAAGAAAGAAAAGCAGCATTCCATTGGGTATCGAACCACAACAACGCCACACAGATATATGCCTGTGTTGTAGGCTTCTGACTTTGACAGCTGCCATAAAAAAAAGAAGATATTTACAGTCACATGGTTGCGCAATATGATAAGATCGAAATCGGGAATAAGTAGTAATCAGATATGTGGAGATAATACTATTACTTATATGTCGAGAACCCCCTGAAATTTCCTGCCTGGCTTGTTGATTTATCCAAAAAAAAGTATAGATTTTCGAATTTTACAGTGTTTGGCTCCAATAGTTGAATGAATAACAAAGTGACCTACCCAAGCAGCTGATTGGCTGTTGTAAGATTCATTTTGAGTGCGGTGCATTTCAAAGTTCAACAAAAGGCATGACTCAACTTACTAGGATACACCTTTGAATAAAAAAAGTCCCTCTACAAGAAAAATCTCCAAGGCACTGAGGCTTAAAAACTTTGAGGGATAGAGAGTGCTCTTGACAATAAACTCAAAGGACCAGACTAGCGGAAGTGACCCCACTTTGTAACAAACACAGTCTCTTACGGGTTAGACTTCAGAGTGTGTGTTCAAATATCATAACCTATAGTCCAAACCTTTGCGCTACTCACTCGCGGGTTAATTGAAGCTAATATGAACATTACAAGCAAAGCAACTTAGTTGGTTACCCAGTGTTTGATAGTATAACTAAAAAAAAGAACAGGTAAGAATATAGTATGTCTTGCAGTGAATGAAGCTGAATGGGCAGAACTGTTAGGTGTTTATCAGGTGATATAATAGATCTCAAGATGCCACCCATCACCACCCTAGAGCTGAGAAGCTATTGTTACCCTGTTCAGGATTAGGACTAAGGGTTACCACAACAAGTAGTTGTACATTTCAGCTACAAACATTAATAGTCACCAACAGATATTCTTGCCTACTTAATTTTTAGTGATTTTAGTGATTGATCAATTTTTTAACACAGGTGTTTTTAAACCCAGTTATTGGATCAAAGTTTCTTTGCTGCATCTTTTAGGCAAAGTCTGTGAACAGGTTATCGTTGACAAGATCAAGTTTTGTGTGAAACATCTCATCGGTTGCAATCAGTATGCTTTTTGTTGGGACATTAGACGCTATTTTACAGCTTTTTGATGATATAAAATCAGATTTAGATTTGGCTCACAATACTCAAGTACAATTATAGGGGGCTGTTGATTTTTCTAGAGCACTTGATAGGCTTCAGCCAAGTATCGTTCTAAGTAAAATGTAAATTATGGTGCGAATGAAACCCTACTGGATCTATTAGCTGAATTTCTAGTACATAGGAAACAATGTGTAAAATTCAATAGCACCTTTTCTGATTACATTGATATCTCTGTTAGGGCACCACAGGGCACCAAGCTTGGGCACCTGCTATGGCTTTTTAATGTTAACAACTTGAATGTTGAGGATTTTAGATTAGTGAAGTATGCAGATGATACTACATTTTACAAACGTTTCGGAGAGAATAGCACCGACTCTATTGCCGCAGCTTTTTATGATACAATGGTGGCTGATGATAATAATATGCTACTGAATGCTTACAATACTGGTATAATAAATGTTTTGCTGAGTTACCATAATGAGTATATCGATCCTGTGAATTTGAGTCCGTGATTCACCATCTCAGATTGCCAAGTATTTAGGTATGACATTGATAATCATTTATCTTTTAATAAACATGTAGAATCTCTTGTCTCATCCTGTAATAGTGAGATATTTCTTTTACTTTATGATCAAACAAAGTTGTTAGATATTAGCTTTCCATTCTATTTCGCCACTCAATGATTTCATATTTTCCAGCAGCTTTGCTAGTAGCCACTCTCATCCACTTTTAGTCGCATTAGTTTTAATAATTTCAAGAGATCTTCCGCTGCTAATAATGTATGCACTAAATACCGTCCAGAAATTTCCCAAACCCAGGAATGCTCAAAAAACTTTTTTCAGTTTTATATGAGATTTTTTAATAATGACAACATTTATATTGAGTAAAACGAGCACGGCATTTCAATGTTATCGAACCTTGGTTTGATAGAAAAGTGAAAATAAACCAATACCAATACCAATTAGTATATCACTTGATCAGTGTGGTCAGCAGACCTTTGGTTGTGTCATTGGAGATCGTGTAACCATGCCCACTTCGATTTTGCAGTTAATCTAAAAAGTCAACTATCCTTAATGCTTGAACTTTAATTTAATTTTTTATACATAATTATGCTGACACTGATCTTCAATGCCGTTTTAGTTCCCAGCAGACCAACCATTAACCTCTCTGGACAGCGTTAGCGGAGGAGTGACTGAATGGAAGGAAAAAGTCAAAGCAGGGGAACCGATTGCGACCTCAGATGGGAAACACTATAAAGCGCAAAACATCATATTAGTGAACAAGGAGACTGATTTTTGACTGCAAGCGGTATGAAGACTGAAGAGAGAGATTTAGGTTCTAGTCAGGCAACAGCAAGATGTTTATACCGACAACTGTCTGATATAATGTATTATGTACCATTGGCAGATTTCATACAGAAGTACAAAGCTGTCCAGTATGCTGGGAATTTTTTGTTCCTTCAATTGAGAAAACAATTGTGCTTTTAAATCCTTCAATCAATATGCCTTCTTTTCTTCTTTATCTGAAATTTGTGTACAGCCATTAATAGTATCAAACTTTTTAATTGTACACGTATTTGATGCTTCGAGGTTTCAATGACCCAAAGATTTATCTGGTCAGGCTATATGTAATATATTTCATTATTTTATGCATTATTTAGATCAGCCATTGTTATCAATAAAGTATCAGTAACTGCTGCAACTTCAGTCAAGGACTACTTCATACAACACTTTTCCATGTATCGATAATTTTGCTTGCCACAGATTTGACAATGTGTTGTTGACTTGGCAGATACTTAAAATAATAATCCCATCTTTAACACTTGAATAATAGAACAGCGAAAGCATAACTCCAATTTAGACCCATGTTTCAACACTATATTTATATGCGATGTAGTTTTCGATTTGTCAACTGAAAGTATTGAATGAATTAAAAAAGGTTGAAGAATTTTTACTTGGCAAACATTTACGGTCAATTTTAACTTATGCATTGCAGTTTGGTTTTCACTTTTGCTAGATGGTGATAAATCTTCTTTAGAAAGAATTAAAAGGGCTGCTACTGTCAGGGTGACAATTTTTAAAGCATGCACCAGTACTATAAACAAATTGATATATTATGTCAGAGTGACAATTTTTAAAAGCATGCACCAGTACTATAAACAATTTGATATATTACGTTAGGGTGACCAATTTTTAAAACATACACCAGTACAAATTGATATATTTCTTGAGATTCGTTATCAGACAGGATAAATACCAGACAGAATTACTGTACCGAAGGAATGGCAAAAAACCAACAATAGCAACTTTCTGTGGTGATAGCTCAACCAGAGAGAATGTTTTCAACACCATCTCTGAGGGTAGTCGCTACCATGATAAACCGACAATAACAATTTTCTGCGGTGATAGCTCAACCAGAGAAAATGTGTGCATCACCATCTTTGAGGGTAGTCGCTACCATGATAAAAGCATATGCAGAGATCTTAGTATTAAAGTTTTTTTTTGAGAGACCTAAGCGAACGCTTCAAACTGCATGCAAGTAACTGGGCTTGATCCATGGAAAAGAAGCTAGGGTGGGGAAAGTTGCTGACGTTTTTTTAAAACGTGACAAAATAATGAGACACACAACATCATCTTCCTTCAAACCTCATTTTGAACAAGAGGTGATGGTACAGTCCATAAATCCATAAATCCATATCCATATCTAAATCCATAAATCCATAATCTTATAAATATTAATGATTTTACATTATAGTTGAATTTTAAGGTGTTGGGATTTTATTGTGAAACTAACGTTGAAATTAAAAGTACACAGAATTATTAACAGCCTATCAGTAGATAGGATTTTATTTAGATAAAAACAACACTTAATGGTGTTTTATTACAACTGTAAATTAACCTTGGTTTGCGGAGATTTCTATTTTAGCATCAGCTTATTATTGCGTCTCTGCCTTCTGCTATATATGATGCGATGAACGAGAATTGAAATAATATCATACTACACACTACACGCACTACAAGAAGAAAGAGAATATAACTACAAGTCACCACCAACTTCAATAATACTTGCACCAGCTACACCTTGCCTGCTACTTATATCATCAAAGTGAAACTACCTGCTTGCACAACAATTATATCATCATCAAAGTGAAACTGCCTGACAAAGCTGCATCATGTATACACCATTGAACACACCAATAAAGATATGCAGCAGCCACAGCTTCAGGCAGTAGCAACAGGACCGTCGTCCTTTACGGTATCATTTAAGCAGTTAGTATTAAGACAGGAAAGCAACAGGACCGTTGTTCATTTTAGCAGTGTCATAGATTGTGAAGTAAAATAATTGATTGTATCATATAATATATTGTATTGTTGTGTAATTCGAAGTTATACCAACTTATCTGTGCGATCATAGATCAGTGACTAAATCAGCATTCATCTCGCATTCTGACATATAACCAAGGATGAGAGTGCAAAGACAGTCAGGTTAGAATATTCAGAACGCCTTTTTAATATTTTTAACCTTATAGAAATATAAATGGTCAGGGTAATTAAATAAATAGTCTTAGTCTAAACAGATTAGTTTTATGCCTGACTGGTTGACACCAATAATTGGTAATCAAAGCCGCTTGACTCTTTAGTAGTCACAATTGTGTATTCAAAGGCAATCCAAACTTCACGCACTTGTAGACGGCCTTGTCGGCGCTTTCATGTAATAGATCATAAACAGATATCAAAAGTTGGAATATATATAACTTGTGATGAATTAAATAGACTGTGTATTATAATAATCTTGAATTGAATTTAAGTTAACACTCGTGACGACGTCTAGTGAATTAAGCTCATGAGTAGATAAACAGTGCGTGTATTACATTTTGTCAGGAAATTAATTGATATCGTTCATTGATGACCATCAGAATTTGTCACAACAGTGTATTGTGTATCAGCCTATAGTAGATCCGTGTATTGTGTATCAGCCTATCTTTGAAACCCTTCTGTGGGTTATATAATGATTCATAATTCGAGCGATGGCTTTCAGTGCTAAACTAAATATAACCCTAAACTAAATATAAAAGCCCTCTCGCTCATCAGAGTAGACTCGGAGCAAGCTAACTACACCCTGTTGTGTACACGGCCCAGTCCGTTTCTCACACTACAAGAACTATTTTTCCAGCCCATAGCTATGAGGAAAGGCTGATACTTTTTTGTTTTCAAACCTTATCTGAATTGATTTTCTATCTGAGCAAGAGACATTTTAATAAAATAGAAAATGATCCAGAGTACCAAATTTTTAGTTGAGTAATATGAAATCAACTCATCAAAGACAAAAGAACTAGTTTCTGTAATAAACGAGATCACCCTGATCTCATACAACTTACTATCAATGACGTAGACATAGAGAGAGTTAATGAGTACAAACACCTCGGAACAAAACTGGAAAGAAAACTCTCACTTAACACCATACATTGAAGCTAGTGGAGAAGTCTAACAAAAGATTATTCATCGTGAAACAATTAGCCTACCTCAATGTCATCGCAACCACAATTCAGCTAGCTTACACCATATTTATAGAAAGTGTCCTTATCTTACCATCTATCCATAATCTATGGACACTTAAATCAAGATGACATGAAACAGTACAACCACACCATCACTGTAGCATTTCGTCTAAGCCAACACCAAATCTCCAGTACAAACATCAGCGGAGTATACAACAAAGCTTTCAAAACCAAATGTTTGCGTATGAAATCCTGTGGACTAGACACTATCATAGACTTCGAAAAATTGCCATCTGGTACATACTGTATGCCAAAATACCGAGTAAATGCCAGAAAATTCTGTTTAAGATCAAGACTGTTAAACTCTATCTTTTCATAACTCATTTTATACTTATTCTCACTCATTTATTATTGAGAATTCTTATGCCTATATTTTAGAACGAACACTCAGGAAAGCAACCAATTTTATCATGAAAATTAATAGAAAATATGTACATACATATAAACAGCAGAAGTACATCCTCTCGTCATAATGCTATTTTCTGAACTTAGATCTGCAAGACTCAAAAAGGTACCAAATCATTTTTTCCAACCATGATGCCTTATTTTGACGTACAACCTTTGCAATTTTTTGTTTATAAACTTTATCTATGTTTCGCTTTTTCCGAGTCCATTTTTTAAGTAATGTAACCATACAACTTTATTATTCTCATTTTGCCGAATGTATAAATAAACTTCACCGAATCTGAAACTGAAACAAGTATGAAATATATGGATTTTTGAAACAAGTTTGCAATTCATTAGCGGAGTAGAATTTCCCTATAACATTTAACATAAAAATTACTCAACCGCAACAATTTTTAAAGGTCAGATCACAAGTTGTTGAGAGAAGAACACAACTCTCATTATGACATATTGGTGTTATAAACATAAGCATCTTGAGGTGTTGACCATTCCTGTACATGGTATACCAGTATTCTTAGTTAAAACTGTGAGATCTGTATTCAGACTTTATTGCCCTATTTTCTGTTTGGAAGTTGTTTAAAACCCTGAAGGCACCTGTTGGTTCAGAGCTCATCACAACTCAATCTCATCATTATGGACTGTATCAAAACATATCTAAAGTGTAACAAAATGTCTGATAAACATACCCGCAACAATAAATATCAATGTACTTGAACCACCCTCAATTTCTATCGTACTTTGCTCACTTAAGAAAATCAATCATTCGTATTTTTTCGAAAACCAATATAGTATTTGGAAGACGCAGGGTTTAACTTACTGAATTCGAGTTGCCTTGGGAAAATAGCCGTGTGTAGGTTTTGATATTAAATCTTCATCATAATGTCTTCCTTACTACTCCCTACTTCTATTGGGTTCCTGGTTGAGTGTCACTGAGGTGATGCTGTAACTGCCGTTGTCTCCCAGGAGTGCAGGTGCAGTTTTCAAGCTTATCTGAAAATAAAAGTTAAATTGTAAATTTTTCATTTGATATTTGTTGATGACTGCTGACGACCAGATTGACCTGATCTATAACATTCAAGTGACAGGGATCCTTAATAATTAAAGATGAAAATATTCGTTTGTCTAGGCAATCAAACTGGGCAACTGAGCAAGTTATTATAACTAGGGTCTGTGGAGCTGAAGCTTTGTGTGCAAAGCTACCCCATACAATTACTTTACTTACATAATAAAATATAAGTATTGTGTGGGGTAACTCTATCAAGTTGCTTCAAGTTGTCATTATAAGGCTTAAACATCTGTCATATAGCCTGGGCAGGCTGTCGACAGCCTGACAGTCCCCCCCCTCCGACAGCCTGTCCAGGGTATCTTTCATAATATATACATTTAAGCCACCTGCTACTAATATCATCTCCACAGTTGACTTGAATGTTCCAAAAGTTGGTGCTTATGGCTACAAAATTTGGCATATTATTCAAGACGGATAAAGCCAAATAGGCCAAATGTCATAACATCATACTGCTAGAGAGCTCAACACAGATCATCTGACATCAAACTGATTGGCTGTCCCTACTAGCATGAATAATATAAGCTGGGAAATTGCATTCTTTATAAAACTGCGAACAGTAACAAAAATGCTTTCAGCGTCAATGATTTCGGGCTTGTATAGAATGTTACTAGATTCTGGCTATTTTTGCAAGCCCATTGTTTGGCAAAAGGAAGCTTATAATGCTATTCCCTATATGGAATTCAATGGTTGAATTATGAAGCTGAAACCTTCTACAGTAAAAGCAGGGAGCTTTAAACAAGCATTGATTGGTCTCAAAAGTTGTTTGAGGGTTTGGTTTAAGCAGACTAATTGATATAGGCTTACCGATCGTTAGAATCTGTATTGTTGTCCGTCACATAACAAACAACCAGTAGGTAAGATGGAAGCTGATACAAACTATCCAGCAGTTAACAGAATTATGCACTTTCTCAGACTTCTGATATCGTGCTGAAAGAAAAAAAAAATATTTTGGTTAGAAAGCTGCAGACACATACGATAGTTTACGTATCTTGAAAATTATCACAATGGCCAGTCACGTGTTAATATTTTAATTCATATTCTATAAAATAACAGTGCTTTGGATCCACAAGCTTGTGGCATCAGGATCATGACTTTAAATAAATTACCATTTTATGAGGATGATGCATAAAAACAACAACATTTTTAACGCAGCTATATAAGCATTAGTAGTATGGTTTTATGGCACAAGACCTGAATTGAGACAATCACGGTCTTGTTGGGAGGTTCTTGTAATAAATTAGGTGAGAAAAAATTATTGTTGTGCGAGAAGCATAAGAGCTCAGTGAAATTTTATGGAAATAATACTGCAACAAAATTCTTACGTTCATAGAGTGTTGTAAAATAATCGCAGAGAGCAGACAGAGTAGTCAGGAGTTTTCAGCTAGTTGCATCAGTTTTTTTGCAACTTCATGAATAAGTAGAGCCTCTGATCACAACACTGTCTCTTTTCTATTGGCAATAAATGGTCATTACCTGAAATTTAAATTAACGTTTGAACTAGGGATTACCACAACATCAGAGGACCGGACACCAACAGAAAGGCTGACCAATGTATGCATAGCTCTTATGATAAACTTATTGTAGGATGTACACAATAATACTGGTGAATTGTGGGATTGATTTTAGTGTTTGATTTGAGTTGCCCCAATACAAAATGCCACAAAAGTTTAAATGTTTTATTTAGCAGTTTATGTCATCATAAATTACAAGAGCATATATAAAAATGCTTACTAAAATTCAACTTCAATGCTAGAGTATTGTTAGATTAAGCTTTTCTAACAATCCTTCATAATCAGCGTTTTTTTATGGCCATTTTATCAATTTACAGACCATAATGACTGAATTTTCTATACAGGTTTATAACTCATTCAACAGTATAGAATTTGTTATAACATATAGCCTAAGACACAAACTGGCTCAACTGCAATGGCTTTTACCTGTCAGATCCCAAGTTGTTACGCGAAAAACAAAACTCACCTTGTCTTATCGGCTGCCGTCTGTGTTATCAGCATCAGCATCTTGAGGTGGCCTTTGTACTTGTGCATAACATACCGGGAACTGCAAGATGTTAATTCAGAATTGCCCTGATCTCTGCTTGATTGTCGTTAAAACTTGTTGGAACAGAGCTCCATCTTCATTGTGATGGGCTGAAACAACCAAAATATACCTTGTGTTAATGACAATCATCTCAATATAGCACAGTACGCTCTTCATGTTTTGTGGACAATTTCTAATCAAAGTTTTTCATATTTAAAAGAAAACTGATCGCAAATGATAGTCATCACAAAGATTTTAACATCAGAAACTATTATCGTCTTTGAAAGGTGATGAGATCAACTTACTGAATTTGTGTTGCCTAGGGAAATTAGTCAATAGGTTTTGATACTAAATTTTCTTCCCTTCTTCCATGGCTTTTCCTCGTTCTTTGAATGTCACTGATGTGATGTGGTTACTGTTAAAATTTTCGTCGCACAGGAGATCAGGTGTATATTGGTTCTTAATTGCAGTTTTTAAGCTAATCTGAAAAAAAACGGAAACTGTAAATTTTCATTTGAAATTCGGCGATGAAAGCTGACGACCAGATTGACCTATAACATTAAAGTGACAAGAATCCTTGATGATTAAAGACGGAAACATTGGTTTGTCAAGGCAATCAAACTTGGCACTGAGTAAACTATTATATCTATGGTCTGTGGAGCAGAAGCTCTGTGTGCAAAGCTACCCCATACCGTTACGTAACTCAAATAATATAATAAATAAGTATTATGTGTGGTAACGTTGCAGTGTCTCAGTTTTCTCCACAGTCATTATATGACCACACATCTGACATATGCATTTAAGCCACCTGTTACTAATAACATCTCCAAGGCAAACTTGAATGCCTCTGATGATTGGGCTTTTGGCTACAAAATGTGGTATACAATTCAAGACAGATAAAGCCTAAAGCATATCATAAAGCTGATACGAGCACTACATTTTACAGTAAAAGCAGGGGAGCTTTAAACAAGCATTGAGCTAAAAAGTCTTTGAGGGTTTGAGTAGACTTATTGATATGAATTTATAGATCAGTGGTGAAATACATAGCGTGGCTATTTGTAGAGATACGCCATCAGTATGAAGTTTTGTGTCAGTATCTAAATCAAACTATGTATCTGGCAGCTTGCTCGTAGTGCATTGATTGACGTCCCAGTAACAACCTTCAAAAATTCAGGCAAGCTGCTTGACAAAAGTTTACAAGTGTCAGCTTCTCTAGATTCTGAACTTGTGGCCCAATAAAAGATGAGAAATGCGGTCCAGACAAGCCATACACCTGCTGAGGGTCAGATTTGTACCCCCCATTCATGTAAAATAAATGGTTTGAGTAGACTAATTGATATATGCTTACCTGTCGTTACAATCTGTATTGCTGTCCGTCACATAACGAACAGGCAGTAGGTAAGATGAAAGCTGATACCAACTATCCACCAGTTAACAGCTCGATGTTCTTACTCAGATATGGAATACTGCGCTGAAAGAAATCAAAACATTTTGGTTAGGAAAGCTGCAGACGCATAGGATATTTTATTTTAGCATGAGAATAATCGCAGTGACCAGCCACGTGTTTATATTTTAAATCATATTCTAGCAAATAACAATTGTTTACAGTACGTTGGATTCTCAACCTTGTGGCATCAGGATCATGACTTTAAATAAATCACTATTTTATGAGGATGATGCCAAAAAAACATCTTCAACACAGCAATATAAGCATGAGCAGCATTGTTTTATGGCACAAGACCTGAATTTGGACAATCAAGGTCCTATTCTTTGTTATTGATATATATTTAATGTGAACAAAATTCACCGTTGTGTGAGACGCACAAAAGCACATTGATACATTTATGAAAAGAATAGTGGCAACAAAATTCTCACCTGCATAGAGTGTTGTAAAATGAGGGCAGAGAGCAGACAGAGTAGTCAGGAGTTTTCAGCTTGCTGAATTGGTTCAGTTGTAACTACAGCGTCTTCTGCCAAGACCTTCCAAGTTTACACAACCTCTGATCACACATCTGGCCCTTTTCCATTAGCAAAAACTGTTCATTACCTGAAATTTAAGCTAAAGTTTCAGCTAGGGATAACCACAACATCAGAGAACCGGACACCAACAGAAAAAACTTATTGTAGGATTTACAAAATAATACTGGTATAACGGTAAAGAGGTGAATTGTGGGATTGTGTTTAGTTTTTGAATTGAGTTGCCTCTATACAAAATGTCACAAGATTTGAAATGTTAGATCAAGCGTTTATTATGGTCAGCTGTTTATCAATTTACAGGCCAGAATAACTGAATTTTTAAACAAGTTTGCAACCCATTCAACAGAAGAGAATTTCTCACAACACATAACCTATGACATAAATGACAAACTGGTTGAACCCAACAACTTTCACCGGTCAGATCACAAGTTGTTGAAAAAAACGCAACAATGACCTTGTCATATTGGCTGCTGTCTGTATCATCAATATCAGCATCTTGGGGGGCATTTTTTCTTGGTGACCTTGGTGGCCTTTGTAACCTCGTTGCTTGCTGGTACAGACCTTATAACAATTCCACCTTCATTGTTTTAGACTGGAACAATCTAAAGTATAACAAGAGGTATAAATGATAATCAACGTAATATATCGAGGTGAGGGCCTTCATGTTTTGTGCACGTTTTCATAGCAAAGTTTTTCAGATTTTAAAGAAAACTGATCGCGTAGGATAGTCTTGACAAGGATTTTTACATCAGTATGGTCTTTGAAAGCTGATGAGTTCAACTTACTATATTGGTGTTGCCTCTTGCAAAATATTATTCATCGTGGTTGATACTCATTTTTCGTCGTAATAAGACTATAGATATCATGCTGTTACTGTTGCGTTGTCGCTCAGGAGAGCAGATGTTTAAATGGAAACTTCTAAGTTTATCTGAAAATAAAAAGGGCAATATCAAGCTCAATATCAATTGTTGTACCAGTAATTATCGATCATTATACATGTAAAGCATTTATTTTTAATGAATAGTTCAGAGGTGCCTAAGGAAACATTTTGTTTAATCTATGCCGCAAAAAAAATTTGTTCATAAAAGTAGACTAAAACACCTGTTTAGTCAATTGAGTAAATACAAATACAAAAAACCCTATGTCGTTTGCATTGTATGCTGCAGATGGAGAATTACGCAGTCAAGAGATACGATATTAACAACTCACCACCTCAAAGAGAATCACAAGCAGTGCAGTGTATTTAGATCAATCCTCAACTGAGCAGGTCAAACTCTGCGCCTCCAGTCCACAATAATCCAAACAGAGAAGCATTGAATTCATTATCTAAGTGAAGGTAAACTTTAGTAAATTATAACATTATGAGAACTGGTTACTTCAACAATAGAAGCTATGCTATGCTGGCTAATAGGAAAGCTAATTGAGAGCTGCTATGTATAGCTTACAAGGAGAAGGTTATATTATCTTGGTTTTATCTTTCAGCTTGTTTTAAGAAATAATCTTATGGCTGGTGCACATTGTCCCAGACGACCATCCCAGATAGCCATCCCAATCAATGTGAACATGAAAATGACACCAATCCCAGACTGTCTAGGTCCGTCTAGGTCCGTCTGGGACAGTATCGGGAAAGTTTATAAGCGTCAAACTTTCCCGATGCTCTCCCAGACGGTCCCAGACTCATTTTGCATCTGGGTGCTATGTGAACCAGACATTTGGATGATCTGGGATCATCTGGGTCGATCTGGGACGATCCTAAACAATGTGAACATCATCCCAGCACTATCCCAGACAAAAACCTAACTGCTAGTCTGAGATGAATTTTATAATGTTAACATAAGACTCGGACCATCTGGGATAAGCATCTGGGATGGCATCCCAGTGTCATCTGGGACAATGTGAACCAGCCTTTAGCCTCAGCTTAAATTAAATAACCTAATTACATCTCCAATTAATGATGTCTATTGGAAGTAATGTCAAGAACAATCGTTTTATAACAATGCTCTCAGTGATGGCTTATATAAAATAAAAAGCTAACGGAAAAAGAATGTAGTAAATGCAAGTTTATAGAATGGCGTCTCATATGGCGGGCAGGAGTAGGAGGTGGCTCAGTTGGTTAGAGCGCCGGTCTGCCATAACGATAAAGTTTTGAAGGTTGTGGGTTCAAATCACCGGTTTGGAACACTGTTTTTTAATCAACCATCGACAATTCTATCGATTCAAGATCTAGGGTGTATATGTAATTTTGGCCTCACTGATCGTAAACAATTGTTGTATATATTTCACCTGTAGATGAAATACCAGTTTCAAAGATGACACCAGCTCGTATAATTTCATTATACCCCTGATGAATCAGAGGAGTGTGTTGTGACATAGTTGATTTAGGTACCTTGGAACCACTGACCTATATAAAACATCCAGCTGGACTGTTATAACATTGAGATTGTGAAAATACAAATCCTATAGAGCTGTAAAACATGGTACATTATTGACATTTTAGAAGTATTTGATAGGAACTCACAAAATAATGAACATCATGACTTCATATTCAAACTAAAGCACAACAATAGCCAAAGCTCAATAATATCGCAGTAAACTTCAAATGTTTTCTTAAATTTATCTAAGAATATTTTCAGTGGTGTACTGAGGAGTATTGGCAATACGTAATCAGCTTTTGACAGCCCTCGGAGATTTCTGATCAGCACCTGTTTCACCTTATGTGCTCTGACTTGGCAAGTAACGTTTGTTTGTGCTGACTATTAGAGGTTTTTAATTGATATGACACTGCTGCTGAATTTTATCTTGGATACATATTATACAAGTCATGCTCATCTTGTCTCTAGCTTGATCTCCCAGTTTTTACTGAATTGGTTTTTGCTGTCATTCTGCATTATCAGCAAATTTCGACAACGTTGTGTTAGAGCTGTCAAGTTTGAATGGACTGAAATTCTTTGTCAATTGCAAGGTTTTTCACAAAATTGAGAAAAGAGAATTCATGTGTTGTTGCAGTTGACTGTTACCAAAGGATTTTATTGAAGATCGACTTTAGAAATTGTGTTTGTAGTTTATATCTCATTGCTTTACCTGTAAGCAAGGTTGTAGCTAGCTGAAAATCGTTTGACCAGCTTTCCACTCCGCTTTTTGAGGACTATGAAGTTAAGAGGGTTTTCATGAGCTTTCAGACTTTGGATCATGAGGCTTATGATATTTTTATTTCTGTTTTGACAACTGCAGCTTAGATGTTTTAATCTGTTTCGGAGACACATAAATGATGATTTGAGCAGGTTGATGCAAGTTTTTATGTTTTAGACAATGATATATCTCTCGTTATAAACAAGCAAAAATGCAAACATTTTGTCCGTCTTTGACTGTTACTGATGGCTGTGAGATTATAATTAACATATCAAGTATTCTATTGGATAGCTATCTGGAAGCGACACTGCACCTGGCTTGGTAACCAAGAGGATGGATCTGTTCAGGAACCGTGATGCACAGAATATTCATTGCTAGTGTATTGATTAATGCGTATTGTCACGCGGCTATTCAAAATAGAAAAAGTAGCCGCGTGAAAAGGCTGTATTGACTTGGGTTGTAGGATAAAGTGGCCACATCCAGATTTGTGTTTTTTAATTTTTTATCAAATTTGTCCGCCATCGCAGTATGATTTATTTAACTCTCCATTGAAATCCATAATAAAAGGATGTTATGAGCTATTTTGAAGCAGCAAAGTTTTCAGTGAAACTTAACTGTAACCTGGAAACATCCAAACTTACACGTTTCCTGATATCTGGCAAAATATTTCCGGCTATCGCTTTATGTAGATTATGTCTTCATCAATTTTCTGTCAAATGTTGACGTATTGGCCTATCTGAACCATAAGCTTCTGCTAAATGTGTGTGGCGTGAACATTTCAACTAATTCTGGTCATGTCATGTCATGCAATGGACACAGAGTCTATATTCCACGTAGAAGAGAACACATCATGGGCTGGTATTAGATGTACAATTTTTTATCGTACACTAATGAACGAAACACTTGAAAATCGGATGCTCTGATGATTCTATTTCAGCTGAAAGAAGTGGTATCATTCAACAAAACCTTTTTACTATGTGGGTTACTGGTTAATATTAAAACCTATACTTACATATGACAAACACTCTAATATTTAATATTATATATAACATATTTAATATATTAATATATATCTAATATATAATATATATCTAATATTTAATATAATATATAAAACACTCTATAATAGAATATATAAAACACTCTATAATATAACATATAAAACACTCTATAATTTAATATTACTGGTTAATATTAAATTATACTGGTTAATCTTAAAACTGATACCGAATAGTTGCCTTTTTAAAATATTTTTGATAGACTGAAGCACTTGTTCATTTTATTTAAAATATGCATTTATGGTCACCCCAACAAATGAGAGGATAAATGTCATATTGTTTGCTTACACAAACAGGGATGCTTTAGGGATCAGGGATAGCTCAGTGTTAGGAGCGGTTGACTAGGGATCATAAGGTCTCAGGTTCAAACCCCACCGGGAGCACTGTTCGTCTACTACTACTTCACCCTAGCCTAGCCTAATACCTTCAGAAATGAAGTTGGCAATTACTTTTCAAACCAAAAAACAAATGTCGGACTTCAATCAGACGTCGGCATCTTGACAGAGGCAGTCAGTATCATGGCTATTCAAGGCTAGATACCAATGTCCAATCTAAGATTGTATAAAACTGTAGAGCTGATGGTTTTCACCATACATTAATGTCTGAAGTTTTTGAAGGAGCTTGGTCAAAGGGTAAGGCTCTGCCAAACTTATTAGTTTTCCAGGTGGGTGGTCAGGATAAAGTCAAGATATAATGTCTTTTTCATCAAATGGGTCACATCAAAATTTATTCACTGATTTGGGTTAAATGTGGGTTGAAATGGCATGTTTGTCTCTGTCCGAGGACTGAGAAATACAGGTGCCTTAAGGGTGCGGCTGCCATATTCGGCGCCAAGTTACTTTCAGTTTGCAAGCAGGTTGGAGCACATCTGGGACATCAGTTGGGCCCAGTAGTCAGTAGACTGCAGCAGGATTCGTGAAAGTGAAGTAAAAATATCTTTGATTCCATAACCTGGCCTTTATATAGGTTAGTAACCTGTAGTACCACTGAATTTAAATTCTAGTCACTGTTAATTAATTAAACTGGTATAGTGCCACGGAGTAATCAATGAGTGTAATTCTAAATAATACACACTAATCCTATAATTAACATATTTTTGATCAAATCATCAGTAATTGTCACCCTTGTTAAGAAACCAACTTTGAATTATCATATCTCAAATAGCAATATTTTCTTACAACAATGAATAATATAGATTAACCTGCCCGTTCCAATGCTCAAAAGCAGTGGTATAATTTTCGAAGGAAGCCGAATATTACCTTTGTGTACTTTTAAAGCTCAGAAGATTCGGATGAGGGTTTTGTGAACTTTTGTTGTGGATTCTGATTACTCACATTATGTACTGCAGAGTTCACCAAGATTTATATAAATCCGGATCAGGGTGATCTTACTATAAGAATTTTGGATGTCAATGACATAAAGACCAATTATAACTATCACCTTGTCCAAAACCAGCAATCATTTGGTCTTTCAATAAGACAGTTATAGTTGAAAGACCCTTCAGGGTCGTGGCTATCCCTCTCAGGTTATGTCAGAATGTTACAGCCCACATCTCAGCACATATTCGGTGTTATAGTATGTCAGTATCTGATAAATAATTATATATGATTAAATGGTTTAGAGGAGAATTCCCATGTTAGATTTATTGACTCTTGGTGTTGCAAGTGACAAACAGATCTAGCACTCAGACGAAGTTAGAGAGAATACGGATCCAACTTGAATTAATAGTTCTTTATGCGCGATACAATATGACATTGCAGGAGGGAAAACTCTTTAGAACATTATATTCACACGGGTTATCCCTCCGGCATCCGATGACTGTTTTGCGCATGTTCAAACTGCAGTCTAGGCCTTCATAAAGTCACCTAGACTGAATTCTTATGTTTGAAAACGATGAAAGCTCGCAATTTAAATTATTTTGGCCTAAATGAAACACTGTTTTCAGTATCTCATTTCCCTGAACTCAGGGAGTTGCCTTTCTTGATAGAAATCAGCGCCACAATTGCTGTGCTGAAAATATATTGTTTGTCACCAGACTATCCCACCGGTAGAATGAACTGATCTGAGGCCCAGCAAACAATGTTATTCTTACTGTAGACTTATAACAATATATCACATATATGCTGAGTTATCTTCCTTTTGAACATGGGGACATAACTACAACTCCTTCTATCAGATTATTCTGTGAAACCTCAAGAATTAAATCCTTGCGGCATCATTCAACAAGTTAGCGTATCCCAATAACTGTCATATAATCATTTGATGGTCTTATAACATCACTTAAAATTTGTAAATGTTTATCGGATTGACACCAACAATTGCTTCGATACAAGTTTGATTAGCTGATGTGAAGTTCTTTATTCTGTGAGTGAGTTAGAAAGCAAGTAAAAGCTATATTTTGAGTAATTTGAGTGGCACAGTACTATATTGAAGTTAAAGTTTGGATTCGGCAAAAAACAAAAGGGCAGCTATTTGTTTTAATAAATAGGTCAAGTTTAAAAATGACAAGAAATGATGTTAAAAGCATAAATGTCAAGCTCAGTTTTATGGTGGCATAAAAATTGAATTCAAATTTAGTAATAAACATTGGTTCATTTAAGGTATACATTCTTCATTTTTCTCTTGCTCAGTTGAGAAATTTATCATGGCTGTGAATCACAAGAATATATTAACGTCTCTTTCCAGTCCACTTATACCCGATACTTGCTAATCCCGTACTGGGTGAGTACCCAGTGTGCCAGCTGTGACGCCCGTTGTTAGATGAGCCACCAATACCAATAGATCCAGCATCATGAGGAGATCTGCCTGCCCACCAGTTATTGCCGAGTCTGAATCTAATATGAGAAAATGTGGTCGATAATAATTTTGAAATCAAGATGATTCGATATTTTTTTTAATTGATCGCCACACACACAAAAATAGCAATATTTCGACCTCGTTTCATCTACCAACCCCACGTCACAGTGTAGATTCTTTACACTGCAGCAGGTTGTTAATGTATCCTCAAGTGAAGACAAACTTGTTATACAGTTCAGAAAATACTTAGTTATTAACCAATAAAATACTTACTGGGAAGTTGGGAAGTTCCTAGAAAAATAAAATAAAACCAGGGTTACTACCACTACAAGGATTCATAGAACTTTGAGCATCAACTTCTTAAAATCTGATTTTAATCAAGACCATTATGAGCCAACTTAGTAACCAAACTACTATCTAGGTCATCAACTATTAATAAACTTGAAGATTGTCATGCAAATCTTGTGAACAATAATTCATCACAATTATTACCTAAGTAGGTAATAATATAAGTATACATAAAAGTTCATTTGTCAGTGCATAGGAAGAAGATCACAGTTTTGTTTGGAAGAATGCTAGATCAAAATCTACTCACCAGTCGAAAGACTGTCGCTTTGATCTCTTCAGGGGTTGAGCAGAACTTATAACAATTAGCGCAACAAAAGTGATACAGAATATTTCAAGTATCTCCATATTGCTTTTAGTACTGAACTTCAATATAAAAGTCACTCTGTACAATGGTGTGTGGTCTGCTCTGAGTGAGTTGCTGCCTTTTATACTAAAAATATGAGGAAGTTTTGATAAAAATGTGATCTGTCAAGATTTAATCGGTAATGGCGGTTAGTGCAAGCATTCATATTCTATGCCCTCTATTTGACCTCAACAACACAACTTGCTGTCAAAATTATCTTCTGCTATGTTTGTTATCACAAGTCCAGTTTTTCCTGGTGATGTTGTTTCACACTAATTTTCAGCTAAATGGAGATTGGCAACCTCAAAATAAATCTGTAAAATTTATGGGATGGAGTGAAATCACACGCGTGTTGATACATGGAGCGGCAAAATATTTGCTCCCTAGAGTGACGTTATGTCTGTCCAACAGAGGGAATGCCATAATAATCTAATTCCAGATAAGCGCTCCACAGAGTTTTGATCATCTAACATACATAGGACGGTTTGATATTGATAGGGTAGATGGGAGAAGATGCCTCTGAAAGAAAACCATGACATCCTGAGAATGGAATGGAATATTCTCAGATCAAGCCTGCAGAATTTTGCTGCATTACTGAGGCTTAGTGAAGCCTAGTTCTTAGATGACCCGACAACCTTTGGGTGGTATAGAGCTTTACTTACCATTCAGTAATGTTCATAAGTTTATAACACATTGATTGTGGTATCATGTTGGCCAGTTGGATTGGGGGGGTGGGGGTGGGTTGTGGACAAATGATAATGATGCAACATTTCCATCACTTCATATTAACCAAGTCTCACCCTGTGGTCACACTAATTGGTGAGGCATTGCTCGTGGGCATTTGTGATACCCTACATAGCTTCCAATGATCATTGTCATGTCTGCATTACAAAGATCAATGGAGTGTCGTGTTTTCTCAGCCACACTTGTTTTGTCCACAAAAGTTCTCACTTTTCCTTATTCTTTGGTTTAAACCTAACTATCAAAAATACTAGGGCTGCTAATTGATATAATGGAGTGTGGTATTTCTAATACAAGGAAGTTATTTGAAACAATAATAAATTGCATCATACATGGTTTTACGTACAAGATATTACTGATCACATAGCTAAGTAATCTGTTTATGGTAGTCTGGTATTGGTAGCTGTCACTGCCAATTTACAAGAAACATTTGAAATAAGTCCCTTTATTCCAAAGATGCACACTTGTGTAACATATAGGACCACTGAATGCTGAATAAGTAGAAGCAGTGGGGCTCAGATCATTTTTCTTTTCCCCCTATTTTCATAACTTGATGATTTGAACTTGGAGAAATGCTAAAGTCTCTCCCAATGTCAATGGCACAGAATTGATTTGAACTTGCCATTTATTTGTGGTTTTCTTATATATACTTTTATTGTCATTCTACATCATCTTTAGGAATGTTTTTCATGCAGTGACAGAACAAAAAAGAAAAAACTTAAGCGGAGAGAAAAAATACTCAAGTAACAAGAATTAATAGGATATAAAGTGCTTTGATAGTTGTTGTTTAAAATGAGTGAGTTTGGTTGCTGAGCGGATCTGAATTGGTAAAGAGTTAAAAGTTGTAGTGATTTTTTGTCTTAATTGATCAGTGTGATAATGTAATAGGTATCTGTCTCTAAAAAAGGTTTTAGAGCTAGCTGGAATAAAGCCTTCCAAAAGAAAGTCAGGTGCAATCAAATGCAAAATTTGGAAACCAAAAATACAGGTGAAATGACCAGCAAGGAGAGGAAAAGGAATCAGACCAAGAGATGTATGTAAATCTCTTGTATGTATTAGATGATATGGTATGTGGCTGACATTTGCTATTAGGCGGAAAGCCCTCTTTTGGAGCAAGTATATTCTTTCAAGAATATATTGTGGTGATAGGTTGCCATATATGCGGATGCCATATATCATATGACAAAAGACATACTGGAAATAAAAGTTACGAGATGATTTACTATCTAGGAATGCCCTGCATTTCTGGAATAATGCCGAACTTTTGTTTATTTTGATGCAAATCTGGTCTACATGATCGTCCCATGTCAATGAGTCATTCAAAGTAAAACCAAGGAGTTTGGTATTGGCATTTCGGTTTAGTTTTTTATGGTTAATTTTTAGATCTAAATCTAGAGATGTGGCTCTATGAGAGGGTTGAACAAGCATATAGTGAGATTTTTTTATGTTTATCAACATCCTATTATTCCTACACCAACTTTCTATCAAGTGTAGATCAGTATCACATAAATCATTAAGTGTATCAAAGTTGTCAGATTTTGATACGAAAACTGTATCATCAGCGTAGGCAAATGCCTTGGAATGTAATGTGTAGGATAAAAGATCATTGACGTATATGAGGAATAAACTTGGTGCCAGAATTGAGCCTTGGGGGACACCAATGTCTATTGGAAGAATTTTTGAACTTTTTGCACCTTGTTGTATAGCTACAAATTGTGTCCTATCTGTTAGGAAAGATTTTATGAGAGAGTGCAGTTTGCCCGTTATACCATACATTGTCAATTTTTTCAGAAGAATTTTATGGTTGACGCAGTCAAAAGCTTTTTTGAAATCCAAAAACATCATAGCAACAAAGTGACCATCTGATCTGGCTGACAAACAGTCAGAAATGAGTTTGTGTAGGGAATCAACACAGGAATAACCTTCTCTAAATCCGCATTGTAATTTGTGAAGAAGTTTGTTTGTGGTGAGATATTTTTGAATTTGGGAATTCACATGTTTCTCAAAAATCTTAGATAGCACAGGAAGTATTGATATAGGGCGATAATTAGATGGATCTTTGATATCTCCACCCTTATGAATAGGAATTACTCTTGCGGTTTTCCACTGTGAAGGAAATACACCCTCTATTAATGCTCTATTGAACATGTCAGTTACAATGTCGCATATGTAAGGCCATGTTTTCTTCAAAACCTTAACTCAGAGCTACATAAAACATCAAATAATTAGGATTGACTATTATGAAATAGCTGTTTGGGTTAAACATGTATACCATATCTGAAAATAGCTGTTTTTGTGAAATTGCAGGGAGAACAAGATCCACAAGAACTTGTTCAATGTGATCTATCTCATCATACAATCAAGGTGCTTGATGATCAGATGCCTGTGAATCAATGATGACAAAGTTTGATGTAGGCAAAGTTAATACAGCTTCGGCGACACAGCTGGTTTATACGATACACTTCATTGCGTCTGGACCAAGCAACAGGCCTCGCAATGAGTTGAATAGATTTGATGATTGAATCTCTTTCAATACTTGAGCGAAATTCAGCAACCTCAATGTTACACACTACATCCATCTTTTATTACATAATATTGAGATTGATTGAAAAAGGCTGGGCAGAGTGTGCTTCACCTGATGGTAAAGATTTATAATTTATCTAGCCATTGCTCGGTAGGTTCTGATCATGTTGAAAGGATTGCCAACAATAACAAGATTACTGTTAATCTCCAATAACAATTAACAAATAGAGCTAGGCTTTCTATGAAGGATCTCAATGATACCTATGCCCAGTTCAGTCGGGCCTTCCTTAAATATGCAGGTAGCTTATCATAGAATACACAATCCCTTATTGTTCTCTGTGTGCGACCCTCTCACTAAGGAGATCAGGCATGCTGCAAAGTTAAGTGATGGATGGCTATGAACAATTCTGCTACCTATTCTGTAGTCAACAAGTCAAATCCAGTTATCCAGTTTCTTTTGACATTGTCAAGGTTATTTCCTCACTAACTGATACCATCTAAACCACAACCCTGGGCCTAATTCAGCAGCAGTAGTTGAATATTTGCATTCTTATTACAGATTTGACCACAGGACCAGGATAAATGTGATGTCAGTTACTTTACAGGACAAGGATGAACTATTTAACCAATGGATTTTATTTTGCAGCGCTGCATACCTTATTTGATTTTCTTACACACTTGGATGTCATCAATTCCAATTGACAGATGGTAATACACCCTCTGCTACAATATAGAAGAGATCAATGTTGAGAACCAATTCTCGTACCAGTTTTCGAGCGATGTTCTGCCGATTTTTAATGCAAAGAAGAAATTAAAAAGAGTGCCGAGGAGCCATTTGTACAAAATCAAGCGTACCCCTTTTTGGAACCTGTTGTTGACCAAACCAAAACATCAATTACATCAATTATCAATCCTGAATTTGCTGACGGCTATTTTCTTTTGTATGACACACTGGAAAAGTGGAGAGAACATCAAACTGTATTGCAACCATAGACCTACTAATAATTAGTAGGTCTATAATTGCAACAGAATCAGTGAAACCTACCGAAGAAATGCCTTTGGTTTGTTTTACATTTCATGATCTCGCTAAGGATCACTTAGATCAACTTCAGCCCAGGTAAATTCTGAAGATTATGTGAAAACATCAATAATTATGTTGGTTTAAGTTTGATAGAATATTTAGCGTTTACTGTCGCAATATATGACGCAATGGTGCTACCAATGAAATAACTCATTTTTCACAACCAATCCTGCTATTGAGTGGTGAATTTGTTTATGAAACGATAACTCTGGATATGTCATTAGGCTGCAATGTTTACTCCTGAAATTAGCTCAGGAGAGTTTCAGTCGATGGAATTCATATCAAAGCTAACTTTGTATTAATCTGTCACAGGGGAGACAACATGCTCTAGATTCTTATAGACTCTTTGTTTTTCAACTTGGAAATTGATTATATTAGTCACAAATGTCCCTGTGCAAATCAGGTCAGTTTTCTTGTTCAAAGCTATGAGGTTGCACCGAAATGAACGTTGGTTATTTTGTTGTCCGCTCCTAATCCTTGAGATGTGACGTCTCTGCATACAGGGTGCAAATTTTCGCTTACCTGCATACGGGGTTTTATCTCACTGTACTATTCCACAGATCTGTTAGTATCTGCCCTGCTACACTTTATCAATGAGGCTGAGCATTGGGGGTCTTTACTGGTTGGGACCTGATCAGAAGAAGCCTAGATGAGATGAATGGATCGCCTGAGCAAAATCAGAAATAATTTCTGTCATAAAGATTTGAACCAACACCATCAGATTGTTTCCTGCTAAATGGCTACTGTCATGTGTTATAACAATTGAGAATGTAAGTCTAAGTCTATGCTTGAGAATTTGGGGTAAAAAATAGATAGCATACTAGTGTACGATATTCATACATCATCCATTTTTTATTTACTAGGTCGGGGTGCAGAAATCCAACAGCACATTAGAATTATATATTTATCATTTTATTGTGCTCGGATGTTTAAGAAAACAAATATCCTCCTCAACAGGGTATCGTTGGCTTTTAAGTCTAAGTTCCAATAAAAACCTACTACATGCCAGCAGACCCCCAACATACATTAGCTATTTTTCATGATCACATAAATACATTTGAAAAATTTGTGATCTCCCCACTCATTGTTGTGCGTGACATCGTGCTGACAAGCTGCTTGTGAAAATTTCTCTCTCTCTTGATTAAAAATTGTAAATAATCACTGGATATCATATGGAAGACAGTGCTTTAAGTTCTAAAAAGCGGAAGCGAGATGACCAAGATGACGATCAGCAAGAAAACAAAAAAGAAATGCCGTATTATTTAAACAAACTCAGAGCACTTCAAAAAAAGCTGGACTCAACAACTCAAGACAACAGCATCGAAATCAAAGGTACTCTTGACAACATTCAAATCGTACTGGTGTGCAATTCTGCAACATACGAGGTTGTCAAAGCTAACTTCCAGTCCTCGTTAAAAGAGCAAGGACTTTACACCTCTTTACAGACCAACAGGGATCAAACAAAAACAACTGTAGTCGCTGTAGTGGTCACAGTTAAAACCAAGAAGAAAGGAAAAAAATCTTTATACACTACGAACTTTTATAATACAACATCTACCATACTTGTCAATGGTATTAAGGACAAAGATATTTTCCTTGACCACTACACTAAACTTATCAACGACATTCCTGAACATACTATAAATGCATTGAATGCCACCATTCAACAGAAATGTAAAGAATTCATTACATCCGAGCAAGGCATGAATGCGGCAGAAGTTCAACTACCAAGTCTGGAAAACGGCTACACGTCCAATCAAAGCTCCAGCACATCAGTTGCCATGGAAAGCACCAGCTCTCACAATCATCAAAGAACATCAGGCAACACATGTGAATCATGCAGCAATATCCAAAGCCTCATCAGCGTCATGATGAGCAAAATCTCGGAGCTAGATAAAAAAGTTAAACAACAAAGCACTTTAATACAGAAACTTGTTGACCAACAACCAATAACCGATCAAATACAACATCAATTCGACCAACTTGAAACCAGCATCAACAAACATCTAACAAGTAAATTGGAATGCGATTCAAATTCCTCACCACGTGAAATAGTTTCTCCCAACAATCAAACAGCATCAGCACAGCACTGGGCTAACTATAATCATCAGCAACTTAATCTGCCATCAACTTCCTCAACGAACAACAACAATCGAACCAGCATGAGAACACAACCCCCAAAAGAACAAAAAATAGACAACAGTTTCCGCCCTATAGACAATCTTGTCATAGATATTAAGAAGGACTCCATGACCTACAGCAACTTTAACCAAGATACCATCAGACGCACCCTCAACAAAACCTTTGGGCCAATCATAATAGAAAAGGTTACCAGATATAACTTCAATACAAACGAACCCAAAATTATGATACAGTTCAACCACCAAGAAACAAGAAACAACATCCTACGCAAATGGAACACTGATCTATTTGGTGGATCAAGTATACGCCAAACAATCGACCCGAGGTCCCTGACAGAAAATATGAGTATGTTGAAAGGTGTCCCACTAGATGCTGAGGACAGCACTGTAATAAATGATATAAAAGTGCTCTACCCTCATGCTACGTCAGAAAGAATTTTTAAGGAGGGCAAACCAATGAGAATGTTCAAAATTAAGTTCCATTCTCATGATGATTTTCTTTTTTCTATTAAAAATGGCATTTGTCTCCAATCACAAAGTGTTAAATGTCAATTTGAGCAAATGAGATAATGAATTCTGAATTTGCATTCTTGAATGTCCGTGGAATCACCAGCAAAATAGAGGAGATAACATCAATTTTGCTTCAACGTAAATTCGCGATTCTAGGATTAGCAGAAACATTTTTGAATGAGCATGATGGTGTTGGTATTTATGCGGTGCCAGGTTATCAGGTGATTAGGAGAGATCGGGGATATGGTTACGGTGGTGGTCTCATTGTCTACATACATGAATCCGTGCAATTCGAACATCTTGCAGATTTTGACAATAGCATGCCTGAGTCTATAACTATCAAAGTAAAGCCAAGTACAAATAAAAGTTGTTTAGTCTCATTTATATACAGACCTCCCAACTCCAAGTCCGCATGGTATGATCTTGCTTACGAATACTTTGAAAAAGCCTTTTCACTGTATAATGAAATGATTATACTTGGAGATTTTAACATCAACATCCTTGAACAAAGAAGCAACAGAAAGTGGTTGAATATTGTTAAATCTTTTTCCTTCCGTCAATTGATCTCGGAGCCAACAAGAGTTACAGAAACATCCAGCACCCTGATCGATCACATATACACAAATCTGCCCTCAGATATGTCAGAGAGTGGAATTATAAAATATGGAATGAGTGATCATTACTTAGTTTTCATTAAAATTTTATTTTCCGCATTAAAGGTAAAAGCAAAAAGAACATCATTTGAATTCAATGACTATTCCAAATTTACAAACCAGAATATACGTGACCTTTTTTCAGGTCATCACTTTAATGATGTATTGTGTGAGAATACTGTAGACCGTATGTATGCAAGATTTAATGACACCTATAGTTCATTAATCAAAACACTTGTCATCACCAAGAAAAGATTTGTAAAAACTGCTCAACTGCCCAAATGGTTAGATGATGAGGTAAAATCACACATGCATTTGCGTGATAGATTGAAGAGAGAGGGCAAATGGGAAGAATACAAAATTCAACGCAATTATGTTACAAATTTGATTAAGAAGAAGAAAAAATCGGTTATTTCAGATATTAGTGCCTTATAGGCGAGGCCGCAATATCTGCGCCAATTTGCTCTCTGTTTGCAGGCAGGTCGAAGCACACCTGGGAGCCAACCGATCCCCACTAGAAGATGGACTGCAGTGGGATTCGAACCCACAAACTTCAACAGTTGCGTGTTGAAGTCCTCAGCTCTAACTAACTGAGCCACCTCCTACTCCTCATATGGGCCTATGGCTATGGTTTTGGAAGATTACCTTGCCTTAGTTATTAAAGGTCAAGAATACACAGCTTATCGTACAACATTATAAATAACAAGCAAAAAATGTAAACCGTGGAGGAGTAAAGTATTGGAAAGAGGTAAATTTCTCTATCTTGCACAAGATTAAAATAAGTTAAATTGAAGGCCTTATTTTAACTCATCCTCTTTGATCGTTTATTGACAATTCTCTGGCTTTTATTCAATCCCTTAGAGTTTAGAATTTGTTGATATTCTTGGTATCAGAGTTATTAACTGTTAGTCTTTATGATTATTCAGCATGGATAAGACTGTGCTGATTCAACAAAACATATTGGCCTATGGCTATTCTGCACACTGCTGATGTTTCCCATAATATTTACAGACTGACTTATCAATCAAAACAGACAGCCAATCAATCAAATCTGACAGCCAATCAGATAACGATTCCGTTAAATAATTGCAGCAAAAGCATGACTAATAACTATCATTCCATTATATCATAGTCAGAAAGTGACATCATAATAACCGTGGTGTAGTTGGTAAGAGCATGGACTGCTGATCACTAGGTCACTTGTTCTAGTTTGGGTGAAGGCAATGTTTTACCAGCTACTACCATTTACAATGCCAGTAGTCTCGACCTGTAGTAAGAGTTGTCTGTCTCGACGAGACGAGATACTGTCCCGAGGAGACAAGTCTTGCGAGACCGGGAATTGTCCCGTCTCGTTGCCATCACTATTTGGCTAACAGTGTATAAATGACCTCTTCAAAAAGCTCTTCAAATGTTTTCTTATGCTGCACTTTGGTGGGCGACAGATGGTGTGTAGGCGAGATGATACCTTTGCACAGTTAAGAACAACACAACTAAAGAGAGGATGGTTTTCATCGGATGCGTTTTGTTAAAAACAGTTTTAGACATCTCAGTAATAACTTCTTTTTTTCACACTGCTGTGTCTGTTTATAGGTCGGGGAAGCAATTGACATTCACTGTTGATGCTGATTCACAGCGATAAATACAAAGATCATTACCGGCATTGGCAAAATTTTCCCAGGGAACACACAAAGTTGGATGACCATTTTATGACTACACCGAACTAAAGGGACAACTCCAGAGCAAGAGTGATCAAACCTTATTCACTAAATACACAGGACCAGTCATGTGACCTCCATGTGGTAGAACTTTTTTTCTCATGTGACCTTCACCCTCTCTCATGTGACCTTTAACCTCTCTTATGTGACATTTAACCTCCTTACTGTAGGTGATAGCAGCAGAAGGAGAACAGAAAGCTGCCAGAGGATTAACAGAAGCAGCAGAGATAATCAGTTCATCTTCAGCTGCCTTACAGCTCAGATATCTACAGACTGTGAGTAATACTATAACAAGATAATTAATATAACTATACATAATAAAACTATAATATAATATAACTATACATAATATAACTATATATAATATAACTATATATAATAAAACTATATATCATATAACTGTATTATTGTAACTCTATATAATATAACTATACATCATTGTTATAAGTTGTCAATCTGAAGTTTGAAATTATTGTGATAATGATTTTCAATTAAATCTACTGGCCACGCTGGCTCTTATCTAAATGAGAGAGTGAGAGAGAATATACCAGGTCAGATTATATTCAGGTATAAATGGTACCTCTCTGAAAGTACTTGCTCAGGTAAAGTGAATATGAAACTGATTTCTATTATATCTCAGCAAGTAAATTCATTGATCTGTCATTAGATCTCTCTTTCAATCCAGTCTGTCAGATGACAGCCATCACGTTGGCTTTGTCTGTAGCCAATGTATGCTCTGATATGATTGGCTGGGAGAGAGTGCAAATGCCATGTCACAGACAGTAACCATTGAAATATAATGAAAGTGAAACTGAATTATTTAACACTCACTATAATATATGTAGGTACTTTCAGGAAAGTAGCATGTGATGTGGTATTGGCTCTCTCCCTCCAACCAGCCAATCAGAGCCAGCACATTAGCTAGCTAGCTATTCCATCTATTAATTATGAGCCTCCACCAAAGCTTGTAGTTAACAAAATGATAATAGCTGGCTATATTATAGCCAGCTATTATTATTGTGTATATCTATATATTTTTCATTGATGACGCAATATTATTTTTGTATATTTTGTATATTTATATTTACAGCTGAACACAATCTCCTCAGAGAAGAACTCCATCATTATATTACCTATTCCTGTCGATTTTATGAAAATGTGGGGCAGAAAAGAAAAGGTGCACACTGACTGGGAGATTGAGGGACTCCATCATCGGGTAATCCCTGCTATGTTAGACTTCTGTGTGCAGCTCATTAGTGGTTAGCTGGTATGTTAGATTTGGAGGAGATATATTTGTCCGCTCAGTGCAGATATGGCAAAGTCATATCAGGATATAAATTTATAATTATATCTGATAAAAATCACTTTTTATATCTGTTTCATATTCAAATTTCGTTCAAACCATAACAATGCTCGACAAACTCTGAAAAGTCTGTGTTCCATGATGCTTTTGATTGGGGACATCTATATAAATATGTGATCAAAAAACTCTTTTGGCTTCTGGGTAAGACCTTGGCTGTTATACTCTCATCCATGTCAAGATCTAAATTTTCCAGATGTTCAATGACCAGTGGATCATGGACATAGCAGAGTAATCCCCCACCATTGTTACAGAGCCTATCCCTTCTTATCACCATATATCATGGTACCTCATATAGGCAGCTGTCATCATTTTCATTCAAAAATGTTTCAGCCAAACACAGTATACTAAATTTGTGATCACTAAGAATAAAATGAACCTGTTCCAGTTTGCTTGCCAATCCACGGAGATTAAGATATGCGCTATGAAAATTCATTGCCATTATAGAAGTTTTTCAAAATAGCATTTACGTTTAAGTGAGTCTAAGATCATACCTTGACTGAGGACCTTGTTGTATTGGTCCTGAGTCTCAAACTTTACTTTGAAGATGCACATTTTCTTTTCCCCTTTGTAAATCCTTATAGCTGATGAGTTGGGGAAATTCTGTGATATCTCTTCTATTACAAGTTCATCATCAGCATCGATAGGAATGCCTCTCAGCATACCAGTGTTGACTTTTTGCTGATTCTGGATTGATTCTCTTTCTTACTTGCGAATTTTCAAATAGTAATGTATTCCAACTGTTTATCAACTTGGTCACTGTCTTTTCATCGCGAAGGTGCAGCACAATTTTTGGAGATTCTGTCTTGAAATTGTAAGTCGTTATGTTTACGATGATGGTTGGGCTGAATTCACGGTTAATCTCACCTCTGATGTTGTCTTGATTATAGTTTTGGTAGGTTTTTGATGACTTGTTGATACTTATTACGATGCAGTGCTTGGGGTTGAAGTTGTTCGGGCGAGCTGTTTTTCTAGTAGATGGCATGTGATCTGGTGCGTTGGATGTAGTCGCCGGTGAACTTGGTGTTGGTGTGTTTCGCTGTGTTGTTGATGAAGGAATATTTATGTGGAGTTGTCTACTGATGCTTGCAACTGATGACCATTGTTGTGTTTTGTTAAGAGTTTGAGTTGGAAGATATGTTTGTTGTACGGTATTTTTGGAATTTGATGGATTTTCCTTTGTACTAGGGGTCTCAGAAAAAGCGCTAGTAAGTTCATCCAATTTAACCTGCATGCTGTCCATCTTCTGCGTGCTGTCCATATTATCCATCATAACAAAAATCACGCCATGCAGAGTTCTGCATGACGCACATCCAGGACTCTCCCCACAATCTCTGTCCCTGGTATGACTGGGAGCGCTGTTGACGAATGGAGCAGAAGACTCCATTGTCTCAGACAGAGAACACTGAGAAGACTCTGGCAGTGAAACTGCAGATCCCCCTAGAGCACCTTGTGTGCTTTGTTGTTGAGTTGTACTGCTGTTGGGATTGGTTTGTTTACTTTTTAGCAATCACCTACCAGCTTAGAGTAGTGACTAATAAACACATCCACATCTTTGATCGCATTCACCAATATTCTAGAGGTCGTATGGTAGAAGTATTAAGGGGTCTATCCGATTTCTTCTTGTTTTTAACAGTGACTATGGTGGCTGTTGTGTTTTTGTCCTTATCTTTATTCATTTTCTTAGTTACATAAAGATATTGCTCCTGAATTGATGTTTGAAATATAGATCTGACAAGCTCAAAAACAGCTGTGCTGCAGTCAACGACAATTTGGATGTTTCCCGGATTATATTTTATGGGGATAGACTCATCAGTGGTAGTAGAGTCGATTTTCTTTTGTAATGCCTTCAACTCGTTGAGCCAATAGGTGAAGATATTATCCTCAGCATCATCCTCATCAGGATCATTACTGGAAATGAGTTTTCTCTTCTTCCCTTTGTTCATTTTGGGTGAAAATCACCCAGATTTTTTGTCAATTTTTCTGCAGCGCAGGGTTTTTCAGCCTTACTCTTCAAGAATTCAACAATCAACCACATTAAGATGAATGTTAAGCAATCACTGTTAAGCAATCAATGTTAAAATGAAAACAATCACAATCTAACTATGTTTTCAACATATAATTTATTTACCATATTCATTGATAGAAAGTTTGGATCAGGTAAGGAAAAAAAGTGATGTGTTCTGTGCCCTGAAACTCAGAGATATTTTTCCTCAGATATGATATGCTGCTTAAACTCTGCCTATAGCTATTACTGATATATTTATCTGAATTGAAAACAAAGACATCCTAGATTCCAGTTATAGCAGTAAAATGTCAAGTTATATCTATTGCCAGACACTTTAAACTAAACGATGCTCCCAAAGACGTCTATAATTTAAACCTAGATAGTTCTTAACACTCACTGTTCTGATTCTTTCCGCTCTGTCCGCTTGTCTCACTGACCAGGTAAAATGCTGCTACGAGACATATCATCAAAGTTCTGTTAAGAGAAAGCTTCAGTTGACAAAAAACGATATGATATAGTATTCAACCACATTTTTACATATATACATCACAAAACATTATAAATATACATCAGTACCTGATCAAATTTTAAGTATGAAACATAGCGAAACAAATTCAGTGAAGCATAGTAAGGGGGGTCTAGCTTTTCTCCAGTAATTGCAATATTGCACAAGTTATTACCTAGCCCTGGGACCGGTTTCAATTAGAACAGTCATTAGCAGGTCGCCCGTTACAGTTAGCAACAACTCTGCGATAATTAAACGCAAACTGTACCTGTTTCAATTATCAGGTTGTAAATAGGTCGTTGCCACTGTCCTTATCTGAATGCCGCAAATAGGTTTGATTTCTGCAGATTGTTGTCGAAAATGTGCTTAATGGAACAACTTTAAAAGTTGTAATTAGCAGTCTTGCAGGTAAACTAATTTCTCTTATTGTTGTTGATGTTTGAGATACTAAAGAACATCAAGCTTGACTGTTATTGAAAGCATGGCCAGCTGACCATTTGCATCGAGGTGTCACTTCCAATTCTTTGCAGTTGCAGTTTTGCTAGAGCTTTTATTTGTAAAGAAAGAGCAGATTTCAGCCAAGTCTTCCTTGTTGTTGTTTCATTCATTTCAACTGCCCAAATCTAACAACAAGATGTATTGATAGACACATACATGTTTGTTTGAATCATATTGTTGTGTCTGTATACTACTATCAATAGTAGTATATAGTCATCAGATCATATGAGCGTCTTGATCTGCCCAATTAAACAAGAAATAGTGAGAAGAAAGTAGGCAGTAGTAGGGTAAGGTTGTAACATCAGCCAGCATATTTATTATTATTATATTTATATATATATATAGCTAGATATCAGCATCCTTCACTAATAATAAAACAAAATAATAGTCATTGAATTGAACAGAGATTTTCTGATAAAAATTCATTAATTTGGGTAAAATATAAAAACAATACTTTTGTGTATAAGAATATAGTAGGTTACTAGGTAGTTGTTGAATTAAGAAAAATAGTGTTGCACGATTTCACGTCTGGTTATATTACCATTTTCGTTCCTCGCCATCCCAGGTAACCTCTCCTCGGTTTGCTCCAGTTCTGGCTGCGGTAGTATGTCTGCTGGAAGAGGGACATTTTTCTTGACACAAAAATTGTGTAGGGCGAAGCACGCTGTCACGACCCTACAGCACTTCTCTGGGGAGAAATACAGCTCTCCACCTAAAAAAGTGAGGGATATCAACCAAGACATATCATTGCTTGGATAAGTTACTAAATTGTTTTAGGATGAGACCGTTCTCTTCGACAATTGTTTTTCCAAAAATCCATTTAAAGTTAATAGGCCCGATTGATTCTGTGGCCAGTGTAGTATTGTCCTGTAACCAACACACCTACTTTAGCTGTTTGAAAAATAATTGGCTTCAAAAATTGAAATACATGCAGAAATTGTTCTTTACAAACATTGTAATTTTACACTCACCATGACGATGAATGCACCTCCATCTGTTTTCTAGATCACCAAAGGCGCATTCTACCTGGAACCGCATCTTTTTATGGACTGTGGACTATCTCGCTTCAGGAGATCCGGGATTGACCTGGAGAAATGGAGTCATCAGGTAGGGCTTGACAGCATAGCCACTGTCACCTGTCAAAATTATAAAGCACATTTTGACTTTTTTGAAAGGTTGATGTTGTGTGCTCTTGCAAGAGATTAATGTCAAGTGGATGGATTGCATTTCAAAAGAATTTAATGTCAGTCGTATACATAGTGTAAAATGCAGCGACACCAACAATGACATGCTCATATGCCCATGGCTTTATGCAATGTTACTATCTGAACAGCAAATTTAAGACTAGCTCACCTAAGAGAAGCCCACTGAATGCTCCATTTTCCAAGTCTTCACACAGTGTACTATTTTGGAATAATATTGAGTCATGGTGTGCCCCGGGGTAACGTGCAACCACAATCCAGAACATCCGTCTATGGTCGCATACGGCCATGACGTTCAGAGTGGTATCTCTAAAAGACAAATTCACAATTTATAGAATGTTCCAAATTATAATGTGTTGTATTGTGAACAAAGACTTAGAAGTCATAGTTGAGATACCCAGTTTAGATAACAAGTAAGCTGTTGGTAAGGTGCATATCAAGTTGACTCAGCGTCACTCTGCTCAGGAAAACTGTTGCAACACTTTGGAGTATCCAATTTTGAAGTTCAAAGAGGCCACAACTCCCAAAGAATACAAATGTATTGTTGACGACAGGGAGGGTAAGAGTATCTCGATGACATAGCTAACTGTGTTAATGAACGTTTTCTTACTTTGTGTTTTGCCTGTGTAAATACACATGGGCCCGGTCGGATGGTAGATTCCCAATCTTGACATGTGTTCCATCAATTAGCCCAATAATATATATATATATATATAATATGAGCATCGATCCCTTCGTGTAATAAGTTAATGTCCAACTTTTTGCGTCCTCTTTGGTCAGGTACAGGTGCAAGAAGAGAAGGGTTAGCCTTTGCATTCATCACTACATGATAGTTGATGTTCAGTCCGATTGTATGCATGAAAAACTTCTTGCACACCACACATTCTCTGCCATCAGCATCGGTCAGGCGGTAGCTGTAGTAAACCTGGAAAACAGAGGAAATAAAAAGTTTGTTACTTATGGCTCAAGTTTAATTCCAGTAGAAATTTTCCTTACCCTGAAAATCCTATATTAATTGAATTATTAAACTTTATATTTTCACTTTACATGGCCAATTATATTGAAAAAATTAATTCTCAATAACTGTATCTATGATCTTCCTAATTGTCATACAACTTACTGAGCCAAAACGAGGTAATGAGTGTAATTTTATTAATCGCTGTCCCAGCTAAAATTATACTTACAGCGCGCTGCCTGGAAGAAAATCTTTTGGTATTAGCATCATGTCTGTGCACCATCATGTGCAAGAAACTCTTTCGACCTTTGTAGCTTGTATTCCAATACTGGAGATATATCTGTATCCTTCTCATCTGGTTTATTTGAGCCTGGCAATTCCTCGGACAATCTGTACAAGGTTCCTTGAGAGGATGCTTTTCACGCTCATGTCTCAGTTTATCCTCAAGAGAGAGTCGGCGTTTTTTTGCAGGGTTGTTAACGTTTTCCATCATGAAGTAAATTTACTGTGCTCTAGTGCTCAAATGATGAGCTTTGAGTTCAACTAACTGATTTATATGGCAGAAAAATGATGCACCGAGAAGGTAACGCTTTTCACTGTGCAAATACGTAACGCTCAGGCATTGTAAACTGCTGGAGAAACACATTATCAGCTGATAACGCCTTTTCAGTGCAGAAGGCAAGGTTTGATTGTTGTGAATTGTGCAGACATAACACAATTTAAGGGATTAGTGCTAAGCCTAATGAGCAAACACAACTTTTTGTTAGATAACATCTATGATGTTTGGCTAATTATCAAACGTGGAGATTTTGGATAAGATTGCATGAGAAATATGACACGGCTGAGGAAAAATTAAAAATTAATGCTGATAAAGCTTTTTTACCAGCAGAGGGCAGAATAGCTCCTGGGAAACCAGCTATGTCAAATAGTCCCCGTTTAATAATCTGTTGTTCAATCCTGTCTGGATTGCAGATGAATCAATCAATCAATCTAGAAATATGATTAGAGCACTTGATATAAATAGCAGAAGTTTGAGTGTTTGAACTTTACCCCTGTTGTGGGATTATGAGCGTGCTAAGACTGATTCGAATTCTTGAGCTTTTTGATCGTGAAACTCACTATTCTAATAAGAAAGTATTTTAATTGACTTGATCTAATTAAGCTTATTAATCTCTGCATCGACCTTATGTTCAGTATTAGAGTTTTTTGGTACATTTTGTCTGAATTCTTGCATTAAATTTGTTTACAGGTTATGTTTATTAACTTCAACCCACCTCTGCCATTATCGCATCCACAGTTGACGTCAGGTGACGGGATGCGGAAGCTGTTGAGACACCGTGTGCTTTTCCAGATGATTGGAGGTTGTCACCTGACGCCATATACAATAACGCTCCTTGCAGCCGTTAGATGGGATGGTATTGTTCGTCGGTACTCTCGGAGAAATATGGGGTAAAAGCATATTATGAAGCTCTCTGTAGTGATCTGGATACAACCTTGTGTGTTGAAAAAACTCAGCGCCGCTAACTTTATCCAAGTCATCCACTCGCTCCCTGAATAGTCTCGGAGCAGGGTTATGTCTCTGAATCTCTCGGTAAAGGTAAATTAGAGGGAGACCCACATCCCTCCCCCTCCCTACCTCCCTATCTCCATCCCTATCTCCTTCCCTGTAATTAAGGAGATAATTATGTGTATAAATAGCAATGTTTTGTGCCACTTTTTATGTAATATGTAAATTGATCATCGATCATTATTGAAGTTGATGAAATTATTATGAAATTATTTGAATACAATTTAACTTATGACTTATAACTTATGACATAACGGTCTTACCCAGTGTCAACTCCACTCAGTCCCAGAATTCCTTCATCTGCGACTGCAGCTACAATCAGCTCATGGATAGGCGCCAGGTCAGGTGGTGCCGGCCCACCGCCAGTTCTGTTTAGAAGTCTTCTTCGATCCACTGCTGCCAGCTTTGCCTTTGATTTCAAATGTTTCCACTGGTCCTTCATTTCCATCAGAGTCCTCCGAACATCCGCCCTGACGGATTCAATCTCCTGTAGAACCGCAGCCCATGCAGACTGTCGCTGCTGGTCCCCATCGATCCCTAAATTCATAACAGGGAGTAACGTATCAATTTATAGAGTCATGAGTCCATACTAGATTTATCCATATGGCTGTGTGGAGTTGCCCTTCTCCACTGTCGGAGTGGGGCAACTCAAAACGCAGGCAAGTGGGTCATACTTGATCTGGTCTATACAGTCTAGTAAACCAAACACTGCGGTGAGCTGATCTGAATACCAGATGTTATATTCTAATGTAATCGATGAACAAGATGATCTTTACCTTTGCTGTTGCCTAAAGTGGCACGGTACCGGCTGCAGACACCCTGTGCCAGTGCTGCCTTCATCTCCTCGCTAAATTTCTTTGCTCGAGGCTTTTTTAGTGGAGTCTTTAAAACAAAATACTAGTGTGATATTGAAGCTTATCACAACACAATATCCCATACCGACTCAACCTAACCTTGTTAAAAGTGCTAAAAATGTTGTTTTTTTTAACAGAAAGGTACACCACTCGCAATCAGAATTTTATGTAGGCTCAAAATGCATGATTTCTGCACCTCGCATTCTGCTTCGTATAGAGTTATTGCCACGATTCTATATTTGAGCATTTTTCCACCATGATATTAAAGGTATACATCCAATCGAGATGGATTAAAAGTGGAGAACATCATCCTAGATCTCATTAGCACCTCGATGGATTCAACATTTTTAGCACTTTTAACAAGGTTAGGTTGAGTCGGTATGGGATATTGTGTTGTGATAAGCTTCAATATCACACTAGTAGTTTGTTTTAAAGACTCCACTAAAAAAGCCTCGAGCAAAGAAATGTAGCGAGGAGATGAAGGCAGGACTGGCACAGGGTGTCTGCAGCCGGTACCGTGCCACTTTTGGCAACAGCAAAGGTAAAGGTCATCTTGTTCATCGATTACATTAGAATATAACATCTGGTATTCAGATCAGCTCACCGCAGTGTTTGGTATACCAGACTGTATAGACCAGATCAAGTATGACCCACTTGCCTGCGTTTTGAGTTGCCCCACTCCGACAGTGGAGAAGGGCAACTCCACACAGCCATATGGATAAATCTAGTATGGACTCATGACTCTATAAATTGTTTTCTTGCACTGAGTGCAAAACATTTCGAATGAGATGACTTTTGATGCCAATAAAAAGTATATATGGTCTGATCAAGGAGTTGTCTCTAACTCCTTGTCAGATGGGTTTCTTGATGGTCTATTAATGGTAATTGACTGCAATTTGATCATCTAATGAGACCACCAATAGGTTGGAATCCCTTAAAAAATATATTCTTCACTACAAAACTGCTAATGATTGCCCTATGAGGTGGTAAAAGAGAGTTGGGAATTCCTATAGCCACTGAACCATGAACTGTAATAGAATCAATCTTCACCTGTCTGTACCTACATCCAACTAAGTAACATCAATTATGCATTATTTACACACACTCACTGCAACAACTTGGCTGGTGGAGGCCACTTGCTGTGACATTGGAAATGACATCGTGTGCTTTCTGTGTCTAACTGGTGCAGAATGCAGACGACACATAAACACCCGGATTTTAAGCAATGGCTGAATTTGGGTGGTTCCTAAGGGGCAGACAATTATATCTTTGTCTGTGTATGTGCTCACAGGACTGTAATATCAGCAAATAATCATGGATACATGTGTATCATCTTCTATTATATGAAGAACTGTATTGCTTTGTATTCAACTTGCATAATACTGTACAGAGTTGGGTAGAAAAATAATATTTTATTGATTATACTCTTGTGAGCGACAGAATTGGTTTTAAAAGCCCCTCTCAGTAGCTCTTAATTTGTGCGACTGAGTCACAAAATCGGTGGTCAATCACTGCCGTCCATTATAATTGAGACAGTCATTACGGTTAGCAACAGCTCAACAAGTGACAAACCCCTAGCGACCGTCGTTATGAGCTAATTGAAACCGGTCCCTTGGTATTCCAGGTCGGAACTTGGATATTGCTCCCAAAGATTTCATTGCAATGATATCAAAGTGCTCAGTTCGAATAGAAATATCTAACATATAGGACTTAGTGCCGCAGAGAGAGGGTCAAACTTATAGCGTGAGCTAGAAAAGCAATTCAATCTCCACCATACAGTGTTTGTGGACACACCTTAAATTGGAGTTAACTGTAAAGAAAATGAGAGGTATTGAAAGGACATGGAAAGATGGACAGGAAAATTTTCCCATGTTGCCAAACAGAATGACATGGACGGACAAGAGCTAGAGAGGGACAGGATTGGGCATGATTAAAATGTCCACCACATACTTCTGGTGATTTGTTGAGAAGCAATTGCTTGGTCTTGTGTAGACTCGACTGGTTGGAAGTCCCTGACAAATTTGTTTCAAGTTTATTTGATTCCTATCTTCATTTTCAGCATTTCACAATTTATATTTGTCTCTATCCATTTGATGGTATCAATAAAGTATATATTAGGTATATATAACAATGAGTTCTTTGATTAAAACAACATTTATTTATCAACTTGTATTCCATATTGAAGACAATCTCGATCAGCATAATAATATGATTACACTAACATCAATAAATGACATATGGAACTAAGCTGAATGCTGAATACTGTTATATGGATTAAATTACAATGCCCAGTGGTGAATCAAAGACTTTGTTTTCTCTCCTGGATATTGTCTGACAGAAGTTTTTAGCGAGTCAGCTCAAGAGTTCAGTTAGTATGTATATGGTCAATTTCAGGCACTAATTCCACTATTATCTTTTTTCTCATTGTAACATCTTCTCAGCATATAATTACAGTATTGTTGAAAAATCCAACGCCTAAAGTAGCCACAAATAAGATCATAATCACATTACTAGAATGAGGAATTATTAAGTACAAATATTTTACAATTAACTAGACATGAACCTCAATCTCCCACAAATTGAGGCTCCCGTTTACATTAACAGCTGTGATTCTCACATGTTTACCATTAATGGCTTTATACCACAGATGTAGACGTACAGCAGGCTGAACTCCTGGAGAGTATGGGCATGCTGATTCAAAAAAACGCTCTCTGAATCTTTCATCATTCCTGGTCGCAGCCACTGATACCAACACATTCTGTAACCTCAGTTCAACATCTTAAATAGAATTGATCAACTGATTTACTGTCATTTCTATTAAACAAAGTTCTAAAGTTTCTTATGGTTAGTTGTGTTTGGATTTAAATTATTTTCAAACTTATGCTGTCACTCAGGAAAATTTGTGCTCATTGAATTCTGTATTGCTCAAAGATAAGCTTTCAATCTCAGAATTGGAAAATATTCCCACAAACTGACTGTCAATGCATGTTGTGATGTAAAATTACATTAAAAATGTAATTATCTATTAGTATCATTGGTTTCTACCCTGTTTTGCCAATCAGTATTTGCAAACTATTTTCCAATTAGGTGATAGTTCTGAGAAGAAAGACCCAATCAATCATTTTAAATCATTCAATGAGCACAAACTTCTCTGATTTGTAGCAGAAGTTTAGGCTGTGTTTTCAGGTCTTATCATTTCAGCAAGATAGTTTGTACATATGAGTCGGTTGTTATTTTAAATATGACATTATTGAAAGCCTGGCTAGCCCCTTTACCTTTACATCTTCTACAAATATTAACAAACTATTTGTTATGCCTCAGCTTCAGTGAGGCTTAACAATTAACAACAGATAGGGCACTTGTGGATTATGATATGTCATCTGCGGATTTGGAGCAAAAATTGTCACACACCATTCAATCAGTTATAATACCTGGTTTGCCTACAATTAAATGATTCCATATCTTTACTCCTCTAACCGAAGTTGGCTTCTGCAGATTGACCTGTAGCCAAGGAGAAGCCTCTATATCAGCATGAGCCATTGAGTGATAGTTTGTATCATAGATTCCATCTATTGCGTTCAGCCCAGGATAATGATCGTGAATACTTCATATCTCTGCAGTAACAATATCATCTAAAACAGTTCTTTTCCTGAATTAAATGGCATCAACAGTAATGAAAGTAGTTGTGTATGTGTGGTACTGAGCGTGCATCAACTGCAGACAGACGTCACATTCTCCAATTCCTACTTCTGATTGTGACTAATTTACGTTTGAAAAACTTTCTCAGTGAATAAAAAATTCAATATTACACAGCATGTTTATAGGAAAATCGAACATGCTCACTATCAGGGCCAATGTCACGTTTCCAGATGATCTAGTGGCAAATGCTTGTACATCTCCTCCACCAGGGGTCAACCGATCATACATGAAACAATTCATATCTGTATCATCTATCTGCGATGCAAGGCTGAATCCCTGACATCCAGCACTGACAAGGCAAGCTACTGCGCACCGAATTCCTGAAAATGTGAACTTCAACTTTTGCGGTGTGTTGTCAACCCTAAAAACCTCAAACGAAGACAATTTGTTTGTTGTTTCGGTTTCACCCGTGAAACTATGAACATGGTTATAATAAAAATTAATCTCTCCATGTTTGGATGGTCTAGAGAAACTGAGAACATCAAAATAATGATCAACTCTATATATTTCAAATTCTTCATGACTCAGGAATATTGATTTTCTGTATGAAATATGTTAGCTGGGCCGTAGTTCTGAAAAAATGGTAGGGGAAGCAAAGGTCTGACGCCAGTCTGAAGCATCCTCCTCCTTCCTCCTTCCCGAGCAATTTGAAGCGCATAATTAGCAAATTGATAGAAGGACTGATATGACATAGATTATTCAATTACAGTGTTTTTAGGCCACTGTAATTACCTTTCTGCCTCCCCTATAACTATCCATCATATATCCTGATATATGAAAGATTGATCTGAAAAGGTCAGAGATCTTCTAATTTATACCTCTGAGTATTTGTCTGTAATCTATGAGACTTTAAACATGAAATTGTTATTCATTGTTCTGCCCATCGCTCACTCAAAGATTGTCAATAACAGGGCATGTTGTAAACTACCCCAGAAAAAAGTCCAAATCAAGCAGGACCACCATTATTCAATATAATTACGGATGAAAATGAAACAATAAAATGAAAAATAAATGAGTAAATGAAAATGAAACAAAATGTGTAACAGTGAAATAAACAGATAGGTTAGTCTTACCTCTAGTGAGGAGTTAGATGAATAATATTCATTTCTTTTATACTAAAACTATTTGTATTAGTAGATGAGGATTCAGCCACAGTTTAGTTGGGCTATTATAGATGCCAAAGACTGATTAGAATGCCACCAAAGCTTCTGTCTTTAGATTATCTATCCAACAATCAAGTCCTACACTGAGAAGCAAACAGAGATGACATACCATGCCTAGAGGATACAATTTCTGGGCTTTGCACGGGCTATGCGTAAAAGATTGAGAGAGAGCCATTACTTTGAACAGCCTTATACCACCTCGACAATCTCTCAAGTGAAGACATTCCTCCTGTCTCGCTGAGAAAATAACACTCAAATTTAGAACATCTGATCTGATGACCAGGTCACTGTTAAACATGCTTGGCTAATTTTTAATGTGATAACATATTACTGTCCTCTTTAATGTCATTTTCTTACAAAGTATTTACCTGATAGACACAAATAACTATTCATGCATATCCTATGTAAATCACAATCTCATGGGTATCACATGATATACATGTTGGATCGATAAATAAAATATTATATTATACTATAATATGTAACTTGATTATCATTGAGTGCTTGCCAGACTGAATTCCATTTAAAGCAAACAAGATGAGTAAAGCTTGCCATTTATTTCTTTTCAATGAATGATTTACAGAATAGGTCTCCTTAGAATAATTTTAGGAAAATATATAAACCATAATCAGAAATATAGAAGTAGTGCAATGTGAGCAAAGCTTTGTTCACAGTCTCACTTGACGTACGAATATGCTACAACCATTATATCTTACAAGCCAATAGAATCACAGCTCATGAAATGGAGGTGCTCATGTGGCCTAGTACCTGTTTTTGAACCAACCACCCATTGTCATGAAACAGGAAGAGAACGGATATTGTGGCATTACATGACCTTCATGATGAATCTTACATAAACTCAAGAGTGCACCTGTTTAATAGACAAGGAAACAAAGTATCACTATGTATAGATTTGACCAGAATATGATGCCGCCAGAGTTCTTTCTAACCCCTCCACATACAACTGTGAGTCAGTCATTTAATTCCTGACTCTCACTAGAAGACTGATATTCCAACTACCCAGATCGGATGACAGCAAAGGCCAGCCTATAGCATGTCCAACCTCCGCTTGGGAGTAAATGGCAGTGCATAGTTAAGAACTGGTGAGGATTGTGGACACATAGGGCTGTCCATTTTTTGTAATGGAATGGAGTGCAGAGCCACAGATGTTTCTCATTTAGAAGAAATCTCAAATAATTGCCATCTAGGCAATCACTATTTTCAAGTATCATATTGTATTCCATTATCCAACCTATTATGATATTTATTTGTTGAAACTATACAGAAAGCAATTATATTTCTGATTGTAGTTTTATACGTTCTCGAATAATTACCTTTCGTCTATGACTGCAAAATGGAGCGTTTCCTTTTTTTACAGCGTTTATCATCAATTGAGCTAAAATATCATTAAAAATCTAAGTTATATTAATTTTGTCAACACTCTAAAATAAAACTTCCTACTATTGATTGTCCTTTTGTCGGTAGCAATACATTCGAAACAGAAAATATCCACAGATGTTTGAAAAACAAAAATAAGTTTACAACGCTGTTTTAGCCCAACCTTCTGATAGCATTCATTTTGATAAATACGTTAGGAGAACAGTGCTCAACTGATGAATGCTTTCAGCATTGCCCTTGTGCTAATGTATATTTCATCCCTTGATTGGAGTAACAGCACTTTAATTTCTGCATAAAACCCCACTCTGTCCACTACCGAGCGGTTCAGCTATCAACCTTCTCTCTCCCTCCTAAATGATTATCTGCGGCTATAGGGCTGAATGGTAATGAGAAGTGGTTGGTTGGTTTATCTTTTCACAAACATGGTATGCTGCAAAATTGAGTGGGCAATATTCTTAGACCGATGTCTTCACAGAGTTTGTGAATGCCAAGAAGATCTGCCTTGCCTGGCTCCTCGCCTGGCTCCTTGCCTGGCTCCTTGTCTAGAGGAAAACAAATATTCCAATTTCGTTCTTTTTTTGTATATTTACCATATGAGCTGTTGTGATTCATACAAACTACAATGAGTAAAGAAGATTGTACAGATAAGTGACAAGCACTTTCTTTATTGGCTTGGTCTAATGCCAGGGAGTGTTATTCGACAAAAGCACCACTAGCTAAAAGCACAGAGTATACTTTAACCTGTTTCCACCTAAAGATCAAATAGATAGAGAAAAAACCCACTCAATGTAATGCGATCAGCCATATCAAATTCAAATGGGGTTAGCAGCATTCAAATTCCTCCTGCTTTTAGAGAAAAACGAGGAGCGGTTTTAATTGTTTGTATTTGATGGGAATGGGATGTGCTTATGTGGAATTGTGCGATAAATATGCCCATTCAATTTTTATTCATACCTCCAAATTTCATTTCTGAATGGAAATCAAAACAATCGCATGAATTGAAGTGTTATAACAGAATAGGGTGGGCTTTATAATGGTCTCCCCTCCTGTAGTCTAGAGTTGAATACTCCATTTGCAAAGATGATATAGGAAAGTTTTTGCTGGCTACAACTGTCTTCACTTTATTGACTTACTGACCTTGCCAACATTTAATGCTGACTAACATTAGGTCTCCTGCAGATGAGCTAAACTTTACTATATGCAATTTTTACTACTGAAATGAGCTGCAAAATAACAAAAAACATGCAGACTAAGACTGATTTGCATGTCCTTCTGTTACTTTTTGGTGATTTCCTTGTCCTTAGCCACACATTCTAACATAAAGTAGGCTGAGATGGCTGAATAACCACAATGGATACCAAAACTAACTAGGAACGAGCATTAATTTTTATCTTAATTACATGACACTCTTCCATCTTATCAGCGACTATACAAATGAGGCAAATAAGTCTGATTGTTGATAAGAAATATCATTAGATAAGAGTTAGACAAGCTACGGAGAAATCAAGCATCTTCTCAAGAAGATCAATACACATAAAGCTACAACACTAATTACATCCAGAGGCAGCGGCAAAAGACCTTTAGGTTTCTGTCACCTGTGTTATAAATAAGATGCTTGAAACACAGGAATACCCACCGACACGGAAAATTTCTCAAATCAAAGGAAAAATTCCAAAGACCGCCAGTGATTATCTCACGATTGCACTGTTGCATCGTCTAGTTAAACTAGCAGAGGATGTCCTTCTGACAATTTCAAATCAGCAGTGGGTACCAAACTCAATAAAAGTCAGTTTTCATACCGTAAACAACACAGCACAACTGACGCACTGCTCAAACTCATCAATAACTGGTGTCTGATAACCCCTCTACTAGGCATGTATCAGTAGCGATGATAGATATGTCGAAGGCATTAGATAGACTCCATCCGGATATCCTCATTGCCAAACTTAGACAACTCGAAGTTCATGATGCTATGATAAACCTGATCGACAGTTTTCTCAGTGGAAACACATGCAGCGTGAAGATGGGCGAGCATTTATCTCTACCTAAGCATGTCAATATGGGTACAGCTCAGGGGACCAAACTAGAAACATGGCTATGGCTCACCTATATTTACAATCTTCAACCTAAGTGTCACACCATAAAATATGCATATGGTGTTACCATCTATGATATCTTTTTTTTTTCGGCAACGATTTATTGTATTTAAAATCAAAGGACTAAAATAGTGAAATGAAATAAGGCAGCGGCATGGTCATATTAGTGCAGGACTAGTACTGCGACCATCCGATTATCAGGAATACAAAGGCTACTGTCCCGAGGGCGAGCTCAGACACACAGCCTACTCGACAAGAAGCGAACAACACCCCCACAGCAAAGACACCAACCTCCCATGCAAAGCAGAAGGAGCCGCCTCCTCCTCCCCCAGTAGATGTGAATTCCACAGGTTAAAACCTGTGGATAACAGTGACCTCTCCCCTCTACAGTTGTTGGCTCTCTTTGGGGCAAATTTTCCTTTGACCTAGTGGCTGTAATGGCAGGGGTTTGAATTTCTAACTCCCAATTTAGGCGAGTGTGATTAAAATGTAGCAAATAGCGGTATTTAAAAAGCATATCAATGGGCATTATTTGATACTCAGAGAAGAAAGAGGTCCCTTGACCACGTGGGACGATTTTGAGTATGACACGAAGAGCTGATTTTTGAAGTAAATAGATGTGATTTAGATGACAATTTGCGGCATGACCATAAAACTCAATACCATAAATCAAATGTGGATAAAAGAATGTGTAATACAAATTGATCATCGTAGGAATATCGAAATTAAAAACTACGCATTAAAAATAGGATGTACTCAGTGACTTATATGGTTTTCTCGTTATCTCCCCCTACATTTTTTATATTTGATGCAGAAACCATCACAAATTGATTGAAAGTTATTGTCCAGGCTTGGTGGTTGAATTACTATTTAATCCACGAAATGAATGCAAAAAATCCTGAATTTCATAAAAAATGATGAAATGTTGGCAAAAAATTATCTTTTAACCAGATGACTCAATTAAAATGCACTTCTACATATGCTAGAAGCGTCAAATTTTTTTGCTAACCACATTATGACGATATCAATATATGAATCATTTTGGGTCACTCTATCGGTATTTCCCTTCATTTAATGCAGCATTTCTTAAAATTTATTCTCAGTTTTCTCATATAAACTTTTGATGCAAGCTGACATGGTACATTTATCCTCTATTGTATAGAACTAGGCACAGCATATAAAGGATTCCTTTGTTTTCCAAATGTTCAAACAATGAAAAGCATTGAATTGTATAGAGGCCTCACACTCAGCGCAATACAATGTAACAAAATTAATATCACAATAAAGATTTGATGTGAACCTGTAGTCTTGTCTTCTAACATGACATTACTAAAATGATAACAGATTATGAGCATCGAATGCTGACTTAGATTATTGTTCCTAAAATGAAGATGGAACCCTTATTTAATTGTGAAAGCAGAATATAAAAATTACTTAGGTATGGTAGATAAACCAGTAATTTTAGAAACCTCCACATGACAGAGAATATTAGGATTCTAAAACAGGGACCGGCAGATTTTTTCAATATTTTACCTTAGTCATTTCAGTACACATGAATGGGGGTTAATGTGATCACAGTACACTCTTCATTTTTTAATACCTGTAAGATAATTTGTCTAGTCTTATGAGCTTGCCTCCACTTTCAGGCCACCAAGTTTCAGTATCTTGCCCAGATCACAACCTTACAGCAAATTTACACATCAAGCAACACTATTAGCAATGACAATAGTAACAAGATCTCGCAAATCCCTGTCGCAGAGTAGCAAATTCAAGCAGCATCCAAGCATTGTTCTCATACCATTTGACATTGTACAGGGGCACACACAGCAATTCCACTGCATTATGTTGTAATATTTCAAAACTTCTAGACTCTAGTGTTTTGTCAGATCAGGGAAACACATTTCTTCTCAGCTGTAAACACTTGATTTTTCACATGTTTTGAGTACTGTGTATTGCCAGCGTTTCAAATGGGCCCAATGTGATGATTAACCATAACCATAAACCCTGCTTGGTGATTTCACCTGGGTTTGTTATTGAAACATCTTCTTGTGAAAACTACTCTGAGTTTGTTCACCTAAACAAGGATAGGTGTCTCCTGGCTCTTTGAAATAGTTTCATTGACATTGAGTTTACGATGGATGTGAAGCCTAATCCCCCAAGAAACAATAGAGTGAAGGCTGATTATTATATCTCACAATGGCCCCTCTGGGCGCCTGGTTATTAAAGGTTTAAGAGGTTTCAAGAGGATTTTCAAAATTGACACGCTGAAAATTGGTATAGGGTCAAGCCCCCTAAAAGCCCTTCCGACGAATACACTATTGACTCTACCCCACATACCAGTAATACCAACTTGTGGCAAGAAATTTAAAAGTATCATAGAGAAAAAAGAGTAGAGGAAACTATTGGATACTAAGTTGTTGCAGCTCTAATGCTGCCATCCTGAGTTAAATGCCGCTGCTCTAGATTATCATCAATTTGACAAGTTTGTTTAAGGAAACTTTATAACTCCTAGTCCCAAGTCCTCTGTCGATAAAGTTCCAACTCAGTGAGCATTGTATACGATAGGCTTATTTAAAAATACCATACAAGGCTAAGACCAAAGTTACCAAAACCTTGCAGAATCAAAACCAAATTTAAATGAACAGTAATTGTGTGTATTGATAATATCACTTGTTAATTTTTGGATCTTATTAAAGTTAGAATTGACAAAAATTCACTGCTGCTGCATGCATTTGTCTCCATTACTGTTGCTTTGTAATAGTTCAGTATAGCAAAATTTTGTGTGCATTGGATTCTATTTTAAAATCCCAATGTTTCCATATGTTGGTGTGGCATCATTTGAGTGCCAAATTGGATACATGGAATTAACATCGACACTTGATTTTAGTATAGCGTGTCAAATTCAAAACTGCTGGGCTTTCAATCAACAGACAAATCAGTTGATACAAACTAGAATATCCACTGTCTTTTGTTTCTATTCTTCTAAATTTCTTGTGGATTTTGTTTAGCAGAACTAAAGACTTTCTATATGTATGTAAAATTTGTGGGGTAATAACTCTGGTTTAAATATTTATACAAACAAGGAGATGATAATTCCTGCAGGTATTGAACTACAAAATCCATATAAGTCACTGAGCGTAGTTCAATTTCCGACAAACTTCTAAAATACGGGTTTTAAAAATAAAGCTCTCGTCAAGGTGAATGCCGAGAAAATTGGTGTTATTTTTTGTCTCTAAAACCTGATTACCAAGTTTAAGTTGGTACTGTTCAGGATCTAAGATTTGCTCATTTTGGGATTTTAAAATTACCTGAAACGTTTTTGTATAGTTTAAAATCAATTTATTACTCAAGCACCATTGTTCAATTTTATGAACATTTGATTTTAAAATTTCGGGATCATTGGAAAATATATTTGTGTCGTCGGCGAAGAGAATATATTTAAACATTGGCGCAGATATTACCAAATCATTGATAAATATTAAAGATAAAATTGGACCTAATGAAGATCCCTGAGGAACTCCTATATCGACCTTTTCATTGTACTGGAATGATTGTTGATTTTGACAAATTGTTTTCTAAATAAGATTTCAACAAGTAACATGCATCATTTGTAAAATTATAAAAAGGCAATTTTTTGATTAAAATATCATGGTTGATGGTATCAAAAGTCTAAAAGTCTAAAAATTTTCCTTGTGTAATTTTACTGTTATTCAAACTGTCGTACAGGTGTTCCATTAGTCTAGATATAGCAGAAGTTGTGTTCCGTTTTTCACCGAATCCAAACTGACTGTCAGTTGTAATATTAGAATTATCCAAATAAAAACGAAGTTGGATAGCTAATACTTTTTCTGCAATTTTGGATATTGCAGTTAATATTGATATCGGCCGATAGTTATTGCAGTCAAATTTATCACCTTCTTTATGCAGTGTTCGTACTCTGGCAATTTTCTTGCTATCTGGAAAATTTGATGTTCGAACAATAAGATTGATCATGTGGGTCAAGATTGGGCTGATAGCATTTTGATTTTATTTAATGATTTTCATGGAAATCCCATCGTACCCAACTGCTTTTTTTGCAGAGGAATTATTTATGACCCTCTCTGTAATGTCGTTTGTAATTTCTAAGAAGTCAAAATTGTTAATTCTGTCGTATTTTGATAGGTATGATAACGGGTCAGCTCCACATTCAGGTTATTCAGCTGCCAAGCCAGAACCTACACTCGTAAAAAACTCGTTAAAACATTCAGCAATTTCATTTTCAGATATGTTCCCTTGTCCATTTGTTTCAATACAGCTTGGTGTTGAAGACTTGTCTGCTTTTCTGTTTAAAAGCCGATTTACAAAAGCCCATTTCTCATTTTGATTTGATTTTAAATTTTCAAATTCAGTTTTGTAAAATTCTATTTTTGCATCTTTGATGATATTACATGTCAGATCTTTTATCTTAGAATATTTTTGAAGGAGTTTACTGTTGAAAGGCTCATCCTTTAATTCTCGCTGTTAAATCAATTTGAAGATTTTGAGCGTCATCCATCATTGAAAACAGAGACTCAACAATTGTAGTCACACAACTCCGAAGTTCTCTTGACTACATCTCTCTCTGGGCAGAGGAAAATAACAAGCTTATAGACAACAATAAACCCAACTCATGATGAGCGAGCCTAAAGTCACAGAGAATTCTCAACTGCAGTTGACTCAGCTCCAAACGACCAAAAGAAGTAAGCTACTTGGGATATACTTTGACACACATCTGAACTATACTGAGCATGTAAATGTCATTGTCACCGGCAGCAACTTCAAACTATATACAATGAGAAGACTTCCGCGTTTAGGGGCAGGAGTTAAGTGCCTGATGAACTTTTACCCAGCTCATATTCTTTCTATTGTAGCTAACACTGCCCCTGCTCGGTCCTCTATCATTACTTACCATAGTATAAATAAGCTAGAGCGGGTTCAGCGGAGTGTTGTAAAATTCATTCACCCAGACATCTCCTACAACGGGAAGCCTTTTCAACAGAGGAATTTATGATTTAGATATTAATTTTTATTTAGAGAACTGTGTCAGTAAAACTGCTATGAACTTTATTACCGATCCGACCCATATTTTACACAGCTGATATGAGATAAATCGTAATCATTACAGGATGCCTAGAACTCGCACTAACAGGTTTCTAGATAGTTTTATACTTTTCAGTATTCCTGTCTTAAATAACTAGTAATTTCACAGAGAGCATAAATGTTAAATTGTAATATGTCTATGGCATAATTACTCAATAAACTCAAGCAATCAATCAATTCTCCCAATGCTTCAGCTGCTGACAATAGATACACATTTAACTGACTTCAGCAGTAGCTACTGCCACGAGATCGTAAACAGCATCGACCATCCACTCTTTGATGTCATTAAACCCAATACTTGTATATGATTTCTAACAGCGAGATGACATGCATACACCCCTGTCTGCCGAACCACTTAGTATGCAAATAGCTTTTTTATCAAATACGCTTCATGATCACATTTAGTGTGCGCAATGTGTCACCTTACCAATCTATTTTTAGTTTCATGATTTTTATTCATGTTTATTATTGCCATCATTTTTTTCATGCGCAGATAATAAGATTGAATGAAATTCGGCTTGGGATTATGGGACTCTAGGATAAGATTGTGCTTAACTCACTGGTGAACATTTTCAATTTTAGTTGAACATTGCTGGGTGGATCCTCATCGGATTGAAAAGTGTGCCGACATGCAAAAGATTAACTGTGTATGGAGCTGATGCAAATCATGTTAGCTTTGCGCTGCAGCTTTACACCTTTTTTGAAGACTGGCATATCAACGATGCAGAAACCCTTTCCGAGTTACACTCTTCAGATCACGAAAAGATTTGCAGAGCTGACGCGATAGCACTAATAAACCTCAGGAAGATATATAACTCGCTAACAGAGGTAATGAACTGATGCTTTATACACACGAAAAATTCCCATTTGAGTTTGAAAAATTGGTGGTTTGTTTCCATCAACTATACCAAATCAATTATTCGGAGGATTTGGCCTTCGTTCCACACGTTCCATAACAAGAACACAAAATAACCTGATCATGGTTATTGTGGGTATCATCAGCATGCCTGCTGTCATAACCTACTCTTTGTGCACCTGCAGAAATCAGAGCAAGACCCAGAGCTTTCCATTTTGAATCTTGACCGAAAGCCTTCCCTACCAAGCACTCCGAACTCTACACAAAGACATTGGCTGCAGGTTGGTTAAAAGAAATTATTTCGTTTGAGACTAAAGAGTACCTAGCACTTTGCAGGTGTTGACATTTGTGTTAAGGGGTGTAATATGATCGTGCTGATTTTAGTAACTAGGAGAGTTAAACTGTTTCCTGTAAATTTGTGTTCAGCCTACTATTAAAGGATAACAAACTAATGATTGGAAGGTCTCCTGTAAAAACAAAAGTTGTAGTTATCCTCTCAGGAGAAAATAGCAGATGACTAATCAGTCATTGCATCATTTGGGAAACTAATTATGCTGGTAGCAAAGAATGTTAAAACTTGTTGCCCTTTTCAAAGGCATACTGTTCAATAGATTAGGTCACTGATAAGGGAATTAACAAGCGTAAAACTATTCTTTGTTCACAGAGTGATGATGATAGTCAGCGAGACAGACTGTTCAATCCTCTCAGAGGGTAAGGCAGGTTGAGGAAAGATTTGCGAGTGGTGTAGGCGGGAGTAGAAGGAGTTGATGAATAGTAGATTTTGTGTGCGAGTAGACAGATCCTGTTAGTGTCAAGTGATGGAGCCGGAAGGACGTTAGCACATTTAAAAAGTGGTCTTAGTGTGGTCCCCGGGGCTTTTGTCACAAACGTTCCTGATAATCTTTTTTGGACAATAAGAATTTTGTTTAGATGTGTTTCAGGAGCATTTACCCAGGCTTCTATGCAGTACACAATTTTACGAAAAGCATACGAAAAGGCAAAAATGTTGAAGCGTGGCGAACCATGCTCTTATATAGTATGGTTTCAGACACATTAAAAAACTGCTGACGTACATAAGCAAAAAGACAAGATTCAAACAGTACTCTCAATTACCGCAAAAAGAGTGTTGATCGGCTGTTGATCTGCCTGTGGTCATCGTCAACCTGACTACCAAGCGTATGTTGCTTGGAACAGCTTGCCTGATTCACTCCGTCTGATTTAATGTGTTGATTCATTTAAGTCGAGGGGGTTTTGAGTCCACCACGATTCTTAAGTTTGATTAGTGTCGTCAAGTCAACTTCCCTCGCTTTGGCCACATCCTCCACACAGGTTAATGGTCACGGGCTGTCTCTGACAAAAAGGGACAATATTACAAAATATTGTCCATTCTGCTTGTAGATGCAGCCTGCTCCTCCATTGTTTTTGCATAATACTGGCTGGTTATAGATTTATGGATTTATGATTGACACAGAGTCAAGGAGTAAGGGTCACGGGCTGTCTCTGACCATGAGGGATTATATTGTAAAATATTGACCTGTCTGCTTGTAGATGCAGCCTGAATCTACACTGTTTTTGCACGCTACTGCATATAAATGAATGGAGTTTTGAAAAGCGCAGTGACGCCGCGTCATGAGGAATGCACTGAATTAGGGAGGACACGGTTCATGTTTCAATTAACCAGTAGTTTCCAGTCTAGAGTATTTATATGTTTATGAGATTACCCCGTAGGATAAAAATTAAATTTAAAATTTGCATACTAAGTAATCACGAAAATATCAAAAATATTACTTCTCTTATCAAATTATAAGGTGTTTGCAAAGTTACCAGTGATAGTATACATTGTGGATTTACAAAACTGATATTCACTAATGATTCACTAGTAATTTTTCCTATTCTTGGTCAAATCGCTAAATGTAAATGAGTGAATAGGTGCGAATTGCATAATATGAGTACCAGCAGCTGGACTCTAATGGCCCTCTGTGGATTCTGTTTAATACATGCAGACAGAAGAAATATATTCCGACTTCCCTACCTGAGAAAATTTGAATCAGACAAAGCCGCACACATTTTGCAGACTTTAGCCCCTGGACAATTGTGTAGATCTTGGCTCAATATAGACTATACATAGATACAAACTAAATTGATACACAACTTTTTAAATATTCTTCCAACACCACCGTCCTCCGAGGGAACAAACTAGTGTTATAGATATCACCGGTAAAGATCAGATAATCTGATGTGCCACAGACTACTACACAGCGGTCAAGGTGAATTGCTTGTGTTGTATCTACAGTTTATATTTACTTGTGATGGCTGCTGAGATCTTTGTTTTAGTTCAGTGCGCTAAAATTCCATCAGTAGCCAAGAGCAAGAACAATGAAGAACAAAGACTAAGTGTTCTGAGCTTTTAAGCATTTAGTTGACAAAATACATTTGAAATCGGACCTTACTCAAGGACTATTAATGTTTTCCATCTTTCGTTAACACATATGACAGCTGGAAATATCAGATGCAGCTACTTAGGTAAAATTCTGAGCAAAACTTTAAACTTTGAAAAGTTGACGCACCATTTTTCATAAAATGCTAAGACCAGAAACATGCTATAGCATATGTTGATATGGCACACACAATATTTGACGGCGCGGTATACTGATCTCATTTTATACTTCATTAGTACAAGGTCTGTAAAATTAAACGGGTTTACGGAATTTATTGATTTAAAGTTTGAAATTCTTTATGCAGAATCATATTAGGATGATCTAAGCATATGGGTGAGCTATTGTAAATTAGACTGGAAATGTTTGAAAAATACGTTATATAAAAATATGTTATATATGGGGCCACTGAAAAATTCTGACAATCAGTTTTCAACCCATAGTCACCAATATGGAAGAGCAGGAGCACACCATAATTTTGAGTGGTCCGGGTGAATTGAAAGAATTGAAAGAACCTGAAGCAGGCCTATTGATTTGACAAGTCAACATAGTTTGCGTGTGAAGCAATGGGGAAATAAATAGAAGTGTTGGACATTTACTCAGATAGCACAATATGACCGGAAATAAAATCAATAGACTAGAGGTAATGTGCTATATCTGAAATAAAACTTCATTTAAAAATATCCCATTAGAAATATATCATGAAACTATTTTTAAAAGTTATTGCCTGTAAGAAAATATAGTTTAATTATAGTTAAAGTAAAAAAATACTAAAGAAATTGACAATTTTGTAAATATTTATAAACAGCTATTAGCAGACAATATTACACTGTTGAGAGAAATCCGGTCGCTTACAATGTAAAAGTTAACAACAAGAGGACAGCTTGAGCCTTGATGGGCATTGTCTGTGCGAAAGTGAGCCAGCACTCTCATGATTTTGAAAGAGGGCAAGTCAGGACTGACCAGGGCGATTTATAGCAAGTTAGTGGCTGGGAAATGTGAGGATGTGCCATGTTGGTACTTCGCACAAACACTGCACATCAGTTAAATCCTGGGAGAGGTATGGGAGATCAGGTGCGATGTGTTGTGCGTAGTAATGGGGGTGTATCGACCATGCATGGGCGGGAGTGGGCGTGACATGGGCGCGCACACCCCCGAAATGACCTCCTGCCGTAAAGCATGGGTCAGCCAGATAGTCTGGGACTAGAGTGGCAACCGACCCTCCAACTAATTACAAAAAACACCACAAGTCACTACAGGGGAGTTGTTACATCAGGGTTCTTCCCGAGACATGAGGGAGGATGGCCTCTTGTTCAGTTAATCTAGTTCCACCCCAACAAGGTATGGCTGGGTATGGTCAACATGTTGATAAGGTTGGTTTGGAAAAAGTATGTATGTGATTCATAAAAAAACAACGTGGTACTTGTTATGCTAGTTTGTTGTTAACCTATGTTGCTTGCCCATCGCCAGATTAGGCAGCCGCTATGCATAGGTCTGATTCATGCAGATCATGCATAAAGCTGGGTTGATACACAAAATTTCTGATTCAATTCATTATCAATTGAGGTGACAAAGTTTCTAATTCAATTTGATACAAGCTTTCGATCAATTTTTGTATATCAATATTACAGATCATTATCATCCTACCTGTGGGTCAGCCTTGAGAATCAGGCTCAATCACTTTTTTTGCTGTTGATTAGCAAAATAACATTCCATTGTGGTGATCAGGAGTTAACCTGGGTTTTTCGCCAAAAATCATGTTTTTGTCAATGATTCGGTGGAAATATTTTACTAGCCAACTTTATATATTACTACCTTGGAAAGGTCTACTGAAAACATCTCCTTGTCTAAGGCCCTCTTGATGCTGCTACCACTATAATTCTATACCAAAAATTTAATTTCTGATTAGTGCCATGTGGTTGAAAGTCAAGTTTTGTTTACAAACATTGTGTAGGAATATATAATTAGTTTAAATAACCGAAATTGCTTTGAAGTATGTCAACATGGATTTATACATTATAATACTTTACTTAAACTACTGCTGCCACTCATGCAAATTTGTGTCAAATTTCCTGTGTAATTTTGGCAGATTGCAGGGAATCGGGAAATGGTTTGATACATTGACCGTGAGAAATTTAGCTTGTCCAGTGTAAAAAACTGGCTTGAACTGAACCTTAAACTACTGCTGCCGCTCATGCAAATTTGTACTCATTGAATTCTGCATAGCTCCAAGATATTTAATTGAGACTTAAATCTCATAATTGTCACCTAATGGGCAAATAATTTGCACAAACTGATCTTCAATATCAGGGCATGAAATCTACACACCAGCTTATGACGTGTACAGTATGCAGTAGTAAGACGGTGACTACGTCACCCGTGCCTGTAGATAATTAATTTCATACCCTAATTTTGATGATCAATTTGTGCATATTATTTGCTCGGATTGCAGCCTCATTTTATCAGTTTTGAGCTATACAGAATTCTATAAGCACACATTTGGCTGTGTGGCAGCAGTGGTTCAAATAATTTTATGATTCAAATGTATTGAATTATTATCCTAATAATAAAAATAGATCATCCATAATGAGTAGTGCAAGCATTCTCTCATCGGACGGATACATGAGCCAACATGAAATGCATGATTGTTGACAGGTAGATGATATCTAAGGTTAGTGAGGCTCTTTAGAGCTGATTGCTCAGTGTATGGAGCTGATTGTTCTGTTGTTGAAGGAGGTGGTAGTTCTATCTAAGATGCATTCACTCACCATCATGAAAATCAGAATAAAGGTGAGTGCATCAGCTGAAATGGCAATCAGTTCGTGAGTTAATTATAACTCTTGAAGCACTGTCTGCGAGTGCAATAAATAAATCATATATTTGTAAGCTCAACAATAAGGTCTTTCTGTCAGTGTAATGCAGCTCTGTTTTATTACAACAGTCAATACACGGACATAGATCTGACAGTCACAGCAGCCTCCTGCCCTTTCTGGTCACAGACAGTAGACCCTAGTAGTAGAGTAATAGATGAGGAGCTAGGACTTGAATAGTAAAAAAGGGGTATTCACTCCTCTGCTGCAATTGATAATACACCTGTGATGCCCAATATGGAGTTAACAGTAACATAAAATGATACAGGAGGGGAAATATGTGTCAGAGGTATAGCTGGAGGAGAAGATTAAAAGAAATGTAAGTTCTCATCTTCATCATCATCTCTACTTTCATCGCCGTCCAGGTGTATCATGATAGGCTCTATCTGAGGGATGTGGAGGTTGTAGTTTTCCATATCCTCTTTCTCACTCCTCATGATTTGCAGCTAAACTTTAGCCTATGCATTGTTGTAAAGACTGCGGCCTTCATAGTATAGCTTGTATACCAAAAATATAGAATTAGTGTTTGCTCAATCATGAATCACAAGATTTTGATGGTTAGATATAAATCACACTTAACATATAGTAATTGACACACTTACATCACTCATCCTCCGGAATGTGTTGTGTCTGGCAATATAGTTCTTGACCAGACCCCACATTTGTTCAATTTGATTTAGCAGCCCGGAGTGGTATGGTGTCTGTGATCAACTTTATATGTGACCACTTCCTGTATTGAGAGATAATGCAATCTTATATTATTATCATACCCTATAGGAGTAAAGTATTCGCAGGAGGAAAGATTGCTAACTTTATATCAAGCTAACATTTACTCGTACTCTTTACTTTAGTTAGACTCTCACCTCAGCTATCAAAAATCAAGTTCTAGCTCACATCCCCAAACTAGCTGATACATCCAATATTACATTCAAAATTGCTTAATTGCTTACTTTTCTCTTTCAATTATCATTGGTTACAATAATCCATGGTTGGACTCACTTTAGCTTTTAGTTTCAGCTTTGCCAAGAGCTGATCCTTTGTGTCTGAGGCTGCAAAACTGAATCTCCGGTTTTGCTGCTGCCATCCTTGGAAGGCGGTTTTCTGTTCTAGAATGGTAGGAGGCGTTGTAAGTAATACTCAAAGATTAGCCCTGATATAAAATTCTGCTTTTATTTATAAGTTATTTAAGGGAGACCACCATGTCAGTTTTGACCGTTGATGGAATTATAATAACGTTACTCATCACATTGTTGTAGAAAAACTGTATTTCATGGTCAGAAAGTGGATGCAAGCAATACAAGTCTTGTAGCATTACCATTCTTTTACATGTAGGTTAACTTTCTTACCCTTTCTTCGAAGACTTTGACGTTCACTTCCGTGTGGTTATCCGAGTCATCCCTGCCCGCTTTAAATACCAAGCTGTTACCACACCAGCCTCCTTTCCCAACTGCCTCTATAAAATGAGATTAAATTGTGGAATTGTCTGTTTACAAAACAAGGCTAGATAATTACTGAACATTGTTTTCATTTCTGATAGAGATGTTTAGTTTTAGGGCGACTAGATTTGAACTAGCAGTGAATTCAATCATGCAAATTCGTGAAAGGAATTTTAGTTAGTGAATGTTAGCTAGCAATTACTTATAATTTACCCAACAGTATCCATCTACAGCCCTTCTCACTTTTAGTCGGTATCTCCACTGATTCGGTCTGTTCCTTTTATCCTCCATTCCATTGTCCGCAGGCTTTTTGTATCTTGAATATTCATGTTAATTTTAAAGAGCTTCCTATAAAGCTGGAGGTTTAATCCTATTATGATTAGCTATTCTTTTAGATTTACATCATCTGTTGTAGTATCTCTTACACAGAAAATTAATTGAGATTATGTCACCAAATGCCTTGAAGCTTTATCTGAATCTAGATACAGACTCTGCCAAACAAGCTCCCTGCTCACTTCTTTGTCCAAAATCTTTGAGGTCTTCTAAGCGGACCATTAGGTCCTTCTCTATCCGCTGCATAGCCTCCTTTCTTATGCAGTTGTCTTCAAGAGGTTTAGTTTTGTCTGATTGTACCTCTAGAATTAATAGTAACTTGAGGGAATCTGTTACCTGTTGGTCTGTAACGGCCAGCATGGCCTAATTTTAGCTCATCTTGTTTATCTACTTTGCACTGTATAAAGCCTAATATTTTCATAAGAAAGTGATTCATAAACCCATGCTTTTGTCACCAACCAGTAAATATTTTGTAACCTTTTGTGGTTATTAATCAGATATCCACCTGTTCAGTGGTTTGCTGTTGCCCGCTATGAAGCTATATGAATCATTCAGATGTTTTTGTAAACAATTTAACTGACTATAAATACTTGTGTATTGATCATAGAGATTTGTTCTATGCTTGGCCTAGCCATGGAAGGTCATGTCATGTTCCACCAACTTAGCACAGCCGTTTTATAGAGCCAATCAGGTAATTAATAACTTTACTTTTTCTGTGAATCTGAACCGTTAATATCTTTGATGTGAAATAATGTAAAAGTCTCAACTGTATTTGATGTTATACCTGCTAATTTTTTTTTTTTTTTTTTTTTTTAAGTTGTATGTAATATTTTGTTTCCTGCAAGCTAAATTTAATTAGGTAAGCATCATCTAGCAGTAGTATTATTCCTAGATTTATAGCGATGTGAACATTTTGTAAGAAAAATCTGTTATTGTGCTTGGTTTCCTTCAAAACAAATTAATGAGTTTAGATATACAAATTAAAATTGGTTAACAGCAAGTTGATAACATTATATCCAGAATGTTTTGTTTTTATTAGCGAAGATGATTCAAGTGTGTGCAATCAATTTCTGTTTATGCAGCTTAGCCAAAAGCCTCTTGATGTCTTCCTCTGCACTGCCTTGGTGGCAACCCGCAATATTGCGTTACAAAGGGATGTTTTATTCTGAATCAGACATGGGTGCGCCAGCTTGGGTCTTGTTGTGATTTCATCGGGGTGACTTTTGTCATGGGCAGATTTTGACAGCTTCAGTTTGTGTTGAGACAGCGGGCAATGTTGTTGCTAAACTTTATTACTCAATGCAAACCACTCGCAAAGACTAAGTTATACAGCGATATACTTAGAAACAAGTAAAGAATAAGTTAAGATAAATAAAAGCTTGGTCAAGAGACTGTCAAGGTATGTTTTTACTGATTATTCTTATGTAATTTTTTCCTTATTTTCCTATTATTAATTAATATCAAACAGAATTACACATGAGAGAGATTTACATGACTACTCAGTTGAATAATGATTCATACTAATTTTAGAATACTGTCCTGGCAGTTAAATCTTTTAATTTTAAAGTTGTATATCTATTTTCTTTATGTACTTATGAATGGTAATTTTTTAACATTCACAGATTTCACGGGATCATAGACAGAGAAATAAACGTGACAAATAACAGATATTATTTCTCTCCAATTTGCTTCCCCGTTGTGCCTAATATGCTCTTTACGACCAAGACACTAATCTAAAGTTCATTGGGAACTTTATATGGTCTGTTGTGAGTTTCCGATAAATGTATCAATATTCACTGGGGAAGTTATTGTTAAAGAATCCAAAGAACTAAATATAAGAGTGTGCTTCCTTTTTAAGCTTGTTTAAAGAGTTTCAATGTAATGTACTATTGTGAATGCTTACCTTCTCTGTGCCCTGTGGATAAATCCCTTAGAACAACCTACGGCCACCCTGAGCCTTTCATATGGCCTGTTAACACCATAGAGTTATCCCTCTAGAGCTATGACTCAATGTTTACTTCCTGTGGAGGCATGTGTATCCGGCGGCCATATTGGATTTGTGTAGCAACATATAAACAAATCACTAAAGACTGTTGAACAAAATATAATTCTATGGTGAGGAGTTAGCTTTTTAAGATTTAGCATTGATGCTAGAAAGAAGATAGATAGATGCTACTTCCATAAATGTATTCCATTGCTCCCATCAAGCACAGACTGATACACAGATATAATATTTTAATTCATAGACAATAATGAAATAGATCATAAACATAAAACAAATTGGATTAGATCATATCAGATTACAAGCAGAGTGCATTATGCAAGACTATATATTATTATGTTTAAATACACCAAGACCACTCAACTTTGATTGATCCTTTCCCTTACTCCCATGAATAACTGTTTTGTTGTTATGCTTTACATAGTGCTCTATACGAGGGTAGGTACGAAAAACCGAACCACGAACTCATGAACTACGAACCCTCTAAAAACCGAACTCAGGATTATCCTCTCCTGCTTAAATCAATTTGCTCAAAGTTTAAATTGTCAGTAGCCAATGAAATGTCATGTTTTTGATAAGTGACCAATAATATAACAGACATCAAACTTTGACTTTTAATAGAGCTCATTGCATCCTAACTAGGTGCACTAGCTCAAGGTCACCTGATGAAAAATCATGGAGAGCAAGATGGCACAGTTTGGTACACACCAAGTAGATGTCATTGTCAAATTAGTCATCATGAATCCAAATGAACTTTTGCATTGGAGAGAGGAATGGTTTGACTATATATATATATTCCTGCAAGTTTGAAAATGATGGAAGTATGTGGAGCTACTACGGAAGGCTGTAATGGAGGACACACCACACTTATTTATTAGAAATGGTCACAGTTTAGTAAATTGGAGCCCCTCTGACTCGTCACAGAAGGAGCAGAAGGCTGCCTCCTGAATCATCACCTCTCAACAGAGTTAACAAGTATGTACTATGGGTGTTGGGTCTTGAAATATTGTTTTGAAAGTTCATGGCTGTTCTTTGGTTTCAAACAAAGCATGAGGGGGAAAGTAGGACCTCTAATATACATCAAAATTCTTCTATAAAAAATTGAGCTTATTTACTATATATATATATAACTATAACTGTTAACTGTTAGGTCTTACATACAGCATTTTGTGCTACTCTAAGAGATATCAGATCAGTGTTGCCTCTCTGAAATTTACATTAGCTTGGTCAGGCTTCATCATCTATGAAATGATCCTACTAGTATGAAAGTGGTTAGGCAAATACTATATATTAACTGCATATTCTGTAATAACTAACATAAGAAATCTTGTGTTTGTAGATATCCATGCGGGCCCTTACTCATTACAACCTCAGCTATTGATTTCTCTGACTCGTACCGCAGAATACAAAATTATTTTGGTCCGATGGTCAGACTAACATGCTGTACTATAGCTGTGTAACGAAGTCAGGTTCAAGCTGTGGTGGCCCGGACTAAACTGATAATGATAATATCCTAGTCTTCTGAAACGGCCTCGTGTAAAACAACTACATAGTAATTAAGCTGCAAGTTGGGTCAGGTATGTACCAAAATTAATTGGTGTATTATTCATTTTATCCCAGTCGAGCATGATTGATAATGTAATGTGGTGTGAGCTTCACCAGTCACCATCTAGCCATAAAAAAAGCAAATAATATTAACCGGCAATGAAGAAACGGGGAGCTTGCCTCATGCTGCCCTAAAGCTATGAGTAGAGCGCAGTGAGCAAAAAGTGAGTTTTAGATTTTAACTGATAATATCATGACATATGATATCAAACACTTCTCTTTGAATTTGAATGTGATATTTTCTGTTTTTTTAGTTACGCAGTACCAGAAGTCACAGCACAATCCTAGTGATAGCTGTTATGCAACAGTGATGGCTTGATAGTTAGCTTACTGTCATTAACAACGTACATTGCCACTACAATTGGATAGGAACTGCTTTATGTCCCCGATGGTCTACCATCACACGTGTATTCACAGCCATGAATGCTCACACTTCAGTATTAATCCACCTGAGCCATTACTATTCTCTCAGGCCCTTTTTTCTGCCTCTCATTTTGCCGCTTTTTTAGGCACCATAATATACAAATAAGTTCATTGAATACACGTGTAAACACCATCAACAGTCTCTTCTCTGAACCATTACCTTTATTTGAATGCGCATATAATATGTTATCTGATTGGATCACCTTATCACTTAAACAGTGCAATGATCACATAAACAGAGTATTTGCAAGCATCATTTAGTAAGTAAAAGCATCACTGCGTGCATTTGTGCATAATCACTCAATTATCCAGGATCAGTCGCACCACCATGGTAATAATCACTAAGTTTGAACTTGGTGGCTCCCAGCTCTCCGGAACCTCTGTCTCAATCTGGAAATCGTTCAGGCCATGATCTAGCCTGGTGTCTCTTCTAGAACAAAATCCCCTTCTTTGTTCAGTCGGGGACAAACTCCCTGCTCCCCTCCCTGTTCCCTTCCCACTCTCCCTGCTCATATGTTCCAAACTCTCTGCTGGGATTGGAGTTGTCCTCTACCATTTGCCAAAGTGCAAGAGAGGATAACTGTTCATCAAAGTTTTGACTTTTTGTTACAAAGAACATCATTGGCCGAAATTATGTTATCAGACACATTGAAGGTTCGGTTTTTTAAAGGTTCGTAGCTTGTGAGTTCGTGGTTCGGTTTTTCGTACCTACCGTCTATACGAATATCAAAATATTTTCTGGCTATTTCCCTGATCAACTGTTTGCTGTGATACAAACTATCCTCGCACAGCTAGGAGTAAAATTTACTCATAGCTGTGAGCTTTGGGAGGGAAATAATGACAGAGGATTTTCTACAATTACACTGCGGAATAACAAAGCCACAAACAGATTTATGTGATTTTCTTTACGTAGAAATTTCTGATCGACATATAGTTCTATGATGGACTCACACCGCTTTATAATATTATTCACAGACTGTGGGACAGCCACAAGGCCACCGCCATCCTTTATGTTCAGTTACTGTGTGGATTTGTTACTAATGTGACTTTGATAGTCATGATCTAAGACACATTGACCTCGTTTCTCAACCAAAGCTTCGGCACATAAGATGTGCTGGAAAAGTGACCACTGAAGGAACGGCATCAGTTTTAGATATGACTGTCTCGGCACTATGGCGTCATCACTATCTTTAAAATGGTCGGAGCACAATTTTGTCGACTTCTCAGCATTGAAGCCCTCTCTCTTCGTCGCAACCACCAATATTTTGGTTAGCTCAGGGTCTTTCAGTGGAAATCTAAATAACAATGCATCGTAACAACGATTATTATTTGATTATGTATTCAAGTCTGATTCAATAACTACACAAAAACACTAGTGGTAATACATCCGTGAGTCTATTGATTGGCCTGAATGATACTGTTACGTTTTTGGTGCCCTTGAATTCTAAAGCTCTGCTCTGACAAATGCAAAGAGTACAAAAAAACAGTCATTGGTACCATTGAAGGTTTGGTCCCCCACCAGTGGTCGAGCGCCCACCAAACAGCCCCCCCCCCCACCACCAGCAACCAACAAAAGACACAACTTCTCTTGTTGATTGGTGGTGGTTTTTTGAGGGGCACTAAACCACTGGACGGGAATCAAACCCACAGGTGCCTGCAAAACTCAATTTTTCACCAAATTTTGCTGCCATAGATCTTAGCTATATCTTAGTAGGCTACTTGTTTTTAGGGCATCTGGGTTAGTGCGATGCTACTTGGCTATTTTGCATGTGAGGAGCCAATGGCCTTATGCTTCTAAAGAGAAAAAAGCACTAAGTCTGAAGCCATGAAAAAGGTAATAAGATCTAAGATTTATGGCAGCAAAAGTTGGTGTAAAATTTGCCCAGTGCCCATGATAAGTGTTTCGAGTAATAGTACATAAATAATTCATTGTAAATTATAATATAAAAAAACTCACCAGTGGAATCTTTTAGATGAATGAATTGAAGAGTTGAATCAGTTCACTGCACAGTGAATGTGGGTAATCCAAAACTGTCTTAGCTGCAGAAAGAAATAAATGAATACACACAAATATGCCAATTATATTATATATTTGACTAGCTGGGGGGACTTTCAATTAGAAACAGCCGAAATCGCAATCTTATCGCTCACTCACTGAGTGAGCGACACCTGCTAGGGGTCTCGCTTTCAGATCGCTCATTCACTTGATGGAACTATATACATTCAGAGTGAAAGATTTGGGAATGATTTTCTCTAATTGAAACACCAAGTGAGTGATAATTTTGAGTGATGTGATAGTGATGTGATAGCGATAACTTGCCCAGTCTGATTGGTCTTCTATTGGTCTTTCTACACTCAGTCTTGCAATTATGCAGGGCTAGCTGTAAAAAGATAGTAGAAAGGCAAACAGATGGGATCAGGGGGGGAACAACAACAACATTGAATGAAGAATGAAATTGAAAATGAAGAACGCATGCTTGCTATCCAAACAAATAACGATTCTGCAAATCACAAGTCCAATTAAAGGCAGAATGAGAATGTTTTAGTGTATGTGATGTGATAGGAAACAACTCAGCTTCTCAGAATATGCAAGATTTATGCACCTCCTTGTCTTCCAGTTACACTTCTTTTTCCACCCAAGACCATGCTTCACTGAAACATCTATATATTTTACTCAACATCAGTTCCAAATCATACAAATACAGCTAGAAGATCTTTGTTATTTACCTGGGTTCTTCAATCTATGCCTGGGTTCATCAAATGTTGAGATCAGAAAAGAAGACCCCAGAGAAATCCATAAATTTGGTACCACAACTATAGAGCACAATGGAATGTTTATGTGTTGCTCCCCAAATCCAATATGGCTGACACCATACACACGCCTCCACAGGAAACGCAATGCTATTAGTCAATGAGTCATAGCTCTAGGGGGATAACTCTATGGTTAACACTGATTTGACCGCTATTTCTCGCTTCATGGTTGAAGAAATCATAAACGTTGCTTGTTATTGAATAAATATAAGTAATCTTTTTTACTTCCTTAACTTCCAAACAAACGATAGTCTCTTTAGCTTGAATTTCATATAACAATTAATCTGTGTTGTGATATTGTATCTCACTTATAGAAAACTGTTGGGCCACAGGCTAGGAATGAATAACTTATTTGTGTAGCCGCCACCTTAAACAAGGGTAAACAATTCACCGAAAGTAGTGCCAATTGTAGCCCAAGTTCCTATACATTATGTTTGTGTTCATTTTAGTTTCGCTTGTGTCAGTACTCGGGCTACGAAATGTCCTGAATCAGAAAATATTATCAACTGAGTCGACCCATTTTTTATCTGGTGCTGAGGGTTCTACAGTCTGACCATCAGAGTGATTAATTGGGTTAAGGTGGTGCTGGTGCCGAGTATGTTCAAAAATGACTTAAACATTGTTTCACTTCAGTAAGCAGGATTGTCTATGAAATGTATAAATTTTAATTTCTGGCTAACTCTTGACGGAGTATGGTTAGGGTTTCCCTTAAGAGAAAAGTAGCTACATAACGCAAATTTAATATGTATGTATGTATTGAAAGATATGACAAACTTATGACAAAATCAAAGATAGTAACAAACTTTAGTGAACTAACATGATATAGAATCTACAATTAAAGTTGGAAATCATGTGGCTATCAATAATTTCCATGAATATTATTTAAAATCATCCTCAGACAAATCTTTGGGTGGAGAGTGCGTTTGGTCAACTTGGTTTGAAAAATTGAAATACAAAGATCACCTGTGGTTTGTTTTAACAATATAAGAACTCTTCTAGTGTCGGTCAAGTACTGCTGACCATTTCTCGAACTTCTCCCTGATATTAGAGGTCTAAAAATTAATCTTAATCCCAAATGAAAACTTACATGACTCAATGAGACAGTTAGGTGTCATCAGGGGTATATAACAATATCTATTTCTTGATAACGCAAGTATGTAGGTTCAAAATTGACAGGATCAAACAGTGATACTAGCACGCAAGCCAGCTTCTTCCACTATGATGGCAACACAATTTACATTACTGATTGAATTTATAAAAATAAAAAAGCCCATTAGATTATGCAGAGCTCTGTAAAGTTTCTTTTGTGTGTACAGTATATGTCAGCCTAGAATGAAGGATTTACCTGCATATTTTTTGGTTGTAAGTGGCTTATAACTTAGAGTGTTTCACATATGTAGGAAAAAAAGTGATTACAATGATAATCCCATATTTTATCGGATGTACTGGTATATAAGTACCCACATGCCGCTACATTTTCGTTTGGCTGACCACTATGCCATATTGGGTCACTTGTAGAAACTGGGTCTGTCTTAATTCCCTGCCATCTCCATCCGTTTATATCTCTCAGCCCTATCCAGAGACGCCCTCGCCATCCTGTAGTAAGTTAGTATGTTTGTCAGTTAAAAGACCCAAAATAATGTATAACTGAAAATATTGACAGACAAAACTAAGGCTACTTTTTCGATTGTTCAAGAGTTAAATAATCTATGAAATGGTTCTCTTCTCACTGCGATACATAGAAGATGTCTATGTTAGTGTCATAGCCTATTACATATCAAAGGGAAGAGTGGTGATTGAAATTGCTTGATGAGAGTTCATTCAAGAGGAAGAGGGTTTGAATTACTTGTTTACGCTCGAAAAATAGTTTTGCAAATTTTGCAGTAGGACCTGCAAATTGTGATGTTCTGCCTGGGTCTGTTATGTCCAAGTTGCGCAGGTAAGGTAAGGAAATGTGGTTATCGGAAAGCCTATCCAGTGGACAAAATCTAGTGGTAGGTAGGTTTCTACAACATATTATCCTGACACATGATACCACAACGTGTTTACCAATTATCCGTTAGTGGTACTTTAAGTAGGCATTTACTTTATTAGGAGAAATGCCGGAGCATCATTATGCACTTAAAGCTTATGCTAGCCTGTGACTCAACACCAGTTCACTGTAGTACACTCAGACTTGCATTGTATACAGTCTTTATAATACAAGCATTATGATCATTTTGATCAGCACAGTCCTAGGAGGCTGAAGCTGCTTCACTAGTGTGAAGTCCTGTTTATGAAAAAAGAGAGGGTGGGCTGCCCCTAAAGAGGGACGCAAGTTGCCCGAAGTCCTCGTACTGAGAGTGTGAAACATCATAGTACACTAGAATGCATCCTAGAAGAGAGGCCATGGTGGACCTCCTAATCGTAAGTGTGCAGCAAGCTGCCAGAAACTGAAACAGGCACTAATCAGCCATTAGCCATGACACTTTGATCTTAGCCAATAGGCTGAGAAGCGATCCAGCGATCAGGGGAGCATTTATACCATTTGCACATCTATTGCAGTGTAATTATCTTTATTTTAAACAGCCATCCGAACCTAAAAGGTGCTTATTCATGAAAATATATACATCAAACATGTTATTTACAACTATCTGCCGTATGAATTCAACCCTGTGACATAGTAAACAATTAAATCACTTTTTTTTTGTCAATGCCATTATGGAGGAGGAAAAATGATTTTGAATGGTCAAACCGCACCAACAGGGGAGAAAATTCTCAAATAGTCATGTTGCTCCACCCCCAGTTTTCATCTGGTTACAAGAATACGCAATGCAGTTGATGTCACCAGTGCTAAATTTTATATTGAACGAATAGCTTTTTGATTATTTTTTGTGTCAATAGCAGAGAGTAGTGGCTACATAAATGGATAGTGATGCAGAAACAGCAGGGCAGAGATTCTCCTCTCAGGGAAGATACATGATTTTCATAACATTGCCAAAACCTTACACTGTGGTCAGAACTGCTTTAAAAAATATTTCGTTTACTGGATTAAAATTTCTGATTTCTGGATAATAACAAGCCTTTGAAAAATACAAGCTAAATGAAACATGACAAAAGTATATTAATCTACAGTGAATACATGTACAGATTTACTCATAGACAAGTTGTCTTAATAACATGTGTTTAACTGGCTGCTTGTGACCACGTGCCAACTGGGTAGATTTGGAATTGATTGCCACAAATTACAGATATAATGTTATTAGCAGAGACTGATGGATTGATTTCTACTAGTTTGTTTATTTCATGTCCTGTCTTTGACTATCAACTCTCCGTAAAAATCTCTATATTTCAGTCTCGCATAAAATCCTTACTCTCAACAATATGTTGTGACAAATGGGAGTTTGTTGAGACAGGATTACACTAACACGGTATAATACAAAGTGATATATACCTGATGGTGTGTCCGCAGCCTGCCTAAACTGATGAAGCCACTTCAGAGATGCTTCTGTATCAAACACTGCGAGATGTTCTCCTGATCCCTCACAGTTTGCTTTAGCTGTTCCCCAGTATGTTCCCACAGTGACAAGTCGAATGCATGTAGAGGTCACTGGATTCAGCACATATGGACCACCGCATCCTGCAAAAGATTGAAGCTATATATTAGAACTGGTGTTCAATAGGGTTAATCAAATTATCTTTGAATTCACACAACTTGCCCCTGAGGCTACATGCAGACCCTGTATACTCATTGTGTTTAAACTTATCATGACAGCTTTGTGCCTTCATGACAATACAAGAATTGTGCTTATTTTAGGCCTCAATTGGTGGTGATTACATCGTCCACAGAAAATGAGCTTAACTCTTTTCTAAGATACAAAAGCAACTTAAAAAATTGTGGATAACAAATTCAGCGTACCTTTTGTGAGCGTTATCATACACCACAATTGCCCTTAAGAATGATATAAGAAGTGAGATTTAAAAAAATTACCGTCGAAGTTTAAAGTTTGGACTTATGGCTGGTGCTGACCTATGAAAATTTTGTTAATTGCAAATAAAAAAAAACACTGATGGTTATAGAACTTGGCATAATATGACAGTTCAAACAATAATATCTGTCAGCCTTATTGAATTTTTTTTACACTATCGATCATAATGAGAATGAAGATACAAAAATAAATAACCTTTTTTTCTATTTCATAATCAATGAAACTCCATAGCTCAAAAAACAGCCTATCAGGTAAAGTAGCTGTCCACCTAAACTGTTATCCAAGATTCAGGGCCCACCAACACAAGTGTCTTCAACATCAGTAGCTTTGCTTTATAGTAAATTGCTACGTCCCCCTGTATATCATGATATCCAAATAGTGAAAGGTCCATGAGGCCAATGAATTTCATAGTTTTATGACTATAATGATGAAAAATGGTTCAATTCTTCATCAAATAATGTACAATAACTGGTAGTACAAGGTAATACCTACAAAACGTCAAACAATCTGAGATGCTTGCACTCTTTGATTACAGTCTGTCATTTTTTATTTGACAATCTTCAAATCTCCTAAAGCACACTAATCGAAATTCCTATTACCGGGAGGGGACAACTCTCGGATTTTACAGATGTCCAATTATTATACCGAAAAGCCTCTTACTTTTTCTCATTTCATGCCAATGCTTACCTATGAGCTGGTGAACCTCTTCCCCTTCGATGCAGGTGTTATTTGACTCCAACTCAACATAACTGCTAAGCCTGCAAGTCTTAGAAGATGCTGTGTAGCCAAAATGTTTACATCCAGGAGCAGATGAGCAATTCGTTGCGCAGGACAGGAATCTTGGTGTTACAAGGTCTGCAACATGACTGTTCGAGGCAAGGCACTTTGAAGACTTTTTGAAACGAACCCCATTTGACAACATTCCAAAGTACATCTACAATGACAAAAATAAAATGGATACTCATTCATGATCTGTTCAACAGAAGATATACTGGGAGAATTGAGTTCATCTTTCACTAACCACAACACAGTATCAACCCATTTTTTCCTGAATGGAGGGTGAGACAATGTTTATTTGGGCTGCATTGTGTTGAAGCATAAAATACAAATATCTTGATTTATACTGTAGTTTAGATAAACAGCTGTCTCCCTCTGTTTATAAAGCACTGTATAACCAACAAAGGCTGAACAATTTTTATGATATTGTCGAATAGTTCAGAGGATAGTTCAGAGAATAGTTCAGAGGATAGCAAATATGTCTAGGAATGTGAAACTATATGTTATAAGGCAAATCCAACAAGGACACATAATATATAATTCCAATCCAATATGCTGTGACAGCTCAGAATCAGGTTGATGTCAGCAACAGAAAATATGCACCCTGAAACAGCTTTATGTCTCGGGATAAAAACATATCTAAGATCTAGCAACCTTCCTCATGATATCATCGATATGGGAGCGTAAAAAAACAGAAACCACAAGGTACAGCAAAAAGTTGTATGGGCCTCAAAACTCAATGTCTTACAGACCTCATATTATTGATGGCTTGGGTTGAAAAATACTGAATCAATCTGTAAGAGAAGAGTAATGTCTATTTACTGCGTAAGGTTGTAATTACTCCTCTCTCACCCTCCCTACAATTGTTGCCTCAATGACTATGCTGCATCTAAAGCACGCCTAGATTTGGTTGATAATATCACTCACCTTTACAAAGCAGGAGATGAACAAATAGTGGATGACAGGCGTTTTGAGTTCCATAGTGCTCTCCAAACTCTTTTTGATCCTCAACTGTGTTAAAAAAATATGACAATGTGATGTGTAAGGTGCAACAAAATTCATACATTTTGAAAAAAATGATGCACATCAGTGATTAAAGAAGACACAGTCGCAATATTATCATAAGCAATAGCAGAAGAAGAATTTGAAAATTGAGTCACTGATGATGATGATAAAAAGTAACAGGTTGAAACTGGATACTTTATATTTCCTAGTCTTTCTTTAAAATATTAGTCTTGATAAGTTTTTATCATTATATTTTAACATTTAAATTGAAACATCCCTTTCCTGATCAAGCTCATCGACAAACTGTGATACAAACAAATAAATATTGATGGTTGCTTGTTTTTAATTTAATTTAATTTCACTTTAAATAGCAAACTTTAATTCAAAAAAGTGACGGTACTAAACAATATCCATTGTACACCCTACACAGAACAAGAACATAGATATGACCAAGAGAAGGTAAAGATATATAAATTCCATTCGCTGCCACACCAACAGGCAGGGAATAGATTTGCACAATTCCATTGATGTCTTTACTGAAACATTACCAATTATTACCTATAGACAATTAAATAATACCCACCGATATGGATAAGAGCAGCAGTTCAAGATTGTGTTGAGTGAGGCTGTCTCCCTGTTTGCCATTTGCATAAAAGATGATAAAAAACACCAAAGCTTTCTACTTATACCATTTGGTAAACCATCAACAGCTTTTCAATCAATTTTGTAATTATTCTAAATTAACTAGACATATATTCATTCCTTTGTTATGGCCTGATTTAAAGTTCAGCTAGCCAAATGTACTTTCGGCTGTATTGTAATCATAAACCGTTGTCTGCTGAAATCAATGTTATTCAGTAGACACTATGGTATCAGCAATAAAGCAACGGATCCATTATTCATGAGCGTTAGCTTTACATATGTGACAGGTTAATGAGAATATATTGTCTTATAAATCAGAGAAGCCAATTGGAATTTAAAGCAGATGAAAAATTGTATACTCTAATACAAACAAGCAAGTCCGGTGAACTTTACCAGCTATATCACATGGGCTTCTATATTACACATAATTACTTAGGGAGGAAAGTACAGGAGGTTTTCGCCAGCAAAACTTGAAGCAAAAATCAATAGTGAAAGCTTACTGTCACTGACACTGTATATGGCTAACTTTATCCTAAATATCTATACAATCAACAAACGTTTTTAGCTGCAACTGTTTAAACAAAGAAGACATGCGTAGGTTAATATACTAAATTCACAGTGGTCTTGTGCACTTTCGCAAAAACTGACTATGCATACTAAGATCTCGACATCCGGTGTAGTATTGTAAACTGTCCCCCGCGCGAAAACAACCCTGGGACACCCTACAATATTGTAAACTGTCCCGGGGACACTTTATAATAAAAACAGGCCTATCGTCAACTGTCCCCCCCCTATTGTAAACTGTCCCCCCCCTATTGTAAACTTTCCCTCCCTATTGTAAACTGTCCCCCCTATTGTAAACTGCCCCCCCCCCCCCCTATTTGTGACTGTCCATATCAAGGGCCCAGCCGTTTATCACCATTCTAAATGGGTCAGATCATCTAACTGGAGCATACCATGATGTTCTGGCTGCCGCTATGATGGCCAAAGTTGTACCATGCGGATGGTGGTGGTATCTCATTGACATTATGAATGAGTGTACAAAGCCTCTTTTTCATATGGTACTTTGTAGATCTATTTTTCGCAAACACTAGTTATTTGAAGCTCCTATGATTTAGAGATGTCTAGTTTGCGAAGAAAGATGCACTAAGCTAACAGTGGATAGATGTGTAGTTGCCATATCACAGAACACACATACTTTCATTGCAGGTTCATTAGGCGCGCGAAAACAACCACCCCCAAGCTGTCTTATAAAGATATCTGTTAAAAAGTCTCAAACATAATGAACCCTGATTTTGCAGCCATAATGTGATTGTCATGGGGTGACCGTCTACCAAATTTTAGATTGAAAGGTTAGAACTTAATGACACAACGGATGATATGTCATTCTTTGCAAATCCATGAGCCGCGCGAAAACATCCACCCCATTCGTTCATCTTGAAATCTACCTCAAACAAGCATATGCCTGTGAGTGATGAAAGTCAGTCACAAGTGAGACCTGGAGAAATAACCACTTTTGGGTTTTTCATATTGTGCTGCCTGGTATCGCACTGTAAAACATTACTTAAGCAGCGCGAAAACAACCACCCCCCAAGGTGTCTTAAAAAAATTATCTGTCAAAAAGTCTCAATCATAATGAACCATGATTTCATGAGCCGCGCGAAAACAACCACCCCATTCGTTCATCATAGAATCTACCTCCATCAAGCATTTGCCTGGGAGTGATGGCAGTCAGTCACAAGTGTGAGCGGGAGAAATAATGACATTTGAGCTTTTCATATAGTGCATGATTTTTCAGTCAGTCACAAGTGTGACACCAAGAAATAATCAATTTTGAGCTCCTCATATTGAGAGCCATGCTTTTGCACTGTAAATGATTGCTGGAGCCAGGCAAAAACAACGACATCCACTTTAGTTCATATAAACGGTATCTTAATAGCTCAATAATGGAATCCTAATATATATATTTTTACAGCCATAGTGTAAGTGTCCTATTGATACCAGTTGTTCGCTTCTGGATGGTTTGCAATGTAATGTGCAGAACAGCTGATTTTAGTTACACAGTAGCTCAATTAACTGCACAAAGACAATCCCCAACAGCACATCTGCATAGAACTGCACAGTAATTCAGTCCTGCAATTGTTACTGCTACATTACTTGTTGCACTAAACACTGTTACCCTGCATATAAACCCATTGCTTAAGCTGTACAAACGCAACCCCCCCCCCCCCCCAAACACAAGCAGTTAGATTCTATAGCACTATGCACAAAAATCTGACACACATAACTTTGTTTGACAGTGCCTGACCGTTGCTCTGTGAGCAGTTTCTGATAAAACCTTTTGTTTGGTTGATTGAGTTATAGTGTGTGTATTGTATGTGTATGTTGAACATGGGTAACATGAATAATACAATGACCATGACTAGAAACTAAAACTAGGGAAACTGGATGTATATCAGGAATAGTTGTAGATATAAAGTTTATAGCTAGAAAATACAGTCACAATTCTGACAGTAACTTCCGGCCAAACTTAATACATAATTCACAGTGGAGCTCTTAGCCATCTGCCCTAGACGATGAGTGAGTTAATGCGTATAACAGCTAGTTATCAAAATTATTGTCACAAAATAAACAGTGCAGGAGGTATCACCTGAACTTCAGCTAAAATATAATATAAATGATAATAAAATTAATGCATACAAATACAACTGTTTTATAAGCCTAAAACCAACTACACATGATGTCTGGGTCACCATACTTTTTACACTTGTATGGTCGGCTCATAATGGGAGCCGCTGTGGTTTATGTATATGGCCCTTTTGTCTTTGTTGCTGATTTGAGACCGAAGTTTAAGCGTTGAGCTTGCAAAGCAAAGCCATCTCCAGTGCTTACCATCTTTTGTGAATGTATATATATCAGTATCCAGCATTGCTGCAGCTACATGTAACTCAATATCCGTTCCCCAAACACCAGATCGTGCCATATTGCTTTTCAGCAAGTAAGAACTGCTGCCGCTGTCGCAGATCTATTTTCTGATTGATTTGTGGAAGCTCTCACATCCTGTAATCACATACGACAATGCCCTAAATAGGCAATTGCCGTCACCCTTAATACATTTCACATCACCTGCTCGTTCTCTACTGAAGATTTTTCCATACCCTGTCTGGAGAATTGATGGGATGATGGTGTGTTTTTCAGGGATACTGAAAGCCCAGGGGGCTTTTATTTGCCATTCCAGGTTGACAGGCTTCTTTTCCAGATGGTCTTGTGGTGAACATTTCTGAGCAATTATTACGTCAGGTTCACTTGATCGTCAAAAGCATAAATAACATGTCAACCTTGATGTAAGAACTAGTTTGATTCAATGGGTGTATTGAATAAACTGTAATGTGTGATTTATGCTGGATGGATGGATTTATTACTATCATAGACAAAAATTTGTCACAAAATACGTTGACATATGCTATGTGACAAATTCGGCCAGCTGTGACGCTGTGAAGCAGACAAAAGTTAACCACAAAGAAAAGGCTCTGACATGTTAAATCCTATAGAGAAGCAGCCAACTCCCTGAATCATCACGGAATTATAATGAACATGAAAGGTGGGCAAGCTGTGGGTGATCAGCATAAAATCATGAGCAGAATGCTCATTATAAGTAATTAGGTAGAGCAATATTTGAGATAAAACCATTTATATCAACAAATGCGTCATGGTCTGTGTGGCTAAAACCCAAATTGAAGTGGTTTATTGAGAAAAAGTTTATGTTTCTGATCTGTTTCTCTCATAATGCGATTTATTTTCACTCACCTGGCAGTACTTCTCAGGGTAGGCCTATGCGACTCTTCATCACTGTAGCAGAAACAATGTTGTTGTTAGTTTGTTAGTTGTTAGTTAAGTTTCTCGATTAGTTTTGAGTATGGCTTCTCATAGTATTAGGCAAAAGCAGAGTTTATGCAAGGTTTCAGAAGTTTTAACAGCACTGTTCTCAGGTAACCTGTGTTACTCAGGAAACGTGATAATGTGAACTATTATTGTATAGACGATGCGAATTCATTTTTTGACTTAAATCTTTCTCGTAGATATATATTATTAGAAAGATACAAACACTGACCTTGCAGGATGCTTCCTTCCGCTGCAAACCTTCACAGCTGCAGTTTCCCCAAACTGTTTGTTCATCCCCGCAGTAAACAACATTCACTGAATATTCGAAACTGCAAAGATGATTGAGTGTTATTGACTTAAAATCACAAGTTTGTCTCTGTCCAAAGATTGAGAAATATCAGTGCTTTAAGGGTGCAGCTGCAATATTCGGCGCCAAGTTTCTCTCAGTTTGCAGGCAGGTCAGGCCCAACTGGAGCCTTAATAGTCAGTAGACTTCAGCGGGATTCGAACCCGAGACCTCCAATACTTGCACGTTAGAGGGCAGGTGCTCAACCATGTGAGCTACCTCCCACTTCTATAGATTGCAGATTCTTTAAATAATGCTTGCACTCAGTTACATGACTTTTACCATTTTACCAAGCAAGCAAAATCATTTCAGCTTGCAAAATTACAGTTTTTGATAGGAATACTTAGTTTGGTCTGCCAATCTAGACTCTTGATTCTATTTTTTTTCCATGAATAAAATAATTTTCATTTCTACCTTGCAGTCACAGTGGCCCTCATTTTAGTCACTTCCATGACCTCTTTCTGATCTACAAAGTTCATGCAGGATCATAATTATGAGGCTAGGTAACCCCTATTGATTTCCAAATGACCTCAACTTGCACATGTATAGGCTTTTCCTGTGGGGGATTTATCACTCAAATTTGTATGATTTTTTCCAGTACTCTACATCTATGTATCTGATGGCTGGTGCAAAATTTCCCAGACGGCCATGCCAGATAGCCATCCTAGTCAATTTGAACATGAAAATGACACAATCCCAGACTGTGTGGGTCTGTCTGGGATAGTATCTGGAAATTTCGTAAAGCAAACTTTCCCGATGCCGTCCCAAACGGACCCAGACTCATTTTGCATCTGGGTGCTATATGAACCTGACATTTGGATGATCTGGGAATCTTGGTCGATCTGGGACGATCCTAAACAATGTGAACATCATCCCAGCACTATCCCAGAGAAAGACCTAACTGCTAGTCTGGGATGAATTTTATAATATGTACATAATACTGGGACCATCTGGGATAAGCATCTGGGATAGCATCCCAATGTCATCTGGGACAATGTGAACCAGCCATTAGTGTTTTTTAATTGTCTGAACTTGTTGATGATCTTTGATCAAAGATGAGAAACTATTACGCATTGATTAAATGGTAAATAAATATTCATTGTACAGCGGCATAGGGCATTTGGGCATAACGAGGTATTATAAGAGATCATACATACCTCGTCACTAGAGAGCTTTTCACTCGCTTTGCACCAGCATTGCTATGGTCTGATGTAAATCTGCAGTAGTAAAGAAATTCAATAATTATCCTGCTATGGTACCAGTACCTCTATATAATGGATAATGGACAAATGTTGAGCGTGCAATGGTGTCTAAATCCGCTTTAGATGTAAATTAACAGAACTCAGCTTCAGCGACGGCCACAATTAATTAGCTGAAGATGATAAACTTTCTTGGCTCTTAAGCAACAAAATAATAATAGATATATAGTTAAAATGAATGAGTTTTCATACCAAGATAAAGTAGGAATTTTCCTCTTTTCTGCTTTACTTTTCCTGACTGATTTAGATCTATGGTTATAGAGAAAATGAGAGTTTTCAGCTGGTAAATTTAGAATAAAGGAGCATAGATATTAAGGCAAATCATTTGAGAAGTTTATGATGAGTCAGTAAAGCATTGATATCGTGTCCACCATCTGTGTCGTTCAAAATAGTGGATTGTTTTGCTTTGCATGTATAGTTGAGTGTATAACATACCCAATTCTTTTAGAATCCTTGTGTTTCCTGTCTTTCAACTGTTCTGTTTTCAACCTGTAGCAATGAACAAAAAAAAATTATAGAGAGAGAGTAGAGAGAAGGTAAGCAGCCTAAATATATTCACTGGGAATCAAGAACAATTCCAATGTTATTGTACATTTTGATCCTTAACTGTCATAACAAAGTGAGAAACCAGACAAGTTTGCCAAAAAAAGAGTCTGTGCCAGAGCTTGTAACTAGATTTGTTAAAAGTTTTCTTTGACAGTATTATCACCAATAATATTATTGTCCAAAATATATTGATTTGTGTCTTTCATTTTTTTGTTGAAGCGTGATAAAAATTTAGCGCCTACAGTTCGCTCTTAGACTTTTCATTTTCTTTGTTCTTCATCTTTTCTGGTTCAGATCTGTGTAAGTAAGTAGAGGAGATCATTATCTAGCCAGGTGGCAATAGTTAAAGAATCTCTATGATTTTTTTGTTATCCTTCTATCAACTTTTATGCACTCACGCAACATTTCAAACGCAAGTTTGAGAGTATTGACACTTGTGTAATTGGATTAGTTGGTAATGATTTAGACTTATGTAATTATTTTTCTGAAATTAATAGAATCTCCAAACAATGAACTGATTTAGATTTACTACTTAATGCTTCTAAGACAAAGGAAATGCTTTTCTCTACTCAACGTCTCAAACCTAACACGCCTAAACTGAACCTAGATGGCACCAATATATCATTTTGTGAAAAGGTAAAATACCTTGGCGTAGACATTGAATAACAAACTAAGATTCGAAGATTATGTGCATAAAATAACTGGCAAAGCAAGTCAAATGATGTATGTTGTTAAAAATGTTATGTATCTGAGTTCGAAGCCGTTAGCCTCCATGCTGTTCAAGAGTTTTGTAGTTTCACTCTTAATGTATTGTCTACCTGTTTTGCACACTAGCATATATGCCAAGGACAAGAAATTACTACGAAAAGTTTTCAACGATGCCAAGAATTTAGGGCTTGACGTAGGCGATCTCGATACCATTGTTAAACTGAGAACTAAATCCATTATCACGTGCTGTTTTTCTGATGAAGACCACTTTATACACGATTTTCTCGAATATTGCCCTTCTGGTCGTCTTAGACATATTAAATATCGCAGCTCATTTGGCAAAGACTGTTTTCTGAGGCAAATGTGCATCACACTTAATGAGATTCTTTTTTAAAAAATCAATAGTTCCATACACTGGTAGCAAGCTCTTATTATGACAAAGTATATGCATCCATTTTTCGCAACATTTAATGTTTGTGATAGCTAATAAATCGATCAATCAATCAATCAATCAATCAATCAATCAATCAATCAATCAATCAATCAATCAATCAATCAATCAATCAATCAATCAAAACAGCTGATGTGATGTTGATGGTGTTAGAGGTTCTCATGATACTCTCGGCTTCAGCTGCTGGGATCGGTTCATATCTGTAAGGGATGGAGATGAGTTGTCATTTTCTCTAATATATATTATCATTTTGCTGCTTTAAAACCAAGGAAGTCTACAATCTGAACAATTAAATACGAAATACTTGTGGCCATTGACCAAACCCTTGCACACTCAATATTTGCTCATTATCCATTATATACAGCATTATAAATTGCCATCACAACAACCGGTCAAACTGCTATAAACATTATATTTAACCACATGTAATATACCATTTTTGATTCCATAGCAGATGCATTATTGAAATTTCTCACTACTGCAGATTCACGCCAAACCATATTTTATGCACTCTTTTTTTCTGTATACTTTCTATCCAGGGCAAATAGTAAGTAATCTGTTTTATTACATATTATTATCTATTATGTTTGGAATACTATCCCACGCTGTGAAAATCGATACCTTTTATCAGGAGCACGGCTACTTGCATCCTCAAAAATTTCATTCTCTTCGTTAGATCTACAATGGCAAGGGAACGTGATTCGTTATCAAGTGAGTTGCAACTGCTAATTGCTGCAGGTATAAACAATATTATGAATATCTTATAATCTAGAAACAATTTGTTTTATTGGGCCAAAAGCAGTTTTGCTCAGTTTTACGATATAGAGGATAACATCTTTTCCTCATGTAATATACTGAAATTACATTTCACAACAGCATACTTTCCGACGAGCATGATATCGATGCTTACCTTGATCGATATGGTTTAAGTCTCTGCGGAGCAACCAGCTGTTTTCTGTCCTTTATCCTCACCGACCCGGAAGTAGTTACTGCCTCGACAGTGTAGGGTCCAAAAAATCTATCTTCCAGCTTTCCACCTTTCCTTGGGATTTTCTGGCTATTCTTTACCAACACTTTGTCACCTTCTCTGAACATTGGTTGCTTGTGCCTTTTGTCGTAATAGACCTTCTATTTTGCCTGTTCTTCTTTTATCTGATCTTTTGCTGTCAAGTGAAGCTGGGCGATCTTCTCCAGCCGCTTGAGTCTGTCTTCCAGAGCATGTGAGTCATCACCATCAACAAAGTCATCACAGGGACGTTTTGCCTCCTCTCCATATACTAGCTCGTATGGGGTGGCATTAGTTGCCCTGTTTTGGGAAGTTCTGTTTGCAAAAACGATGGTTGGAAGGAAAATGTCCCAATCTGTTTGTTTGGAATTTAAATACTTGATAAGGCAGTTTGTTAGTGTCTTGTTAAACCTCTCAGTAAGACCGGACTTGTCACTTTATGAGTGATTCCAAGAAGGCGGCACATACTATCATTGACCTTACTGCAGAATTCCCTGCCCTGATCAGTGATCACCGTTGTCGGTATGCCTAGACGGCAGAAGATCTCTACCAGAGCTTCACGCACTGTCTTTACTGATTTATCAGGTAGTGCCACTGCTTCAGGCCATTTAGTTAGGTAGTCAGTGAGCACCATAATGTAAATGTTTCCTTTGTCAGACTCTTTCAGAGGACCTAGCAAATCCATATCGTATTTGCTGAGTGACTGATCAGGTACTTGAACTAGATGCAGGTTACTATGCGATTTCTTGAGGTAGGTCTGCTTTTGACATGCTTGACAAGTTACTAAAACACCAGGGAAATAAAAATGGTAAGCGGCCATGATTTTTCTTACGGAAATCTGTCATGGATGACAGTCAGTATCAAATAATACCTCATTTGTACACCACTTTGGTTCTTGTTCTATTTTCATAACTGATTCCACAAAGTGATGTTTGTCAGAACAGCTCATGAACATATATACCAAGACCATCAGTGGAGTAGCTAGTCGGATTACAAGAATCACTGTGAAAAAATCCTAAATTTCTTTGACACCGCAGTATAAATGTAAAACAACAAAGCGAATCATATGACATAATTAACAAAAAATTCACCTAGAAATTTTCTCACCAATAAACTCTCTCAAGTCCTCAAACATGTTTGGCCAATAGAAGCGGGTAGATAGTTTGGCGTAGCACTTTGTAATACCCAAGTGACCGCCTAAAGGATCACAATGTATTGCTTCCATGACATTATTCTTCTGCTCATCCATAACACATTTCTTAGTTCCTCTGTAGAGTAAACCATCTTTCATACAGTTACTCGCTGCTTTTCGCCTACAAATTTAAACATAACAAGTTAAAAACTGGCATGAGTTTTTCTGTCATGAGGTTATATTTATTTTTTCCCGACTCCTTCATCTAAAATATTGAGTTTTTTGCACCCAAAGAATTCCTTTTCTCTTGAGTAATGTGACAAGACTCAGTTAATCAATATTACGGTACTTTGTTACAACTTGTAAGATTTAGATAACTGTAGCCTGGCCTTTGAGCCTGATATTTTGTAGTTATCATATCTTGGCTCATGCATTATCTAGAACCCGGCGCGCCTTTAGTTTATTTTAGTTTTTTTTGCATCCAATATCATGGTATAGATAGAATTGAATGCTGACAAAGGTTTAAAGTGACTAAGAGCGGAGATTATTAAAATGAGTCATGAAAAATAGGAAAAAGGATGTGGCACTTTTTTGGGAACTACATAGTTTGGGCCAAAATATAGCTTCACAGCGTGAAGATGTGGGTTAAAAAATTAGGGTTAAAATCGCAAGTACTGTCTCCGTCCGAGGACTGAGAAATATCAGTGCCAAGTTTCTCTCAGTTTGCAGGCAGGTCGGAGCACACCTGGGCATCATGTGAGCCCAGTAGTCAGTAGACCGCAGGTGGATTCAAACCCAGGACTTCCAACACTTGTGCGTTAAAGGGCAGGCGCTCTAACCAACTGAGCAACCTCCTACTCCTACATTCAGTTTATCGCTCAATCATTCATCTCGTCCGTTATGGGTTATTTTGTTCCTGGCACTCTTGATAACTGAAAAGACAAGTCGTCTTTTCGCAATTCCCACCTTTCAGCTCTAAAGTACTACCTTATGTTACTGTATTTCTCAGTGTGTGAAAGCTGACTTGGGTGCATGTGTGGCTGGTGCTAAATTTTCCGCCTTTTCTAAAGTCTCGAGGCCGAATTTCCTCATTTAAAAATATTGCCCTGTCCATGCTGTTCTCCAGCAACTTACTGTACTGACTTAAACATCTTATTTCTAACTTATTGGGGGGTAACCAGGAAGTGGTGTTTTAGTCGCCCCCTTCCTATAGGAGAACCCCAAGCGATCTTGTTAATCATCAGGTAAAAAAATATATATTCGATATATTTCAACTGCCTATTGCTGTATTCTTTGTAGAAACTAATTATATTTCTACTATTTACAGTATAATGACAACCGACTTGTTGACCCCAAACTTTAATCAGAATATTCAATCAATCACTTAGCCTTTAGGGTATAACTTACGGCTACTTGCAACCCAAGTGACAATCACAAAAATCAACAATCACAAGACAGACCTGAAAGCTCGTTTCTTATTGGCATCATCTGTTCAATCAGGCCACACTCTCTCTTTTCTACCCTCTGACAGCGCATACTTTAGTAAATCTGTAAAGTCCCTGTTATCCATGGCAACTAAAATTTGTATAATGACAAAAATAACTTGCGCAAAAATTTAAGGAAGTGAAAACAGATATTTCAAACCACAAAACAAAGATTTTCAGCCTGTGCTTTAACACCAATAATAAAGGAGTCGAACCCTCACAAATATTGGAGGATGTTCACCAAGAATTTGTGCAGGTGAAAGAATAATACCATATGAAAAATCTTTGGTATAAGTTGAAAATAGAATTGAATATATCTTCTCCGATGATTGAACTTCTGAACTTTGTCTGTAGTAAACCTAGATCAGTTCGATTTACAGGAAAAAGTTGTCTGACAATAAAATTCTACGTAAATACAACATTTTGGGCAGTGGCTTAATCATCAAGGTCATATCAACATGATTAACATTGAACACTTTTGATTTTAGTCCATGTGCTTGTATTCCTAATCCAATGCATGTATTCTGCAACGCAAATGTCTCATTAACATCCTGAAAATTCTATTTCATATCCCTACTGATGACATAGCAGGTTAACAAAGCGGAAAAGAAAAAAAATACTTGATTTCAATTAGTATAACATGATATAGCGATGTTGTTTGATAAGGTTTGAAAGCAGGTGGGCCGACTTTTGGCCTTGACAATGTTGCACAGATTGATAATTCCTGTTGCAACTAGGTTGGAATATCTGTGTTGATTATTTTGCTACTTTTATCTCATGTACTATAACAAAGAATGCAGCGTCACTGTTATTTGTACGTTCCATATCAGGACCATGTTAATGTCATGGTTGTCTACCCCTTTTTTAAAGGAGAAACAATTACCGAAAAAAAAGACTTTATTGTACATTTTGATAATGGTTGATATCAACATAAATTTTGGCTAATGTAGTGTTGAGACTCGTCATCAATATCGAACCGTTTGTATATCAATAATACTCAGAAAAATTGAACGGTGGTTTGATAAAGTTTTTGTTAGGTAACGTAACTCAGTTCAATGACGGGAAGTAGAAAGAAATAAAAGTAATATTGCTTAGTTGAGCAGTCTTGCAAATGTTTTCGCCTTGTTGTCAGATGATCTTCAACATGCATAACAATTTCGCATCAATTAAGAGCGTTATTAATATAATTTTAAATTATAAAAGTTCCGTGCTACATTGACTATCCTCTGAACAAGGAGACAGAGTACAGAATATCGATTAACCATGTCAGCCGCATCTCAGGTTGCAGGATATGAAAACATGCAGAATTCTCTACCTTGCTTCCAAAATCACTTCGACAGCAATCACAAATGACAAATATTAAAGGGGCACCCTGCACAAACTTTCATCTTCAGAACAAATTCTTCAAAACAAGTGGACAGAGCAAAAAATTACCATCAAGTTTAATAGTAAATGAAGGTGATAGTTTTTTTCTAGACACACAATGTTCCTGGTGGGGCTTGAATCCAGGATCCTGTGATCCAAAATCAGACACCTGAAACACTTTGTTGTTTTTGTGTGGAGTTATCTACACAACCAACCTGAGTGGACAACTTCAAATTGTTGGACTCGATCACAGTCTACTTGAGATAAGGAAATCTTCTATTGGTTTTTCACTTAAACTGACTTAACCTTTTCTTCCATTTGAAAACACTGAATCTTCAGTGTTCAGTTAGATACCCGGAGAGCCCCTTTATGTACAAATAAGCTCAAACCGTAGTTTAAAACAATCAGTGTTTTCTGGAGTTGTTGTCTAATATCATATCATACGGTCATTCATAGGCATGTGTAATGAGATATATGCAACATTAAATTTATATACATATTTGTGCTTGCAGTAGCACATACCTCTGTTGTTCGTTATTGGTATACTCTATGAATGAAATGAAATGAATAATAAATAGATAAATGCTCATTATTTTTCTTAGCACTACAAAACCTATATTGGTTCTCTCTGCTAATTTGCTGGAACAGCTATACAAACAGTCAGGTTATCAAAAATATCAGTCTGGGTGGTGAAGCTGAAGCAGTGTTTGCCAAAGAATACAAGCTGGCTGTGCATATCAAAGAAATTCAGCTGCCATGAATTCTGGCATATTTATTTATTTAATGCTGAATGAAAAATATTGAAATGGATGCGTTGCGATTTTCAATCATTCATTGGAGTTGATTCCCAAAATAAAAGAGGAAACAACTTACAGTATGCTGCCATATGTGCTGTAATTAAAGGGATCTAAGTGTGAAGTGAAAATATAACCATTATATCTGAAATTTGGTAACATTCACCTCATGACAATCACATTATGGCTAGAAAACCATGGTTCATTCCGTTTAAGACATTTTCACAGATAATATAAGACAGCTTGGGAGGTGGTTGTTTTTGCGCGGCTTAAGCAATAGTTTACAGTGCAATACCAGGCCGCACAATATGAAAAACTCAATATTGGTTATTTCTCCAGGTCTCACTTGTGACTGATTTTCAACACTCACAGGCAAATGCTTGATTGAGGTAGATTTCAAAATGACTGAATGGGGTGGTTGTTTTCGCGCGGCTCATGAACTTGCAAAGAACAACATATCATCTGTTGTGTCATTAATTTCTAACCTTTTAATCCAAAATTAGGTACACAGTCACTTCATGACAATCAAATTATTGCTAGAAAATCATGGTTCATTTCGTTTGAGACTTTTTGACAGATTATCTTTATAAGACAGCTTGTGGGGTGGTTGTTTTCGCGCGGCTTAAGCAATATTTTACAGTGCAATACCAGGCCTCACAATATGAAAAGCTCAAAAGTAATTATTTCAGTTGTTTTCGTGCGGCTCATGAACCTGCAATGAAAGTATGTGTGTTCTGTGATGTGGCAACTACACATCTATCCACTGTTGGCTCAGAGCACCTTTCTTCGCAAACCAGACATCTCTAAATCATAGGAGCTTCAAAAAACTAGTGTTTGCGAAAAATAGATCTACAAAGTACTATATGAAATAGAGGCTTTATACACTCATTCATAATCTCAATGAGATACCACCACCAACCCTAATGGTACAACTTTGGCCATCATAGTGACAGCCAGAACATCATGGTATGCTCCAGTTAGATGATCTGACCATTTAGAATGGTGATAAGCGGCTTGGCCCTTGATATGGACGGTCACAAATATGGGGGGCAGTTTACAATAGGGGGGGGGGGGGACAGTTTACAATAGGGGGGGACAGTTTACAATAGGGGGGGGGGGAGCAGTTAACAATATTGTAAAGTGTCCCGGGGTTGTTTTCGCGCGGGGGACAGTTTACAATACTACACCTGTACTCCGATTTGTTGTACGTTTTTTTCATCATACACACAATTACAAAGATTTTCCTCAAATTAAACGAAGCCCCACAAAGTAATAATTAAATAAGAATAATTAAAAAATACCTGTTTGGATATGAAATGGATAAAATTTCTAAAACAGCTGGGAGGATAAAACCTTCATAAATAAGTTTTGTGTTGTGAGATGGTACGAGTTGTCCCCTCCCGGGAAGAGGAAGCATAACTCCAAAAAATCACTTAACGCCTAATCACACTAATTGGACGGCTATCATGGTCAACTCTTGCTATGACACGGAAGGTTTCATGCAGTTGTTTCCCTCACATACTCTCATACTCCCTACCAATTTATGCCATGAGACTTCAACCGAGAACACAAGCGCAATTATCGTCAGCTATACGGAGCAGCTGACATTTATATTATATTATTAAAGACGCTCGAGGAATGCAATTATGGAGATATCGATGAATATGACCGCAGCAATCTATGCAAGCTCAATCTTTTCTGGGCAGGGTCCCTGCTGCTGCCTAACCAAACTAAGTCCTGATATAGATATATACAGTATGCTAACAGCTATATACAGTATGCCAACAGATCGCTTCTTGGCCTATTGGCTAAGATCAAAGTGTCGTGGCTAATGGCTGATAAGTGCCTGCTTCAGTTTCTGGCAGCTTGCTGCACACTCATGATAAGGAGGTCCACCATGGCCTCACCTCTAGGATGCAACCTAGCTTGCTAGGATGTATCACACCCTCAGTGTGAGGACTCCGGGCAACTTGCGTCCCTCTTTAGGGGCCGCCCACCCTCTGTTTTGTCATAAAAAGGAGTATGCTAACAGCTCAGACCTCTTAGATGGTTCCAGCGTACCTGGTATCACATAGTCGATGAAAACAGCTTGCATCAGTACATGGAAATTGAAGGATGGTATAAAGATTTATACAGTATGCGCATAGTGCAATCTCTATTAGACAACCTGCAGGCTGGCAGGTACTGCGGTATCTCATCTTTGATCAGCAGCTGCCATCAGTACATTGACATATACTAGCCGATCCGCATAGAGCATTCGCTCAGTAGACACCATGATATCAGCTATAGAAGAACTGATCAATTAGTCATGAGCGTTTGCTTTACATAGTTGACAGGTAAATTAGAATCTGATGTCTTATAAATCAGAGGAGTTGAATGATATCTGCGGTCAATTGGAATTTGAAGCAGATACAAAATTGTAAACTCTAATACAAACAAGCAAGTCCGGTGTACTTTACCAGCTATATCACATGGGCTTCTATATTACACAGTATTACTTAGGGAGGAAAGTACAGGAGCTTTTCGCCAGCAAAATTTGAAGCAAAAATAGTTTTGGATGGGTAAGAACCATCAAATGCATCAAGCTCTAGCAATACGATGTGTATGTTACCCATATTTTTCTTAATTACACTGTTCTGAACCGCCGTGTCTACTTTGATGTCACCCCAAGCCCATTTAACCTGCGCTTTTATTGCAGTGACAAACATTGTTTAGGCTTCATGGTGTTAAATATGTGGTTTAGTTGCCACTCAATAATGTTCCATTATCCACAAATTATTCTCAACTGATTTTTTCTAGCGAGGTCGTGATTTGTCATCAAATTTAGGAGTGTACAATAGTTGTGCTTAAAACAGGTGGACATTTTGACACATGGTTTCCAGTATTAATAGCAAGAACCTCATTGCATAACCTACCCACATAAATTCATCCGACAGAATGATTGTGAATTTGATATAGTATATATTGTCTCAATCCCTGGCCACTAAGGATAAATACAGACCACGTCATTTTTTGTGAAAGGGATATAATAGTGTACAATATCATATTTTGGTTATAAAAGTGTCAATTGCTACCGTTTGTATTGTTATCTGAAATTGGAACAGCATTTTTGGGAAGGTAGCTCTTACACACAATACCTCGTTCATCGCGAGCAACATCTGAATTGGTTACAATCATTTCAAATTCTACAAGAACTGCCCTTATAATATTTGTATCCTTAAACCTAATTATAATTTGCAAAATTATGTAATTTTTGATAGTCCGGTAATCCTATATCATCATCTCCATTGAAATAGATGTAATTCAGTAAACACTATGATATCAGCAATAAAAAAACAGATCAATTACTCTTGGGCGATTGTTTTTTGCAGGCGAAAGGTTAATGATGATTTGCTGTCGCATCATATAAAACTTAAGAACTTAAATGATACATGCTGCCAAATAGAATTTAATTCAAATGCATACATTTCCACAAAAAAACAAGTCCAGTGTTCTTTATCAGCCAAATAACTTGGGATGCTATTGAACACATGAAAATATAAAGAGCATAGTACATGGGATACCCTCAAACCTATTGGTACTACAAATATCTTCGGCCAGAAATCAATATAGAAAGTGTACTACTGACACTGGCATCGGGTATGATAAATAATCTCTTGCATCTCTTTATGTTTCAGCTGCAACTCTGAGCCCTCCAGCTGTACTGCCTCCACTCAGGCTCCAAACTCAACATAGCTCTACATAGCTGCTTCAAATCGAACTTTCTATGTACTTTCTATGCTACCTATGATGATACACCACATCTTCCGTCTAAACACACTGTTATTGAAGCTCGGTGACCAGAAACCAGTATTGTTGGTAATGTTCAAATATGCCCAGGTATTGTATATAATGCATCCATATGGATCAGTAGTTCGGGGAACACAGTGAAGATCTGATGGTGGCAGGATAAAGTCAAGAAGATGTGCTGAGGGGGTGTCTTGTACCATAAAAAAACAAAAGCTAATCATGAAATAACTCAAGTTGAGACAGAATGACCGGAAATTATATCAATTTGGGATGCATGACAACCCATGCCCGATTCTTCGAACCAAAGGACCTTTTATGATTTTACTATCAATGTTTTTCACAAACATTCTATGGTGCAACTTCAGGAAGAAACAATAATTTGAAATGTATTATCTGCTGATACTTCATTTGCTAATTAAGAGCATCTATACTTGCAACTATTCAATCGCCTAATGTTATTCCTTGGGGCAACAACGTTTGTGGTATTTTAACCATATTATATTCTCTACTCCACTATGAATAATGGTCACATTATTTTGAACAAAAACTCACAGCTGAAACATTTATTGACTAAAAGATATAGGAGGTATTTTATCTGAGAGTGTCAATAGTAGACTTTCACTATTGAGTTCTGGTTTAAGTTTTTTATTGTATTGATATGGTTGGGGGCAGCCTATGTACTTTTCTATCTAAATGTTCATGTGGCAAACAGAATCTCAAGTGATTTAGCTGATAAATGTTTGTTTATAGAAATGTTAATTGAATTCCATTTGGCAGCATACTCATCTAAATTATAAAATGATCAAGAATCAACTATTAATATCTGGTTGGCCTATAGCAGAGAGACTTTTCTAAATTATGATGCAACAAAAATTCATCTAACATATATCACACCAAGACAGCAGTTGCTCAGTTAGGTAAGAAGAAAATAGGTAAAGAGAGGGTTGTCCAAGTTGACTTCATGAATCCTAAAAGAAAAAGGCTAAATATACCACAAAAAAGTCATACTTTGCAGTTGCCTTTTAAGCCGAATTGAGCACACAATTTTATGATTGATGGCAGATTTTAACATATCTAAAATAGGATATCATCTGTGATATCAGTGGGTAGAACCCGTCACAAAATCTGTGATCCGATATGAGATTTGCCCATCCTCAGATTAAAGTTTGAGCACCTTAGAATGATTTTGATTCCGGTTAAATTTGGAAACATGTCTGTGCTGAATATAGGCTATTATGTGGTGTTATAAACACTCCTAATCAGACAAATTAACAATGTATTGGTGGATATGGTGTAAGGTAGTGCCGCATAACCTGTATGTTTCAATTTTTACCTGCATGCATACATTTTGATATGATGTCCATACAAGTCTGTATATTGTCGGGTAATAATATTGCTATATTGTATTCAAGATTGCCATCGATAGACTTACCAAGATGTTGATAATAATATGTGAATTAGGACTTGTCTCTACAAGATCAAAGATAACATAAGATGACAAAAATGATAATATAATAGTATTATCTAACAAGTTTTTTCTCTCAAGTGAAGTTCTGGTAGTTGAGGGAATAAACCCCCAACTCCTTGGAGTGAAACAAGCCACCATAGATGTAGGGATAAAGGGATCTATGTAAATTGATATTAAATGACATGATTTATATTTTGAAAGGAGGCTGGTAGGTTTTTGGTAATGTGTGATAGTAAACACCTGTGCCACATAATTTAAAACTACTTGGAGTTATCTCACTGTGATTATGTTATAGTTAATCTGGTAGAACTAGGTAGATGATATAAATAACATGTGAGTGTGTTTGTAAATGAGTATGGAAATGTTGCAGATACATCAATTTAGTTTCAGCTTCATCTCTGTTGTCTTTAGAGCTACCGTTCCAGCAAATGGATGGTGCACTATTGCTGACCACGTGGGTACAGCAGAGCTCCTCCACGGTCCGCAAGTGAGACATACTCTATTGCAAGAACCAAACCACCATCCACCCCCATATAAAGCTGCAGTGAGAGAAGATACAAAGCAAATAAATACAATGGGCACGCTAAAAAAAATACTGAACACAAGCAAAATAAATGGAAATTCACTAAGACTTCAGAATTACAATGCAAGGCGCAATAATCCCCTGTCTTATTGCAAATAGCACAGAATTTAATACAATAAAATGTGTGTAAAATGATGGGTTCTTATGATAAGCTCTTGATTGGTTTTGTATTTCAAAGACATAATGGTATAACAATGACAATGTTGACAAAACAAATTCCTACCAGTACACATACATTACTAATGCCTTATAAGGCTGTTCAAATGAGAATTTCCAATTGCATAATACATAAACAAATTGTTCACAAGAAGGCAATTACCTCAGTTTTACATAATAGGCCAGTGCAATGCTTGTGGCTCGATAGAAAGTGTGCAGATTTTTCTAAGAGGCCGCAAGCTTATTTCAATTATTTCCCTGTTGTTATTGAGTGTTGGCACTGTACTGATATATATTTAAACTATTAGCACTGTACTGCTATATAATTAAAGTATTAATCAAATGAATTTTATAGCATTTCGGCAGCTGAACAGCTTTTTTGCTACAGGAAAAATTTGAAGTGATAAACAAAATTAACAACTGGGTGAATGACAGGCAAGTTACCAACGCAAGTTAAGATTGAATAAGCAGATTACATCATTGACTACTTTTGCCTCAGCTTTGGAACACATCACAAGTATGTGACATTTTTAAAGTGAATATCGTATACATGCTATCTAAAATATCATTTAAAATAATTGGATTGAATTATTGCCAAAGATCACAGCAAGTTATATATATTTTTCTGAAATGAACTAGGAAAATGTTTGTTTAAAACCATGGTCAAACTAAATAGAAGCTTGCTGAGTGTTCAGAGGTTATAGCTGAACCTATGACATCACCACCCACTTGTTATATGATATTAAACTGCTGCAAATATATACAGAAGTTTCCATTTGTCAGCAATTACACTCCAGGCATACTGCAGCACAATGCAAAGAGGTGATCATCTCTTTTACAAGCACTCCAATCATTGAATCGATTGATCAAGGCTATCCTAATGCAAGGTATATATCATTAATTTAGCACTGTGCTGACTTTAGCGATCTGTCCTGGCAATCTGAAAACTAGTGTTGCTTTGAAGGATGGCAAAAATCAATTTACTGTCGGACAAAAATAGACAAAGCCTAGTTTACGTTCTCTAACTGGCCAGGGTTCAAAGTATTGGTATTCCATGATTATACACATTCCTTCAATAGTTTGAAGATTATACCAGATTGAGAGCTATTGGGGGGAAGGCAATTTCTAATTGATTCATGATCTGTACAACTCACCATGGTAGAATTTATTATTTGTGATTCTTGAATACTCTCAGCATTGAATGAGAGTGATGACCATGGTTGATGCTTATATTTAACAAAGCATTGTCAAGATAGGGAACATTTTTCTATCGAAATATAAAATCTTGCCTTTTAGTTTTTCTCTGTTGCTGATCATAGTCCCTAAATAAGAGCTTGCAGGTAAATATTGAAAGGATTCATTTTGGTAAAATGAGAGTGGATAAGTTCAGATTTGTACAGCCCATTTTTGTGTAATTGAGTTTGAATCAGCAGATTTACTATATGAAAGTGGTGCATGATTGTGAATGGTACTCAAATGAGTTCGTGGAATCTGTTTACGACCGATGAAATAAACTTCATTCAGCCAAATGAATTAAAGTTTGATATATACATTTTTACCCATCAATTGACCGCAAACAGTCGTGCTGTTGACTGCTGCATCTGATCCAATACATTTATTATCTTTACTATATTTGGTGTATTGTATACCTAGCTGAGAAAAAGTATCACTATCAGTTCCATCAAAGTTCTCCTCGAAATTTTTCTTCACACTAGGTCTTAATTTGCCCGCCCTATTTAACAAACCCTCTTAAACCCAGCTGGCTTGTTTGGGGTTGTGACCCTGTATCCTTACTCCCCGTTGCTGGTAACTCTTTTTGTTTCATGCAAGAAAAATAAGAATCCTCAATACATTTAAAAATATGTTACAAATATTGAAAAGAAGAAAAGCTCGCTCATATATGAATCTAGTTCTGTGAAGTGATTTTTGGTACCCATCCCAACTTCCCATGCATGCCATACAAGAGCAGATAATATATAGCATAGCTAACCTACGCCATCCAAAGGGATAATTGCCTCTATGTTTCTTGAAAGAGTGTTCTGCGTTTGCATTTGAGTATGTTATGAGAATTTTGCAGTTTTTTCATATTTCCACAATTCGACTTGGTACTCGGTTTAACTTGAGTTCGACCTAGAATTTTCAATTTTTTAAACCTTAAAAAATCGTGTAAAAGATGTCAATTGTTATGTGTTGCAATGTTGAGATAGTTTTAAAATACACAGCATGTCAAAGTTTCTGCATGCTAAACAGACTGAGTAAAAAATATTATCATCCCTGCACAAGACCCGCTGTTCAAATCTAAGTCTCTATCTCTTGTGCTGAACTTCTGTCCGCTTAGGGCAACGCTGGAACCGTCTGGTACATCCCCTGCATTCCCTTATAAATGATTAAAACTAATAATGATGATGAAATGAAGGCAATTATCATTAAAATAATGCACATAAATTGGCTGTAACAAGAAAAAATTTAGGGGAACAGGATGATATTGAACTTTGTCAGACCCCAACTACTATTGCAATGAATAATTCCATGCATGCTGAATGTGCTTGCTGGTTTCTCTGTGAACCTTAAATATTTAATCTCACCACTATATCCATTGAGCTCAAAAGTGAATTCAGATGATGCATCTCCAACGACAAAGGTATCATACAAATCAAATGCAGTTAAGCCTTTTCCACTCGGTGCTGAATAAGCAGTCACGTTGATACGTAGCATTGCACCATGGTCCTTTGCCAAAGCATGTAAGTTATTGAGACCTAAAAAATGAGTTTAATTTCATTGTTCCATTACAGGATTATATCAAATTGTCTTAAGAATCATTAATAAGTGCGAAATTGTTTCTTTACAGGCACATGCAGAGGAATTTGGTGACATAAGAATAAGCTGGATTGAATGCGAGAGCAAGAAACTGATTAGTTATGTATTTTCTTGCTAGGTGATTGGTGCTGCATGTGTTCATATGCTCGAGTGCCAAAGATGATCATATTCAAGAAAATGATGAATAGCTCAGAAAATGATTAGGTCTGTATCGTCCTATGAACATTATAGATTTACCAGGCCAGTATTCACCACTAAAATCTCCAAATCCAAACTTATAATCAGCCAGAGTTAAAAAATACTATCCACGGTCAATCAGGAGCTTCTAAGTCACACCATACCTTAAAAATACAAAACAACAGGAAAAATAGTAATGGGTGGGTGGAGTTATTACATGGATCCTATCTGGCATGTTTGAAGGTTGCCTGATAAAAGCTAAGCAGGACAGATCTTGCAAGGTCTGAAATATCTGAAATATCGGAGGTTCCAGGTCGACCCAGCTCAATGAAAAACCTTCACCTTAACATCAAAGACCAAGGAATTTCCAAATTAAATGAGACCAACACAATACCCACAAAGAGATTCTACAACCCAATGAATGACATTAATGGCGCACATTTACAAATATTGTCACCTTGTCATAGAACAAATTGAGGTTTATCAGGGCAAAAAACTAAGCAGCTTTATCTGATTCTTCAAGTATGGTAACATGACAAGTAAAGTCAACTATATCATTATGAAGAATCAAGGTCATTTCCACTGATGCTATTTCTTCACAAAAACTAACCGTGATAATAAACACCGCTCAGAAATATACTGAATTATTATGTGCAAACCTAGCCTGTCTTAACAAGCTTTAATTGTTGAGGAGGGGGGGGGCAAGGCTTGATGTCGACCTGTTTAGATTAAGTATTGTCTATTCTTGCGATTGGGTAGATAACTTCATTATCACACTTATCAATTTGTAGAGAAAAACAGAGTTATCTTTTCGGGAACACAACTTCGTCTTCCTATATAAATTGAAAAGTGTGATGGAGAAGTTATCTACTTGAACACAAGAGAAGACAATATATAGTCTAAACAGCTCGACATATAGCAGTTCAAGAGTTGAAAAGCTTTGATCCCCCCTTACCTTACAAAGCTTGTTAAGATGGGCTAGTGCAAACTTTGATCCTTTCAAAAGAGGTAGGTGAATTGATGAATGCCACTCCACTTGTTTTTCTTCGTTCACAACCATTGCTCTCAAGATCTGTAATTAATTGTATGTATGAGAAAACTCTTTGTACCTTTCTCAAAATGATTGACAGCCATGATGTCACAGCTAATGTTTATCTGTTAGAATATCAACTTGATGATAATCAAATCAAAGTAGAGCATCCCCATTTTGGAAAAGAGTGAACAATTGTAAGCCATGAATCATATCATTGTCAAACAGATCAAGGTATCATTAGATTATGTTTGTTCTTCAATATGGGCCATGCAAGGGCAGGAGATGACCACCTGCCAATAAATATTAAAAAATCTTGTGTAAAGATGAGTGTAATGATAACTTGTCTTGTTTACATATTGGAGGGTCACTGAGGACATAGCTACATCTAAAGCTGGAATTATAGTTGTCAGGTATCACTAGTGTTGCCTATAATCCCAATATTCAGATGTTAAGGCAATTTCGCTTGAAATCGATTAACAGGCTAAATTTGTTCATTTCCTCTACTGAATTTGGAGACCCGGAAAAGTTTAGCACAAAATTTAACGTGATCCATCAGCAAGTGTTCTGTCATAATCCAACCAGAAAAGCTTCAGTGTTTATTAAGCGATTATTGCGGTTGAATAGTTTATCGATCAAAAGTTGTTGAATACTTTTTGGTACTGCTATAACTAATGGCGACTAATTGCCTGCATTAGCTTTTAAAGATGGTTCTAAACTTGGAATTGAGTATCAAGACACAGATTTACATATTCAGAAAATAAACCAAAAACCTGCCATCTAATATACAGAATACGGTGACCATTTCATAGGTAAATCTTTTAACGCGGTGCCCCCTCTGGAAGATATCAAACCATTAAAGAGAGAGGAGCATGGGTCAGAGATAGTTTTTCATTCAACCTTGTACATATTTCAAATGATATTTGGTTTGAAACAATCCTACAGCATTCTGACTTTTTGCATTTTTGTTCACGCCTTTTTTTAAGGCCAGTATTTACATCAAATTTCGTAACATGCTTTCTTGTCTGTGATATGTCATCAATCAATGAATCAACTAGACATTTATGTGGCTGGGGTCATAGGCTGATAGGCTGATAGGTCAATAATCAAATGTCTGTCAATTGTAGGCAACACAGTGCACATCAGGTGAATTATATCGGTAATGCAAAGGCCATTATCATGATGATTTGACAGCCGCAAATTCTCACGATTCATAATGGTTACCTCAATAGCCACCAGCTATTGATCGTGTGGGTTGTTGATATTATCATGAATAATCAGAAAAGGGTGTTCCAGTTGTCGGCAAACAGGTGTGCATATACTTTGAAGCTAAACAAAACATGATCTTGTCCAAAAATTGTAAAGTGGTCCTTCAACAATCCTGGTACCACATCATAAGATTATGAATCCCACAATGATTACTAATGCTGCTCTGCCTACCTGTGGGATATTGCTCTCTCATCTCAGTGAACTCTTTCTTCAATGATGAAACCTGAATGACAGCTACTGCGATTGCCGCTGCGGCTGAGAGTAGAGCCAATATGGTCAAGATTATTAAACAGAATACGATGCGTTTACTATTAGCAGGTTTAGAGGCCAATCGTTCCTGTGAACTTGACTCATGTGCGCTTTCTGGAAACCTAAGATTTGCAAAAACTTCAAATAACAATTCGAATACAAAAGTAAAAATTGATGCGAAAAGTGATCTAAGATCTAAATTTATGGCTCATTTACATTTAATAATGGTCCTTGGGTGTCGGTTTCATCAGATGTGATGGTGCAACTTTGAGTTATTAGTAGCAGGATATTTATAAATCATCATAGATCAGCAAAGTAGTTGTTCCTTGCCATGCAATTGGTAGACTTTTAGAGGCATATGCAGCTAGACTTATCAACTCCGAATCACACATGAACAAACTAATGCAGTCTTCGGTGATCGATCATCCAATTACATTCTAACCAAGATACTCCATGCAATAAGTGTCGCGAATGGAATGGTAATAAAGATCTAACATACATGGCTCCAGCTACAACTTCTTCATAAACTTCATCTTCTTTCCTCTCTCCTACATATGCAGTGTTATGGTTAAACCACAGAAGCCATGACTACTCAAATCTCTCTCCAGTTGACAAGCTTGGTCACAACATACTGACTTTTGCTGCGCACAAATTTATCATTTGAAGAGGGAAGTTGAACAAGGATATTGAATTTTGTAAATAGCAATCACCGGCCATGCATTAGTGATAGTATATAGTAATGCTAGTGAAAGAGAATTTTTGCTCTCAATGTTGCTGTTATTGCTGTGTTTTTGTGATTATCAATGTCAATGATTTAATGCATTCAGCAGTCTCCTATCAATCTTGCTCAATAGTTTATCGCTCTGGATGGAATCTGATCACATCAATTTACACTGATTTGATTGGTTCGCCATGTATAACTGAATATGAGATGTCATTCTGTCATAATCGATCGATTCTCAGTGAAAATCTCATACCAGTAGAATGTGAGAAGAGCTCATATTTGGTCTAGATGTTTTGTGGGGAGCTAGGGGTGTGGACAGAATTTGGAGTGGGGTTGGGGGTAGGCAGCTGAGAGCGGTGGATAGGTAGGTGGGTGGGGTAGTTGACTGAATGACTCATGACAAGGAATCCATTGAAGTTGGTTACAATGCATATCTGACAAAACTTCATCATAAGTAAGTGCCTGACTTTAACATGCGTTAATCTTTGGGTAACCTTTAAACTTTTACCATCTAAATAATCGAAATGAGCTTCCAAAGCAATTACTGAAGCTTTATTTTTCCGCTACATATTTATGACGAACAGGGCTCTGAGTTGGCAGACTTGTGAAATTTTTGTCACATGGTTATTTCAGAGCGCATGAATAGTTTTAATGTTTGCAGGCGCAATATCAAACACACCAATTGAATACATGACATGCCACAATAAATAAAAATCCGACTTAGGCAACAACTTCAGTGTATTCCTTGGAAAATAGATGTATTGATAGACTCCAATTATGAAAGCAAGAATCACCCAATGGCACTCTTAAACTGAAACACCAATGCTGCAACTCCATTCACACAGTCTAATTAGATGTGCTGTTAAATCAATTTGATAGCTCAGATTCAAGTCAAATTTCAAAGATGCACCTTTTATAGCAAAGTAAACAATGTAAGCATAGACATAAAATATAGAATGGTTACATTGCCAATTATGATGCTATGAAGGTTGATAATTCAATTGATTCAAAATAATCTACAAATATAGCTTGTCATGTGTCAGCATGAAAATAAATGTGTGTTGCATACAATCTTGAGCACTGCTCAAGTGATCTCACCGCAGCAAGTGGAACCAGCCAGCACTGTAACATATACATTTACATACAACAGCAGTTTAGATTCTGCAAAAACTCGGGTTGTAGAGCATTGGAAATCATTATTATGCTAAGGCTAGAAAATGTAAAAATAAGCCCCTGTATTTAGGCATCAAGGTATTATAAAAAAATTATTATTTATGCTGATGAGAGGGAAGACAATTCTTCTTTAGAGGCCACAACACTTAGGTTGGAAATCCTTAATTTTTTGTATTTTCCTGAAAGCTTGGCTAGAGCTTTGTGAAACAGCACCCATCTCACATAACCCAGTAGAATTGACACATTTTAATGATTTCTCAGCCCTATATATGGAAAAAACTTTTAAGAAAAACATATTTTTATATTATTCATGTTGATTACCAAGGCGGCCTCGAGCTCAAATGCTTTACTTTGTATCTTTAGAACGGAAGGAGAATATCTGGACTTGAATAAGATACATTGAAATTCATGGCTGGAGGTGGCAGGGAAGATTAACAAACCCAATGTACTCCTCTGACCCAATATGGGCCAAAGGTGAACTAGACTGAGACTATAACAATGAACAAGGGGTGTGGATATAAATAGCTAGCTGAGAACGGTATATGGGATGCACCATGCTCCAACACCAAACGCTTTTTGTATGGAAAGCGTACAAAAATATGAAATCTGCAGCTTCAAAACCTCCTTTCTTCTCTGACAAGGGTATTGGATAGTTAAAAGAATCAATTTTTCAATTTTTTCTGCAGTTGCCTTTTCAGCCCCGTTGAGGACACAACTTGAAGGTTTATGGCAGAATCTGTCAGATTGAGGCCTTTTGCCATGGAAGGTCCCCTGATTAAGGCTGTCAGACAATGTCCTCTATGATATCTGTGTGCCAACGAGTCAACATGCTGTCTTGTTTCTTAAGAGTACACTACTTCATCAGAGTATGAATGAATCTATAATATCTTGGCTAGTGGATTCTTGCCCACGCTACAAGATGCAAACCAGCTAACTATGTTGTGTTTTGTTTATTTTTCTAATTGAGTGTGGCTTAAGAGTCAATATGAGTCATCGCAACGAATCCGCCCAATTTTCCCAATGTCATTTTCCCAACCAAGCCGTTTTCACAACTCCTGTTATCCTACACTGCTGTTTTCCCACCTGGACATTTTCCAACTGAGCAATTATCCCACCTGGTTGATTTCCCAATGTGCCATTTTCCCACCTGGATGTTTTCCCACCAATCTAGTTTCCCAACTTGACGTTTTCTCACCAATCCATTTCTCCACCTAGATATTTTCTCAACAAGCCATTTTCCCACCAGACCCTTTTTCCACCAAACAATTCTCCCTACAGGAAAATTTCCCACCAAACAATTTTCCCAACAAGACAACTTACCACAGTGCTGTATTCCCACCACAGAAATCCTTCACCACACAGTTTCGTTTGTAGCCGCTTTTTCAGGCGAAGCCGTTCACAATGAACAAATACGTAAACGATGTTCATATCCAGGCAACACTGAAGAAATTAGCTTTGGATATAGATATGTGACTTTATCAGTAGCGGGTTGATTTTGATATGAGGTTTTTATTGCACAAGCTAGTCCAAGTGGTTGATTTCATCAAAATTGCCTCCTTGTTATAAACTACCTTTTCGACAAAACAAATTAATGGTGCCTATGCCAATTCTCAAAATTTTTGAGCCATGTAATCTTCCCTTGAGCTGAAGAGATTATCATATTAAACGGTTATTGGCCATTCACTCTACAAAATCGAGCTTACATCATATTATGTTATCCGCCACATGGCTTTTGGTAAAGATTGTTTTATCAATCAAACACCAAACAATGTAAAAAAATTCTCACTCTATGTATATTCATGCACATGATCCTTTCCAAGACGACAATGAATATTATTCAAGTTATAACCATTATTTGCTTTGATCAGGGACCCTTCCTGCTTTTAGCATATCAAAAGTTTAAAACATTAGAATTGTTTCCACTTGTGAAAAAAAGTGACAACTATAACTTGCAATACTAAAAATGCAATTGCAGCCTGTCTTGACAAGCTTTAGTAAGCATATCTATACACAATTTGGTTGTATGCTCTGTGTACATTATCTGATCAATTGTAATATTGTTAAGATTGAGGCATCACAACATGTTGTAGTGTATACTATTCATTTCTTTGACGTTGAAGGCTTTCAATCTATATAATTTCTACTGAACATTGAAATACAATATAAAAATATGGCTAACAAAGTTATGCATCATTGAGTGAAAACATAAAAAAAAAAGAAAAAATGTATATTAAGCTTTTTCAAGTTCAAAGGGATCTTATGCAAGTATCAACACCATAAATATAATATACGAAACATTTCAAAAACAATGTTTGGCCTTTCATGAAGCGCTCACTCCAGGCCTTGTATATTGGAACTGTGTGAAAATGACTATGAGTATTAAAATTAAAAAAATATAAATATAGTATAGTTATAGCCTTTTACTCTCTATGTACCTGGTTTCACCAAAATATATCCATATTTATTCCATGCGGTGGAGGGGAGCCTGCCATCTTATATTATGTGCGATCCCCCTTAAAAAACCGAACCCTTTTCCTCGGCGGCGCTCCATGTCAAGAATTTCTAATATCAAGACGGGCAGCCATATCTTCTGTAAGCATGTTTTCTATTAATGACCAGATAGGTGGGTGTGGTCCTCCTGTGATATTGGTGAATCTGAATAAGAAATTAGTGTTATCGTTATTAAAAATTAAATAAAAACAGGAAAGCATTCACATGAGGAAAAACTCACACTTTTGCACAAGCTTTGATTAGTGAAGTTTATTGGTAGCTTACGTTTACTGACGTTCTTAACTTAACATAAGTTTACACCTAAAGTAATTTAAAATTCAGGGGAATATATATTAGGTCAACCCCGAACTAGCTGAAATCTAGCTAATGTGTACACCCTAAGGGAACTGTAAATAATACGTAGTCAAAGAACAAAATACCTATTGGGTCGTTTACAATTCCCAGGTTGCTGGTAGTGACAATCACCAGCAGAGTTTGGAAAGATTTTCGTTCATTAAGTAATTTCTAGCGGTACTTCAGTTTGGATGAGTCTGGTGGTCAATGATGAGAGTAGGATTCCAATTTCAGTCTACATAATAGATGGGTTACCATGGTAGAAGGCAATTATTTTGTACCTGCTGTTCCATCCTTCTGTCTGGGTATTTGTACGAGGGTTGTCTGTTAATGTTGCCTGGTGGACATTCCAGATCTCTGGTTGGAAAGTTGCTGGATTATCGACATTCCCTATGTAAACTCAATCAAAATAGTCGAGCAGCTGCTCCAAGCTTGCAAAATAAAGTATAATAAATTATGTAGAATTACCACAAATACAACAATGGAGAAAGGACACTACAAGCTGGCAAGTATCTCTCATACAATTTAGTTGAACTCCGGTAAATACAAATTTACTAACAGGATTTGGTTACATAAATTAAGACAAGCGCTGGCTGACTGTTGAAGGATCATGTGTCATATTCAAATCACATTGATGGGGCTATAGTTGGGCAACACTTGAATATGGGAGTAATGCCTTGCAAACGGATAGAGGACATAGAGACCATCCATCAATTGAACAAACCTACTTATATATATACTTTTTTTTGTCATTCTACATCATCTTTAGGAATGTTTTTCATGCAGTGACAGAACAAAAAAGAAAAAACTTAAGCGGAGAGAAAAAGAAAAAAATACTCAAGTAACAAGAAATAATAGGATATAAAGTGCATTGATAGTTGTTGATTAAAATGAGTAAGTTTGGTTGCTGAGCGTATCTGAATTGGTAAAGAGTTAAAAGTTGTAGTCATTTTTTGTCTTAATTGATCAGTGTGATAATGTAATAGGTATTTGTCTCTAAAAAAGGTTTTAGAGCTAGCTGGAATAAAGCCTTCCAAAAGAAAGTCAGGTGCAATCAAACGCAAAATTTGAAAACCAAAAATACAGGTGAAATGACCAGCAAGGAGAGGAAAAGGAATCAGACCAAGAGATGTATGTAAATCTCTTGCATGTATTAGATGATATGGTATGTGGTTGACATTTGCTATTAGGCGGAAAGCCCTCTTTTGGAGCAAGTATATTCTTTCAAGAATATATTGTGGTGATAGGTTGCCATATATGCGGATGCCATATATCATATGACAAAAGACATACTGGAAATAAAAGTTACGAGATGATTTGCTACCTAGGAATGCCCTGCATTTCTGGAATAATGCCAAACTTTTGTTTATTTTGGTGCAAATCTGGTCTACATGATCGTCCCATGTCAATGAGTCATTCAAAGTAAAACCAAGGAGTTTGGTATTGGCATTTCGGTTTAGTCTTTTATGGTTAATTTTTAGATCTAAATCTAGAGATGTGGCTCTATGAGAGGGTTGTACAAGCATATAGTGAGATTGTTTTATGTTTATCAACATCCTATTATTCCTACACCAACTTTCTATCAAGTGTAGATCAGTATCACATAAATCAAGGAGTGCGCTCTTACTCATATCTGTATATCATAATAAATAAAGGTAGGGGTACAACTGAATTTCATTTTTGCATTTTTCATATACTGGAACATGAATGCACAATTAATATATTCATACCTGGTGCATTCATCCGACAACAATTATAAACGCTTAATATGATATTGTTGGTGATAATCCCACTTGTGCTAGGTAGCAGTATGCAGTTATGCAGATTTTTGAACAAGCGTTACCTGACAAAGATGGTAAAAGCAGTCACAGATTGCACCATCTGGCAGCAGAAGAGTTGCAGCATTGATGAATGTCAATTCATAGTCCATACGAATGAATTGAGGATTGGAGACGTAATTTATCTTTTCCGACATTCTATCAGTACAGTTTCTAACAATTCTCTGTAGGTTGCTGCAGTTTTTAGCTGCAGCAAAGCATAAACACATGTGGTGGATGTGTTTCAGATAGGGCATCTGATGACATAAATCTGCTGAAACTGGAGGTTAGCTGGTGATAGATTAAAATTTCCATCCATGAACCATCTATCTTGAGTGCAAAGGTACCGTACTGCCACATTAGATGCGAAGATAACTATCCTGGCTCTGTGGTTTCTGTTATCGTAGAGAACGAATCTTTGTGGATCGTCTTCAAAAGTTGTCAAAATATCAGGATCAAACACCAGTTCCTCCATTGTTGGGCAGAGGAGGCAAAGCCTGTCGTCTCTTTCTGGACATAGCCTTCCTCGATACATCTGCACTGCCTAGTGCCTAAAAGTACAAAAGTATCACCATGTGGTTTTCTCCTTGAAAGATAATAATTCAAATAATTCAACCTTCAATCTATAGACTTTGCAGTTTGGTGGATATCGGTAGCTCTGTTGGACAGGTCCATCTTCATAGAAGAAGGTTCCTTCAAAATTAGACTCCCAATTAAAGGGATGATCCCTATGAGATATATTATTTTGATCCTACAGTGCCAGTTCAAGTTAAATCTTAGGATTAGACTCTCTCAAAGCGTTACCTATGATACCAAGCTTCAATGCTTTCAGTTGTCTGGTCTTTTAAACTTCAACTAGTACTTAATGCAAAATTTCCCACTCTATCTATTTTGTTTTTTTTTAGCACCCACCAATTTATACAACGACCAAAAATCGGCAAAAACACAAAGTGTTTGTGAAGAAGTTTTAAAAATTGTCTCTTTTGAGTTTTCTTGGCTACTGGCGTTCTTGACCGTTGTTGTCATACTCATTCTCATTTATACTTCAATATTGTTGTAAATTCAAAAATGTTGATCCTGCAACTCATAGACAATATGGTGGCTCTTGCCCAACCACACCGATTCAAGCCAACACAATGATCAGCTAAAGAGATAAGAAAATATAAATAAATGCTAAATATGGTCCACCTCCCCCTTCACTCGGAAACTTTGACCTTCTACCACCGTGAGTGTTTTTTTCCTGGAGATTGCCCTGCAGCTGTTTCAGGTATCATCTTAAATTTCACGGGTCAGATTCTAAGCTGAATCACATGATATTGTCCGTAGGTTTTCCAACGCTTGTCCGGAATGCCAAAATTTACACACAAACAGTCTTCATTGACTTTAGCAGTGCATTTAGCACCTTTGACAGCACCCTCATGATCGAGAAACTGAAAGATCAGAGCGTCCACTCTAATTACGCTACCTGGATTTTCAGTTATCTCACATAAGCCTACAGAACACAACCATAACCTCTGGTGGCGATGTATCAACACCAGCAGAAACATCAGGTGTACGCCGCAGGGTTGCATGTTATCTCGTATTCTGTTTACCCTGTATGTTGGGACAATGAATACATCACAAACCAACTACTCCATACTAAAATACGGTGACAAAACAAATATACTGCAACATATGAATAGAAGGGAAAGCTTCAACACGCAAGCTGAACTCTACAACATCGCCTCCTGGCGTGATCAAAACTATCTAATCATCAACTCAGCAAAACCAAAGATCTGCTCTATACAAAAAAATGGCATAAACCCAGACCCACTACTTCGGCACCATAGTAACCTCGAAACTTATATTTTCCAAAAGTACGAATATAGTAACAAATAAAATCAGCAAACGTCTAGTTATTATAAAGAGACTATCAAAACTAGTTGACAGCGCTAAGATCATCAAGCTAGTCTACGAGGCATTAATTGAGAGTGCCATATCATTCAATTTGCAAACCTTCAAACACCTAACAGCCAATGATCTTAAAGATCTAAACTGTCAGGTCCGTATAGCCTTCAAAGTTAGTGGCACAAACAGCCAAAACAATAAATGAACTTTGCGAATCTCGACTGAAAACAAAATACCTTCAGATGATTCATCTAAATAATCCATCTATAACATTCTTTAAATAACTAGTTTTTCTAGGCATTTACCAACAATCGATGTTAGAGAAATCGGTCTAAAGTCTTTATGTTCAGCACAATTAGGTATTGGTTTGATACTTGCCATTTCCCACACTGTAGGCATGCATCCCTGTTTTGATCGACATGTTGAACAGGTCAGTGAGTGGTCGAGCAAGGGTCGGCGTTGATGATTTGAGTAGACGGGCTGTGATTTTATCTGGCCCTGGGCTCTTGTTCAGTTTGAAGCTGCACTGAGTGGAAAACACTTCGGCAAAACTAAAAAACTCATCACAATATGGCAAAAGAGATGGTAAAACAGGTACATCACATGGCTTATCAAATCTATTAAAAAACTGATTCAAAGTGTTTTCATCGAGAGAGCACCCTGTCACATTGGACTTGATCTTTAAAATACTTTTCAACTGTGACCATTCTACTGTTTGATGTCATATTTTGCTCTATTTCATGAGCATGTTCTTTTATGGCACGTCTGATGGCATTCTGAGTTTGAGATTTCAGTTTACGGTAATCATTTCTATTGTTTAAAAAGGCACAATTTCTCTGCTCAGTCAACCTACGAACTTCAGGAGTTACCCAGTCTTTGTCTCTGAGATATAGTCTCACCTGCTTAGTTGGTATGCATTCATCTATGCAAAAGTCAAGGTACGAGACAAAGGAGTCAGCTGCTTTATCTACATCAGTCTCTAGGTTGAACAGGTTGGACCAGTTGGTGTCGTCTAGGCAGCTCAGCAGTTAATCAGTGTTGGCTTCACTCCATATACACTTGGTTGCTGTTCCTGGGGTGGTGGTTTGAGCTCTGTGTTTATATATTGGTAGGACGAACACAGATTCATGATCCGAGTTACCTAGGTTTGGCATCTTGGTTGTTTTATAACTATGCTTTATGTTGACATAGCACTTGTCTAGTGTTTTGTTACCTCTGGTAGTACATTCTACTTGCCGATGGAAGTGAGGTAGTGAGATTGCTGAACAGTTGAAGTCACCAAGGGCAATAATCACTGCTTGAAGGTTTCCCCTTTCTAGTGTTGTGATTACATCATGGATTTTCTGGTTGGCTTCCTTGGTAACACTGCTAGTTGGTGATGTAAATATAGTGCAGTATTGATTACGAGAATGATGACGCAAGGGAATTCCCTTGGCAACCAGTATGGCCGTAGTTTGACTGCCATAATCTCTAGGGTCGGCTCTGAGTGGGTCGATATAATCGTTCCTTGATCGCTCCACTTATCATTTATATTGATTAATAATCCACCGCCTTGATTTTTATTAGTGGTCTTATTGTCTCTATCATACCTGATGATCCAATATCGGCTCAGAACGCTGCTGCTGCCTAGGTATTTTGACTGAAACATGGCTTTCTGACAATATCTTAAAAATACCTAGGCAGCAATCTTTTGCCTCTTTTCTTACTCCGGATAAGTCCAGGTGATTGACCTTTGACTAGCTCTCTATATTTAGTGGTCCACAGCTCCTTTTGTACAGTCTTTGTTTTCCTCCCAATAGCTAGGAGTGTATTTTTATCGATTTTGAGGCAGCAGTCTGTTGGTAGTGTGCCAGGCTGTTAGTAAAACTTGATAGATAGCGAGAGAATTTGGAGCGCTGTCAAAACATGGCCGCCATTTTTCAACAATCAACTATCAACATGGAATGAAATGATAGGATTCAGTCTCATCATGGAATCATGGTTAATTATTCCAGGTCTAGACAATTTCAGTAATGGTTAAAAAATTAGATAGTTGGTGGTTGTCATCACCCCCTGCAGACTTCAGGCAGTCCTCGAAATTGATGACCAATTTTGTAACAATGAAATTGAATTTAAAAATTTGATACTGAAGGAAAATGTAAAAGGCCGTAAAACAACAGCTACCACCATGTATTTAGTTTGTCAAAACAGCTGCTTAGAAAGTTGGGCGAAATAATAAGTTGATGCTGATACCAAATGTGCAAACTGTTGAGGTATACGTTGGTCTCTGAGTACCTAAATTAGGAAAAAAATGGAAACCTGTAATTTGGAAATATTTGGGCCTTAATGTAACACTGGCATTGCCGTCTAATAACCTTGATTTTGTTATGTTACCATGCTATTTCAAATTACAGGGTAGTCGTGGAAGTCTCCAAAGAAATTCTGTCCTCGCAGACAAAAGGGTTTCTCTCCACTCTGCGTGGCAGACCTCCACCTCCCCTATCCATAGCCGCTACAATTTATGGCAGGAGTGAAGAGGTAGACCTCATAAATCAGTACTGTTTAGACAATTTGCCAGGCACCCAAATCACACTCGGGGCAGACGACAAGGACAAAAAGGGAAATCTGGACAGGTTTGCACTGAAAACTGGGGCACCTGTCATGTTGACTACTAATATACATGTGAGAAGCGGCCTTGTCAATTGCAGGGAAAGTAAAATCTGGTAAAACAGGTATATCTCTGTCAGATTTGGGCATGATTAACTCTAAATGGGGTGTCTGAAAACAGTACCCCCTCAAACTGTCGTGGGCACGGACAGTGCATAGGACTCAGAGCCAGACTATTACTGTCCCTGTTTGTTGTGCGAAGATTACCCAACCTGGTCAAATGTCGGTAGCACTGAGCAGAACGTCAGATTCAGAGCTTCTGTTGCTGAGCGGGTCTCTTCATCCCCGCCTAAATGAAGTGATATCAAGTTTTTCTACAGTTCACTTACCGAGGTAAGGTGCTGGTAATACAGAATCATGAATTCTCCAATCTGTATAATGTGGAACCGAATTATCGAACCTCCAAAGCTCTATATGGCATCTTGTGATAGAGATGAAAAAAAACTGCTGATATAATCGTGTATTATACAATCTGATGCAGTTTATATTTGTACAACAATAATAATAATTATAATGCTTTATTCTGTAATAGTAATCCCTCAAAAAAATTAGCTGTTCTCGTTTCATCTTCCCCCCTCTTACGTGGACAATGTTATTAACTTTACAGCCATATGTCCAGCCGGAACCTCGTAGAACAGTAACAGTAAGCTGTATGTCACCAGCTGTCAGTACGCCTCCAGCTAACCAACCAGAATGCTGCATTACGCCAGTTCTTGGGTCACCATATCCGGGAATAGACAGTTATGTGAGGATCATTTGGAACAGATTGGCTTATTTTAGAGAACATGCAATGAGTCTGAAGGACAGGAGTAAATCCTATACTAGCAGGTAAGTAAGGCTGTAATATGTAATCTGATCTCAATTGAACATTCTGTCCGTTGTTGCTCCCAGCAGTTTGAACAGGAAAAATGTGAAAGTTTGCATTTTAGGTTAGGTATATGGGTGGGTCACGCTGCCCATCCATAGTAGACTCTCCATTATTCTGACACAATATTTGACCAATAAGATTTTTTTAACCCTCATATACAGCTTTGAAATAATGTTTTTAATTGGAGTGGTATAAATTCTGTGACAATTAACTTATGACACAAAAAAATATTCAGAAGAAAATTGACCAAGTAATGGAAACCGTACATTATCAGATCAATGCCATTAAACCTCCTGACACCCAGTTTTGTTCATCCTTTGATCATCATTAATTATCATCATTCTAGTTTGGAGTCATTCGTCTACACCAAATCCTTCAGTGATATAGTGGCACAAGTGGGAAGAGTGGATGCGTATGACGCGTATCTAAAGGTTAGAAGGGATTTTGCAGCAGTACATAACGTCATACCATCACCTGGCAGTTCTGCAACTTCAGCGTACAAAGTCCAAATCCAATGACAGCAAAATCAGGTATATTAGTCATGTCTGATTACTGCAATGTTACAATTTAAATCTAATTTTAAATCCTAGAGAAAGTTCACCATTCCACACAGGCTTGAAAAAATGAAATTCATAACTAGCAAACATTTATTTGTTATTTTATTTTTATTTATTAAATGTATGTTAGTGTAAATTTAACCAACACTTCCCGATCTATCTTCAATCTAAACTATCGGATAATGTGAAGTCCGTTCATTCCAGTCTGAGGTATGATTCGTTTGATGTCACAACCGCACCATAGGACGTTATGTGCTCCGCAGAGTAGTTGATACGCTGAGATCGAAGATCAGGCAGAAATCAAGAGTGGAAAATATGTCCACACTGGTTGCAATGAGGGAATGGGTGGAACAACATTTGATGGCGAGGAGGAAGGAAGTATTTGATGAGCCAAGCAACCGAGAGGTCGAACACCACCAAAATCAAAGATTTGGGCTCACTCACACAAATTTAAACCTTTGCTAGGTTTACCACGGAGTCAGCTATTCTATTTTTCAAGTGAGGAGTAGGTAAAGCCTTTCAGTTGCTCTATGCTTATATTGAAAGATCTCTACTGCTGCTGCTCCGAATTTATGCCTGATGTTGATCGGTACTGGTGGTCAAACTTCTCACCAACTGAAGCTGACTCAATAAAAGCTATGAAAGGTAATTAAATAATGGAGAGTTGTGAAGCACGCTCTAGTTTTCTCTCCTCCGAGAATTCTTGTTAAATGGCAACCTGTACAACTAACCTGACAGCAGTCCATTGCCGTTAGTACTCTAAGCTGAACACTTTTTGACAAATGAAATGCTAATGGTTACTTACATAGTATCTGCAAGCTTGGGCCAAAAAATGTGCCCACCACGTATTTGCGGACTCAGATAGCCGGATTGCAATAGTTTATTCTTGTAAACATGCTCAAATTTCTCTATAGACCTACTTCTCGTTTCAAAAGAATTAGAAGCCAAGTTCTCTGCCCTGGATGGTAAACTACCAAATCACGAGAAGAGAGGTAAGTATTCTTGAAAATAATGTTCGAAACCGCCACACATTTTCCATTACCAACGCCTTTAGAAGGAGATCAGCTACATAAGTCTTATTTTCATGTTCTGTTCTATTCATTTCAGAGATCTATAGTATGGTGATCGATGCCTTCATAAATACATCAGGAAGAGAATTCAGAAAGGCAACCAACGAAAATGTGGAGAAGAAAAATCACGGAGAGTGGAGGTAAATAACTATGCGTAAATAAAAAGTCAATTGTTAAAAAAATTACAAGTTTGAGGATTAGTACTCCAGAACCTTTCTCATATTAATTTATTTTTCTTTAGGTATGGGCTGCTACGAAACGCAGAAAAGAAACCAATTCAAATAATGAGAACTGCGGAATATGTCAGAAAGATGATTCAAGTGATAACGATGGTGACAGGTGGATTCTGTGTCCTAGGTGTACCAACTGGTTCCGTCATAAGTGCTTGGAACTTACATTATTGAGTAGAAGTGTTATATTATGTATTTCACCCTCAGAACAGAAATCACAAGGGGTTCTTCTGTTTATTTTGCTGTTTAATATTTTGCAATCGATGAACTTGATTTTCGTTTTCATCAGAGTTATGTGAATTAACATGCAAATAATGATTACACTTTTATTTTTTGAGCATCCCTTTTTTACCACTTTTATCGCACCAAATTTGTTGTATTAACAGACATTTTAGGGTCAGGAGTTGAGTTGTCCTTGAATGACAAGGTTATACTTGATATTAAGCGTTAAAAAAGCGAGATGAACGAGATTTTTTATTGGAAACCTCACTTTCATGAGGAGAAAGTAACTGTCGGAGGAGATTAATTATTGATTGTTATATATACAAATACAATAAAACGAGGAACCACACAAGCGGCAAGATCAACACAATCCATCTTATAAGTTAGATGGGCTTCACAGCTTCCAGCAGAGTAACATTACTACTGTTTGTAAAAAAAACTGAAAAAAATCAGACCGGTTGGATCAATACCGACCAATTAATGGTACATAGTGTTACAAAAATTAAGGGCTGGTGTGAAATCTTAATCTTAAGTAAAAAGGATCGTGAGAGTTTGGGTTACTTTAAAAGAAATATAGACAACTGACAAATGAGCACAAAGGAATAAATATGGGACAGATATATATGGCTATGAAGACACTTGTATTTCTCCTGAGCAAAGAACCAGATCTGAAGGCTCTCCCACCAGTGTATTAGCAGCAGTAGAGATCTTTCAATATAAGCATAGAGCAACTGAAAGGCTTTACCTACTCCTCACTTGAAAAATAGAATAGCTGACTCCGTGGTAAACCTAGCAAAGGTTTATGGCTCTAATGCTCCACGGCTACATGTCACACCATGACACGAGAAAGTATATTAAAACCCCTGTCAAATCAATCAGGGTCAAAACTGAAGAGGGAAAAAGATAAGTGTTTTGTACCGCTGCTAACTAATTAGGTGAGCACGCTTAAGACCTCCCTAGGAGAGCTTGATGTTCAGTGATCGGTGGCAGTCAGGCTGGCTGATGTGCGTCTCTGGACTGATGAACAGTTTTAGGGGGCTGTCACAACTCATGTTTGGAGCTCTCTGACCCTTGTTGCATTTTAAGCGAGCAATCTTAAATGGTCACTCGTAAATGTGTCAGGAGAAAAATGTCAGAACCCCAGTACCAGCCAGGTATTCCGGGCGAAAGGTGAAACGAACGAAGTTAGAGCAGCTGGCGAGAGGAGACAAGTTTGGGATGGAGAAGATCGACTGTGGAGTCACGACGAATGATCCCTTCCTTGTCACCATCACTTCAAATACCTATGTTGTTTAAAATAGCCGCTTGGTTTATTCCACAAACGCTAATTGAAGAATGGATGTGTTGTTGTGTCGACTCCCGAAGTTTGAAAGACTATGGATTAGACCTGAATACAGTGGATAAAAATATGTTTGGAAGATGCCATTTTTGCATCTGAATGTCTCCCCAACTTGATCGAGACCTTTTTTGTATCTATTGACATGGCTAACATCAACTAGTCTAAAATCAGCTAGCTCATCCATTTGAGAAGTTGTTGATTGTACCATTGTCACTGTAGGATATCATTTATGTGGAAACTGGTTTTCAGACTGTGACCAAGCACCTGGAAACTTCAATCTTGATTTTGCTGTTACAGGATGTCTGATCAATTCTTTTTCAGAATGTTTTCTACAGTGATGTACAGCTCATACCTAACTCACTTGGGACTCCCGTAAAGAAAAACCACTCTAACTGCACCTACTACAACTTCCACACTCTATATGTCCCCTGCACCCGCAAGGTCTACAAAACATTATATTTCGATACCTGGCAACATTTCACTTGTTATTGGAATGGTTATACAATGGCTCAGAGTGGAAACTCAGACCTCACCCCTTGAAACAAATGAGTGAATGTTACACTAACCCTTGAATCTGTCCTTTGACCAGATCCATTTGCACCCCCTCCCCTACCCCACAAGAACGACCCTACACACACACCTCCCCTCTAATTCTTTTCTGAGTGGAAAAGCAAGGTTTATCCAAGGGGAGGTCTTTATGTGAGTTATACAAAATACAAAAACGCTGCTAAGGTCAAACCTCAGACGCCAAAAAGAGATAGCAGCCACATCAACCTCTATCATTTGATATCATCAGCCAGAACCTTTTCTCACCGACTATTGCGATCTAAGTAAGCAAAAGGATGGCTTCATGGAGAAGTTCCTAATATGCTGCATAAACAGCACTAGAATTGTCATGGAAAAGGCGTTTAAACAACTTGAAGACAACTTTCCTGAGAAAATGAGAGATTTTTCCCCAATTTTGCCTTCATTCATGAAAGATGCAGCACTGGCATTACATTGAGGTAACTTTTTAGTCCCTAAGATTTTGAATATTGCGGTTAAGAGTGGCTCTTGGGAACTTTGTCCTCTAGCTGAATACTATACCGGGCCAAAAATGTTCACAAATTATATTTTTAACAGCAACGCTATCAAATTTATTATAAATACCGTCTAATGTGTAGAGCGCATTCGCTTCTTCAATCAGGTTCAACCATTTGAGCTGATTCATCGTCTCTACTCAGCCTTCATGTCGAAAGAAATTTTTCATTTGAAAAAGGGCATTTACCTGCTAGTGAACAACGGAATTATTTTCATAAATCAAATATTGAAAATTGCAATTCATTCTTCATTCTTTATTCCTTCCCCTAAAACATTTACAGTAGCTTTAGATGTCTGGCAATTCTTTGGCACAATTTACTATTTGCATTTATCTGAATAGGTTTGCTATTTATATTCATTCCTTTATGAACCCTAAGAGAATATTAAGCATTTTGGAAAACAGTTCATTCTTCACTTCTTTTTACAGAGTGGATCCCTGTATATTATCAGAGTTTGGAGAGATATTTATTCGTCTGCATTAAGACATATTTAACAAAACATACTTGACGAGACAAGTCCCGCAAGAACGGGATTTGTCTCGTCTCGTTGCTATCATATTCATTGATGACACAGATAACATTTCATGGTGGCAGTGCAGACTAACTGCGGTTATGAGCCGGTGATGATGGCCATCATCAAGGATGAGACAGCAGACACCGTAAAGACAATGATGAATCACCTGAAAGGGATATGTTGCTTTTCTCCTCATTTTATCATGATGGATGACAGTGCCGCCTACCAAAAAGCAGCAAAAGAGGTATTCCCAGGTTAGTGGAATGATTCATCAATTGTTTGACTATACGCTAATTTCCTTTTTAAGCATATCATAGCTGGGTACAGTTAACAGTGTAAATCAAATACCAATGAAAATGGAACAACAAAATTCTCAACCGTGATAAATCTGCTGATTTCATCACCCCATGTCTTGATACTGGTGATAGCAAAGTAACTTCACCTTAAGTAATTGCTGACACTTTTAATGTCCACTTCACTCAGAAGACATGAAGATATGACTAAAGTAGAACAGACGACCTAGCCGACAATCGAGTTGGAACATTTCGAAACTATTTCCGTCTTAGTACGACTGAATTTAATTATGTGCTAGACAAAATAAGTCCGTTAATACAAAAACAGAACACAGAGATGAGGGAGTGTATAAACCCTGAAATGCGACTCATGGTGACGCTGCGGTACCTGGCTACCGGATCGTCGACGACGTCCCTGCATTATGAGTGGTGCGTGTCGGTAGCAAGCTTGTCATCTATAATACCGGAAACATGTGCAGCCATCTATGACAGTCTGAAGCATGAGCTTCTTTCAACCCCAACTACTGTAGACGAATGGCTGGCGATCTCAAATACTCTCGAGGAAAATTTGGAATTTCCCAAATGCGATAGGTTGGTGTACTAAGGTTCTAAATCTCGATGTTACTGTCCGATGAACGATTGCCCTTGATTATATGTTACCTATTATAAAATTATAGCTATATGTTTAGTTGTTTACTAAACTATATGATATTAAGTTCTTCACTTGTTTTACTCTTGCAGTGGCAGTACATGTGGGGCTGAAATTCAGCATCCGTGCATGCTTTGACCAAGCCTTGTTTTAGACAAAGCGTTTTGAATGTGAAAATAATAATTAAACATAAATATCACTAGTAATTAATTAATCATGTATGGTTTGTTCTAACTTTGAATGTCACATAGGCCTACTTCTCAACTTATCGACATTGTGACTTATGTGACATTGAATTCATTTGAAAATTAAAAATCATTAATTGTTGAGGTTGGGCGGTCTTTTAATTTGGTGTGACATTATTTATGTAGGTTTGTAATTGTAGGAGCAATCGACGGGAAACATTTGGTGACAACTAAGCCATACAATGCCGGCTCTGAATACCACAACTATAAAGGTCAGGAATCGATCATACTAATGGCCCTCTGTGACGCCAATTACAGGTGCGTAATTTTAATACAATGCCTCGCCTCAGCCCCGACGAGAGAGTAGTTTCGCTTGTCCTGTGAAGGAGGGGGTGGACAACCTTATTTATATATTGACCATAGTGCTATGGCTTAGCTGGTGTAGTTTGAATGACCAGTTTGGTTGGTCAGGCTGCTCTTTATTTATTATATTATTTCCAAGCCCATTTTATATAATATTATACAACCATGACTTGGAAAGTTATACTGTTAATTTTGCACATGCGCGTGGTAATTTGAGAGCGGTTCTTTGCAGCCTCAGACTGAAAATCGGGGAGTTGTGGCACCTTGTTATCATCAACTAATCTACTCTTTTGAAGAGGAGAGGAGTTGATAGCAATGTGCCACAACTCCTCCGATTTGCATTCTGAGGGCTTGTACTATGATAGCGGCAGTAGGAAAACAATATCAAAATATATGCTGGAATTGGAAAGTTGTGCTACCTTTATGGCATCGATTTGATACCCAATTCTTTTTGCAGTTTCACATTTGTCGATATCGGAGCGCAGGGAAGAGCTTCCGATGGAGGAGTTTATGCTCGGTGTTCTTTAGACAGAGCAATACAGAATGGGGTCATTCAGTTGCCCCAAGATCGTAAGCCGGCAGGCTTTGACACAGCGTTGCCTTACTGTATGTTAGGAGATGAAGCGTTTCCATTAAAACCTTATCTCATGAGACCGTACCCGCAAAGAGTCCTGAACAAGCAGAAACGTGTAAGTTTTCTAACATGTAAAGCTTTGATCGTATTTGTCAAAGTCAATCAAACTACCTGTTTTCGTTTACTTTTCGATGGTTTTTTATAGTTTCAATCTAGCAAGAACCCGACTCCTGTCATCTTATCCAACTCTTCAAAAATTTAAACCTGTAGTTCTAATTCTAAATCGTCTTCACTTATAGATTTTCAACTACCGATTGTCACGGTGCAGACGGCTCATTGAGAATGCGTTTGGGATTTTATCATCAACCTGGAGGATTTTATACCGCAGGATCGATCTTGAACCTGACAAAGTTAAAGTCTTAGCTCCAGCGTGCTGCTGCTTACATAATCTTGTCAGGCAGCTACACAAATCTTATTATCACTAGGCTCGGGATGTCCACGACCGGACTGCTATCATGGCCATGGTAGCAGTCCGGTCGTAAGCATTGAAAGACGAAATAATTTGACAATACTAAAACTTGAGTCAAATTTACTGTTTTTGATTTTAGTAATATTTTCTTTTGTTCGTTCAGGAAATCAAAGTCACCACCTGTTGGCGGAGGGGGTGGACAACCTTATTTATATATTAACCATAGTGCTATGGCTTAGCTGGTGTAGTTCGAATGACCAGTTTGGTTGGTCAGGCTGCTCTTTATTTATTATATTATTTCCAAGCCCATTTTATATAATATTATACAACCATGACTTGGAAAGTTATACTGTTAATTTTGCACATGCGCGTGGTAATTCGAGAGCGGTTCTTTGCAGCCCTCAGACTGAAAATCGGGGAGTTGTGGCACCTTGTTATCATCAACTACTCTACTCTTTTGAAGAGGAGAGGAGTTGATAGCAATGTGCCACAACTCCTCCGATTTGCAGTCACTAGGCTCGGGCTGTCCACGACCGGACTGCTATCATGGCCATGGTAGCAGTCCGGTCGTAAGCATTGAAAGACGAAATAATTTGACAATACCAAAACTTGAGTCAAATTTACTGTTTTTGATTTCAGTAATATTTTCTTTTGTTCGTTCAGGAAATCAAAGTCACCACCTGTTGGCAGAGAACCAGACGCAGAGCCGACAGAAACAACTACAGATGATGCTCTGCCCTCTATAGTTCGCAACGGAGATATGCCTGGTGGAAGAGCGTCTGACATAAGGGAAAGCATTTGTGACTATGTTAATGGTGTTGGGGCTGTGCCTTGGCAGAACAGGATGGCCAATGTTGACGGTTAGGCTGATGAGTCTTACATTAGGGATTAACTCCTGTTACTTGGTTGCAAATTTTATTTTAATTTTGAGAAAAATGTTAACAAATTATCCTTTATTCTATTAAAGATTTATAAAACCTATAAAAATAAAACAGCTTTAACTTCGGAAACCACAAACAGTTATCAGTTTTAGGTTTGAGATCCACATGGAGTATCGAGTAAAATGTTTAACATCACCAAATTTATAACCAATAAAATAAAGATCTTTGCTAAGAAAAATATAAAAATAAAACAGCTTTAACTTCGAAAACCACAAACAGTTATCAGCCTTAGGTTTGAGATCCACATGGAGTATCGAGTAAAATGTTTGACATAACCAATTTTATAACCAATAAAATAAAGATGTTTGCTAAGAAAAAAAAAAATAAAACAGCTTTGATTTCAACAAATCAACAAACAGTTGTAAGCTTTACGCTTGATATTCGAGTAGGCATACCAAGTATAATGTCTAAAGTAAAATGTAGGGTCTAGTGGTACCAATCCGCAGGGACGTTGTACTGAGAACTTGGAGAACTGATACTCTATAATGTAGTGAATTCTCCGGTGGTATCTGAAGACATCTGTTGCTGACGCTGCATGGTTTCAGCAGGCCTATGTGGTACCACACTAGCAGTGATTGTTTGATTGTGAGATGGCAGGGCGGAGCTGTGTGACAGGGGCGAAAATTCAACCTGATTTATTGACTCCTGGATTTTTAACATTGCTGTACTCCGTAAGAAGTTTGTCGGCAGATTTCTCACATGCGCAGCAATCATGCACCCAAAATGATCATACCGATCCATAGCTTTTCGACTGGCTTTGGTGTCTATTAATGTTCATGCCAAGACATAAAACATCACGAACCTGCGATTGCTACAGCAAGACATGAGATTGAAGTAAGTTGCGGTTTATTAATATAAAATCTGTCTGATCTTGCAAATACAACTTTTTTATGGCTTGACTGGTAATTATAGCCCCATGAATTACCTCATCTATGCAGTACAAGCAAAGATACATTCTCACGATGATATTTTTGTATTTAGGTTGGATCACAAAATACTGCATCCTTGAAAAAGCAAGACTTTTTGTGCAGCTAGTCATAGGACTAGCCCTACTTCCTCCTAAGTTTATGCGGGAGGGGCTGGAGAAGCTGAAGTCTATCTCAAGCGGCCCAGTAGGAGATGAACTTCTGGAATTTCACGAGCACTATTGGATTGTGAGGTAGGGAGCGGAAGGGATCTCTGTGTATGGAAGAAAGATCTGTACAAATAACGTCACAGAAGGTGAATGTATAAGATAAAACGTTGAATGGGTGTCGAGTATCAATCCTACATTTTGTCAGGTTGTAGGCTTGAAGTGATACAACAGCAGTTGACAGATATTACTTTTTAGCTTTGTTTATGATTGCGATTGGTAGACTTATTCTTCCAAAGCCATTGTTCACTCCCCCTCAAAGTATCCCCATCATAACCCCTTGATAGCTTCCAGTTTTTTTTTCTCAATATCTTCTTCTGATATTATCGCACATATGTTTATTGTCGCTGTCGACAAAGTAGAATCATTAAAATACAATCACAACCCAGGTTCTCCCATTAATCTCAGGGAAGTTGCCAGATAGACCTCAAAAAACAGTAACAACTAAGAGTGTTTTAAACAACTAAAATGTTTTGGCTCACATTCATTCTCCTCATCCTTGGCGAAGCTGAAAGCCTGGACATTTGTGTATCGTATAAAAAAAGCCATGCATGTTAGAATTCATCTATTTCTAGGTTTCCACAATAAGATCAACAGGAGTTTTAGAGATACCCAAGAGGCCATTCTGATGGGAGTGTCAGAGAGGAGGAGACGAGCGGCCTACATCAAAATATATCATAATACCACATTTGTTTTTGGGCTAATAACGCCAAGTCACATGTGATGCCACTTAGTGATTGAAGTTGGGAGGATGATGATTATTAATCTACTTTGTCTTGGTGTCATGATTTCTGATAGGTATGAAAACAAACAAATGTTTGTAATGTATGTTTATAGCTCCGAATTTGCAATAATTTCATATTCAATATTGGTCTACTTAGCTTTTCATGGGTACAGATTTGAAATCTCCAAATTTTTTCCAGTCATAACACTTTCATCACAAGTTTTGCCATGAAGAGAAAGAATTATATGTAAGAGTTATCTTCTCAAACTCTGAAGAAGTTTCTGTCACTGAGGGTTAGGATTTGTAGGACTAACAACAATTAAAACATAACATCACAAACATCATGTCATTCATACTCAATATTAGAGTGTGTGGGTATTGAGGGATCGGGGGAGGAAGGGGGCTCTCTGAGTGTGACCATCCTGTGAGGAAAAATCACCTGTAACAGAAGTTTTGAAGTAAGATAATCTTTACTTGGTTATCTTTCCTTCAGGATGACCCCCTGGTCAGGCTTACAGCATTTAACTACTACACTACCAAGTTGGAAATTGTTTTGGTGGTTTTTTTTTCTTTTCATGAAACAATTTTATAGTGTTTATAACTGCATCCCTCTCCAATTCTACATGTTGATTTTCCAGGTACATGGTCATTATGTTTAAGTCAAATGGATGTTTCAAATACAGATGTGATTTGGCAGAAACACCAATACAGACCTAAGAACTCCCAGAAATCCTTAGCTTTGTATTGACAAAAGTAAGTGTGTAATATTCATCATGTGATCACATCTTGCACTTTTCACATATTCACTTCCATACATGTAACCAGAGTAACAGTACCAAAGGGAGACAGATATTGATTTGACCGCCGTTATAGAATTTCTGGAGCATACAAGTCTGCTGACAACTATACTCAAACATAGTTAGTTGGAACAAGATGCAGGTGATAGTCACTATGTTCCAGACCACATACCACATAGTAGTATGTTGAAAAAACAGGTTAATGGTGATAATTATTGCGCACAGTATTATGCAGCTAGAAACTAGACTACTTTAATACCTGAACAAGGTTCCCAGACAAAACAGATCAGTAGCCAACTGAGGAGTGTATGTATGACATTAGGTGTAGCATTATATTAAAATAAAAAAACCTGATCAATCTCAATGACATTCAGCGTAAAAAAGGGAGGTGCCATGTCAGGCTAGTGCATAACATATGTTTTGCCCCGCATTATTGGCTATAACCATCAGCAGAGTTACGAGTCCTTCTGGCCTTTATGTGAGGCATTTCTCCAGGAAGTCCGATGAAGTTAGCAGATACGCTTCTTAATGCCATCATTTTTCTTGGGTGACCTGTTTCCAGTTTTTATATTTCTGATGTCCACGGTTTCACAGACAGTGAAGATGAAGAGTATACATTTCCCAATGAACGAACGTTAACAACTCCATATTTTTGAAAACAAAATTAATTTATGAAGTTTAACATTGACAATACCTGGGAACCTGATTCTGAAACTTATTTAAATATTTGAAAAACACCTGAGTGATTTTACTCAGGAATGTACGGTTTTGAGCAAGCCTGCTCGAGGTCAGCTGTGGTCTTCAGAACCAGACGGAGAACCAGCAAGAGTAGTTATCACAGCAGCACAGGAAGATATCTTTGGTATGCATGTTCTGTTAGATCGGTTGCATTGTGTTGTGTTATGTGTGCCATGGTTGAACGAAGACTAAATCACACTCAGTACGCCAGTAATTGTGGGCACTCACACCATCCTTCACACGACCATGACTGGTTTATTGCGCATTATATAATTATTGCTTTGTCAGGCATTTTGACACAGCGGTTGACTCCCCTGATGTAGCTAATGATCAGACAAGGGGGTTTTTATCTCATAATTCATTTTTATCTCGATGTTAGCATCTTTGGATAAAGAGTGTACATTAAAACAAACTAACAAAAGACTCCCTACCAACATTGAAAAATAGTTGCTGCGATGACTGTCCTGTAAAACTATCTATTAATGAATAAAGACAGAAGGGATTTGCCTCCTGGTGTGGCAGACACCATAAATGATGTTGGTGAAGGATTAGTGGCCAGAATAGCGTCTGGTGCCAGGAAGCTGGTCTTCCATAGGCTGAGGCCACAAATTAACATAACTGGGAGGCCAATGCAAGTGAAATAAGAAAGTGTTTTGTTGATTTTTTGAATGGGCCTTGGGCTGTTCCATGGCAGCAGGAAATGCTGGCCGGAAAGCAGCCAACCCTGGCAAACTGTTGAAACAGAAGAGATCGGTAACCCTCTGGTTTTGGTACAATAATTATTATGCTACAGGCGTAAGACCAGTTGTATTTGATATTTGTAGATTACAGCCTCCTATAGAAATCTATGACAGTGAAGGTGAGCTGTCACCAGATTCGTCTGAAGATGATAGCTTTTATTTCTCGTCCTCCAGCAGTGACTACCAGAGTATAGTAGCAAATAGGATGAGGAATACAGCACTCAGTATGTTGGTTTGATCGTTTTTGAGAGCATGTAACACAGTAGATTGAATGCAAATGACTTTTACTTTGTCATAGCAGTTAGCTTATTCAAAGGTGGCCTGTCTTGACAAGCTTGGATGAAAACTTGCATATTTAAAGATTAATAATACATATTAATAATACGTTATAACTTTATTGAGATGACTCAACCATGATTCCAGCTGGTAAGCTGAGGCACATGCGTTACGGTTGCATCGAATAAATATGAAAGAGAGATAGTATTATTTTTCTATCTCACAGGGTAACTGCATTCAAAGAAAAGAAGATGCAAGAAATACTCTTTGTTAACGAGAAGCTAACCACCACCTGTATTGGATAGTTGGTTTACATAGCTAAGCTACCTAGCCACAAAAGACATACATGATGAGAGGAGTATATTGTAGTCGGTGTCAATTGGGTTGTTTATTATTTGTTTTGAATTTATTTGTTTTGGATGAGAAAAGAACCAGGTCAACAGGAGAAGCCAGAGATACTCAGGTACTGAGTTACGATGAATGGATTACAGCAACCATAGTCCTTTGGCGAGTTTTCTGCTTGAGGAAGGAGGTAGAGTGATTGTGCAAGACGGCTCAACCAAATGGAACGGCTTTTGTTTTTACATTAACTCACAATTCGATATAGATGTTAGTGTAACAAATTGATAATGACACTAACAAACAGAAAGACAGACACATCATTTAACTCTATAACTTGCTTGTTAACCAGCAAGCAATATGTCAGAGGCAATGGGGTCCCACCCTGGAGACATTTGAATTCGTTCAAGATAACAGTAGTATATATCCTGAGTTTGGTTCTGGACAGCCGAGATTTTTTGGCCGTGACAACCTCATGACTCCCCCACCAGCTATGCTTAAAATGAACAAACCTAGGCAAGATTAACAGATGCTCTGACTGGATGAACCCCTACTCCAATATGATAATGCACAAATTCTTCTTTACTGGCTCAGAGCAGAGCATTGGTTCGACCAATACAAATAATATCAAAAAATTAATCTTGAGCCGAGATGATGTCTATCCGAGGATGGAACTTTTCATTTTGATTTCTCAAGCATGTGGACAAGACCGAATGGCCAACAGAAATCAATGTTGGTTCTTGCCCTACGCATATTATATTCACAGTAACACGCTTCAGGTTATGCGGTATTCCGGATGAAAAGCTGAATAAATAAATACATATATCTACTCTGTAAATCGTCATGCATCAATGTTTTACATATTGCAGAGGACAGATCTTATAAATCTCATTTCATTCAGACACGTTTGCAGAGCTTTCAAAACATGAGCAGAGGCAACATACTTTCTGTGGGCAGTGTTAAATTATTATAAATTAAGTTTCATTAATGTTTTTGAAATGCAGCACCTCCGCTCCTGCTGCTGCTCCTTTCAGCAACACATCAGACAGCTTTTAATGAGAGATATAGGAGCAGCTCCTTGAGACCACTTCTGAGCGTTCATCCAACAAAGAATGCAAGGGCATTGGGTCTGTGATAGAGAAGGCTTCTGACCATCATACAGCTCAGCATGGGCATGGAACGAGAAACAAGGACACTATAAAGAAGCGCAAAGCCAGGTCAGCTGAAGGAGTGTTATACAACAGAAGACAAGCAGAGATTTTGCCAAAGGAGATCACAAACTGACAAAGAAGAGGAAACAGTGATGATGATGTCTGCAATAGCTGACTCTCTAGGTATTATGCAGAAAAGCAAGATTCAGACAGATGAGTCCGAGAGTGTTAAGACCTACAAGAATCAGTGGCTCAATGATGGTTCTGTAAAGGTATGCAATTTGTTTGTTGGTAGAGTATCTTCCAATTAAATACTATTTCCACTGGTGGTGGTATATTATTGTCTATGTTTTCCGAGTCTGCAATTAGAATATCTGAATATCCGACCAACTTATTATACCCTAAGATATCAAACATAACATTGCCTGATTTGTGAGCCTGTTTCTTAATGCATAGTTGGTTACCTCTTTCATTTAAATAGATATCAACAAGCGCACACATGAATTCTCCAAGAAAGACAATCGCTGAGATAAATTTGGTATCACTTGGTACCACAAGACAATCTGAGACTCCAAGAGGACAATCAATGAGAGAATACGGCCTTGTGGTGCACCACAACAGGTTTTGTAAAAAAAAGAGAGGCCTCTGCAAAAAAAAAGAACTTGAGAGTTCAAAGATTTACACCATCTGATTTGGGAGGCTAGTGTTGGGTAAATTGCAAGATTTGGTACAAACTTTAAAGCATTGCATGGACCATTTTTTGGTGAATCTGAAATAAGCAAGGCTTTGTCAGCAGGAAGAATCAATTGCTCCATTATAATCTTATTTTAACAGAGCAAACAAGCGCATCGGTATGAAATGATAATCACTCATTTTCATGCTTGAAAAACAGCGGACAGGGAATGCGTCCAAGTCATAGTCATTGATTGTAATGTACAGTGGTTCTTCTAATCTTTTCTTCGACATGGGCTCATAACAGATGTAATGGTTGTTTTGATTAGCGGTCTCAACTCATCAAATAGTGTGTATACAAATTATAGAACTTTCTTTTGAACTTTTATGTCATCAGACAGACTTGTGAGTGACTTTGTCATTTATTTGCAAAAGTTGTTATCTAACCACAGTAGTCACTAATGTTACAGTATTTCCCCAATAACAGGCTCATCACAAATCGCCTGGACTAGTTGGGCGGTGCATGAGTAGGCAACTCAATATTGTTAGCTTATAACCCCCAAACCTACCAGACCAAATAACTTCCTTTACAAACACTTTAAGGACTCTATTTTCTGCACATATAGTTTAAGTTTTACAAAAGGTTTGAAAAATGCAACTAAAACAGAAGGGAGCAGCAATAGCAAGGGAATTAGAATGCAAGAATGGATTACAGCGAACATCAATCACATGTATTGGGTGCCAACATCAGTTAACACATCTCTACCTAATAGAAGTTAAGTGGAGGTCGCTGCTAAACCACATAGGAAACAAACACAAGCACACAGAACCGCTCTTTCCCCGGTGCGAACACCCAAGAGCATGAGAAGGGGAGATGACTTTGTCAAGAGGTATGGTAGTGATGAGTTTTGACATGAACTGCTGAACTGCTGTCGAAAGAAAACTGAAAAAAGTCGGTATCAATTTGATCAACAACGACAACAACAACAATGAATGGAGCGAAGTGGAAAAAAAAGAGTTAGGGTCAATGCAAGGTCTTAAGCATAGGCCAAGTGGAAAGCATCCTAAAAATGTATTATTTGAAAAAGAAATACGGAGTTGTCATCCTTCATGGACAGAGAAGATAACTCTTGATGTACCTGATGGATTTCTTTGAGCAAGAAAAATTAAACAGATAACTCAGACTATGCACGTACAGCCAGTTTTCAGGCGGAGCGCAGGGTTAATAGTGTTCACTCTGCAAGTGAAGACTGGTTCATGACAGGATTGATATTGAAGGAAATGTTGCATAGATAGGTTTATCGACAAGGAATGGGTTGAGAGGCTATTTGACGACAGATTTGATATCTCCATTACATCTGCATATTATGAAGGTGTCAGATTTGTGACCCTGTGATGTCAGAGTTGTATATTTATCTTGTTGATTGCGGAATAAACAAACTATGATACAACCACAGCTGACTCAAAAACTAATAAATGATATGCACTCCACTCTGAGAATGATATATATATTATATTTGTAACAAGAAACAGAGACAGATATGAATGATCAAGCTACAGAATTTGAGGGATTGAAGAAATACCTGAAACCTTAACTCCCTATTCTCGCATTAGTGCCAGATGGGCATGCAGTCATATGTAAATTCCTGGAGGGGACTGAAGGAAATATCGACCGCTTGATAGCTGGCACTTGGTCAAATGTGAGCATAACTCCATCTTTCAATTTTCATCTTGTTTACTCATTCATACTTCAAGTACATTTCTCTATGATTTTACTATGGTGATGATGAAAATAATTGGCTAGAGCCACTTAGCAGCTTATCTGGCAAAGCAATCAATCAATTTTCCAGCCATCAACCCACAATTTTTTCTCATTGCATTTCCCGAGGTGCTGTCAGAGCAGGGAGCTCCCTGGTCAGAGTCATATATAAGCTTTGGGTGCTCAAATCCGTTTATTTCTCGTAATATATAATACAGGGCGGTTGATATCAATTTGTCAAAGTCCCTCCCCCCCCCCCCCTATTTGTCTTGGTTGATAAATAAGTCAGATCAATACTACTCCCAGTAAGATAGAGTTGGCGCACTCGTGTTATTTCCAGATAAGATAGAGTTTTTTCTCTCAGTATAGAGTGTCAGCGTACTCAGTAAGATGGGTAAAGTGTGTGGTGGCTTTGGTGGGTCTCACAGCCTTAGGTAAACCCCCTTAAAATGCTCCACAAAAATAAGATACAGTTACTATTGTCCTCTCCAATACTTATAAATGACATGACTCTACTTCGAATATGCTATATGTTATGTTTTATTTGTAGCAAGAAACCAGCTAAGAATAATCCTGCTATAGAATTAGAGGGACTGAAGTGTAAGGGTCTGCTGTCCTTACAAGTTGTGGTGGGTATTTGTGATCATTTAGAAGTACTACGCTACTTCGTTGCAACTTATTAACTGGTTTATTTGATAGTAAAACTTATATATATATATGAGACATAAAATATCTAAACCAATAGTAATACAGCAGTTCATATGATGGTAACAAAATGTAATCAGGATACAGCGAGCAAATGAATATTCAATCAATTAATTTCGATGACAGCACAATCAGTCATGAATCTTGGCACATTCTTAACATGATGACATTAATGATGATGATATGAATTTGTCTATTCACATCTGATGTCATCCTTACACCTCCCCTCTCAGGCGAAGCCGATAGAGTTTGTTGTATCTTGTCGTAATGTTAGCTTCTGGAATTTGTTGAGTAGTTGGTAGTCGATGATGTAGTTGGTGAAGATCTATTGTGGTCAGGTAAGGGGGGGGGGGAGTTTTGGTTCTTGTAGGTTTATCTCTCAGCTTAGATTGTTCTTTGTTGTTGTTTGGTGTTGTTGGGGATTTCTTGGTATGTTGGTTGTTGATGAGGCTGCTGTTTGTTGATGTGGTGTTGTTGATTCTTAATCAGCCTTCAGTGTTCATCTCTGGTGCATTCTGTTGATGTATCAGGAGTTGTCCTCTTTTACTGTAGGAGAACATGACTTGTCTTAGTTGTGTAATGAAGGTTATTAGGTTGGGTAGACTTCATTGTTTGTGCCATACTTCACTAAAATTGTACTGCCTTTTCAACTCAGGGTTTAACGCTTCCGCTGTGTATACTGGATTACTTTCGGTTACCATCATAGGGATCAGTCGCACTAGTATGGTTTTACTCAAGAAAGTCCGAAGGACTATTCTGTCTCTGAAAGTAATAAAATGTATTCATTAAAAATATTAATCAGCTAATCTACATGTAAATGTTCAATGTAAAGAATATTATGTTATGCATTGGTTGTATCCGATATAAAGATATTAAAATTTTATAGATCATTTAATTATGAAGGTGATTCACGCCACTAAATACATGAGGAATGCAATTTCTTTTTGTTTTTATGGTTGTCTATCAATAGAATGTATCCCTCCCCTCTCAAGTTTCAATGTCAATATGTCATATCTTTAAACTTAACTTAAGGGTTATTATTCCACTCCATCTCTTCTCCGATCCAGTCATACTAGAGGGTTTCATCACTCAGACCATCCATTACAATGTCCTTCACATTCCACTACCATGCCGATTCATCCTTCACTCCATCGGAAATCCAGGTGCTGAATGCACACAGGTACAGCCCATCTTGACAATCAAGAGCTGTGACACACACCAGAGATGGAAGTCTTCGGCAGACCAGTAGTAGGAGGCGCCAAACTCCTCTGGCTTCTTTATCCTATATACGACCATCTCTTTGAACTCGGTGAGGTCAGAAGAAAGATTCCAGATCCTAGCAGCACTGTTTTCCATGTCCACAGTGTGCGATGTCTCCATCCAAGCAATTTTCCAGTCCAGGTCCCGCCATACCACTCGTCCATAGAGTGTGAAGATTCCAAATCCAGGCAGCACTGTTTTCCATGTCCACAGTGTGCGATGTCTCCATCCAAGCAATCTTCCAGTCCAGGTCCCGCCATACCACTCGTCCATAGAGTGTGAAGATTCCAAATCCAGGCAGCACTGTTTTCCATGTCCACAGTGTGCAATGTTTCCATCCAAGCAACTTTCCAGTCCAGGATACGCCATACCACTCCTCCATAGAGCATCAAGACTCTAGATCCACAGAAGAGAGACTGCTCAATCCAAGTGGCCAGCCAAAAGAGTGCACAACAACTCAAAACGCACTCAAAATATTCAGGTGGGACCAATTTCGTCTTAGATACCAATTCTCTTTTCCTTTATTTTTATTTATTTTTTTTTTTTTGTAATAAGCACATGTGATAATTTTGGATATTAATTGTGGGTAATAATTTTTTTTTTTTTTTTTTTTTTTTTGCACAATTAGATGTCAATTGAATAACACATCGTTCAGCCAGACATCACCAATGTTATTGTATATGCCCATGCCATAGCAATGAAGCAGTTAGTTTATAGCGGTTATTATTAAGTTAGATACATTTATAAATTGAATAATAATTGCATAAGCTGTCATAAGTGTATGTGCGAAGGGATTAGTTATTCCTAGCTCGTAGATTATAGCCATGGGAACTTGTCTTAGTAGAGTCATCCTGAGCTGGTGTAGCGGAGTTAGAAGCCGGAACGGCCACAGCAGGATTAGTTGCTGGTTTCCTCTTTACAGATACATAGCTGGCAGGAGTAAAGTCGGATGTCAAAGGTGCCTTAGCTTTCTTCAAACGTACCAGGTGGGTAGTGAACTGAGTTCCCACTGGCAAACCAGTTGTGCCTAGTGCCCTAACATCAGCATTTAACCCATTCAACATAACAATCAGATAAGGCCCTTGATATGAAGAAGAAAATTTCTTCACATTGCCAACTGCCACATGGGGAACCTTGACGTAAACCACATCCCCAACCTTATATTGATGTCCGTTAGTATTAAGATCATGGTAGTATTTATAGTTAGTTTGCGCACATTCCAAGTTATCCCTTGCCAATGCCCATGCAACCTTCAAGGAATCATGCATTTCCTCAACGGGGTTTTTGTTTTCATTATAGCACACACGATCTACAACAGGTACAGCCAGCTCGAAGGGAATAGTTATTTCCCTTCCGCAACTCAGATACGTTGGTGTAAAGCCTGTTGAAGCATTCTCAGTGTTATTGTAGCTATGAGCAACATATTTGGAAAGCATATCCCAATTAGTCTGCGCCTTATCAATCATTGTAGCCATCAGATTGGAGAAACTCTGAAAAGAGCGCTCCACCTGCCCGTTAGTGCTTGCCATATAGGGAGTGCAGGTGCGCTTGTCGATGTTTAAAGTCTCTGCCAGTTTGTTCATTAGACCAGAAACAAATTCAGCCGCATTGTCCGAGACCAATATATTTGGACATCCATGAGGAAGTATCAAATACTCGATCATGCAATCAGCCACAGTCTCCATTTTGTGATCAGAAATTGGCCTCATGATTACAAATTTGGAAAAAGAGCACTGTAATCCTAAAATATACTTACTCCCTCTCTCTGTTAAAGGCAACGGACCAAGTATGTCAAAATGTACCCTGGCGAATGGTTTGTCCTCCGTTTCTAATGGTTGTAGAGGAAAGATAGGGTTGAAAGGGCCCCTTTTCCTCTGATTGCACTGGATACAAGCAGCTATATATTCCGCAACATCCTTACTCATCCCAAGCCAATAATATTTCCTACTTAGTCTTTTGTATAAACGATTTCTCCCCACATGGCACCCAAATAATGAATTATGATACACATTCAACAAGTCAAATTTCATTATTTCAGGGACACATAGTAAGGGTCTGAGAGCATCCAGCGGATTATAATATAATACGCCATCTTGCCTAACGTAATAGCGTTTCTGAGCTAAGATATGCCTGTGCTCTACTGGAGAAAGATTGATTGGATTTGCACCGTCTGTCAGCAACTCAATAATCTGTTTGAGGAATGGATCTGTAATTTGCTGTTCACGAAATTGCAGCAAATCATCCTTACTACTAGCTAAGCACTCAGCAGTTAGCCCTATGACACATGAATCAGCTACTTCTATTCTAGAGAGAGCACCAGCCACATAATTTTCCTTGCCAGGTTTGTAAATCACTCTCAAATTATACTCCTGAAGTTTTAATGAAAACTTGGCCAGTCTCGAGTTCTTGTGGTCGCATGTTAACAACCAACGCAGAGGTGAATGATCAGTTGTGACAATGGTTTCGTGTCCTAATATAAAATGCCTGAAGTGCTTGCAAGCTGCAACCACCGCCAACCCTTCTTTTTCATAAGTAGAATAATTTTTCTCACTTTTGTTCAATACACGACTGTAATAACCGATTGGATGTAAGCCATCCTCAAATATCTGACATAGCTGTGCACCGATAGCAAAGTTCGATGCATCAGTGTGGATGTGAAAAGGTCTATCAAAAATCGGATAGCGTAAAACAGGATATGTTGAGAGTTTATCTTTCAAAACTCTGAAACTTTCAGAACAAGATCGCGTCCAGTCAAATGTAGCGTCACTCTTAGTCAATTCCAACAATGGTTTTGCCAAATCTGAGAATTTGTGAATATATGTCCGATAATAGGACATAGCTCCTAGGGCGCGCTTGAGTTGGGTTATATCAGTTGGTTCTGGATAACGGTTGATTTTGTCAACCAGACCGGGTGCAGGCTTGCACCCAAATTCATTGTACACATTTCCCAAATATTGCACCTCAGATCTAGCCCATTTTGATTTTGCAGGATTGATCTTTACGCCATGTTTGATCAGCCTATCAAGAACTTGCCCAACTCTATGCATGTGGTTGTCTAAATTCCTATCACTAAATATTACAATGTCATCAAGAAAACATTGACAGGTCACCCACTGAAGGTTTGATAAAATCACGGACATTGCTCTCTGAAAAATAATACTGGAATTACAAAAGCCAAAAGGTACTCTCAAATAACGATACGTACCTTTATGAGTGACAAATGTCGATCGCTCCCTATCCTCAGGATTTTCCATTTTCAAATTCCAAAATGCCTTAATGAGATCAATAGTGGTAAACAATCCACTCTGACCGGCTAACATCTCCTTGATACTATCTGGGTGAGGTAATGGGAATGACAGGGTATGTGTTACGGCATTGACCTTTCTATAATCTTGCACAATTCTCAAATCAGTAGTCCCAGCCTTTTTAACAAGCAAACAAGGCGATGCCCAAACACTGGAATTAGGTGCCTTTTCAATGATATTATGTTTCAGCATTTTGTCAATTTCCTTATTCAGAGCATCTTTATAAGCTACAGGCACTCTATAAGGTTGGGATCTAACAGGTCTAGCATCACCAGTATCACAAACCCGTCCAGTCAATCCTTTTACCTCACCAACATCATACTTGTGAAAGGCGAACACAGACTTTTTAGTACCTAGAAAAGAAAGAAAACGCTTGCGTTCATGTGTGTTCAACGGTGATTTAGCTAAATCAATTCTAGAAATTGGATCCGCAGTCTCTGATTTATTGTCTTCTTTGACTTTGCCATTCAATGTTTCATTCAGATTACTATCCTTTATTTGTACAGATTGCTGTTGAGTAACTGTGCCGAGTGGTGTGCCTTGATACACTTTGATATAATTGTCGGACACATTTATTACTCTACATCTGATCATTCCATCAGCTGGATTCATAGTTTTGGCAAACATAAGACCACCATGTACAAAGGTAGGTTCATACATAAGCTGTACTTTAGACTGCGGTCCTTTAAAACAAATCTTATTATCAGACTTTGGAGGGAATATAACATCCCTGTCCGCAAACACATTGCAGTACTCACGGTTTTCCACAGCATCCATTGATAAATCATCACCAGAAGTGACCTGTCCAGACTTCCTTTCCTCACCATTGAATGGCGTGAGGTGTAACTTACCAGTGCTATAATCTAGCACAAGCTTCCCACAGTGGCGCAAATTATCAGCACCAAGTATAATAGGATATTCACATTCCCCAATCACTAAAAATCTGGCCCTGATTGGGCTCAACCCTGGATATGAAACAATCAAATACACCTCCCCAATTCCTTTAACCACACTACCCGAAACTGATCTTATGGATCTCATGGTACTTGTTATCCTGCACTGAATCATTAAGACTTTGCACATTTTCATTGTGATTGTCGATAGTTGTGCACCAGTGTCAAACAAGCATTGGTACAAGCCGTTGTCAATATTTAATTGAATGATCGATTCATGACGTATCCGTTGAAAATTGCATAACATTTCACCAACTGATATTTTCCTAGCTGCCCTGGCTTTCGCCCGCCGTACAGCTGCCAATGTGACTCTAGTGTTTGTCAAGGTTTTAGGTCTTGCCCTAGGTCTTACTCTACCACTGGCAGATGAAATTTCATTTAAAACAACAACAGTTGGCTTGGGTTCTGTAATTTCTGGTTGCTCATGGGAGGGTCCAGGTTGGGGATTAGTTTGCTGTGTAACATTGACATTGATGTTAGACTGCTCCGGTTTGTTATCTTTTCCATGATAATTTCCAAAGAAATAACGATTCAAATTATCCTTAGGATCCCCTACAAATTGTCTTGCGCCAGTACACATTCTAACTAATGTCCAACAAAGCCTGAATGTTACTAGTAAACAGCAAAAGAAAATCCATATCTGCTTCCAATCAACAACATCCAATCCAGAAAGGAATGAAAATAAACCGTCTTTGACCACATTATGTGAAAAGACTTGTGATTGCCCACCCTGATATTCGTCATTAGTATTGTCTGTAATGCCTATCAAATTCCCAAGTATCTTATGTTGATATTGCATGGCACCTGTCAAGTCATTCAATGTAAATTTTTCTCTAAATAAATGCCAATCATATAATAGTAGTTTATGTATGACAGGTTGACCAATATCGTTTCCCAAATCAGAAAAATCAAGTGCTATCGTATTCAGCTTGTCAATGCCACTGGCCCTCCTGACAGTCCCATCAACATGTGCATAGAAGAATAATTCTCCATCAATTACCATTGGAATCTCCTGATTTAATGCGCAATCAATGAGGCTTGGAGTGTCATGTAGAATGTTGTTATGAGGGTTTAACCACATAGTCCTGTTGGTGACACCTAATGAAACAGCCATTGGAATTCTTTTCGTGCATTGTTCTGGTGAAGAGATCATCTCATAGTGGTCTACTGGCTGACAAGGATAGATGGTTATGAAATCATGTAGTTTCTGTGCATAAATGTATGAATTATTCAACAGATGTCTCGCAGCCAGAATAGGATGTTCATCAAGTGATACAAGTAAAAGATCAGCCATCTTCATCATATTTTGACAAGTTAGCCTAAATGTCGTGTGAAACATCTGGTTAAAATTCTGTGAAACATGTATTTCAATTGCCTGTAGTCTAGAATTCAATTCAGTCGCTAAAACAGTCCCCTCTATCTGTCGTTTCTCCCTTGTCTTAGTCAGGTCACCAACTTTAACTGCAACACCCTGGTCAGTTATGTCTACAAACCCGCCACAGTCCTCGTTTTGCTGAATACGCTTTGGGTTTGCAAAAGTCAAGGCCAATTCCCCGTCATTTGATAGCCAAGTCCTGTCCTGTAGCTTTCCTTGATAGAATATATGCGGTAAGTAGAGACATTTTTCTTTTTCATTTTGTGTCCACAACAGTCCTGATTCATCAAACAAATTACAAAAACCTGAATGGTAGTCACAGTGAGCTGTGCTACCCACAGGACTCTGCATGTCCTCATCTTTACCATGTCTGATAAATACCACAGATTCATAGAGAAAAGCATTCTTTGATGAAAATTCATAATCAGTGCAGCACTTAAATCCTGTGTGATACTCAAAATCAGTTGTAATTTGAGTTTGGTATATTCCACCTATTTCAGTCATGTCACCAAAAGGTGCCCTTTTAAATTGTACCATGTTTCTGCAAGTTTCCATTGTCACAAGTTCATTTGTGTGTGTAGTTGTCCTATTTCTATTCTCACCAAAAAATCCTGCATGTGTTGTGATGTCAGTTCTGATTATTTTACAGTGATGTGCCTTGGATTTATATTGAATCAGATTTGGTTTGAACAAAGTCACATCCTGGTCTATTGGTGCATGCAAGTCCATGTGGCCACGTTTGAGATCACAACCTGATAGTTTTGGCAGTCTGAATTTAGCAACCGGATGATCAGTTTTGCATATCATTGGTGTTGTTGTATCCACATTACCGAAAAAACCTAAGAGGGTCATACAAATAGCTAAGCTGACAAAACCCAGTCCAGATGTTTGTCTCGATTTGGAAATTTTTGTTCCAGTCCTTGTTTTCTTTGACACACCCTGTGGCGTGTCACTTGAAATTTCAGTGGTCACATTACTGTCGTTATGGTCCGTGTCATCAATCATATCAATAGCACATGTGTCAAATAAACAGTTGTCAAACTCGTCATAATGCATGTTGTCTGTATTTTCAGATGGTTGATTAATATCTGGATCTGGAGGCTCCTGAGGGACCTGAGAATTGGCCATAGTGTGAGCACCACGACCTCCTCTGCCTCTGCCTCTACCATGTGCGCGTCCCCTAGACTGATTATAACCTCTATTATTATTATTATGTTGACTCTGTTGATAGTATGTCTTGGGACATTCCCTTGCATAGTGGTCAGGCGCATTGCAAACAAAGCAGCGCCTTTGTCCTTGTTTGTTTTGACTAGTGTTACCGTTATACCCTCCCCGGTAATTTTGATTAGGGTTACTGTTGAATCCTCTGTTATAACTATCAAATGCATTTACGTTCAGCTGTGAAGCTTTTAGACCAGTTTCTGCCCCGCTGGCAGCCTGGTACAACTCAGTTAGAGTTTTATTGGTCAATGGCATAACTGCCTCCTTGATGCCCATTTTTAATCCCATTCTGAAATACAGCAAAATGAATGGAGATGTCTCATCTAAATCACTTTGAGCAACAGTTTTACGAAAGCGCTCAAAATAGGTTCCCACGCTTTCATTTGACTGTTGCTGCATGTTTGCCAGTTCCATGGCAGCCTGCTCGCCCCCTTTACCAGCTCTGACCTTTGAGCTGAATAGCTTTCTGATTAAACTGTAACTACCTGAGGCATTCTCCCTCACTACTTCTCTTAAATAGGTAGCTGCAAGATCTTTAACATACAAGCCTAGTAACATAACATGGTGCTCCGTAGGCACGTCATTCAGCAAGCAGCATGTTTCAAATTGGGTCAGGAAAGATTCTACATCTTCATCTGACTTTGCAGTAAATTTGAGACCAAACTTTACCCAATCTTTCTTTCCTGAGTTATTTGAATTACTGCTTGCTGAAGGATAACTCTTACCTGGGGTTGGTGTTTGTTTAACGATCAGCTGTGGCTGTGTCCTCAGGGGTGTATTGATAACTGGTGTTGTAGCCATCCGTTGCATTGCTGTCCTTGATCTTTCATTTGCCATTTTTGTCATCATCTGTTTTCCCATCTCATCCATTTGCTTTGTCATCTGCTCAGTGAGCTGTTTCATTAGCTGTTTTTGTTGAGCAGCAAATGTTAGTGTTAACTGCACAAGCTCCTCCTTCCTCGCTTCCTCCTGGGCCTGCATATCCTGCCTGATAACTTCCATGTCATCATACATTTGTTGAAGAGCCTCGTCTACTGGCTCCTCTTCCTCCTCCTCGAGGTTGCGGTCGGCCTCCTCGCCACCGTCATATTCATTGCGGTCGACCTCCTCGCCACCGTCATTTTCGTTGCGGTCGACCTCCTCGCCACCGTCATATTCGTTGCGGTCGACCTCCTCGCCACCGTCATTTTCGTTGAGATTTCCAGGATCCATCTCAACTTTCAAATCCCACTTCTGACACCAGAAGTAAGGGTCTGCTGTCCTTACAAGTTGTGGTGGGTATTTGTGATCATTTAGAAGTACTACGCTACTTCGTTGCAACTTATTAACTGGTTTATTTGATAGTAAAACTTATATATATATATGAGACATAAAATATCTAAACCAATAGTAATACAGCAGTTCATATGATGGTAACAAAATGTAATCAGGATACAGCGAGCAAATGAATATTCAATCAATTAATTTCGATGACAGCACAATCAGTCATGAATCTTGGCACATTCTTAACATGATGACATTAATGATGATGATATGAATTTGTCTATTCACATCTGATGTCATCCTTACAGAAGAGATGCTTGAATGCTGTCAAGACTAAACTCCTATTCTGACATTAGTCACCCACAGATAGGAACGCAGCCATAAGGAAAATCATGGAGGGAGCCGGAAAAAATATAAACCACTTTTATGATAGCTGGCACATGTGAAGCATGACCATTTTTATCTTGCTTACTCACTTAAAGTTTCTTTCTAGTTGATTTTACTCTGACTCTTGCTTTGTCCCACAATAACCAGGTCAGAGATTTCTACCACAGAATTCCTGTGTAACTAGGTTGTTTTGTAACTAGGTTATTTTGTATGTATTCTGATCGTTGACTGGTCACTATATATTTTGTTTCAAACCTTCATTGCCATTTTTATGAATATAGCTAAAGGAAACGTAAATTGTCAGGAGAGAAAGTTGAAGCAATATGACATCAGAGTTGTTGTTAGAGTTTTTATAGGGTGAAAATATCACTCAACAGACAAAGGAATAGCTCTATAGGACAGATATTTACGGCTATGAAAACACTTGTATTTCTCCGGAGCAAAGGACCAGATCTGAAGGTTCTCACACCAGATATACTAGCAGCAGTTGAGCTAAATTAACATAAGGAGAGAGCTACTGACGAACTTGAAATATTCCTCACAGAAAGGATATTAATTGCCGACTCCATGATTAATACGACAGATGTTTATTGTATTAATGCTTCATGGCTGACATGATGTAGAGTCATGATTAAGTCATACTATGAAGATGGAATGGATGAAGTTTCTCTGGAAACCCAGATATGGTGAGTGGTATGGGGGGAGAGTTTATGAAGTTGAAAATAACTGATCCTCTCTTACCACTTGCCTGAGTGACATTCAGCACAACAACATTCTATAAAATCTCATAACCTTTTTTAATTGCAGGGTTATATTGGTGAAGTGAGAACAACGCCCTACAAGAGAAAAAGGAGATTATCCAGGGAGAAATACTGAAGAGGGCAAATTAATAACATACATAAAATGTGAGGTGATTGAGGGGATGGGTGACAGACAAGGTCAGGAGTGACACACCTTGTCGCAGAGCATGTAGTGGCTGCGTAAGTGGTTTCCTTTACCTTTCATAGCAGACAGAAGATTCAGGCCAAAGGTAAAGTCAATCAATTGTCTCAATCTAAACATTGTTCCCTCTGCTACGATTACAGATTACGATTTTTTTTTAATGAAGATTGAATGTCATGTCATCAACAAAACAACACAAAAATGGAACAGCTGGCACCACCAGAGATCAACAACAAGTCCAGACTATAGCTGCATTGTGGAGGAGGACTTACTACAGAACACAATCACTCAGATCTAGCCTTATATCACAAGAAAAAAATCTATAAATCGTTTGTCAATCAAGGTATAAAAATATTATATAAACAAAAGCCATGTTTTAAAAAAGTCGTTGAATGTTGAAACGGTTAGGATAGAGGGCACGAAGCAATGAATAAGCGAGAGGAACCCTCAGCTTACACACAATCACAATGGGAGCAGAAATCATCATTTATTATTCTGCCAGAAGAGTTTCACATCTTTGACCAGGGTAACTACTGTGTAAAAAAAAATGAAAAAAAGTTGGCATCAATTTGCTCGACCAAGATCAATGAATGGTACATAGTGAAAATAAAAATGTAAGGGCTAATGCGAAGTCCTAAAATAAAGAAAAATATGGAGTTGTCCTCCTTCATGGACAGAGAAGATTACCCTTGAAATTCAAGGCCGCCAAAACTTCTGACAAGTTTTACACAACTCACGGCTCATTGCAGTGACCAACAGAAAGGCTCCTGATGTACAGACACGGGTGCCTGTGAAGAAACCTCAACTGGAATCGATAGAAAGTTAAAAATGGCTTGATCAAAAATTTGACTATAACCGCTTTTACGTGGTGCGCTAGTTGGTGAGAAAAAGTGTCATCATGGCCGGTGTTGATATGTGGTAGACAAATACACTGGAAGGGAGACTTGGAAAGGTCGTGAAGGCACCAGTGTTTGATATTAAAAAGTGGGGCAGAAGTAGAGTGCAAGCAAATGGAGGGTATATACTGTTAAGACTGGTACCTGTTTAAATAGAGATTTCAGCACTGAAGATAAAAAGGGAAAACTGAAACCAACTAGTAGAACAAGTGTTTGATTTTTTCCTTGATAAACCATTGTAAAAAATAATGAAAGACAAGTGCGATTAGGTCATGCGTATTTGGGCTGCCACTGACAGCAAACGAAACAAATTTGCCTCATCAGATTTAAACTGCCAGTAACATCCCAAAATCTGGAAAAGTAGCGAATCAAATTTTTACCGACCAATATACATGTACATGCATACTAGTAGTTCTAATTGTATGGTTCAAGAGTAATTTTTTGTACGCTCAGCTATGTCCATTACAGGAAATCACGAAGAATTTGACCGACCTGATGCAGGATCTGATAGTGAGAGTCTGTCTGACATAAGCATCCACATCAACCAGGGAGGGTCCCACACCAGAGAGGGCCCCACCCCCTGCATCAACAAGGCAGCCAAGACTGAACAAAAGTCACTAAGTTCTAAGCTAAGCCTACACATGCAGAGTCATCAAAGGGCAAAAATGTGATACATATTATCAGTGATTATGATAAAGAGATGGAATTTCAAGCATTATTTCTGAGGTAAAAACAGTATTCCTTAACAAATCTGCCAGCTATATTTCATAACCTTAGAGGGACAATTCTTACTGACTGTCCAGCGAAGTAACAAACTGCTAGAGGTAAGAGCCACTTTGCGGTTTATCTAGCAAAGAAATCAATATAATTTTTTATAACCAGCCCTCAACCTACACTTTTATATCTCATTGCAGTTTGCCGAGGTGCTCTCAGAGCCATATCATGGCTTCGGGTACTCTTACACGTGAGTATTATGAACATATACTTCTCAAATTTGATTGTTTCTCATTATATGGTGACAGATATCGATTTACCTGGTAAAGTTTGATTCAGAGTAGAAAAGTTTGATGCAGAAAAGATTGATTAAACACACAACCATCCCCTCTTATTCTTCTCAGAGAGGAGGTTTCTCTGTGAGTTAAACGATGGATCGAACAAACACTGCTGAGGACAACCTCAGACAGCAAAATGATTTGGTCAGAGATACGACCAGCCATGTAAACCTGTATCATTGGATATCATCAGCGAGAACCTTTTCTTACCGACTGTTACGATCTAAAGCAGCAAAAGAATGGCTTCATGGAGATGATTCTCACTTGCTGCCCAAACAGCACTAGAGTTGCAAACGATATCATGGATACCATGACGCGGCTTATTTGGTTAACCTACAATATCTGCAACAGGCCAGACTTGTCAATAGTAGATGGGAAATAGGCCAAGTTGGCTGAGGACAGGACACATTTGAGATTAAGTTAGACCAGTTCAATCTTCCAACAGAAAAAAATTGAAAAGGAAAATACACGATGATGACTTTGTCAAATGATCAATGAGTGGGGTATAAATGACAAAAAAAAGGTTAGGGTAGAGGGAAATGTACTTCAGCGGGACCCCTCAAATCAAATGTGGATAGCCCTAATAAAGAGAAACATATAGCCTACTAGAAATGGAAATTGGCAACTTAGAGTTGTGCTCAATTATGAAAAGATGGGATAACCCTCAGCGTATCCGATAGATACATCAAAAGATAAAAGAAGAGGAGAACTCGGACTTTTCTAGGTTGGTAGGGGATGTAGTTGGCTTTTATACAGGTAGGAACTACCTAACCAATTTTTAGAATGATAATGTTGTGATATCACCACACTGAGTTCAAAATTGCAAGGTTAGGATGAGTATCTCTGATTGAAATCTGGTAACAATCATTCATTCAGGTGGTACTCTCAAGCTACATACTCTATCAGTCAGAGATATACATACAAAAGTATAACAGGTGATCGGTGTGGAGGTGACTTCACTACTAGTAGTAATATCTACAACAAGTTTCTGAAGTACTTTCCTGTTTGTAGCTATCAGCTGCCCTCAAGTTTGAACTATATGGGCTTGGGCATTCTGCTCACATTCCGTACCATTATATGTATATCGCTGGTTGACAGCACAGAGACAAATTCATGTAGCATGAGTACCTTCAGCAGTATTTAATAGTAGGAAAAAATTTGAATTAAGCTTGGGCAAATATAGACAGACCAGAATAACCCTTACAATCAGAGATACACATCCTTATAGTTTTATATCCTTACAGTTAGGAGGATGTAGAAATGCTCATAACTCACCATGACACCAGTATACTGTGCTGTGATTGGTGGGTAGTATATTGTGTTGTGATTGGCCGGTAGCTTTGAATGAGAATAAGCCACTACATACTGCTGATGATTCCTGGAACTCACAGATAGATAAACCTCACTGAAAAAACCACAGAGTTAGATAGATAGACAGGATACAGGTCTCATATCATTATATATCTATGATTCATGTGTTGTTTGAGTTAGAAAATTTGACAAAGCAAATGATGGGCTTAGAATTTAAAAAGTAATCTTCCTTAAAGAGGAAGGAATCGAAGGGGGTGCACGGGATTAATCATGTGAAGTGACAGGCAAGACCATTGGCTGATCAATGTAATTAGAGGCGGAGAATGGCCTTGGTCTCCGCCTCTAACAGCCAGTCCACGTTGCGTTCTCAAGTGGTCAAATGTGTTATATAAGAAATTGTGATTCGCAGACACCCATGAATAAAGTTGAATAGAAGTGTATGATATAGCTATTGTTGTGTTGGCTCATCACACTTGGGATAATAGGGTTTAATTACAACGGTCAATTTCAATCTTGACAACGGTATCTAGGCAACCTCTAAAATCATAACGTCAAAATTGACCAATAAGAGCTCGTATATTTTGAAGCGGATGATTTGAAATCATCGGAACTGGGCGATTTCGTATGACATCAGTCATATTTTCACCACTTTCCAATGCCATTATTGGAATGAAAATTTATTGGGCATGTGTATCACAGAATTCCGCATCCGCACGTCTGATTCCCATTAAAAATAATTCACTGCTTCTCCTCTTAATTCCGAAATAGCAGGAGGAATTTGAATACTGCTAACCCCGTTGGAATTTGATATGGCTGGGTGATCGCTTTACATTGACTGGCCCTTTAATTAGGCCAGAAGCAGCCTAGCTGTAACTGCTCTATAACAAAATGGCACGAACAATTTTTGATGGCAGGAATCCGATCGCATATTATACTTCATTGATGTTTCTTCTGTAAAATTCACCGGGTGTACCCAGTTGCAGTGGTCATATTTAGAAATTAAAAGGTGTTTTGTTTTTGCATTATATGTGTGGGGACATAACTCCTATTCTGTGTAATATTACTAATCTAATCTTCAGGGAATTCCAGGTTGAAACTGCATTGAGGGGATTTTGTTGACTTGCCAATTTATTTACCAAGTAAACTTACTTGCAGAAGTCTGCTCGTGTTAGATCAGGACAAATTTAAAAGTTTCAATTAGTATAATGTCAGATCTTTATGAGGTTAGTATGATACTGTCTTGCGGCGGCATATCCGCAATATTTCTCAAAATTGCATATAATAGGTAAATTCGCGCCCTTGGTAACTATATTAAATAATCATTAATTATAATAATTTTCATGGGGAAATCCAACTGAATCCAACTTGAATTCAAGTTGTCTCCCTATTACCAATATTGACATGAAACTTAGAATTATCTCCTCATTGTTAATAGGGAGACAACTTGGATTCAAGTTGGATTCAGTTGGATTTCCCCATGAAAATGATTATAATTAATGTTTATTTAATATAGTTACCAAGGGCGCGAATTTACCTAATAAGTGAAATGTTAAGAATTCAATAAAAGGTGTTTCTAGGGTGGAACAACGTGCTGAATCCAATATTAAGGGTGTACCCAGTTGTAGCGATCATGTCAGCGGCAGCGCGGCAGCATATCCTCATTTCCTCTTAAAATTGCTTTTAATGAGTGAAATATTAAGAGTTTAAATAAAAGGTGTTTCAAGGGTATAATAACGTGCTGAATATAAAGAAATAAGGGTGTAACCTAGAACATGTTTGATCCAATTGCCCGCATGCCTTTTGCTCCCGATCCACTGGTGACACCGACCAGTGGATTGGAAGCCACTCGGAATGCAGGCAAATGGACCAAACTTGGTCTAGTGTACCCAGTCGTAGCAATCATGTCAGCGGAAGATTGGCAGCGCGGCAGCATATTGCAATTTTTCTCAAAATCGCTTATAATAAGTGAAATGTTTTGAGTTTTAAACAAGGGTATATCTAGGGTAGAACAACGTGCTGAATCTAAAACTGAGAGTGTACCCTTTTGCAGCAATCATGTCATCGGCAGCGCGGCAGCATACCTGCAATTTTCTTCACAATCGGTTAGGTAAGTGAAATGTTAAGTGATTAATATGGTCAGCAGAAAACATGACTATATGTATGATTTTAACAAGATATTCTATCACATCATCTTAAAAGGTGGTCAGCGACAGCACTACATCTCAATGAGAACAAGACAAAAAGCAGCCTAGACGTGAGACAAGATGTAGGAAAAAAGTGTGTCAAGAGGTCAGCCGCAGCACTACTGCATATCCCAAATATTCACACTATCGATATGTGATTAGTAGGAAGTCAAGAGTTTGATGCAGTTGACACAAGTGAACACTATAGTCCTGGGTTCTACATTGTGTATGTTTTTCATTGCATGGGGTGGTTGGTGAGTGACAGCGCTACCGCATATCCCCATATCATGTCATTAGCATGTTAGGAAAGTATACGAAGCTGGCATATCTAAGTTTTTCAGACTCTGACAGTTGGGTTTCTTTGCTGAAAAGTGAGGTACTCATTGAACTCTTTGCTCATGTGTTATACAAACGATATCCAGCCGAAAAATGACATAAGAGGCAATTGAAACATCAAAAATGTTGTCGGTAATTGCCCCAAGACAGTGGTCTTAAGACCATACAATATGGTACTAGTCCCATAAGAAGTTTGACATAATTCAATTGAAATTTTTCAATTTGTGCTGGTCTTATACGATCAGACTTCTCTACAAGTTTACTTCGTGAATTAATTGCCATGTCAACAAATCCGACAATGCAATTTCAACCTGGAATTCCCTGATGATTAGATTAGTTAGACTACACAGAATAGGAGTTATTTCCCCACGCATATAATGCCAAAACTTATGCTATAGCTGCTTCTGGCCTATATACCGGTCGAGCCACTTTAAGTACAGGTGGGAACAATTTTACAAATATTTCATAAACAAATCTAGTAACAAGAAATAAAATATAATCTCAAGGCCAATTAACTAATGGTCACAGAGGATAATTAATACTGAGAAGGTCTATATGAGTCCAAGGTACGCGATCCTAACCAAGTTTATCAAACAATGGGTAGGCAAGGTGAGGTGACTGGATGCCAAAATCTGTAGCAGAAAGTTTTGTGAGCTTTCCTTCGCGACATAATTGATTGTCCACTCACCTTATCCCAAGGGAACAACTCAGATTGTCTGTTTCTTGTTACAACAATTAGTTTTTAACCCAACAGTGCCTTACTGAGGAGCTGTGCTAATTCTGTCTGTAAATAAAACAAGAGGTCTACAAAAACACGCTGTTATGAAAACCAACAAATTAAAAAGCTGTCTAAACTTTGCGGGTGTCACAGCAGCCGATCAGATATTGATCTGTCTGTCTATAGTTCAACCTCCCCACCCCCTTCCCCAGAGCAAAACACACTGAAAGGACATATTATTACTAAACGAACCACAGCCAGTCGTTTTGTCAGACATGAATATTCAATTGTAAGTATGTAAGTAAGTATGTGCACTGAAATCTGCAAAACTACACAAGAGGTCTTCTAAGTAAAACCATAAGTGAACGATCATATACTGCAGACAAGTGGGCGTACTAAATCAGCGTACTATATCAGCGTACTATATCAGCCAGCAATGATCACATTCTATAAGTGAGCATCATCTCTAGTATCACCAATACAACAATCATAGACACCATGAAAAGAATGTTTTTTTCATCGCAAAAAGCATAAAAGAGTTAGACCTTTTTCTTCAACGGAACCTTAATTGGTAACTCAGAAGTAATTCACCACCATTGAATTCCATATCTGGAGTAGCATCATTAGCTTTCTTTTGCAAAACCAAGGGCTTGCAAAAATAGCCAGTCCCTAGTAGCAATCTAGAAATGCCCAAATCATCGACACTGTAGGGGTATAATTACTGTTTGCAATTTTGTAAACAAGACAATTTCTCAGGCTAATTATTCATACTACTAGGGACAGCCAATCAGATCACAGTCAGATGGGTGCCTGTGTTTAGTGTCCTAACCGTATAACGCTATGATACTATTTCCATTCTATGAGAAGAATCTAATTCAGTGTTCACCACAAATTGGCCGCTGTGGGCACAGCCAGCCATCAAAGTTAATAGTTATAATGTCATACCAGAGACTATAGATATATATCTATGGTCTCTGGTCATACTATCATAATGTCATACTATGTTGATTGGAATAGAATTATACTGAGTTTCATCCAGAGATTATTGATATCAGGATTAATGATGATCCATGCTGGGTCCAATGAACTCATTGTTGGGTAGTTGTGGACAAATTCTTACTACTCAGTAGGAGAGTTAGAAGGTAAGACTGTTACTCACAATAACAAAACCTTCACCTGGTTGACAGGTACACCAGCACAAATACAGTTAACAAACAGCAAACAACCACTTTCACCTACCTGTCATTGTACAGTGACTTGTTTCTTTGAGTATATATGTGAGTCTAACACACATCTGCGCCCTGTCAGACTAGCTTAGTCTATCCTCCGTCTGACCTCATGCCATGTTCTACTGTCTGCTCTGTAACCAATGAAGGAGAGGGAGTTCATTGCTTTAACTACCTGCACAGGGGAAAAGACAAGAGATAATAGACAGTTTTCTGAGCTCTTATTTATGCCTCGATTCGGAGTTGTCCTCTCTCCAGTTTGGTACTTTTAACCCACGCCGCATAGGAAAAACCTGCTGAAAGAGGGTTATCTTGAAAACCGCCTATGGTAGGATAAAAATGAGTTTTGATTCAGAGTCTGCACCATTGAAAACCCTGGGAGACAGGGTTTCCAAATCATTGGAGGCTTGATAATGTTGATAAATCTTAATTTTTGTGACGAAACTCATGAAAAAGTCTGCCAAATTGTCCGCAAAACAGGTAGAAAATGCTATAATTGACTCTCCAAATACTAAAATTTTTTCCCAAACGATTTTCACCTGGTTTACAGGTACACCAGCACAAATACAGTTAACAAACAGCAAACAACCACTTTCACCTACCTGTCATTGTACAGTGACTTGTTTCTTTGAGTATATATGTGAGTCTAACACACATCTGCGCCCTGTCAGACTAGCTTAGTCTATCCTCCGTCTGATCTCATGCCATGTTCTACTGTCTGCTCTGTAACCAATGAAGGAGAGGGAGTTCATTGCTTTAATTACCTGTAGAAGAGAATAGACAAGAGATAATTTATTACTAAACTTCGATGTCATAGTTTCCAGTGAGTTGGCTTCTTTTGTAACTTTGTGCCAATTGAAGTCTGATCAGCTTAGAGCAGACTACAAAGGCCCACGACACAAAGGAACCTAGAACCAAGCACCCACCCCAGACAACATTCAGTGGCTTTCCACAGCTCGAATCTGGTGATGCGATGGCAAATAACTCCGACACGATGACATTTTCCATGGGCCGAAGTTGCACGGTCGAATTGCCCTTTGAGTGTTTTCCATTGGCCGAATCCAGACCGTGTCGGTATTGCTAGGGAGTTTGTTTACTAGCTTAAATAACCAAGATGGCGCAAGTGAATGAAGCTGCTGCTGCTCTTATAATGCTAGTTATGATGTTTAATCTTGTTCTTATTTCAATCACCCAACGAAATATACTGCTACTGGATTGCTTAAATAGATTTGAAGCAGAGATAGAGGCTCTCAACAGAGCAAGGAGGAAAAGAAAGAGCCCCAAAGAATGGATGTCACTTCAATGTGTAAGTTGAGTTAGCTCAGTTTGTAGCAAGGACTGGAGTATCTCCTTATTAGTAGTAAGGAAGTTGTATGTCAGTATTGTTATTAATGATGGTCACAGCAAAGAGAGCATTAGACATGTGTCAGATTGTTACATTGAGATGGCCAAAGACCCTACACTACAGTGATGGACTGGACCAATCAAGCTGGTGTGGGTGGGTGAATGATAATCAAATATCTGCTCCCTAACATCATACTACTGATTTCAATGATTGAATAGTAAGTTTTACTTGGTGTATATAGCAAGACTCTTAGGCTATAGTATAATGTGTCTATTTTTAGGTAACTCCCTCATGGTATGACAATGTGCTCATGGAATCAACAGATGACAGGCTATGGCTGGAGAATTCCAAAGTCAGTGATCGAAAGATTAGCAGAAGAGGTGGCGCCTGCTATGGCCCCGAGTGATATGGCAGTTCGACAGCCGATACCTACTTTCAAAAGGTGATATACAGACTTTCCCCCTACTCACCAGCAGTATAGTCCCCCTTACAGTAAATATTGTATTTTACAGACCTGCAACACAGGATTCAGTTTATTCGGTAATTTTGTCGAAGACAAATTACAATGTGTTGACTGAAAAGCTCTGTCATATGGTCATACTTATACTGTTCAAGGCTTGAATACTCTGGGGTATAAAACTATGAAGAAAATGTTTAGTATACACTTATGATGTAGAAAAATATTTACGAGACTTGCTGTTACAACTATTGAGGATATGACATTCATCTGAAACAAAATTGGCAGCTGATTTATCCATTCTTTCAGTGATGCACTTTAGAATATCGAGATTAAAATTATCTCTGCTAAAGAGTTTAGAGGTGTTTGGTCGTTCTCCCTCTGTGGCTGATGTTGGTGTTGTCAATGAAAAGGTAGTGGTATATGCCAAACGACTAGGAGTCATGTTAAGTTCCTAACCCAGCCTCTGGTGTAGCCCTATAAGCGTGCTTTTCTATTATTAATAATTATATTTATTTTTTATTATTTCAGGATATGTATAGCTGTATACAAACTGGCTTCCTGTGGAGAGTATCGTGCTGTTGCTAAAGCATTTGGAGTCAGCATCACTTCGGTGCATCGATGCCTCTACCTATTTTGCGAAGCGATGTCTGCACGGAAGCGGCAGTATATCAAATGGTACACAACAGAAGATGCTATCAACATCGCCACCAGAACAGAAGCCAAGTATAAATATCCCCAAAGTATAGGGGCTATTGATGGCTCTCACATTGCCATCACACCTCCAGCTGATGGTTACGCTGACTTTATATGTAGAAAAATGTATCCATCAATAGTACTCCAAGCTGTTGTAGATGTCAACCTCAAGTTCAGGGATACGTATGCTAACACTCCAGGGTCTGCACATGATGCTGCTGTGTGGAGGCGCTCACCTCTGTTTGAGACAATAAATCGCTCAATGCCCAAAAATGATAGAGTTATAGATGGCCACACTGTACCTCTTCACATTTTGGGAGACCCAGCATATCCATTATCACCTGCAATCATTAAAGGGTATGTGGGACGCAACTTGTCACCCATTCAGGAAAGCTTCAATGTTTACCACAGCAGTGCCAGGATGTGTGTCGAGATTGTGTTTGGCAGGCTAAAGAGCCGATGGAGGATATTGAAAAAACGAATGGATCTCGACTATCGTTTTGCACCGGAGATCATCACTACTTGTTGTATCTTGCACAACATATGTGAAGAACATGGTATAGGAGTCCCACAGGAGATGGCTGTTGCCGCAGATGCTGGGCCATACCCTCAGCCCGAACAACCAGCTGACAGACATGTGGACAATGAGGCAAAGGAGATAAGAGACACCATCGCCAGTTTCATTGGAGCGAACCACCCGCTCAGACGCTCTTTCCATTTACATTAAGTTTACTTATTATATATCATCTTTTTTTTATGGAACTACTCGACACTTGCATAATAATGTATATATCGTATATTTATATATCATATTAATTGTGAAAACTGTGTTAAAAAGTTGCATCATACATTGTATATTATATGAAATGATATTTTATATTAATTTGTGAAAACTACGTTATCAAGTTGCATCATAGAATGTGAATTGTATAAATTTATATTTCATGTCTATTTGTGAATAATATGTATTAAAATAAGATTAATACTTATATGTAACTGTACAGTAAATGTAAATAAAATTGGTGTATAATGAGTATGATAAAGACTAAAGATAAAACAGAAATCCAGTTTACTGACAATTTTAATACTGTGAAGGGAGGGTGGAGGGAGGTAGGGATAAAAATGAACAATAGTTGTCTTCTTTATACACAGCTGTGGACAACCCTAACACAAATTTTAATAAAATGATTTCCAGCTGATTGAGATCGCATAAAAAAAGTTTAATAAGGTTTAGTTTTTATTGAGCATGTTCATGAATTCATTAGGGGCGGATGATGTGCTTGGGTGGCTGGTAGCTGAGACGTAAGAGGCGCTAGGTTGAGAGGATGAGGAAGGGGCGTACTGGCGGTTGTGGCTTAGTTGGAGGGGCATAAGCGGTGTCATGTTGGGTTGTGTTTGGTTAGGGAAGTGATTAGAATGGGGAATCGACATGTTTTGGGGATATGGGAAAGCTGGGGGTGGGGCGGGCTGGGCAGATGAGCTGGGCTGGACCTGAAAAATCGGCAATTTCATAAAATCCCCAAACAGCCCTCGCATACCAGCAAGTAACGTTTCATTAGATTTGGTAATAATTTGTTCCAACTCTTTACGATGTTTTGCATGGATAGCAGCCACATCATCTGTGCCACTGTGCTTTCTTTTCCTGCTGCTGCTGGCTCCTGTCTCACTCTGCGGAGTCTCCGGCCTACTCTGAGGAGTTCCTGCTCGTTCTGCTGTTGATGTCCCTGCTGCCTGTTCCTCTACTGGCTCATCTGTAATCAGGAGACAAATAACTAGTCATAATACTACATCTTTCAGAAAAAAACAACTCCAAACATATCAACAAATATTGTTGATATGTTTAGTAGACAGCTTGGAGTTATTCAGACGCTAGAGGCTAGCATTGACACGATAGATAGCGATTTTAATCATCCATCCTCATGCACCCCTTTAAATAGGCAGTGATGATTGACAGGAAAGTGTGTATGTATATATGTATGTGTGTATGTATGTATGTATGCGTGTTTGTATGTATGTGTGTATGTATGTATGTATGTGTGTAGGGAGTAGAGAATGTAGAGAAAATATCAAGAAGACAATAACACAACATACCTTCCGGTGCTCGTTCTAAGGTTGCCAACCTTGAAGAGACCTCGTTCTGAATAGGCCAGAATCTCCTTCAGGGGCATGAAGTAAGGCCATGTTACTGCTTCTAAAATATAAGCAAAGAGTTATTAATTAATAGTTTTAGACATTGATTTGAAGCTTGTCACATTAATTTAAAGCAGATTGATCACAAGTAGTGAGTCAGGAGGGTTTTCCAATTAGAAAGAGCGATGCTAAAGCAAGTTATCACTACCACAACAATCAAAATTATCACTGACTTGGTCTTTAAATTAGACAACTCACTCCCAAATCGCTCACTAAGAATTGATATCGTTCCATCAATGCCTGAGTGACTTGAAAGCGAGAGCCTAGCAGGTATTGCTTACTCACAGAGTGATTTGATTGCAATTTTGATTGTTTCTTATCGAAAGACCCCCAATTAGGAGCTTAAGTGAGCCCACAATTCAAAAGTACATACCTTCTCCAGACCGTTCGGCAATTTTTCTGTGAGTGGTGTATTTGGTCTAAGTAACTTCCACTTGTTACGCCACTGCGTGGTCGACTTTGCACTGTTGTTAGGAAATCCTGCCAAAAAAAAATCATCAATATTATCACAGGCAGGTTGGTAGGTTACACCATATATATCATACTATACTATTATATACTATCAAGGAGTTCTATTCCTCCTTGATACTATACATATCATACACTCACTGTAACATACATACAAGTAGATTGAGATAAAAAGACTCATCTGAACAAAGGAGTAACAGAGTAACAGACAGAGTAACAAACAGAGTAACAAACAGAGTACCAGAGTAACAGGTTACTCATTGACTGAACTTATCAACTTATTACCTCAACCCTGAGCAAGATGTAACTCACTTCACAGGGATGTCAGACAGTCACCAACCCTGCCTATCTATCTATGCCACAATCAGATTCAATAAATAATATTAAAAAAGATGAATTCAACAACTTACTCTCAGTCACAAGTCTTCCCAGCTCAGCATACACATGCTCGTTTTTGGCAGTCTTGCCATCTATAAATCTGTACATATCTTTTTCCTTCACAAAAGCAATGAAAGTAAGGATCTCATCGTGAGAAAAATTTGCCATGATGTTTTCAGTTTGTAATTTGTAAAAGAAATGAAGAGAGCTAAATTTCTTGACTTTTTTCTCAAGAGAGCAATTCGAATATGACCGTGCTGGGCTATCCCATGAATCGAGTCGCCCCTAAATTCGATACAAATTGGTCGAGTTGCCTCGAGTCGAATTCGGCCTTTTCCATTACTCGCCCAACACGCCGTGCTGCCCCAATTCGGTGTGGATTCGAGCTGTGGAAAGCCACTGATTGTGTCATCAATTGAGTGCTGTGGTTAACAAGTCATTGAGATTAAACTTATGTTTTAATTCAATTTCTAAATTTAGATTAGTTTGTCAAAATAACTGATACTATAGAAAAGTGGTGACTCAATGTCACAATAAGATGAAAATTGCTGTACCATAAAAATTATAAACATGAAAGATTTTGCACTGAAGGTTTAAAAATTAATCTTTACAACAATGAAGCTGGTAATAGTTAGAAAAACCCTGGTGAAGTTGAATCAAAGATTATAAATACTCATTGGTCATACTCAAATAGTCATTGGTTGAATAGATGTGGTTGTTAAATTGGTTGAGCCTTCTGACCAAAGAAGACCTGCAAGCTCAGTTTGACAGTTGAAAGGCCAGCTGATATTTAGGGGAGACAATGACTGATAAATCCCAAATCTGCAGACAGGCAGCAGACATATTATAACAATAAGGACAGCTGGTGGCATTGTAAACATGAGGTAATTATCAGATCATCACAATAAATATCTGCTGTACTGGTAGTATACAACAAGTGTGAGATGTATGGTCACAACAAGCCATCATGTATTACTCAGCTGCTGATGTATATAACCACAATTTAGCCGGTCGTTAACAAGTCACAGCCAGCTAATTAACCTGAGTTTTACTAAGATAATGGCAGCATCATTCTGAGTTACAAATTTACCTGCGGGCTGAAAAACCACAGTTTTGGTGTTTGCCCATCTCTGACCATATGGGCCTACAGGTATTAGATAGCTGTAACAAACATCCACCTCAGCACTTAGCATACCCATGTCTCCTAACACCATCACAAAGTTAGACAATGATAAAGTTATCAAACATCACCATTAGTTACACACCTGCTGTCGTTGTGCAGCCTTGTTCCTCTGTGTATATCTGAAAATTAATCACACATCATCTAATTGTCAGACTGCCAGAGTGTCACACTGTCAGACTCAGAGCTCCTGTCATGTTCCGTTGATTTCGTTGACTGCCTGTGACAAATAAACCAATGTAAACTATACAGACAGTTAATATTTTAAGAAGATTATCTGTTTATTGTTCTGCTGTTTGACAAACACGATGGGTTCCTATAATGTCCTGAATATAAGCACTGTGTTATGTAACATTTTATAGGCCTATCCATGAGATTTATGACATACATTCATAAATTATCATATTGGGTTTACAATTCGTTACTCATATAGATAGCTATAACTAATTGACAACTGCTCCTGCACTGAGTGATTGATAAAGATGGCCTTTTCTGAATCTAGATGACACACACTCTGCAGGGTTTTAACAAGTTTCAGCCACCACCAGGAAAGGAGTGAGGCCTAAGGATATCGAACGATCCACCAAACACATGTGATATGCAGATCACCCAGTGAAAGGCAACGTGACGGTACCATAATCTTATTATTAAGTGTTTTCTATAAAAGGCCAAAATAATACTCCGAGTGGCTTTGATCAAGACGTTGGGACTTGCCATCAGCCATTGGAGTACCAGCGGGAAACACAACAAACCATTGAGTTGAAATATTGCAGCTGAGCTTATCCAGTATTTTGCATGCACAGGAACCACCAATGCTCATCTACCCCTATCAAATGATACAGCTAAAGCTTGTGCACAAGACATTGCCTGACTGTTGTGTTGTCTGACTTTCTTTAAAAAATGGTGACCTGCTATCGCTATACACACTTAGTTTACTACTTACACACCTCATCACACAAAATAATAACCAATTAATCATCAGATACTAGTAAATACTCACATGTACTATTTATACAGCATCAATAAGTCCTCTTGCTGCTCCACAAATACACGATCCACGTCAGTCAGTCAGTAACCTGCAGTGTCTGATTGTCACTTGAGCCCAGTGGTATGTCATTATTGCCTATTGGTATAATCCATGCTCACAGCACAATGCAGAATGTCAAAGTTCACACATCTAACGATCGATCTGATTGGACAACAAGTTATCCCAACAATAAATGAAATCTAGTACATTTGCAGACAACTCCAATTTTTGCATGTCTTTCTCAAAGTCTTGGGGGAGGGACTGGCGGCATAAGAAGGGAATTCAAATCAGAGTATTTAAAGTCAAAGTGGGAAGTGCAACTTGATCCTGAGGATTTTGAAGTTATAAGAGATCAGAGCATTACAACTTGTTTTGGCCACACTCTGTGATCAATTTTCCTAATTCAAAATTCCTATAGAGTCAGCAGCTTCTTGCAATGTAATAGGATTTAGTGTTTACTGAAAAATTAACTCGATGATATTTTTATCATCAATGCATTTTACAGAATTTCATACATCACCTCGGTGCTGATTACAAGGATGGTTTGAGCAAGGAGTTAAAGACATTTAACTCCTAGGTTTGAGTCACCAATTCAAATCCTTATCTCAGGAAACCCTAGAAAAACCAGACCAAGGCAAACCATTGGAAAATCATCAGGATACTCTAGTAATCCAAATTAGTATTATTGTATCATTCATTGCATACACCAGTAATTTGGACAACTCCAATCTTTGTAACATGTCATTCAAAAATTCTCCAAATTCCTTCTGATTTAATATGTTACAGCATCATGATCAGCAAGTCCTTTGTAAAGCAAAAATTCTGCCAAGAGAGGTTTACACAAGAGAGTACTGGGGGCTGGGCTGAAGCAATCAACCTTTGAAGCCCTCCCAAGCGTGCTAACCGATCGCCCCATCTAGCCATCTCGCCAATAATTCTGCCTCAAAAACTATTTCTGTAACTCAACACACTGCTGTAGAAGCATTACTGTATAATTATATAAGACTATACTATCAAGGGGAGTAGAGAATATAAAACAATAAAATTTAGTTCATAAACTGATTAACCACACTAGATGAGAATCACAAAATAACCACAATATATTTCCACTGAGCAAAGCAAAGTTTTGACTGGTTTGTTAATAGCGTTTATAATACAGAACTTCCACCCTTCACAGCTGGTCAGCTTCTGTGATATTTATCTACTGGTAACAGCTCACCTAAAAGTGAGGACACAATATTAGCAGATCTGTGAACCAGATTTAAAACACTATGAGCTCTCATTTGTAAAAAAGATGAATTCAACGATAAGTCAACAGGTGATCTGTAGATATAAGGGTGTGTAGATATCAGTGGGACATACTAACTTTTTTACTCGCTGTTTTTTTTCGACCTGGTATGACGGTGATGCCAGTTAGATATACACTGTCGTCTACTGAGCTGGCCGCTCACAGAGAGATAGAAGCTGGGTATGACCACAGCCACAGTCGTGTAGTTTGGTGTAACTTGATTGTTGCATACAGATACAGCCACAAGAGGAGCCGATACTCTCATGTGGTTCCCACTCCCACAGGGGGGAGGAGTTAGGGAGGTGTGACGTCTCTCTACCTCTCCAGTACCACCCTGTACTGTTGGGTCTTAACCCTATCCAGTGACAATTACGTCTCCAGCCTGAAAACACAAACCCATTTACAAATGACATGGATGACAAAAGTGCCCTCGGGTAGCAACCTGTAGATTTGTGACACTTGATAATCGTCCGCATTTCGTGTTATATCTTTTCTAAACGAGTCATTTCTTCACAAAAGAACAATATTATTTGTTCAGTTTTTCTGATCTAATTATCCAAGAATACTTATATAATACACTATCTGCAAATACAACTTAAAGACTTTGTTTGAGGCTGCTCTTTTGTATCACATCTTATTCTCCATATTTTAATCTATCATGTGAGCAATTTTCAGCTTTATAATCCAAATATTGAGGAAGTTATGGCCTCTCAAACTTCCAAGGTGATTGCCTTCAATCGGCATTGGGAATGAGCGGATTTTTCCCCTGGGGTATGTCACAATTATGAGTTATTAGTTAATACACTAATAATCACACAGATAAGATGATGAGCAAAATTCAGACCTGGGTGGGAATCGAATCCGTGTCCCAATACCTATAGGCAACGACGCTACCATCACGCCACTTGGACCATCTAGGTTAGCCAGTAGACAATATAGCTCAGTATTAGCGGCGTCGCCTGCAAAGCCATTTGTACCTGGGTTCGAGACCGTTACAAATTTGAACATTTTGATCATCAATATTAGTGACGTACCCTAGGGATTGCCGGCTGATTCTTACTGCCGATAAATTGCCATCACCTTGGAAGTTTGAGAGGCCATAACTTCCTCAATATTTGGATTATAAAGCTGAAAATCGCTCACATGATAGAATAAAATATGGAGAATAAGATGTGATACAAAAGAGCAGCCTCAAACAAAGTCTTTAAGCTTACAGTAACAGACAACTCTGGCATAACCGGAAGCGAGCCGTACTTTCCAGTCAGTCATCAGTTTTTTTTTAAACGATAGGCCTATTGGTTGTGAAACTCAAGTTAATTAAGCAAGAAGAGTGTTTGGTTTGACTCGGTCACTTACTTGACGGTGCTCTGTTTTTAACATAATCCTTGATCCAGTCTAGAGAAGTGTGAGTAGTAAATACAGCTAAGTTATCTCCCTCTGTCTCACATCGAGACTTGGCATTGCTCCAGTTATATCCTGATCCAGCTAGCCTTATACACGTAGATGTGTCTGATTTTAGTACATATGTACTGGGGCAGGTCGGAGCTGTGGTGGCTACAAAACATGGAATGAAGAAGGTCATTGTCTGAGCCATCGTTAGACGGTTCCATAGAGTAATGAATACAATACTCAACAACAGTAGATTGTTCAACTGAGGGACCTTCTCTGAAACAAGCAGACTACCACACCATATCGATGAATCTCATTATCATACCTGTCAGTGATTGTACTGATAATAGTATGCGGAATGTTTGTGGAGAGTGGAGATAACTCACTTGTAGGAGAGAGATCAGGTAAATTAAATCCTTGAGCTATCTGCATCATTGACGCTGTCATATTATCCACTACTTGCTTGAACATAACACCGAGCTCTGACTTAAGGTCGTCAATCTTACTGTTATACTTTTGTAGATTTGATGCTGAACCCGACCTTATCTGATTACGGACCTCGGTGATGTCGTTGCGTAGAACACTTACAGAAGTGTCCACCTTTTGGTTGTTACTCTCTGTGACATTCCAGGCTCCTGTTGTTTGAAGATTAATAGATTAAGAGCAGTGTATTGACAGTGAAGCAAAAGCTGATTGATGTGTTTTCACATCTTTGATGGGTCACAAGGTCAGAATTGACCAGAATTTTTTGAAAAACAGGAATTTGCTAGCATATTTCATAAAAGGAGAGGGTGGCGTAATACAGCCCAATAAAATTGGAAGCAAATTACGCTGAAATCTTGGCAAGTATCAGCCTCTGAGTTAAAGACAAACATTGATATTTGTTGGCAGGTCTGATTAGTGAGCAGTAGAAAAGTATGAAAAAACACATCAGTTAAGACTCTCACCTGCCAGTAAAGTCTGCTGTAGTACATTTGTACCGACCATTAGTTTACTCTGGATACGTGAAAAGAAGTCTGAAATCTCAGACTGCCCATTTGTCATCTGCTGAGTTAAACTGTTCAGACCTGCAGTCTGGTTACTCAGACTCTGCCTCAGTATCTGAGCAGTAGACTTGAGAAGCTGTAGGTTATCACCGTTAGCTCTTACATCAGCGTTAGTCTGTATGATGAGTTGTGTGGTGTGGTTTACAGTTTGGAGCAGATCTCTGATCTCAGTAGATAGTAATAGAAGTCCCTGATTATCAGATAAGGTCTGGTTCATGTATGTGCCGATACTGGAGTGAGCCTCTCCTCGTCCTGTGCTACGATTGCGCTGGCTGGTCATCGCCTCCGACTGGACTGCACCCGAACTCGCTTCATCCTCTGTAAATATGGCAACACTCATTAGTGGTCAAGACAGCACAGAGATTACATCACCAGTCATGAATCAAGAGCAATCCTTCACAAAATTTCGATTTGATTGATCCAGGGATCCTCCCTGATTGATCAATGCTACAAACACTAGTTATCTCCTCTTGTAGACTAGGTAGGCAACTCCTACCTGGTCTACAATATTTTTTAAGATTTTTTGCGCTTGAATGATCTATATAGTTATCAATTATTTCTTGGACATGCATTGTTCTAGTTTCACACTTTAGAGCTTACCTGCTGGTGCAGACTGGCCGAGGGCAGTGAGTTGTCCCCTCATATCCTTCATCTCACTTACTACATAGATCAGAGTGACTACTGTAGACACACATGTAATTATAAGTAGTAAGACTACTACAATCACAGCTGGTCTGCTGGAGATCACACAAGGATTTTCTCCTCTTCTTCTACTATAACCTGTAGAAGTAAAGTGCTGGCTTGGTTCAGTTTAATAGATAGAAGTTGTCAGGTCTGTGCTGTTTGAAATGGGTGGGGCTGATGGAGGGTAAACAATCAAAAGCTTCAACAAACTCTTACTCCTTGGCCAAACAAATTTTACAATTCATTGGTTGATTTGGCTGATTCCTTTTCATTTTCACCTAAGATTGTACAAACTGAAGATGCTTAGTAACTTACTAGTGAGTTAAGATTGGCTTGAGCTGGTGCTGCATTCATCAGAGGCAAAAGGCTCATCAAACCCGTCTCCGTCCAGATGGAAAGTCTCCATATCTAAATACCTTCACTGGGTTTATTCTCTGAATTGGCTTGTACGCAAATCTGTGCACTATAAAATTAAATTCAAAATCAGATATTTCCCATTGAAGTCATATGATTATTGTTAACAAGTCAACTGATCTTCTCATGGGTTCAAATGCAAACTTAAATTCACAATCGACACAGCCTGTTAACATACGTTTGTCAATTTTTCCAGCTTTACACTACACCAGAGCAATAGATCCTATCATGTGATGTTTGGCAACAACAAAAAAACCGTTTTATACTCGATGACTACTCTTACTAGTAGAGAGAAAGAGCTGCCGACTCGATGACTCACGACACGGAGAACAGATAAATAATAAACGTCATGTTCCACACAGATGATGTAAGATACACACAAGCGATGTAAGGTTCATGCCTGGACAAAACTCAACAGCTGTCAAACCTCTCAGAAACACAAACCTATAAGAGATTCTGTAAACTGTCATCGTATCAGACGTGTTTACTTAGGAGGTCACAGGGTCATGTGGGTTTTATTAGTTTATAAAATAAATCATCGTCTGATAAAACTAACATCCTGAAAAATACTTAAGGTCAAAGCTGATGAATGACACTAATTTGTGTCTTGTAATAGTGATCATTGTATCAGTTTGTTATATTGTGTGACATAACAACTGTCAAGCTGTCAACACTGCAGCTGCAGCAGTCTCTGTTTATATTATATTCTGCCTGTTAGATTCAGTCTTTGCTAGACCTTTGTATAGCTATCAAGCATACTTTATTACATGCAATAGAAATCTAGAATAATGTATCCTAAAACACAAACTCGTTACTTCTGTACCCCTAACACAGATAGGGGCACACATTATAACACAGTTTCATCAAAAATTGGCACCGAAACAAGTAAATATACAGAGTGTTCTAAGTGCTCTGGCAGCGCTAACAAACCAATATGATACTAAAGATACATACTTGAACATTGTGTGGATTAAAACAAAGCCGCAGTTGCACCTTGAGATACACATTGCAATATTAAAAGGGTTGAAACTCAGTAGGATGTATTAGAAGTTTCGTGTGACTAATGTCATCAAAATACATCACTGTGTAAGGTAATACCACCTAAAAGCTTCCTGAGAGGAATGATGAATAAGGCTTATCCATAATTTGTGTAGCAGAGAAACGAAAAAAGTATAACAGTTGTGAGTTATTGCCCCTTTGACTAAAGAGGGACAACTCTATAACCACAAAGATAGCACCAAGTAGACCAACTAGTTCATTGAGTAGACACAGTGTAGATTTATGTATTATTTGGGAGTAAGTTTTGGAAATTTGTTTTGACCAAATATGATGGCATTTTATGCTTTTATATATAATTGGTTTTGAGGAAGGTGAGACACAATATTAAGCGCTTCCCTGATAAAATCATCAGTTCAAGAAGAATAATGAATCAAATAATTTAATTCTCGCATTAGGTTTAACTTAAGAGACAAGACATGGTGAAACATGTAGATGGGACTCCAGTCTAACCAGCTTCTCATCACACCTAGATCTGTCCTCATTAGTCTTACTAATGGGACACAATATCTAATTTTCAGTCTTATTTTGCCTTCAGCCCTCCCTATGTGGTGTGACAATACACGATAGGCTGAGGGGGACCTTTAGCTCGATGTGGTGTGACAATACACGATAGGCTGAGGGGGGACCTTTAGCCCTATGTGGTGTGACAATACACGATAGGCTGAGGGGGATAACCTTTAGCCCTATGTGGTGTGACAATACACGATAGGCTGAGGGGGACCTTTAGCTCGATGTGGTGTGACAATACACGATAGGCTGAGGGGGGACCTTTAGCCCTATGTGGTGTGACAATACACGATAGGCTGAGGGGGATAACCTTTAGCCCGATGTGGTGTGACAATACACGATAGGCTGAGGGGGACAACCTAATCTATGTATTCCTTATCATTCCATATTGTTTTTATAGTCATTTCTTCCTTATATTATTTTCATCCCAAGAGTATTTTGACCATCTTTGTTTCACAACCTGGCAGCCAAATTAGCCCCATATAGTGAGACAGCAGAGGGAGAATCACCTGTCTCTAGAATCCCTCGTTTTCCATCTGACTTTATAGTCTGATCATTTAGACTATTTGACTTCACAAGTCACTGCATGATCAGCTTTACCGAATCCCTACAATAATATGATACAGTTATCGAGAGAGCGGACAATTCGGGAATTACTAATTTACATAGGCACATATTTACTGTTTACTATGGCTTTATATGACAGTCAAGTATAGGAGCATTCCTCCTATCTTTATGAGAATGGCAATGGATATAACAAAAGATGCCAGGAATAATTGAATTATTCACAGGGTAAATAATTGTTTGCCAAGGTTGTCTCTCCTTGTCTTCTCCAGTTATCAGAATGTTCAGTCCAATCTAGTTTGATAGTTGGGAGCTGGTAACGCAAGAGACACGGCTTAGTCCAATTTGGCTACTTATTATATTCACACTGATAAGATATTCTTATGTCAACAGTATTCAATATCTAGTAGTGAAAGGTTTACTTAGCTCTCATATCAGAAGCCTGACGCACATATATATGATACCAGGCTATATGTTGTTGATACTATTTGAATTACTCTGCTTCATTCGCTCGTCTAAATGTGGTGAAACTGGAGGTGTTGAAAAGTACAGTTCCCTAAATAAACCTAGTTTAGCAGCGATCATGGTGCTGAGACTAGCATTCGTACTTGTAAGTACGATGAGAACTGTGATTCCATCATTTCCACTATAATGGGGAACAGAATTTGGAAAATAAAGTAGCGATAGAAAAACAGATTTTTAACTTTGCTGGTGAAAAAGCTCTCACATCTTACCATTAATGTTTCAAATTGTGTGTGATTTCCTCATTGTGATAGATGAAACTCATCAATCCAGTTTGAATAGTGCATTCAAACACCTTCAACTACCTGAGCCCTTACAAAATCATATTCATAGTTGTTATTCAAATTGTATCACAGGACAGGGTTATTGTGCATTTTGACTTAAAAAAAGTCTGTGTTACTTTCTTTCTGCAGAGTAAATGCCCACCAGTATATAGTTCAGAAGAGTGGACACTGAAGTGTCAGGAGTATCTGTGGCTCACGTCTAACGCTGAAGGGCGCCTGCTATGTAGGACTTGCTCACAGGTTGGTGCTCTCATGCTAGATGAATCGACCACAGTAAGCGGAAAATTTTGATTAGTTGTTTATATTAGGTGTGCTTAGGACAAACTGCAGGCACTTTTTTTAGCCCTGGTGCGAACATCACTGTTTTGGTATGTTGGCAAACCGCTAGCTATAACTGACTGTACCTCAGTATGATAATGATAATATCAGGGTTAGAAAGCTTGCTAGTCTTTGTAAACAATATTGAGTTTCGTTCATCTTAAATCTTACAATTACAAAAGAGCTGAACAGATGTGACAGTATTTCATAATAGCCGCAGCTCACATCTTTTGGCAGTATGAACATTTTATTTGTCAACATTGATACAAAAAATGTCCATATATTGGAGTACATCTAGACCTCAAAAGCCTAGTTGGTAACAAACAAGACAAATAATACTTTGATTTTGCTTGTATTTAGTTCATTGTCTTACTTTTTAGAACTTAACGGTAGTAGAAAGAGACGGACGACTTTTATAGAGAGCAGTGAGGCAGAGTGGGCTGACCATAGAAAAGATCTACCCAATTTATTTGAGAAAGGATGGAAAGCCATTGAGCAATGTCCTGACTTAGGTAAGGATTGTGTGTAGTTGCTTTTCCCACTGCTGTCAAAGAATTATCATGGTAATGGTTTGGCTACATTGTACCCCTGCTCTTACTCATAACAATAATATTATGCTTGCTGCTTTGAATTCTGTGTCATTCATGCTGTCATACTGTCAGCCCAATTGTTTTTGGCAATAATAGCGAGACAAACCTTATTACACAGGTAGATTACTCCAGTATTGTGGTAAGAAATAGCAGTGATCCCTATCTTTACCAAAATGCTATTGCCTCAGTTATGTGGAGCCCACCCTATGATTAAATTTGTTTCCGAGGCTAGGCAAAACATTATTGGGAACGTTTGCTGGCATGGTGAGCCTCTAAGAGCTTTCTTTACCTGACGCTTTTATGTGCACACCTTTATTTTGTCATAGGTGGTAGATGGGAACATCGAGATATGATATGTGACGGATGTGCATCAAGCAACATTGAGCTTTATGACCAAGATGCTTACATCATTAGTCAAGGTCAATTTCGAACCAGATTTTCGAGTCTGAGCACAAAAGGTCAGTGTATTTATGGCTTAGAGTGTTGTCTGTCATTACCACAGACCAACCATGGTGTTTATGCCTACTGGAACTGCCAGTTTATTGTTGAGTTGGTATGGTTGATTAAAAATTTTTAATGATCATATGGTCATATCACTTGTCTCGACTCGAAGCATGGGCAGCGAGATATTTGACGCCTTAGGCTGCGCGGGAAAATAAAGGCAAAAGGATGACAATCTTGGATCGCTAAATAGATCATAGCCTAAGGTATATTACTAGCGAGCCTACATTGACAAGATTCATTTTCAAGTCTCCACAAAGTGCCGTGTCTGAAGGGAGAAGACAACCATTAACAAGTCTGCACATTTATTTTATTTTGGGTATGAGGAAACTGAAAATGAGGGTTAGAACTTCATGGAATGAGACAAATGTGCTGTAAACTGGTGCTCAAGTTAAAAAAGTGATAAATTACAAACAATAAAGTCGCCTAGCTTCCCTCCCACCCCTTGATGACCTCGATCGCCATCCCGAATGATTTTAAGGTCTGGCTGTGGATTACTATGAAAATGTTTCACTGCCTGCATATTTATATAATTGAAACAAATCTGATGATGATTACAATTATAATATATGATTTTATTGCAGACAGAATGGGGCAAATATCATACTCATCATTGGCCGAATACAGGTAGTCCCAATGAGTGAGAGATGGCAAGGGTGCAGCATTTGGCTTAGTACCAGCCAGACTTTCACTAGCAACCACACACTGCCCACTGGAGCAAGGAGTATCATTCTTAGGTTGCTCCAACAAAGGAGTAAATGTGTTACTCCTTGTTTGAAAACAGTGACAGCTCAAGAGGTCCATTATTATTTTATTTTACATTTGTTTACGGAGGAGTAACAGTCTCCTGTTTCTCCTTGCATTTACCACTCATCTGTATAACAATGTGTGAACCAGTCTGCCTATAGCTTATGTGGCAGAGCAGCAAAGTGAAAACACTAAAGTATTAATTCAGTACTAATAAATAGCATTTCATATGAGAGTTGAATTTGGTGCCATTTCTGAGTCTTTTGACTTTGGCTCTTAAAGTGGTGCAGTAATATTGAGCCTATGTAGTAGTAGTAGTATTCTATTTTATTTAAATTAAAACATGGGAAAAAAAAGTACCTCTGTTTGCAGGCAAATTTTGGAGTTAACATGGTGAATCACTGGTAAACACAGGATGGTATTTTGGAAGTTCTGTGGAAAGAAGATAAAGTGTTTTGGTTAAAGGCTAAGGCTGAATACCAAGAGTATTTTCTTGAAAAAGTGAAATTGATTGCATCTGCAGTATTTACAGGAAGAATTGATGTTTGAAATGTCATCCACTCTCAAAGTGTTGTTTCAATTAAAAACAATTAATTTGGGCAAAAATGTTTGTTTTCTTGAAGAAAGAATATAATATAAGTGTATATTTATTTAATTGTGAAGCTGTAACAGGTATTTCGAGAATACAGTAATACATTAATACAGCAATATTTCTCTATTGCTGATATATTTATGTGGATTTTGCCTAGTGGCTCAGCTTCCCTAGAGATCAGTGAGAAGACTAGTATTGTTGTAAATATCATTGCAAGGTTTTCTATGTAATTGCATTACTTAACTCAATGTGTAGATTTACCATCATAGTGTCTACCTTTCCAGTAGAATATAGGAAATGCAAACTTCACAACAAGTAGAATTTTTTCTACCTCTTAGGTATAATTTATTGTAATAATGTACTGCTGTGCATATACCTAATTGTGAAATGCATTACTATTTCGTTTCCTAAGATTTAAACCCACCATGTACCTCGAAAATATTTGGACTTCTAACACTGTAAATTTATTAAATGATATAGTGTTTATCGATTGATTGGTATACTTAGTGAAAATAATTACCTCATATGTTTTTATTAGGCAGGAAAATATTTAAGTATTGTTACTTTCACCAACTTTTTCTTGCCGAGTAGGCTTTTGCGGATTATTTCACTCTAAGATCCAGATTTTGTTAACCTAAACAGCAAATCATTAAAGAGATTTTTGGGCAATGTTATAATATGTTTTTCAACACGAAAAAAATAATTATGTGCGATAAGCTACTCCACTATGCCGATAGCACTTCAAGAACAGTTGTCTATTTGCTACACAATTTCATCAACCTGATATAAAGCCCTTTTATACCCTTTTCTCTCAATGACTAGTGAGAGGAATTGTCCTCTTGTTAACTTTTTGCATACCGACATGTTCGTTCCCCATCATGTCTGGGGAAGGGGATGTTATTATCAGAGAGCGTAAGGTAGATAATTTTCACACACAGTGAATGATTTCTTCTATACAAATATTTTTTTATCAGGCATTAATCATTATGATAAATTTGAAGCCAATAATTAGGGAGCTGTCTTTAGAAAAGCAAAATTTGACCACAACATACACTAACCTAAATATTCCTGCCAATGTTCAGTTAATAATCTTGTGACTGGTGGAACATCGATTTATTTGTGTTTCTAGTTGGATGAGGATGTGATGACATACTTGAATTAGACAAAGCAGATGGGAAGGTAAGATGTTAAATTACTTTTTGTACGATTCACGAGCATCCATAAAAATATTATTGTCTCTTAGTACGAGTCGGGAAATCCTGGAAATAGGGTCTGTTTTGTTGCCGTTTGTTGTATTTGCCAATAATCTAATTTTTAGACCTAACTGAGTACATAATCTAAGCCAAAACTCTCTGTTTTCTGTGACAGGCTAAAAATATACGGTATGTGTACAGGTTAGAAGTACTGCAAATATTTGTTTCCCGTAGGTTAAACCGGGTGCCTTAATAATTCAGTAGAACATTTTGTTATGCAATGTTATTTTTTCTCATTCTTGTGCTGGATATGGAATGCCTTGTAAGCGTAAGCATTATCACTCTCACAGACTGTCGAGCGGTGATTCTTTTACAGGGCCATATAACATAAAGATGGAGAGGACATTCTCCTGAATGACAGACTGCTGAAGGCTATTGGGATGTCAGGCGAGTTTTGTACATCAGAGCTAGAGCCTTTGTATTCTGATATTATTTGCCATGCGCCGAAGATTGAAGGTTTCAGCTACCATGGACAATCTTCAAGGTGAGGGACACTTGCTCTTGAGACCAATGAGAGAAAATAACACTGGTAAGTACCTCCAATACCAAACCTGCAATCTAGTTCATGTTGAAGAAAATTTCCATACTAAACTTTTTTTTCTATAGAGTACAGTCGTTAAAAGTGATAATGAAAACTGCCAACGATCAATAAATTTAAAGAAGGAAGGAACCCCCCTATTTGAGGTGTCGCAGAACATGGTTACCACTCGGGTAGTCGAGGCAGTCACACTCAAGGAGGATTGGACTTGTTGTAAGTTGCCTGTCCATTCTGTACGCTAATATGACCAGTCCTCCACTAAATTTCGTTTTGATTATATTTGTGATTATATTTATCGCAACAGCCGAAATTTCCAAAATTACCGCTTGCGGTAAGCCATCATGACAAAACAAAATCTGGAGGATTTCTTTTCAACCTATATCTCAGGAAGTTATTCACATATATCCTTGTATTAAGAGAGTGTTTAGGGTATAATGTCGAAGATGGAATGTATTACACCAAGTTATCTGTGAAACACCATGATGAAAGCATGAGACGACATTGTTAGTAGTAACCGTAAATTATCATAACCAACACAAGTTGCAGGCCAAATTTTATGTCAATTAAATAGTCTCGTTCTGATCATTTTTACCCTTTATTTTGCTACATTTACACATTATGTACAAGACTTGTTTTTCGAGCTTGAATGTCATGTCACAAACCAAACCAGAATTGAACACCTGGCAGCCTCTTACTAAGGCATCGACCAGACCAAGCTATGGCAGCTTGGAGGAGCTGATCCAGAAGAGGCAGACTAGATGTCTTAAGCTGAAGCCTCACTACCTCGTATTGAGGGCTAAACTTTATTATTTACAAGCTTGTAATAGATTATGGTTATCATTGACGAAATTCATTGACAAGGTATTGATAACTTCATCTACCGATGTCACTTGATACTTCCATCAGAGAGCTTGTGATGAACTGTACATTGGGTAGGTTATGGAGAAGGCTTATAATCGTTATGAGCATGGAACAAAGCACCAGGACACTATCAAGAAGCAGAAAACCAGAAGGTCAGCTGATGAAATGGTATACAAAGGAAGACGAGCTACATTGGTCGATGCCCTCAACTCTGTAATCGATAATTACTTTGTGAGTCTGTACACACATGACCAGTCAGAAAGAGGATTTGACAGAGGGAGAATTCTCTCCTGGAAAGATACTGCAGGCCAATTAAACGAAGATATAATTGCATATAGCTGCTATTGAACACTATAAGTTTGCCTCCGAAAAATTTATTGAGATGCTCATTGAAACACAGGACGATATTGCTGGAGGCAACCGAGTCAAGTTCTCGAGGGAGTTAAGTTTGCAGAATGGAAAGGGAGTGTGGCCCAGAAATGCCGAACAGGACTTGTGAGAACCAACAAAAATCTAAAACTAAACCAAAAAGTAGGAGACTCCTAAGTCCAATTTTAGTTTCATCTTTTAATGTTAACTGAACTTAATAATAATAATAAAGTTTGTATATAAAACGCTTATAAAATTGTTAGAAACGATTACACACTCGACATCTATGGGCTGGTTTCGTTACACTGATCGGATTAGAGCAGTACAATGACCTCTGCTTCAACACATGCGGCCGTTATCTTATTCAGAAGGGGAAGTCTTATTCTCATGGTCAGTCGTTACTGAACTTTAACATGCCTACGGAAGCAGATGAATCAAGGGTAGGGGTTGGCAACGGTCTCAGACTACATATAAAAGTCAAAGAGCTGAATTTTTTTGAAATGTCATTTCATGATGCAATGACATTTTACCTACTTGATCATGCTTAATACACTTGAAAATGACTATACAGAGAGAAGAGAGACTGGAGATTCGATTTATCTTGATTGTAAGAACCTACGAAACGGAATTCACATCATAATTATGTGCTAAATATGAGGTGGTAAATGTTGAATATTCGCTGGAAAAATTGAATTTTTAAATTTAAAGTCAGACTGTTGCTGTTAACTTAGTTGGTCTTTAAAACCATTTAGAATGTTTATTAGGTCTCTGTTGCTTGCCCTTGTATGATGGATATGTTGAGACTGTCTGATTTTGTGCTGAGTCATAAGCTTTAATGTGACAAGTTATACTGATGAAATTTCAATTTGAATTCTTTTAAATGCAATGTAACTGCAACTTGGTTAATGTGATCACTCAAAAATTGATGATGGATATTTGTTCTACACATGTTTGAGCCTGGGAAATTACTTATTGACAATGCTTTAGGGAAATGTGCTTCTTTTATTCTGGCTTATGATGAACACACCTCATTTTACCTCAAAATCTGATCAATTTCCTGCAAGATACCCTCTTGGTAGCTGTGTTGTGGCACTAACTTGATGTTATTTCACAAATACATTGTCCTACATCCTAAACATCAGCTAATTATTCTGCATTACAAAAGAATAATGATATTATAATCAGATGTGGGCCTAATTTAGGAGGTAATTTTTTTGTTACATAGGCCTACCAGTCTTCCTCAACAAACATTGGACTTATCCCTAGCCCAGACTCTTTCTTATTTTACAGGCCCTAGACAGGTACTACCAAAGAGTTGATGTTAAGCTGTCATAAACTGTGATGATTGCCATGTATGTGCCAGCGATACTGCAAGAGATACAACAACAAACAGGTACATACAGATATGTGTCCATCAGTTTCCTCAAATAGCATTTATATGCTATTACTTGAATAATGTCATCAATGTTCAATTAATCCAATCACAAGCCCTTTGATTGCTTGCCTTCATTGCCAAATGATGGTCATATCAATGCTATTTGAGTACTTACAGGGGGCGGCACGTGAAACCTGACACGGGAGCCCCCCTTCCGGTTTCAGTTCGCTCAGCGGTTTCCCTCCCTCCCCTACTTCCGGCTGGCTCGCCACCTCAGCGACAACGGGGGAGTCTAACGCCCTCATGCACCCTTCGTCGCCTCTCGAGGCCGCCTCTTTTAAACCATACTCACGGCTACTCATCAAGAGTGATCCACGGCAGCTTCCGGTTGCTCTCACGTGGCCTGGCTACAAGCTGGTCACAGTCCTGGTGATAACTCCCTGCAGCAACATTCATAAATTGAATGTTAACTGTGTTGCTACCATATGTTGAGACTGTAAATAAATGAGAATTAGGAATTATTGAGTTTCCTGTTACAAATATAGATGCTGGGGACGTTTCACTTTCCTATTCAATCTGTGATGTAGGCACACTGTCAAACTTTATGCGATACATTGATTGATCATATTAACCGAAGCACTGGTTATCTAATTCGATTTTCTAAAATGGAACACCACACCTGGCATAATATAGCTGCCTCTTTCAATAGCAGTTGACTAATATTTTTGCAATGTTATAGCGCTGACCTGTCATGTTGCTGTTGGATCCACAAGCCTGCCTCTGGTGACCGAACCAGTTCTCCAACACGTCTTGGCTAACTCGGTGAGGAATTAGTCCATGACCTAGCTCAACAGCTTTGTCACACAGGGCAGCAAATCCTCTGCAGGCTGTCTTTAGATCACTCAGCGTTGTTACAGGTGGCACATCAGATGGGCTTGGCACTCTAGGGCTGTGTGGGTCAAATCTGTCATGATCCCAGGCAGTGAAGTAGTCCAGTATGGGCTGGAGTTTCTATAACCAAATGAATATCAACTTGAAATGGTAAGATAATTATCGACTTGGAGTAAAAATATGTTAAAATGTCCTGATTTATTAGGTCTGTGAATAATGAAGTGTGTTTTAGGAGCTAGCAGAAAAAGATTTTGAGCTGGTCTTTATTGTTGTCTGTGAAGAAGAAAGATTGCATGTGTTCTGCTTTGGTGAAAAGCTGCTTACCCGCTTGAACTGTGGTAGTTCGTCTTTTTTCACCACCGTTCTGGTATTCATGATACCCCACAGATGTGCACACATTCTAACAAAGAGACCTGTCTGTTCGTATCCAGCCTTCTCTAGCTCATTTGCGACCTGTTCATTGATGACCTGAAAATCAAAATGAATATTCAAACCTCTTGTATATAATTGGATTCAAGACTGGCTCATACATTGCTAAATTCAAAGATAAATGTTCAATTTTAAATTTGTTCTTGTTTTCTCTTTACTATATTATTATATATCCTTCGACAGTCGACACCTATTCGGGCAGAAAAAAAGACTCACCTTTTCCATGAGTGGGATTCTCATTTTGGAGAAGTTATTCAGGTACACAGCATTGTTGGGTATCCTGGACATGCTCCACCCGATACTTCGTGGGGCATCCTTGATGGCTTCTACATGAGACCATACCAGCCGTTCGCCTTCCCTGATCATGTGGCGTGTAGATATTTTCTCAGTTCTACTGTTATTCAGAGCGTTTCTGTAAAATAAATAGAATATTTTTAAATCTTAATATGATGCGCTAAAGTAAGACTCCCTTATGGCCTTGTGGAAATGATTCCTTAAACCCTCTGTTTTCTCAAACTTTGGATCAATAAACTGATGGGTGATATTCTAATATGTGTGTTACGTACCTCAGCTTCTTGAGCAAGTGAGGGGGGTCGGATATGACGATGATAAACTCCGTCTTCTCGGCCATGATGTTGAATGCCAGGTGGCTTTCTGATCCAGTGGTGATGATATCCTATATGATAAGAGTTCAAAATAATAATCTTGAGCTTCACACACCAAAGGAACCAGTTTAAAGCATCATACAATATTACAAGCTTGACTTCAACAATTTTACATGCAATTTTATTTTGAATTAATTCTCCAGTCAAAACAATCAATACATCATGCTTACCTGAAATTTTCTGTTGGCAGGTGAACCATCAAAGATGGTAGCCATGATGCAGAGGTTATTCTGCATCAGCAGACGGACACCTTCCCAGAAGTATTTGTGAATGTCAATATAACTGACTGTGGTTGTTACAAAGTAGGCGAGAGGATAACTGAAGTTCGTAAATGCGCATGTCCAGAAGAACTGGAGAACATGTGATCCAAGTTCACTCGACTCTTCACAAAAACCTGAAACATCAGTTTTAAACATTATCAACCAACCAAGGTGTGATATCTGATATGACTGTGATATCTGTTAGAACTGGTAGCTATTATATGGTGGTTCATTATAGTTAAATGATACATGACTTGTGATAGCACGGAACATTGTGTTGTTTTTGCAAAACTTGGACTAGCTATATGTGGTATGAATATCAATATGAAGCACATCAGTTAGAGATTGACCACTTACCAACTAAATCTCCTGTGTGAGGATTGAACACGATTCCCTCTTTCCCCTCAACCTCATCAAAACAGACGATACCATATCTGGCCTTTGGTGGAAGATGAAGCAAAGTCATGGTGTCCCTGAGATCTTTTATTATCTTATCGTCCCAACCACTGGTGCTGTGCCCATAACTCTTATATCTCCTCACAGTTGAGGAACTAGGGAGACACATCCCAGCTTTCCTTAGCTTATCAAGTTCACCTTGATTAAAGTACAGTATACTTCATTTGAAAAAAATTTAAAACACATAGGCCTAACACATTTTTAATTGGATGCAATGATCAATTTTTTCACGAAGACAAAACAAACCTTTAACGAAGTCGAGTGCACTGAGCATTTTACTACTTAAGTCATCGTATGTCCAGTGTGAAAAAGTCATCGTATGTCCAGTGTGAAAGCTTCAATGGATGCATTATGTTTTCCTCCATTTTTTTAAGACTCATACAAGCCTAGTAGTCACTTCCTTTAACAATTCAGATAAATTAGCAAAGCTGGCACCAACATACCTCTTCTGAGGGCTCCAACACAAAACTTGATTGTCCCCACACTCCACCTTCTCTGTCTTGCCACAAGATCGAAGTTTTTGATCTGGTCTTCGATCAGATCCAAACGGAACTGATCCTGAGTGCAGCCTATATAAACAAATAAATTCTCTTTTTCAGCTGGTGTTTTTGTGATGGGACTGACACGTAATGAATCAAAGTGTAGCTACAGCAGATTATCCCGACACATATTAAAGAGAGACAATGATGGCACAAGTCACAGCTGCAGGTATGTATCAAGAACAATAATATTTAAGTGAGGTTAGAGCCAAAAAGAAGTGAGCTTGAATTCTTGGTTGAAATTGATTGAATTTTAGCTTAAATATTGTCTCGATGTTAGATGTATGGGTTTCTCACCTGTATGTATATCCTGAATGTGTGTGAAAAGCAGCTTGTCCTTCTGATAAATCTTCCCACAATTCTCCCATCTACAAACATACTCCTTCAGGATCGGAGCAGTGTCAAGCTGAAGGTCAACGTGAGTTGAGATGTGACTGGTGAGATCTTGCACAGTGCCAAAGGCATACTCTGCTTCCTCACAGCCTGTCCACCGACAGATGGGGTTGGATAGCCTGAGCTTGAGATTTTGAAAGATCTCATTTCCCTGAGCTTCTGGAGCTTCTTGTTCTATTTCCGGTTCTGGCGGGGTTTTTCTTCGTCCTATATTTTTAATCAGTGTTAGTATTGTTTTACATTGTTTACAGAGTAAGTTTGGTCCTACTGGAGCTCTGCAACCTGCAGACCGCAGTCGCACCTCTCCCTCCAGGCTTCTCTCCATAAATCCGATGTGAAGCTGGTTGTGATGAATTGATGTGTCCATCTTTATTTGGAATTGGGTGTCGATAATGTTGCGGTATGTTTGGTATATGATTTTCCTGCATTTTCTATTTTCTTTCCTTGCCTCTATTTCTTTTAATGTCAGCCCATTTATTCTTAGGAGACCTCTTCTAATGTAACCTACAAGATAATACCACTAGTTAGCAAACTGTGCTTGTCTTGCAAATTTTTTGCCATGATTGTATTTTGCATCAAATCTATGCTTTGGTGATTACTGATTATGTATTTGCAGCTGTCTTATACCTCAATTAGCAGTATTATTTACAATTCAGTGGTTTGGTTTCTCTTCGCAAGATTAATAATTTCAACAATCAACTGTTAATGTCAATACAACTCAGTTATTTAAAGTCAAAAATGCTCAGTTGTAGTTATCTCCTCCTTACTTTTCCAAAAGCTATCTCCTTCCTACAGTTTTTAATTCAGAATAACCACATTTGGTCACCTGGATCGTTAGTCAATCAGCTAACTATTCATTTATCTCTTTCTTCAAAAAAATCCAAATCTGACAAAAAATCTCCAAGTTCGTGTTTTTCTGTTTGGGCAGAACTACACTTCTACATGGTAACTCACAGAGATCTGGTTTTTTTTGGAGCATCAGTTCATTACATTATCTAAATGAGCTTTTGAGGGCATGTTTGAAATATTTTTTTGACATATTTAAAATTGCGATTTACTTTTTCATTACGGTGTTTATTTCATCCATCAGTGCAGTGGCAATGTTGCGCAAGGCAGTGCAAAGAGCCTATATATTTGTAGTTTCTATGCCATTGTGTACAGTTTCAAACAAATTCTAATTGCCTTTTATCAAAGGAGTGGAGCAATTTACAAATGACAATGGAGATGCTATACTGAACTTAAACAAAAGAATATTTCTGTTGGTTGATATAAGTTTTCAGTATAGATCGTGGTGACCCATCAGTCACCCATCAAATTCTATCAGAATGACTATAGACCTCAAAATAATTAATATTATTAATATTTCGAAACATGGTTTGGATTTGGCTTTTTCAGTGGATACTGCTCAATGATAGCATTTTCGAACTACACCCGTTTGATATTAAATTTTACTCGAATGTCATCCCAATATTTTTATTATTGAAAAACGCTAATGTAACTATGCTGGATGCGTATAGGATTATGATAACTGTGTGTCTGGAGGGCTCACCCTTAATAACACACATGATATTCTATGTGAAATATTCTGCTGCATTTTCAGTGAGCTGGTTTCTGTATGTTCGACCTTGGTGTATCTATCACCATTAAGGAATTGCAGTCCTGAAATAACCATTGACAGCATTCATGTTACGGTTGAATTTGTACATTTGTTTAAAAATCGTGCCCTGGGACTGCATCTATAATGCAACAAGTTATAATGTTGTTACTTTTGAGGATTCGGTTAGCCAAACAGGTGGGCTGCCTCAATAAACAACAAATCTGAGATGGCCTCCAAACAAAATTGGAAGCAATTCTTCACGCAGTGCATTGAAACGATCCAAGTACAATTGAGACCTCTGCTGGATGAAGATATCAGTTAGAGCAATTACAGACATTGTTTTCTCACAGTAAATTTTCTAATCCCTCAAGAAAATCTTATTTGTAAACAACCAGTGTATTGCAGTCTCTGTGTTTCATTACAGGGAAAGAATTTGTTACTGTTGTGCCTTGTTTATCTTTTCCAAATTAAAGGCAATGTAATATTAGAATATCAAAACCTGAGGATAAACTTTGTGTCTCAAGACTGATTAAAATTGAAGGTTGATTTAAATCAGATGTCTTGTCACAAGCCAAATCCCGGAGCATAGGCGGCGAAATTCGTTGCCTTAGTGGCCAGGCCACAATATCTGCGCCAGGTTGCTCTCTGTTTGCAGGCAGGTCGGCGCACACCTGGGTGCCAACCAAACCCCAGTAGACGATGGACCGCAGACACATTTGATATGAGGCCTTTTGGATAAATTTAAGGTTCAATGATTGCACAGACCAAGGGTACATTGTGGCAGCATCATTCAACGATTGTAATAGTTAATCCTATTGTAAAAACTGCCACAATACTGCCTTCCTAGCTATACCCACCGTATCGATTTAGCTAGGATAGTTAGGTGTAATTTAAGCATAAAACTTCATGTCTAATTGTGGAGTAAGGCTGTACAAAGAGAAGTTTTTTACGGGAGAGCCTGCATATTCTATATTTTACTGTAATCAAGAACTTTGAATTCAGTTCATTCTCCAGAACCCTATAATTCTGACAAATAGATGAAAGGAGTTTTTGGCATCAAGCTTCCCATAACTTTCCCCTTGATGCAAAGCTCGCAGGTACCTTGACCAAGGAGTAAAAAACTCTTTCCTTGACTATTGTTAAAAAATTTTCTCTGAATCCCTTTACTCTGTGAAACAGTCTATCCACATGCTTGAAACTAAAATGTTTTACACAGATAGATAGATGGGGTGATAACTCTATACTGCAAATGAGCCACCAAATTTCAACAATAAGAGAAGACAACTTCTTAGCCCAAGATTTGCCCAAATTGACTTTAATGAACTGAGAATAGATAATTATATCAAATTGATGTTGATGATTGTTTTGAATATCAGATTTTCTAAATGCTCACCAGCTTTCCTAGCCTTGACCGGCAGAAGTTGTTTCACGCGCAGGTGAAACCACTGAGATATGGTTTTTTGTCCTTCTAGGAGACCATTTCGCACAACTGCCGTGTGACTTCCATACTTTACATGTGTTATTGTAATCGACAGTTTTCGAGAGAGTATGATTATTGGCTGGTGGTATATATGGTTTTCCATGTTTTATTCTAAAAACATAAAAAAATGTAGTCAAATTATTATATAATAGTAAAAAAAACAATCATTTACAATTCTATATTTGTGCACTTGCTGCAAAACCAGTCCCCATCTGGCACATCCCTAGCAACCATACCAACACACACTAAATGATACCACCCATCGCACCTGCTACACTGCACCCAATCGCTACAACTGCTTTTGCATCCTTTGGTACAGTCAAATCTTTTTGTCTTTTTATATTTTGATATTTTTACTATAGATGATTTCCGTTTAGATGATGATGAGCAGGCATGGTGGATGCAGATGTGGAAGGAGATGATTGTGATTCAACAGAGAGGGTGACGCGTAAGGCAAAGCTTTGTTTTTTTGGTTTCAGTGAGTTGTCGTTGAGGAATTGATTGACAGCTGACTTCATAGTCAGCTGCGACATTTCCTGCAACAGAAGGGTGATGGTTTGACTGGTGAAATGAGGTGGGAAGAGCTCTTTGAAATGAACATGAAGGGGATGGTGAGACTTGATATCGGTGATAATGTGGTTTGCGAGTTGAGAGGTTAGTTGTTTACAATTTTCCATATTCAATTTTTCAAAGATAAAATTTGAGAGCTTGTAGAAGAATTTGAGGTAAGGTGCATGTGAGAGAACAGAGAACTTACCATTGGCATCCTGTTGGTCTTTACCAAGGCATTCAACCGATGGAATGAGAGATTTTTTGTTTTGTCGGCATCGCATAAGAACCCAGCCACTGATCCAAGACAATCTATCAGCTTGGTCAGAGGGTAGATCTTCAAATGCGACGGGTGTAAATAGATGTTTCGTCTCTGATGAAGAAGGTTGATTTGTTTGAGCTTTTGATAGAGCAGGATGAATTAGAGCAAGGACGAGGCTAGAGAATGCAGCACGCAGATTTGGTAAGAAGGTATATGAAGAGTGGTCATTATTGTTTTGATTGTTATGTGTAAGTGAAATGCATTTAGTGAAGAAGGTATATATTTCCATATCTGGTTCCCGCAAAAACCACATAACCTTACTGAGTGTCTTATCATTCTGTTTACACTCAAGTGTTCGGATCTTTTGGATAATTTTGTTGTATAATTGAACAACATCATGATCTGAGGTGGTAACAAGGTTGTTTTTTGCGATGAACTCGTTTAGGAAGGTAATGTTGAACTCCAACATGTCTATTCACCTTGAGAGATTTCTGATTTTCTGATTTTCTGTTGTTTCTGTTGTCTGCAAATAATGAATAAGATACTATGAAGTATTTCATAAAAATATGGTCATTTGCTCACTGTCCCTGTAGAAAATATTTCTATTGTATTTGATGAGAGCAGAGATAATTATGCAGTGAGCGTTTTACAGGAGTGCGCAGCTGGTATAACCAGGGAGTTGGGTCCCAAACTCCCTGGTATAACAGAGCGGTGTATTTTCTTGTTTGGGAGTTGACCGCTCTTTGAACATAATAATTTTAGAGAGGGTAACTCCTAAGAAAGGCAGAAATTATGATTATAGGGATTACTACTTTTAACTATATATTTCTTGCAGGTGAGCCAATTATAATGAGTGAGTGAAAGTTAAGGTTGTACAGATACTTACAACAAATAACAGAGATGTGCGAAAGAGAACGGCGTCAGTAACAGGATACGGCAACAGGCAACGGTACAAAATCTGTAACACAGAATAAAAGAGTCAGACAGTGAGTTCATTACAATTCTCTGAATGTCATATAGCTTCAAATTAGTTAATCAAGTCTCGATTTGATATAAGCTCAGGCTATATTACAAGAAATAGTGACGATAACTATGAAACAATTTATTTCTTGCAGGTGAGCCAATTATGATGAGTGAGTGAAAGTTAAGGTTGTACAGATACTTACAACAAATAACAGAGATGTGCGAAAGAGAACGGCGTCAGTAACAGGATACGGCAACAGGCAACGGTACAAAATCTGTAACACAGAATAAAAGAGTCAGACAGTGAGTTCATTACAATTCTCTGAATGTCATATAGCTTCAAATTAGTTAATCAAGTCTCGATTTGATATAAGCCCAGGCTATATTACAAGAAATAGTGATGATAACTATGAAACAATTTATTTCTTGCAGGTGAGCCAATTATGATGAGTGAGTGAAAGTTAAGGTGGTACAGATACTTACAACAAATAACAGAGATGTGAGAGATGTAGTAGTATGTCTCACCTGATGTCTCACCTGATGATTCTTAGCTCCTAGCGCCGACTTCAGCGTCGTGACTTCAGGAACGTTAAAAACTGATGAATCGTTTTACGTTTCCAGGTCATTTACCGGTAAACCAATAAGGAACAGCTTTACATCTAACCGGGGTTCGGGGCAGGGGCTGTTAACAGTGGGCAACCAGGCAGTAGACAGTTCCAGTCTTTGGCAGTTCTAACAAAAAAGAACCGGCGATAGTGCAGAGTGTTGGTAGATGGAATGAAATACTGCTGTGCATGGCGTCTGCTGGAGTGGTGTGTTGATCTAGACACATGTTCATTGATGATGTGAGGAGCATTAAAGTGGTAGGTGCGAAAGACCTGCAGTCGCCTACACTTACGGCGGTCATCCAGTGGTTGAAGGTCAAGCTTTGAGAGAAGACCTGTGGTGCTGGTTTTCCTGTCGCTGCGCCGGATGCCACAGATAAACCGGGCTGCGCGACGCTGAACTGCTTGGAGTTTGGTCTCTACAGTCTGGGTAAGAGTGTCCCAAGCGCAGGAAGCATACTCGAGTACTGGTCTCACTAGCTGTTTGTAGGCGGTGGAGCGAATGTCTTCTGATGTTGTGAGGACATTACGTCGTATGAAGGCTAGGGTGGCATTTGCCTTACTAGTGATTTTGGCTATGTGTTCGTGCCAGGTTAGTTTTGAGTCAACATACACACCAAGGTATTTGGTGCAGTTGGTGCGGGGGATCTCGATGTTGTGGAGTTTTTAGGAGTTCTCTGATGGGCGTTTCTTCCTTGTGAAACAAATATGCTCACATTTCGAGGGATGAAACTCCATGTCCCACTGATTCTCCCACTGCTCAAGCCTGCTCAAATCATCTTGGAGTGTTTGGTGGTTGATTGCATCAGAGTATACAATTGTGTCGTCAGCAAACAATCGTACTGTTGACTTGATGTTGTCGGGCATATCATTGATGTAGTACAAGAAAAGAGTTGGGCCGATCACTGAACCCTGAGGAACTCCTGAGGTGACAGGGGAGACGTCTGACTCTTCTCCTTCAACTACAACCTTCTGGGTCCTGTTCATAAGGAAGTCATCAATCCATGATAACACTTGAAAGGACACTCCGTACGTTGCTAACTTCAGTAATAGTTTGCTGTGGTTAACTTTGTCAAAGGCTTTTGAGAAGTCCAACACACAAGCATCTGTCTCGATCCCTTTGTCAAGGTTTTTGGCGATATCATTGGCTAGTTCAATGAGTTGGCGTTCGCAACCGTGGTCTTCCCGAAAGCCGTGCTGGTTCTTGAAGAGCAGTCCCTGTGACTCAGCATAAGATGTTAGTTGACTGGTGACAATATGCTCTAGAACTTTGCTGACTACACAGGTAAGACTAACAGGCCTGTAGTTGGATGGTAAGCACTTGTCCCCTTTCTTGAAGATTGGCGATATTATGGCCTTCTTCCAGTCCAGTGGAACAGACCCTTTGTCGAGTGAGAGTTGGAAAAGACTCGATAGTGGTGCGGTAAGTACGTCATCCAGCTCTCGGAGCACCCTGGGACTAATGCCGTCTGGGCCCGTGGCCTTGTATGGGTTTAGAGTTCTAAGTTGCTTGTGGACGCCGTTAGTGGATATGGAGATGTTGGGCATGACTGATTTAAGGGTCAATGTCAGGTAGTCTATTCTTGGCGTTGGCTTGGAGAAGACTGACATGAATTGCTGATTCAGCAGGTTGGCCTTCTCCTTAGCAGTGGTAGTCAGAGCACTTCCTTTCTTCAGAGGGCCTATATTAGAGACAGCAGATGAGCGTCTGTGTTTGATATAGGTCCAGAAGCGTTTTGAGATGTTTCGTTGGGATTTATCTTCTTCGGTAAACAAGCGGTGCACATAGTCGGCATGTTCTGTCCTCAGTTGCTTCTTTACTAAGGCACAATATAAAAGATACCTTGCCTCCAGACGAGGGCAACCTCTTTTCTTGACACGCTTGTAAAGTCTATTCCTGATCTTTATCAGCTTATGGAGGTCTTTTGTTATCCAGGGACAGGAATCCTTACGCTTGGGTTTCCGCCGAGGGATATAGATCTCCATAGCCTCCAGGATTAGTGTTTTGATATCAGTCCATAGTTCGTCAGGACTTGTGTGGTATTGCTGATCTATGCTGGTGAGGCGGGGTGCGAGGTATTTTGTCATACCCTGCCAATCAGCGTGTCTGTACAACCATATTTTTCTGAGTTTTTGTGTTCTGTTAATAGCAGTGACATTGATCTCAAAGAACACAGCTGCATGGTCACTTATGCCAGGGATGACTTTGACTCTGTTTATTTGATCTGGAATGTTTGTGCAGACGAGGTCTAGAGTGTTATGGAGACGGGTCGGCTCAGTGACAATCTGGGTGAGCCCAAAATCGTCCAGGATGTCAGCAAACTCATAGTGAAGAGCTCTATGTTGGGCTCCTGTTTTAAGACTGTTACTTGACCAGTCCCAACCAGGGTAGTTAAAATCCCCGGCCACAATTACAGAGCTAGGTCTCTTCTTCCCTAGTATATGGTTGAGTGATGACTGTAGTTGGGTATTGAAGTTGGTGTCAGATACTTGGGGACGGTAACATGCAGCGATGTAAATGTCGCGATGGGTTTTGCAGTTTATTTTCACCCATGTTATTTCAGCTGAGGTGGTGATCGTAGCGTCTGTGCTTATGATGGAGTTGTTCACAGCAATCAGAACACCACCGCCGCATGTTGCGCGGTCTTTTCTATAAATGGTATAGGACTCAGATTCCAGTTCAGCATCGCCAATGCTTGGATCCAGCCAAGTCTCAGTCGCAATAATGACATCTGGCTTAGTGGATGAGATGAGATTTTGCCAAGCCCCTTTTTTCCTTACTAGTGATTGGCAGTTGATATTAATGAAGCGCAGTGGCCGTCCCCGTGCGGGCGGTAGCCTAGGTCTGGTTGGGGAGGATGTGTGTACTGGCTTACTGGCAGAGTCCAGAGAGTCAATAGTTTCGGTTGAGGTGTGGTATGATTTATCTTCTACACACGAGTCATGGTTACATTGAGATTGATTATCTACTTGAAGTAAGTCTGGGGATGTTGTTGAATAGTGGCTGGTGTTGCAATGTGAGCAGATCCAGTTAACACTGTCGTGACCTAGTTTTGAATATTCATGAGATGGAATTCTTTGACAGTATAGGTGGTACCAAACGTCACATATCTCACATAGTACACCAGGTTCACCCCAGTCTCCAAATGGGTGCTTACATGTGCCACACAAGTAAACAGATGAGCTGAGTTCTGTTATTTATGATGATGTTAAAACAGGATCAGGCTGAATGGTGGCCATCTTGGATTCAGCAGCTGCTGAACAATGAAGAATATCTCTCAGTGTCAGACAGTAGAAGCGTAGAATGACGAGGGATGGGGTTCAGGGAGACTTAGGGAATGTTTTATAAAAGCTGTTCCTCTAAAACACTTGAATTTCGGGTTAAAATTATGCTAAAACCTCTTTAAAATTTTCAGCTGGATTTAAAACTGGCTAGCCGCCATTAAGGTCAAGGTCCCTCTAGTAGTAGTAGTAGTACTTGCAACGGTTAGGCCCTACTGGATAAAATCTACAAGATGACGCAGAAATGGTTATCTTAGGCATAAGAAACAATATGGAATATAATTTAATGATAAGCCTGCTATCTGCTGTGCAAATTTAGTAGTGTCTTGTAATTACACAAGAAAAGTTGGTGGGTAATGAAATTCCTTGTAGGACATGTGGTAATTTGAAGTTATCATCTCAATGAGCATGAAGTGACAACTATGACTCTTACAAGGAAAGCCGCTTTTTATCTATCACCCGCTATCAAACCAAAGTTACACGCTTTGTTCCTGATATCATCTACTATTATTCATATGGGATTGTATCTTATTCTCAAATGGAGATTGTAATGATCATCTTTCTATGCTTGGATTGATTTCTACTATTACCATTCTTATTATTAACAATTAAGTGAAATAAATTTTCTGAATGAAACGTATATTATAACTAAATATGTTGTCGTGAGTTGAGAGCAAGTTGATATTGTGGGTGCAGAGAGGAGTCTACTAAAAACAAATGATTTGTGTCTTTTAGCACAAAAATAGCTCTTTTCTCTGTTTTTCGCCGTATCAACTTGGGTGGTCCAGTGCATGCTCGCTTCACATCTAATGTAATCCATGAGAATACATAACCGCTTAAGTTTAAGCAAGAGTTGCCAATATGAAGACATGCATTCAGATGAATCAAACTGCCAAATATAAGCAGTTACGGTTCTTACAACTTGGGTGGTCATAGACTAGCGACCTATCATGATTTTTAAATAGTTAAATTTATTCGGTATAAGTGACTGGCCCATCGGGAGATGTATCATCTACATGAACTGTTAGTCACTTCAATGACATCTAACTTTCAGCTATATCGAGTGATATTACAACGTGGCGGGATACTATTACGCAGAATTCCAATCCATCCTTGTGAATTAGCTTCCAAATGACTAGGTGTATAATTCAGAGTTGGGATACTTGAAAGTTTAGCATATTATAAGTGTTATATGCCCAGAAATTCCTCAAAAGAACAAAGTTTATGCACTACTTAAATTTCACTTACCCTCTGCAAATTGGTACCAGTCCAAACTAGTGAGCTTGGTCGTCTGCATTGTCGTCTGCATCAGATCTTACAAGGGGAGAAAACCCAAGGACCATTTGATTGGCCAGTATCACATCTTGTTGCCAAGCATTATGTAAACAACATTAGCCTTGTTATTATCACTGCAGGACAACAAATCAGTAGCAAAGTGTTTGGATAAAGTTTAGTCTGCGGTATTTGCATGGACTATACAGACCTACTAAATTGTCCCTGTAAGCATCGATAATAATAGCTAAGTTTTTAAGGACAGCAAAACAGGTCCAAGACAGAACTACCAGTCTCGTTGCCTACCCCTAAACTATGCCCTTGGATGAATTCAAAAACCATATACCTCATACAAACTAGATAACAGAATATGTTGCGTTACGTCCTCAAAAGTGAAAAATGAAGACATAACTTTACGTACATGTGTAACTGCTGTTACTTCAGTTATGCAAATGCCTAGCGATACACAGTGACAGATTCTCTGCATCCCGTTATGACATCATTGCTAAGGAGAGGAGGACAAAACATCAAACAATGGAACAACTCGCCAGACTGTGTGATGTGATGTCCAATGCTCTGTGAGATAAAAGAAATGGGGACTTTGTCGGGATCTTTGACACCATCAATGACGAATGGAAGGGTCATGTTATTCCATTTCAGTTGAAACACCTCACGTATAAACAGCATCATACCAAGTCACCACTATAACCATGTTCTTACTAAATTATGCGGCCGAAACGGAGGGCAAACTGCAAATTGACACCGAAACCAGATTGATATGGTTAAACTGAGATCTGAAAGGTGCAGCAATAGAGAGGTATCATTGGAAGCAGCTATTTTTCAATAGGTGAATTAACACTTTTTATTTTGTTAGGTTTGTCGGCTGTATGACACTTTCTTGGTTGATATTAGCCTTGCAGGCAAAGATACGGACTTAAGGTCCAGCATGTGACAGAGTTAATACACTTAGTTATGTTTTGTTATTTCACCCAAGGTGAAATTTTTTAAGGGGTCAAACTTGCTATAAATTTTGTCCCCGTATCTGTCACATTTCTTTGGGGGGCCCTCTAAACCATTCATGTAAAATAATTGATTTTTTTTGGTGGGATTATTTTCTTTGCTTAGCTCAATGGTATAGCCAAGTTTCAGAAATTTCTGTAATTTAGATCTCCCACTTTTTTCACGTTATTTAATTGGTGCTCTCACGGCCGATTAACCAAAAGAATTTTGGTTGTAGCATGGAGACTTTGTGACAACCCTTTTTCACTTGTAAATCCAGATGAATATTTAATAGACCTTGAGCTGATGATTGATGATCATATTATTAGCAACAATTCATTTTGACAGTAAGGTGCTCGAAGACTTCAATTCATATTATATCCATGTGGTTGGTAAGATAGTTAACATATGCGAATAGGTACGATGAAATTCTGAAGCGTCCTACTGGTATATCAGAAACTCAATAACCATCAGTCTGCCCTCAGAGTGAACCCTATCATTTTACCACTACTGAAGCTCACCTGAACTGGAATTTTACTTTAGATATTGGCACGGGCAATGAATTACAATGTGAGAGCAAGAGCATTGAAAGGAAATAAGCGAAAATGTTAAGTTAAAGCGTTAGCTAGGAGAAGCCTTAAGCCTACTTTGGCCGTGTTGCTTCACGAGACAGTGTGACTTTATTTCTTTGTGTACATATGATTTACAATCCTTTCACTCAAACAATTTCTGTGTGCCCTACCATCATCGTTAATTATTTTTGAAGTCTAGCAAATCTAGCAAACCAAACTCCAACAGGCTGCTCATTGTTAATCAAATGAATAATTGCGTTTTTTTACTACCTCCTGATGTGTAGCATGTATTATATTTCCCAAACAAAAACCCGCTCTGTCAACTATTTCTTGGAAAGGGAATTTCGTTGTACAGTTTTGTACAAAAGCTGTCAAACCTCAACCTCACGAAGCCTACCGACTCTCTTTAAAAAAGGTCTTTAGGTTACTTGGAATGCATAGTTTACTCATGACTCAAACTCAACTCTAACAAATATTTATGTGATGCATCAATTATTTTGGGTGAAGAGACGAAAAGGGGAGTCAGGAGGATTTGAATGCAGCTCCTGTTCTCAGGAGGTAAGTAAATGAGATCAGTACAGATGATAGTATGCAAGGTCTACTGTACTTGTGCTGCTGTGTTGCCATTTATTTTGTCAGAATATTATTACTGAGACTTGATCTTTACTTGCAATAATACACTTATTTTATGTAATGATCATAGCTCATCATGCCGAGTGCTTGAATATAATCTGTGTATTTCTCTTGCCTACCATGAGTTTTTGGAGTGTGATCTGCAGTTGTATTGGTGTTGACTATATCGAGATATTTAAGTTCCACAAGTCTATATTTGACTCTTTTTTTTACAATTCTTGTAGTTTCAGGATGACTCCCAAAGCTTTGCAGATATGCAGGGGTACAAACTGAGGACGCTGTCATTTGCTGAAAGAGCATTCCTACAGTCCAAGATACTCACATCATTTGTGGACATTATAACAAGAAAGCAACACACTTACCGACTTAACGAAGCGACATTACTAATTATTATCAGTACCAGGAAGAAATTAGCCATCTGCCATCAACATCTTATTCGGACATGCTGAATATGATGCTACGCTAAACTGTCCCATATGTACACTATGTATTTACTTATATTATTGCGTATTATCATTATACAAACTATCATTTTTACTAGTCCATAATGACTAACTACTATTTTTATTTGTATGTATATTTTATTTTTGTGTTGTGATGTGTGAATTATACTAGATTAAAAGCCGTCTTAAAACATATCATTGCTTCTTTCTTCTCAAGCTTTCATAAAAAAATATTGTTGCTTGCCATGCTCCATGACAAAATCTTAATTGGATCAAAATTGATTAAGTTACGAAATATATGAATTGCTGGCTGCAAAGCAATGACAACACCATTGTCACCAGACATTTCAATGTCGTATCTCACTCACACAGTCATATGACTCGCTGTCTCAATGCCATCCCTCTAGAGTACCTGTTTCCAGAAAAATTGAGCCATCCCCTGAGGCACTTTAGTTGCTCCCATCAACCACATCTATCAGACATTTTATCATCATTTGAATAAGTTGTATTCATTTGACTGGTAAATTCCCCGCTTCAGGGTTGAACCAGGGAGAATTCTCCTTGGTTGAGCAGATAGACATTTGCAATTTGTTGTATCTCTTCTCCCCACCCGTTAGCTTCTCATTGAGGATATTAAACATAGCTGAAAATAGCTTTTCAGTACAAGATCTATAAACATTTTAACAATCTCAAATAAGTATTGTGGAGTTATCTTTTGCAATCTTCCATCTTTTAGAGAACCTCATAACCATGGTTAAGTTTTTCAGCCAGAAGGCAAAGCCAGAGAGAGGGTTAATCCTAGAGACTGACCCTGTCAGCAGTGCACTGTGCACTAAAGTGCCAGTGCTAACCTACTTCAATCGGAAGGTCTCGGTTGTGGTGCCTGCAGGCTCGGTACTCCAGGCAAGGACCATGGCTGAGACAGTCCGGCCTTGTTTATGCTGTACTGGGTATGTAATATCGAATACTCAGAAAGCGTAAAATCCTTTTATGGCGTGCTAAAAAATTGTTGTCGGCTTATTTATAAAAAAAAGCATCAATCTGGGCCAACGTGCAAGAGACGCGACGTGTCCTATAATGAGCAAGTCCATTTAATTAAAAATCTAACATTTAAAATATTTTTTTATAATCCAATTTTAAATTTTTTAATCCGAATTTTCTCAGAGTAAACTAGTCTCATATCTCACATAATACACAAATTTTATTACGAAAATTCTTCCTCATAGTTGCTAACCAGTAATTCCTTTTTTTTTACTCAGGCATTGTTTTTATACATTTTATAACCCTTAAAATACCTTCTTTTGTTATGAAATCTCTTTACTTCTTTCTTTTCATATTCAAACTCAATTTTTGATAAAAATAAAGCAAAGTATGGACTAAAAATAATTTACTGTATAATATTTTGCGTAACACGGAAACAGAAAAGTCAACAGACAAATTGAGGTTGGCATCATCTCCTACTTGACTCAAACAAGTCATATAGAAAGATACTCTAAAACCTACCAGACCATTACATTCAAGAGTGATTTGGTAGTGAAACCACGACGCTATTGGTTTGTAATCCTTATGAAACCACATTGTGATTACATTACACATTTTGATAGTTTCTAATCATCACACAGTATTTTAGGTTCAATTATGAACTAGTATCAAAATGCTTCTGCTTCCTCATACCATCAATAACAGGTGTTATTTTTACATCACTTTTTCTGCTGTTTGCTGGTAGATTGATTTCCATTTGTATTTATCATGAGTTTCAGTAGCTGTTCATCACTAATTCAATATTGCAATACTAGTTCAAAAACCACTGTAGCTGTGAAATGTTTAATGCTGTTTCGTATCAAGGTATGGTCGCAGATAAAGCAATCTCTTTTATGTAGGTCAAAGTAAGAAAGATAAAAAATAAATTTTGATTTTGATTTCATGCACATTGAGTGTGTGTGTGTGTGCATGCGTGTGTGTGATCGATAAAACAGAGGTGGCGTGTTTGATTTGATAATAGGAATGTTGGCCGTTTGCTGGGTAGTGCACTTGTATAAATCTGCTGCTCCTTTACTGGTTTTATGGAAAAGTGTTATTCTGTCTCAAATGTACCTGAGTTTGTTTTGTTTCCTTTCATATATATATATTCCATTTTTATTATGGAGAAGAATAAGTCCTTAGGACTTGTACCCAGAAAACAGAAAAATTGATAAAAATATGGTGTAGAATTAAAAAGACATGTAACTAATAATCAAGAACAATGACAGGTAAAATTACAAAGTACACGCAGGCATTAATTAGCAGTAAAACATAACACAAGTTAATACACAATAGCTAGGAAAAGAAAAGTTAGAACAATATAGCAGTATGCTAAAATGAAATGATGAGAACTGACTCATTAATTGAGAAGTTTGAGGACGTGGCTCCGAGTGGCCTTTTTGAATGTAGCAAGGGATTGACTCAGCTTAACATGATTGGGTAATTCGTTAAACTTATGAGCACCGAAATTAGCTAAAGCAAATCTATAATCTTCCTTGGATAGTCTAAACCCAGAACTTTTAGCAAGCCGAGTTTCACTAGTTAATAGTGATACAAAATCTCAAAAATAAATTTACATCCAGCTGATTTGCGAGTATAATGTGCAACTCAGAAAAAAATATAAATGCATCACATGAGCTATGAGAGCACATCTTAACTCTGACTAAACGCAAAACTTCTTAAACAAAACCTTCAATCTAGGCAGAGATCAAGACTACAGAACACAAAAAGCAGTGCAATCACGGAGACCATCAACGCAAGCAACTGCAACTATGTGAGTGTGGAACTTGGGAAACAATGACTATGATCTCTAAATGATTATCAGGGTAAGGCTGAGGATGGATCTCTCGCTGTAAGGATTTACACGCTGCTCGAAAGGAAAACATCAAACTGATGTGTAATATCAATGATTAATGTAGGAGATAGACTGAGTTGCCTTACAGAGAAAAAGCTGTTAATGATCAACAGAGGCTCCTTCGGTGTAAAAATTACTGATGGTGGAGCCAAGTTATCAACCACACAGAACAGCTTCACTCTCATAGCACACTGACTCGGTTGCGAAAAAAACAACCAGGATAAGTTTGATGAACTTAAAAAATGACCAAAAACTAGAGAAGGGATGTTTGTTGTGTTTTGTGGATGTATATCAGAGTCAAACCTCACAAATAATACAAAGACATAAAAAACAACCTGCATAGTAATTGGTGTAGCCAGATGCCAGATTACTAAAGGATATCAAAAGAAAGTCGAACACAGCAGGTTTGTCCGAGTTGATATTTGGTATAGCAGGCGTAAATATTTTAAGATTCACTAATAAAAAATAGAGGTTCTCATGTTTTGATAGACCATAATTGTGCAACTTGAAGACTAATTAATAATGTAAATGTAATTATTAAAACTTGTAGTAGTGGCTGTAGGTAGTTAGAAAGTAACAATATTATATTGGCTGTTTTACCCGTTTTTTTCTTCATTAATATGCATATGTGGATTATTGAGTCAATTGTGTTATAAATGTGCCGCGCATTATATCAAGCCAGCATCCGAAACAAATTTCTGGCAATCTTTTGAATGTCAATAAGTGCAGTTAATCAAACCCGTCATATATTTTCACATAGGCCTGCCTATCAAGGCATCCAATGTTGTGTTAATGTCGCTTCGGAATTAATCTAGGCCAACCCAGAATCTGATCACCCAAATCAAAAGAAGCGGCGATTTCCGATTCGAGATACTAAAGAAGATTGGATCATCATTTTGATAGTTATAACAATGTGTAATTATTGAATGTACTTGCAGATGCCAGAAGGGTGTACGAAATATGACTTTCAAATATCAAAGACTGACTCCGAAGCAAACTGGATGAAGGGCTCTGCTCAGAGAGACTTTACATAGAAAGGCAAGAACAGTAGAAACAAACCACTATGATAGTTCATAAAATTGGCAATTGCCCATATAGAACTGGAAATCTTTGTAACCCGGGCACCAATCCACCCCCGACAGCCTGCTCAGGCTAACCAAGGTCATGAGAACATACCTTTCCTGTTTTACAGGCAAATGATGAAGCATTGAAACCTGCAGTCTATCTTCTACTGGGGATTGGTCGGCTTCAACCTGCCTGCAAACAGAGAGCATTATGGGGCAGATATTGCGACCTCAGCAATAAGGCACAAATATTCCGCCGCCCATGCCATGGGATGGGCGAGTGAAAAGACACCTGATTTTAAATAACCTTTTTAATCGACTGACAAGAGGCTCACCAGAGCTGTAAAAAGAAAAGTTCAGGATGGAATCGAGTCTCCTCATGCAATACTTGGATATCTAGAATCTGCCAGAGAGACCATTTACGTTTGCACGACTCAATGCGAGAACTGATGCTGTGAGAAGTCTTGTCTATCATCAGGGTATTGCACTTTATCCCATTCCAATTTGCCTGACCTATGTAGAGTAGATCAAGTTTGATCTGATGAGGACGGGATCAACTTGAATGGTCAATGTGAAAGTTGTTTGGATGCATTCAAAACCAGACCGGAGAACCCTAACAGCCTGAATTAGAAAGATATGATTTGTTCAACACTTTTTCCTTAGTAATGTCTACATATATTATAATATCACATATAATTAGTATATAATAATCAATATATCTGACAATTGTGCAATTGTCTTTTTTTCACAGCAGAGTGCCGAAAGATAGTGGAGAGACTAAAGTCCTGACCACCAGTTGATGCCCCCCCCCCCCCCCCCCCCGGAGCAAGAATAACAGATATGCAAATTGATTATTAATGTTGCTTTGCTTCCTAAATTATACTAACCCTGTTGTCTTTGGTGTTGTTCTCATATGGTAATCATGGCAGAGGCTTATTTATAGCATTAGCATATGATTTGAGGTATCACCAGCCGTCATTACCAAGAAACGAACTTTGAGTTTTTAGGGCATGACAATGTCTTTTTTTTTAACTTTTTATCTATTGAGAGAACAGGTACATGAGAGGATTGCATAGAAAATCCTATCCCACACACTTCTCGTTTGTACTGGCCAAGTGAGAACCTGAAGTAAAAGGTAAAAAAAGCCTGAGAAAAAAGCTTTTGGACCCAGTGTGTAGACGGCTATCATGTATTTAACTTTCTTTCTTCCCTTCTCTAAAAGTCGGTGAATTGAGAGACAAATTTTATTCAATTTAACTGCAGTAAGTGACCCTTCTCATTTCAGGTACAACAGTTAAGGCAGCTGACATCGCAGGCCTCAATAGTAAGATAACAAACAGGAAGTACGCACTATGGCATGACCACTCGATAATAGCTAGAGTTAATTGCATCGGCAACGAGTTTATATCATCATCATGAAATCTCAGGAAGTAATGCCAGAAAAGCTATTTTTGGAATCAGGGAAATCATTTGTCCAATGCTGAGGAGATACACGAACAACCCAATGGAAGACAATTGTATAGGATGATAGTAAATCTGTGCCACATTGAAGACCTTGCGTATGCCATTGACTTTAGGACAAACAAGACAAACATTTTGCACTTTACGGGTGGGGCTAACTTATGTGTTCCGACTGGATTTCAAAAAAGGTAAATTTTCCTAAAAGGCATGCTGAATGCCATTTCATTTCATTCCATAACTACACACTTCCCAGAGTGGTTCATGAAAGTTGCATCGAGATTTCTCATTACTAAATGCCAAGAACGGTTCTTCAAAGATATTAAAGGAACGAAGGATAGCACTATCTACCAACCCGCGTGATGAGAGGCTATAATATGAAGCGGTTGGAAGGTGATTTCGGCAGGTCGCTGAAGTCACAAGGCAGCGATGCTGTGGGATGCTGTATATCCTGCAGCTTTTGCTGCGCATAAGGAGAGAGTTTCTGATTATCTCCTTGATGAATGCTGGCAGAAGTACTCAAAGATGGATCATATATTTTTGGACTGGAGGGTCATCAATATATATATAATGGAATGTTGAAATTCCAATCTCATTGTTCTTGTTACAGAAGCATCACTTGTGAATTTAGGTGCCTTAAACAAATGATTCTCTTTGGAGGTTCTCTCCAGCTACAAAGTGTTGAGGTGACAATCTATTTTTCTTCTGCTTTTGTCCGATATTGTTGCCTTGACACAGATGTGACATTATAAGGCTCGTGCAATTTTTAGAAACAATATTTTTTCTCCTACACTTGGCGAGATCATGAATGAGTTTGCTTCCTTATGCTTTTGTTATTGTAGTTCTCATAGAGCAGCGTGTTTATTAAAACCTTCTGTAAGGTAGAATCAATGTACAAGCATGTGCCTGACAGCTTACCGGAGAGTATAATGTTCAGCTCAGCAAAAAAAAGAGAAGAAAAAAGCTGCAAATGCAAAATACATGCCCAACTATTTGACAAAAAAAGAGGCTTGGGGCAGCAGTGGTGTGGGTCGAGATCGGAGATCAACCTCTGTTGACGATCAATGTAAACTGATGATACATAAAGAGAATTTAAAAGGAGAAAAAGCAAGGATCAGTTGACATTTAACTGAACAGTGTTCACTTGACACGGATCGCTGTCATTTTACGCTTTTACCTAGCGTATGTCATACCGAACAAACCGAACACTCTTAACTCTTAGTGCCAGCTTATACCTGAGACTACAGGGGTTGGTCTTCTTTCATGCAATCACCACAACAGATACTAATACTCTCCTTGATCACATTGGATATTTAAACCTTATAGGCTTTAATGTTTATCCTCAACACCTGTTATCTATGATTACCAATTATCGTCATCATGAAAAGTTTTTACACACATTATCAAGAAAGCAGCTCAATGCAAAATTTGCAAAACATGCTCAATTCAATAAAGGAACAGTTACCTTCTAACAACTATCATATGCACAATACACTTTGATGTAGTTTGAGTCTCCTTAGAATGATTGTTTTCATAATAAGATATAGTCATATTTTTGTTTTGTTATTTGTTTATAGCTTGACTTCAGGGTAGCCACAGGTATAAATATGATAATGCATAGGCAGAAGAAGAGATGTATAAGAATCCACTCTCAAAAATCCTCCCTCTTTTTCAGTTGAGTTGAGGAAAGAGTTGAGGGGCCTGTGCTTACAGTAAAAGAAAACTGCCCTTTCTGTGATGAAGTTACGAGAGATGTACATCAAAGAGGATGAACACAGTATTTATGCTCTACTACCCTCTATGTTGGGCTGTCTTATTCTTGGCAGCATAGCCCACAAAGTCATTGGGGTAAGATATAAAAACAACTGATACTGTACGAATAGTTGTATATCAGGTTTTCTGTCTGATGATTCGCTGGTTTGCAGATAAAGGTTTACGATGATATTTTGTATAAACACAAGTGATGATATTTCCCTGGATCCTTTCACTATCAAGATTCTGTACTTCAGTCTAACCACATAGTTTTCATATCTGAGAAATAACTGTAACACTGGACTTGAGAATCTATGATCGTGATAAGTGGAGCTGCCAGATGGGATATTTTTGGCCGCGGGTACGCTCAAATGTGTGGTAGACATCCTATTAACTAATAAAATAATAACCCTTTATTGTATGCAATTTCAGTGACAAATACGGCAGCTATACATTCATAGATAGAGTACTAACAAGACTTAGACAGTCAATATAGTGCAGGTAAGTTTATTTATGTTATTTGTTGCATTATTCATTGTAATGTTGCATTTATATCAACCCGCCAGAATTGATTTATGTGAATATCTAGATGCATAAATTGTAGACAAAGAATTTCCAGACATTTTTATTTTAATGCTTACATTGAAGGTTAACACTTTCCTCATTTAGGTTGTTGTTTGCAGAAAAAAAAAGATGTTCAAACAAAGGAAATGAAAATGGTAATATATTGTTTAATAACAGTTACATTTGCTAGATAAGTCTGAAACTCTGATTGCAATGCTCATCTTGAGGAAATATGTATTTAAATGAGGAAGCAGTTGAAAATTTCTTCGACATCCAGGCCTCTTAAATCAGCCTATCAAAATCAAAGGATAAAAGTAGCACCATCATTAGGCGAAGCAGAGAACGCTGCAGGCTATATCTGTTGAGCAAAAAATAATGTCTAGAAACATGGCTCAGCAAACTCAACAGAGGAATGTAATTATTAGTGTTTTAAATGTATTCCTCATTTATATGGATATCTATTTTAGAGATGTTCTCACCTCGATGTAACATCCATCTTCTAATCAACATTTCTCAGGTTCCGGGGTTGGGGGAGGGGGTGTTGACCATATAGTGCCTAATATTATTATTATTTTCTTATCAGTATTGACCAGTGAAAACATTCTTGCTGTACATAGGTATTCAGAATGCCATTACAGCAATGCATAAGAGTACCTGTTCTCATTTCACTGAGCATGGAGATGATTGAAATTGAAAAACGCATGTCCCTGGTTTTGGGTACTCTGGTGCAAAATATAAAAATTGTTATGTTTCACATAGCCATATATGATCAGCTATTGCTTCTCCAAGCTTTGTGAACTAATTTAATTAATAAAACAGGATCTTGTTTATGACAAATGAGCTCTCAAGCCTGATATATGCAAACTGTTATCACAAACACAGGCTCAACCAAATACAAACATAATAATAATTGGTTGTTAAGATAAGACATTAAAACGGTTTGGACTCTGAAACAGACATTGCAAAGTCAGCTTGAGTGATGGATTATTTGTGTCTTTGGAGACATTGCATGGTGTGTATACAAGGGTTGAGAGACTGAGAAAAATCCTGATTAAACATACGATGCACTAGTTAATAAAACCAATATCGAAGCGGTTGGATATTTGTGAGTGTGCAGCTACTGCCTGTCTGTAAGTATGTTCTATAATATCTGTTATCCAGGAATTTAGAGATATTGGTGTCTTCCACTCAATGTTTGAGATTATCATGGTTCGTTATCAGAATGTATAAAACAGCTGACCAGCAAACAACCCAGCCACTAATTACCTTGATATTCCTTACAACAAGTTTTTAGGCGTTAGAATTGAGGATAAGTCCATGACATCACTGCATTGTCTATCATCTATCATGCAATGGGTTGTTTAGCATCTCAGCCGTTTTCACCTCAGGTACTGATATTGTGGTTATTGAAAAATTCCCTTGGCATGGACTTAGGACAATCATCTAGATAGTGGAAATATATCAGACTTGAAAATCTTATCAAATTAATCAAATTTTTAAATGCTGCTCAATTGCTGTCTCTCCAAGTGATTTTATGGATTTGTGATATTCTGACGCAACAGTTCCCTTAAATATCATTTAGATACCTTGTGAGTCATATTGTGATTTTATCTATTTTATTGCTAGACTGTTATATTAACCATTACTCTTTGAAAACCATAGAAAACATGAGTTTCTCATCCATGGAAACCCTATGCAAAAAATAACTTTTGTGGAACTGGTAGAGCTATAAGGATATTGGTACTATCCCTATGTTATATTCGCTGTTGACATCCAAGTGTTGTGTCGTCATAATATGTGACCACTAATTAATTTAACATGATCATCTGAGCATGCCGATAATGAATATACCCGTTCCGACAACAAATCAAACAGTTTGATTTATATGACAAACAAAACAAAAAATGAACATTGGCGACGAGGATAAAACTCAAAAAGATTGAGGTAAAGAGAATGAGACTATGTTGTTCTGTGGTGGATCACCTGTTTGTGAGGTGCTTAAAGATCTCCTAGCAGGGTTCCATACAAGACAAATCAGCAAAACCATGTCGTGCGCGAGAGTCTTTTACATCTAATAACTAAGCATAAGTCATGTGACCTTTGGGGTATAATGCCTGGTTAAAATCAGATGTAATTTGACTATTTCATTATCCAGAATGTGTTGGTGAGTTTGAAATGAGAATACAGACAAAAATGTTGAGGATTAAATCGACTGATACATAAAAAAAAAAAAAAATACCACAGTTTAGTGCAAAATTCAGTTTTTAATGTGAGTTGATAAGCCATAAGGTCACATGACTTATGCTTAGTTATTAGCCAATAGGAACTCAGTATGAATGGTATATATAATCATGAGGAAACAACACGCATCATCAAAAGCCTTCATCAACTGAGGCATGTTTTTGAGGCGGCTGATAGACATTGATGTATTTGAGAAGCTGCCAAGGGGGCCCTATTTGTTCAAATGCAATGAAAGTTTGACCAGGTATGTAGAAGACTCTCGCGCACGACATGGTGTTGCTAATTCGTCTCGTATGGTGAACCCTGCTTAGGGACCTTTAAGAATCATAACGATTTATTCGGCGTGGATAGTGAGAAATGTCAAATCTTGAACGCTCATTTTTTGGTAAAACAAAATAAAAGGTTCATGCGTCATGTGTTTAGGCAAATGCGTCAGACAGCAGATGAGACGATAGCTCAATTTGCAGGTAGATTTAGGAAATTTTCTATTGGCTGTGAGTATGGTGATGTTAACGGCTCTATAATATATATAATATATATCAGATTGTTTCAGGTTGCTATTATGATGCACTTAGAAAAATGCTCTTAGAAGCAGGGGCAACTCTTGACCTAGCAAGGCTTATGGGTATTTCAGTATCACATGAAATGGTCGAAATGCAAAACATGGAAATTAGAAATGGTGAAAACCATAGTGCTCATGCTCATGCTAACAGTAATACTCATGAATTTCCCAATGCAACAGGCGGTGTCACTCGATTCAGTTCATTTGTTAGGCATGGTAATAGTGGAGGCAAGCCAAAACTCAAATATGAAAACTCCAATGGAGGTAGGTCCAGAAGCAAAGGCTACAAAGGTGCATCAAGTCGTAAGTCAGCTGAATGTAGTTATAGGAGTAGTTATTCAAATAACACAATCCCACAAGCTACAATCTATGGCTCCAACATTTACAATCACAATATGGCCGTAAACATTGAAGAACAACACAACAAATAACAGCCCACTGCTTCTACGAGGGTTGGTGGCCAAAAAAAACACATCACACAACCAAAATCTAATGTAAAACAGGGCCAGACAATTCATTCCCTGAGCGCAGAAGATTTCCTTTGCCACGCACTGGTTTTGCACGCCGATATCTCATGCACACATATTGACAACAATGAACTGTAAAATACAACAACATTTTTCGTAGAAGAAAATCATTTTTAATTTATAGTGTAAGTTGTGCATCCATCTCTGTTTCAAGAGACTAACTATTTGCCCAACAAAATACAAAAAAACGGCCATTTTTTGATGATACTGATTTGCCGTCAAGTAAAGACAAGCCGAAGTGTTATTTCCGTACAGTAATGTTGATGAATCACTTTACTTACTCTTCTTATGCGAAAGGATACTACCCGCCAATATAAGTGGATTCCAGGGCAACTGATATGAGCAAAAATAAGAAACATATTGGTTGAATCGGCTGGCCTCATACTCCATCGGCAGTGAATTCAGAAAAAAAAAGACAATTAATGTGGAAGAAAAGTGATTCCGAGTCAGCGAGGAAGTTAGGGTGTGGGTGGAGTTTTCTGTACCCTGGTTTTAACTAAGAGTTATCTCCGCCTTCAGAACACAAAGTGATCATGGGTTATCATCTAGCCTCAGCTAAATTTGTAGAAATAACATGGATTGGGGTGGGTATGAGTCTAGCCCTGCATGTATATTATATTTTGTCACTAGGACTCAGCATATCTGAAAGCCAAAAAGAACTGGGAATGCTTGATAAAGTTATTGAATGCAACAGTGTATTGTACACTCTGATCACTGCCAATTCCTTGATGAGATGAGATAATCCTTCTGTGACGATAGCAATCAAATTACAGCTTGATTATAAGCAAATACCGCTTGTAATTTGATGCAAGTTTGTAAATAGAAATGGCAACATCATCCATGGACAGACAGCAGACAAAACAGAACAATCGAAATGTGGAGTGTGGATTGTTTGAAAGATTGTTTGCGAAGGTGAGGGCATTAAGTCTCTGGATCTGAGAAAGAACTAGTCTCAAGGGCCTATTTCTTGGTAAATAACAGCATTCCTGAAACTGAGAGCGAATATGAAAGGAGCTATCTAAAAAAAGATGACGAAGGTCTATACACAAGGTCTGCTGTAAACTGACCCAGTAAAACTGAAAAACGGGCTAGATGAGAAGACATTGTGGCCAGCAGTATCATAAATGGACATACATTGGTTCATGAGGGAACACAGCAGCGTCGGATTGAATCGTGAAGCTATGTCTGCTTACAAAACTGGTAAAGGTTACAGTTATTTCCAGGGTGATTGATTAAAGGAAGTGTTTAACAATCCTATCAGCAAAACTCATAAATATTGCTATCTCAAATCAGAGAACACCAAGAGATGGAGTCCATGACATTCACATGAGCTGTGCGGGCAAAGAATAAAAAGAAAATTGGAGATGTCATCTCTGCTTTCTGCAGCCGTGTCGCTGTATAAGCAGTTATAAAATTGAGGAATGCACAGGATTATATTAGCGATGTACTGTTTTCATGTTATCATAATATTCTAATATTCATTTTATTTAGCAGAAAACGTTCAATTAATAATAGCGACAATATTTTTGTTTTTTATTTTCATTAGAAAAAATGTTCATGATTTGGTGAGTTATATTGGCCATATAGTTTAAAGTTCCTTATACAGGTTGATTTAAACCTGTTAACATGTTGCGTCTCTTCTGTTCAAGGTTAATCATGCATACAAGCTTGAGCATTCGCTTATCGCTTTCTCTTCGGCAAGTAATGCTTGGATAGAGCCATCTGTTTCCAAAGTTGAGCTAAATCTGAGGTTGCGGGAGATGAAATCTTATCAAGCCAGAAAGCTCAAAAAGAATAGGTTTGTTATTTATTAAGGATTAAGAGCTATGAATGTGTGAATGTTTGTGTGTCCATGTTCATAGGACTATTTCACCCTTGATTTTCCAGAAAATCCTTTACTTATACTTTAGTAACAAAGAGCATCGTTAATCTGATTACATAACAACAAATTTTCTCAAACAAATGAAGTGTTTCCGATTCATTTTTATTTATAAAGAGGAAACCATCCCTCTGGATTCTAAATGATAATGATAACACTTTAATATTTTAGCAACAAACTTTCAATCCATAACATTATTTTAAGCATCACTCATATACTGTAATCTTTGAAAGAGACCTTTTAAACTCAATTTACATTTATTGCTCCACATTTATTATATTTACAAAGATTTCAGTGTCACAAGTTTAATATAATTAGAGAAGACAGTCCATATAATATATATTACCCATGATAAGAGCTAACAGGCCAGGGAGACATTACATGGTGTGTATGCAAGGGTTGAGAGACTGTGAAAAAATCCTGATTAAACATGCAATGCACTAGTTAAGAGATTGTTGTATCCGCTCGGGACAATCCCGTAACAATCATAGCTACAAATAAAGTCGCCTGCAATGGCAATACAGATGGAGCAAACGGAAACTCGAAACGGATGACATAAAATTAAATATATCAAAGGCCCTCCCATACGACGATCAACTTAAGAAGAAGGCCATGGACAGGGAGCTAGATTTTGGAAATCCATTGGTGCAAATAACCCTCGATTTTATTAGGATTGGAAAGAATGGGGAGCTTGTTACCGACAAGATAACCATAAGTCCCATAGTGAGACAAATATTTCGGAGAAGTAATCTTAGTCAAAATGTGAACCCCCCTATTCAACTCTTTTAGCAAACTAGGCCACCCAACAGATGAGGCTAAGGCGATCGTTCCAATATCAAAGCTGTTTGATATATAGAGTATAGAGAGTGTGCAGCTACTACGTGTCTGTAAGTATGTTCTATAATATCTGTTATCCAGGAATTAAAAATATTGGTGTTTTCCACTCAATCTTTGAGATTATTTGGGTTCGTTATCAGAACGTATAAATCAATTTACCAACAAGCAACCCAGCCCCGATTAACTTGTAATTCCTAACAACAAGTTTTTTGGGTGATGGAATTGGGGATGAGTCCATAACATCCATAGCATCTAAGCCGTTATAATCTCAGATACCGATGATGTGGTTATTGAAAAACTCTATAACAGTGGACCATATCTCAAGGCTTCTATGAAATGATCTGGGCATGGATTTGGGACAACCATTCAGATAGTGGAAATATTTCAGACTTGAAATGTATTTTATATTAACTGAATCATTAAATTTTTATTTGCTGCTCAATTGCTGCCTCTTCTAGTGATTTTATTGAATAGTGCAATTTGGATGCAGCAGTTCCTTTAAATATCGTTTAGATACCTCGTGAGTCATACTGAGACTTCATGAACAACTGTAGTTTTCCTACATCCGTTTATTGCTAGACTGTTATATTCATCATCACTGATGGAAAAGCATTGAAACATTAGTTTCATAAGTCATGAATACCAATATGCAAGAATTAATTTTTGTGAAACTAGTAGAACTATAGGGATATTCAGCCATATATATCCAGTAATATTCAAAGTAGACCACCAAGCTCTTGTCACAATTAGAAGGCATCTCAGCTCCTCAAATAATAAAACTTTGAACACTGCGGTAGGCGTCTACTGTATTTTTTTTGTGTTTATTGCTTACTATAAAAAAACTAGAATGAGTAAAACGGTATCAAAGGTATATAAAAAGTTAAAAAGCAATGGGACAGTCAGATAGCACGAAGCTAGAGCAGAGACTGCCCGACTAGAACTCTCGGCGCCACACTCGCCTTCCGGAACGACAGAGCAAAACACCCGAAACCTGCACACAATCAAACCCCCTCCCACAGGCGCGCCGCCAGGCCACCCAAGGAACCAGACTGAGTACATGTCCCCACTCCCATAAGGTACCTGTTGTACAGGTTGACACCATAGCACAACAGGGGCCTCTTACCTCGCTTGTTTCACCTTACATTTGGATGAATTGCTATACCAAAAAATGAGAATGAAATTATGAACAAGATAGCAATAACCATTAGTATCAGACCATCTTGATCACTCACATATTTCTCAACTGAACTTCTGCTTCCACAACAGGAGAAAAGTGAATGGGGTGTGCGGGTCAATCTGCACCTGACATAACATTGTGTTTTTTCCACTTAATATTCACGAACAGCTGAACATTGAAAGATCTTGTGAATGTCACCTGTCTGGGTCTATTCAATGAAATGCAGATATTTAACATGTGAAAACCAATATTAAACTAGGAATATACCAGAGGTAAGTAAATAATAATCTTTATCTCAAACTGTAAGGCCTAAGTTCCTAGATGTATGCTGTTTTAGCCTAACGTGTACCTTTATTCACCAGAAGCAATCCTTGGTACACAGAGCCTGGAAAAATAGAAATGACAAACTGATTGGGGTAAGCTACAGAAGATAAAAAAAGGGCCACATTATTGTTACCTATACATATACCTTTTCACAGTCAAGAGAAAGACAAATCAAATTGTTATTTCCTTACGGAAATGTTGATCAATCACTTCAGTTACTCTTCATCTGCAAGAGGATACTTCCAGCCAATAAAAGTGGATCCATCAAGGGAAGCTGATATAACAACCAAAAAGAAGCAGCTGGGGGCAGACTTTACCGACAGTGAATTCAGAAAAAAGACAACTCACGCGGAAAGACAATGATTCCAAAAAAATAGAGCCGACAAGGAAACTAGGGTGTGAGTTGAGAGTTTCCTATAAGATTAAATCTTGCAAACCCTGCAAGTAAGTTATATTTCATCTCAAGGACTCGCACATATCTGCAGGGCAAAACAATCTGGGCATGCTTGATAAAGTTATCGAACGCTACAGTGTATTGTGCACCCTGATCACTGTTATAAGCGTGATGAGATGACACATTTGTTGATGCTGCTTATCAGATACATTGCTCATTGGTTTTGTCAAAGGATAGGGTAGCACCACCAGAGCCCCCAACTATACGAAGGATGGAGCTTCAAGGCGCCGTCGTAGCTACTAAATTTTATGTAAAACTGCGGAAGAACTTGACATTGTGATCAACGCCATTTAATTCAGACAGCATCATCGTGCTAGGATAAATGCAGACTAGGCTCCATTGCATGAACTTAAACAGAAGGAAAAAACGTAGAAAACATAGAGAGAGGGAGAGACAGAGAGAGAGACATGTCATCTAAGAAAGAGAAGAGAGGGCAGCCAAAGCTAGACAGCTTCTTTTCAACACTATCCAGGTAGGGGAGAATCTTTTGTGGATTTGCAATATGCATTGCAAGGAAGAAGAAGCATGCACGGGCCTAATGCCCCTGCTGTCAGCACAGAAGACTACTATAGAATCAACAGCTTTATTCCCATGCTAGACCAAATCATATCAGAACTGGATAGTATGTTTATATAACGTTCGTAGTATTTACGTTTGAAACGGAGTACAAAAAGTTGTGTCCATCTTTGTTAGAATCGACCCAATAGACTCATCTTAGGACATAGCAGCAAAGGTAGATGAGACTAAGAAGCAAATAATAATGAGACGAGGCCTTGTTAACTGGGACATTTAGGAAGAACACTACCTTCATCCTACCTCAATTTATCTTTAGGATTATGCGGAGCAGCCATTAAGGTGCTCTACTTGGTGCCTTCTGGGGTATGTAAGCCTGCAGCTATGGAAGACTTTAGTGAGGTTATAGTGTTGTATCGTGATGACTTGCCGTCACCAGAGGTATTTAAACAGGAATACAAACGCTAGCAGGCCATGTGCAGGAAACTTGAGGAATTGCCTTCAACTCTTGCATCAGCTATCAAATTATGTGACTCTGACATTTATCCGAATATTTATATCATGCTATCTATTGCCTGCACGTGGCCTGTGACCAGCCATGAGTGTGAGCGATCGTTAAGTGGACTCAGGAGGCTTAACACTAACCTTCGTGCTGCACAGAGCTCCGAGAGACTAGACGCTCTCGCCATGATGAGCATCCATCAAAGCATGGAAATAGATGTTGAACACATTGTAAATCTATTTGCTCAGCTCCACCCACGGCGATTGGAGTTAAATATTTTGAGCTAACTAACATGTTAATAATATAATATATAGTAAAACTTACATCACGATTCAAGGTCACTACTAAAAATCACCACTGATTGGGCAAGCCTGGGCCATTTATTTCATTTTGACTTTAAAAGTAATAAAAAATACATCTTATTTTACTGTTACATTTCTATGATTTAGCAGCTGAAATCGATTCTGGTGATATGTTAGCTAACCAAAAGCTTCAGCGGCCAGGGCGTTGCCCCGGACCCCACTGGGGGGCTTACAGCACCCCCCTGACCTCCCAGCTGTATTACTCCGGCACTACGTGCCGTCGGCTCAGGCGCTTCGCGCCTTCGTGAGACTACATCCCACTTAAAAGAACACCCTCAATGATGACCCAGCTACGCCCATGCATCAAACTTGTAAGTGTTAACTCATTTCTCATTTTTAGTTACATGATTATTGTATTGTAATTGTCTGAATTGAGACTGTAACTGTCTCTGAATCTGCTTATTTGATGTCACTATGCTGGATACTATTTTGTGTCTTTCAGGCAACCAATTTATTTAACCTGCATTTATGATTTAATTCATTTTGTCTTAGGTCACTATCAATGTAAAGCTGAGTCTCTGGATAATTAAATTTACACCTGCGTAAAGGGTTAAAAATTGTAAGTTAAAATATTGTATAAAACAATTTAATCCCGTCAGTGTACCTGTGTTTTCCTCATTACTGCATGTCAAACTGTGCGCATAATTTTCTATGTATCTTGTTTCACATCTCATCTCTTCACCTACATAGGTTTTGAATTCCAATCTAATAATTTTCAATTCTTCACAGGTTACGACTTCAATAAATGGCAATCAAAAAGTACGTCAGTAGCGATCCGTCCATTCCAGTACACGCAGGGGGATTGGCCTGTAGCCCAGCCAGTGAGAAACGACTATCATGCTGCTAATCACAAAAGGAAGGAAGATACTTCAGAGAAGGTTGTTATGACTCTAGAGATGTGAGCTAGGGTAAGCAAATCATCATAACCATAAAAACACAGCCTACAATCACTTACAAGTGAAATTATTGGAAGACAACTCAAACTCTGACCACCAAGAAATATATAAAGGATGATTGACAAAATATTCACAAGCTGTCAGTATAGATAGGGATATAAATTTGATAATTGCATCCTTTTTTGATTGTGTTAATGTCCGATACACGCAATAACAACTGTGATATCCTTTAAGTGCAATCATTCCATATTATCCCACACATTTTTCAAAAGAAGAATTGTCAATTCATATTAGGTGGAAAATGAACAAGCTCCCACTGCAGCACTACCCTCAACAACAGAAGAGGAAAGATAGGACCTCAAAAAAACATGGTAGCAGAGTTGATAGCTAGTTAGCCAATAGTGCACTCCTAGAACAACTGCTCACAAAGACTAGAGTGCAGCGCCTGCAAAACTATGAGGACCGAGAGCATTTTCAGCAGTTTATTGAGTGGCCTCCTCTAAAATTACAAGACCTTGTAAGTTTTTCTGATTAGAGTATGGTACTTTGGGATCATTTGAAGTTTATTTCGACTCTCAATCAATACTGGTTTCGCCATTAAGGAAATCTCTTCATATATTTATCACATGGGTATCATGTCTTTGATGGTGACATATAATCATTGGGTATATTACCTTATCATTAACTCGGTTTGATTAACATTTCACATTTTCACATTCACATTTTCACATGATTGGTTCAATGTATAGGTGAAAGATTTTGTTTGTGAGGCGGGTTGGATCACCAAACCAGAATCAACGAACTCATACCCATATTGCTCATAGTTGGCGGTAATCGCATGGTTGTTTTTTTGTGGGATACGAGGAACATCATTCCCAGCACAAGTGATATGGTTCAGAATACCAAATCTCTCCTGGAGACTCTCGGCAAGACCTTGCCAGGGTGGTGACGAAGATATAAGGTCGGCTCAAGAATCATCAACAACTGAAGGTATGTGAGCAGCTACAAGGTCAAATCAATCAGATAACAGGCAGAAGTAAAACAAAACTTAGATTCCCACTCAATCAGACAAATTGTGATGATAAAACTATTGTAC